>CM029504.1:15719113-18119113 GCA_017140595.1 Eucalyptus curtisii
AAGATAAAAAAACATAACCAAATAAACAATTCAAATGCTTCTATTGTTTGCTCTTGTTTGTTGTGTTGGATCCACAATTAATCTTATGGATCTTTAGGATTGGTGTATTCTTTAAATCCCTTAGTTTCGGATCATGAATGGAGTCAAGTATCACAACCCCTTCTACCCATCCTGTATATTGTCCTTTTCGTTCCGTGTTGGAATAGACGAGATTTTACGAAAAAAGTTATTGATAAAAGAGACCAAATATCTCTTTTTTTTTTCGAGGCGAATTTGACACAAGATGAAGGAAGGAAATCGCTATTTCAATTTCAAATAAAAAAAAAAAAGAATTTCGAATATTCTATAATAAAAAAGGGTTCCATCATATATAACTATAGTTATAGTGAAGTAATACTCGGGTTCTCACAAAACAAAAGAAAATCCTTTTTTCAATACTCATTCCTTATTTTATTAGTTAATGATCTAGTGATTGGATCTCTATGCTTATTCCGATAGAAAATGAGATATTCAAATGATTTTTCATCGAATGACTATTCATCTATTGTATTTTCACGTAAATAGTGGTAAGAAAGTTCTATGGAAAAATGGTGGTTCAATTCGATGTTGTATAAAGGAAAATTAGAATACAGGTGTGGGCTAAGTAAATCAATTGATAGGTTTGGTAATCCTATTGAAAAAACCAGTGTAAGTGAAGATCCGGTTAGAAACGATACGGATAAAAAGATTCATAGTTGGAGTGAAAGTTCTAGTTACAGTAATGCTACTCATTTAGTGGGCGTCAGGGACGTTCGTAATTTTATCTCTGATGACACCTTTTTAGTTAGAGATAGTAATAGGAATATTTATTCCATATATTTTGATATTACTAATCAAATTTTTGAGATTGACAATGATCCTTCTTTACTGAGTGAACGAGAAAGTTCTTTTTTTAGTTATCGGACTTATGCTTATCTGAAGAATGGATCTAAGAATGATGATCCGCCCTGTGATCGTTCCATGTATGATACTAAATACAGTTGGAATAATCACATTACTATTTGCATTAACTCTTATCTTGGTTCTCAAATCTGTATTGAGAGTTCCATTTTAAGTAGTAGTGACAATTCCAGTGACAGTTACATTTCTAGTTACATTTATGGTGAAAGTAGAAATAGTAATGAAAGGGGGAGCTCCAGTATAAGAACTAGCAGGAATGGTATTGATTTCACTCGAAGAGAAAATTCTACTGATTTCGATTTGACTCAAGAATATAGTCATTTGTGGGTTCAATGCGAAAATTGTTATGGATTAAATTATAAGAAACTTTTGAAGCCCAAAATGAATATTTGTGACCAATGTGGATATCATTTGAAAATGAGTAGTTCAGATCGAATCGAACTTTCGATTGATCCAGGTACTTGGGATCCTATGGATGAAGACATGGTTTCTCTGGATCCTATTGAATTTCATTCGGAGGAGGAACCTTATAAAGATCGTATTGATTCTTATCAAAGAAAGACAGGATTAACCGATGCTGTTCAAACAGGCACAGGTCGACTAAACGGTATTCCCATAGCAATTGGAGTTATGGATTTTCAGTTTATGGGGGTAGTATGGGATCCGTAGTAGGCGAGAAAATCACCCGTTTGATCGAGTATGCTACCAATAAATTTTTACCTCTGATTCTAGTGTGTGCTTCCGGAGGAGCACGTATGCAAGAAGGAAGCTTGAGCTTGATGCAAATGGCTAAAATATCTGCTGCTTTATATGATTATCAATCCCATAAAAAGTTATTCTATGTATCAATCCTTACATCTCCTACTACTGGTGGGGTAACGGCTAGTTTTGGGATGTTGGGGGATATTATTATTGCCGAACCTAATGCTTACATTGCATTCGCAGGTAAAAGAGTAATTGAACAAACATTGAATAAGATAGTACCTGAAGGTTCACAAGCGGCTGAATATTTATTCCATAAGGGCTTATTCGATCCAATCGTACCACGTAATCCTTTAAAGGGTGTTCTGAGTGAGTTATTTAAGCTTCACGCTTTTTTTCCTTTGAATTAAGATTCACTTATTAAGTTAAGTGGAGCCTTAAGTCAAATTCTTTTATTTGATTTAGTTACATTTTTGTATTTGTAGCGAACAATTAGGTAGTTTATCGGAATCAAAGTAAAAATTCAAAAGAAGACCTTCTTTTTTCTTTGGTGACATAATCATAATATTTAATTGTAAATTGTAGAAAGAATCGTGCGGATAATTCTTTTTTTTTCTACCGATATTCCTGATTATTAATTAGGAAACCTCTAGCAACAAGAAAAAAAAAATGGTTCCTTCTTCAAAATTCAAATTGGGCAAGGCAAATAAAATAAACCGAAGGTCATCTTTCCTTCTTGCTTTGTATGTATAGTATATATAATTCAAATATAGAAAAGATAGATATAGAGTATCTTTTCTTTCTACTATATCTTCTTTTCTTTCGACTATATCTTCCGAGAATCTCTATTTTTACTAAGAATCCTGTTGTTGGATTGAATTCTAACGAATCCTTCGTGAATTTGTAAGAAACTCTTTCTTTTTTATTTATTAAAGAAAATAAAAATTCGATTCGAATTTGAAGACAAGAATAGAATAGATTATCATACGTATAGTTCTATATTTCATGTAGAAAGATAAAGAAGAATAAGTCTCATTTATTTAATTATCCATTCCTTACACTTATTATTTAATATATAGAGTCACTTCGATATACTCAATATAATTATATACGAATTATAATTATTCTAAGATATCTTTCTAACAATAACAGGTACAAATATTAAATCGAGGTACCCATTCTATGATAATTTTTAACAACTTACCCTCTTTCTTTGTGCCTTTAGTGGGCCTAGTATTTCCGGCAATTGCAATGGCTTCTTTATCTCTTCATGTTCAAAAAAACAAGATTTTTTAGATTCGATAGGTGCAAATCTTATCTATTTTTTTCAAGACTTAGATATAGATAACACAGATATCTATTTAGTAGAATATGGCAGTTTTCCTCCGAACATAGCTTTGATGTATGCGTAAATATATGGGTAAATAAATTATAGCAATTTTCAAATAGATCGGAATCGAGGTGGATGTAGGAAATGGAAAGTCAATGTATCTATATGTGGATATCTATAGGAGATCATATAAAAGGGATATTCTTATTTTAGACCTAACCAATTTGATCTAACCAATTAGATGAATTACTCCTAAAGGCTTACATTCGAATGACACTAGTTGATGAGAGTTACTTCGGAAACAAAAAAAACGAAAGTCAAATTCATTTGGACTATTTTCTCAATTCCAATAAAATGCAACTGGATCTAGTATGAGTTGTCGATCAGAACATATATGGATAGAACTTATAGTGGGGTCTCGAAAAATAAGTAATTTCTGCTGGGCCTTTATCCTTTTTTTAGGTTCACTAGGATTCGTATTAGTTGGATCTTCCAGTTATCTCGGTAAGAATTTGATATCTTTAGTTCCGTCTCAACAAATTCTTTTTTTCCACAAGGGATCGTGATGTCTTTCTACGGTATCGCAGGTCTCTTTATTAGTTCCCTATTTGGTGCACAATCTCGTGGAATGTAGGTAGTGGCTATGATCGATTCGATAAAAAAGAAGGAATAGTGTGTATTTTTCGTTGGGGATTTCCTGGAAAAAATCGTCGCATCTTTCTACGATTTCGTATGAAAGATATTCAGTCCATCCGAATCGAAGTTAAAGAGGGTATTTATGCTCGTCGTGTCCTTTATATGGAAATCAAAGGACAGGGGGCCGTTCCCTTGACGCGTACTGATGAGAATTTGACTCCGCGTGAAATTGAGCAAAAAGCCGCCGAATTGGCCTATTTCTTGCGCGTACCGATTGAAGTATTTTGAAATGAACTTGAACTGAAGAAGAAATTCTTTCCCAGCGGCAGGAAAAAATTCAAGAATTCTCTGTTCTTTCTTCAGCATAGCATAGCTTAATAGATTTTTTTTCAGAACGTTCGTTCGAGCTAAAGTATGCATATATGGAGCATCCATACAACGAAAATCTTTTTGTATGCATAAAAAAGAATTTATGCGTATGGAAATCCACTCAACTCAATTTAGTAAAAAACAAGTAACAGTAACAAATCGAAATCCAATACTAGATTCATCTCGTATATCAAAACATTTCGGAATAAAGGATTTCTCTTTTTATTTTCAATATGAATTGATAGGTTTGATACAAATAGATCATATCTTGTAAATTCTCTCTCCTTTCTTTTGTCAATCGACCTTTCTTTTTTTTTATCTTTTCTTTTGTTTTTCTTAATGATCAAAGGCAAAGGATTGCTTGGATTTCTTATAAGGATAACTTTTCTGTCTTGTTTTGCCACTCATTTTTGATCATTCCATTAGGTTTTGAATTTAGGATCGGTAGATCACAATATTCTTAATAAATCTCTCTCCATTTTTCCTGGACTAGAACTGTGGGGTAGCCGACCATTTTTTTTTTCGAAAGATTTTCTTTTTTGATAGAAAAGACAAAGGAGTTCTTTTGGCTTAAAATCCGAATAATATTCATTACTTGCTTGAATTGGTTCTTTCAAGCATTTATCAAAAAAGGGCTTCGAATTTGATCAATTCAATTGAGGTATCTGGAAACAATATTTTTTCTTAGTTCTTCATTTGAAACGGGCTCTTATTCTATTTCTGTATTCTTTCGAAATTCAAGGACTAACTACTGAATCACAAATAAAAAAACAGGGAATAGATTAATAGGTCCGATGCCCTGTAATAGAACTTAGGGTTAATAGAAATAGTGGATCACATAGATTCAACAAATGAGGTGGGTTCATTAACAATTCAAAGATGAAAAAATGGTAAAGAAAGCATTTCTTCCTCTTCTATATCTTACATCTATAGTATTTTTGCCCTGGTGGATCTCTCATTTAATAAAAGTCTTGCATTTTGGATTACTAATTGGTGGAATACTAGGCAATCCGAAACTTTTTTGACTGATATTCAAGAAAAGAGTATTCTAGAAAAATTCATAGAATTGGAAGAACTCTTACTCTTGGACGAAATGATAAAAGAATACCCGGAAACACATCTACAAACACTTCGTATAGGAATCCACAAAGAAACGATCCAATTGATCAAGATGCACAATGAGGATCATATCCATATGATTTTGCACTTATCGACAAATATAACCTCTTTCATTATTTTAAGTGGTTATTCTATTCTGGGTAATGAAGAACTTTTTATTCTTAACTCTTGGGTTCAAGAATTCCTATATAACTTAAGTGACACAATAAAAGCTTTTTCTATTCTTTTATTAACTGATTTATGTATCGGATTCCATTCGCCCCATGGTTGGGAACTAATGATTGGCTATTTCTACAAAGATTTTGGATTTGCTCACAACGATCAAATTATATCGGGTCTTGTTTCTACTTTTCCAGTCATTCTGGATACAATTTTAAAATATTGGATCTTCCGTTATTTAAATCGTGTATCTCCATCACTTGTAGTGATTTATCATTCAATGAATGACTGATCTAACTAGAATATTTGTTACTTTGTAACATAAGGTACATAAGCAAAGCATTTCCATTTTAAGACGTACTTACTCTTTCTACCCTACAGGGATTTTTCCTACTCCTGATATTCCAGTAAAATGATTTCAATAAAGTAAATAGCAGAATTGTGGATAGGGAACTATACAAGCGACCTACCTAATTTTATTGTAGAAATTTTCGGGATCAATGATTGGACCATGCAAACTAAAAACACCTTTTCTTGGATAAAGAAGAGATTATTCGATCTATTTCCGTATCGCTGATGATATATATCATAGCTCGGACATCCATTTCAAATGCATATCCCATTTTTGCACAGCAGGGTTATGAAAATCCACGAGAAGCGACCGGACGTATTGTATGTGCCAATTGCCATTTAGCTAATAAGCCCGTGGATATTGAGGTTCCGCAAGCGGTACTTCCTGATACTGTATTTGAAGCAGTTGTTCGAATTCCTTATGATATGCAAGTTAAACAAGTTCTTGCTAATGGTAAAAGGGGAGGTTTGAATGTGGGGGCTGTTCTTATTTTACCTGAGGGATTTGAATTAGCGCCTCCCGATCGTATTTCGCCCGAGATGAAAGAAAAGATAGGCAATCTGTCTTTTCAGAGCTATCGCCCCAATAAAAAAAATATTCTTGTGATAGGTCCTGTTTCTGGTCAGAAATATAGTGAAGTCACCTTTCCTATTCTTTCCCCGGACCCCGCTACTAATAAAGATGTTCACTTCTTAAAATATCCCATATATGTAGGCGGGAACAGAGGAAGGGTCAGATTTATCTCGATGGGAGCAAGAGTAACAATACAGTTTATAATGCTACAGCGGCTGGTGTAGTAAGTAAAATCATACGAAAAGAAAAAGGGGGGGTACGAAATAACCATATCGGATGCGTCAGATGAACGTCAAGTGGTTGATATTATTCCACCAGGGCCAGAACTTCTTGTTTCCGAAGGCGAATCTATCAAACTTGATCAGCCATTAACGAGTAATCCTAATGTGGGTGGATTTGGTCAAGGAGATGCGGAAATAGTACTTCAAGATCCATTCCGTGTCCAAGGCCTTTTGTTCTTCTTGGCATCTGTTATTTTGGCACAAATATTTTTGGTTCTTAAGAAGAAACAGTTTGAGAAGGTTCAATTGTCCGAAATGAATTTCTAGATTCGCGGATTTCAATATCAAATTCGTAAAAAGAATCAAATTTTTGTTTTGACAATTCAATTATATTATGTATGATTAAAAATTATGAAAAGCTTTTTGCTTGTTTCTATTCCAGATGTCGATATCGGGAATTATTTGTACCGCATTACTAGTCATCGTATGTATATTGTGAAAAAGATTATTTTACTTTATCCCTTCTTTTTTTTAAGCCAAATTCGAGCGGTGTCACTAGGTCACTCTTGTGAGATTGAAATGTCATAGAATGGATCAATCGTTTTCTATTCTAATAGAATAAATCAAATCGAAAATTTCACTGGATACTAAACATAAAATAAGTAAGTGGAGAATAGAAAACAAAGGATTATTCGCCTTCTTCTTCTTAGTCTTTTCTTTGACACAAGAAAGGAATTTTCTGCATTCCTTTCTTGTGTCAAAGAAAACCGGTTTTTGATCCCGTTAGTAAAAGATTACTATCTTTAGTTTCTATTTTTTCCAGGTTTATCAGAACCCCTACTTTCTATTTATTACGTATACATATATAAAGTAGTGAACAAACAAAAAATAGAGGGAAATCTTTTGATAAAATAGAACTTATTCTAATGAACTTAGAAAAAAATTCCACTTTGATGAGATACTAAATAGAGTAGAGTAAGGATCTATTCGAAAAGGATTTGCTTTGGATAATATCTGATTGATAGAAATATATATTGTAATTGTGTCATTCAGGAAAATCAAATCGAGCGATTCCTTCTTTCTTCGAACTTTGAAAGATAGATAAGATACTATCAGCGAATAAGAGATGTTCTAAATCAATTAATGAAATTTTCAAAAACATTATCAGAAAAAAATGAAATGAAGTTTTTTTTTCAAAATCGGGAAAAGTTATTTATTTTTTTATTTAGACTAATAAAATATTATGAAAGCTTAAGAAGGATCCCTTGCCTTCTTAAGCTTTCATGTCTCAACTTAGTTCATCTTATTATTAGATTATTACAGAGATGAACCTAACCCGGAGTATGAACCATAAAAGAAAATACCTATTAAACCAATCACAAGAATACCAGTTACAGTACCTATTATCAAAGAGGAATCCTTCCAGTAGTATCGGCCATTTATCCGCTTCCTCCACCATTTCTTTCATCAAAGTTGTCATGCTAAAGACATAAACAGCCATAGATAATTATGAGATGTGATCCTTCCGAATGGGTTAAGATAATTCTTATTATGATTTAGTATTATACTATTCTTTTTCTTCTCTTAATTGAAGAAATAATTGGAAAATAAAACAGCAAGTACAAAAATGAGTAATAACCCCCAGTAGAGACTGGTACGATTCAATTCAACATTTTGTTCGTTCGGATTTGATTGTGTCGTAGCTCTATAATTTTTATTAGGTTTATCGTTGGATGAACTGCATTGCTGATATTGACCCTAAAAAAGAAACGGTAGGTACAGCTAGTCCATGAACAGCTAACCATCGCACTGTAAAAATTGGATAGGTTCGATCTATGGTCATTGGGTCCTCCTAAAAGATCTACTAAATTCATCGAGTTGTTCCAAAGGGTCAAAACGGCCAGTTATTAATGGAATTCCTTGTCGGCTCTCTGTAAAATATTCGTTTGGACGAGGGCTTCCAAACACATCATAAGCTAAACCCGTGCTGACGAATAACCAACCCGCAATGAATAGGGAAGGTATAGTAATACTATGAATAACCCAGTATCGAATACTGGTAATAATATCAACAAAAGAACGTTCTCCTGTGCTTCCAGACATGCTGAGCTCCACATATTCTTGTACAGTTAAAGGGGGATCGATTCCATAAAAGATGATATCAGTAAATGGAAATTCACTGAAGTTCCATCCTTGTTAGATCGTCAATATTGTACCAAGGGTGTTTTCGAGTATACCGAATCAGTATAGCTATCCTTATTCTGACACAGCAACGCAATTTTAATCAGTATGAAAATGAAGTACTCGATAATTTCTGTATTCTTTTCTTGTTGCTTGTCGATGTAGAATCATGCATGTATTGATGTAGAATCATGCATGTATTATTCAATATCGAATTTCTCCAATTTCTATAAGGTTTCTTTCTCTCCATTTTTTCTACAATTCAATTCGATGCGAAATTGAAAAATCTCCTTTTCAAAGATATAAGCTTAAACTGTAGAAAAGTTTTTTGTTGGAATCTTTTTTTTTTTCATTTTACATTTTTAAGAGGAATTGTTTCCTCGTAGAGTAACAAGTAAAAGGGGTAGATAGTATTGAAAAAAAAAGAGAACAACAAAAAAAATAGAATGGAAAGAATCAGTATTCGTGATGCACACATTGTTTTCTTGTATTAGATCGAAAGGTTCTTTCTGGAACTAGCTGCGAGGATGGGAATTTATGATATGAAAAGACAATTTCTATTTCTAATAAATATGGAAAAAAATGTAGAACCTAGAAAAGAAAGAAAAAATGATAGGAATTACTAGTCTTAGAATCGAGTTGGACAAAAATAAAGATTTGATTTTCGTGAGTGATTTGATCAGTTGTACGATACCTTTGTTATTTTTACTTTATTTATTTTCATTTTTACTCATTAAATTCAGGAGTAGATTCATTCACATAATATCTCAAATGACAAGAAAAAAAGGTGTTATTGTTATAAGGTCACTCTTTATTCTAAAATCGAAAAATCGATTCGATACCATTAAAAAAAAAGATCAAAAGAAAAGAGAAATGATTTTCAAATTTTGTTCTATATGGATTCGAATTTCTTACTATTTTTTTATTTTAATATTAGTCTACTCAAGAATTATCTAATGAATCACTTGATTCGAAATTAAGGGATAGGTAGGCATTACAAATGATTAATTGATCTCTTTTTCTACCTCCCTTACTCTATGTTTTTGTTAATCCCGTCTATAATGATTGATGAATTAACAACTATCAATTGAACTTATTCTTTCATTTGAATTGGTATTTTTGCTTATCTTCGTATATTGAAACTTAGGGAAGTGCTTTCTAAACATATGTATAAAAAGAACACATTTCATTTAGCTCTTTCATGCTTACTATAACTAGTTATTTCGGTTTTCTACTAGCAGCTTTAACTATAACCTCAGCTCTCTTTATTGGTCTGACCAAGATACGACTTATTTGAAATTAATTGACTGAACACAACGCATAAAAATAAATCTTTCTGTGGTATTGATCGACTCTATAGTTCTTAGAGAGTCAATTTCCAATTAGTGGTCATTGAGATTCATGGGCAATGCGGATTAATATGTAGGGATAGATATTACCTCTCCTTTTTCCCTTTCAAAAAAATTGAAATGATTGAAGTTTTCTATTTGGAATTGTCTTAGGTCTAATTCCTATTACTTTAGCTGGATTATTTGTAACTGCATATTTACAATACAGACGTGGTGATCAGTTGGATCTTTGATTAAATTAATTAACATCTTTTTTTTTAATTGACCTCCTCTTTTCTTTAATCCAAAAGGAGGTCAAATTAAGATTACTGGTCAATTATTTAATTGTAATTTTGGGACTAACCTAACCAAGAATGGAATCACGCTCTGTAGGATTTGAACCTACGACATCGGGTTTTGGAGACCCGTTCTACCGAACTGAACTAAGAGCGCTTTCTTATCTTCTTATCATTATCACACTAGCTAAAACTAAAAAAAAAAAAAGAAGAGGATTTTTTTATAACCCGAATACATCTTGTATGCATAAGACTATCATATAGAATATGATATAATAAAAAAAGATTATGTATGCCTGATTTTAATCGATTTCAATAAATCCCTCGTTACTGCTCAGACGAGAAGTAATAGGTAGGGATGACAGGATTTGAACCCGTGACATTTTGTACCCAAAACAAACGCGCTACCAAGCTGCGCTACATCCCTTTCAATTGGTCTACAGTGTCATTTTATAGAATCCCTGTCTTGTTTTCAAAATCCTTATTTTCTCCATTGATATATCCAAGTTATCTTGCCATTTCTTTTTTTTATTCTCATGTAACATATAATAATAGTGACTTATATACACATGAATATGAAACCCATCGTAAAAAATAACTCAAAAAAGGGAATATTCTTTGGGAATGCTCAGTCGGAAGGGACGTCTTTTTCGGTTTTAAGAAAAGAAAAATCTTATCTACCGAATCATTGTAGATTTCAATTGGAATTAGGAATTCCGTGTACAAATACAAGCGGTCCTTAACTACTTACATATATATTATACTTAACTACTTACATATATATTATATCGGATCATATATGTATTAACATTAGCATTACAATAAATAATACAATAAATAAAAAGAATAAAGAAGGAGGATTTAAAATGCGAGATCTAAAAACATATCTTTCCGTGGCACCGGTACTAAGTACTCTATGGTTTGGGGCTTTAGCAGGTCTTTTGATAGAGATCAATCGTTTATTTCCGGATGCGTTGACATTCCCTTTTTTTCATTCTAGTTATTGACATGGGAAAGGGGTGAAGAAGATTAGAGATAGAATCAAAAGATTTGTGACTAATCCCTCCCCCTCTTTTTTTTTTTTTTTTTTTTTAGAAAAAATCCGAATTCGATACAATATATTAAGTAGAAGTATAATCAAGAAAGGAGGAAAGAAATAAAAAGTAGATTCAACCTCGGCGAAATTGGGTTTTCTCCAATTCCATTTAGAAAAAATATTGTGAGAACAGAAATGTGTCTAGGGTAAAAAGATCATACAAGATCTTTTAATAAAATACTGTACATTGAATCGAATTCGATTCAAAATATACCTAAATATTAGTTTGTTGTTTTACTTCTTATTTTTTTATTTCTTTTTTCGCAGAAAGTAGAAGAATTGGTTGAATCAAAAACGCAAGGAGGTTCATGGCCAAGGGTAAAGATGTCCGAGTAACGGTTATTTTAGAATGTACCAACTGTGTTAGAAACGGTCTTAATAAGGAATCAAGGGGTGTTTCCAGATATATTACTCAAAAGAATCGACACAATACGCCTAGTCGATTGGAATTGAGAAAATTCTGTCCCTATTGTTACAAACATACGATTCACGGGGAGATAAAGAAATAACTCGAATCAAGTGCCTGTGTGTCACTCTTACAAGTAACACGAAAAGGACATATTCTACATATACCATATTATTCTATATATTTTCATTTTAGTTAACATAATATAACTAACTAAAAAAAAAAAAAGCCAAATCAAATCCTATATTTTGAATTTGAAATCTTTTTTTGGATCAAATTGAAATAGGATTTTTGAGGATAAGGAATAAACAAACCATGGAAAAATCCAAGCGACTCTTTCTTAAATCCAAGCGATCTTTTCGTAGGCGTTTGCCCCCGATCCAATCGGGGGATCGAATTGATTATAGAAACATGAGTTTAATTAGTCGATTTATTAGTGAACAAGGAAAAATATTATCTAGACGGGTAAATAGATTAACCTTAAAAAACAACGATTAATTACTATTGCTATAAAACAAGCTCGTATTTTATCTTTGTTACCTTTTCTTAATAATGAGAAACAATTTGAAAGAAGCGAGTCGACCGCCGGAGCTACTGGTCTTAGAACCATAAATAAATAAAAAAGTAGACTTACTTTACTCCTCAATTGAACCCAAATAAAAATCCGAACTCAAACACAGATTGATATTTTGTTCGAAAAATCGTAAGAAAAAAATTGGGGAAGAAGAAGAAATCCTTTTTTATTGGATATTGGACATATTCGCTCATTTAATTTTGAACGACTTTATCATATTCTCTTTATCATACTAATTTCTACTCTACCTTCCCGGAGTTCATTCTCCAGCGAACTCCATTTTAAATATTCTGACAAATTCCTTACAATTTCCTTTTTTATTTTATGATCTGATCTCATTAGAAATCATATAAAGACAATTCCTATTTAATATAGCTATTTGTGCAAGTATTTTACGATTAAGAAGCAACTGTCTCTTGTACAGATTGTGTATTAATCTACTATAACTATAGGATACTCTATTCCGAATTACTGCATTTATCCGAGTGATCCACAAACGACGAAAATCTATCTTTTTCCTATCTCTATCTCGATGAGACGAAACCAAAGATCTTATTTTCTGTTGAATAATTGTTCGAGTAAGTCTTGAACGAGCCCCCGAAAGCTTGATGCAAATAAACGAATTTTGTTCTACGTCTCCGAGCTATATATCCTCGTCTAATTCTAGTCATTGAATAAATGAAACTTTCATGAATAACTAATTGATTTCCTTTCTTTCAGTTATTCTTTTCCCTTTTCTAGTTTATTAATAACAAAACGGATTCTTCCAATGTATAAAATAAAAATTCCAATGGCTTTTGCTACTATAACCTTCCCGACCACGATTTGTCTTTTCTTTTTTTATAGTCATTTCACCTAGAAACGAGTATTGATACTAGGTATCAAAAAACAGAAAAAGTAATAAATACAAATGAATAACGAAATAGTGGATTCCATCGTTTCTATGGTTATGTCTTAAACGGTGAGGTCCTCTATATATACCGGAGTCCTTACTTCATTTAATCAATGCTATTAGCAAGTTGTACAGTTTACATTCTTCGGCTCTACGTATGAATTATCTAGTAATAGGTCTTTCAACAGAGATCTACCTATACAGTGACGGCATTTAATTATGAAAGTTGGCTAAGTAGCTGACCCTCTTAGTCCGTTTTTGCAAGAGTATAGGCATAAGATTTCGGCTTTGAAAATAGGATTTCCCCGCTTAATGAATAACTATTTGTTACCAATGAGGAATTTTTTCTCATCGGAAACCATAAATTTCATATACAATAGAAGAATTGAATAGATCTTTTTTTTTAGTTTTCGATATATAGATAGTGAACGACCTTCTTCCTTCCATTTTATACTATTCACTAGTACTGATCATTGATACTGGAAAATTTCTTTCCTTTTTTTTTTTTCTACCAATGGTGATCTGACCGAGTAGCACACACCCTAGTACATGTTCCTCGACGCTAAGGACATCCCCAAAACGGGGATTTCGTGACATTTCTGATTGGCTGTCTTGTGTTCTAATAAGTTGTTTAATAGTTGGCATGTTGAATTGTATACATAATAAATGGGCTGGTTTTAGATCGATCCTAACCGGATGATTATGAATTACTTCTCTATTTAATAGATGAATAGAATATTATTAAACCCGGTAATAAGTAAGAAGAAAAATCTCAAAGTGGCGATTTGCTTAAACTTACTGCTATTTTTTTTATTCAATCGCTACAAGATCAACAATTCCATGAGCTTGGGCTTCTGTTGCTGACATAAAAACATCCCCTTTCCATATCTTCGGATACAACCCATAGGGGTTTGCCCGTTCTTTGTACATAAACTCTTGTGATGGTTTCGCGCAGTTTCCAGCAGTTCTTCTGCTTCAGGATAAATTCTCCCGTTTGTGCCTCATAAAAGAACTCTGCGAGGTTGATGTATCATTACCCTGATAATATAACAAATGGTTCCTCTATCTCGCACTTGATGATGAGGAGAAGAGATAAAGAATAATAAAGATAGAATTGAGCAACCGTACAGGCATCTTTTGCGCATTGCATACGGCTATACAATGGAATTCACTTTACCTTCCATTTCCATCTAAGAAAGAGAAAAAATATAGATAGAGGGTTTATCCGATTCAGATCGGCAAATGATCCAATTACCATCCTTCCTTTCGGAGCAGTTATGGCTCCGTTGCTTTTTATATATTTATTCGTCTTTGATTCAGCAATCCCAAAGTTTCTTTTTTTTTTTTTTTCGTACTCTTTTCTAACAATAACAATATTGTTAAAAGTTTTCTGTTGTGAAAACAAAAAAGTTTGTGACGCTGAAATGGTAATGGTCACCGATAAATAAGGTAAAATCGAATACACTTTATTTTATACTAATTTCATACTACTCTTTCGATATATAATCGAATGTTTTAAAAAAAAATTTCTCATCGAGATTAGTGCCATGCTATTATTACTTAATATTCCAATTTCATATGGCGAAGGCATAGTCTTTTTTGTTCTTAAAAAACTCATTGCGCCAAGCGTGAGGGAATGCTAGACGTTTGGTAATCTCTCCACCGACCAGGATAAAAGATCCCATTGAAGCGGCTAATCCCATACATATTGTATGCACATCGGGTTGCACAAATTGCCAGTATCATAAATAGCTACTCCGGGATTACCCATCCGCCAGGAGAGTTTATAAACAAGCCCACAGATCCTTGTTATCATTCTCTATACTGAGATATACCATAAGACCAATAAGTTGATTCGAAATCTCGCTATAACCCTTGGCCTAAAAAAGTAATCTTTCTCGATAAATGGTTGATTAGGATAAAATTTATATCCCTTAAGAGCCGTACATGCATCTTTTGATGCATACGGTTCAACAAAAATTACCCGAAAAAAAAAGAATCAATGTGTAGATTCCAGACCTCTTTCTTTTTTTTTCATAGTCTTTTTTCTAATCTAATTTTTGAATTTCTTAATGAAGCGGCTTTTTTTTTTCCATTTTTCAAGAAAGATGAGTTTTGGTTTTGTCCCCTTTCCCTCCACAAAAAATCCATTAAACTTATGAAATAAACTTCTCAGTGATGTATTGTTTCATCGAGATCTAATCCAAATCACGATGCTCATTTTCTTGTTCCTGAATGGGCCTTTTTTTCAATTCTTTTAGGTTTATGCTCGACTCCTAAAAAATCCCTTAACCAAAAAGCCGAACAAAAATATCATTCTTCGCCGTATCCCCAAACCATTCCTCTTTTTTTCTTCCCTCTAAAACTGGAAACCACAACCTTTATATTTATACGTTGGCACCTCCAAAAACTTTACTCAGAAGAGGTCGGATACTAAATCAGATCAACCACAAACTCTTTCTCATCATGTAGAACTCCAACAGTCACAAAAAATTATCGTTCTATCCACTAACAACCTGGACTTCCTAAGAAATTAAATTCCGATCTTACAGTAATCTTCTTGATCACAGACATTCACATCCAAAGAAACTGGAGATAATCTTTCTTTTCCTTCGTAGTCCACAAATATCGATTACAAACCTGGCTTAATCTCAATATAAACTTCTCACACAACAACAGAAAGAGATAGTCTCCTTACATAAAATCTTAGCTTCTCCTCTTGCCGTAATCAGAGGATGCTTCTACTTCATTTTCAAATTTCCAATAATATATAATCAAAGACATAAATTCGCCCATAATTAAAGGCATTATAAACAACTATTTCTTCTAAGCAATCCACAAAATATCTAGAACCTTACCAAATATTAAAATCTTGATTATTTTTAGCAGTTCCACTAACTATTTGTCAAGAATAAAATTGGAGACGTTACATTAGAACCAGATATAACGGGTAGGGACGTAATTCTTAGATGATTTAGTAGGTAGAAACTATGATTATTTCTTGGAATACAGATTATGCCATTTGAGTTTCTAGAAAAGTTATTTTTGAGGTAAAGATTCTTAAATTTTCAAAATTGATATTTTGTCCATTTTGTTTTTTGGCATAGATCCCCTTAAAATCTTGAGGATTGATACTTAGTGAATTTCGGGACGAAACTCATTTTAAAGGTGGTAGAGTGTAACGTACCAGATTTTAATTGGAAATAGATTGTTACTAAGCTATATGAATAACAATTAAGATTTCCATCTTTTATAAGATTCTAGATATTTTGTGGATTATTAGAAGAAATAGTTGCTTATAACTTTTTGATTATGGATTATTTGAAGGGCGTTTTTAAATTTGTGATAGATGTTATTGGAAATTTGAAGTAGAAGGCATCCCCTTAAAAACTGTGGAAGTGAAAGAGAAGAAGTTAAGAATTATAGAGAGATAGTCCCTTTCGATGTTCTCAGGGATGCTTATAATGGAGATTAATCAAGGTTTCTACTTTGGTATTTGTGGAGGAGAAAAAACAGTTTATCTGTGATTTCCATTGGATGTGAATGTCTGTGATTTAGGAGACTAACCGTAAGATTGGAATTTAATTTCTTACAAAGTCGAAGTTTTTGTGGTTAAAACATTATGATAGGATGAATATTGGAAATTTACATGTCAGATAAAGTTAGTGGTTGTTCTGATTTTGTAGTCTGCCAGTTCTAGACGTAGGGTTCTCTTAGAGGTGCATACATATATGCCATGCTTTTGGTCTGGGTTTACAGAGAAGAATGGTATTTATACGGGTTGATTCGAGTTAAGTGGCTCTCTGTCACGTCTGTATATTCCATTGCATTATTCATTACGTAAAAGTGAAATAATTTTGCCCTTCGATAGCTTTTATATATTATTATTGAGGAAAATATTATTTTAAGTTATTGCGTTTTTGTTATTTATACTAATGATCTACTTAGGTGTTAATTACACACTATAAAAGTTGAAATTGAAATTTATAAGTGTATTACAAGTTAACTCTGTTTTGTGGCTTAATCACAGCCTATGATGATACTTGAGGCTTAATCATGGCCGATATAATTTTTTGGCTTTTGTCACCTAGCGCAATGTGACTGTATGTTTCACTTGAGCTGATAGTTCGGATCCATAAGTAATAGATACAATATTGATTTCTATGAAATTCGATATTTCTTTATTATTTGAAACAGTCTATAATTGACGATTGCATTTATTCTTTTATGTGAAAATACTTACTAGTTTTCCGAGCTATTATTTCAAATCATATTAAATATGCGTACAATGATTTTATTTACTTCCACGGAAGTTGTTAGGGCCAACACAAAAAACCTGGAGGGTAAAATAAATTGTTTAACTAGACCAGAAACTTTGGCAGAATACTTGAAAGAAAAACTTTAATAGACGCTAGAAGAGTTAAATCAATAGAGATACTTGTATAAAACAGATAAGTACATGAGATAAAGAGAGAACTAAGTGAAATGATTCATTATTCAACATCCACCCAAATGGTTGTCATATTGCTGGTCACTCAAAAAAGTAATTTGTTTAGGGGCTTTGCCGCGTGAAATGAACCGGGTCATCACAAGAAATGAAAGAAAAAAACGTATGTATGTATGGGTGAATGAAATTGCATATACTTGTGATACTGGTAGTGGTTATTGACTTGTTTCCCTCCTTGTCAGGGAACGGAAAATGTTGTAGCACTCACATTATGGAGTACAAGATACAATTTTATGCGGGAAGATTTTGGTGAATCTCAAGAAGACAAGGTTTCTAGAATTAAATGGAGGAACTTTGCTGGCAACTTTGAGGATATTTTGCCGGAGCTAAGATGGCTTTGTTGGCAAAATTGTCTCCAAAACTACAAGCAAACAACTTTATGTTGAATCACCTAGTTGTTTTGAAAGCTTTCGGGCAATATCACCACAGAATAATGGAGTGGATGGGTCAAACTCATGGTACAATTTCACCTTATTCATTTACTCTTTCAACTAGTTGTCTCAATATATGATGACATGCACCTATTTTGTAATGCATTCCAAGTCCGGACAGTTTTAAGTTGGTTGCTATTTTGCAGGTGCCAAGTAAGCTAAAAGTTTTGCATCTTGCGAGATCTAAATCCTTAATCAAAACACCTTTGCTTCTTTGAATTTATGAGTTTGGAGAGACTGGTTTTGAAAGATTTCCCAAAGGTTGGCCGAAATTGATTGTTCCATTGGTAAACTAGATCGGTTGATTTACTTGAAAATCAAACGGTGTCGCATCTTAGAGAGTTGCCCAAGGAAATTGGTTGTCTAACTAGCTTGAGAGAGCTCATCTTGGTCCAAGGTCATGGTGTTTGTTATTTGCCAGACTCGATAGGTAATCTAAGACTTTGTTCAAGGCTAGTAATGGTGAATACAGGATTAGTTGCACTTCCGGAAACAATAAAAGGGCTAGTGGATCTTGAGCACTTGTGTTTGGTGAATTGTAGGAGTCTAAATTTGCTGTCAGATGATGTTGGGGAGTTAAAGTCGTTAAAGTTGTTGGATCTATCTGGGAGACTGGGACCACTATCGAGGAACTACCTCCTTCACTTTGGAATCTAGAAGATTTAGAATTACGGATGAATAATAGTAAAGATGGAAACACAACTGCGGAGGTATAGGATTCTAGGCGAGATCTTGCGTATCGCTGGGAACTTGGAGAACTGGAATCATATGGCCCTTTCAAGTTCTCCGTGCATCTCCCAGGCTTTCCAATGGAATTACTTATTCGAGTCGAGGACAACTGTAGCGCCAGGATTTCATGAGCATCACCTTTCAGGAAGGTGCCCACCTAAGATTTCAGTGAGGGTAATCTTTCCTCACGGCAGGGGGTTTGCCCATAGATATTGCCGCGGAAGTCCAACTTTGGGATGCCGGGATAATGAGCTTATCTTGACCAACCCTGTACTTCAAAATCTGATTTTAATGCTTGTGTCCTGGTTAGAAAGAAAGTACGTATCCCGGGTGGACGCATGACTTTCAAAAGAAAAGACAAGGAACTGCTCTCTTTGGAATTCTGCGATCATTGTATGTCTATAACCTCGGTGATCAGAGAGAGATCCGCCTTGTTTGAAAATTGATCGGTTTCCACAGTTTTCCATTGCGTTTTCAATGACCTTTTATGAGCATGGGAATATTTATCCATTTCTTTGTCGGGTGGAGAATCTGGAGATCTTAACCAAATCTCATTCCCAATCTTGCGTTCTACCAATCTGCTGCTGAAAAGTCCTTTTCAGGAAAAAAACTTCTAGATTACATTGAAGTGTGGGACTCCTGGCATGAGGAGGCCCCTCAAGTTCAGCGTGCAGTGGTGTCTAGAAGAAGCTTCAAGAACTGCAAGAGTCGCCGACTTAGAAAACACGTGGGAGTATATTGCGGGCCAAGAGGAACCGAAATCTAACTTGGTTATGTCTGCATAACCACTTAGATGAGCATTTGCTGACGAATACGGTTTACGTCTGTGCGGGCTGTTGCGTTTTGAGCCCGTTTATTAAGACAAAGCTGGATTACTGTAGCCACGTGTTGGAAGAGGCTTGCCCTCTCCTCCTTGACAGCGCACTTGACGTCAAGCAAAAGATTCGGCTTACGAGGGATTTCGCCAGGGCCATGAAATGGTTGGGTGGGGTCATCAATATAGAAATAACTCCGAAAGAATACTCTCCAGTTCTTCGAAGATATATACGTTCTCTTGCTCCATTGGTATCGCTGCAATCGGAGGAGAGGTCATCATCATAGGTAAGCCTCTCTTTTTCTTTTTGTCTCATGCTTTTCCCTGATTCCCTACCCATCCGGGAAAAAGTAGGATCCTCTATGGATACTGAACTTGGGTGATTCACCCTACCCCTGTTATAGCTTATATTGCTTCAAACAGTGAAATGTGAGGCTGACTGATAATTGACAGCCATTCGTGCAGGACTAGGGATGAAGATCTCTTAAAGCTTGCCAAATTGTGAGGGACATCCCTTTTTGTCAGTTTTGGTGTAAATGGACAATGTGTGTATGTGTGTGGGAGTTCACGACAAAGGAGCACCAGAGGACAAGGTAGAAAGCTTTTACCAGGTAGTCTGAAATCACAAAAGGGCACAAAGGGAGGAGAGGGAGGCACTCTGTTTTCTTTTTGTTGGTGGTCTGCTAATTACACAGTTGAACAAGGATAAGCCTTTTTATAGTCCTCCATTGCTGCCTTTCTTCAGCAACCATTCTTGACCTGTTTCTTCTTCTTTTTTCGAGATCTTTTTGTTGTCTTTACAGCTGAATGTTCCCCTTACATGTTGCCCACATCTTAGTGAGTGACCGACTTAGACCGATACTTGGAGACTTTACACTTCGCTTATGTGTCACTGTTTGATGCTTTTATTTTAATATGTAAGTTAGCATATAGATATTGCACCACAGTAATATTTCGGTGGACTAGTTCTGATTACAAGACTAAATAGTTATCATACAAGCGCAGCAGGATCTCACCAATCTAGAATGTTGATGATATGATGGAAGGCTTTTCAAGTACAAAACATCTGACGCATTAAGAGCAAAGGGGAAACTTTGCTGAAGCCATGCTAGAAAATATAGTTTTCTCTCTTACTCTTGCCATCATCAGCTTGCATAGAACCATTCTTTTTGTCCATGCCCTTCTTCAAATTTATCATTACTCACTTGAGGGATTTGCTTTCCCCCATGAAAACTTCAGTCTACCTGTTTCATGTTGATATGTCACAATCATGAATTTTACAAACAAATGCGAGCACGAAAGAAAAATGAGTAACAGCAAACATGGAACTACTTGTCCCATAAAAAGATTACCCCACTAGCTTCTGTCTGCTCCAAATTGGAGACTGCGAACAGTTCCATCTTTCAAATGTTACCGATATTTATTTACATAAATGTACTTAGCATGTCAATGACAATTGCTGTTTTCTTGTACTAATGCATTCTCTAAAAAAAGTCAAAGTTGTGAGTCCATATCATCCAATCTTCAGTCAAGTTCATGGCAGCTTGATCAGTAAATCGTATCCTCACCTCCCTTTTCAATACTCAATACGACTTAAAAACCAATAGAAGGATATAGATCTCCCTGATCTGGCAAACCTTTGCAGTATATTGTATCCTCCCTTCCTTTCAACGGGACATTATTTTCTAAGCCAAAAACAGAGAAGAAGTGAAAGAGATTGGAAGAACAATGCAGTAACATATGATGGCAATTCTTCACTACCAGTCTGGTTAGGACCAAGCATTCCACTTTTGAAAGAAACTTGATTGCACGAGCAATCAGCAGATTCTTTGGGCTAGCGACATGATTCCCAGTGGGCTCTCCATCACTGACGATGTTGACCTTCGAGTCCTCTTCACTCATTTCCGACACCAATAGCAGCCGTACCAGCTGATCTCCCAGATTGTGAAATTGGAGTTCTTAACTACAATATTCAGAATGATGAGTTGTAGTTGTAGAAGAACAAGTCACTATACGTTCTTTCGCGTTAGCATTTTCTGTGATGCAAATGCCTGTTTTTGCTTCGTGGGTGATGTGTTGTTTCCGAAGTTCAGTAGTTAGAATCAGTGGAGACTTACTTGACCAATGACAAAAAAAAAAGAATCAGTGGAGATTCGAGTATCAAGTGAGGTAGGTGAATTTCAGCAAATCACTTGTTCTCATTCTACGTATTGGTTATTTTGAACCAAAGGAAAGCTTTTCGGTGTTCACTGGATGGGGTTTGTCTTAGTTTAAGTTATCTCCGTCCCGCAAATTTGCATTTTCCCTCTGATTTTCCTGCCTTTCGGTTTTAATAGTTGTCTAAAATTTGTTTGATCACAACTACTTTGATAAATGCAGGAAGTGGTTACGCATCTTTTAGTGTTTAGTGAAGATCTCTTCTTCATATATCTTCTGCCACTTATCATATTAATCACGGGGTAAGTTAATTTCCAATTGGAGTGGTGAAGAACTTTTCTCATATCATCTCTTACACAGTATAGCATTTAGGCATCATTCTTTTGACATGGTAACTTTTAGGCAACATTTGTTGCTACATGTTTGTTTTTTCAAATTTGTCTTCAAATACAAGTAACTCCTTTGAGATTGGGTTGGATTTTTCCATAATTGTAAAGTATTCCTCAAACCTAAACAGGCTTCGAAAGAATTACGACATGGGCTTTATAAAGCGTGAGTGTCACGCTCAACGGCACGAAAGGTACGCGTCCGCATCACGGTCGATCAATGCGACATCCACATCGTCGCCAGGCAGACCATTTTATTACGCATGCAGAGCTGAACAAATCCCACGATTAACATTTAACTTGGGATAGAAAAGGCGAGGCAATCAATCACAATACTAAACACTCGCTTATAAACACATTCGGTTTAAATACATCTTTCGATTGATCTAAAATAAATAGACCAGCTCGATAAAGAGGGAACTATCCTAAGACCCTTTAGCGAGACACGTTCACCCGATCCTCCAGTTTCCACCTTTCCAGACTCCATGGCTTGGTCCTCCATAATGACACCATACAGACCTCAATTTTGAGTACATGACAGAGGTGAGGCGTTTATGCCTAAACAAGTTCAACCCTAAGCCTATTAGAGTTAAAATACGCCTAGGGTGGCCTAGCCACATCACACGTATGACTTAATTGTCTTTAATCCCTTCCTACAAGTTAGCACAATTTGTATCACACGAACTCAGGAAATAATAAGAATTCAAACAATTGGAATGCAACACTTTCATAGGAACCACAAACACACTCAGCACGCATTAAATTATTATTCACTACCGCAGGCATCGCCTCTTCCTTGATTCGGTATCTACCGTACATCAATGCCAGGCATCGCCTCCCCCTTCGAGCGCGGCCGTCACTACGTCAACGGTATTCTCGAAGGAGCATAGGTCCAGTCGGCCTAGCCTCTACTGCGACCCGAGCCTCGTCACTATTTTGACGGCGATTATAAAGGAATACAGGTCCAGTTGCTTGCTCTCATCATGACCGAGTCTCAACCGCACCCAACAATTCAAAACTGAGCCTCGGACAATTTACATTTCACTCAAATACTCTAATTGCAATAGTAAACCTTAAATATCGATTTCAGTGCCAAACCCGCACTTGATTTTCAATAAAATCCACATTTTTCACAATCAACACTCAATTTGCAATATCCACTCATCGAATTCAAAATCTGAATATACAGCGATCAGCACATGAAATTCTAAGTATTTAGGGTCCGAAATAATTTTCGAAATTTAATAAATAATTAAATTTATTTCGAAAATTAATTAAATAATAATATCCATATTTTTCACAATCCACGTTCATTCATAATATCCAACCATCAATTTCAAAATCCGAATACACGCCAGCGATCAGCGCAAATTCCCGAGAATTTAGGGTCCGACAAAATTTTCGAAATTTATTAAATAATTAAATTTATTCAAAAAATTAATTAAATAATAATATTTTAATAATTTTCGTAATATAATATATTATTAAATAATCCAATAATTTCGGAAACATTTGTTTAAATCAAAAATAAATTCCTTTAAGTCACGTCAAAGGCTTATCATAAAATAAATCTTCTTAACCCTAATTAAACACACTTTAAATTAAAACACCACCTTAATCTAATCCACTCTTAAATAACCTAAACTAACCACCTAATAACACTTAGCATAAACTAAACCTCCTAAGCATAATTAACCGTCTAAGCGAGGTTTAGTGAGCTAAACTCACCGGATTGGGGCGAGCCGAGCGGACCAAAACGACGAGGGCGACGAGGGGATCGACTTTCCCAAAGGCGGACCTAAACTCGGGGGCGGGAAGCCGGCCAAAACGGGGCCACGAAGGCTGCTGCCATACCCATTTCTACTTTTCATCGCTAGTCGAGGCCGAGAAGGCCGATTCAGTCTTGGTTTAGGCAGGAACGGCGGTGAAGGGCGGCGCGGCTCGGGCGCGGCCGGTGGCGGCTCACGGCGGTGATGGAGGCCCCGGCAGACGGTGAGAAGTCGCTAGGGACGCCGGACGAAGCAAGGATCGCACAATCCGGTGGAACGGCAAGCGCACGCGTGAGGCTTCGCGCGCGGGACAGCAAGCAACGACTCCGCAACGGCGGCCCGGCGGGCGTGCTGGGCGTGGGCGGCGAGCCGCCTGGTCACACGCAGCCTTTTCCTCCCCCCTTTCTTCTCTCTTCCCAAGCTTGAAGATGAAGTGATTGGTGGAAGTGATGGGCCCTTTTTTGAGATTAAATCTCCACCCCCACTTGTCAAGCTCCCATCACTTGGCCCAACTACTACATGGCATAAGATGACGTCATCTTCCACTATCTCCAATCTCCCACAACCTTATTCCAATGGGATTCAATTTTATTTTTCACGGGCATAAAATTCAAAGTCTTCAATTCTCCTCTAATTGAACCAAATTGGAGTCTATAAAATTAATCCAATGTCACCACACTTCAATTCACATAATCACTTGACCATTGAACCATCTTAGATCTCAAAAGTACAAACCAAAAGCGGGCCTACCAATTTTCCGAACCAAATTAGCCATAATTTGATTATTTTGCTAAAAAACTCGGTTTGCATGAAAAAATCTTTCGAAAATGAGCCAATGATCCTAAAATGATTTGTGACATACCGTGACTTCCAATTTCCCGAATTCGATCTCAATTTCACTAAGTTAATTTCACTGGCACGATATTAGCGTGTACTAATCCACCGGTAGCTTTTTAGAAATTTTCGTGGCATTTGACTCGTGGTTGATCAATTCAAGCCACAATGTACATCTTTTGACACATTGGCGACTCTATTGTCGGGATAATCTCAAGGTTTCAAACACGGACATACGGTACCCAAACGATTTAAAAGCCAGTACCAAAGGCCGACCGATCAAGAAAGCAGTAGTGCGATCCGGGTGGAATCACCCACACTCGATCACATGCCTCCGTCGAGTCGACCTATCTCCGATCCTTAATCGATTTTAATCGCGCCAGAATGCGCATTAACTCGGTCGAAAGATCGTTTCCGGTCAAATGCATTAGAATTTCTTAACTACACTTTCACCGATGACTAGTTATCACGAACGATCGATTCGGGGAAAAGAACCATATGCGTGTGCAGATGAAATGCCCGTGTCAATTTATTGAAAATAGAATTGGAAATTCGGGACATCAAAATGGAGGATAGACTATATAGATGGACAGAAGACTTATCATCGAAGATTTGAATAATTTGATAGTCAAGACAAAATGTCCATGTATATTAATCTCTTAAGATTACGAGAGAAATAAGGATTTTTGAGCCGGCAAGCCTACAGCACAACCTCCACGTGGGATTTGTGTGACCATGGCATTGGTGTCACATGGCCTCCGACGAGGCCCAAGGTCGCACAACCTCGATGCGGAGGAGTTGGGCTTGTGATGGCCGACACTCAAGTTGGATTGGTTTTTAGTCGGCCCTCAAGCGAGCTAATCAATTCATTCTCTCTCAAATTTTATTCTAAAAATTACTTCTCAAATTGGATACCAAAATTTATAAAATAAATGTTCACCAAACACTATTTGCATTTTTTCCAAATTCCTTCAGGCTAAAGGCTTTTCCATAATGTTGTCTCCAAGGGCACCCTAAATCGTGTGAAAGCTGAAAAGCCTTCTGCATGGACTCAATCCCTTGGACCATTTGCAATCTTTCTTTTTAAAATTCTTGAATCTCCGTGTAATTTAGTGCACCCCGATCATACCCATAAAATCCTTGATTTGTGCGCGCCTATAACGATTATTTTGTCCGCTACTTGTGATTCTTTCTCATACAGCAAGCAAAGAAAAAGAAAAAACACAAACATAATGCTCGAAACAAAAATCCATATTCTAATCAAATGATTGAGTCGTACACATTATTCCAATTGGACGTTTGCTCAATCCATCTTACGCTTACGAAAGCGATTGACTTTGATCCTTTTGATTAGGAGTTTACTCAACCCCGTTCATTTGCATGCAAGAGTCAAATGGAAGAGATCCTTATCGGAGTTTTTGCGCAATAAAAGAAACCATCCGATTTCTAGAATTACGAGAAAACTGCTCGAAAGCCCATGAACTTTGGCTTTGTTGCGCAATTACCTTTGAAATTAGAGAAGTTACGGATTATCCTCATCAACTTGGCACCCTTTGCACAATTGCTCCTGAACTTTATAAAGTTTTTACCCTTGAGTTTTGATTTTTAACGTCTAGCCATTTTGTATACAAAAACACTGAGAAATACCCGAAAATGAATATGTTCAATTTTTTACCAAGATGGTCTATATTATATGGTTAATGGAGTAAAAAAAAGATAGAGATTAAACAGAAATCAAAACATTTAAAATTAGATTCAATAAGCTATCATTGTAACTCCAATCGGCCTGTAAGTGGTTCGGAGCTATTTCCATGGGGTAGAACCAAGGAGGGCTGGCAAGAATTGGCACAAGAATTTGCTTGCCACATGACGCGATCTTATACTCCGGAAAGTTTAGTTATTCAATTGAATTACGTAATTTCCATCATTTTCTTGTTTTAATTTTTTTTCCAAAAGCACATTGATTTGTTCGAAGCAAAAATGAATCAAACGTGGGATCATACATAAGCATCTTCGCATCGCGGCCGAAATACCTTAGTTCGGACATTGTTGCCCGGACGGAGCATGGTTTCCTAACACTAAACTCCAAGTCTCCAACCACCTCCACCGCTTCGGAACCCAATTCGTCCGCTCCGACTCGGCCGGCAACCCCGAGTTTGCCCCTCCGATCCGGCGTCGCTCATGGCGTCGCCTCCTGCTCCCGCCGCACTCCTCCTCCTCCTCCTCGTCTCCTCCTTCTTCATCTCCCTCCTCGCCGTCCCGTCGCAGTCTCGCTCCCAGCCCACCGACGAGGCCTTCACGTCGATCCTCATATCCCAGAACGGCCTCGATTTCGTCAAGGACCTGCTCGTCACCAAGGCGATCGCCTCCGCGGTCCCGCTCCGCCTGCCGGACATCCAGAAATCCCAGAAGATACCCTTCGTCGGCAACGTCAAGATGGTCCTCTCCGACATCACGATTTACGAAATCGGCGTCTCGAGCTCTTACCTCCGGCCCGGGGACTCCGGCGTCGCGCTCGTCGCGTCAGGGACAACCTGCAATCTGAGCATGAACTGGTTCTACTCGTACCAGAACACTTGGCTCGTGCCGGTCGAGGTTTCCGACAAGGGAGGCGCTTCCGTTCAGGTGCTGACTCGGGCTTGACCAAGTCGCTCCCGGCTGTTTCGTTACCAAATTGATGTGTGGTTTAGTCATATGAAGTGCCTCTAGCCCTAGGTTGAGTTTTTGTTAGATCAATTGGAGATGCCCTTCTTGCGTCAGTTTAGGGATGCTGAGGTTTTGCTTTTCATATTGTATTGAAATGCTTGTTTTGCCGCAGTTTTGTCTTTGCCTGCTAATTCTTGGGAAAATGTTTAGCTAAGAGGCGACTTCTATCTCATTACTTGCGTCTTATCGCTTAGGTTGAAGGCATGGAAGTGGGGCTAACTGTAGGCTTGGAGAACCAGGAAGGTACCCTGAAGCTCTCTCTAATGAACTCCGGTTGTCATGTTCAAGATATATCGATAAAGTTGGATGGAGGTGCAGCTTGGCTTTATCAAGGGTATGCAGTAGTGGTAGCTCGTCGATCTTTGACCTTGGCTGCTCTTTTCTTGCTTGTGGAATTTTTCCTGTTGTTGTAGATATCATGAATTGGCATTGAGTACCTTCTCATCGTTTGAAGCATATAGCCACCATAGAAAGTATCATATAGTTGCTTCTCATCCTTTGAAGCGTAACTTTATTCTGCAATCGACTTGATGTGCTAATTTTGTCAATTGGTTACAGTGCTAACCCCATGCATTTCTTATTTCTTTTTCTTCCCCAATTACAATATCCCTTTGCTGCTTCTCCTTGCCCTGCAATTTGCTTGAGAATATCCTATTAAGTAGCATTTAGCTCAAACTGCTATTCATCATTCAGAGCTGCTTATGTTAGTTTATCATAGGCAATGCTGTTTTGAGAGTGCGTAGAGGTGAGGAATTCTGTTCCAGTTGTAATCATCTGTTTGGCTTTGGACTTTTTCTGGCAATGCAACTCTAGCATTGGTACAATTACTTTCTACTGTAAAAGAATCAAGGATTGCATTCATCCAATCCCTTGCTGCTTGTTGAAGCTACTAACTTTAGGTAGAGGGTGGTTCTAACTTCTAAGCAATGACTGCATGGGAAGGTGTCTTATCTTGCCTCCATTTATTCTGGGACATGGACGGGAAGTTTTTAAGGTTTTTGTGTGTTTCCTTGCCCCTTACTTTCTTCTTTACTCTTCAAGGTTTTACTACTTACAAGTCAGAGCGATGAATTCTTCCTTGAATGAGTCTTTAACGGCATCACATGTTCAGTCTCAAATGGGATTAACCATTGGTTGGAAGGCCTTTTCTTTTTGTGACTTCCTTTTTTCATCTTTTAGAATGATTGATGCATTCGGAGCACAAATCGCCTCAGCAGTGGAAAATGCTATAATGAAAAAGCTTAAAGAAGGGATATCAAAACTTGATTCTCTTCTCCAATCTCTCCCAAAAGAAGTTCATGTGGATGATAATGCCTCTCTTAATGTAACATTTGTGAATGATCCTCAATTGAGTAGTTCTTCAATTGGATTTGAGATCAACGGTTTATTCATGGGACGACAGAAGGAGATACTCCCCAACTTCTACTACCACAGAAATCAACGCCTTTCAGTTCTCTGTAGAGATCCAGCCAAAATGCTTGGGATTACATTAGACGAGGCTGTGTTCAACTCTGCATCATCCTTGTATTATGATGTAAGTTTAAACAATAGTTGTACTGTCACTTTTCTGATATACTGAACAATTGAAGTTGGAATAGAGGTTGTTCCGGTATTAGTTTTAACTAACCCTTTTTTTTTTCTTTTGGTGAAGATGTTGATGTTGAATTGATAAGTCATGTAGCAATTAGCATGCTTTAATTTTTTTATGAAGACTGGGCGTCTTGTAAAGAAACAGGGGAGCAATATTTATAAACTCTATTTCACATGATTTAATAATCAGGTACCTGTTGTTGTCAACTGCTTATAGTTTTCGGTGCAATGATACTCAATTAGGCCATTAGTTCTGCTTCAGAAAAAAAAAAATTGATGCTCTTGCGTGTAAATTTCGTTGTGGGGCACCACTTAACTTGAAATTTGCATGTGAACCTATTGATTGGAGGTTGATTTGGTTGCCAGAATGGCACACATCATATGATATACCTTGGCTTGGGCAGAGTTGTATGGAGATTAAACCTCATGGGTCTCCAATCATGATCATGCTATCTGTCCACATGCTACTCGTGATGATCGTATGTAGTAGAAGATATGAGAAAAGATCGTCTAAGGAGAAACTTTGCTGATAGTGGATACCACTTTGTCCTCAAAAGAAATCTGATTTTGTTCTTTTCTTTTTTGGAGCTGGAGAATGTGTTACTGTTGGAGTCTATTGAATAGGAAAACCTGACAGGATGATGAGGGTTCCTCCTTTACTTTCCCTAGTTAGATTTGAACACAATGTATCTTGATAGAATTTCAATAATTTAAGGTTACTAATCAAAATAGTTATTCTATGACATAGCGTTTTGTTTTCCTTAAATATCTTCTAAGATAAGTTGACAATTTTCTGTGGTCAGGCAAAGTTTATGCATTGGACTGTGGATAAAGTGCCGGATCAATCTCTTCTGAATACTGCTGAATGGAGATTCATTATTCCCCAATTGTATAAAAAATACCCAAATGATGATATGGACCTGAATATATCATTGTCTTCTCCTCCAGAGATCAGGATATCAGAGAACAATATAGATGCCACTGTATATGCAAACCTGATAATTGATGTTCTGGAAGCAGGCGAAGTAATACCAGTAGCATGCATTTCATTGGTAAGTGGAAAAATAACAAACTGCTTGCTGTTATAACTGATGATGCTGAAGTTTTGCTTTTGTGAATATATAATTTTCTTGTTGGTGAGTTTAGTTTCCACTTCTTCGTTTGTCTTCCTTCTTTCTGATGATCTGATTGCATTATTGTATATATCGGTATTAGTGTGCTGTAAAACCACTGTCAACGATGATGATCATCAAATTTAGTACATTGAGGTGATTTGTGAAGAACTTGGGACAAATGTTGAAACTGTTGACAAGCATTAGTGTTATTGGCTTTTGGCAATGAAGTGCTGCAAGGCAAGATGACTCTCGAGTGCTATTGTTTCCATGCTTATGCTTTAGTAGAAGTCCTAACACGGCCCATGGTTTGACTTGGACACCTGTAATATAATTTTTTCAACTACGGTGGCCCTAGAAAGTTGGTGATTAGCAGTCTTTGTTGGGCAACTTGCATGTTGATGTAGCTATGATGAGATAGCTGTTATTGGGCAAATATTACAGCTTGGTTGCATCTAATGCTGTGCAAGTACTAATTTGCTCCTTTCCACACTATTTATTGTCCAGTATTTTCTGTTCATAACTCAAGAGCGCTTATAGCATGATGTATGCGCTTGCATCATAGTTTTTTATTTTTGGTTCATTACTTACATATATGACGGACTTCACTTAAATGCTTGTGGTTTTTCAGGTGATACGTGGTTCCGGTTCAGTTAAAATCTTACAGAACAATCTTGCTGGAAGTTTAAAATTGAATGATTTTGCAATGTCACTGAAGTGGAGTAACATTGGTAATCTGCGAATTTATCTTATTCAGGTATATGATGAAAAGAGGTTTGATCATCTTGCAACTTTTGTGGTTTGCACCATTTTATTTTATTTTTTTTATGTTTTCTTTGACGATCTATAAGAAAACCGGTATTTGCTTGCTGCAGCCAGTAATATGGACAGTTATCGAAACCGTGTTCTTGCCGTACGTGAACGCACACCTTGCCAAAGGATTTCCATTGCCAATAATCCACGGTTTCACCCTTCAGGATGCTGATATAGTCTGCTCTGCTTCAACAATCACCGTTTGCAGCGATGTGTCCTATGCTGAGGCGGGAAACTTGAAGAATTTATTGATGCGCTTCCTGTAATTACTATTCTCAGATGCCAGTGAGAGAGACCTGTGCTGGCCTACAATTTGTACAGTGTTGTAGGATACACACAGAGAGCAGGGCATGGTGCCGACTTCAGCAGTCATGATCCGCCAAGCTGGGGAAGGAAAATTGCTTAAAGTGTTTCTTCGAAGAGGGTGTTGAATGTGAGTGTCCGTCATAAGCCGAGGTTTGAAGTGAGTTCAGATGTGCCACTTTGCCACGGCCATGGCACAATTCAGTCCGCAGGATCGAAACCTGCGCGGGGTTGTTCTTGGCAAATTGCTCTTGCTGTGTGAATCGGTTTCGACTTGGGACTGGGGTCATGACTGTCACCCTCCACGGGACTCCCTGTATAAGTTGCAGATAATATGTAACGATGAACATGGAAAATACAGTGGTTTTTGTTTACATGAATCGTTTCGTCATGTCGATTTCGCCTTCTCATCCTCAGTTTTAATTCGCCATCTTTATTCCTCTTTAACCCTGAACTTTCGCACTTTACATTAGGCCACCGGAAATCCATCCTAGCGTTGACTCTTGACTCTTTTTTAACTAGACCTTTTGTCATGTGCTTGTCACATGACTAATTCTTTCCTTTTTTAGAGGGTCAACAATAAAAGTGAATTGCATTTTGCCCTTCAAGTTTTGGCACTTGTTGTAAGTTGCCCGTTGATTTTTTTAGCTTTTTCCAATTTCCCCCTGAAGCCCTGAAATGAGTTGCAATACCCTTCAGTGTTGGACTTCGGCCAATTTTCATAAATGGCCTACACCTTTGATAGTTTTTTTATAAAATATCTAGCCCAAATTTGCATTTTGGTTTTGATTACGGCCTCCAAAACTATCGAAAATCATGTAATCAACTAAACTTTATATATTATTTTCAGAAAGCGACCTCTTAGGGATTGCAATATATAAAGACAACTTGGACATTTTTTTATGAGCACAAATTGTGGTGTTTACTCTGTAATTTAATTGGTTTTCTTGTTAAATAAAAGGTACAATATTCTAGCGCTAACAGTACTTTCTGAGAAATATAATTCAGGCATCACATGTTGATGCTACGGAACAATGCACTAAATTTTATTCTTATGCCACATCTTAAAAAATACTTGACTTCTATGAATTTTAGAGTAAGAAATCACTCGAAATTAGAAGAAACGATTTAACAATTTCTACAACAAATAAATGGAATAGGAATGTTTTAATAAAATAGAAAAGAATGGGAGAGAGGGAGGAAGGAACAATCTAGCACGTTGGCTGGTAGAGGCTATGCCATTGCCACACGCAGGAACCGAACGACGGCAAGACGACTCCCGCTTAGGTTGCCTAAACTGATCTCCATAGGAAGTTAGATATATATATGGTCCAGATACGTTAAGATGCCTTTGAAACTCATTTCGACATGCGAGGGGAAACAGTGGAAAAACTATTGAAAATTTACGGGATGACTTACCACATGCACCAAAACTTGAGGCCCGGGAAATAAAATGTAATTCACCATTCACCATGTGCGGTCAAACGGATTTGCCCTCCATAAGAGAGCGAACTGGCCACATGACAAGCAAGCATACCACCAGAGCTTCAACTGAAAAAATGTTCACTGGACGCCGGGCGGGCATTTCAACCGATTTCAAGACTTCAGGAGGACACCGCAAACACTCCCAAAAAAGAAAAGAAAAAAGTTGGGGAGCAATTTGCAAAAAGATGCTAATATCCGGGGTGAAAATGCAATTCGCCCAAAGATAAAAATCCTATCTGGGTTCTGGTCACTGTTTCATCTTCTTCATCGCGCTTGTCGGATTACTCTCTTCCCTCCACACCTTCACTCTCTCCCTCTCTGCGAAAAACCTCTCATAAATCCTTTCTCCCTCTCTCTCTCTCATCTTCATCTTCATCTTCAACCAAAGCAGCGAGAAAATGCGAATCTCCATCCCCATCTCTCCCTCCAAATCCCCCAAATCTTCCCTCTCCACCACCACCGCCACCGGCGCCACCGAATCCCCGACCTTCGCCGGCGTCCTCCCGCGCTCTCCCTCCCGGCGAGCGCCGTGAATCCCTCAAGAGCTCCGGATACCTGTCCACGATCCACCGGGCGATGGAGGAGGAGGAGGAGTACCGGAAGGCCCGGGCCGAGGTCGCCCGCAAGGGCGTCGACGTCGAGGGTTTCTCCATCGAGGGCGTCTCCGTCGGGGGCCACGAGACCTGCGTGATCGTGCCCGAGTTCAAGTGCGCCTTCGACATCGGCAGGTGCCCCACGAGGGCCATTCACCAGAATTTCGTGTTCATCACCCACGCGCATCTCGATCACATTGTAAGGCTCCGCCGCTGCTTTTTGTCCCTCCCCCCCGCTTCTCGTCGCAAGGATGGGAAGTTGTAGGAGAAAAATGGAAATGATGTGTGTGATGATGTGATGGAATGAGCAGATCTTTTGTCAGTGTGGGAATGCTGGAAACGTGTTCGTTTAATTTCATTCTCAAGTTCTTGGATGGAAAACCACGGAATTTGCGAAATGCCGAGGTGTGATTGGCTCGGTGTGTTGATGTTGATGTTATTCTTATGTGCCTAATGCTCTTTGCATCGTATTATCTAGTGCAAGCTCTCCTTTTTCATATTTGTCCCTCCTCTTTTTCCTTTGAATTGCAATGAAAAGTGCATTCTTTTTCTCAGTTTGAATGTTGGACTTTGATTGGCTTCCGAGTGATCCTAGTCTCCCAATGCTTAGACAATCTAATATCAAATTTTTACTGTTGGATGTTGTGGGGAGCTTAATCTGTATTATTTTTTCAGGGTGGGTTGCCTATGTATGTCGCATTCCGCGGTTTGTATAATTTGAAGCCTCCAACAGTGTTTGTTCCTCCTTGCATTAAAGAAGATGTGGAGAAACTACTTGACATTCACAGGACCATGAGCCAAGTGGAACTGAATCTGGATTTGGTTGCATTAGATGTGGGTATGTGGCTTTAGTTTCCCAATTTGATCCATGAAAGATTTATCCTGTACTAAGAATGTTGGAACTCACTCATGAATTTTTTTTCTTTTTGTTTTTTGGTTGGAAACTCATTCATGAATTTAACCTCAGGAGAAACGTATGAATTGAGAAATAATCTCGTCGTTCGGCCATTCAAAACTAACCATGTTATTCCCAGTCAGGTATGACTTACAAGGTTTTTCTTTATACTTTAAGTGCACGTAGAAACAATTTTGCAATGTCAGACTGCAACAGAACATTTTTGCTTTCTAGATTTTGATGAGGATTCTGCAGAATTTGTGAAATTATGAAAGATGACCATATCGTTGCCATGGGACTGAAAAAGATGTGAAAATCCATCTTTTTTCTTTCTTTGAAAGGCTCCCTGTGGATTAGGGGTGAGCACTTGCTCCTTGTCCACTGATGAATGTGATCTCTAGCCAATGCAAGAGTGAGACTGCTTCCATTTGACCTTCCCAGACATGCAATGAGGAAGCTCGCTTCATAGGGATGCTCAAACCATGTTGTGGTTTTAAGAATACTTCTAGGAGGCAAAACAGTTGCATCTTGTAATATTTGTATGCTAAGTTCTTGAGTACTAGCTTTTTTCAGATTAGAGCTAGCTATTAATTGTTCTTTTAGGGTCTTTTTTGTTTGCTATGTTTCTTTTCCAAAGTGATATCCAATGAAAGGCACTGGGAGTTACCAACCCTACATAAAATCAAAAAGTGAAATGGTTATTGTTCTTTTCAGGGTTATGTCATTTACTCCATAAGGAAAAAACTAAAGAAACGGTACATTCATCTTAAAGGGAATCAAATTGAGAACTTGAAGAAGTCTGGTGTTGAGGTACTGCAACTCCTACAAGTTAAAGTTGATTTTCTAGTATTCATATTAATAGTCTTTAACTTTTTTTTTTCCTCTCACTCAATTAAACCCCCTTTTCTTTTTCTTTTTCTTTTTTGTTAGATTACAGACACCATTTTGTCTCCAGAGTTGGCCTTTACCGGAGATACAACATCTGATTACATGCTTAATCCACGCAATGCAGATGCATTGAGGGCAAAAGTTCTGATAACTGAGGTGTGAATGAAAAGGCTCTGGTCCCAATGTTAGTTGTGTTGGTATATTTATTGTTATCACCACAGAGATCATTAATGTTTGCCTCTATTTAGTGGTCCAGCTAGTGATTGTTCCAAATTATTTAATTAAAGTGAAAATCTAGCTTGTTCCTGAGTATTGAGATGCTAGAGTATAAAAATTTATCCTTAAGCTTGGGTTATCTTAATTAGTTTGGCACGATCAAAATAGTTTAATTAAGTATGCATGCCTGCACTTTAACAATAGCCTTACTTTCTTTAGAAATCTGTTTGTATTTTATTTTAATGCACGTCACAACCATAGAGATATGCTTCGCGTCCTATTTTCCTAGGTACCACATTTGCATAGGTCATGTTTCTAAGACGTTTCTCTCCATAGTTTGAAGTTTGAGCCATGGCAGCCTTGCATTGAGAAATGAGTCAGTAAGTTGCTGACGAATACTAGCTGCTGAAAGAGTACAGCGAAGCACAAGTATCTTGTGACATGGTCGATCAAATGTGTGTGCTCATTGTCGCTATCTATAATGAACATAATCTTGAGTAGTAGTTTCATTGTATATAGTATCAAATCAACCTAACAAAATCTGGTATTATTCATGAACCAGGCGACTTTTCTCGATGAAAACATAAGTATAGAGCATGCACAGCAACATGGCCACACTCACTTATTGGAGGTATGTTGATCTCCCCACTTCTCCATCACTTACCTCCAGAAGTTCCAAAATTTGAAGGACCATGAACTGGGCTGATTCTGTTACATATGCAGATTATTGAACACGCTCAATGGATTCGAAGTAAGGCGATATTGCTCACTCATTTTTCTTCCCGTTACAATGTTGAGGTAATATTCTAAAGGACGTTCAAACGGGGATGTTTATATGTCCTCATTCTATTCTTAGAGCTTTCTTGAGCATATACCACAGATTTCCAGTCAGTGGATTCTTTTATATCTGAAAGAACACATTTACACTTTATACTTTATAGCACCCTCATGCATTATCTTAATTTTTGCTAGCTGGATGGTTGCATGTATATTTACTCCAGTGAGCATAAGTGTACATTTTGTGTTGAACTTTTACCGTCAGAATATTTGTTGGTTAAAAACTTGAGAGTATCCAATCATTCATGGTCAGTGAATGAGGGCATGTCAGTCAGTTTGGAAAGTAGCTTCTAAGTTTGCTCGCTTGGTGACTGACTTCATGAGCTGATTAATTGAGTAATGTCCACAGGATATTAGACAAGCTGCATCCAAGTTGCAATCCAAGGTGTCAGCAAAAGTAGTTACCCTTACTGAAGGTTTCAAATCGGCATACTCTTAACTTCATATACTTCTGTTTTGTAAAATGTAGCTTGATGAAAGGAAAGAATAGACATGTAAATGTAATTCTCTTCATAATTTAATTGCATCTCACAACAGATGTCCTCTTGAGAGCACTGTACCATATTCCCCAACAAAGGAAATGTCATGTGCAATTTCTCTAGATGGTTGTAAGTATTTCTAGTTTCAATGCACATGGTAAATCCGGTTTGTTTGATCCAATCATGGCTCATGATTTGCGCTCATACATCATACACGAAAGTTGGAACGATGAATGATTTTTTGCACGTCATGGACACTAGCTTGCGTTGGGTGGAAGAAGCAGGCGAATCATAAGGTTTAGACTTTTGACGTGAAGGAACTTGTTAGCGGGTACATCTATCACATCGTGGGCAAAAAATGGATGACTTTTGTGGTTCAATTCACTGATGTTGGCTGATGCTTCTTAGATCAATAAATGAGTCCTTGTACTTATGTGAAAATTACTAATTAAGAATGCGTGGAAAGTTACTTCCTTTAGATTAGATGGGCGTAGGCACAATGCGTTAATTATATCGATTGATGGAGAATGGACGCGAAAGCATCGTTCCAACAAATAGATTTTAATACCAATTTCTTCTCATGAAGTCACGTTGCTTGCCTCCTTTTGGATCAAAGAATCTCTTGCGGATGCTATGTTCTTTAAATGGACGCTGGACCATTGTTGGATTTTCTTACATTTAATAAGATGATAGCTACTAGCTCGCCAAGTCCTTGTAATTAGGGGTGTCAACGGTTCAGTTCGGTTTAGTTTTTTAGAAAAATCGAACCGAACCATTAAGAAAAACTGAACCGAACCGAACTGAACCAAATGAGACCCGAATTGAACCAAAATTTTGGTTCGGTTTGGTTTTTAGTTTTCAACTTTTTGCATTTGTTTTTCTATCGTTTTTTTTTTCTATTGTATATATTTTTCATTTTCAAGAAATAAACTCTTATCGGTTTGTTGGTTCATTCGGTTCGGTTAACCGATAAAAACCGAACCAATAACAAAAATTTCGGTTTTTAATGAAAACCGAACCGAATGAAAACCGAATCGAAAAAACCGAATTTTTCGGTTCGGTTCGGTTCGGTTTTTAGTTCATTTTTGACACCCCAACCTGTAAGTATGAAAGAACATGGATACAATGCAGCAATTCAAAAATCATACTGCTCTTATTTCGTTGCTCTCCTAGAAACTATGAGAAGTTTCATTGATATTTTTGCCAGTTACAAGATGGAAACAATATTACCATTACAAAGAGACTCAATAAATCCAAGATGTGCAATAAATCAGGAGGGCAAACCTTTCTCTTTTGCATACACACTAATTGATTAATCTACAAGAAAGATTATCATGCTACAGCTGCGAAAAAAGCACAAATGTCAAGAACAAAACCGGGACACAAAAACAGTAGTACAACCACAATGCCCTAAATCTGTCGGAAGACCCTTTCAGCTGCCGCCACCGTCTTCTTGATGTCTTCAGGAGAATGCGCCAAACTGGTGAATCCGGCTTCGAACTGGGAAGGGGCAAAGTACACGCCTTCCCTTAGCATTCCTTGGTAGAACCTTGCGAATTTTTCAGCATCACTTTTCTTTGCATCCGAAAAGTCGTAAACTGGCCCTTCTGTGAAGAAAAAGCCAAACATCCCCCTTATGTATCCGCCACAGATGGCATGCCCAGCCTTCTTTCCAGCATCCACAATGCCTTGGACGAGTTCGCCGGTAATCTTATTCAAGTACTCATAGCTTCCGGGCTCCTGCAGCCGCTTAAGAGTGTGGATTCCGGCCGTCATTGCTAACGGATTCCCACTCAAGGTACCTGCCTGGTACATCGGTCCAGCTGGCGCAACCAACTCCACGATGTCCCTCCTCCCACCATATGCACCAACAGGAAGACCACCGCCAATGATCTTACCTAGAGTCGTCAGATCAGGAGTTATTCCAAAATACTCCTGCGCACCACCGTAAGACAAGCGGAATCCCGTCATGACTTCATCGAAGATGAGGAGAGCATCGTTATCTTTTGTGATCTGGCGAATGGCTTCGAGGAAACCGTATCTAGGAGCAATGTAGCCTGAATTTCCCACGACGGGTTCCAGAATAACGCCAGCAATCTCCCCCTTGTGGGTCTTGAAAAGCTCTTCCACAGCAGCGACGTCATTGAATGGAGCAGTCAGAGTGTCTATAGTGGCTGCTCTCGGAACTCCAGGAGAATCGGGGAGCCCTAGAGTAGCAACACCACTGCCGGCCTTCACAAGGAATGGATCAGCATGACCATGATAGCAACCCTCGAATTTGATTATCTTCTCCCGCCGAGTGTAGGCACGGGCCAGGCGGAGCACGCCCATGCATGCTTCTGTGCCGGAATTGACAAACCGAACCATTTCTATGCATGGAACTGCAGAAATAACCATCTCAGCCAGAACATTCTCCAGAAGACAGGGAGCACCAAAACTGGTTCCCTTTTTCATTGTCTCGGCAAGGGCTGCCAGGACCTGCGGGCAGATATTTGGGCCACATAAGAAATGAATTGCGGCACCATGAATGTGATATGCAGTAGACAGATGGACAACACCAAATGAGCCATCATGCTTAAGTACTTTTACAATTTGGTAAATCAGAAGTTCCTAGAAACTTGTTCTTACTTCTGGCCTAATCTAAAACATCTTGTCTAGGTACTTATGCACGCTTCACTCAGAGCGAAAATCAATTTGGACCGCAAAGAGATATAGACACTGGTTACATCCATTACAACAGCTAGTAAAGACAGATTCCAAACTCTGAGAATTGCTATTCATGAAAAAACAAGATGTGAGACGTTTCTTGAGGTTAATGACATCTGGATGTCAGCAATGCGAGGCAGTGAGAAAGAACAGGACATCGTCATTGGCATACCCAGTAATGGCAGGACCCCAAGACCCAACCAAATGAACCACCATGCTTATTTACTTTCACATTTTCAGTAAATCCGAAGTTCCTTGAAACATTTTCTTGCTTCTCGCGAAATCTAAACTATCTTTTCTAGGTACTTATTCCCACTTCACTCAGAATGAACGTCAACTTAGAGCACGCACAGATGCAGACACTGGTTCCACCAAATGCAACAGGAAGCAAGGCACGATGGTTTAAGTTGAATTCAGCCAAAGACATTTAAAAAAAAAGAAGAAGAAGAAGAATAACTCTGAGAATAATATATTGAAAGATTAGATGTGAGATGATATTCGAGTTTAATATCATCAGGATGCCACAACGCGAGGCGGTAAAAAGAAGAGGACCTCATCATCGGCATGACCAATAATGGCAGGACCCCAAGACCCGACATAGTCGATATACTCGTTGCCATCGATGTCCCACATGCGAGATCCCTTGACAGAATCCATCACGATAGGCTGGCCGCCTACGGATTTGAATGCACGGACGGGGAGTTCACACCTCCGGGCATCAATTCCTATCAACAACAGGGACACATGCCATTATTCATCACCACCACCACCACCACCACCGAAACAAAATACAAAGAAAGCTTGTGATGGCACACGTAAAGCACCAAAGAAGCATAACATCCGCATCTCAAATGGAGTAGGACTAGCATCGGATAAAGTGATCAAATCGACTCCAAATCCCACCCACATCAACTCAAAACACACCGGGCAATGCTTTCGGCACAAACAAAAAGTCGCCAGCCTCAATACAATCAAATGGGTACCAGCAGCCGATGAATGGGGGGAGCCCAAATCTTCTTCCGGAGGCATTTCTAATGAAAAGGGTCGACTAGAAAAAGATCGGATTCCCGGAAAAACGCAGGCTTTTCCCTCTTTTTTTTGTCGAATGTCTTTCAAATTACCTTGGCGGCGCTGAAAGCTTCTTCGGATTTCTGGAGGGTGTACGCCTTCTTCTCCTGGTCGAGAGAGACGGCCATTCTCACGCAAGCGCGAGAGGGGGAGGACCTGGGAAGCTTGGAGGACGACGGCCTGGCCGTGACGGTGAACCCCACGACCCCGATTCCGCTAGCGGCAGCCATCGTCGGACTCTATCAGCTTCTCTCTCCGCCGGTCAAAACAACAAGAGGCGGAAAGGATAAGAAAATTTCTATCTCCTCTCGGTCTCTCCTTATTTCGCTTCCAGGCTTCGCAAAAGCTAAAATGGTTTCTGATTTAATCAGCAGTGGGGGATGCCATTGGCATGATCGCCGTTGGATCGAGTTTGGCTTCATCTGGACCGTCCATTCGGGTGTCCGGTGTTCCATCCCAAAATCTCAGCGGTTGGTTCTTCACGATCGATCTCGGCCGTTCGAGCCTTTGACTCTGCGCGTGCGACTGTCGAGTGAGGGCGGCGGACAGCCACCCCGCAATGATAAGACAAGGAAAATCATTAAATAAGACTCCATTCGTGGTGAACTCAGTGATTTGACTCGTTAAAATGAGCACAGCTTGAATGATTACAAGGCTCTCGTGCTATTTTTACCTCTCGAGTAATTTAAGACGCGATATAAAATTTAAATAATTTGACGTACTCTTCACCAGCACTGATAAGAAAAGTGGAAAAATAGGTTTTTAATAATCAACCTTTGCAAAATCATTGTCAATAAGAGTTAAATGGGAATTTAGGTGATACAAATTTTGAATTCATCCGGCCTTTACTTAAGCTACTTGTTTGACGAGTTTACTAAACACGCAAAGCATCTCTGTACAATACTCCCAAAAGTACCACATGGTCAAAGAGTATATTTTTTATAGGAATATATTCATTAGAAGTCCTAAAATTTATTATAAAAATATAATTAAATCATAAATTTATAAAAAAGTACTGATCAAGTCGTAAAAACATCAAGTTGATACAATCAAATATTAAAGTTAACATCATCAATTTAATTACTAGAAAATGCTAATGTGGCTTTTTAAAATATTTTATCTCTTCTACGTGGCTAAGACATGGAACACAAGACTAAAACGACGTTGTTTTTTTTTTATTTAATTATAATTTTGTAATCATAAGATTAATTAAATAAAATTTAAATTAAAACAAAAAAAAAAAACAAAAAACAAAAAAGAGCCAAGGCAAGGGCGGAGGCCTTCGTTGTTGCCACCCAGTTGTCGAAAGGGCTAGCGAGGGCTCGATGAGTAGTTGTTCATTATAAAAATAGGCAGGTGGTAGTTGTTCGTTGGCCTGATGATGAGTTTCCATTTGGAGTGGGTAACATACCGCATAAATGGAAGGTGTGTTTTATATGAATGTTGGGCTTGTTTCTTTACAAAAATTTATCTCACAAACCTTCATGGGAGGCTTCATTGGCTCAGGGTTCTCCCCCAAGCAAAAAGTTTGGTGATCACAAGCATTGAGTGGACGATGATGCTTTTCAATAGGTCGTTTGGTACTTGTTTTGTTTCGACTCTAGAACCGCCTTCACAATATCCTATCTTTTTATCCCATAGATTTTCTAGCTTAAACTGTAATTCTAATTCACATCTTGTGGGTTTTCCTTCTGACGAAGCACCAGAATATCGAATATAGACGGGGAGGAGAGTATTTTGACATATATTTTGTGGCAATTTTTTTTTTTTTGTGGCAAGTGTTTTTCAATAGGGTGTCTTATATGAATGTTTATCGTAATCCTTGGGTTTGTTTCTTTGCAAATTTATTCTCACAGAGCTGGATGGAAGGTTTTGTTGGCTTAGTGTTCTCTCTCCCAAGCAAGAAGTTTGGTGAAAGTCACAAGCATTGACGAATTAGTAGATGATGATAGTTTTTAATAGGTTGGGTGATACTAGTTTTGTTTGGACTCTGGAACTGCCTTCACAATTCTAGCTTAATGCTGTAATTCTAATTCGCATCTCGTCTGAATATCGGCTATTATACTTGAGGAGAAGAGTATTCTGAGGCAGATTCTTGTAATGGAAGTGAATGTCTTCAGTGTACATTAAATGCTCTTTTGATTAGTATCATTTAATACAAATCTAAAGGATCAATTTGATTACATCTCCATTTGCGGGTGGTTTTTAATGGTCCATCCAACGGGTATCCTTTTCGACATGTGCAGGCATGTTTTTCTGCAATCTGTTTCCAGTTTTGATCGCTATAACTTATGAGGTGTCTGGTTTAGACCAAATCTTATGTCAGCATTAATCTGTTTGCTACATCCTTTTGCAAATCTTTTAACTGGACTCAACATATATCCTTATGGATCTCACTTGAGTTGTTTATTAGGATGCTAATGTGCCTGAGGACTCTCCCCAACAAGAATATTTTCATGGTATCTCAATAGAGGTATTGCCTTCTTTTCCCTTCCTTTCTTTAAGGCGTATATTATGTAATAATTAGAGGCGTAATTCATTCTCCATTGCCAAGAAAATGCAGAACAATATCCTTTTAGACCGAATACATCCTTTTGCATCTCTTTTAACTGAACTCAACATATATCCTTATGGATTTCACTTGAGTTGTTTATTAGGTTGCTAATATGCCTGAGAACTCTCCCCAACAAGAGTATTTTCATGGTATCCCAATAGAGGTATTGCCTTCTTTCCCCTTCCTCTCTTTAAGGCATTTATTATGTAATAATTTGGGGTGTAATTCATTCTCCATTGCCAATGAAATGCAGAACAATATCATTTTAGACCAAATACATCATTTTGCATCTCTTTTAACCGGACTCAACATATATCCTTATGGATCTCACTTGAGTTGTTTATTAGGTTGCTGATATGCCTGAGGACTCTCCCCAACAAGAGTATTTTGGTGGTTACCCAATAGAGGTATTGCCTTTTTATCCCTTCCATGCATTTATTCCGTTGTTGAGTTTATCGACTTCAACGAAAATCGAAAATCAATATGAGGTGCTTATTATGTAATAATTAGGGGTGTAATTCATCCTCCATGCATTTATTGAACAATATACTTTTGAGCAGCAGACCACTTGATCAACTCACGTTGCATTTTTAGGAGTATTTTTAGGAGTTGATGACTTTTATGGAGATGCCCTAGTCACCATCTTGAATTGCAGTTTTTGGATGGTCTAGATATATATATAAAGCATTATTTCTCTGCTTTACTTTAGTTTGCGCTCTTTAAATTCCCTTACTTCTCTCTTCTCTAGTGTTTTCCCTTGCTAATGCATTGGAAAAAGTGTTCATCTGAGGAAATGAGAGAGAGATGCAGGGCAGCATCATATTTGATTCCAGAGGTAAGATTTATTGCTTTGGATCTCATTGAAAATATTGCAAGTGCTTCTTGCATGTGGTATAATGGACCATCAGAGAGAAGTCATTACCCAAATTTCTGGTTTTCTGCATTAGTAGAAGAATTATTGTGAGGAGGCATTGGACCATTTTTACCAAGAAATAAGCAAGGAAGTGGAGACAATTCTTCACGAGGGAGACCCGTGAGTATTCTCTCTATTTTTCAAGGTTGCATGGGATTGATCTGGATGACACCAGAGTGAAGACCATGTTGCTTTCAATTTTTGTTGCTTTCAATTTTTCATTCTGCAGTTTTGATTATTTTAACATCCGGTTGTAGGAGGCTACCCGAGGAACTCTCCAGGAGGGTGGTGGTCACATGCGTGTCGGAGGACTGCAGGGACAATCACTGCACATACGTGTACGTGCTCCGGAGGAAACGGAGGAAACAGGGGTCTAGAGCAAGTGCTGCAAAGAGTGCTGCAAAGGTTGGAGGGCACGAGAGGAAACATAGGTCTCAAGTGAGGGCTGCAAAAGTTCGAGTTCTAAAATTTGGATTTGGAACGAATTCTGAAGATTGTTTGGGAGAAGGAAATGAAGATTGTTTGGGAAAAGGAAAATGAAGGGAAAAGGAAATGAGACTTGGAAAATTGAGTTACTTGCATTTGGGCTTGATGATCTGTTTGGTTGCCCACAAAATGTGGCAGTGAAAGAGAATCGACCATAGTTTATTGTCAGATAATGTTTAATGTTTGTGCCGTAAATGTAATAAGATGGCTTTTGTTGCAGGAATCATGTAGAGAAGTAAAAGTAGAGTTTGCTATGACTTATTCGGGGGGACTAGTGGGACTAGAGGTGTTTCTATGTTCATGCTAATTTAAGATGGATCATGTTGTGGGAGTTTCCCTTGCACTGTGCATTGTTCTATGCTTCCAAACAACCTTGCGGTTCCTGTTTGAGTGCAGGCGGTAGGTGCTCATTGGCCTGATGATCAGTTTCCGTTTGGAGTGGATATGATACCGCATAAATGGAAGGTGTGTCTTATATGAATGTCGGGCTTTTTCTTTACAAAAATTAACCTCACAAGCAAAAAGTTTGGTGATCACAAGCATTGAGTGGATGATGATGCTTTTCAATAGGTCGTTTGGTACTTGTTTTGTTTCGACTCTAAAACCGCCTTCACAATATCCTACCATTTTATCCTATAGATTTTCTAGCTTAACACTATAATTCTAATTTACATCTTGTGGGTTTTCCTTTTGAAGAAGCGCCAGAATATCGAGTATACGTGGGGAGGAGAGTATTTTGACATATATTTTGTGGCAAATTTTTTTCATGTGAGAGGATGTCTTCAGTGTACATCACATGCTCTTTTGATCAATATCCTTTGATATAAATCTAAAGGATCAATTTGATTTCATCTCCATCTGTTGGTGGGTGGTATCCTTTACAATCGGTCATGTGCTAAGGCATGTTGTTCTGCAATCTGTTTTCAACTTTGATCGCTATAACCCATGAGGTGTCCTGTTTAAGACCAAATTTTATGTCAGCATTAGTCGGTCTGCTATATCCTTTTAACTGGATTCAACATATATCTTTTTGGATCTCAATTCTGTTATTTATTAGGTTGTTAATAAGTTTTGAGTTCTCTGGCAAAGATGTATATGGTGTAGCGAAGGAAGAAGCAAGGAAGTACGCTGTCTGGTTGATTGTCCACAAGAAATCGAACGATCTGTAATTTAAATTCCACAAGAGGCAAAATTCCACAATGCTGGATCTAGCGCCCAAAGCCTCCTCCTTTTCTTCTTATCTATTTTTATGTGATGCCATTGGTGTGATAGCCGTTGGATCGAGTTTGGCTTCATCTGGAGCGTCCATTCGGGTGTTCGGTGTTCCATCCCAAAATCTCAGCGGTTGGTTCTTCACGATCGATCTCGGCCGTTCGAGCCTTTGACTCTGCGCGTTCGACTGTCGAGTGGGGGCGGCGGACAGCCACCCCGCAATGATAAGACAAGGAAAATCATTAAATAAAACTCCATTCGTGGTCAACTCAGTGATATGACTCGTTAAAATGAGCACAACTTGAATGATTACAAGGCTCTCGTGCTATTTTCACCTCTTGAGTAATTTAGGACACGATATAAAATTTAAATAATTTAACGTAATCTTCACCAGCACTGAAAAGGAAAATGGAAAAATAGGCTTTTAATAATCAAACCTTTCCAAAACCATTGCCTCCGCTTCTTTCGTGTCCAAATTGAAGAATTTTACTTGTCCTTTACCTTTCCACGAGAGTCATGTGATATTCGTTTGCTCTAATAAAATTTTAATGATGGGGAAATTTTTTGTTAATATTATTGTCTAGTTTAATTTTTTCTTCAGGAAAATTCTTTGGTGTGACCTCAAGATTCGAACTTATTAAAAAAAATCCTTCATAAAAATCGGTTTGGGCAAAGTTGTACGTAAAATAGAGAGAATCAAACTTGCACGAAAGAACAATAGAAAAATAACTAAGGTCGTGAAACAATTGTTTTTATTAATACGAATAATATTGTATTTTCGCAACATTTGCATTTTCAATAAATAACACCTTTCACTCTTTTTATTTTTTATTTTAATTAATCAGTTCTCTTGAGATTCTTTTCATCAGACTCAGTAAGTTAAAAAAGAATGTTATAGTCTCTCCATGTGTGAAATAACATGAGCCGAATTGTAAAAATGAAACATTTCCTCTTGTTCTCATTCGCCTGGGCCTCTTCTCCAGGGAAAAAGGAAAATCCTTTAGCCTCCATTTGCACCATTCATGCTTTGCTTCGATTGCATCTACAGTTTCCATCGAACAGCCTCTTCACATTTCAGGGGCAGAGTATTGATTGCCGGCACTGGATCTAAGCTATGGAGCAGAGGTGAACAGTAGTGATGTATTCGTTCCTCCAAAGCCAAAAGAATTGGACATTGCTGCTCTCACCAGCATCTCCTTCGAAACAGTCAAAGGCATGAAACCATCGGTGAACACCGGATCAGGTTTTGTAAGATTAAGAGTCAAAGGTGCGATTCCCTGCAAGAACACCATTGAGCACCCACTTAGATTCACAATGACAAAGTTCACAGAGGCGACAGCAACCCAACTTCGTAATAACTTTTGAAGCCACGGAAGGGTATGTCCACCAAGTGGCTCAGGCCTAAGGACAACGCATCTGTATTTACAAATTATGCTTGAACAACCGGCAATGGTAAAACCATGAACACCAAGAATTGCTTCATCCATTTGGCCATATTACTTCAATTCTTCTGGCGAAACTATGGCATACACAGAAATTCTAGAGGAACTCGTCTGAGCATAAAAGATACTAAGGCCAACATATGTTCGTGTCCATTCAAACATCACTCTACAATCAGTCACAGTCATATAAGGGCAGAAGAAAGGAAGCAAGAAAGATTGCTCTTTTTTTTAGTGGAATCATTTAAGGAGCAAGAAAGAAAGATTGCTCCTTTTTATCAGTAAAATGGAACAAAGATTCCTCACTTTGTGTATGGCCAAAACCGCGAAAATTGCTTCCACTGCTCCGGCCGCTCCAAGCAGGTGACCAATAGCACCCTGTAGTTGGTAGAAATTAAAGACTAAGAAACAATCCTATTGAGGTCGGTGAGTAATGAGGACAACAATTGGATCAATGGCCACCGCATTGAAAATGCCCACTCTGAACATCACCAAGTAAAGAGTAGTCTGAAGTTGGCAAATGGCAAGTAAATACATATGCAATGATAAGCATTTCCAATTAGATTAAGCTAGAACGAGGGCAAAAGGAATTTAACTAGAAGCCATTGAAAAGCACACAAACTGTATAGCCTTATAAATTAGCATTCTGAAGGGACCATAAAGTGTAATTTATTGTTTGTGGCAGTGATGCAGGGTCTATTTGTCTCTACCATGCCCCAAGAAAAGCCTGTTCCCATTCAATGAACAGAACCTATTTAAACAAAAGAATTACCTTAGTGGAGGACAGGGCCAATGCACCTGACGATGCGTGGTCAGAAAATATTGTTTTGAGTGCTTTCGCTTCCACTGCATCGCCTGCACAAAAGTTTTGCTTCTTTCATCAGCCATGCTGTGGAATTTCTCATGCATTAACTTATCAACATAGCTGAAAATTATATCAATCAGCAAAAAGCTGTCAAGTTTACCCAAAGGCGTAGACGTCGCATGTGCATTTACATAATCCACCTGGTTAGCATGAACATTTGACTGCAAAGATGACATCTCAGGCTCATTATTGAGAAGATAAGAGGAGCAAACAAAAGAAACTAGAGACACTTTTGAGAAAAATTTATGAGCATAGCGCGGTTTTGAAGGTCCACTACAATGTAGATCAAATAAGTGGTTTTGCAATAAGCTGAACTTAACAGTAGTTAGATAATTATTACATCGCACAACCCCTTTCAATGTTCACCAGCACATGAAACTTTCGAAATGACCAGACTTATCATGGATCATTCCCATACCTGCTTTAGTGCACGTGCCATTGCCAAAATGGCACCTTTTCCCTCACCATGTGGCTGGGTAATGTGATAAGCATCCCCTGAAACGTCGCTACAGTAAGGAACAAGAAAACAAGGCACTCTTACAAAACTGTTAATTTCTTTCTTGACAGTTTTGACAGATGACCTGACATCCCATAACCACGGAACTCAGCATATATCTTTGCTCCTCTTTTCTTTGCATGCTCAAGTTCCTATAAGGCAAAAAAACAAGATGGTAATTCAGTTGAAAGTAATAGAAAGGAAAAGGAATATAGATAATTTCCAAAGAAAGAGATCTTCAACTCACCTCCAACACTATGACGCCTGAACCTTCACCAATTCTGATATTTGAGTGCATCTTAGATAAGGAATATTACTAATCACCTAAAGCAGCAATTACCAATAATACATAAAAAGTGTTTACTTACACAAAACCGTCTCGACCACAGTCAAATGGCCGTGATGATTCCTCTGGGCAGGAATTGTACTTTGTGGTCAGAGCCCTTGACCTGCAAATCTCTAGCATTAGTTTTCCGTGTGTCATAGGCTTTACTGGACCAAAAAGAAGGAAGATAAAAGAAAGAATAAAATAGGGTTTCCCAAAGCATAGAAATTGCTATCCCAGAGCTGCCACCTGGAAATAAAATATGCCATTCTCCAGGAGCTTACCTGCAAAATCCTGCAATAGATAAAGCATCTATGCTGGACTCTGTACCCCCAGCAACCATGACATTTGCATCTCCAAATTGAATCATCCTTGCAGCATCACCTATTGAATGTGCCCCAGTTGCACAAGCTGTTACTGCAGCATGATTGGGCCCCTATATGAAGGCAAACATTGGATCAAGCAAGGGTATTAATTTACAAATCGACTCGATTACTTATTTTTGAAAGACATGTGATCAGTAGAAAAATGTATAAAGAATGAAAGACCACCACATGAGAGTTAATTGCAATGAGATGTTTTCTAAGAGACATGGAGGAAGGCTAGGTTTGCTTAAAAAAATTACATGATCAGTCGAGAAAAGAAGCATAAATCTCAAGGATCATATCTTTATTAGGAGAATGAATGATGCAGCGAGACATCAGCAGAAAGTTGTCCTGTTGTCTTTTGGATAGTTTTATCATACGAAATCATCTGGCGACATTTGTATACTCACCTGGAAACCATATTTCATGCTCACATGACCCGAGGCCATGTTGATCAAAATCCTTGGAATAAAGAAAGGGCTAAGTCGACGAAGACGCTGCAACAAAGAGCAAGAGATTGTTCAAGCTTCCATCGTCATAGAAGAAGGCAATTTATCAGGTTTGAGACTGCAGGAACAGTTAATGCTTTGTAAATGACTGATAGAATGGTAACATATAAACCTTCTCACAAATCATTTGTGCCGCATCCAGTATGTCACTGATGCTTCCAGTTCCCCCTCCGATAGAAACCCCTGGCGTTCTTCAAGTTAAAAGAAGGTACATCACCAAAGAATTTATAAAGCAGAATATTCTCCCAAAGTATCTGCAAGAAATACATTGATTACCGTCATTTCTTTCTGTTCCTGTACAGTGGGTAGCCAATTTGCATCTCTTAAAGCCTCATCAGCAGCACACAGTGCATAGCCTATGAATCTTGCAATCGAACGATGCTCCTAAACAGAAAATTGAGAAGGGATAAATTCATTATGCAGCATGTATGAATGACTTCTTTTGGAATTAACAGCCTATTGCATCAGCAGATGATGGGACTGATTTGTCATATCACAGGAGTTCCTCATACCGATGGAAAATAGAGTGATCAAGCATAATGTGATGAAGCATACTAAAGTCTATTGATATCACTTTCCCACGAACTATAAAATCATGAGCAAACTCCGGACAGTGCCTCCAACTCTATTGGGTTACTAACTTGTAAATTTCAGTATCTCACTGTCACAATTAAATTCATTTACTACCACAGCAGTAAAATCAGATATATATTCGAGCCAGACCTGCCAATGCCAACCGCATTAAAAGAAGTCATAGAATTTGCCATCGCATTGGAGTTTAATACAAATGTCCCATGTGTTCATTATGGCCCATAGCAAAATCATTAAATAGTTACGAGCTCAAGAATTCTAATCAGAGACATAAGTAGTGTCTAGGTTGCATGTATAACATTTGCTCGAAATTGGCACATTGAATAAGTATGCAGCACGACTGCTTTTCAGTCTCGGTAAGCAAACTAAAATGAAAAAACTCGCTCCCGCTCTCTTCCAATTCCCCGTGCATCATCCATGTTGCACAGCAAGGCAATGGTCAGTTAGTGGGAGTTCAAATTTACGCAATCTGCCATCAATCTACACTATACTCTCGGGCAGGAATCCCTATCGCCAGATAAATGCGCATATAAGGCACATCATCAAACAGAAGGAAAACACATGTAAAGCAAAGTACCAACAGTCAGGAGGAAACAGATTATTTACTTTGGAATTAAGCCACAACTGCTCGTTAAATTCGCCGGGATGGGTACCCCCGGGCACCGTCGCGGCAACTTTGGACGTCAGCTGCTCGAACGTGTGCAGCCGCGTCTCTCCATCGAAATTATCCATCTTGAGATCCTCGGGCGTGATCGCTCTGATCCCGCATTTCCCCTCTATCAGCCGCTTCCACGTCGTTTCCACTCCACAACCGAGCGGAGTCACCATACCCAAACCTTCAATCCACCCCCAAAAATTAATTAAAAAAACCAATCTTTATCGTGAAAAGCCAAGAGTAAACCTCCCAAGAGCATCAATGTGACATCGTCCGAAGTGAAAAAACAACAACTGATTGAGCTTTAAGTTGAATAGAAGGAGCGCGCGGTGCGGACTCACCGGTGACGACGACTCTTCGAGGCTCGACGGCGGGCGGAGGTTCGAAGGGTTCGAGCGAGGAGGAAATGCGTCGGATGCATCGGGAGAGAGGGGGAGCGAGGAGCATCCGGCGAGAAGGGCCTGCCATCGCCGTCGGTCGATAAACCCTAGCGCGCCAAACCCGCAGGATTTTGACTCTCTCTCTCTCTCTCTCTCTCTCTCTCTCTAGCTCGCTCGCGGTTGAACTGCTTGGAAGACGAAAGGGAAGCTTCCGCGCAAAGGGGCTCTGCCCTGCTCAGTGTACTCTGTTCACATTTCGTGGGGGTGCATGCGTGCTCTAGACAAAATTCAAAAAATATTATATTGGTAATTTAATTTGTCATTTTTATTGCTGAAAAAGTTTTTCGAGTTTTTCGGCGTTTGATTCAAAAAAAAAAACTTGGCAAAACGTTTTTTCGTCGATAAAGAAATATATTGGAAGTTTCCTCTTCCCTTCTCTTTCTTTCATTCGAATGCCTGTGTCGATGCTCGAGTTTGCTGATTTGACGAGCCTCGCCAGGGCCTATGGCAAGCTTGAAGTTTCCTAAATCTAGCGAGGCTCAGCGAGTCGAATCTAACGAGCTTGAGTCTCGCTAGTTTAGCCGAGCTCAAGGCCTATGACAAGTTTGAGCTTTGCACGCCGGTGACTCATCAAAGAAAAAGTAAAGAGAGAAAGAGAAAAAGAAAAAAGTAATTAAAGATGCATTAAAAATATAATTTTCCTTATGATTAAATTTTCAATATAAAATAGCGAAAAATGATTTCTATTTCATTTCGAACAAACACCAAAAATGTTGTTATTTTTCTGAAAAATTATTTTTTGGAAAATATTTTCTAAAAATGGGACATTTTTCACGAAATAAATAGAACTTTATATATTCAAACATGAAAATTTTAAATCTCCCCATCCTACAATCAACCAACCAATTCAACATGAGAAATGCACTAGGAAGGTAATATTGCTTGCCGTATTAGGAGCAAAAATTTGATTACAAACTCTCATGATTGCGCTAGTCATCGTGCTAGAAGTGCGCTAATGATAGCCAAAGTCAATCATATCATCAAAAAAAAATTCATTTGCCTCTCATGAAATACATAGAAATAAGCAATGTTTCTAAATAAGCTTTTGAAACATAATATTTTTGGGATAAGAACATAAAGGATCTCTAAACTTTGACTTAATATATAATGCGATCCTTGAATTTTTAATTCGTTCATTGTCATTTATGAACTTTAGCCTACTATTTTAATTTTATTATTGGTGAATGTTCAAACTAGTTCTCGAACTATATGAAAATATCAAATATTAAGTTTATGGAGAATATTAAACATTATTTTATAGTTCAATGATTAGTTTGAACATATGCTTAAAGCTTAAGGACTACATTAAACAAATAAAAAGTTCATGAAAGATATTACATATTGAACTAAAATTGAGGTATCGAATTGAACAAATTGAAAGTTTGTGAAAATTTGTGAATCACGTTGTATGTTGAACCAAAGTTCAAGAAACGATCGTGTCATTTTTCCATTTTTTTTTTAATATATAGATTGTGTAACCAGGAATACCACGCCGCCAATAAGTCGATTGAAAGACAGTCGGCCTAGCAAGAGGGATTTCACCTCCCTCTCCCACTTTCACCAATAATATCAGCCTACTATAGTTCTTCAAATAGCTTTAGAAGAAGTTGCAATGGAGTCTACTTTCTCTATTTCGATTTCTGGATATATTTTAAGCAGTTCAAGGACATACTTAGATCCCACGGTAGTTAGTTAAAAAAATTGACTTTCTGTGTTCCCCAATGATGTTATGGCTCGAAAAACAGGTTAGCCCTATCAATCAATGGAAGAAAATCATTCGCAGAATAGCCTGTTGTCAACATTGGAGGATCATGCCGTACACCGAGCTGGATTCTTAAAACCCAAGCACTCCTCCTATCCCCCCTCACCCCTAATCTCATTTTTTTAAGAGTCCTTTTCAAGGCTAAGCCTGGAAAGCGACTCAGTAGCAGTCTCAATCTCAATTTCATTATAAGACTCTGCTTCCTGCCTCTTCTCGGTAAGGACGGCAACTCGCTCTTCGAGTGCGAGTGGACTCGGTCAGCAAGTTCGAGTCGGCCAGTCCCCATCTTTTCCTTTCTTTCCTTTCTTGCTCTTCGGGGGTGAAGGGGAAGATTGTGATCCTCGGTCCCTCGTGCTAGAAGGGTACTATGATAGCCAAAATCAATCATATCATCAAATAAAATTCATTTGCCTCTTGCGGATTACATAGGAATAAGCAATGTTTCTTTATAATCTTTTGACACATAATTTTTTTGAGATGATAACACAAATGATCTCTCAAATTTGATTCAATATACAATGTGATCCATAAATTTTTTATTTGGTCAATGCTATTTATGAAATTTAGCCCCAGTATTTTAATTTGTTTTTGGTGAATTTTCAAACTAATTTTCGAATTATATGAAAATATCAAATGTTAAATTCATGGACAACATTTAACATTTTTTTATAGTTTAAGAATTATTTTTAATATATGCTTAAAATTTAAGAACCACATCGGATAAATTAAAATTTCATAAATGATATTATAGAGTAGATTAAAGTTCAAGTGCCAAATTGAACAAATTAAAAGCTCATGGATGGCATTGTACATTAAACCAAAGTTAAATAAATAATTGTATCATTTTCCCTTTGTTTTTAATACATGGACAGTGTGATTAGGGATATTAGGCCGATAAGTAGTTGAAAGACACTGTGGGTCGTCCTAGTAGAAAGGCTTTCACCTCCCTCTCCCACTTTCACTGGTGTGACCAATTATTGTACCGGCTCACTAGTTCCTCAAACAACTTCCGAAAATGTTGTAATGAAGTCTATCCTCTCTGATCCATATCCTTTATCTTCCCTGTTCAAGAGGGAATACCATGTTCCGTCCTCTTCAGAATTTTACGTCTTAGAACATAGACAAAGGTTTAAGGACGTACTTAGGTCCCACGACAATTAATGCATAAAAAAAAAAAAGAACCGACTTTCTGTGCACCCCCATGATGTCATGGCTCGAAAAACAGGCTAGCCCTATCAAATCAATGGAGAGAAAAATCATTCGCAGGATAGCCTGTTGTCAACATTGGCAAGATCGTGCCGTACATCGAGCTGGATTCTTAAAGCCCAAGCACCTCCCCGCCCCACTAATCATTTGTTTTAATATTCCACTTCGAGGCTAAGCCTCGAAAGCGACTCCGTAGCAATCTCCATCTCAATCTCTCAATCTCCATCTCATTATAAGACTCGACCTTCCTGTCTCTTCCCAGTAAAGGACGGTGACTCGTTCTCCGAGGGGACTCGGTCCGCGTGTCCGAGTCGGGCGAGTCCCGATCTTTTCTTCTCTTTCCTTTCCTTTCTTGCTTGCTCTTCTTCGGGGATGGGATGACCGGGAGGAAGACTGTGATCCCCGGTCCCTCAACGCTCCACGGCGGCCGTCGGATCGCGGGCCTGATCCGAACGGAGGCCGTCCGATCCAACTGATCTTTTTTCCTTTCTTTTTTTATAACGCCGTCGTGGCAACTTCGTACTTGCACCGTCTGCTATAAAGGACAAAAACATCAATCAGACGCTTCCTCGCAGGAAAAAAAAAATACAATTCAATACAAAATCTCCTAAAGGCTCTATCTCTCTCCTCACGCAATCTCTCTCTTCTCTCTGAATCTCGGGTGCGCGTTCCTCGTATCGTGAATCCGGTCGCGACCCGCGTTTCCTCTGCCCCCGAATCGATCTGGGTCGGCGGCAGTTTCGTGTGGGCTGAATCGGTTCCCCGAATCATCCGCCGCCGCCGGCAGCAGCAGCAGCAGCAGCAGCGGCCATGAGGAAGAGGGAGAGGGAGAACCCGTGCGGGGTGTGCGGTCACTACCACAAGTACGAGGAGGGCGAGGTGTGCGGGATTTGCGGCCACCGGATCCCCGTGGCGGCGGAGAAGGCGTCGGTCCACGTCAGCGCGTTCCCGACGGCGATCCTGCCCGATTTCCTCTACCTGGGGAGCTACGACAACGCCTCCCGGTCCGAGATCCTCAAGACGCAGGGGATTTCGCGGATTCTCAATGTGTGCATCGCTCGATTTCAAAGTTTCCTAATTGATTGGTGAATGATGATGTCTGTCGCGGCTTTCTTTTCGCCTGCGCATCGATCGGTCGGGTTGGCCGCGGGATACGGTGGATTGGAATTTGTAGTAGCTTTTGCCTGTCGCGCTGCGCGTATGCTCATATTAGGTCATTCGTTTGTCATTGAATTGCCTGATATCTGCGAGAACGGGGAAGTTTCAGCTCGGTCGGAGCAGCTATTTGTGTTGAGCGAATTTTGTCTGTGGGGTTTTTGATAGAATTCTTCGGTAATGCGGCATATGCGAGATTTGGCGGATCAAGGAATGCTGACTTTTAGATGTCTATGTGACCTTGGATGTATGATGGAGATGATTGTGAAATTTACGCTTGGGAACAGTTGGAGGGATATATTTTGGGCAATGGCGGCTCATTACTTCAACTAGTCCCCGTGTCTGTTTGTTCCCTTTTCTTTGTCAGCTATTTGGTTATCTCTACATCTCACTGTGTGCAAAAGTTTCAGCTGGATTATTGTTTTGGTGATAAATAACTTGAAAACTGAGGGCTTTTGTACCAAGTCAGCGATGTGAAAGTTACCACTGGTGAGATGTGAATATTCATTGTAATCTGAATTATCACCCCGACTCCAATATAGAGTTTCTTCTAATCTGTTTTAGTACTGTGATGTATTGTATTTATTTGTCTTCTTGACCGGTTGCTTATGGCGTATTATATATGTGTGGGTTGAAGTCTGAAAGTTTTATTCGTTGTTGTGTGCAGACTGTGCCTGCCTGTCAAAATCTTTACAAAAACTCATTTACGTATCACTGCCTCCAATATGACAAAACATTGCCCTTTGACGATGCGAACCAGTTTTTAGGTATTTCTACCCTTACCTGCAATACTCCTTTATGTGTTGATTGGCATACTCACATTCTTTCCTTTTCAAAGTTGAAATCTGGGGAGTCCTATTCGTTTGTTAGCAATGAGAACCCTTGAAGTGGTGGAACGATTCATGAATGACCATGATGAAGACTGGAAATGGTTGGTTTTAGTTCTAAAGAACTTGAAGTATGTAGAAGTTTGAGGAGCCTACTATTTTGTGCTTTGCAGGGTGTTTTTTTTTTTTTTTTTTTTTTTTTTTTTTTTTTTTTTTTAATTCTGGTCGTGTCTGTGTGACTGAGTTTTGGCTAGTTTGGAGTGATTAACATGGTGACTCTTACTCTATGTAATCGACAAGGCACTCATGACTCTGTTTGACTCTAGCAAGACACTTGTCGATTGGAGGTTGCCATGCTTGGTTGACCAATGATATTATATAGCTAAATGTCCTTTCCTTTTTTTGAGATGCTACCTAATCATCTTTACCATGAGGCTTCAATTGTTTGGACCTTGCTTTGAGCATATATCATTCCCCTCTCTGTACTTTCTCTGTCAATAATGTTGCTGTGGGACCATACATCAACTAAGGTGAACTTGTTCTTGCTACTAAGACAAATGTGTTTATCAGCTTACGCTTGGTTTCAGAAATTGGCCTGTTCATTTTACATGTATAGGATGTGTCTCATCTTTTTCCTTTGCAGAGCAATGTGAAAGGGACAAAGCCCGAGTTCTTGTGCATTGCATGTCTGGGAAAAATAGGTGTGATTTACATGCCCTTTTTCTCCCTTCAAGAAAAGTTAGGCAATTTAACACATTGGCAAGCATGTAATTGGTGATTTGGAGAATGTAATAATTTGGCCATAACTTCAAAATATGCAATTTTGCACGTAAATGGATGACATTTCAGAGTTATTTACCGATGTTTTTTCTGTGACCCAATTATTGATGCTTTTCTTCTGACAGGTCGCCAGCCATTGTGATAGCTTACTTGATGAAGTCAAGAGGATGGAGGCTTGCAGAGAGCTACCGGTGGGTGAAAGAGCGGAGATCATCGGTGGAACTAAATGAAGGTGTGCATCCTTATGTGCAAAATGACCTTGCACTGCCCACCCCCACCCAAAAAAAGAGTTTCACATGCACGCACGCATAAAGTGAAGGATGAAAGATTATATTGTTAGTAGGTATTTCATTTGCACGTTTTAGACATCACTGGTTTCACATTATTAGTGCATAATTGTCATATCTAGTCTTGTGAGCCGAGTTGTTGGTAAGAACCCAGAAATTGATTTTTTTTTTTCTCATTTGGTTCTAAAATTGTGTTTGTTTTTCTGCTTGCACGATAGGAAAATGGCAACTATGCCAAAATTCTCACAATAATTTCAAGACCATCTTGCGTGCCCTTAATTGACTGTTGTATGAATAGTATACATACGTTGCCTCTATTTGTTTGTATGAGACACGAACTCCCAAAAAATGCAATGTGTCACTAATTGTCAACTTTATGTTAGCTGTCTCGCCTAAATGTTTTCCCCACCCTTTCGGCTTTTTCCATAATGGGCATGTTCAATTGCCTCGTCCCAACTGTTATCTTTGGTGAATCTCTCACATATCTGTTGGCTGCAGCTGTATACCAGCAATTGCAAGAATATGAGCAGAAGATTTTTGGTTCCATGGATGGATGTGATGTAGCTCCACCCGTCTTTCCATCTATAAATGCACAACCCCTCAGCTTTGGCTTCTCAAATGTTAACAACCCAGTTCCACCTCCTGCATTTAATGTTGGTGCTGCTTCAATCTTGAGTCGCCCTGCGTTAGATATTCCTCCACACGGGTTTACTTTTGGAGCAAACCAATTACAGAAAAGTTGTCACGAAAGCCCTCTCACAGCAAACTCCACAAACTCAAATGGCGGCGATACACCGATGGACAGTGCTTAAATTTCTTGTCATCTCCTCTGGCTCCAAAATCGTCCGTTTGTTGGGAGCATCCGGTGCTGACTTAACGAGGCTGTTCATGTTGTCGGGTGTAAAGTTGGGCGAATGTTAAAAACTTGCTCTCTTGGGATGCATGGGTAAAGGAATTCGTGCTTTGGTTCCTGATAAGATTTCTCAGAAGGCAAGTGTTTTTTTGGGGGCTTGTCTGTAATAACTTTTATGCAACTTCAGTTGTTAAAAGTCTCATGGTAAATTGCTTTACATTTCCTTCACTTGTTATTAAACTTTGATCTATTGTCGATACTGTTTCATGTTCGTGCATTCTGTGTTGGGGTGAGAAGTGAGTTCGGCTAGATGTTTGCGCCTCATCTGTAGCTATTCTATCGTTGGAGAGTGGCGAGGTGATACTGTTTGTCGATTGCGTTGAGGTGAGAAGATGAATAGTGTAGGGCCAACGTGAACAATAATGACACTTTGGATCAAGGACCATCATCACTTTGACATTGTAATGGTGTTGATGAGAAAATGCACGACTTAAATTTTAGATGCGATTTCAACGCCGGTGGTGTGAAATTAATTTGTTAATAGCCAAGTCAATAGTGCAAAAGTCCTCGAGGATGAACTATCTGCCCGATTTCTGGTGGCTCGCTGGAGGCGTCTCAAGAGAACGCATTCATTCATGTATCTTCTCAACATTGTCGGATTTTCCTTTTGATTTGACAACCCAGACATGAGTCCATTAGTGTGAAGTCGAGTAGCTTGGCACGCTACGCGGCAGCAAGGTGCTAGAAACCAATGAGGAGGTCACAAAAGACATTAGAATCTGAAAGACTAAAACGCACTCTTGGAACGGACCAATGCAACAATATTACAAGCGGGAGAAATTTCCTGCTATAATTCAAGTAAGAAGGTTTGATTGATAACATAATGCGTAGATATTATACTCGAATAAGCTGTTTTGGCATGCAAATATCCCATCATACATATACACGGACCGGTTTATTCAGAATTCAGGTGAGTACCCTTGATATACAAGCTCTCCTACGGAGACAGAATCATCATACGCCAAGTACCATATCATACAGCACGCTTCTCAAGTAAAGAAGAAACACACGTTCTATACAAGTGCAGGATGTACAAACAATACCCTGTATGTGTCTATCTATAGTTGCACGTATTCCGCAAATCAGCAGCTGGCCATGCATGTTTCAATGGTGGATTTAGCAAGCCACAACAAGCCAGGGTCATTCCGCTTCAACACTAGACAAGCTTCTGCTTTACCAGTATCAGCGAACAGTACATCTTCACTGAAACCAATCAGAGACAGAATTTCCACGGCAGCTGAAATATGCACAGGAGGAGGTAATATTAGAAACTCTTAAAAGCTGGATGCAGCGTCCAGATCATACCAAGTGAGATGAGCAACTCAATGAATTTCAACGCTTCGTTTTTACTGTTCCTCAACCATTTCTTTTATCCAACCAACCCATAAGATTATGACATATACCACAGAGGCACTTTATTTGCTCGAAAGTTACATTGTTCGAAATGCACAGGACAAACTAAGCCAAACCCCCACCAACCTTATCTTTTTCCTACATTTCAATGAACTATGACTCACAATTGCTACATTTCATAATTAATCAGCTTAAGACCCAGAAGAAGATATACCTGCAGAATTCGCGATATCCCTTTGTATTACAGGATTAGCCTGCAATTTATAATTTATCAATGATCAATAAACACTGTTGATACTGAAAATATCCAAAAGGAAACCCAAACAGGAAGGTAACCTAAAGATGAGAAATCTCTGTACCTTACGGAGTCTTTTGAACTTCATCTCATCCGGATGTTCAATCACATTCCTGCCACAAAGAGGTTATACTTGCAGCTGTTAAAACCATACCATCGTTATGTTGTTCCACGTAATTTTCAAATGGGGAGGTTCACGCCCTTCACACTACTCTTAAGTGGGTGAATGACTGATTTGTAACAGAAAAATCGACTAGTGCGCCATGAGAAACAAAAAGCATAAATCTCACCTTATTATTTTCACGAGTGTTTCCATGACCTTCATAGCCTCCATGGGATTGACTTGTGACTGCAGCATCTTCATTGCTTTCTGTATACGACTACAGACAAGACTGACAGGGTCTTGGATTATTTTCAACTCTTGATCATCTGGATCTGGCTCATCAATTTGCATTATGGATTCTCCAGTTGGATCTTTAATACCATCATCAGGATCGGGCTCTGCATGCTGGAATTCATTAGCCTGAAATTCACTCAGTTCAGTTTCTTCATGAGCTTTTCTAGCTTCTTCATGGGCTTGCTCTACCACAATCTCGTTTCTCAATCTTGTAATGTTTTTAACTTCTAAATCATCAGGATCAGGTTCCCTGGACATTTCTAGACCAGCAGATATCTGACCATTTATCAGAGGAGACTTTACTTCTGTCATCTCAGAATCACTAATATTTAATCCACGTTTGACATTGTTTGCAGTGTTCTTCGAAGCATCACCACCAAGATGATCATCAGGATCAGGCTCACAGTTTGCTTGATTGTCAGGAACATCAGGATGGCATTTGCGATCAAATTGGTGCCTGCTCAGGTTGTCATCATTCATGTTTTTGTTTTCAACAGAAACCAGGGGAACACTATCTTTTACAATAACAAATCCAGAATCATCAGGGTCTGGTTCAGCATGCACTTCAGGTACCACATCTTGATTGATTGAAGTGGTTGACATGCGCCTATAAGCAGCAGCAACTGATGATGCACGGGCACTGGCCAACTGATCTGACCTGTTACCCCCAAGCTTTTGTGGAGGAACATTGATTTGGACCATACTGTAATCATCACTTTCATAATTGGAATGAGTAATTCCACTAAGCGTTTGGCTTTGTGATCTTGTCCAATCTAAACTACCAGCTTCCTGGTTCAGCTGCTCAGCCCAAGAATAAAAAACGACAACTTCAACACTGGGTAAAAGAAAACTTAACACAACTGAGATTAATCATTTACCTGCTTATCAAGAGCATAAAAGTTCGCATCGTGCTCTGAGTACACCATGTGAGCCTGAAATTAAAGAATAACAAATAAACATATCCTTCAGCAAGCATAACCAATAAAATAAGAAATGATTGCAGGACCTACACTCAAAGAGGCAACAAAGGTCTTGAAACCACCTGACCACTTTTCTCCCAATAATCAAAATTCAAAAAATATAAAATTCAAAGGCAAACAATCTATATTAGGAACTCAAATTAATCTTACAAGCTCATGAAGAAGAGTCTTCTTTATGCTTTCATACTTCCTAAAACCCTTGAGATCATCAGTTCGGAGACGCAAGGATATCTCCTCTCCATGATTCTGCAAGATTACATATTAAGGTGAAAAGAATTTTAAACGATGCATTACTATGCATGAACTTAATCAAGTTACAATTAGGGAGCAGCAACGGGTAATTACCTTGTTGAGACCAAGAATACATTTGGGGCTAATCCCAACATGACCAACTGGGGCCATCTCAGACATAACTCCAACGCGCCATCGATGCTTTAGAAAATGAAAAGTAAGAGATTGTTGGTACTGAAGTATACCACTATAAAACCAAAACGCCTAGTTATTTATGAACCAAGCCTTATAATACCTTGTTCATGATGGCCACAATTCCAGGATCTGCAGCAAGCATGTGCATTCTTCTCAATGCCTCTGAAGCCGGTGGATGCAACTGCAGGTTTAAATAAGGGAAATTAGATGAAAGTAACTAAAGTGATGGACACTGTTTTGGTAATTTTCATTTAGACAATAACCGTACAGACAGACTCTTCAGCTCAAATAATATCTACACTCTGCAGAACATTTGTTATGCACATCGAAAACTCTTCAATCCAAATAAAAGCGAGAGAGAAACTATTGAACTGCTGGTAACATTTCCCATAGGATATCAACTATTATCCTTAATCAGATCTAGATTACTACATTCTGATCCAGTTTTGTCATTCCTGGCTTCAGAACGGAAAAAGTCAAAGGATGGTATCTCTATTCCTTAATTTTATTGATCCTCTGATGGCAAAGGATAGGGCTCTAGCTTATGGTTTTTCTTTATTCTTCCACATTAAAGACTTAACAGGTTGTTTCTGGTAAAATGTAAGGAAAATTATGGGTTGGGCTTTCTATACCTAACTGTACTGATCCTAATGGGAAGTATAGGGATTAGTCAGAAGTTTTCTTTTTTCAGCTACCAGCATGTAGTTTATTAAGAAGATCGCAACAAGTAATTAAAATAAGCTCCAAGCAGCTCTCTCCTTGACAGATTTCAATCAAGCTCTAACAGTATTATTCAATATCAAAATCTTTACACTTGGGCCCTTTCCATGTAATATTCCATGCTAAAGACCAAGTTCCAGCATCGGCAGCAAATAGAAAGGATAACACAATATCAGTACATTGGTGCAAAGAGCTTGGCCACTTCCCATTTATTCTTTCGCAATCTCAAACATGAAACCCATCTACTTTAGCCCACACATTCTTCCAAACACTTCTCCAAGATATCTTAAAGCTTAAACAATCAAACAAAGGAAAATCCTTGCTTAAGAAGTACCTCTACTCCTGGAAGTTGAAGTGTGCGAAATTCACAAAAGATATAAGCTCCTTGAGGAAGTTGTATTGACCCAGAAGGCCGGTCTAGCATCCGTCTAGATCTCCTTTCCTCCTCATCAAATCCAGCAATCCTCAAGTCCTTCTTTGCAATTTCCAGCACCTCATCAACCTCAACTTCAGGCACTCCCATCATTCTGATAGGTTTACCCTGAAATGGCATCTCCCAACATTTAAGTAAAATGAAAGATGGCTAGAATTTGACTGTCAGAATAAAGCAAAACTAAATCATAACAACAATAGCTAGTATAATAATAAAAAAAAAATAAAAATTACTAGGAAATTTCTTTTCTGTAATTGAGTCAATTATCATTTGTTTTTGTTACATCAAGACATGTCTACCAGTGGAAAGATAGATTTTCAGTGTTAACAAAGGAAAGTCTTCAAATAAACATGACCAAATGACGACAAAGACTTTCGAAAACTACGATTGATACAGATGACAAAGGTAACTCGAGAGAGAGAGAGAGAGAGAGAGAGAGAGAGAGAGTTATGTGGATAGCTGAAATGTCATCTTCTGAAAAGATTACCAGTAATCTTGTATTCGATTCAAGGAAGCAGGAAAACCTCACCATGGCAGGAAAACAAAGATAAGCTCAAATTCAAGGGGTGAAAAAAAAGAGTTACCTCATTTATAGGAATTTCCTGCAATCTTAAGGAAGAGTGTCCATCTGAGAAAGGATAAAGCAATTTGGAGCTCTTGCTAGAAAATTGAGGGACAATGAGCCGCATAGTTTCCGCTTTTACATCTGTCAATTTCTGCAGCTCATTTCCAAAATCTTCAAGGGTAGCATCCATATTCATTTCGACGATCAGCTTTTGTCCCCTCCATATAACGGCAGTTTTCAGTATGCTCTCTTGTTCTGGCATGTTTTCTGCGACGAGAAGTCAAACATCTAGTAAGAAAGAATTGCTTTTCAACAACAGTTCCCAAAATGGGGAAAGGTTTCCAGGAGCCAACACTTCCACACAATTGTAGTCCACTCCTAGACAAAGCGAACAAGTAACGTCACCTGGCAAAACCAGGGCCAAAGAAGATTGGGAAAAATAAAAAAATTGAAAATGTAGAATAGCTGCAGTCAGCTATCTACCTTTGAATTATTATAAAAAATAAATCATAATAATTCTGAGAGGAGACACGACTTCCTTGAGAAACATGTGGTCAATACTCTCATATTCCTATTAAGCAGGAGGTTTATCCAGGAATAAGGAATAACAAGAGATGTCTCATAGATGCACAAGGTGATCGGATATAGATCCAAAATCACTAAAGACAGAAAAGGATCGTCCTTGTGATATCTCGTTTATCGATGGAGGTCCATGAAGAGAAATTAGCAACACTAATGAGGTAGCCATTCTACACATCCCTATAATTGCTTCCGGAATTTACAGATTACAAATATCAAGAATTCGCAAACAACAAACGTGTACAAACTAATCTCCCAACTCACACAGCTAAAGACAAAATCGAGCATGCAAATTAAATAGACGCTACGATCTGCAGGCGCCACCCCAAGTCAAATCACATTTTCCCCAAAGATAGGAGCTCCAAAATAACATGCGGATGTCGTTTAACATGGAATCCAAGGACCTTTCACCGGGGAGGTCAATCTCAATCCCTTTTTCACCGAAACCCTAGGAAGCTCGAACCGGCCCTCGCTCCTCATAAAACAACCTCACTTCCCGCAGCATCCTCCCACTCGTCCACCACAACACGAACGGCGCTGACATCACAACATTCGACAGCTTCTACAAGAAGGTTACCGAGTCCGGCTCCAATTCAAAGGGGGAGGATCAGACAAACAAGCGGCGATCGAAGTCCCAACAGGAGCGAAAACCCTAGGGAGGCCACGGGGGCCAAAAACGACTCGACAATAGCGAGCCCTGTTGGCCGGCGGCCGACGAAACCCGGCGACCGCGGAACGGCACGGGAACTTCGCGGCGCGATCGGACGGAAATCCACGGAACGAGAATCGCGAGCAGAGAAATGCAACTGACCTCGGGGGCTTCGGCTCGCCGGAAGAATTCCCTCTTCTTTTTTTTTTTTTTTTTTTTTTTTTTTTTTGGCCCCTTCTCTTTTCTTTTTCAGCTCGCCGGACCGGAGACGACGAATATTCTGGTTTCGAAACGCGAGACGTTGACGAGGGACGGAAGAAGTTAAATTCTGGCTGTTTTTATAGCGGACGACGCGACAACGAAGGCCGGCGGGGGATAGGATAAGAGGCGGCTCACGTTAGCATCATTGGGCGGGACACACTAAATTGAGCTCCCGGTGGGACCATGTCTACGCACCTGCTGGCGTTGCCCGTTGGGAGTATTTATGATTCAATCCGATTATTTTAATGGATTTTTGAGGTTTAGAGCTTATTGTCTCTCTCCGACGATTTCATATGCAAGGAAAGAAAAAAAGATAATTCCTTAATTTTTTATGTGCTGTAATCAATTAGATTTACCTCCATTGTAATGAATGGATGTCCGTTTTAAGATCAGATAGTGTTATCCTATGAAGCCAGTATTTTTTTCTAATAAAAAGTTATTAGTTTCCATATCTTTAATGAGGAGATTTTATTTGTGCCCAATAACATTTTTGCGATGAAATATATCTATAGGCGGTAATTGTTACAAAGGTGTTGTAACTATTTCTTAGAACGAAAAAAAAGTTACAACAAACTTCAAATTTTACATATTGTGATATATTTATTCTAAATTATTTCTTTGATAAAAAAATCTTAAACTTGTGTTCATGTGACATATTTACCTCTAATAATCCCAAACTTTTATCCGTATGATGCATTTACCTCAAACTTTTTTGACATAAAAAACTCCAAACTTATAGTTGTAATATTAATTTTTTCAGGGTAAATGTCTCACACAAATACAAATTTAGAGTGCATAAAAAATTTCGGGAGAAATGTGCGACATTGTTACATACGTCCAAGTATGGGGTTTTTGGTGTAATAAAAAAAAGTTAAGGATAAATGCATTACAACGAGCATAGTTTAGAGTTTATAGCCAGTGATTTGAGCCTAGGACATTACCCCTTTTCAAGCCCAATTGGGTTTGTAGAGATGACCCAAACTTGATCCTTCAGGTATCTGAATCAAATCGAACAATATTGGACATCATCATCGAAATTTTGTGGAAAATGATCAGCAGCACGCCTGTTCTTGCAATAACATGCATTGGTCCGCTTATTCCAGCTAACTCGCGCATTTCTTCACAGCTAACACACATTTTTTCACAAAAGCTGCAATCTGCTCTTGCTTCCACAAGTTGAGTACCGCATGTTTGGAGGAGAAAGAGTGGACACCCATCATCGAACTTTCGACAATCATAATATTTATGCACAGAGATGTGTAAAACATGGATGTCGTCGGTACCATTACATGTGCTCATTTCTCTTAGAGCAAGGTGAAAACCACTTATTTATTCTAAGCACAGCTCGGCTCTGAACTGTGTAGGGAGAGAGATCAAATGGAAGTTGCGGAGCTCCCAATGTTTTTAGTTGAGGTGGATGAACTATTCTATCGCATCCGCTTCATACTTGGACGAGAATTCGTGCCTGGCAATCGGATTCATTAGCTCAGTAAAAGATCAGTTGTTAGTTGTGCATAATCGATGTAGAATTACAGTCAGAAAGGAGGAAAATATTTGATGGACTTGCGCAGAATTGATTATCATTTCAAAGTAGTTATCAAAGTCCCAGGCATGCATCAGATGAGTGAAATAGCTGTTTGATCCACAATGAACGAACAAACTTTGTGACTTACTCAAGTTTGCGCTCGAGTTGGTATGTGCAGATTGAAGCCATCCCGAGGCTACTACTCAAGAGGGTCCAATTCTTCTGAAATTCCACAAATTCGAGCATAATGTATTAGAAATCTCAGTAGAAGCCAAAGTGGAGTTCGTTGCCGAATGAGGAAAATTCCAATTAGAACTGTTGAATGTTTTGGCAGTGAAGTACTGCTGATCTAGAACTTTACCGGGGTTATTACTGAGCTGTACCTCGCCCAGATGAGTCCGTTAATTGTGAGAGCTGAGGGAAAATTATGAGAAATGGATAATCATTCTATCCAAATAATATTGCTTGAAGTTATAACGTAGAACTGGTGCCTTGGAGAGGACGCTAGGGTTTTCCTTTTGGGGAAAATTAGAGTTTAATCATATAACTAATGACTAAACTTAGAACAGGAGGCGACAGAAAAAGTCAGATATCTACGTGCCTGATTGCTGAGGATAAGAAATTTCCTCCGGAGGCTTCGAGAGGTCGGCAAGATTTGCTATGGTGATGCCCCATTTAAACAGAGGGGCCCCAAAAATGAACTGCAGCATGAGTTTAGAGAAGGAAAAAAGAATCAGAAATATTTTCTATAGAGTAGATGATTAATCCAGGAACATTTCCTTTCGAGCTCAAAAGTTTCATGTCGGTAGGTTGCATAAAGTCGGATGACGCATCTTTCGGTCTAAATGATCTCTCGGAATCCGAACTCTGAAAGCTGGACATGAATGCTATTTTCATATTGTGGGGGATATGGGATATCTTCTATCTGAATGGATGCATATGTTCCGGCCTAACCAACTGATGATCATCTATCAGAAGAAGAAAGTCAACTGATTTATGTACCTGGAAAGTTTGAGTCTTTGAAAGGTTTATTTAAAGTCGACCGATATATGTACCAGCTAAGTTGAATCTTTTGGATGGTTTATTTAGCGGAAGGAGCTTATACAGGACCATCAACCGTAAGAATCTAACCGTTCTTTACAATTTTTGAGGTTTAAGACATAAGGTCGGCTACATGGTCGAATCATCGGGACATATGCACTACACAAGCATCTTAAAAACTGCCAAGCCTGTGAGAAAAACCCTGAGACACCCAGATGGAATATACATGTGACTGACTCGAAATCACAGACCATACATGTCCTTGTTGTTACTGCGTCGAACCGTAGCCACATCGAAGAGAAGGATCGGTTTAAGATGCGAGCTCAGAAAATCATGAAGGTAAGACAGAAGAAGCAGTTCAAATCCAGAAGAAGGCAAAATGAAAAGAAACAGATCCTTAAATCACAGGCAAAAGAAGGGAAACAGATGAGAAGAAGTGAACCCACTGATCTTGGGCCCTGCAGGATGGTTCCAAAAAGCTTGAAACTTGGAAGCTGCCATGACTCTCTCTCTCTCTCTCTCTCTCTCTCTCTCTCTCACTCATAACATGGCAACTCAAAACCGGGCAGTTAGATTTAATGTTTTTTTTTTTTTTTTTGGTGAATAGCAACATCACATTGCATATGAATATCGCCTCACTACATGGCAGTTGAGCACTCTCTGATGAATAGATTAGTCTGCAAAAGCTCAAGTTCATGTTTCCATCTGTAATATAAAAAAGCAACTTGCTTTGATTAATTTCACGTTGTCAAGTGATATTCTAAATCTGACACGTGGCAACACGCTGTGAATGATATGTGTTGTATCGCCGTCGTCATTTCGTTTTAAAGGAATAATGACATGCCACCTTAAATGGACTCTTCTACTTTGATAACCTTATCCTTCGAAATGGTGTTTCCTAGGTGATTTGATCGGGCTCTGTCCGGTCTCTGGCATGCTTTTGTGGGCTGCTAACCCAGTTCATTCGCTTGCCGTTGTGAATTCTACTCGAAGTCTCATGTATTGTTTAGAAACCATTTCTATTGCTTTAAAGAAGAAAGTAAGCACTAACCGAGTGAAGTTAGCCAAACTAAGAAAAGCATTGCGTAAATGGTCGTGCTATTGGGCAAATGTTCCTTTCATTATCTATTTACATTTCATCTATGATACAATATCGTATCATACACCATCAACTATCAGCCTGCTGAATAATAACATTGTATGCTACGTTATTGTACCTTAAGTTTGTCATAGCTTTTGGGTGTACTGTTATTTCCGGTTTGAAAATGAGCTGCACTAATAAGTCTACTGCAATCATCTCCAACCATGCAATAGATACAACTCTCACTGCATTTATCATCTCATCGACAGAGGAGTGGGACTGCCTCTGTGTTGGAGTCAACACCTAATAGAAGACGCAAGAATGGCAATGTTCAAGAGAAGTTACTTCTTGCATGAGAGGCACGCCTTTCCCTCTCTATTTCCCCTAGAAGCCGCAAGTTGCTGGAGAAGAAAGTCAAAGGAAAACATGCAGCCCACAATTGTTGACTCCTTAGCAAAAAAGAAAATGAAAGTCCATTATGCATGAAGTCGGCTAGTAGGCTGGACTTGGGGCACATATTATAAGATTATATCCTCTCACGAGCAGCTAGTGGAGTCTTCAAGAAGCAGGGAACACGTCGGTCAAAAGAAGAAAGGGAAGCAAGGTTCAACTTGCTAACTTATACTTGGACGTGAAGAAAAAGTTGCAGCAGATCCTTTCACGTTAAAGTCGGCAATGAAGGCGGTGGAACTCCTATAAATAAGGCTTCACGAGAAGCATTTGAAGAAAGGCCGAAAGGCCTCCAAGAGAGGCTTAACAGCCTCAACCCACCGCAGGCAGAGCAGGGAGGCTTAGAGCCTCAGGCCAGGGAGAGGGCCTCACGCCACATGCAGGCGGAGAACCTCAGGTCAGAGGAAGCCACCAAGTGCAAAGGTGAGCTTTAGGGAAGTCACACGTATGTGAGCTTCAGGGATGCCTCCAGCAGTGAGATCACTAGGTGCAACGATGATCTTTAAGTGAGCCTCAGTAGCTCTGCGTGAGGGAGTTATCCCTCCATGATCGATAAGGAAAAATAGAATAGTTGAGTGTGTGCATGTATCAGCTAGTTTATTTTGAGTCTTTTGAGTATGTGGTGAGAGAGAATATATTGTAATAGTTATGTCAGAGTGATTATTCTGGGTAATATATTTGTAATGCAGTCTAGTATAACGTGTTTTTTAGTCGTCTATTACAATTCTCTCATGTAAACATCATAATGCTTCCGCATATCCTATAAGCTGCACACTCTACAATTGGTTACAGAGAGCGAAGGGTCGTGTATCCTACACTCTACACCGGTTTCTTTTGGAGCAACATCTGTTGTAGGGGATTGACAGAGGCGGCAATATTGAATCGTGGACTGGAGATTGAGAAGCAAAGAGTTCACTGCCGGAACTACGATCCGCTGATAGAGGCGCAGGAGGAGGACTGCCTCTGCACGGTTTGATTTGGAGCTGCCTCTGTGGCGAGGGTTCGACGGAGGCCATAGATATGTTGCCATAACGTGGATTCAGTGCATATGTCAACCTTATATGCATACGCATGCAATAGATTCATTCTTGTCGCATGTAGGCATCATCATTATACAGATTTCGATTTGATTCGAGCCAGATTATCTTTCTTGCAAACATTCCGACATGGCTAATCCAGATATGAACAGGACAAGACATCATCAGATCTGTAGCAATTGCTGGCAAAGGATGAACATGAAAATTTAGAAGGAGAAAAATAAAACAAAGACAAGAAGAAGAAGAATCACCCCAATACAAATCGAAACATTGTCAAAAGGAAAAAAGCCTTGCTCAATGCCCCGAAACAATCAACTCCGACTATACAGCGGGCACCTCTGTCTCGTCAGTGTTCGAGGCCCTAGTCAACGCCGCTTTGATGACCTTTGCATCTCCAGCACTGTCGTCCTCTTGATTCATCGTGTCCGTGCCGTTGTTCACTGCACTGTCGTCCTTTTGATTAATAAGTGCACCAAAAGTAGACGAAAAGTAAAGGGAAAGGGGAAGAAGAAGTAAATAATTTTGAATTAATTTTTTTGGGTAAATTTAAGTAGACTAAATATGCTCATGCCCGTGCCGAATGTTCCAAGTAGTAGAGTATTATGATTTCTTTAATAAACTCAAGTTTTTCTAAGTAAACAAACTAGAATGGATAAATTTATTTTGATTAAACAAGACCATAAGTAAAGGAAAAACAAGAGACTAAACTAAGAAACTAAACTTAAAAGACCATTAATTTTTCATCTTAAAAGAGACCATAGGTTTTTCATCCTTTATTTCAAGCTTGGATCATCATTATCTTGTTTGGATTATTCAAAGTTTATGTATCATTAACTTTTTTTTTTTTGGAGGAACTTATCATGAATCAACTTATTTTACTGAGAGTTAGCTATGTGGGGCTTGCTTGGAGTTAGTCAAGGTACTTAAGAGCATTGGGATTATGGAAATGCCATAATTATTTTGTTTTGTTTCAAGAATTCATTTTGATTGAACTATATGCATTGTCTTTTTGTAAGTAAATAAGAGCAATGGCTAGCGTTCTAACTAGTTCAATGGATAGTTTCTCTTTATTTTGATTAAACTAGGGTTGCAAGTAGGCCATTATACTTCTCTCCCTAATTAATTATTTTATTTTTTATTTGATGAATTTATTTTGATTAATAAGTGCACCAAAAATAAACGAAAAGTAAAGGGAAAGGGGAAGAAGAAGTAAACAATTTTGGATTAATTTTTTTGGGTAAATTTAAAAAGTAGACTAAACATGCCCATGCCCGTGCCGAATGTTCTAAGTAGTAGAGCATTAGGATTTCTTTGAATAAACTAGAATGGATAGATTTATGTTGATTAAACAAGACCACAAGTAAAGGAAAAACAAGAGACTAAACTAAGAGACTAAACTAAAAAGACCATTAGATAATTTTCATCTTAAATAGACCATAGGTTTTTCATCCTTTGTTTCAAGCTTGGATCATCGTAATCTTGTTTGGATTATTCAAAGTTTATGTATCATTAACTTTTTTTTTTTTTTTTTTTTTTTTTTTTTTGAGGAACTTATCATGAATCAACTTATTTCTCTGAGGGTTAGCTATGTGGGGCTTGCTTGGAGTTGGTCAACGTAAGGTACTTAAGAGCATTGGGATTATGGAAATCCCATAATTATTTTGTTTTGTTTCAAGAATTCATTTTGATTGAACTATATGCATAGTTTTTTTGTACGTAAATAAGAGGAATGGCAAGCGTTCTAACTACTTCAATGGATAGTTTCTCTTTATTTTGATTAAACTAGGGTTGCAAGTAGGCCATTATACTTCTCTCCCTAATTAATTATTTTATTTTTTTATTTGATGAATTTATTTTGATTATTAAGTGCATCAAAAGTAAACAAAAGTAAAGGGAAAGGGGAAGAAGAAGTAAACTATTTTGAATTAAATTTTTTGGGTAAATTTAAGAAGTAGACTAAACATGCCCATGCCCGTGCCCAATGTTATGAGTAGTAGAGCATTCGGATTTCTTTGAATAAACTCAAGTTTTTCTAAGTAAACAAACTAGAATGGATAGATTTGTTTTGATTAAACAAGACCACAAGTAAAGGAAAAACAAGAGACTAAACTAAGAGATTAAACTAGAAAGATCATTAGATAGTTTTTCATCTTAAAAGAGACCATAGGTTTTTCATCCTTTGTTTTAAGCGTGGATCATCATTATCTTGTTTGGGTTATTCAAAGTTTATGTATCATTGACTTTTTTTTTTTTTGGAGGAACTTATCATGAATCAACTTATTTCTCCGAGGGTTAGCTATGTGGGGTTTGCTTGGAGTTGGTCAAGGTAAGGTACTTAAAGAGCATTGGGATTATGGAAATCCCATAATTATTTTGTTTTGTTTCAAGAATTTATTTTGATCGAACTATATGCATAGTTTTTTTGTAAGTAAATAAGAGCAATGGCTAGCGTTCTAACTAGTTCAATGGATAGTTTCTCTTTATTTTGATTAAACTAGGGCTGCAAGTAGGCCATTAGACTTCTCTCCCTAATTAATTATTATTTTTTATTTGATGAATTTTTTTTTATTAATAAGTGCACCAAAAGTGCACCAAAAGTAAAGGGAAAGAGGAAGTAGAAGTAAACAATTTTGAATTAATTTTTTTTGGGTAAATTTAAGAAGTAGACTAAACATGCCCATGCCCGTGCCCAATGCTTTAAGTAGTAGAGCATTAGGATTTCTTTGAATAAACTAAAGTTTTTCTAAGTAAACAAACTAGAATGGATAGATATATTTTGATTAAACAAGACCACAAGTAAAGGAAAAACAAGAGACTAAACTAAGAGACTAAACTAAAAAGACCATTAGATAGTTTTTCATCTTAAATAGACCATCGGTTTTTCATCCATTCTTTCAAGCTCGGATCCTCATTATCTTGTTTGCATTATTCAAAGTTTATGTATCATTAACTTTTTTTTTTTTTTTGAGGAACTTATCATGAATCAACTTATTTCTCCGAGGGTTAGCTATGTGGGGCTTGCTTGGAGTTGGTCAAGATAAGATACTTAAGAGCATTGTGATTATGGAAATCCCATAATTATCTTGTTTTATTTCAAGAATTTATTGTGATTGAACCATATGCATAGTTTTTTGTAAGTAAATAAGAGAAATGACGAGCGTTCTAACTAGTTCAATGGATAGTTTCTCTTTATTTTGATTAAACTAGGGTTGCAAGTAGGCCATTAGACTTCTCTCCCTAATTAATTTTTTTTATTGCTCCTTGGTCAGTCTGGACACATCCTCTAGAATCTCCACCTTGCTCAACCGATGGAACAGGCGCTTCTCATCTGGTGGCATACCCAGGTATATATCGAGCAAGATCCGCTGAAAGATAAGAACAAGAACAAAATGTTACAAAATCATCTTCTTCATGACAACATTTAACCCGCAAACAATAAAACAATATTTGTTGTTGCATATCTCCGAATATGATCTTTGCCCCACACTTTTCCGCCTTCTCTACCGCCACGCAAAATTCACTAGAGCGTTCCTTAACTACATCCTGTTGATCAGTTGACAACTCGATGAATACAAAGACTGGGTTTGATAGTAGTAATACGCTCTCGTATGTTTTCCCTTGATTGCTGAAAAAAAATTTCAAAAAATTTGAGTATATGATGCAATGTTAAGTTGACTCACTTTGGTCAAATCAAATTATTTAAAAAAAAAAAAATTGGATTCTTTTTTTTTTCCCAAATGGATTTTTAATTTTTTTTCTTCATCTTCAGCCAATCTTTTTTAAAAAATAAAAAATAATTAAGATTTAGAATTTTTTTAGAAATAATTAAAGATTCGTTTTTAATAATAAAAATAAATAAAAAGAAATAAATAAATTTAAAATATTATTAAGATGAGTGCAAAAGAAAATATTACGTAGGTAGTATAATCGATTTTTTTTTTTAAAATCGGATTCTCTTTTTTTTTCCAAATCTATTTTTAATTTTTTTTCTTCATCTTCAGCCGATCTTTTTTAAATAATAAAAAATAATTCAAATTTCGAATTTTTTTAGAAATAATTAAAGATTCGTTTTTAATAATAAAAATCATTGAAAATTCGATTAACGGGTTTCTCTTGTGATTTTTCAAGGGCGTAGAGAGAGATAGAGAGAAGCAAAGGAAGCCATAAGCAAAATAGAAGGGGTTGTTGCACAAAAGCACCGCCTAACATTCAAGATCGGTTGTTCCACAAAAGCAGAATTAGCCTTCCAAACATCCATCATGATGATCCTCTATCGAAAGGGTTGCTTATTGCTTAACCCTTCCCGAGCCCCATTATGAGATACCATGAGAGTCTAGGCACGTGGGCTTGGCCAACCACGGCAACTACAGAAGGATGCCTTCGGCCAGCTTTTAGCATTTCCTTGAACATGAATCTGTATCAACAAAAAAATATAAAATAATATATCAAGACAAATGCTGGAGCCTTATCATTTATTTAACGAAAATGGAACTTACTCGTCTCTTTGGTGCAACACAACCTTCTCGGCGAAGGGAAATAACTCGAGATTTTCAGGGATAATACGACCTTACTCCTTGGTCAGTCTGGACACATTCTCTAGAATCTCCACCTTGCTCAACCGATGGTCAGTCTGGACACATTCTCCAGAATCTCCACCTTGCTCAACCGATGGAACAGGCGCTTCTCATCTGGTGGCATACCCAGGTATATATCTAGCAAGATCCGCTGAAAGATAAGAACAAGAACAAAATGTCACAAAATCATCTTTTTCATGACAACATTTAACCCGCAAACAATAAAACAATACTTGTTGTTGCATATCTCTCAATATAATCTTTGCCCCACACTTTTCCGCCTCCTCTACCGCCACGCAAAATTCACTAGAGCGTTCGCGTGGATGGAATACTGCTTTCAATATTACACTAGAAAAAAGCAAAGTTTTCCACGCGGTTTAAGCAAAAGCCATTATTAAAGGCATCCGTGCATTAAGCGACGATCACTTAGTGGATCCAGTACTCGGATGCTCTTTCCATGCTTTCTTTGAGACAAGACCAATCCTATGTTGAAAGCCAGGATAGATGGAAAAGAAGTTTCAAGGTTGAAGACAAGTTTCGTACGCACAATAGCCCAACTACAAAGTATTGGATTTCGTTCCCCTAGAACGCCTGAAAGCTTACAACAAGAAAGAGCTCCGTAGATGTGTCGAAGGAATTACCAGTCTGGAACAAACCCTGAATGCCACTTAACTACATCCTATCGATCAGTTGACAACTCGATGAATACGACACTGGGTTTGATAGCAGCAATAAACTCTCGCACGTTTTCCCTCGATTGCTGAAAAAAATTTCAAAAAATTTGAGTATACGATGCAATGTTAAGTTGACTCACTTCGGTCAAATCAAATCAATTTTTTTTAAAAAAAAATCGAGTTCTCTTTTTTTTTTTTCCAAATCGATTTTTAATTTTTTTCTTCATCTTCGGCCGATTTAAAAAAAATAAAAAATAATATAAATTTCTAAGTTTTTCTAGAATTAATTAAAGATTCGTTTTTAATAATAAAAATAATTAGAAATTCGAATAAAAAGAAATAAATAAATTTAAAATATTATTAAGTTGAGTGCAAAAGAAAATATTACATAGGTAGTATAATCGAATTTAATTTAAAAAAAAAACCAAATTCTCTTTGTTTTTCAAAATCAATTTTTAATTTTTTCCATCATCTTCGGCTGATCTTTTTAAAAAAATAAAAAAATAATTCAAATTTCGAATTTTTTTTATAAATAATTAAAGATTCGTTTTCAATAATAAAAATCATTGAAAATTTGATTAAACGGTTTCTCTTGTGATTTTTCAATGGCGTAGAGAGAGATAGAGAGAAGGAAAGGAAGCCATAAGCAAAATAGAAGGGGGTTGTTGCACAAAAGCACCGCCTAACATTCAGGATCAGTTGTTCCACAATAGCAGAATTAGCCTTCCAAACATCCATCATGATGATCCTCTATCAGAAAGGGTTGCTTATTGCTTAACCCTTCATTCAGCCCCATTATGAGATACCATGTCTTGAGCCCCGATTATGAGATGCCATGAGAGTCTAGGCACGTGGGCTTGGCCAACCACGGCAACTACAGAAGGATACCTTCGGGCAGCTTTTAGCATTTCCGTGAACATGAATCTGTATCAACAAAAAAATATAAAATAATATATCGGGACAAATCTTTGGAGCCTTATCATTTATTTAACGAAAATTGAACTCACTCGTCTCTTTGGTGCATCACAACATTCTCGGCGGAGGGAAATAACTTGAGATTTTCAAGGATAATACGACCTTGCTCCTTGCTTAGTCTAGACACATTCTCCAGAATCTCCACCTTGCTCAACCGATGGAATAGGCACTTCTCATCCGGTAACATACCTAGGTATATATCTAGCAAGATTTAACCCGAAAACAATAAAACAATACTTGTTGTTGCATATCTCCGAATATAATCTTTGCCCCACACTTTTCCACCTCCTTTACCGCCACGCAAAATTCACTAGAGCATTCATTGACTACATCCTGTCGATCAGTTGACAACTCGATGAATACGACATTAGGTTTGATAGCAGCAATAAGCTCTCGCACGTTTTCCCTCGATTGCTGAAAAAAATTTCAAAAAATTTGAGTATATGATGCAATGTTAGGTTGACTCACTTTAGTCAAATCAAATAATTTTTTTTTTAAAAATCGGATTCTCTTTTTTTTTTCTTAATCAATTTTTAATTTTTTTCTTCATCTTCGGCCAATTTTTTTTTCATAAATAAAAAATAATTAAATTTTTGAATTTTTTAGAATTAATTAAAGACTCATTTGTAATAAAAAATAATTAGAAATTCGAATAAAAAGAAATAAATAAATTAAAAATATTATTAATATAGGTGCAAAAGAAAATATTACGTAGGTAGTACAATCGAATTTAATTTATTTTTTTTTTTAAAATCGGATTCTCTTTTTTTTTTTTTTTTCCAAATCGATTTTTAATTTTCTCCATCATCCTCAGCCGATCTTTTTAAAAAAATAAAAAATAATTCAAATTTCGATTTTTTTAGAAATAATTGAAGATTCATTTTTAATAATAAAAATTATTGAAAATTCGATTAACAGGTTTCTCTTGTGATTTTTCAATGGCGTGGAGAGAGATAGAGAGAAGCAAAGGAAGCCATAAGCAAAATAGAAGGGGTTGTTGCACAAAAGCACCGCCTAACATTCTGGATCGGTTATTCCACAAAAGCAGAATTAGCCTTCCAAACATCCATCATGATGATCCCCTATCAGAAAGGGTTGCTTATTGCTTAACCCTTCCTTCAGCGCCCATTATGAGATACCATGTCCCAAGCCTCGATTATGAGATGCCATGAGAGTCTAGGCACGAGGGCTTGGCCAACCACGGCAACTACAGAAGGATGCCTTCGGCTAGCTTTTAGCATTTCCTTGAACATGAATCTGTATAAAAAAAATATATAAAATAATATATCAGGACAAATGCTGGAGCCTTATCATTTATTTAACGAAAGTGGAACTCACTCGTCTCTTTGGTGCAGCACAACCTTGTCGGGGGAGGGAAATAACTCGAGATTTTCAAGGATAATACGACCTTGCTCCTTGGTCAATCTGGACACAATCTCCAGAATCTCCACGTTGCTCAACCGATGCAACAGGCGCTTCTCATCTGGTGGCATACCCAGGTATATATCTAGCAAGATCCGCTGAAAGATAAGAACAAGAACAAAATGTCACAAAATCATCTCCTTCATGACAACATTTAACCCACCCTCGATTGCTGAAAAAATTTTCAAAAAACTTGAGTATATGATGCAATGTTAAGTTGAGTCACTTCAGTCAAATCAAATTAATTTTTTTTTTTAAATCGGATTCTTTTTTTTTTTTCCAAATCGATTTTTAATTTTTTTCTTCATCTTCGGCCGATCTTTTTAAAAAAAATAAAAAATCATTAAATTTTCCAACTTTTTTAGAATTAATTAAAGATTCGTTTGTAATAAAAAATAATTAGAAATTCGAATAAAAAGAAATCAATAAATTAAAAATATTATTAAGATGGGTGCAAAAGAAAATATTACGTAGGTAGTATAATCGAATTTAATTTAAAAAAAAAAACCAGATTCTTTTTTTTCCAAATCGATTTTTAATTTTTTCCATCATCTTCGGCTGATCTTTTTAAAAAAATAAAAAATAATTCAAATTTCGAATTTTTTATAAATAATTAAAGATTCGTTTTCAATAATAAAAATCATTGACAATTCGATTAAACGGTTTCTCTTGTGATTTTTCAAGGGCGTAGAGAGAGATAAAGAGAAGCAAAGGATGCCCTAAGCAAAATAGAAGGGGTTGTTGAACAAAAGCACCGCCTAACATTCAGGATCGGTTGTTCCACAAAAGCATAATTAGCCTTCCAAACATCCATCAGATGATCCTCTATCAGAAAGGGTTGCTTATTGCTTAATCCTTCCTGAGCCCCCATTATGAGATGCCATGAGAGTCTAGGCACGTGGGCTTGGCCAACCACGGCAACTACATAAGGATGCCTTTGGGCAGCTTTTAGCATTTCCTTGAACATGAATCTGTATCAACAAAAAAATATAAAATAATATATCGGAACAAATCTTTGGAGCCTTATCATTTATTTAACGAAAATGGAACTTACTCGTCTCTTTGGTGCAGCACAACCTTCTCGGCGGAGGGAAATAACTCGAGATTTTCAAGGATAATACGACCTTGCTCCTTGGTCAGTCTGGACACAATCTCCAGAATCTTCACCTTGTTAAACCAATGGAACATGCGCTTCTCATCTGGTGGCATACCCAGGTATATATCTAGCTAGATCAGCTGAAAGATAAGAACAAGAACAAAATATCACAAAATCATCTTCTTCATGACAACATTTAACCCGCAAACAATAAAACAATACTTGTTATTGCATATCTCCAAATATAATCTTTGCCCCACACTTTTCCGCCTCCTCTACCGCCATGCAAAATTCACTAGGGCGTTCCTTACCTACATCCTGTCGATTAGTCGACAACTCGATGAATACGGCACTGGATTTGATAGCAGCAATAAGCTCTCGCACGTTTTCCCTCGATTGCTGAAAAGAATTTCAAAAAATTTGAGTATATGATGCAATGTTAAGTTGACTTACTTCGGTCAAATCAAATTAATTTCTTTTTTAGAAAAAATTGGATTCTCTTTACTTTTCCAAATCGATTTTTAATTTTTTTCTTCATCTTCGGCAGATCTTTTTTTAAAAAATAAAAAAATAATTAAATTTTCCAATTTTTTTAGAATTATTTAAAGATTCGTTTGTAATAAAAATATAATTAGAAATTCCAATAAAAATAAATAAATAAATTAAAAATATTATTAAGATGGGTGCAAAAGAAAATATTACGTAGGTAGTATAATCGAATTTAATTTATTTTTCAAAAAAATGGATTCTCTTTTTTTTCCAAATCGATTTTTAATTTTTTCCATCATCCTCGGCCGATCTTTTTTAAATAATAAAAAATAATTGAAATTTCGAATTTTTTTAGAAATAATTAAAGATTCATTTTCAATAATAAAAATAATTGAAAATTCGATTAAAAAAGAAATAAAGAAATTAAAAATTTTATGAAGATGAGTGCAAAAGAAAGTATTACGTAGGTAGTATAATCGAATTTTTTTTTTTTAATCGATTTTTAAATTTTTCTTCATCTTCGGCCGATCTTTTTTTAAAAAATAAAAAATAATTCAAATTTCGAATTTTTTTATAAATAATTAAAGATTCATTTTTAATAAATAAATAATTAGAAATTCAAATAAAAAGAAATAAATTAATTAAAAATATTATTAAGATGGATGCAAAAGAAAATATTACGTAGGTAGTATAATCGAATTTAATTTTTTTTTAGAAATCGGATTCTCTTTTTTTTCCAAATCGATTTTTAATTTTTTCCATCATTCTCGGCCGATCTTTTTAAAAAACTAAAAAAATAATTCAAATTTCGAATTTTTTTAGAAATAATTAAAGATTCGTTTTTAATAATAAAAATCATTGAAAATTCGATTAACAGGTTTCTCTTCTGATTTTTCAAAGGCGTAGAGAGATAGAGAGAAGCAAAGGAAGCCATAAGCAAAATAGAACGGGCTTGTTGCACAAAAGTACCGCCTAACATTCAGATCGTTGTTTCATAAAAGCAGAATTAGCTTTCCAAACATCCATCATGATGATCCTCTATCAGAAAGGGTTGCTTATTGCTTAACCCTTCCTGAGTCCCCATTATGAGATACCATGTCAAGAGCCCCCATTATGAGATGCCATGAGAGTCTAGGCACGTGGGCTTGGCTAACCACGGCAACTACAGCTTCGGGCAGCTTTTAGCATTTCCTTAAACATGAATCTGTATCAACAAAAAAATATAAAATAATATATCAGGACAAATGCTGAGCCTCATCATTTATTTAACGAAAATGGAACTCACTCGGATAATACGACCTTGCTCATTGGTCAGTCTGGACACATTCTCCAAAATCTCCACCTTGCTCAACCGATGGAACAGGAGCTTCTCATCTGGTGGCATACCTAGGTATATATCTGGCAAGATCCGCTGAAAGATAAGAACAAGAACAAAATCTCACAAAATCATCTTCTTCATGACAACATTTAACCCGCAAACAATAAAACAATACTTGTTGTTGCATATCTCTAAATATAATCTTTGCCCCACACTTTTCCGCCTCCTCTACCGCCACGCAAAATTCACTAGAGCGTTCCTTAACTACATCCTGTCGATCAGTTGACAACTCGATGAATATGGCATTGGGTTTGATAGCAGCAATAAGCTCTCGCACGTTTTCCCTCGATTGCTGAAAAAAATTTCAAAAAATTTGAGTATATGATGCAATGTTAAGTTGACTCACTTCGGTCAAATCAAATTAATTTTTTTTTTTTAAAAAATCGGATTCTCTTTTTTTTTTCTTAATCGATTTTTAATTTTTTTCTTCATCTTCGGCCAATCTTTTTTAAAAAAATAAAAATAATTAAATTTTCGAATTTTTTAGAATTAATTAAAGATTCGTTTGTAATAAAAAAATAATTAGAAATTCGAATAAAAAGAAATTAATAAATTAAAAATATTATTAAGATGAGTGCAAAAGAAAATATTACGTAGGTAGTATAATCGAATTTAATTTTTAAAGAAAAAATTGGATTCTCTTTTTTTTTCCAAATCGATTTTTAATTTTTTCCATCATCCTCAGCCGATCTTTTTAAAAAAATAAAAAAGAATTCAAATTTCGAATTTTTTTAGAAATAATTAAAGATTCGTTTTTAATAATAAAAATCATTGAAAATTCGATTAACGTGTTTCTCTTCCGATTTTTCAAGGGCGTAGAGAGAGATAGAGAGAAGCAAAGGAAGCCATAAGCAAAATAGAAGGGGGTTGTTTGCACAAAAGCACCGCCTAACATTCAGGATCGGTTGTTCCACAAAAGCAGAATTAGCCTTCCAAACATCCATCAGATGATCCTCTATCAGAAAAGGGTTGCTTATTGCTTAACCCTTCCCGAGGCCCCATTTTGAGATACCATGTCCTGAGCCCTCATTATGAGATGCCATGAGAGTCTAGGCACATGGGCTTGGCCAACCACGGCAACTACAGAAGGATGCCTTCGGCCAGCTTTTAGCATTTCCTTGAACATGAATCTGTATCAACAAAAAAATATAAAATAATATATCATGACAAATGCTGGAGCCTTATCATTTATTTAACGAAAATGGAACTCACTCGTCTCTTTGGTGCAGCACAACCTTCTCAGCGGAGGGAAATAACTCGAGATTTTCAAGGATAATACGACCTTGCTCCTTGCTCCTTGCTCAGTCTGGACACATTTTCCAGAATCTCCACCTTGCTAAACCGATGGAACAGGCGCTTCTCATTTGGTGGCATACCCAAGTATATATCTAGCAAGATCCGCTGAAACATAAGAACAAGAACAAAATGTAACAAAATCATCTTCTTCATGACAACATTTAACCCGCAAACAGTAAAACAATACTTGTTGTTGCATATCTACGAATATAATCTTTGCCCCACACTTTTCCGCCTCCTCTACTGCCACGCAAAATTCACTAGAGAGTTCCTTAACTACATCCTGTCGATCAGTTGACAACTCGATGAATATGGCACTGGGTTTGATAGCAGCAATGAGCTCTCGCACATTTTCCTCGATTGCTGAAAAAATTTGAGTATATGATGCAATGTTAAGTTGACTCACTTTGGTCAAATCTAATTAATTTTTTTTTAAATCGGATTCTCTTTTGTTTTTCCAAATCGATTTTAAATTTTTTTCTTCATCTTCGGCCGATCTTTTTAAAAAAATAAAAAATAATTAAATTTTCGAATTTTTTTAGAATTAATTAAAAGTTCGTTTTTAATAAAAAATAATTAGAAATTCGAATAAAAAGAAATGAATAAATTAAAAATATTATTAAGATGGGTGCAAAAGAAAATATTACGTAGGTAGTATAATCGAATTTAATTTTTTTTTTAAAATCGGATTCTCTTTTTTTTCCAAATCGATTTTTAATTTTTTCCATCATCTTCGGCCGATCTTTTTTAAAAAATAAAAAATAATTGAAATTTCGAATTTTTTAGAAATAATTAAAGATTCGTTTTTAATAATAAAAATCATTGAAAATTCGTTTAAAAAAGAAATAAAGAAATTAAAAATATTTTTAAAATGAGGGAGAGATAACTCCGACCAGATTTTACTTTGACCGTACGAAGAGAGAGAGAGCAGGGAAGAAGGATTAGCTTGGGCTAGTAGGAAAGGGATGGTTGATCAGCCTCCCAGTCATTCTTCGAGTCATTCTGCAGAAGAAAAGTCATTTTTTCTTGCTAGCTAAGGATTCTTGAGCGAGGAGAGTTTCTTGAGCAAGAAAGAAGAGCGACTTCGAACCCACACACTCTGCGGTGGTGGTATCTACCGCCACGTAAAATTCACTAGAGCGTTCCTTAACTACATCCCGTCGATCAGTTGACAACTCGATGAATACGGCACTGGTTTGATAGCAGCAATAAGCTCTCGCACGTTTTCCCTCGATTGCTGAAAAAAATTACAAAAAACATTCCGTATATGATGTAATGTTAAGTTGACTCACTTTAGTCAATTCAAATTAATTTTTTTATAAAAAAAATCGGATTTTCTTTATTTTTCCAAATCGATTTTTAATTTTTTCCATCATCTTCGGCCGATCTTTTTAAAAAAATAAAAAATAATTGAAATTTCGAATTTTTTTTAGAAATAATTAAAGATTCGTTTTTAATAATAAAAATCATTGAAAATTCGTTTAAAAAAGAAATAAAGAAATTAAAAATATTTTTAAAATGAGGGAGAGATAACTCTGACCAGATTTTACTTTCACCATACGAAGAGAGAGAGAGCAGGGAAGAAGGATTAGCTCGGGGTAGTAGGAAAGGGATGGTTGATCAGCCTCCCAGTCATTCTTCGAGTCATTCTGCAGAAGAAAAGTCATTTTTTCTTGCTAGCTAAGGATTCTTGAGCGAGGAGAGTTTCTTGAGCAAGAAAGAAGAGCGACTTCGAACCCACACACTCTGCAGTGGTGGTATCTACCGCCACGTAAAATTCACTAGAGCGTTCCTTAACTACATCCCGTCGATCAGTTGACAACTCGATGAATACGGCACTTTGGTTTGATACCAGCAATAAGCTCTCGCACGTTTTCCCTCAATTGCTGAAAAAATTTCAAAAAACCTTGCGTATATGATGCAATGTTAAGTTGACATCAGTCAATTCAAATTAATTTTTTTATTAAAAAAAAAAAGAATCGGATTCTCTTTTTTTTTTTTTTTCAAAATCGATTTTAAATTTTTTTCTTCATCTTCGGCCGATCTTTTTTAAAAAATAAAAAAAATAAAATTTCCGAAATTTTTTAGAATTAATTAAAGATTCTTTTTTAATAGAAAATAATTATAAATTCGAATAAAAAGAAATGAATAAATTAAAAATATTATTAAGATGGGTTCAAAAGAAAATATTACGTAGGTAGTATAATCGAATTTAATTTTTTTTAAAAATCGGATTCTCTTTTTTTTCCAAATCGATTTTTAATTTTTTCCATCATCTTCAGCCGATCTTTTTTTTAAAAATAAAAAATAATTAAAATTTCAAATTTTTTAAGAAATAATTAAAGATTCGTTTTTAATAATAAAAATCATTGAAAAATCGATTAAAAAGGAAATAAAGAAATTAAAAATATTATTAAAATGTTGGCGCCACACTTGTTCGCCTCCCTCGCGGCCATGTGAAATTCACTACAGGGTAGCTCAAGTAAACGCCCTCGATAGAGGACAACTCAATGGAATACCTCACGTGGTTTCACAGCAGCAATAACATCTCGCATTTCTCGATTTCTAAAAAAAAAAATCAAAGTTAATAGAGTATGAGAAGCACGAACAAATCTTAATTAGACTAACCTCGAGTTCGACAGTCGTTCCTAAGATAACGAGAATGCACTTGGCCGTCTCATTTACCATCAACCGGATCCGAAATATGGGATTATCGTTCCAAAACTTGGGTATCCCATTACCCTCGTCATCTTCGGCCGATCTTTTTTAAAAAGTAAAAATAATTAAAATTTCGAAGTTATTTAGAAATAAATAAAGATTCAATTTTAATAATAAAAATAATTGCAAATTCGATTAAAAAGAAATAAATAAATAAATAAATAATATTATTAAGATGAGTGCAAAAGAAAATATTCTATAGGTATTATAATCGAATTTAAATTTATTTTAAAAAAATCGAATTCTCTTTTTTTCTAATCGAATTTTTATTTTTTTCTTCATCTTCAGCCGATCTTTTTTTAAAAAAATAAAAATAACTAAAATTTTGAATTTTTTAGAAATAACTAATGATTCTTTTAAAAAAGAAATAAAGAAATTAAAAATATTAGTAAAATGAGAGAGAGATAACTCCTGCCGGATTATACTTTTAGCATACGGAGAGAGAGGGGGGAGGGATACAATCGCTGATCTTGGTGAGGCCTCGCAATAGACGGTGAGAGTAGTAGGAGGCTGGGAGTGTTGTATTTTTTTTATTGGTAAGGAGGAAAGCTTTTGGCTTTTTGCCATGTTGGCAATGAACAAGAACAAAATGTAAATTCCTACACAAAATCATTTTCTTGATGCTAAGGTTTGATTTAACCGCAAACAATACATCTTGTTCCATATCTCCGTATATAATGTTGGCGCCACACTTGTTCGCTTCCCTCATGGTCACGTGAAATTCGCTAGATGGTAGCTCAAGTAAATGTTGTCGAGCAGAGGACAACTCAATGAATACCGCATAGGGTTTCACAGCAGCAATAACGTCTTGCACGTCATTTCTTAATTTCTGAAAAAAAAAAAAAATCAAAGTTAATAGAGTATATGATGCACAGACAAATCTAAATTTAAATGTTAACTAGACTACCTTAGTTCAGCGGGTCATTTCTAAGATGACGAGAGTGCACTTGGCCGTCTCATTTACCATCAACCAAATCCAAAATAAGGGTTTTTCGTTCTAGAACTTGGGTATCTTATTAGCCTCGTCATCTTCGGCCGATCTTTTTTTTTTTTTAAATAAAATAATTTAAATTTAGAATTTATTTAGAAATAATTAAAGATTCGTTTTTAATAATAAAAATAAAAATAAAAAGAAATAAATAAATTAAAAATTTTATCAAGATGAGTGAAAAAGAAAATATTTTGTAGGTATTATAATAGAATTCAATTTTTTTAAAAAAAAATCGGATTCTCTTTTTCTTCCAAATCGATTTTTAATTTTTTTCTTTATCTTCGGCCGATCTTTTTAAAAAAATAATTAAAATTTCAATTTTTTTAGAAATAATTGAAGATTCATTTTTAATAATAAAAATAATTGAAAAATCGATTAAAAATTCGATTAAAAAAGAAATAAAGAAATTAAAAATATTATTAAAATAAGAGAGGGATAACTCCGGCCGGATTTTACTTTCGTGTACGGAGAAAGAGAGACAAAGAGGGGGAGGGATTCGTCGCCGATCTTGCAAACGGTGCTTAAATACTTTTCGTGGCATTCCACCACACGTCCGTTCGAGTAGACTTTTCTCAGCAAGCCGACTCCTTCCATCTTCTTCAACTCACCACTCTCGCACATAAAGAGGTGCTCAACCATATAGGAAGCTCCAAAGTGGCCAAATTGTGCGGCTCTAGCCTCATTCCTAACTCTACATTCATGAGACGTACATATTCATACTGCAACATACACAAATTGTTAATGTTCATATTATGTGAACATGCATGCAGCAACTCTTTAGGAGCTCTCTGAGTTCACTTTGCAAAGCATTGAACAATTCAAATATCGTGTTCTAAATATCGTGTTCTTGGGGAGTGTAATGAGCTTGAAGTGCTCATAGATGATACTGAAATCATCCATAAAACAGAGCAAAACAAATCACCAACCGAAACAAACAACAATTCCCACTCGGATTCCTTTCATGCGACCTGTTGCGAAAAGGCAGTTGAAGGATTACAAAAATCGTTTGAAACCAAACCAAAACCAAATCCAACAGTAAGTTTTACTTGATTTTTGTTTTGTGGTACGATGCACTTAGAATAAAGTGAAATCTAGACCACAAGGCAGCTATAGATGACATAATCCTCTTGTTGCAACAGAATTTTGCTTAATTTGAGTAACACCAAATTGATATTAAGCATTGTTTTCGTCAGCACAAAGGGCATCATCAAGAACCTAAAAAGAAGAAAATGAAGTCATATCAGATACTCCAAAGAAGTACTTATGTATTAAGATTTATTTTGAGCTAAAACGGGCTCTCTCCCGCCGTCTCTTTAAGTAAACCTCTCGTGGTTAGGGGCGTTTGCAATACTTGTATAGAATCTTTGTCTCCGCTCGGCAAATGCATTGTTCACATTTAATCTCATCATAATGGTCGATGTCATGCACCCATCTCCTCCTCTTGCAGTGCTCGGTTTGCATCTCGCAATCATAGCGATGGAGCTCTTCTCTAAAGATCATTGTGTTGTTCCACCACCATATTGTGAACGGTGTTTAGATACTTCTCGCGGCATTCCACCACTCGTTCGTTCGAGTAGACTTTTCTCAGCAAGCTAACTCCTTCCTTTTTCTTCAACTCGCCACCCTCGCACACAAGGAGGAGCCCAACCATATAGGAAGCCCCAAGGTGGCCAAATTGTGCGGCTTTCTTAAGTAGCTTCATTCCTAACTCCACCTTCATGAGACTTACATATTCATATTGCAATATAAACAAATTGTTAATGTTCTCTAAAGATTATAGTGTTGTTCCACCACATGCTACGAACGGTGTTTAGATACTTCTCGCAGCATTCCACCACTCGTCCGTTCCAGTAAACTTTTCTCAGCAAGCCGACTCATTCATTCTTCTTTCAACTTGCCACTCTTGCACACAAGGTAGAGCCCAACCATATAGGAAGCCCCAAGGTGGCCAAATTGTGCGGCTCTCTTAAGTAGCCTCATTCCTGACTCCACCTTCATGAGACTTACATATTCATACTGCAACATACACAATTGATGTTCATATTATGTGGACATGCATGCAGCAACTCTTTAGGAGCTCTCAGTTCACTTTGCAAAGCATTGAACAATTCAAATGTCGTGTTCTTAGGGAGTGTAATGAGCTTGAAGTGCTCATAGATGATGCCGAAATCATCCATAAAGCAGAGCAAAACCAATCACCAACCGAAACAAACAACAATTCTCGTTTGGATTCTTTTCATGCGACCTGTTGCGAAAATACAGTTGAAGGACTACACAAATTGTTTGAGACCAAACCAAAACCAAATCCAACAATAGGTTTCACTTGGTTTTTGTTTTGTGATACAATACACTTAGAATAAAGTGAAATCTAGTTACAACCACAAGGCACTTATAGATAACATAATCCTCTTGTTGCAATAGAATTTTGCTTAGTTTTAGAAACACCAAATTGATATTAAGCATGGCTTTCGTTAGCACATGGAGCATCATCAAGAACCTATAGAGAAGAAAATAAAGCTATATCAGATACTCAAAAGAAACACTTGTGTATTAAGATTTACTTTGAGCTAAAACAGGCTTTCTCTCGCCCTCTCTTTAAGCAAACCTCTCGTGGTTAGGGACGTCTGCAATACATGTATAGAATCTTTGTCTCCGCTCGGCAAATGCACTGTTAACATTCAGTGTCATCGTAATGGTCGATATCACGCACCCATCCCCTCCTCTTGCAGTGTTCGATTTGCATCTTGCAATTACAGCGATGAAGTTTTTCTCTAAAGATCATTGTGTTGTTCCACCACATGCTGCGAACTGTGTTTAGATACTTCTCGTGGCATTCCACCACTGGTCCGTTCGAGTAGACTTTTCTCGGCAAGCCGACTCCTTCCTTCTTCTTCAACTCGCCACCCTCGCACACAAGGAAGAGCCCAACTATATAGGAAGCCCCAAGGTGGCCAAATTGTGCGGCTCTCTTAAGTAACTTCATTCCTGACTCCACATTCACGAGACTTACATATTCATACTACAACATATACAAATTGTTGATGTTCTTTAAAGATCATTATGTTGTTCCACCACATGCTGCGAACGGTGTTTAGATACTTCTCGCGGCATTCCACCATTCGTTTGTTCGAGTAGATTTTTCTCAATAAGCCGACTCATTCCTTCTTCTACTCACCACCCTCGCACACACGGAGGAGCCCAACCATATAGAATGCCCCAAGGTGGCCAAATTGTGTGGCTCTCTTAAGTAGCTTCATTCCTGACTCCACCTTCATGAGATTTACATATTCATACTATAACATACACAAATTTTTTATGTTCATTTTATTTGGACAGGCATGCAGCAACTCTTTAGGAACTCTCTAAGTTTACTTTGGAAAGTATGGAACAATTCAAATGTCGTGTTCTTGGGGAGTGTAATGAACTTGAAGTGCTCATAGATGATGTTGAAATCATCCATAAAGTAGAGCAAAATAAATCACCAACTGAAACAAACAACAATTCTCTTTTGGATTCCTTTCATGCGATCTATTACGAAAAGGCAGTTGAAGGACTACACAAATCATTTAAGACCAAACCAAAACAAAAACCAACAGTAGACCAAATCCAACAGTAGGTTTTACTTGGTTTTTGTTTTGTAATATGATGCACTTAGAATAAAATGAAATCTAGCTACAACCACAAGGCAGCTATAGATAACATAATCATCTTGTTGCAACAGAATTTTGCTTAGTTTGAGGAACACCAAATTGATGTTAAGTATTGCTTTCGTCAGCACAAAGGGCATTATCAAGAACCTACAGAGAAGAAAATGAAGCCATATCAGATACTCTAAAAAAGCACTTGTGTATTAAGATTTATTTTGAGCTAAAACAGGCTCTCTCCAGCCCTCTCTTTAAGCAAACCTCTCGTGGTTAGGGGCGTCTGCAATACTTGTATAGAATCTTTGTCTCCGTTCGGAAAATTCATTGTTCACATTCAGTGTCATCATAATAGTCGATATCACGCACCCATCCCCTCATCTTGCAGTTCTCGGTTTGCATCTCGCAATCATAGCGATGAAGCTCTTCTCTAAAGATCATTGTGTTGTTCCACCACATGTTGCGAACGGTGTTTAGATAAATCTTGCAGCATTCCACCACTCATCTGTTCGAGTAGACTTTTCTCAGCAAGCTTATTACCTCCTTCTTCTTCAACTCGCCACCCTCGCACACAAGGAAGAGCCCAACCATAGAGGAAGCCCTTAGGTGGCCAAATTGTGCGACTCTCTTGACTCCACCTTCATGAGACTTACATATTCATACTGCAACATACACAAATTGTGGATGTTCTTTAAAGATCATTGCCACCACATGCTGCGAACAGTGTTTAGATACTTCTCGCGACATTTCACCATTTGTCCGTTCGAGTAGACTTTTCTCAGTAAACCGACTCCTTCCTTCTTCTTCTACTCGCCACCCTCGCACACAAGGAGGAGCTCAACCATATAGGATGCCCCAAGGTGGCCAAATTGTGGGGCTTTCTTAAGTAGCTTCATTTCTGACTCCACCTTCATGAGATTTACATATTTATACTGTAATATACACAAATTATTAACAGTTGTAATCGGTATCTAATTCAAACGAGTGAAGAATTTAAGCTTAAATAAAATTGGATATGACAAAATTGATAGACACTAGGAAATAATTGGATTAAGCCTTGGTATGAAAACTAATAAAATTTCAAATTCAAAAATCTTGAAATTAAGGATGGGCAATCTTCCCAGTCTACAAAACCAACAAAACAATAAGAGTTCATAAAGCATAAAGTGAGAATAAAAGAGATAGAAACTGCACATTCCACTCGATCTCATGAGCTAAATTCAGGTAAAATTATATCTTCTTCTAAAAAGACTAAATTTTAAACTATCAAGCTATATTAAAAGTAATTAGTGAAACCCTCTAAGTGCACGAAGTGAGGCGTCCATATTCGACGGGGGCGAAAAAAACTTAAGCACAAAAGTCCATAAAAGCCCATAAAACGAAGTTGGGCTCCAACCAAAATTAAGCCCAATTCTTTTCCTCGGCCCATCTTCCTAATGTTACCTTTAAAATAAGGGTTAGATCATTCCCGCGGCCTCATCACAGAACACTAGAAAACCACCAAAAATTCGTGCCATCGCTCGCTCGCTCGCTCCCCCCTCCCTTCCCGACCACCACCAAACCCTCCCCCCAAACAAATTGGGGCCTCCGGTCATGAAAGGTCATAAACTACCAGAAAATGGGTCAGGGAATTGGAATGAGAGAATAAGCATTTCTTAGGTCAAGGTAAAAATGGACTAAAAATGGATCTACTCCACTGGGAAATATTATTACGTCCATTTCGTTCCATGGACAGCAATAACAATGCATTTCATCAAGATTAGAACTAAGTAAATGTAAGAAGAGAGGGACCACCAATCAACACATGGAAAAGCAGAGGTAAAAGGTGGCCGAAATTGTAGGGGGAGAAGGACAAGGTACAATTTTCGTACTCCTCGCAGTAAGACAAACAAAGCTGAAAATGCAATTTCCAACCAAATGAAAAAAAAAACTCGTAAAAAAAAACCAAATGAAAAAAAAAACAAAAAGGCAATAATTGCTTATATAAAACAAAAAATGCTATTGAAATGAGAATTCTCAACTTCTGAGAATTCTAAGAATGAGGAATAATAAGTATCTAGCTATATCATCGAGGAATAGACGTGGAAATTGAATGCAATTTGTATTAAAGTGAATAATAATGACTAAAAATAAGTTTCTCAAGCCCTTGTTGAACCTAAAGCTTCCTAATTATCTGGAAGAGGATGCTCCTACTCCTAGATCCAAGTGATCCGTTCTAATATGTTGTTGTTATGGATACAAGAATGAACAAAAAGTGGGGCACTTCTATTGAAGTGCGTTAAAGCAGCAATTGAATGGGTGCCTCATTGCCCTGCATAACTGATTCTTATAGCATTTCTTTCAATCATCCGGTCTAAATAACAATGATCCCCAAGGTCCAGGAAGCTGCGGACCACCGTAGGCTTTGGATTTTGTATGATTTTTCTGTACTGTGTGTAGGTTGAGCATATAAGCCTCTCATCCATCCATCTTGAATGAAGAGAATAAAGTATTACTCAAAGTATTAGCCGAGGGTGCTTATTTCAATATTTTATGTGAAGACATATTGGTTCTAACCAAAAAGGAAAAGGAAAAGAAAAAAAAAAAAAAACTTCTGGTATTGTTGCCATTGATATCTCTCATGAGAAGGCTTTGCAACTAGTTTCGTAATTAGTTAATAGCCTTGTCCTTCTAAGGTTTCCTTTCCATCTAAATGGATTTTCTGAATTTTTATGATATTTTTCTGGATTTTCTGAATTTTTTAATATTTCAATATTTTATTATTCTAAAAAATGGGATTCGGATCGAATTCATCCAAATAATTATTATTTTAATGTTTTATGATTTCAAAGATATATTGCACTAATTATTCCACATCATGCCAAGTCAAGTCAAAAAAGAGAGAGAGAAGAAGAAGTAAAGAGTCTTGCTGTTCAAATTCTTAACGAGTTTCGCTTCTCTGTCTATTTGGCATTTAATTATTGTGGGTGTAACATTTAGTTGCTAATGGACAGTTCAAATACATAATAAACTATATACAAAAGTAATGAGATGCAAAAACTGTAATAAAACATAGCATTCTTCATTGTCATGCTACAGTTTCATTGGTGGTGACCGAACTTTAGTAGATGTTGCATTTACGTCACTACTCAACGCACTAAGGGTGCACATGACAATATTTTTATTTCTCTATTTCTCTGTTTTTCTGTTCCTAGAATAGGTTTGAAACAAAAATATGTTTGGTAACACAATTTCATTTTTATATTTCTGGAATAGATTTCTATTCCAAAAATAGATTTGGAAATAGCCTCATCGTTTACTCTTGTTATCACCCGTGGGATGCCGGACGCCCATCGTCGATGGCCACACGCCCGCCACCGGCCCTGGCCACTGGCCGCCAAACTCTGGCCGCCCATCACCAATTACCGGCCGCCGGATGCCGGACGCCCTCCGGTCATTGGCCACTCATCACCAACCGTTGGACATTGAAGGCTCACTGCCAACCACCAAATGTCCGCCGCCGATTGTCTGCCGCTCGCTACCACCCACCGGTCGCCAGACTCCAAGTGTCGGACGCCGAATGCCGGCCATTGATCGCCAGACGCCGAACGTTGGACTTCAAACTTTGGCCGCCCACCGCCAATCGCCGAACACCGAACGTCGGTCACCGGATGTCAAACTCCGGCCGTTGTCATTCTTAGAAATAGAAATTTTATTCTGTTATCAACCAAATTTTTATTCCAAAAATAAAAATTTTGAATTGTTATCAAACGTGTTTTTTTACTGAGAAACTCTTCTATGAAATAGAAATTGATTTTTGTTCCAAAAATTTTGTTAGGCGCCCCTAAAATTCTGTTTTTATCTTTTTTTTCACTTGGTGCACTTTGACTGATATCTGGTCAATTTTTCCATGACGAGCTTGGTGTAGTGACCACATGGCATTGCGTCCAGAAAAATTGGCCAAGTTTCAGACACATCACTAATTTTACCGGAACCAGTTTTACCGGAAAAGAGACTGGTTCCGGTCAAAGTTCATCATATGCATATATCGACCCTGGTAATGTCAGATCCTGGTAACTCCACAAAGGAAATAGCCGGTGCTAACTTACGGCCAAAAAATAGAGAAGTTCAAGGGTGAAAAGAAGAAAAGATCCTAATCTTTATTCAGGGACATATGCTAAGCAGTTAGAATATAGGTCTATCATCCTCAAATAGCCTAATGCCACAGTCAAATAATTAAAAGATCTTGATCAGACTGATAAGAAGGATGCTACGTAAATGTCCCGAGCTCTCAGTCAAGATCCCCACATGATGTGGCACTGGATTACCAATAAGCAAGATAAATCAAGCAGTAGCTTTGTTTAAAGCATATTGATCAATATTACATACCAAAACGACAAGAACATTCTCAACAAATAAGAACACTAACAATAGTAGGTTGTTTTCCCTCTTCCAAGGTAAGTCAGGGAGGCTAAAGCAATGCCGTGTTTTATACAAGTTAAGCTGCTTAGCCGCCTGCAATGTAAGAGTAGACATTGGTCAACAAGTTAGTTTTCGTAGGGATGTGATGCATCCTGCGGGATGATAGCACGACCATAGCCAGTGAGAAGAGGTCGCTAAACTTCTGCAAACTCCCTCAGGGAAGTCTGAAGTGATGGATGAAATCAAGGCCAAGTTGGAAGAGTGTGCCCTGGCATTGTGTCTTGTGCAGATACCATCGCCCTCGCAGCCCGAGGATCTACTGTTCTGGTACGTTCTATACTCCTATTGTATTATTCACTCTTTTTATATGGTTAAATGTCAAGATCAAATCTACAGGTCCCTTCGACTTAAGCTCCCCTGTTTAAGCTTCGGAAAGGTGTCCATATTCCAACTAACACTGTCAAGACCATCTGAGCTAAATCCAGGAAGCTACATTTCTTCTGTAGTTTGCTTTCTTAGATTGGCTAACAATTTACTTCTTTGAGATTTAGCAGAGTGGTGGACGAAATTGAGAGATTCCTCTTGGAGCGAGGGACTCTAGAACAGCAAGTCTTTCAGGCTCTAACAACAACATTCCCCCACCAAACTCCACAATCCAAAATCTCATCACGCTATTCCTGCGCCAAGGCCTAAACGAAGCAGATCTCATCGCTCTCTCAGGTACCAGCAATCATTCAGCACTGAGAAAATTGTTCGCTAGGCCCTTTCTGTCACCCATGTTCTAAACTAATGTCAATTACAGCAAGGCAAACACATGACAAACGATAACTGTAACTGGCATTACAAAGTCTGTATACCTCATCTGAAGCTATTGGCAAAAGCAGAGGTTTTAAGGTTAATTATTTCCGCTATAATTATAAGGTAGGAATAATTCAATCATGTACTTCCTGTGTATGATTTGGTTCCTGTTATGTCCTTCAGAAAACCAGCAAGAGGGTCCATTTGTCAAGCATTAACATAGTGAAGTTAGTCAAGCTAAGGTAAGATCGTGGGCTAAAAAATCGTCACAAACATTAGGAAAACGTTTCTTTCATTTTCTATTTCATGTCATCTATAATACGACATCGTACCCCATTTGTGAACTTATCTTATTGACAGAGGAGGAGGACCGCCTCTGCAGCGGCTTATTTTGGAGCAACCTCTGTTGTATAGGTTTGAACCGTGGACCGGAGGAGGCGCAGGAGGAGGACAGCCTCTGCACCGTTTGATTTTGAAGCTCCTCTGTGGTGAGGGTTCGACAGAGGCAATAGATATGTTGCCATAACGTGGATGCGGTGCATGTGTCAACCTTTTCATGCATCTGCATGCAATATATTCATTCTTGTCGCAAATAAATTTAATAATTATTCAGATTTCGATTTGATTCGAGCCAAATTATTTTTCTTGCAAACATTCTGACAAGGCTAATCAAGAGATGAGCAGGATGAGACATCATCTGAACTGAAGCCATTATGGGCAACGAATGACCACGAAAAATTGAAAGGAGAGAAATAAAACAAAGAAACGAGGAAGAAGAATCACCCTAATACAGATCGAAACATTGTCAAAGGATAAAAGCCTTGCTCAATGCCCCAAAACAATTAACTCCGACTCTATAGCGGGCACCTCTGTCTGGTCGGTGGTCGGAGCCTTAGTTGGTGCTGCTTTGATCACCTCCGCATCTCCAGCACTGCCATCCTCTTGATTCATTGTGTCCGTACCATCGTCCACCGCGCTGTTCCCTCCAACTTGGCCTCTTGGAGCTGGGCTCGAAGCCGACGCTTCGCACAGGCGGTCACCTCTGCATTGGCGCACAACGCCATCAGCATCGCTAGCAGAACCCGAGTCCATGGCCTCGGCACTAGAGTATGACAAGAGCACGAGAGACACGAGGGCAACAAGTTTTTTCATTCTTGGGATAGTAGCCATTAGTTGCAGTGATGAGATAAAAACTAGTTTAGTGGTTTTGGTTGAGGAAGGACTAACGAGAATGCGTTTAAATAGACAGGAAATTTTGTTCGTGCTATTTATGGACTCGAAACTTTTTGTGGCGATAGAGGCTTCAGGCTAAGTTTGAGCGAGTCTTGCGGAGAACTCTCATGCCGAAATTGGAAAGACTGAGAATTACCCATTTTGACATTTATCTTTTGAATTTGTCTTACTCTTTTCTTTTCTCGCCTAACCTTTTTTCTGTTGATCTTGCTATTAAGCACGTTGCGGCTGAATCGAACAACTGATAAGAAAAAAAATGGGATTCACATCGCTGAGCATTTCGATCGCGGAACTGTGCAACAAAAATCATGTCCACGATGTTTATAAAGAAGACACATATGAACATGAGAATCAACCGGGACTGGCGAGACAGCACGGGGAAAGCTGCACAGAAAATGTGAGTACCCGAGGACGAAGCAGCGCATATCATCATAAGTAATAAAGAGATCAATGTATCTTGAGACAGAACATTTCCTGCCTTTTTCATGTATTTTTGAATGATCTCGCTTTCATGGTCGATCGCAATAATTGGCATCTGTAAATGCTCGAGGAATTGAAACGTGTTTAACACTGTGGTTTGGTCAACAAAGGCGTTGCATAGCTTAAGACGTAAGGAAAAAGCCGTAAGTATACATACCGCAAGCCTAAAACATGTTTTTGAAAAAAAAGAAAAAAAAAAACAGAGGTTTCGGGGCAAGCAAGAAGCGCCATGTTTCAGCATTCACTTTATTATATAAACGATTAACATAGAGTACATCATAAAGTACAAAAATGGAATCCATCAAAGTAAAGAACTCCTGCTAGATTCCATCGTCACTATGCCGATAATGAGGATACTCCTCCTAGTGTCTTCAACTCAAACAGCAATTTCCCTAGAATAACCAAAGTCGAGCCATATTTTCTTACCTTAGTCTCTTCTATTCGATAAGTGTGAGCTCTGAACTAATTAAACTAAACAGTTTCATCTATAATTAATGTTTGTTTCATGAAGTATACCTTGCACTGTAAAAGACCTGTATCCGACAGGATATGGTTGACAAAGGTTCCCAACTTCCCACTGACTAACACGAGAAAGGATCAGATCATAGTCCACGCCACAAAAACTATGGATTCTTCTGTCCTTTTATTTACTCAATCTCATCATCTTGATGTTGGCTTCATGTAGTCTAGTATGGTCGATGCCGCTATCATGCTTGGGCTGCCATACAAACACTTGCTGCTTGATCCCCATTGTGCTCTCTTTGCTACTTTTTCCGAAGGCCATAGAAGCTTCATAACCTCCGGCGCAGCAAGGATTTGCTTTTCACGAAGTGCCTCATCATGGATTAGTTCCCTGCAATGAGACATCCCATCAAATCATAATATATAAAGATCAAGTCTTTCCATTCAAGACCAAAAAAACTTAATTACACCAGCTCAAATCTATGCTGAAAAAGACAGTGAAAACTTGGCATTTACTAGTACCAGTCGCTCATTCCATCAAACCTATCCATTCACCAAGTCTCTTTCTTTAATTTTTACAGCCTCCCCAAATCAGCAGGTATTGAAACTTGAACTATAATATAACTTGATCATGCACCAAGTGATAATGGGAACTACTGTAATGTGTATTTCCATTATAAAGACAGTGAATCTACTCCACAGGCATTATACATAATGTGTTTAATCAAAAAGACAATCAAAACCAAATGAAAAGGAAAACACTTATGTTCAATAACTTCTTACACGAGCAAAGAAGTCAGGTTCCCAGGTGTACATTGTTGAAACAAAGCTTCTGGAATGACACTTGCATTTAAAAGGATATTGGGGAGAGAGATGTATGGTATCTTCGCTTTGTAGCGAATAAACAACTCCGTTAGAAAATGAGCTCGGTAAGCAACAACACATGGTAGCTGCGCAAGTTGCATTTCCACAGCAACGGTGCCAGAAGTACACAAAGCAACTCTGCTTGCCTGCAAGGAGTCAATTAACTCAACTATGCAGAAGTTTCGACAGAAGATATGACTGCCAAATTTGTAGGTGCCAACAAAAGAATTCATTGCTGAGAAAATTGAGAGGTGGCAATAATATGTTGCATTTGGATGTTGAAGCATGCAAATTGTGGCACCCTAATGCTTAGAGAGAGGAAATTCCCATCTGAGATATTTTGTCCACATATCTCCCTAGAACAAGGCAACTGACGTACAGTGATTGATTAAACAGTCTTACATCATGAGCAACAGCATATGCAATAACTAGGCACAGAAGCAGGGTGGAAAGTAGTACATCAACTAAACACAAGAATATTCACGACAAAGATAATTACCCAACTGAATTGGCCTAGATAATAACCTTTTGGAAAATAGACCAACACAGAAGCTCAGACTTCATGAATCCAGATCATGATGTGACTTCATTCACACACCAAAAATATAAAGTAGCCTTACACTCAAAGCCTCATATTTTGGCTGTGTTTCTCCTCCTGGAACCAATATGACGGGCACTGGCCATTTCCGGACAAATCCTTCCACGTAGTCCTCCACATGCTGATTAGATGCCACATGAACTACTGTTAATAGCTCCGAGATGGATGATTTCAGCATCTTAACAGTCTCTGCAAAGATTGGAAGCATCCGTGCAACCTCTTGCAGTCTACTTCCGGGGAGCAAGCTAATGATTGTACCTCCTTAAGGCCCAAACAAAGTGTCAAAACCAGGTTAAAGAAAGGCTTGCAGCTAAAGGAAAGGTCAAGGCTTCGGAAATAAGTTCAATCACATAATTTGATACAGAAAAAAAACAGCATGAAATTGGTTAACAGGGTTGAAAGTGACCTTTCATTTTTCAAGCATGACCCTACATCTCATGCCCACAGCCAACGCACAAGGTCTTTTTTCTGGGCTAAAAGGCACTAGGTCTTTTTATTTGTCAACGAAACATTACAAGTGCAGGTTGGCGAAGAAAAAGTTTAGGGAAAGATTAGGACACCGAATTCTCTTAATTCACATTGCCTGAGCTTGCCACTGCACTCACAATATCTTCAAATGCCACTCCGACAACAGATCAGTATGCACAACTTGCCATGTTAAAATTTTAAAATGAGAGTAGAAGACCCAGTCCTTCACATTACCTGAAGGTACTCTGTATTTGGACCAAAAGCTTTCCCTACTCCCAGCCAACTTCCATATTCTTGATGCATCTTCTCCCTAAATATGCATTTCGTTCAGGTGTCAATATAAAACAACACTGAGAGCAAATAGAAGGCATAATATTGCGTCATTAAAAAATCTTAAAACGAGTAAACATATTCAGATGGAGCAGGCACTAGCTCGGTGAGCAAAGGCTAAGTGCTAGAAGATTTGAGTACAAAGACACCCAAATGATTTCAACTGAGTACATAATCATACAATCCAAGTCCCATAAAAATGGAATGCTCAACTCTACATCGTACAGGCACACATCACAATCTCAGAAGATAAAATGACATGGAGTACCTGATTCAACTCCAAGGCATCTTCTAATATAGGGTGGCCCACAAAATTCGCTGACAGTCCATTCAACTTGCAAACTTCGGCCTCATTTGGGAGTATACAGAAAATATGGTCCACAAACTTAGCAAGGTTCGCTAGTCTTGCTTCTCCCCCTTTCCATGCCCAGAATGAAGGTGCAACATAGTGGAAGTGAACAGGGCCATCTGCATATTGCTGATAATGTCCAGCTGCAAAAGACAGTCCAATTTCCCTATACCATACAAACTGCGGAAGCACTATGTGAAAATGATTTGGACTACTCCAAGGCATTACAAGTTACCCCTCAGCAGCTTCAGGAGACGAAAAGAGAAACCCTTGGAATCCACTGTTACCACAACATGAGGCTGAAAAAGAAGAGCAGCATCCACTGTTTCCTTCAATTTAACCTGTCGATTTAAACTCCAGTATTCATAGACAACTAAAAAATGCATTGTATAAACCACCAAAAGTGTCCACAAAAAACAACATGAAAATTTTACATGTTTCATGAAATGCACACGCACAACATGGGCATTGCTCAATACTCACTCTGATTTTACCCAAATGAGGCATTAGCTCCCAGATACCCATCACTGAAATGTCCTCCATAGGAAACAGGCTTTTCAACCCCTGCTTAGACATCATCGACCTGAGATAGCATGGAGACAAGTCCTTTTGGAGATGAAAAAGCAACATGATATGCACTTACCCTTCAATGTATGCATAAACATTTCAGTCTAACGCAAAAACAATTTTCTTGAAAATGACCTTTTTTAGCCTAATCCAGGAAACAAAGTTGACTGAACGCGTGTTTATCACCAGAAGTGCATCATCATTCACACAAATTTCAGCAAACAGTTTCTCTTCCCTCTCTAATTCAAACGTTAGCTTTTCTCTGACCACGAAAGCACAATGCTGAACTGTAAGAGCAGCAATACATGTACAGAAAGCTCTTAGCGTCAATCAAACACTAACCCAACTTCAAATGCACCCAAAAGTTCAGCCACTAAAGTAAAGGACTAAATTCCGACCAAAAACAAAAGTAAAGAGCTAAATGAACATACAGCGCGCTAGAAATAAGCGGCGACATATCATTACCCTCCGACGCCGGCGAAACGAACCGGAAAAGGAGAGAGAGACTTGAGACAGGTCATGAGGCGAGAAGCGATGGTGTCCCCTGAAACCTCCCCTGCGACGACGAACACCCTCAGCTCGCCGTCCCTCGCCGCCATGCCCACCACGGACTCGCCCGACATCGAGGCGTGGCTTCTCCATACGCCCGAAACCCACGGTCTACGGCGATTTCCGTATAGCTTCCGCGCCGTCCGGAGTACCATCGCCATTTCCTGCGACCGATCGTCACGACATAGCCGAGCGACGCGCCGGATATCGACCGAAACGAAATGGAAGGAAGAGGAAAAAGTTCTGGGCTTTGGACGGAGATGGAGAAGCAAGTTAAGAAGGGAAGGTTCCTCGACGAAAGTTGCTTGGGTCCGTAACATGACGTGATTGATTGGTAAAAATCTTCGGTAGAAATGAAGTTCCCAAGCACACGAAGTTCTCTCCAAGTAAAAATCAGATATATTTTGTTCATAATGATTTGATTCTTCCATTTTAAGGACGTTTAATGATTTTAGATTTTGTAAAAAAAAAATTCTGGAAAAGAGAATTAAAATAAAGAATAAAGATGAGATATTCCCTTTTAAAGGACCGTGAATAATGCATGGAAATATAGGGAAAACTAGAAAAGCGAGAGAAATTTATGTTTTAAAATGAGAAAGTTATCCAATGCATGTGAGACATGTCAATTTAAGTCTATATCAATATTTAAGAGAGCATTTGAAATTGAACCACTTCTCGAAGTCCAAAAGCACTCTCGCAAATTTACAGTTTTTCTACTTAAAATAGGTAAATTTCAAATAACGACCTAAAATTGAGCCTTTTTTCGAAGAGGGTCTTAGACTAACTTGTGTATAGGAACCTCTTATTCGTTTTCCCATCATTTAATCATCGTCTTCTGATAATATATCCATCATAAAGTCTTTTAATGTATATACGAGATCAATTTGAAAAAAACTAAACTCTCGAATGTGAAAGAATAGGTTGAATTTGAGAAAGGAGAATATGGCAAATTAGAGTAACCATGTGAAATTGTGCGAGCAATGGAGATTTATCGTGCATCTCTCAAAACTTAGGAATAAATGAGTGAATATTCTTAAAAGAATAGACATGAGCATGAAATTTGACTATCTAATGGGTTCTCTACAGCGCATTGAGTGCTGGGAAAGATGAGCTGTGTGGTTTCCTATAGCAGCATACATAGGAGCTGCATAAAATTGGAGATATTGCATTGCAATATATTACAAAGTTAAATTGGGGACTTCACCAAAGGCTTAGTCGATTACATAAGGGGAAAAAACGCGAAAACAGGGCGGCGCGCATATGCTAAATCATGCTAAACCAGTTTTCTATTTAGCTCGTTGTCCATCCACTTGAGTTATTAAGAAAAATATTAAACATCATTCACATGATGACCACTCACACATCTTTACTTTTAAAAATACCAAAATGCATACACAAGTTTTACGTTTAAAGATCAATTTGCATCTTCATATCAATTTTCCTCTCCTTTCCCTATTTATGAAAATATTATTTTCTTTCTAAAACTGCTCATCCCCAAATTTTATATTTTTATTCACCCAAAACATTCCAAACCAACTAAAAATCATACCAAGCAAGATGGTAAATGAGTTCGCAATAAGGCATAATTCAGTCTTCTTCTTAGTGTTGGATTTTGCCTAAAGGTATATAAATGGTATTTGCAAAAACAAGAGGTGTGAATGGTCATTGACTCATAGCGTCAAAAGTGAGGTAAATTTTTTATGTTCCCAAAATCCTTATATTTTAGACGAATAAGACTGACCCCTCTGACCTACTAACATCTGCGTCAGGAGAATAATCTCACAACCAGAAAAACTGAGAACAAGTACACCAGCAAAACAAACGCCGGACTTTCTATTACACTTGAGCAATATCCAAAAGCAAATACTCAATTCTGCCGGACCTCCTCATTCTGTCTCCTAGTGTAAATTGGTCATAACTCATCCTTGTTTGGTGCATCCTCGCTCATTAGCTCCTCGAGAGAGAATTCATCCTCCTCAAGAATCTCTCCGTCTTTACCATCCCATGGCTCCGCCTTCGCGATCACTGGGGTGCCTTCAAAAGGCAAGTTGCCCTTACCACCAAGCCCGGCTTCCCTCACAAACTCTCTGACAGGCCGAAATTGAGTACGATATGTCAAAACTATTTATAGACATTGTCATTGATACTTAAGTAACGCAGTGCTTGAGACTTACACAATATGGTTAAGTTCAAATGCACTCCGAAGCGGGGCATATGCGCCTTTCTTTGCATTTAGTGCCACCAACGCAGGGTACCCATATCCACCCACACCAACAAGTTTCTCCAGATCTGGCTGCTTACCAGCGGCAGCCCAAACAAAACTGCACTAGGTGGAATTCAATTTTTTAACTGAGCTCAACTAAAACATGTTTGGAAACCACAGGCATTTACCATGGATAATGTTAAAAAGAATCCAAAGGAAAGCATATGCATAAGTGCTGCAGACAAAATTCAGTGAGCCAAAGCACGGTGACTAACCTGTAAGGACTTCTTTTGAACTTTTCTGCTGCTGACAATAGCATCTGAATGTATCTGTTCCTTCCTTCTGCCTTAGTGTCCAAGATATCGGGCAAGAAAGCAACAAAACAGATGGCAGCTGAACCGCATTTCTCTTCCATAACATCCTTTTGAAATAATAACAGTGTCATGCTAGCGGAGTTACTAGAAGTGAAAGAAGCAGAGACCTACAGCCAGGAGAAGAACTTACTTGGCTGGTCAGCTCAGTCACTTCAGGAGGAGCAACATTTGTCTCCAGCTGCTCTACAGCAAAAGATTCAATAGCAGAGGCAGTTCTACCACCCTCATAAGGAATTGGACTGTCTTTGTCAGCACCAAACACAAGGATAGTAGGGAAGCCTTGTACATTGTACCTGCTCATTAGAGACTGGCAATCCCAATCCATCAGAATTGTACAGAGTAATAATTTTGCAAAACATGTTAAAAAAAATTAAGATATTTGTCAGTGTGCACTAGCTAGGAAACTAAGGACCGGAGCTTGCCAGAAGAAGTATTTCATTTCAAGAGCATTTCCCTGGACAATCCACAAATATAAAGTTTTTCTCTTTTAAAGAATTGACAGTTAAATTGATGTATGATAAAATGATTATGTGCTAAGGTTCACTGAGAATGCATCATTTTTATTGGCAAATTAAAAATGTGAATCCAATCAGGTAACAGATTAATGTTCAAAATGATGATGATAATAATTCTTACAAACAAGCAGGGGCTCAAGCCTTCATTAAATGAAGACAGTTGCATGTAGAAGCTAAAATTACTATTAATTTCCTATTTGTTGTAATGATGAAGACGATTGGAAAAATAAATAAATATATGGAAGGACCATCTCCTTCTAAATGTGGAATTAAATATACTACCTTCTCGGCGTCACAGTCAACATGTCCCAACTTCACTTTTCCTTTCAAATTTTTAGCAGCCTTCTTCCACTCAGGTGCCAGTTTCTTACAGTGACCACACCTTCAAAAGCACAAGAGGCATAAACTTCTTGAGAAGCTAAAAGAGCAACAATTAAAACTGGCCATTAGGCATATAAAATCCAAAATGAGACAAAGTGCATAAAAATTGTTCCTATCAAGATGATTTCTCCTTCTTATCATTACAGCTGTTTTTACTGTTCAAAGATGCACAACTTTGTTTTAGCAACATAAAAAACGAATGAGTTTACAATAAATGAAACTGTATACAGACTTCTAATACAAGGGGAAAATCGAACTCATATTGACAGAAACAACAGGTAGTCATGATTAGTTGGTGACATACTACACTGTAATCATATAATTGAGCACCAATTCTCAAGAAAAAGTTTCAGTAATCAAGTTATCAGCTTGTATCCGACTAAGATCTAGACTTCTCCATAATTTCTTCTGTCAGTACCATGTTTATATACATAAACAAAAAGATGGATTAAACAGGCTAAGAATTAATTCCAAGCAGCAATATACAGACTAGCTATAAAAACCAAAGAGATCAACCATCAAGGAAACAGAATGTACCATGGAGCAAAAAATTCTACAACCCAGAGTTCTTTACTTTTGAGAACCAACTCATCAAAATTGCTGGAAGTCAGCTCAACTGACGCACTAGGTTCGGATTTCTCACTTGATCCTCCAGTTGATTTACCATTTAAGCGATCTTTGAGAAGTGCCTTAACCTGCACACAGATACAACCATCGAGAATTGAGCATATTCATGTAGACTCTATTCAGTAGATAACTAAAAATTTAAGAATAAGACACAATTCTGCTTTTCAAAGTATATTACTGAGTTGAACACAATTCATGACACAATAATGCGTTTCTTATTGAAAAAGGTAAGAGTCACAAGGAGAAGGCATTTATGTTCCTATCGTTACTTTTAGTACATTGAATGAATGCAAACCCATGAGAAAATACTATGCCTGAGCCTGGAGAAACAGATATATAAAAGTTTGAAGCTCATACCATGTATTAAATATGAAGACTAAACTTACAATTCTGGATCTAGAGATGTTAAACGTTGTTTAAGTATTAATTCTATATAGTTCGTTATCATTTAAACAAAATTATATGTTTACGTCAATTCCCATGATCTTAGGAGCCCCACGAAGGTCTCATGATCCCATCCCTCAGGCACCCTTTCTACCAAGCAGGATTTTTCCAACAACCTTGACTATTACTGTGTTCCAAAACAGTCAAATATGGTACCCCCCAGATCCACCCCATAAGGACCGCTCTCTAATAATCTTAGAGATTCCATGCAACAGCAAATAGTTACTATCCTGTAGCTGCATTGCAAGCCATACCAGGAGACAAAATACTACAGTGGAACAGCTGTTTGCAGTGCATTTTAAAGGCCACAGAAAGGACGAAAGAGAAATAAAAAAGTAGACTCAACCTCGGGGAAATTTGAGTTTAGTCTTCAATTCCGTCTAGAAATAATATTGTGAGATCAAAAATGTGTCTAGGGTTATTTAAGCAGATTTCTCAATTGTATTTCTCCATCAGGCAGTGAGGTGTTAGTGGCCACTAAAACCTCTTCTTATTGCTATCAAGGCATGGCCATGGCTTACAATTGGTTTCACAGACGAAAAAATAATGTAAGTTAAACTTACCTTAAGTCTAATTCCCTAATTAAGCTGGCAAGCAATGATCAAAATCCTATGTAAACCCTTCCGCGGAAATGCGTAGATGACAAAAACATAAACAGGGTAATCCATCAGTCCAATCAAGAGAGAAATAAAAGCAGACCTGTTTTAGTGCAAATTCTGCAATAGGTTTGACCTCCCTTGCTCCTTGGTAATCAATAGGAGGTTGCCCAGGTACAAACACCTTTATGGTTGGAAATCCTCTAATTCCATACTCCTATACAGTAAAGTAGACAAAAAGTACATAATCAGAAAGGGAAGGGAATATAGTGTGAGGATATCTAAGTTCCTCATGACAATTGTTACCCACGCTGCATAGGGTAATAGAAAGGGAAATAATTCGCTTCAAAGGCTCATTTTATGAATAATTTGTGCCTCAGTATAGATGTGAAGAACCCACGAGAAACTAGTGCTGTCTACTTTCTTGTGCTTTGTGGTGCCTAAAGTTGCTTCTACTGAATTGACGGACAAAAAAACTCTCAAACCGAAATTCGAGTTTCGAGAACCAAAATCGAATCCATCAACTAAAGAAATCCAATGGAGGGAAAACCTGAGCGAGGGACTGGTGCGCATCGGCATCTAGAGCCGCCACGGTGGCTACCCCTTTCAATACAGCGGCCGCCTTTTCCCATGTCGGTGTTAGAGCTTTACAATGGCCGCACCAGGGTGCAAAGAACTCGACCAAGACAACTCCATTCGAATTCAAAACCTGCAAGCACAAAGTATGGAATAATTCAAATCCGTGTAGCACTCACAATCACAAGAACGATAGACACTAACATATCAGTAAGGTAACAGAAAATAGAAGGATAGCGATTTTAAGAGCGATTCAGTCGCTAGAGGAATTGCATTTCGCAAATAAAAGGCGCGCCCTCGCACGAAATCAAGCAGCCTCGACTTCACTATCATGCTGTCCGAGACCAGACAGCCAATGCTCGAGAAGTAAAGCCGTAGCGTAAAAGGAACTCGGCGCATCTTAACACGCGCGAGCCTCGTTCCTCATCCGATCTACAGTACTCGAACGCCTCCGAACGGAAGGAGGGGACGGCATCGCGGAACACTCGGGAAAACCGAATGCCGCCGAACGCGACGCGGAACGAGCCGAGAGCGCGTGGAAACTTCGAGCTCGAGACAGCGGAATCCCGAAACGAAACCGTGATTGGATCAGGAAGGGACGGCGGCGAGTAAGTACCTTGCTCTTGAAGTTGGAAGGGGTGAGCTGAACCACCGGGGAGGACGGCCCGTACAGCGCGTCGCAGGGACCGAGCGCCAGCAGGAGCGAGGCGATCGCGCAGACTAGCGACGCCGCCGACGGTGATCTACCCCGCATCTCTCTCTCTCTCTCTCTCTCTTTCTACCTCTCGCTCGTCGATTAGCAGAGAGTCTCTCTCTCTCGGAAACAGAGCTGAAACCTCTCGAGTTATATAATTACACGGGGGTCAGTCCGGGGAGGAAGAAAGACCATGGCTCGTCGCGGGCGACGACTGCTGGCAACGTGTTCTAGCCAATGGGATTCTTACACGTCACCGGGGTTTGCGGACGCACCGCAATTTCGTGCTCCTCTACGTCGTTGTCGTGGCGGGTTGTCAGCCCAATGGGCCGATCATTTTTCATTTTCCTGTCGGCCTCTTCCTGGGCTCCGCGTAAAAATTTGTTTCATAAAAAGAATTGGTCCCTGAAAGTTTGAGTAAAAATACATCTCTAAAATTTTAATTTATTCTTCCCTCAACTTTTAATAAATATTCAAATAAATCTATAAATTATGTAAAAATGTACGACATTACATATTTTCATATACTAAAAGCTTACGAATCATATTGAACAAAGTAAAAATTTAAGAACGATATTGCACATTGACTAAAGTTTAACAAACACATTGAACAAATTATTAACTTAAGAATCACATTGCATATCGAATTAAAATTCAATGACCATTTATGTCGTTTTCCCTTCGTAGAACATCATCTATATAAAATTATATTCTCAAAATTGATCTCACTTAAAAAATAACACAATGTATATTATCATTTTTAATAAAATACTTTGCCAATCACGAATTATCCTCAAAGTAACGCACTTTTTTTCTCTCCATATCTTGAGATACCCACAATCTGATCTCTCTTTTTAAGTATCGAGATCGAACTCTTTCGCATATCAATCATGTAAATGTGACAATGTAACTTATATTTTAAACTGACAGTGATTTTATAAAACAAATAAACCAACAATCGTATGTAGAATTATATATTGTTCTTTCTAATTTTGACACGGGAACAAAAGTCCCCGAAATGATGGCGTTCCATCCCCACGAAACATTCTCATTCCCCCGCCATTCAACCGGATCCAATGTATACTAATGCCTCATCCCCATTCCCTTCCTAAAACTCCCCACTTATCGAACGAAGCCTGCAAGTAACAATCCTGTATGCAATTTGCAAACAGCGCTCCAACAAGAATAAAGGACCCAGGACACACGAGCCATGACACCATCCTAAGGTTCTCCCCTTGTCTAGATAACATATCTCGTATGCACAAAATATAGTTGCAGCCAACCCATCTCCAGGAAAAGAGAAGAAAGGATAAAGTGAACCCTCTTCTGAGATCAATAAGCACGCCAAACCTTCTTATCCCAGCGAATCCTTGGATGCACAGGACACGATATCAATCACTCGGATCAGCAGAAGTGGTGACAGGTTAGCTGCCAAGCTCTATAACTGTGAAGAAGTGCGAGTGGACTCTCTGATATTGGACACAGCAGTAGCATCTTCTAGTAAATTCTCGGATGCCTTGGTTGTGGTCTCGGCCGCCTGGGTCTTGCTCAATGATCTTCTCAGGAATTGGAGTTTCAAACCTTTTGGCTTTATCTGGCCCAGCAATTCCCACCTTCTCGGCTTTAACTGTCCCAACAATTTCATTTGCTCCCTTCTAAACTTCCTATTTGCGTGCCATCTTCCACCTCGCCAACCCAAGGCATAGCTGCAATCATAGCGAAGACGAGACAATAGACAATAAGAGTGCAAGATATGAATCAGAAACATCCATATCAACTTAACCACAGTTCAAATAATTTTCAAGAATATCGAAACACTAAGGAAGCCATGGAAAAGGATCTACCAACCAGAAATCTCTCCCAGGGAATTACAATTTTCAGTCTTCAATCAAAATTATCAACTAAACTCTACAAAAGTAAACCAAAGTCTTCTACCAAGCACAGCAAAGGAGGTAACATGCCCATGTCTATAGACATATAGAACACCTGTTTATTTTCACTGTTCTAGCTTCTTCCAACCTAACCAAAAAAGGGAGGTAATGGTACCGCAATTATGTGGCATCTTGTCCGTCTTACGATCCTAAACTTTTTTTCTGTTCGATTAAATACCTCGACTTTTAAAATTTGACTCAATTTGAGGCATCCATAAAATAAATTGTTGCTATGTAATGTGATTTGGCTATCATGGCTTCCTTACTCAGCAAAAGTCAAGCAAAATTACGTGGCACATTCACTCAACAAAAATTATGTCTTCTCTATTTAAATGTTGGGTGATGAGGAGGGAGAAAGGGTGTTGACTTGGACGATCTTAATCATCCAACATGTCTTTGTTGACATAGCATCATTCCAAGAGGCCTCACTAGATGCCAAATCGACAGCTCTTTAACAGCATTTATCCATGTTGGCATTTTCTTTCACATTTTTAGCAAAGGCCACACATAGAGACAAAATTGAAAAGTTGATATACTTGATTGAACAGAAAAAAGATTAGTGATCCAGTGTTGAATTGGTAAAGATTCATACAACTGCGGTGTCAAAGGATCCAATAAAAGGAGAATCATGCACCTTCCTACTGTTTTCTCTAACAATGCACATTGACGGCTTATTAAAATAATGTCCCTTTCTTGAGTATGCATCTTAACCAACCTCCTTTTTCACCATGCTTTAGTATGGCAACTCTTATAGTGCATGCACAAATCAAATTGCATGGTAAGCATACTTAAATTCTGGAACTGGTTAACTGTAATTATTGCATACCACCCCTCTTTATACCAAAGAATTGCACAGAGATCCGTTCAAGCTGCAGAGTATTAGTACAAAAGTCATTCTATGCTCCTCAAAGAAGCTAAAAATCTGCAATTGCAAAAACTTTGTCCAATTCATTGTGATATCTAGTAGATGAATGCTGCAGAAATTCTAGCCACCACCCCCAAGATTGGAATCCCATTCCACCATCACATTCCCCAGATCAAAAATATTAAACTGGAATAAAATTTTAAGGTTAGTCCAAAAATGAGACCAAGCTCATTATGGCTGGACAGATTTGTCCAGATCATCATAGATTCATCCATCACTCCCAATATTTCATGAGATAATCTAACAACAAAATTACAAACAACCACAGTTCTGCCTTCACCTTGAAAGGAGTGAAAAAGGAGAAAAAAATGCATCAATGATAAAGAGCAGGAAAGGAGGTGAACGTGGACCAACCCAATCACTAAAGTGGTACCGGCAGTGGCAATATAAGCCGCAGTACTGAAACTTTCTTGACCAACAATCTTCTTAATTTCCTCATGTTCAAATTGATAATTATTCTTCATCTGCCGCAGAACAACAATAAGCACTCATCTTAGATGCAAGAAGTGATGCCAAGTAACGAGAGAGGATAGAAAAAATTGGATTGGGTAGAATTGACATGTGATTTTAGAGAGCATGCTTGATTCAGAAAACAAATTAAGTACAGGTAAAAGAAAGAAAAAGGCAATGATAGTGCCGTATACAAATCAAGCAAAAGATAGGCTGACAACACCTTCTCGAACATCACAAGAACTTGTTTAAACTACATCAAATTTAAAAAACAGGCTCAACAAAGCTACTTTCAATTAAAAAATATATTTGCATGACAAGGTTTTATGAGATGGCTTATAGAAGTCTGAAATTCAACCACCACTGCCATGTTTGTCCAGCATTATACTGAAGGGAAATAGAAGTACTTCCTTGTGCATGACAAGTTATTTGATCTGAAATTGTGAATACCGAAGATGAAACACAAAATCTTAACAGCCAAAAAGGGGGAAATACAGAAATTATTTAAATTATACAAGGGGATAAATATCGAGACAGAAGACATAACTGCAATGCAGATGGTGCCATCCATCTAGGGAAAGCATTTCATTAATCCCTCAAAATATATTATCTAATCTAATCTGACACACAAAAAAAAAGAAAAAATTCACTGCATTCCTTCTCGCAATCTTGGGATCTTAAATAAAGGCTTTATCCATCCCATCCATGACAAACAGCAGAGTATCACCTCTACCTAGAGAAAACAATATCACGTAAACTTCAAATGCAAAAAGAAAGATACTCACAGCTCTTTCTATTGATTCGAGCCTTTCATCAACTTTTGTTTCGTGATAGTGGCGTATAGAATAACCTGCAGCATGAATTACAAACCAATGAACAGGTTACAAATACCTTTAAGAATGTATTAATGTAGCAAAGAATACACGCCCTTAAGTCAACACACCAAATAACTACACTTTGACATGAGCAACACAGTTCCTTAAACATGTTAATAACAGCATTATTTTTTATTTATGTGCATGTTGCCCTTCCAACTAATAATTGATAAGATCTTAAAAGCCATCAAATAGTCTTGCAGGACTATTAACTACAAGGCTCAATAAAAGCAAATGCCAAAGAGTGCATTTGTTCCACCTGTGAGTATTTGCATGTTAAAAATCTTGTTCATACTCACAACGGGCAAATAGGGACTAATGCAACAAAGGATCTATAATCATCTCGTAGAACCGCTAAAGTATCAGGTTTATCATGATCTTCACAAGCGCAAACCACTGTCCTTGTTGCTATCATCGTCAATCAGGCCATTTACTTGAATGATGAAAATTTCAGTTTCCAATCATTGCAGAAGTCGAGACTGCAGGATCTAAAGGTCCAAGCTCCCCGTGATAAAAGGATGCTTAAGCGCTCCTACCCCAACACACTTCTTACCACCCAGGAGTCAGATGAGCAGCCGTGCGGTTCATAGATGTCAATCAAGAACCATTTGCAGTATCATAAGTTGTGGAAGCTAACAGCCCGGAAAACCCAAGTTCATTATATACATATCAACTGCGGATGCGTTATCAGCAACAGCAAACTACCCAATTGCTTGACAATTGCTTTCTCACATGCCTTCGAGATTCATTTCGCTCAACTCGCGAGATAAATGAAGACACCCAGATGCGAATGAACAGTCGTCTTTCTCCTAATTTCAGAACAAGTGCGAATTATCGAATTTTGCCCCAATTTCAATAAGGCGCCGATTCAATCACCAAAATCCACAGCCTTCATGGGCAACTATCAAACGGAAGAAGCCCGAGCTAAAAAGAGAAGGGGGAAAAATGAACAAAGCGTGAAGCGAAACGGAAGAAAATCACCTGCCCATGCCGTCGCCAAGGAAGCTATCGAAGTTCCGACAGTGAACACCACCCGGTTCCTCTCGAAAGTATCCTAAACAAATAACGACCGCCGAAACGAAATCAACAACGGCAACAACCGAACCGAACCAAAATCCCGAACAAATTACAGTTTTTGGCTATGTGATCATTCACCTTGGTGGAGAAAAAAGTGTCCTGAACCGCGGCCCACGAATTGAGGGCTTTCTTCTTCAATTGAGGCGCGGCCAAGCTGCCGAAGAGGGACGTCCCCCTCCGCAGTCTCTGCATGCTTACCGCTCCGTCGCGAACGGAGGCGAAACCAAGGGAAACTCGTGCCGTCCCTCCTCCTCCGCTACGGATCGCAGGGCTCGAAGCTCGACGACTCCTCCGCGCCCGGGACACGCGAAGTTTCGCGGAGGGAATCGCCCGGTGCCTCGATCGGATAGATGGGCCCGTCTGGCTCTTTCGAGCTTAGAAAAGTTAAAACTGATACCGGTGATTTTGTATTCCGAAAAAAATAACACAATTGGTCTCCAAATTTTGATTTAACGTATAACGTGGAATCCCAACTTTTAATTTATTTGATGCGGTACCTTAACTTCCGGTTTGTCTTCAATTTAGTACATGGACATTCATTGAACATTTTTATATAAATTAAATATGTATCAAAAGTTAAGGGACTTTATTGAATAAATTAAAATTTCATGGATATTAAATAAATTAAAAATTTATGGGCTATATCATGAATTTCCGGTACATGTTTAATTTTATCCATGGGCTGCATTAAAGATTTGACTAAAGTTTAGGGGCTCCATTAAACAAATTAAAAGTTCAAGAACTATATAGTTTTATGAATTATTTGTGTCGTTATTTTTTAAAATAAAATTAGTCTAAATTTAAATTTGCATTTAGCTATTAAGGATTATATTAAATCTTTCATGCCTTTATATTATGCAACTTACTGCTAGCAAAAAGAAGAAGAAGAAGAAGAAGAAGAAGTTAAAAACACAAAACATCTCAAATTAATACATTTCATGCTACATTTACACCAAACTAATATTTTCAAGTCACCAAAAATCTGAATTAGTATGCCCATGCCATGATTTCTCCAAATTACTTTTTGTCGTAAAAATCCAAACTACTATACCCATATCTCATTTTCTCAAAAATGACTTTCTTATAATAAGAAATCCCAACTCACCAAAATATTTTGGTGATTTGGGATTTTTTGTGATACAAAAATTAGTTTGAGGATAATGGCATGAGTTTATCGATTTGAGATATTTTGTAATATAAATTTTTAAGTAAATGTGGTATAAGTGTACCTGTTTGAGATTTTTTGCAATGCAAAAATTATATTAGGATAAATATGCCATTGGTGCACCAATTGAGTTTTCTTTTTAATAATATGAAAATTATTGTGAAATAAATGTGGCATTCAGTGTATTAATTCCAATTTTTTGATTGTGTAAATTCAAAAAAAAAAAAAATGGCAGCCCCATTGGACGAGCAAAGAATGGTTACGGCTAAAAATACAAGTGTAGTTGACATTTGGGCTCCAATGCAATTCTTAATCTATAGAATTGAATTAGGAAAAATAATTTTTAGTCAAAGTAAAATTGCAAATAACACTTGTGACTTTAGCCGAAGTTGTGTATCTATTTTGCATTTGGTTATTGCCACATTCTAATTGCGGGCCAAGAATTCGAGATTAAGGGCGCCCTTCATATAATAAGGAAAATTTTCTTTCAATTGTGATCAAGTCATCAATGAATGTCTCTTTTCAAATGACTGTAAAAACAATTCACACTTGATTGTAATTGATTATTGCTCGATCGGTGAGTTGTTCGACGATATCTATGGGTACAAAGTTTTGTGGGTGTGTTACAAGCATGATTAAAACGGGCTGACCGATGAATAGCGAGGAATGTAGATGATTTGAATCTAGAAGATAGGAATAATAATTTACAATGTCCAACGAGATAAGTAATTTTATATATGAAATTTCGATATATTATAAATATGCTGAAAGCTACACTAAACACCGAGGCGACGAAAGACAAGGAAGAACTCTATGACTGCCAGCTCCCTTAATCGGTCATAGCCTTGTCAGTAGGCATTTGTATGCTCAAAACATGGCTCGCTAAGAAACTTCATCTTTCGAGCCCTCAAATGCATCGGGAAAGAAAAAAAGATTCATTTTCTCCTAATTTTTTCTTTTCATATTGAGCATGATGGCGACCTGTGTTGTTATGCCACTTGATGATCCATTACGAATCAAATGCGTGGCCCATGAGTTGCTTGGTGGCAAACCCACAACTTTGTACTATAAACACTTCATAGATTCCCTCTCGCTTACTTATTACCACCGTTCGCTCACATTTGAAATCTAAACTCGTAAATGTTACTTTCTCGTAAGTTTTCTATCGTTAATTAACGCGGTGGGCAATACAGATTAAAAGCACTATCATCCTCATAAAAACATGAAAATAAATAGGATTTGATGATTTTAAAAAATGCTCATTGTTTTACAAATAAAATCAGATTAAAAATGAATAAAGGTTGTCAAATAGTATTTTCATAATGTTCCAATTGATTTATAAATTGATTTCACTTCAAGTCATATTTATATTTTTTTTTTTTGTCATCTCCACCCTATTCTTTTTTGACGAGACCCATAATTTGATAGCGCCGCCACAACTGTATCACAACCGGACCCAATCAAATCTCCAACATCACCATCATAGCCGTGAGCAATACAATGATAAAGCGGGAGGTTTCAATCTGTTTCAATCATTCATTCTCGCTAAACCTAAAAACTATAAAACCTCCCAAAAAAGCAAAAAAATGTCATGTTTCAATAAAATCAAAATTACATATTAATAGGAAAAAAAACATAATCTCCCACCAAAAGAAAATATTAATTCAAAGCCAGTGACCAAAATAAAAATAAAATCCAGGAAAAGGACAAACTTCTATCATGGAATCAAGCGCTATAATTGAGCCTTTTTGTAAGGGGAATTGACTATACAATTGGAAGTCAAAATTAATATAACATTATAGTTGTGACAGTCGATTTTTCTACTGTTTTCAATTAAATAAATCGGGCTTTTGATCGAGCGTGTCTATAGTCTTATTCTTTGAGCCGATCACTCATGAGATAATTAGATTAGTCGGGAAAGTTATTAAAGGATTGTGATGCAACAAACTTGAGAATTCGACCAGGAAGCGATTGCTCGACTGTGTTAGTCTACAAGGATCATTTCGGCACAGTCGAAAATCTATCAGAGACCGGAAATAGGTCGATTCGATAGAGATATATAATTAGACATGGGTGATTCCATCTAATTACAAAATTCTCATCGATCGACACTAAACCGATTTTTGTGTTGTTTTGGTACCATGTGCTCGTAATTGAAACCTCGAGATTTTTCACGACAATCGAGAGTCGTCAATGCGTCAAAGATGTACATTGTGGCTCGGGAATAATCGACCACGGGTCAATTGCACCAAAAATTCCTAAAAACTAACCGATAATTTAGGTTGCGCTAAAATCACATTTGACTGAAATTAACCGAGGAAATGATGTCAATTACAGAAATTAAGAATTGTCACGTGTCACAATTAATCCCGGGGAATGTTGTTGCATCTTTTCAAAATTTATGGACGACGAGAATTGTTAACGGAAAAGGGACAAGAGTAACAAATTAAAAGAATAAAAAGGAAATGCCACTTTTTAAATAGGTTTTGAGCATTTATTATGAAACAATTGGAGAAAGAGTTATAGAAGTTTAAATGAGGATTTATAAGTGACTACTAGGGGACTCGACCCAATTAACTTAAGTGTTAATTTGGTAAATAAGAAAGAAGAGAAGTCTCCTCAAAAGGAAATTCGTAGGAATCCCTCTCTCCTATAATTTCACCTCAATTTCCTTAGTATTTAATGGAGATGGACTTGGAAAAGATAGTGGGACATAAGGTAGTAATGGAGAGCCAATTTTCCATGGAATTTGGGGCCCAAAGCAAAAGGTAAATGCTGAGTAAATGCTGAGTAACTTCCAGGCATTTACTCCCCACCTTCCTCCTCTCTTCTTGCCGTAGGAAACCGAAGTGCAGCAGCAAATGGGCTACTTTCCTTTTTACTTTTCCCTTTTCTTTCTTGTTCTTTATTTTTCTTTCCTTCTTTTTTTTCAGCCGAAGGGTCTTAGTCTTCTGCTTTACCCTCTTTTCTTTTTCTTCCGCACTTATTTCTTCTCCTCTGCTGCCGTGCACCCGTCTCTCTCTTTCCCTTATCCAGCCTTACAACAATTTCCTTTCCCTTTCACAGCCATAAAAAGTCTTGTCTTCTTCTTATTTAAGTTAGTTTATTCGGTCATTCTTGCTCCCCCTTGGACGACAAAGCAGCGACCGAACATCCGGGACTTTGTGTGCTGCTGTGGTGGTCACTCAACGACAGCTCCAGCCGTTATGCCGAGTCCAAATCATCGTCAAAAACCTCCAGGGCTGTCCTTGTGTTGCCGTCCGGCCACAAGTGAGGATCGCCATTAGTTTCGGTGGTAAGTTGTCTTCTAAATTCGGATTAGGGGCTGAGTACCCTTGTTTAGGAGTTCATTTGTGTATGAAAGAGGTAGATGATGTTATACATGGATGGATGTTGGTTAGGAATGTTAGAATAGCCATAGAAAAGCTTAGTTATGGTTTAGAGGGCAAGAGGAACACCGTGGATGAAGATTCGGCCAAGAACAGAGGCTGGTTCTTGAAACAGTTTCCTAGACGTGCGCGTTTTGCTAATTTTGTAGACGACTATGTGTTGCGATTTTGAAGAAATTTCCTTCTGAAGAAATGTTTTAGACATCTTAAATAATAACATATACTTTTCTCAGAATTTTTGAAAATTAAAAAGATGACGATTTTAACTACGTCATCCTTTAAGCAGAAATTTGGTCAGTACTGTGAACCGCGACCTGTTATGATTCCGAGGGCTGTTACCGACCTTTAGAGGTCGAATTTCCAATCGATTTCGAAAGTTGTTCGCTACAACTTCTAGTTTAACATATCCGAATTTCAAATCAAACGGGCCAGATTTCGACCCGAAACCGAACTGATTTTGATGAGTTAGGGTCTCTGGAACTGGACCCGATTTTTGTGCTGGATAGAAAGAATTTCTAGGCCGAATCTAGAGGGATATGGATTTCGGTGTCTTCATGAAAAATGTTTCTTCATGTGTTGTCTAGCACGTGTCCAAATTTAAGAATTTTTCGAGCTCATATGAGTGGGTTTCTGACTTCGAATTCGGGCGAGCGTAATTGGACAGTTTGCTGTCAATTTGGGTTAGTAAGAGTGTATGCTTGTTTTGAAGTATTCTTGCTGGCAAATTGCCCAATTGATGCTGTGAATGCTATGTGTAAGTAATTATTGAAGTGTAACATTGATTATATGCATTCACGACATGAGGTTCCGCCACGAGCCTTTGCGGCCGGGCGATACTCCTTCGGGAATGCCCCAAGTCAACGGATGCCGGTCGCGGTGGATCTTTGGACCGATGCTCCTAATCGGAATGTTGTCTAGATGTAGACGTTGCCGCGCTCGACGGTGCGAGGCAATGCCCGTTATGCCGAAGACCGTTATCTGTGCATTGAAATCATTTGTGACACCTAAATGGGTGAAAGTGAGGGACCTAATTAAAAGACGGAATTGTGTGGTGCGGTATGGGATGTGCCATAACGGTTTAGTACAGTAATTGGGGGCCCGTGTAATTATGTTGACATTTATGTCCTTACATATGTATATGTTAAAAGTATTCTGATGATATATGATCTCGATATCTTATGCATGATTTGATTGACACTAACATGCAGGAAAGTACTAGTATTAAGAAAGTGTGAGAAAGGCGATTAGATTGCATGTTGAGTGTACCATTTTCCTAATCTGGATTTAGGGGGATTGACTTGCTGAAATGTGATCTCACCCCTTAGTGGGCTAACATTTTCAGGTCCCTAGTTGGAGGGTGGACAGGCAAGAGGCAGAGGTCTACAGGCAGTGGAGTACGGATGCCTTGGTAGCTTCTGTTGAATAGGGACGGGTCTGCCGTCAAGTCTGGATAGTGGGTGACTACTCACCCTAGTCTATTGAAGAGTCTGCCAGGGTCGTACATAGAGACCTGACCCCATGAAATGCATCGATTTAGGATCTTTTGTGTTTTTAACTTCTTCTTTTTCTAGCAGTAAGTTGCATATTATGAATGAAATACGAATATAATTTAGACCCGTTTATTGCAAAATGATAACAATACAAATAATCCAGAAATTTTGATACAATGCACAATGTGGTTGCTGATTTTTTTTAATTTTTCAATGTAATTTCTAAACTTTAGTCAACTTTTCAATGTGGTCCATGGACTAGATTAAGCACATACCAGAAGTTCATAGATATAGCCCATAAAATTTTAATTTGTTCGACATGATTTTTGAACTTTTAATTTGTCTAATGTGGTCCATTAACTTTTGATATATGTTTAATTTCTATGAAAATATTCAAAGAACATTTAGGGACTAAATTAAACATGTACTACTTTAAATAAATTAAAAATTCAGCGATCGCATTATACATTAAGCTAACCTTTAGAGCTTGCTTGCGTAATTTTCCTCGATACAAAATCACCAGTATAAGCTTCCACCTTTCGAAGCTCAAAAGAGCCAAACAGGCCCATCCGAACGATATACCGAGCGGTTCCCTCCGCGAAACTTCGCTTGTCCCGGGCGCGGAGGATCGCTTTGTTTTTTTGTTTTTTTTTTTTCAATCCCTTTTAGCTCGGGCTTCTTCCGTTTAATAATTGCTCGTGGAGGCTGTGGATTTTGGTGATTGAATTGGCACCTTATTGAATTTGCGCCAAAAATCTATAATTCGCACTTGTTTTGAAATTAGGAGAAAGACGAATATGGCCCTTTGTCTGCATCAGACTTCATTGCTTCTACTTAAATAAAAATAAAATAAAATAAAAAAGAAGAAGAAGAAGAAGAAGAAGAAGAAGAAGAAGGGGTCGTTCCAGCATAAGTTCAGTGGGGTGTCCTGACTGAAGTTGAAAATATTTATACTAATATCCATTCAATTTTTAACTTATGCCATTTAAATTAAATTATTGTGATCCTATTAGAATTAATATGTCTGAGTTACGGAACAAAAGGATCGAACTTATGAACACACTTGAATTGTTACATATACTAATAGAGAAGAAATTATTTTAGATTTCTATCCATGACTTGTTAAATCATGTTGATATGGTCTCTGACATGCATTTGCATTGCCAAATTTGACAATGTTTTTTTAGGGCTTTTGCATCGCCTGTGTCAATTATGTACTTACGTGGTGATGTAGGTTTAATCATTTGCAACGGCTGTGACTAGGACTAGTGTGCAAATTTAGTTTTCTCATGTTTATTTGAATCTAAGTTAACATTATTGCATGTGATTTAAACTTCAATAATATTCTTACACGACATGCAAATTTAGTTTCTCTTGTAGTTTTACTAAACAGTTCTTTTGCAATTCTCTGTCTCTCCGTTTCGTTTTTTTTTTTTTTTTTTTTTCATTTGAAGTCTTTTGGGATAGTTGCATTTTTTAGCTTTTCAACTTGTTAATTAGGCGAGATAGATAGACAGATAGAGGCTTAACGAATCTGTGTCTCCTTTTCCATGGAGTTCAAAGGATAGATTGATCTCCGTCCATAATCTAGCAGTTTCCATACTCGTTTTTAGGTTGGGGACCATCGGTTTCATATAGTTGTTGTGAGAATCATCTGTTAACATTGGCTTCGCGGTTTGTTCATGTTTGATCAGATTCTTGTTCTTTGGTGTCAGCTAAGTAGGTATGCACCTGGAGTCTCACCATCAGTAGACGCATGGACTAAAAATCTTGCTTCTTGGTGAAGTAAGAACAAGGGAACTCTAAGCTAACTGATTATTGCTATCATTGATATAGGAATTATATGTTTCAGGGTTGATGACTTGTTAGGCAGGATGGACTGACAGTGATTGTGTTTTATAGTATAACATTTGATAGATAAAATACTCTTTAAGTTAAGACTTATATATAATGCTGCCTTGCAGAATTGCAGCCTAACCGAAAAAAGAAAATGATAAAGAACTGCCTTATGGTATTATGGTCTGCTTTGCAAACTGCCTTCTGGTTACATGCCTGTATGAACAAGTATGTGAAACTGTGGGAATGGTTGTGGAGGTGTTTTAGTTAAGTCGAGGGTATATAGATGTAAAGGAAGTGAAAAGAAAGAATACGCGTGAAGCGAGAATTTCTTTGTGATCTACTACATTCATTTCTAGTCCAAGACAAATTCAAAGTCAATTGTTTTTTCTTTACTTCAACTGATTGAATATGATAAAAATTCATGGGATATGGTTGATGTGAATTGTTAGTTAAAATATGCATGATTGAACTCATTTTGATCTATTATAGCTTTTCTCTTGCTGGTTCCTCAACTCAGATGCTCTATCTACCATACTTACTGGAGTCCATGTCATCAGATGGGCCCTTCGGGGCCATGAGAACTGTCGAGCCGGTCAATTTGTCTGACTGAATATCCAGAATTGTAGATAAAATCTGGGCTTCGGTTTGGTAGATTTGTCGTCACTTTCTAACTCCACAATATGTCCTCAAAATGCTTGAGGAACACCGCTAGTTTCGAACACATTTTGACTACAATCTCAACTCCCCATAAGACCGACCAAAAAAAAAAAAAAAAACTCCCCATAAGAGGATAAACAAAAGTATATTTTTGCCAAACATAAAAAATTAGCCAGATCCATTTTGTAATTTCCCAAGCTACATATTCAAAGAATTCGATCCATTTTCTACTATCCCATGAAAAAAGTTGAGGTGGAAAAAATAGACTACATCAATCAATTTTCATGATATTTTATACCCAAGATTATTGTAAATTTATAGTAATATAAAAAAAATTTGGAGTAGATGTGGCACGAGTATACCGGTTTAGGATTTTTCGTGATGCAAAAATTATATTAGATTAAATGTGGCATTGGTGCACCGATAGAGTTTTTTTTTAGTGATATGGAAATTAGTTTGAAACAAATGTGGTATCAATATATCAATTTTAATTTTTTGATGGTATAAATACAAAAAAGAAAATATAGCAGCTCCATTGGACCAGCAAAGAATAGTTACAGCTAGAAATACAAGTTTAGTTAACATTTGGGCTCCAATGCGATTCCTAATCTATAAGATTGAATAAGGAAAAATAATTTGAGTCAAAGTTAAATTGAAATAACATATTTAATTTCAGCTGAAGTTGTATATCTATTTTGCATTTGGTTATTGCCACATTCTAACTACCGACCAAGAATTCGAGATTAAGGCCGCCCTTCGTATATAATAAGGACAATTTTCATCTAACTTGAGTCAGGCGGCTGATGAATATCTCTTTTCAAATGACTGTAAAAACAATTCACACTTGATTATTACAATCGATTATTGTTCGATTGGAGAGTCGTTCAACAATATCCTCAAGTGCAAGGCTTTGAATCTAAAAGACAGGGTGAATAATTCACAATGTCCAACAGAATAAGCAATTTTATATATGAAATTTCGCTATACTATAAATATGCTAAAAGCTATACCAAACACCTAGGCGACAAAAGACAAGGAAGAGCTCTACGACCGCCAGGTCATAGCCTTGTCAGTAGTGCGCATTTGCCACTTGGGTGCTCAAAATGTGGCTCGCCAAGAGAGTTCATCTTTTAAGACTCCAAGTGCATAAAAAAAAAAAAAAAAAAAGTTCATTTTCTCCTAATTTTTCCTTTTCATGATTGAGCATGATGGCGACCTGTGTGGTAATGCCACTTGATGATCCATTACTAATTAAACGTGTGGCACACGATTGCCAGGTGGCAAATCACTATGGCATTGACCCCCACAACTTTGTATTAGAAAAATTTCATAGATTTCCTCTTGCTTTCTCATTTCCACCATTCACTCACATTTGAAATCTAAATTGTAAATATTATTGTCTCGTCGGTATAGTTCATCCTGACTTTAACGCGGTGTGAACCACTCTTCAAAACAAAATACTCTCAAAAGCAATATCATCCTCACAAAAACATGAAAATGAATAGAATTTGATTATTTTAAAATATGCTCATTGCTTTACAAATTAAATTATATTAAAAATGAATAAAGGTTGTCGAATAGTGTTTTCATAATGTTCCAACCGCGTTTGAGTTAGGATAATCTAGTCTCTATTTTATGTTCGTCCATGTGGGAAGCTTTATAATTTGATTTCCCTTGTAATTCCACATCATTTTTATATTTGTTTTCTATCATCTTCATCCCAATATTTGTTTTTTTGATGAGACCCACGATCTCCAACGTTACCACCAAGCCGGGCTGTCAGCCATCAAAGGAGGTTTCAATCTGTTTCAATCATTCATTCTTACCAAACCTAAAATCAATAAAATCTCCTAAAGAAGGAAAAAAAATCAAGTTTTGATAAACAAAATCCAAAGCCGGTGCCAAAAGAAGATTAAAATCCAGGAAAAGAAGAAACTTGAGACCCTTTTTGTACCTTTTTGTAGGGGGGATTGGCTATACGACTATAAGTCTTGAGTTAATCTAGAACTGTTGTCGATCAAGATAAGAGAGGGTGCTTTTGAAAATTGAAATCCACTAAAGAGAGTCGTCACAGACTCCTCACTTATCCCATCAAGGCAAGCCAGAGTTACTATAAAAAAAAATTTAAAACTCTTCCAGTAGAGGAGGAACGACCTTCTTCCCCATCAACTGTCAACAGGTCATACATGCATAATCCAATTAATAGATGGACGCTGTCATTTCAGAAAGCTGGACTCTCACTTCACAAAGTCAGACTATAGTAAAACTAAATAGTCTTCTCTCCCCGTTGATTCCCATACCCATTTTCTTGGCTCGCGAAGAGACAATCGGGTGCCAACGTTGGTGGTGATCACTAATTGATCCAAGCATTCCATTTTCAATTAAATATAATCTCATAACAAAAATTAATCCTAGCACAATTTCATGGATGTCATTATGATACTCGTATTTACATTTATGCAACGAGAAATCTTTGTTCTCATCTGGGAACAATGCAACCGGCTAAAAGAAGATAGATTCTCCGTACAGAGGAGCACAACAAATGAAAGAGAGGAATACTGCATCATATTCACATGATCCAACTTCAATCTTCAAATTCATACGTACAATTGCTTCGGCTCGTCAGTCAGATCATGTCGGCAGCCACAGTTCGTAAATCTTTTCGAACTAAATCTAACTTGGCGAAAAAAACCAAAGCAGCCAAGTTTTTCCAGATTTTCTTTTTTTCAATCAATGAGAGTGGGAAAGATAAAAGTTTGAAGCCAGGAAGATGGAAGATAACACAAACTCCAGAGGCCACAAATCATCATCACAGGCGCAGAGCAGTGGCCAGATCATCACCGTTGAGATCGTCGCTGCCGCCGGCGCAGTCCATCTGCGGTGGAAGGTTGAGATCGAACGGCAGAGCTCGGCGGCTCAGCGGCGCCGCCGCCGCCGTCGCGCAGCAGTCCTCCACCTCATCGACCACGGACGAGGAGGAACCGCAGTCGCTGTGGCAATCGTCGCCCGGAACCGGCTGGACCGGTCTCCGGTCGGCGGCGGCGGCCACCGGGACCCGATTCGCAACCCTAGGCCCGCCGAACGACTCCACGGTGCTGCTCAAGCTGCTGCTCGTGGGCCGGCTGGCGTCGAAGCCGTCGCTGGCGACCTCGCGGTCGGGCCGGTTGTGCGCCTGGTCGAGGCCCGTGGCCTGGGAGCCGACGGACTGGGGGTCCGCGGCGAAGTTCGTCCGCGCCTTGGCCCCGTAGATCCCGCGCGCCGCCGCGTCGTAGGCCCGGGCCGCGTCCTCGGCGGTGGCGAAGGTGCCGAGCCAGATCCGGCACTTCTTCGCCGGGTCCCGGATCTCGGCGGCGAACTTCCCCACGGGCGCTTCCGCACGCCCCGGTACCTGATCTCCGGCAGCGATCGGGCGTCCGCCGACGCCAAACCCGCCGCGCCCGCGGTGGCCCCGGGCCGTCGCATGGGTGGGAAGTGGGTGGGGTGGGGTGGGGAGGGTTTCGGGGGGCGAGATGGAGACGGTAGGTGAGTGTAGGGGGGGAAGTGAGGGAGAGAGAGAGAGATTGGTGGAGTTAGGAATTTGTGCGCGTATATGTCAACCACCTCGTAACAGAGATGGTTAGGTTTTCGACCTCTCCATGAGCTCGCTCGCTCTCTCTCTCGCGACGGCTCGTCGGCGGCGGCGGCGGCGGCTTCTTCTTCTTCTTCTTCTTCCTCAGATTCCGATTTCTGAACTGATCTCTCGTCGCTCGCGGCGACGGACTGGTTGAAATCCGTTCTCAGCTCTTTCTTCCCCTCCTTTTGATTCTCGCACCGGACATGGGGATGGGGTGCGTAATGACCGGAGTGCCCTCCTCCCGGTGGTTGGAAACTCGAATCTCTTTCCCAAATCGGGCCAAAATACGAGTCGGATTGATGGACTTTATTGGTATGAAATCGGAATGGGCAACGCGAGACAAATGCATCTTTTAGAGTCGAACGATTTTTTTTTTTTTTTTTTTTTGGGAATTTATCTTGTCATTCAAACACAAATCTAGAAATTACGTTTACTGAGTTGTGCATGAAAGCAACTATGTTGACAAAATTCGGAATAGAAAAGCATCGCCCTAAGCAAAGATGATCACGCATTTTGAATCAGAAACGCTCGCTTCACCTTGTTAAAGTAAGCAAGTTATTACCTCCAGGCTCCAACACCAGGGATCTATCTTACAATTAGCAAGCTATCATGATTAAGTCCTGACTTATTTATTAGTTTATCAGATACATGGATGGATCTAAAATTTACTAAGAGGTCAATATGGATCATATGAATAAAACTGCGTCCTTTGAATAAGAGAAGGGCAATTTCATTTCTCCTATACTAATTTTCCTCCGCCTCTATTTCTAGTGTTCTAAAAATGATTATTTCTTGCCAGAATTTTTCTGCTGCTTATACCCTCTTTGATGACAATGAAAAGGCCCCTTTAAAAAAAAAAAAAAAAAAACTAGCAGTAATCCGGTTTAAACTGCTGACGAAGACGTTCCCAGAGTCTTCGGGGAGTCAATTGGAGCAACACAAATAGAAAGGGGAAAAAAACTCGCAGGCCAGGGAACTGCTATCAAGATTTAAATCCATGTGAAGATTAGCCGATAAATGAAAGATCAAAGAGCAGATTACACCAAACTGGTGATCTAGTAAGAAGACCTGACGGTCATATCATCAGAAGCTCGAGAGCTATACAATGCAGAGATGTTGACTTCCTTTGACATGAAGCACTCAAAAAATTTTCCTATTCACAAAACTGATCGCTTCAGGTGTTTCCTATACTTAGCTCTTCCGTATGATTAACCTAAAATGCGGCCAAACTAGAGGTCGCCTGCATATAAACTTAGTACCTAACTCTACAAATTATGGACATCAATGGAACTAGCGGCATTCACAAAAAGAAGTGACCAGCACACTAACAGAAGAACATAGAGTTGCTGACATTATCGTGCAACCTGGGGAGCTCAGGTACGGGAGGAGCAGATGCGATGCTTTCTTGTCCAGACGAGGTTTCTGATAAATCCTCGAACTTCATAAACTGGGACATCTGCTTCGCAGCAAGGTGTGCATAATATATTGGAGCAACTGCAGAGGGAAAAGGTATTCATTTAACTATCAAGATGAGCATCAACAGGGCTGCAAGAACTCCTACATAGAAGGCTGGGGAATGCAAGAGCGTCTATGTAAAGAACATTACCAATGGAGATAGCAGTGGTGCTCCTCTGATACCTGATTTAATACAAGGAACAAAAAAATGTCAACAGAGACAATCGAACTGACTGCCAAATAAGAGAATCAGCAAAATACTTACACATAAGATAGCGAGTGAATCAGATTTTGCAATTCATCAGCAGAGAAACCAATCTCGTCGATCAGAACGTGATAGTGTGCCGGTCTAGAAGTTCCCTATTGTTCATGAAAACCAAATAATATGATGTTAAACCAAAATAGAGAAAGAATGTTGGGGTTGAGGCTGCTGATGAGTGGACCATACTCAAAAGGACCTACTGTTATTTGGATTATAGCAGCCTCAGCCTTCGTAAGCTAATGGCGTAACCAAGTTCTCAAAAGATTTTATCATAAGCAGACATGTATTTCAAATAAACCAGTTTTTTAACAGGCTAATTGAGATGCATAACTTCAGATTATCTCCTAAAAACACAAAGCACTCACAATCATCCCGGCTTGAGCACACATGTAGAAGTCGTAGTTTCTTGGATGTACAATCATTGAATCCACCACTGTCCCTGGAGAGAAGGATGGGGGTTGGGGAGGGGGGTTGGGGAGGGGGGGGGGGGGGGGGGGGGGGAGGGAAGGTCAGGGATGAGAAGGCAAATACTATGCTAAAGAGAAATATAAATTACAAGGAACATACCAGGTGGAACATTTTCTGGAGAATTGGCTTGAAAAAGCTTTGTGTGGTGATTCTTCTGCGCCACGATAACAGTGAATCGTGGAATATTGGTCTCCCCCAAATTCTGATAGGCCTGTACCACACATAAGGACCATAAAACCTATTGCATATGCTCAGAAGCAGTGAGAGACACAAATAGCAAGCTTTGACATTTCAAGCTGTGTTCATATGAGAAACATCAATCCCATGTCACCAACTTGAAAAATGTTATTTCCCGGGGGAATTATCTAATCGAAATTTAATTACATTAAAGCTTCAGATACATCTGCCTGAATGCAACCTGAATAGGAATTTAAAGATGCTCAACATGCATTAAGTCATTAATGATTTTTCATGAGCTAAATACCTAATGGGCCAAAGACTGAGACTAGCTCACCATCCACATACAATATTTCTTCAGTTAATAGAAAGGGGAACAAAAGATGATAACTAGAGCCATACCTTGACAATTTGCTCCAGTTCAATGTTTAAAACTTGATTGAACTGCGACTCGCTCACTCCATCCCTAAGAAAAGAGAACAGATCAAGGCAAAGAAAAGCAGGTAATGACCCCATGTAAAAAAGTCAGTTCTGCATTGCAAGAGGATAGTAACTAATTAACGACACCTGAATGTCAACATGGGTTTGATCAGATGCTCTTCTCAGACAGCTAAGCAATGACGGATTATCATTTAATGTTCAACGCCAGAGTGCCAAATTAATTGAATTAAGATAGTCTAATATGATTGGACATCGAAGCTAGTACTACTTATTTCTACTAAGCAATGGAAAGAAAAATGGAACTTATTCTTATGTTAAATAGCTAATAGTCCATAAAAAATAGAGTATATCACTTGCACGTGAAAGATGATGAATGTGGCAAAATGAAGAATATTGTGAGTAATGGACATTAGGAAACAACCTTGAAGGCAAGGCTGATCAAACAATAATCATATTGCCAAGTTTTACTAAGGAGAGCCACTCAAGGTATAAGATCCCAAACAGCAGTTCATGGCTTCATATACAGAGTCCAGTATAGAGTGACCAAAGCCCTATGCAGGCAAATTGGCAAAGTAACTTTTTGATGAATGACACTTTTGGTGAGGTATCTATTGTAGTAATTAGGTTTAATATACGGCAGTTATCACAATATCAGAAAGAGAGGGCAAAATGAAAAAATGAAAAAGAAAAAAGAAAAAGAAAAACAGAGCTATCCTCAATTTCACAAGGAGATCATAGAACAATCAGACAAACTTAGATATTTAAAAGCAGGCAGCAGCATGACATAATAACATTTCAACTGTATTAAGTTAAAAATATCACATTTGGGAACTTATTAGGCGATGAGCTGAGCTGCCAGGAAGTGATCCATATGGTTGAGATAGACGATTAGAAATTACTTATGGCATTCAAAAAAATCAAATGCAACAATACCGGAAAACAATTATCTGAGTCGGCTTGCGTCCACTGCTTGACTGATAGAAATCTATGAGCAGTTCTCTGCAAAAGGACAAAGGAAAATCTCCCATTGTATAAAATCTACTAAGAAGAATTGTGTCACAGACAATGTCTACTAGCGGCCAAAGTCAATACATGGAGATGAAAATAATAAAACAAAGACCATAGAGAAACGGCTGAAACCCTTTAACACGGAAAACATGTGTTTTGAAATCAGTGTGTATGCATAATAAATCCACTATTTTTACGTAGCAGATGTTCATAGCTAGTGTGCATACCAATGACAAAACTACCCAAGGATATAGAAACATGGTCGCATGTGCACAATCAAATGAGAAGTTTTATCATTATGAAATAAAGGATAATTTTCAGAGAAATTCAATGGGACATTAGCACGCACTCAAACACTCCTATGATAGCTAGCGCTGATTAAGAATAAAACTTGAAAGGCATGAGATCAAGATATACATACCGCACGATACCATCATCAACCCCGTCAGCCAAAGGCTTGAATAAAGCATCAATCATCTCCACCTTCGGTGACTGTGTTCTTACAGATGCTCTATATCTTGAAATCAATGGCCAACATCGAGAGCCAACAACCTACTCAAGATGCAAAAAAATTGTCACAGGAACAACACCCACAATGATCATTATAATGTTTAATATTTCTACTCAGACCATTTACCGCAGCAACGGATGGCATATCTGATCGACCAGGAGAACCATGAGAGACATCCATGCCCAGAATCATTGTAGGAGTATCCTTTATTATGGGGACACTTAAAGAGTGCTCTATAGCCAACAAAGAATTTATTCCCCCGCACTGCCAAAAGTAAATGTCAGCACAGGAAAGAGCCAAAAAATTTAATCGCCGCCTCGCACATTTACCTTTGCATTGACTTTAAGAAGCACATTTGTCAGGTATTGATCATTTATCTTAAATGGGCAAATGCATTGCGTGACAACACCAAAGTCACTGAGACAGATCTTCTTCCAAGGCCCTTTGAAGCGAGATGGACATAAAGTTGGTTATTCACCAAAAGACAAGTAACCCAATCAAAACACAACAATACTCCTACCATAGATATCAGAGTTCTTCCGCTCTGCCAAAACACACAGAATGAGATCAGGTGGACGTGATAACTTCTCTCTAATCTGTTCAAACATCCTTTCTACTCTTCTAACAGGACTCTCCCTTCGCAATTGAGAACCTTCCTCGATAAGAGCCACTGGACGTTCAATTTGCTGTGACAGAGAGAGAGATAGAGAGAGGTCAAAAAAGAAAGAGAATGAACTGTGCATGACTATTTACTTTCGTTTAACGTACCACACCCTTTTTCCGACCGCAGTCAATGAACTCACGTGAAAGGCGACTAGTATCACATCGAGCAGAAAAGTTGACAATAACCCAACGTTCGATCTTGGAAGGTTGCAAAAGGGTCTACAGAGAAATGAACAAATGATTAAATAAGATGGAAACAGAAAATAACAAGATTAAAAGTACAATATAGCAGATTTTCAAAAGGGAAAAGCAAATCATAATTCATTTTCATCATTCTCAGAAGTCCAAGACAATACCCTTTGATTGTAGTTCCATCGTCCATTACGGGGGATGCAATCATTACCATTCCCCACTTTCAGCTGTCAATTACAAAATACACGTTAACTAACACAAAGCGAGAACCCTTTTAACATGCCTTTAGCTCTATAAGCTCTAAGGCATGTAATGCATTAGAATGTACCTTTGGGGATTCAAGAACACGGCCTTTGATTTGGATCAATTGCTTTTCTAAGGAAATACCACACTCAGCAAGCACGGGATCCTCATCATAGCGGTAGTTCCTCAAAGCCTATAATTTCAAGAGAGGAGATTGCATCTTTAAAATCGAAGAAGAACAAAAAGAACAGAGACCGGTGAGGCCAAGAGGTGTGCAGTGTGTACATCAACTAGAGTTCTCATCCTCTCTGGAGGCTTTTCCCTTGACTTTTCAACTAAAGATGCCCTCTGCATTGATGACAGCGCTTTTGTATAGCGTTGAAGTGAAACAAGTGAACAAAGCTGTAAGGTAAAAGTAAACGGGACAATATTTAGAGAGTTAGACCTCAATGATTAGGTTAATAACCTTAAGTTAAACTATGGGAAAAAAGTTGCCCACCTCCAGAGGTAGGTAATTTGGTCGTTTTGGTTTGCCAACATTAAGGCATGGCAAGTATCCAGAGCATGTAAGCTCTATGCTACGGTGCTTAGTAAAATATTCAGATACAGTAATATCCACAGTCTGCTCCTCATCATCTGCGCCTTTCCTATTTCTCAGTTTCATAGGGAAACTTGGGGACAACAGGAAAATGTTAAAGCTCCTCCAGTTTTCCAAGAAAGAAACAATGGCTAAGAAGTTACATAAACATAACATACAATTGCTGATTGCATGGCTTCTCACTAAGACCAACTACTTTGTACTCCATATTGCTGTGTCTAGCCTTAACCCTCAGATTCTTCAGCATCTTCTTGGCCTGCAAGAAGGATGATATTACAAAGATTTGGAGCACTTTATAATCTAAAACATAAAATGCAACAGTTTCTTTACCTTAGCCCAGTCAATATAACGAGCTTCCTTCACATCCTGGTTGGCCAAAAGGAATTCAATCACAGATCCGGGTTTAAGGATCATTGTCGTAGACACATCTTCATTGACAGAAAAGATAAGAATTACTGCACGTGTCATGTCAAAATAAATATTAGCAAGTGGCATGAAAAGTACCCTACCCATATTCAGGGACAAGCCACCCTGAGTTGGACGAAAGCTGGCATGAAAACCTTTAACACCAGTTACACCTCCTCCGACATCAGTAAAATTCCTTAAATCATTATGGAAGAATGACTGTCTCACCAGAAGACATCCCCTGAATATCCAACAGACCCTTAACAACAAATAATAGTAACCATCATATGATAAAAATGAGAAAAATATTGACAAGAATATTACCTTTTCGCCGCTGTCTGTCTCAATACTATATCAAGAACTCTTAGGGCATCCTGAGCATTATTATCCTTATCCATTCCTTTTAAACCAAGAAAGATCGACTTCAAGGGTACTTTTGCAGCATAGCTTATTTCTACCTGAAACGTCTTAGACTGGAAAGAGCGTTTTGACCGTTTAGTAGAACCATTCGGACTCTCACCACCACCAACGCTCTCACTTTCCCTGACACGTGAAAGAAAAGTGCAACACCACACATAAATTTAGTAGCTTATGATTCAACTTTAGAAAAGGAACTCACAAGGAATTTTATAATGTACCTACCTCTTTGCAAAAGAATCCTCAAGAACCACAGTGAATTCGAGCTTGTTCTGTGGCAGGGGACCCACTGTATACAAAGTTTTTTCTCCATCATATGCAAATTTCTTACCAGCAAGTTCAGAAGAGTAGGTTTGGTATAGCTTGTCAATGAGCTTTCTCCCAATTCCCTTTCCCTCAACAGCCCTCGCATCTTCTGAAGTGATAGAAACCTGCGATAGAGACATCTCGATGTCTTCAGTACCCGTATTAAGAAAGCCAACCAGATGTACTCACTTAAGTAACTACTTGGAGAAAATACTTGCACATAAAACAAGCTAAACATACACTGTACTGGTAAAAAACTGCATCTGGAACATTGACAGAAACTTTAAAGTGGTTGGTGAGCAGATTTATTTGCCTTCCAGCACTCCCTATCCTACGCCTGCCGATTACGGAGTATTTAGGAATATCCGTGCATTCAGGCTTCGTGTCGGGAGGATGATTTGAGGTTGGAACAGGATGTGGCAGATTTGAATTTCCCTCCACGTTGCCAGTAACTTTGTCCATCTTCTTTTAGAAGACACCCACAACTCTCTCGTGCAAGTTTTTCCGTCAAAAATTGTGTGAAGAGGTAGAATAGTTCACTGCCCGGTCATCAAGCATCCTAAAAAATAAATTGAACAAGCTAAGGTGAAAAGGAAAAAAAAAAAGTCGAGATACTCTATATCTTAAATAGCATAACCACGATGATATCAATAAGCGAATTTAGCTCTCTTTTTGAAAGGTTTCTCCATCCTCCACAATACCAATAAGTGGTCCTAGATTGACTTTTCTCTTTGAAAGGTTTCCCTTCTTTTTATATTTTCAGTAGCTGCTTAGCGAGCACGAGATCAAACTCTACCAAGAACCCAGCAGCAACCAAAGGTTCTCGCAAGATTCCAAAACGGAAAAAAGTCAAACAAGGACCCGATGATGTTCATCTTCTATTGTAGATAAAATAAATTGGTGCAGAGCAGCAAACCACCGCCTAAGCATAAGACAATAAGAACAGCCCGTTGCATCGGACTCGTGTTATCAGAACGCCGTAATGCAAGGAGGAGACCAGGAAAACAGCGGAACATAAAACCGGGAAGGGGAAAAGAAGAAGAAGAAGAGGAAGAAGAAGGATAACGAAGCTTAGAAGAAAAAAGAGCCCACAAACCAGCATTCACGTTGATCATCCACAAGCATGACCAACAAAAACCAAGAAAAATTTTAACAAAACAGCTTCGTCGTCGATGAAGACTAGTCGAGAAACCCAAGCGAACACCCAGGAACCAACAATTTCCGCGCACAAAACACGCGCACGCATCACAGGACCCGAAGAAATCGTGCTAATCGCGCGGGACGAACCCATCTACAGGCGAAAAGGCAGCAGCACATTCGCAGAAAACAGCGTCCCGAGCGACTCCGCGGAGACATTGTTCCCGGCGCCAATGTAGCGACGCTCCTCGGGAATTTCGCGGCGACACGCGACTCCTCGAGGCTCGCAGGAACAAATTCTCGCCGGGAGCGGCCTCACCGGACCATGAAAAAACTCAAAGACACGCGACGAACATCGCACTCCGCGACAACCCATGCACGGAGACGGTAAAACACTCGAAAGCAGGAAAAGAAAAGGAGGATTGAAAATACGATCGCGACGGAAACAAAAATCGACACGAGGCGAGAGCGCTTACACGGAGATCGGAGAGAAGGGAGAGGGCTTTGAACGGAGAGGAGGAAGAAGAAGAAGAAGAAGAGCAGAGAGCGTACAGCAATGGCTCGGCTCCTCCTGCTGCTCCTCCTGCTGGTTCTGAAGAGTGAAAAGAGTATGGAGGGAAAAAGAGGGGAGAATGTCCGCGTGGGAACTCAGGATTCCCCGGTGAAAAAAAAACAAACAATCGATCTTTTAGGATCAATTTTTTTTTTTATAATAGGTAGGTTGTAGATTTAAATCATATCTATAGAATTGGTTCTTAATATTTTGAAATAGGGTTTCACCTTACGAGATTCTCAAGTGAAATTGAACTGATCCGTTATTGATTTTGAATTGAGAACCGGAGCAATTATTTGTGAATTGGTTTTGAATTGGTTTTGTAAAGTCGATTTGATTGGATTTCAAATTATAATGGCTTTGTCATCCTATTATTCTTCCCTTTTTTTTGGGTAAATCTAGTGATTTTGTGAAATCAGCATTCAAATTTTATTCAAATCTATAGAAGTCCATAGCAATTATATGAAGTCATCAATCAAAATTTTATTCAAACCTATAGAAGTACGAATAAATAGGAAATAAAAAAAGATCCAACCAAGGAAAAATGGGATGAAAAGTAATTTTGTGTTTTTCTTTTTCGTTTTCTAATGAATAATAGGAAAGGAAACTCGATTTACACAAGTTTTTTATTAAAGGAAAGAAAATCTCCCTCAAAGAGAGTTGTATGGTGCTAGCCATCATGTAGATTGTATTTATCACAAGAAGCCTTATTTGGAAAGAAGAATCTTTAGTTTTTTTTTTTTTTGTTAGATATAAGATAGATATCCTCTCTTTTATTTTCCCTAAACTATAGAATAGGTTTGATTAGATGATTGAGCATCTCTAGCTTTCATTTATTGCGAGGAAGAGGAAGAGTGAAGTCCTCCTCCTCCCCCTCCTGGTTCTGACGAGTGAAAAAAGTATGGAGGGAAAAAGAGGGGAGATTGTCCGTGTTCGAACTTAGGATTCCCCAGTAAAATTTCCTAGAGATTTTGAAATTTTGGTGTGTTCTTTTAGGGTCAATTTATTTTATAATGAGTAGATTCTAGATCTAAACTATATCTATAAAATTGATTCCTAATATTTTGAAACAAGTATTCACCTTACAAGAGATTTTAAAGTGAAACTAAACTAGTGAAGGTCCGCTGTTGATTTTGAATTGGGATCCGGAGCAATCCCTTTGAGAATCAATTTTAAACTAGCCCAGTAAAGCTAAGATTGGTTTTCGAGTCAAAATGGCTTTGTCATCCTAGTAATTTTTTTTCTTGGTAAATCAGGAAAAAAAGGGGTAAAAATTAATTTTTTGTTTTCGTTTTTCATTTTCCAATGAATGAGAGGAAAAACGGCTTACACAAATTCCTTTATTAAAAGAAAGAAAATCTCCCTTGAAGGGGAAAAAGAAGAGTCATATCGTGTTAGTCATCGCATACATTGTATTCATTGCGAGAAGCCTCATTTGAAAAGAAGAATCTTTGGTTTTTCTTTTGTTGGATATAAGATAGATATGATTTTTTTCCCCTGAATTATAGAATAGGTTTGATTAGATGATTGAGCATCTCTAGTTTTCATTTATTACATGGAGTCTCGCAAGAATGGAAAATTATAGGAAAATGAAGGATGGATCTTAAGCTCAATCCATGTCATTTTAGCCGGTCACTCTAAAAAAATGAAGTAAACTTACTCAAGTCTCACGTAGAAGGGAAGTTGCCAAATATAAAATTGTCAAGTTACGAATAATTAAGGACAATTATGACACAAGGGGAAAATTACTCGTTCGTGAATTTCTTAAATTTACGAAAAGTGAAGAAATGTAGGGAGGGAAGCTTATCAGATATGAAATGGTTAATCTCATCAAACCTGTTCAGATGACTTTTGACTATTTCCTAAAACATTAATTTTTTTTTTTTTTTTTTTTTTTTTTTTTTTTTTTTTTTTTTGTGAATGGTACCTCAAACACGTTGGAGTCATTCGGTACTATGAATAAAGCACATGACAGATTTTCTATAACGTCGCTCGCTTATTTCCTCTTTAGGTAATTTTTAGCTAGAAATTATCTAACCTTGAATCATTAGTATGCTATCTTAATTACACATGCATAGTATCGAAATTTGAGATTTCCACCCATCTCTAAATTTCGAATTTAGGACTTTTGCGGTATATGGAAATTATCTAAGTGGTCCTATTTTCTTAGGTTAACATCCTAAAAAACCTCAAATTGGTAGACTTATGATAAAGTTACAAAAAATTAATTTTTTGATTGCCAAAAACTCTAAACCTGTACACATTTGATAAATTTATCATAACCTGGTATCTCGTGATAAATTTATCTTATGTTAGTTTCCATTAAATTTTACTGTCAAATTACTAAGTTGAATAACACGTGACAATTTGACTGACGTACCAATTTACGATTTTACTATTCATTTGTCATAGTTATACAATTTTTGTGATTTTTTTGTGGCATTAATCTAATTTAACAGAAGGTACACTTGTCACAAATGTACTAATTTAGGATTTTTGGAGGTTGAATAAATTTGTTTGGGGTAAATTTGTCACAATAAATTTGTTACAAATATACCAATTTAAGGTTTTTCATTATCAAACAATTAGTTTGGGTTGGGATAAATCCTCCTAACGCAAGGGGAGGAGTTCGGTTCGGCGTCGCGGGGTGACTTACCCGGTGGCATATACGCTGTCGCACGTTTAGGATTTTTCCCACAAAAAAAAAAAACAATTAGTTTTATCAAATAATTAGTTTGGGATATATTTGTAACACATATACCAATTTGGAGTTTTTCAAGATATTATCTTTATTTTCTTCAAAAGAGTAAAACTATTTTAGCATATGTCCCCTTTGTTTGGGTTTCGAGTAGCGACCTATATGACAATTCTCAAACCCGTCTCAATTTCCTTTTGGGCTTTTGTAAACATACTGACAACCTTAAACGACAATCCATCCAAGCCCTATTAATTCTAGGATGGGTTTTGATTACGCAATTGCCATGCCAAAAAATTACGATCATCGAGAGAAGTTATTCCTAAGCAATTAAAAAATAAAATTCATGCCATTTGCAATTTTTCGTCAAAAATTGCCGACATTAGATTCTTCAACCGTACAAGACTTTGGGACAGTTTATTATCTTTGAAATAAAGTTATTACCGATTGTCATCTACAATTATTTACATTTTACAATTGTTGAGGATAGTTATCAAGCATAGCCTATAAGTATCGTCGGTTATGATAAATTGAGACAATCCAATACATCATTGATTAATTTTCTAAGTGCTGATATTTCCTCCTCGTGAACTATAATCTGAAAAGCTAACCGTAAAAGATAAATTATTAGGTATGATCGTTGGTACGATAGTATCAACATTTCTTTCTCATTTCAATTATCTCGCTTTTATAACACCTTGACCCTTGCATTTTTATCTGTGAAGTAACTTTAATATATTTGGTTATTATTTTATTTAGATTATCGCGACTGTTGTCACGAGGACCAAATAAGTGATTTTGTTTAATGGAGCTATCCCTCAACGGCTATAACCTGTTAAAAAGGGCACTACTGCTTTTTAAGATATATGGCGAATTCCTTTCGCAATTTCCACTTTCTCGTGAAGCCATACCCGGCAAATAAACTATCGTTGGTCATGTCTAGGAAGTTGCGTAATTCGAGTAAAAGAAGGTCGTCATTTGTGTGTTGAGATGTGATGATTTTAGAACACAAAATAACTATCATAGATTGATAAATTATATGTGAAAGACTTTCAGTTAACTAGAATGGTTGCTTCCGATGACCTTTTCAGAAAAACACCATTGTTATTTTTTCCTCCACCTTAATTTCTAGCTTTTTCGGAATGCTTATTTCTTGCCCCATAGTTTTTCTTCCGCTTTTACCCTCTTCGATGACACGGATGTAACCTGACCTGTCCAACACTCTAGTTAAGCTGATAATAAGAAGGTTTCTGATAAATTAAAGGAGCAACAAATGACAAGGTGTAAAAATTCGTAGACCATTGCATTTTCATTCAGATAATAATCATGTGAAGATTAGCCAATAAATGACGGATCAAAGAGTAGATTACACCAAACTGGTGATCAAGTAGTAAGACAACCGGACGGTCGTATCTTCCAAAGCTCGAGCACTTTACAATCTAGAGATATTAACTTCCTTTGGCATGAAGCACTTCAAATTTTCCTATACACAAAACAGATTGCTTCCGTTGTTTTCCTGTACTTAGCTCTTCCATATGGTTAACCTATAAAACGACTAAACGAGATCGCCTGCATACGAAATTAGTACCTAACTCTATGAATTATGAACATCAAACGAACTAGCGGCATTCACACAGAGCAGTGACTAGCACTCTTAACAGAAGAACATAGAGCTGCGGACTTTCTTGTGCAGCCTGGGGAGCTCGGGCACAGGAGGAGCAGATGCGGTGCTTTCTTCTCGAGACGAGGTTTCTGATAAATCCTCAAACTTCATAAACTGTGACATCTGCTTCGCAGCAAGGTGTGCATAATATATCGGAGCAACTGCAGAGGGAAAAGGTATTCATTTAACTATCAAGACGGGCATCAACAGGGCCGCAAGAACTCCTACATAGAAGGCTGGGGAATGCAAGAGCGTCTATGTAAAGAACATTACCGATGGAGATAGCAGTGGTGCTCCTCTGATACCTGATTTAATACAAGGAACAACAAGATGTCAACAGAGACAATCGAAGCGACTGCCAAACAAGAGAATCAGCAAAATACGTACGCATAGCATAGCGAGTGAACAAGATTTTGCACTCCGTCGGCAGAGAAACCAATCTCATCAATCAGAACGTGATAGTGTGCTGGTCTAGAAGTTCCCTATCGTTCAAGAAAACCAAATAATATGATGTTAAACCAAAGAAGAGAAAAAATGTTGGGTTTGAAGTTGCTGATGAGTAGACCATACTTAAAAGGACCTACTGTTATTTGGATTATAGCAGCTTCAGCTCTTGTTAAGAAAATGGCAGAACCAGGTTCTCAAAAGATTTTATCATACGCAGGCACGTTTTTCAATAAAACCACTTTTTTAAACATGCTAATTGAGGTGCATAACTTCTGATTCTATCCTAAAAACACAAAATACTCACAATCATCCCAGCTTGAGCACACATGTAGAAGTCGTAGTTTCTTGGATGTACGATCATTGAATCCACCACTGTCCCTGGAGAGAGAGAGGTCGGGAATGAGAAGAAAAATACTTTGCTAATAGAACCACCAATTACAAGGAACAAACCAGGTGGAACATTTTCCGGAGAATTGGCTTGAAAAAGCTTTGTGTGGTGATTCTTCTGCGCCACAATAACAGTGAATTTCGGAATACTGGTCTCCCCCAGATTCTGATAGGCCTGTACTACACATAAAGACCATAAAACCCATCTCGTATGGTCACAAGCCATGAGAGACACAAATAGCAAGCTTTGACATTCCAAGCTGTGTTCATTTTAGGAACATCGATCCTATTTTGCCAACTTGAAAGATGTTATTTCCAGGGGTCTGAAATTTGACTACATTTATCGCTTCAAATATATCTGACTAGACACAATTTTGATAGGAACTTAGAGATGCTCAACATGCACGAAGTTGTTAAAGAATGGAAAGGGAAACAAAAGATGCATAACTAGAGCCAAACCTTGACAATTTGCTCCAGTTCGATGTTTAAAACTTGATTAAACTGCGACTCACTCACTCCATCCCTATGAAAAGAGAACGGATCAAGACAAAGAAAGCAGGTAAACAACGCCATTGGAAAATATCAGTTATGCAATGCAAGGCCAATGCTACAGGAACTAAATAACAATGCCAAAACATCAACTAAGGTCCGATTGGATGCTCTTCTCAGACAGCTCTGCAATTAGGATTTTCCATTTAATGTTCAACGTTAGAAAGCCAAATTCATTGGATTAAGATGGTCTGATATGGTTAAAAATCCAAGCTAGTACTACATATCTCTACTAAGAAATGGAGAGAAAAATGGAACTGCATATTCTAATGTCAAATAGCTATTAGTCCATAAATAGAATGATTGTATCACAATTGGACTGGAAAGTTGATGAATGTGGCAAATGAAGAATTCAAAGGATTAATGGACATTAAGGAACAACCTTGAATGCAAGGCTGATCGAACAATGATCACAAGGACATTAAAATCAGCAAGTTTTACAAAGTTGTTAGAGCAACTTAAGGTATAAGATCCCAACCAGCAGTTCGTGGCTTGATATACAGAATTCAGTATACAATGAGCATACCCCTATCAGGAAAATCAGCATAATAACCTTTTAATGAATGAAGTTTCTGTAAGATATTTATCATTGCAATTGGGTTTGATATACAACTGTGATCACATTATCAGAAGAAGAGATGGGGCAAAATGGAAAAAGAAAAAGAAAAAACTGAGTGATCCTCAATTTCTCGAGGAGATCACAGAACAATCAGACAAACTTAGATATTTAAAAGCAACCAGCAGGCAGCAGCATGACATAATAACGTTTTGACTGTATAAGTTCGATTTATCACATTATGAAACTTATCAAGCAATGAGCTGAGCTGCCAGACAGAGATCCATATGGTTGATATAGACAGCTAGAAATTATCTTTGGCATTCAGAAATCAAATGCAAAAATACCGGAAAATAATTATCTGAGTTGGCTTGCGTCCATTGCTTGACTGGTAGAAATCTAAGAGCAGTTCTCTGCAAAAGGAAAAGGAAATTCTCCTGAGAATTGTGTCACAGACAATTTTTAATTGTGGCCAAAGTCAATATATAGAGATGAAAATGACAAAACTAAGGGCACAGAAATATGGCCGGAACGCATTAACACAGAAAAATATGCTTTGGAATCAGTGGATATGCATGATAAATCCACTATACTCGTGTCGCAGATTTTGATAGCTTGCATCGGTAGCACGCACACCAATGACAAAACTACCTGAGGAAATAGAAACATAATTCCATGTGCTCAAAAAATTGAGAAGTTTTCTCGTTATCAAATAGAGTACGGTTTTCAGAGAAATATAATGGGACATTAGCACACGCTTGAACACTTCTACGGTAGTGAACACTGATTAAGAATAAAACTTGAATGGCATGAGATCAAGATATACGTACTGCATGATACCATCATCTTTCCCATCAGCCAAAGGCTTGAATAAAGCATCAACCATCTCCATCTTCGGTGACTGTGTTCTTACAGATGCTCTATACCTTGAAATCAATGGCCAATGTCGAGAGCCAACAACCTACTCAAGATGCAATAAGATTGTTACAGGAACAACACCAACAATGGTCGCTATAATGTTTAATAGTTCTACTTGGACCATTTACCGCAGCAATAGACGGCATATCTGATTGACCAGGAGAACCATGAGAGACATCCATACCCAGAATCATCGTAGGAGTATTCTTTATTATGGGAACACTTGAAGAGTACTCTATTGCCAGCAAAGAATTTATTCCCCCGAGCTGCCAAAAGTAAATGTCAGCACAGGAAAGAGCCAAAAAATTTAATTGCCGCCTCGCACATTTACCTTTGCATTGACTTTAAGAAGCACATTTGTCAAGTATTGATCATTTATCTTATATGGGGAAATGCATTGGGTGGCAACACCCAGGTCACTAAGACATTTCTTCTTCCAAGGCCCTTTGAAAAGACAAGGACATAAAGTTGAGAATTCACCAAAAAATAAGTAAACCCAAGCAAAACACAATAATACTCCTACCATAGATATCTGAGTTCTTCCTCTCTGCCAAGAGACACAGAATGAGATCAAGTTGATCAAGATCAAGTTGATGTGATTCTGAAAACTTCTTTATCTGCTCAACCATCCTGTCTACCCTTCTAACAGGACTCTCCCTTTGCAATTGTGAATCTTCCTTAATAAGTAACTTGGGACGTTCAATTTGCTGAGAGAGAGAGAGAGAGAAAGAGAGAGAGGTCAAAAAAAGGAAGAGAATCAAGTGTGCATGACCATTTACTCTCGTTTAACGTACCACACCCTTCTTCCGACTGCAGTCAATGAACTCGCATGAAAGGTGACTCATATCACAACGAGCAGAGAAGTTGACAATAACCCAGCATTTGATGTGGAAAGGTTGCAAAAGGGTCTACAGATCAAGTTTATAAGAAATTGTGTGAAAAACAATTAGAACAGATGATTAATTAAGAAGGAGACTGAAAATAAAAGATCAAAAGTGCGATGTAGCATATTTTCACAACGAAACTTTCAGGAGTCCAAGACAATATACTCTTTGATTGTAGTTCCATCGTCCATTACGAGGGATGCAATCATCACTATTCCCCACCTTCAGCTGTCAGTGACCAAATACACGTTAACTAACACAAAGCAATATCCCGTTTAACATACCTGTAGCTCTATAAGCTCCAAGGCATGTAATGCATTAGAATGTACCTTTGGGGATTCAAGAACACGGCCTTTGATTTGGGTCAATTGCTTTTCTATGGAAATACCACACTCAGCTAGCACAGGATCCTCATCATAGTGGTAGTTTCTCAAAGCCTATAATTTCAAGGAAACAGATTGCATCTTTATGCTCACAGAGAAGGGGAAAAAGTAACAGAGATCAGTGAAGCCAAGTGGTCTGCAGTACATCAACTAGAGTTCTCATCCTCTCCGGAGGCTTTTGCCTTGATTTTTCAACTAAAGATGCTCTCTGCATTGATGATAGTGCTTTTGTATAGCGTTGAAGTGAAACAAGTGAACAAAGCTGTAAGATAGAAGCAAACGGGAAACCATTTAGAGGGTTAAAACTCAATGCTTAGGAATAACCTTGAAGTTGAATTATTACTGAGAAAAACAACAAAAGGGGAAAAAAGTTGCCCACCTCCAGAGGTAGGTAATTTGGCCGGTTTCGTTTGCCAACATCAAGGCATGGCAAGTTTGCAGAGCTTGTAAGCACTATGCCGTGGTGCTTGATAAAATATTCAGATACAGTAACATCCACAGTCTGCTCCTCGCCACCTGGGCCTTTCCCATTTCTCAGTTTCAGAGGGAAACTTGGGGACAACAGGAAAATGTTAAAGTTACTTCTGTTTTTCAGGAAGGAAAAATGGCTAAGAAGCTACAAAAGTATCACATACAATTGCTGATTGCATGGCTTCTCACTACGACCAACTATTTTGTACTCCATATGGCGGTGACTGGTCTTAATCCTCAGATTCTTCAGCATCTTCTTGGCCTGCATAACAAAGTGACATTGCATACATCTGGAGCCATTTAGAATCTATAGCATGAAGGTCAAACAGTTTTCATACCTTAGCCCAGTTGAGATGACGAGGTTCCCGCACATTCTGGTTGGCTAAAAGGAATTCAATCACAGCTCCCGGTTTAAGGATCATTGTCGTAGACACATCTTCAATAAGAGAAAAAATAAGGATAACTGGACATGTCATGTCAAACTAAATACGGTTAGTGGTATATAAAGGAATCCTACCCATATTCAGGGACAAGCCACCCTGAGTTGGACGAAAGCTGGCATGAAAACCTTTAACACCAGTTACACCTTCTCCGACATCTGTGAAGTATCTTGAATCATCATGGAAGAACGATTGTCTTACCAGAAGACATCCCCTGCATATCCAACAGCCCCATCAACAGCAGATAATAGTTATCATCACGCAATAGAGACGAGTAACATAGTAACAAGAATATTGCCTTTTTGCTGCTGTCTGTCTCAATGCTATGTCAAGCACTCTTAGAGCATCCTGAGCACTATTATCCTTATCCTTTCCTTTTAAACCAAGAAGGATCGACTTCAAGGGCACTTTTGCAGCATAACTTATTTCTACCTTAAAAGTCCTTGACTGAAAAGAGCGTTTTGACCGCTTAGTAGAACTCTCACCGCCACCTAGGTTCTCGCTTTCCCTGACATGTGAAGGAAAGGTGCAACACCACACATTAATTCAGTGGCTTATGATCCAACTTTAGGAAAGGAACTTACAAGGAATTTAATAACTTGCATACCTCTTTGCAAAAGAATTCTGAAGAACCACGGTGAATTCGAGCTTGTTCTGCGGCAGGGGACCCACTGTATACAATGTTTTTTCTCCATCATAAGCAAATTTCTTACCAGCAAGTTCAGAAGAGTAGGTTTGATATAGCTTGTCCATAAGCTTTCTCCCGATTCCCTTTCCCTCGACATCTCTCCTCTCTTCTGAAGTAAAAGAAACCTGACAAAGAGAGATCTCTATGTATTTAACGTATTCAAAATGGTAACCAGAGGTATTCACTTGGGTAACTACTTGGACAAAATGCTTGCACATATGACGAGCTAAACATACACTGTACTGGTAAAAAACTGCATCTGGGACATTGACGGAAACTTTAAAGTGATTGGTGAGCAGATTTATTGGCCTTCCAGCACTGCCCGTCCCACGCCTGCCAATCATGGAATACTTGGGTAAATCTGCGCGCTCAGGCTTGGTGTTGGGAGGAAGATTTGGGGTTGGAGCGGGATGCGGCAGTTTTCGGTTTTCCTCCATGTTGCCGGTAACTTTGTCCTTTTTCTTTAAGAACACACCCAAAATTCTCTAGTGCAAGCTCTTCTGTCAAAAATTGTGGGAAAGGTGGAATATTTCACTGCTCGGTCATCAAGGATTTTATAACTAATCAAATGAACAAGCTAACGCGACAAAAAGAAAATTAAATATCAAGAAACTATCTCTATCTTATCTCGCAGAATCTTTGAAAAGAAACTAGTGATGATATCAATAAGTGAATATAGCTTTCTCTTCGCAAGGTTTTTTCATCTTCCACAATGTCAAAACTGCAGTGGGATGTTTTCAGTAGCTGCTCAGCAAGCACGAAATCGAACTCCACCAAGAACCCAGCAGCAACCAAAGGTTCTCACAAGATTCCCAAACAGATAAAAATCAAACTAAGAGCTGATGATGTTCATCTGCCATTGTATATATAAAACTGGTGCAGAGCAGCAAACCGCTGCTTATGCATAAGATAACGAAAACAGCCCATTGCGTCAGACTCGTGTCACGGGGACGCCGCGATGCGAGGAGGAGACCAGGAAAACAGAGGAACGTAAAACCGGAAAGAAGAGAAAAAGAAGAAGAAGAAGAAGAAGCATGAGTAAAGAAGCTTGGAAGGAAAAAAGGGTTCGTCAAGAAGAAGAAGAAGCAGCAGCATGAGTAAAGAAGCTTGGAAGGAAAGGAAAAAAGAGTTAGCTTGGAGGGAAAAAAAGAGCAAGAAGAAGAAGAAGAAGAAGAAGCAGCATGAGTAAAGAAGCTTGGAAGGAAAAAAGAGTTCGTCAACAAGAAGAAGAAGAAGAATGGAAGGAAAAAAGAGTTCGTCAAGAAGAAGAAGCATGGAATGAAAAAAGAGTTCGTCAAGAAGAAGAAGAAGAAGAAGAAGAAGCATGGAATGAAGAAAGAGTTCGTCAAGAAGAAGAAGAAAAAGAAGAACCTTGGAAGGTAAAGTTCGTCAACCAGCATTCACGCTGATCATCCACAGGCATGGACAAACAAAACGAGGAAAGATATAAGAAACCAGCTTCATCGTCGTTGGAGCAGCATCATCGGACCATAAAGAACCTCGAAAACAGGGTGAACATCACGCTCCATGACAAGCCATGCAGAGAGACAGTGACCTCGAAGGAGGCAAAAGAGTATTAAAAAGAGAAATCGACAGGAAGTGAGAGTCCTTACACAGAGATTGTAGCAGAGAACGGAGAGATTTCAGGGCTTTGAGCGGGAGAAGAAGAGACGAGGAAGAAGACGAGCAGAGCAGAGACGCAGAGAGCGAAAAAGAGATGGTACCCACTTTTAAAAATAAAAAAACAATACCAAAAACCTCAAATTTGATCCAAAGTCACAAATTTACCCTAAATTTTTTTTCGTAACGTAAAAAATCTCGAAATTTATTAATTATGACATATTTACCTTAAATTTTTATTTACGATACAAAAAACCCTAAACTTTCACTGTATGTGTAATACTTTACCCTAAATTATAGGGACATTTTGATATTTTTACTTTTAAAATCTTTTTTCTTTATTTTCTTCTTCTTCTTTCCTTCAAGCAAGCAAATAATAAGATAATGGAGAGGGAGGAATAATGACATGAAGTCTGTTTTTGCATATCGCTCTCCACCCTCGTTCGCATGGCTTCGAATGCACTCCGAGACCCTTCTCAACATCACTTCCCTTGGTGCCATTTTCCGGTTCTTCTATCCTGTCACCATCGGTTCTCCCTGCTCCGAGGTTTCCCATGTCAACTTCAGCTGCTAGTTTTGGGATCTGCTCTTTTTCCGCCCAAACGAATCGGTCGGCTCTCTCCTTAAGCGCATCTCCCACATGGGTCCTCCTTTTTCCATCGGAGCATGTTGTTTATCAGCTTCTACACTACAGGGTAATAACTCCTGGCCCGAAGAGAAAATATTGCATACCCTGTTCCATTCATGCTTCAACACCTGTCGTCCGGACCCGCCACGTCTGCTCTCTCATCTCTCCATCTTCTACTCCTTCTCCTCTCTCTCCTCTCTCTTCTCACTCTATCCCCTCTTTCCTAACCCGACAACTCTCTCCCGAATAGTGCTCGCTCTTCGACGATGGCCACGCTCTCTCCGACGACGGCGACATTCCCTCTCGACGACGGTGGGCCCTGAGGACAGGTGTCGACGCGTAAATAGATCAGAGTAAAATTAACGTAGCACTGTTAGGGTATGCAATATTTTCTCCGAAGACGAACTGCTCTAATGGCCAAGTTGGATGTTTCCACTTATGTACAGTAATGAATGCCACGACTCATAATTAAAGCCAAACGCTTTTTAGGAAAGCCAGCAGTGTTTTCAGATGACAGAGACTGGTGTTGCATTCTGCTGGGCTGCAACGAACTTAGGTAGGTTTGTCTTATTCTCTCGTGATTTTAATGGAAGGATGCGAGTTGGGGCGTGGGGCAGTGCGGTTCCTTTCAATGAAACTGATGATCCCTGAAACGATTCTTGATTTTTTCTTTTGAATGGGGCAAATTTTTATTCATGTTCAAAACTATCCCAAGGATCACAAGTCATTGGAGTGCTTTGTGCAAAACAATTGGGAATTGTTCCATAACAATTTTTGAGAGGTCCTAATATTATAGGCTGCGCTTATACCTTACTAATATCGAATCAAAACTTTCAATATAAGTTTGACTTCCTAAGCAAAAAATAAATAACCTTTCTCAATCTATTTTGACTTAAATTATTGGAACCACCGCTTATTATTACTTATTAGTTGAGTATTGGACTTCTTTTTTTTTTTTTTCTGAAAATCATAATTAGATTTTGTGATCTAAATCTGCCCAATTTCATCAATAACCAATACTCAAAACATTTTCAAACTGAAAACTTGATATGATGGAACAACAGCTTGTGACATTGCAATAGTGAAACGTCCGGAAAAAAAAATCATCAATGCAAGAGGACAGAGTTAACACTTCTAAAACCCTCACCTTAATATAAAGCAAGTACTAAGATTTTTGTGGCTCCAAGACTTAATAACCTAGGATCCTAAGAGACTGTAGCTTATCAGATGGTCAGTTTGTTACTAGATCAAAGCTCATTACTTTCGCATTTCCTATCCATCAAGTTACTCTCAGAACTTATAGTCCATTTGTGCAGTCATTTATGTCTTTTTAAGCTTAAGCTCTCAGTCATTTGTTCATCTTTTTACTTTATTATACTTCTTATAACACCGAACTATTAAGACCCGAATTTTCACTATAATTTGAACCTTGAATGAATATAGAATTTAACCCCTCTCTCTATTAGTCATGATTTCTTTATAGGGTCCGTTTGGCAATGTTCCAATTTCTTTATTTTTCGGTTTTTTTGTTCCTCGGAACAAAAAAAAAAAAATAGAAATCGCTTTGGTAACATTAAATAATTTTTCTATTCCCTGGAATAGAAAAGTGGTCGAGAAATAGATTTGGAACGTAAAACAAGAAGTAGAAAAAAGTAACTTATTGTAATTTCTAGAAATAAGTCATTGTTTCTTTTCTTTTTTTTTCTTTTCTTCTTCCTTGCTGGCCAACACCCTTCCAGCCGTCTGGCCACCGCCGGCCGTGAGCGGTCGGGGTTGCCGGATCGCCGTCAGTGGCAGTTAGCAACAAAGAATAAGAAAAGAAAAAAAAAAAATCTTAAAAATTATTACAAAATTAAAAGAATTTATATATTACAAAAAAATTGTGGATCAAACACATTTATGTTCTTTTTTCATTTCGAGAATAGAAATTTTGTATAGTTATCAAACGCATTTTTTTACTCATAAATTGTTCTCATGAAAGTAGAAATAGAAGATGATCATTTCTAAAAAAAAATTATTCCCATAAAACGTTACCAAATGGACCTATAGTTATCTAACTCTTGTTTTCTCAATCTTTTCTTTTACATAATGGATTGGCCAAGTAGGTGCGCAAAAGGAGGATTCAAGCTTATCAAAAACATCATTGGACTAGAGTTTAAAAAAAGTAAAATGCCATGCTCGATATAATATGAAATTAAGAAACTAGATGAAAAACTAAAAAACGTGGCATGCTATATTAGTAAGAAGCGGTTGGTAAGGTGAAGTTTAGGGGCAACATGGTTATTCTTCAAAAGATATTTGAAATTTCCGTAAATAATAAAAAAGAAGTATCTGTTCTACCTGCCGATAAGCCAATGTTTTTAAACCACAGAAATAATTAACAAGGCTTGTAGAATGGCCGAGTAATCTTAACTTAGTGAATTTCACTTTAAATTATAACCCTGTATGCTTTTCGGGATAAACTGAACTTGTCCAATAAATAGTATGTCGATTTGTTTTTCACCGTTAAATTCCGATAACAACTTAGGCGCTAATTCAATATATTTATGCATATTGAAGTTAGTAAAATCATTACGATGTATTCAAATACTGCACATAACCAATAAATTCTATGTTCTTATAAAACTTGTGATGTCGACAGACCCATTTTCATCAAATATAGCTCTGTTTTGTCCTTTTTGACCCTTCAACAAATTTAATAACCTTCTACAAAATGACATACTTAATCAATTATGGTTTCAACAACAAATTTTCTAGAAATCTTTCTTGATTAGCACATCCATTTATAAGTTGAATGGAGTAGTTTTTTACTTAGTTGGACTCAATTTGGCTAAGTTTGTTACGGAAAATAGAAAAAGGAATCTTGCAAAAAAAGGGGGTTTGTGAGAAAAAAAGGGAAAATGTTTCAAATGGTCCCTATACTTTTATTTAATGTGCAATCTCGTTCATGAACTTCCAATTTGCTCAATTTGGTCCATGAACTATTGATAAATGTCCGATCTAATCTCTAAACTTTCGATTTGCTTAATCTGGTCCCTGAACTATTGATAAATGAACGATCTAGTCATTCCGTTACTTTTTTTCCTTTTTTTTTTTTGCTTATTCTCTCTTCCTTCCGCCGGCCATGGCTCAGGGACCAAATTGAACAAATCGAAAGTTCAGGGACTAGATTGGATATTTATCAATAGTTCATGGACCAAATTGAGCAAATTGAAAGTTCATGGACGAGATTGCATATTAAGTAAGAGTATAGAAACCATTTGTGACATTTTCTCAGAAAAAAAAAAAAAAGAGTGAGCTCGGGCGGGAGATGGGGGAGGAAATGATGTTCACCTCCGGCTGACAAGCCCAGCCGAACCAAGTAGAGCACTCTTCCCCACCTTTGCGCTATTTCTCCTTGTCGAAATTGATTTGGAGTTGATTCGCCGGAGTTGAAAGGTTCTCTCATCACACGAAGGATCATCCAGAAATTGACGGCGGTTTGCCACGCCTTCACTCCCCACTCCACGCATCTCTCTCTCCTCTCCCTCCTTTCTTCTTTTATTGCCACACGCTCCTGCCGGTCTTACACTCCTCTTGCACTAGCCACCCACATAAGGAGCCTCGACAGCTCCTGCGCAACCACTGTCGCATACTCCCCCCGTGCGCCCTAAGGATGATAAGAGTATAAATGATAGCAACCACGAGCAACTCGGGGAGGACGTGGTCCTCCTTAATTGAGAGTCCTCGCCGAAGGGCAGCATCTGTTGTATCTATGTAGTGGGATCATGCATCGGATCAGTGAGTGTGTGAAAGTTCGAGCTTTAAATTTATTAAGGTATAATCTGTGCCATAAATGAAATGCTTTTTTGATTGCAACATGCAAGAGAAAAAACGAAGGAAGAAATTAATTCCCGAAAACGACAGGTTTCACTTGTATTGTGCATTTTTTTAACGATTCGTGTTCCTTGAGGAAGTTTAATAATTGGTCTAGTGCATGCGGTATTCCTGTGTTTAAAGATGGGAAAGTGAGTATTGTGTTGCTCATGAAGAATTGCTAGGTAATTTATCAATTCATGTACCTTCTTTTGCCTTCCCTCCTTCCTTCTCTAAGATTGCTTGCTATTCTAAGTGATGGCTAGCTGCTTATTATGTTATAATTAGGGTGTAATTCATTTTTCATGCATTTCTTTTCATGTGAATGCAAAAAAAAAAAAAAAAAAAAAAAAAGAATAAAACCAAGGAATGGGCACTCAAAAATTTGACTTGACGGCCCTGGAAAAGTTCAAGTTACTTGTTTTATCATACTATGAAGGGTAAGATTTATTGGTTAGATCTGGCGACATTTCTAGAGAAAATATTGTAAATACAAGATATGCCGACTTAACAAATTATCTTGCTGACTTAACAAATTACTAATCCACTTAGCTGTTGCCGGTGGAGGCGGTGTAGCAAAGGCCAGGCTTAGGTGGGGGAGAGGAGAGAGAGAGGTCAAAAATGCCTCTAAATAGAATGAAGAGTCTGACAAATGGACCCTCTATGGGTACATCGTTCAATGAATGAGCTTCCAATCTGTCCAATTTGTTGCACTTGCACACGGCTCGCGAAGCCAATGCATTTTTCGGATCACCGTTTTTATCACTCCGCCCAGCGCGCGCTGCGTGGACCATTTTCCCCCTCAAGCTCCCTCTCCGCGGGGCCCCACCCTCTCTCCCTCTCTCATCAATCTTTCTGCTCCTTCTGCTCAGAACGGCACGCATCTCCTCCTCTCTCCTCCTCTCAAACCGATTCGCCAGCCATCGCCGCCGCCGCCGCCGCCGCTTCTTGGAAACGTAGTTCGCGTATGGAGGAAGTGTCCACCGGGGCTCTGGTCCCGGCGGTGAAGCCCGAGCCGATCTCCTCGTCGGCAACCGCGGCCGCCGCCCTTCCCCCCGCCGCCGCCGCGCCGCCGCCGCCGCCGGAGGTCGCCAGGGACGCGGCCGCCGCGGGGGCCTCCGCCGCCGAGCAGCTCGACAGGGACTTCCTGTGCCCGATTTGCATGCAGGTGATCAAGGACGCGTTCCTGACGTCGTGCGGGCACAGCTTCTGCTACATGTGCATCACCACTCACCTCCGCAACAAGAGCGATTGCCCCTGCTGCGGCCATTTCCTGAACAGCCACCAGATTTTCCCCAATTTCATGCTCGATAAGGTCCCCGATCTGCTCTTTCGCCTTTTAATACTGTTTTTGACGGCTTACGGTTTTGAGTAGTCATTGCGGTAGCGCGTCGGATTCGTGTATAGGGACGATTCTTTATGTCGGTGATCGGTAATTGTGTCTGCTTTGGAATTGCTTCGCGGAGAGATGAGTTAGCTTCGGTAGTCTTTTGACGTCTCAGAGCCATACGTAACCGCAATGTTAAGCGCCTTATCTCTATTCGCGGGAAATTTCTATCTGAACACATTGAGAGCTCGGCAGATAGACTGAAGCGCACAGGCCGACAGAATTATTACTGCGAATCTCAAAATTGAAGCTTGATAGCTGTAAAACAACTATCTCATGGAAGATTTTCGCATTGGCTGTACCCGACTTGATTTAGAGTATTCTTATCTCCGAACTGCGTCTCCAGTGTAAGCTTATTTAATGGTATCCATCTGGCTCATTTGCAGCTATTGAAGAAGACTTCTGCTCGGCAAGTATCAAAAACTGCATCTCCCATTGAACATTTTCGTGTGGCGCTGCAACAGGTTAGTCCTTCCTGGGTTTTCTTTTCGTGATTTTTTTAAAAGGTGGAAGTTTCATTCAGGCATAGAGAGTCCATGGAAGCCATCTCCAAATTTTGGCAAACGCATAAATGGGTATCTATATGAGCAACTATTATTTTTCACTTTCTAGCTCTGTGGTAACAAGGTCCAGGCTCTTTATGGAAGTGTCTAGTGCATTACTTCATTGACCGTGGCAAATAATAAGTTAGCGAGAAGGCATCTCTAACTTGAAATTCTCATTCTGGACACTTTTTTATGCGACAAAGAACGCAATTTAATCACAACTTTGCAGTTTCTGCTGATATGTTCTGTTCAATTATAGTGGACTGAAGTTGTAACTCGTGACTTTAACACATGCCTTAATCAAATTTTAGCTAGATCTCTCCTTATTTATTTTCTTGCTCAACATTTTTCTACCTTAGCTAAGTAAACCATGAGCCACAATATATATGCTATTGATCTTATGGATTATATAAGTATTAAGCCAAAGCTCAATTGAGTGATCCAATTATGAGATTGCTGAACTTGTCTCTTTTGAGGAATTGAACCTGTGATGTTGATCCTTTCCTTGAACTTGTTCGTACTTCTTTATGGATTGCATTTCAATCATAGAAAAACATAGTTGACCTTCAATCTTAATAACCTGGAGATGCTATCCAATGATGCTCCAGTGCATTGGGTATTTACCGGACGTGTAGCTAAGTAGCCGTGGAGAACAAAATAATTTGGACTGAGTTGGCTGTTTTTGAGTTGAAATATATTCTGCTAATATGGCCTTTTGATTATCCATAGGGTTGTCCAGTGTCAATCAAGGAGCTAGATAGCCTTCTCATGTTTCTTGCAGAGAAGAAGAGAAAAATGGAACAAGAGGAAGCCGAGAGAAATATGCAAATTCTTCTTGACTTCTTGCATTGCTTGAGGAAGCAAAAAGTTGAAGAGTTGAATGAGGTTTGTTTTCACCTTTTATCTGTGAATGTCATCTCGTTTCTCCTTGCTAAGTTCTGCTGCTGTAGTCCTGCAGCCTCTTGCTTAACCCCTTCCCTCAAAAATAATCTGAGGGATAGTGGTTAGGTGAAAGTCCTAATTGACAATCATGTCCAGGAATTCTTTTTCTGCTACAGATACAAAATGATCTCCAGTATATCAAGGAGGATATTAATGCTGTGGACAGACATAGGATAGAGTTATATCGGGCAAGGGACAGGTACTCTGTGAAGCTGAGGATGCTTGGAGATGATCATAGCACGAGAAAGCCATGGCCTTCGTCGATGGAGAAAACGCCTAGTGGCTTTACCTCCAGTAACATCAGTACCCGGGGAAATTTGTCCTCTGGTAGTCTACAGAGCAAGAAAATGGAAACAAAGGCTCAAGTGAGCTCCCACGGACTACAGAGAAAGGATACTCTTAGTGGGTCTGACTCACAACACATGAATCAATCCAGTCTTTCAGTGACCAGGAAAAAGCGAGTTCATGCACAGGTTGGTGATATTGAAGAATTTATTTTGCATAAAGCTCATTATGAAAGCTTATCTTCCGGAGATGCTCAACTTACTAACCATGTTTCTCTATAAGCATCCTTTTTGCTTCCATGGAAAATTATGAAAATTTCTTGCATAAACTATCTCTTGAGAAAGATTGTCAAAATTGAGTTTCCGTGCATATTGATGGTAAGATAATCTCTTTCAAAAACATTTACTTGTCTATCTGTGCCTCATGTTACTCACTTGTGGTTAATGATCCTTAACTTCTTGCCCATCTACATGGACGTAATTGTTGGGTGAATGTCTGTTTCAGTTTACTGATCTCCAAGAATGTTATCTACAAAAGCGACGCCAGTTGGCAAATCAACCACATTTCCAGGATGAAAAGGACAAAAATGTCATACATAGGGAGGGTTATAATGCAGGTCTTGCTCATTTTCAATCTGTATTAAGCACCTTTACGCGGTACAGGTATAGATTAAGTCTAATATCCTTGTCATAAATCAGCAATTCCTTTTGCCTTGTTTCCTTCTGATGGTGCTTACACGCCTTCTCTTTTTTGTTCCTCTTGACCAGTCGTCTACGGGTAATTGCTGAACTTAGGCATGAGGATTTATTTCACACAGCTAATATAGTTTCAAGGTGATTTTCCTGTCTTTTGAGTTTTATTTAATGTGCCAATATCTGAACTTTTGGATGATATGTATATTTTTTTTACCTCTGCACAGTGTATGTTGCATATAGTAGTCCTCGCAGTACTTGTACTAATTATTGTATGCTGCATCTACAGTGATTGTATTGATTGTATCTTCTGCAAGGGTAATAAATGCATTTGTATATATATGCTATGAGTTGTGTTTAAAACACTGGCTCAGTTTAGGGGTTTGGTTAACACTTTGAAAATGAAAATTAGCAAGGAGAAGTAGTCTATCATTTGTAGGTGGAGAAAATTAATCAGGTTGTGTTCAAATTCGAAGTAAATTGACCAGCCTGCAATATGTTAGAATATTGTTGTCATTGCAAAAACATTCCTATATAATTCAGCTGTATCACATGTGAAAAAGAATGATGACGGACTTGAATGGGCAAGACCCTTGAAAAAACTTCTTGTTGTTTTGTATAGCTATTTTACGTTGGAACCTTTTTCTAGAGGCATGACACGTGGCAGTGCTGATTATGTCTGCTGGACTTACGCTTCTTGCTGAACTGATGCGGTAATGCTTCTTAATTGAAGTTGTTAGTTGAACAAATTAGGTGTCTCTGCTTGTATGCTCTAGATTATTGAAGATCCCCTTTTTTGAGGTCTTCAGTGAAGCTAGGAGATGGATCAAATAATTGACAGAGACAGACCCTCACTGAATGCTCACGCATATATTGAAGCTCTGTGTGCTTACAATTCCATCCTTCTATTAGTTGTCTCCTGAAACTGAGGAAATTGGTTGATTCTGCTGCAGCATTGAATTTGATCGAGATGACGAGTTATTTGCCACAGCTGGAGTTTCCCGTCGCATAAAGGTTTTTGACTTCTCAACGGTAAGTTTCTAAGCTTGCTGTTTAATCATTTTCAGGTTTTTTGAGATTGTTGGGAGGAGCCAGGTTAGCATGTCTTTGTGAAAGATTGCAATTCTTTTTCGTTCTTCTTTGCAATGAACTCTGGTGGAAATAAATTAAACATTTATATCTGCAATGGGAAAAGAGAATTTGAAACACTTACATATGTACCTGCCTACCTGCATCTGTATATATATGCTCCAGATTTATGAGATCTTTGATGATCTGCCAAATGTCTATGCTTTATGTGACTCCTCAAAAGGAACCTACGATTGTTTATGTTGTGTTCATTGCAAATTGATACGCGTATGAATTAATACTTAAAGAAGAAAATTGATTAAAGACAAAAAAAAGTACCCAAGTCTGTAATTTTGATTCCATATTGAGTTCTCCTCCTCCTCCTACTCTTTTTGACCCTTAGTAATTACTAATACTGTTATCTGCTTCCATTAAATGGCTTAATTATGCCAATGCTATTGATTATCAGGTTGTGAATGAGCCAACTGACGTTCACTGTCCTGTGGTTGAGATGACCACGAGGTCCAAACTTAGTTGCTTGAGCTGGAATAAGTATGCCAAAAACCATATAGCAAGCAGCGACTATGAGGGAATAGTGACTGTCTGGGATGTGGATACCCGGCAGGTAATGACTGTCCTTATAAATTAGACAATCATTGTCACTTTTATTGCTGATGAAATACAAAAAAGCAGTTTCTATATTCGGCCGTCTTATTTATTTGCTTTGGCTCTATTTACTTCTGTTTCAATAGTAATTTAACCTTTTGTAGAGTTTGATGGAATATGAAGAACATGAAAAACGTGCATGGAGTGTTGATTTCTCAAGGACTGAGCCTTCGATGCTTGTATCTGGCAGCGATGATTGTAAGGTACCTCCTTGCACTTTGTAGATCCTTTGTCCTCTTGGTGTGGGTTGATCCAAAGTTTGCAGTTGTCTACATCTGTGGGTTTTCCAGTTTGACCGTTTGCAATATATTCCTCTCCATGCTTTTTTGGACTAAAATTTGATCCTTTCTTAGCCATTTGACTGCAAGAATCGTTTTGCCATGTCAGAGATTAACTAGTAATGAAAAACCATTCTCTTGGTGTGTAAAAGTTGCTAGCCCTTCAATGTATTTAGGTTGTTGTACTGATTGCTTTCATTTTTTTAAAATGACGAACACCCTCAATTTGCCTTCATGGTAGAGCTCAATCTTTGGGAAACAGCAGTGAAACTTTATTTTACTTATACGTAGAAGCAAATTTTATTATTTAAGAACTCTGTAAAGTGTTGATCTTCTGTAATTAGCTTTTGCATGTATTTTATTAGACAATTAAAGTTCGTGTCTGTTTAATTTTTGTTTTTTGATTACTAGGTCAAGGTTTGGTGCACACGGCAGGAAGCTAGTGTGCTAAACATCGACATGAAAGCAAATATATGCTGTGTCAAATATAATCCTGGATCTAGCAACCACATAGCGGTAATTTCCTTTCGTCCAAGATCTTATGGCACTTATCATGCCATTTGATTTTTGCTGGTAGATAGTTTAACGGGTTGTACTTATCTACAGACATTTAGTAAGCAGGATAGTTTAAGTGGCTGCTTATGTTTCAAAGTTGCCTCTTCAGTATATTTATGCATCATTTAACTTGCAACTAAGTTCATATTAAACTTAGCTAGTTCAATAAACTCCGGCCAACACATACATAGAATTTTTCTGAGCCGGTATTGCAATTTCATGATTCTTTCAGGTTGGTTCAGCTGATCACCATATCCATTATTACGACTTGCGCAATATTAGCCAACCACTCCATGTATTTACGGGGCATCGTAAAGCTGTCTCATATGTGAAATTCTTGTCCAACAACGAGCTTTCTTCTGCATCCACTGACAGCACATTACGGCTATGGGATGTGAAGGAGAATTTGCCGGTGAGTAAAATGTGTAGCGACAGGATGAGTCTCTTTAAATTTCATATATGTAGGCTTAGTTAGATGCCCTACAATCCAGTAGTTCAAGCAGCATATAAATTCTCTGAGTTTTCTCATATTGAGGAAGTTAATTCTTAGAATTGGATCAATGGAACATTTTACTCATTCATTAGGCCCAAAAATTGGTTGCCATGGAAGTTGTGGTTTCTGGATATCAAATGGTAGGTCCTGCCTTTAATTGAAAGCACCAGAAAAGCTTGTGTCTTCATGGTTGCCTTTTTCTAGCCCCACTGTGCGCATGTTCCCATTCTCTCCAAATGTAGGCGAGCTATCCTTTTTATTTTTAATCTTCTCGCAACTATTATTTTGATCGAGGGAACAATCTTGGTCTCTTGGTATTGCAGGTTAGAACGTTTAGAGGCCACACAAACGAGAAGAACTTTGTGGGTCTAACGGTAAATAGTGAATACATTGCGTGTGGCAGCGAAACCAACGAAGTCTATGTCTACCACAAGGTGAGAATTGCTGAAGCAGCAATCCTATCTAGTTACTCTTAGTGTGGCTCAAAGATTGTTTACTTTCTCTCTGGGATATAGCAAAGCACTAAAGATTGTCTACTTTCTCTCCAGGAAATATCAAAGCACGTCACTTCGCATAAATTTGGTTCACCGGATCCCGACGATCCCGACGATGATGCAGGATCTTACTTCATTAGCGCTGTGTGCTGGAAAAGCGATAGCCCAACCATGCTAACTGCTAACAGCCAGGGAACAATCAAAGTATTGGTGCTGGCGGCCTGATTATGTTGCAAAAGACCGGGAAAATTTCGAAAAAGAGGGAAATTATACAGAAGGACCGTGAGCTCGATCCATTGTATTTGATCGTTGGCATCAACTCTTGTTGAAAACGAAAAAGAAAAAAAGCAAGCTTGTATTGCGAGGCCCGCAAGGTTGTAGATTAAGCAATCAGTGTACGATGTATCTACTTACGTAAGAAATCGCCATGTACCATGGGCAAGGGCTATAGCATTGATTCATGTTCAACTGAAAGAGCTTTAGCAAATATATTGGCAGGCAAAAAGAGAGAAAGAGAGAGAAGTTTTTTTTTTTTTGGTCAGAAGAGAGGGAGAAGTTGGGCACTGCAATTTTGCAACAGAGCGCGTCAGCTGCCTACGCCAGAATCCACTCCTTTTAGCCGGTTTTTCCCGTTCCATCAATTCACCTCTTACCTAATTAGCCGGTTTCCCCGTTCCATCAATTCACACTGACCAGTTTTGAGTTGAAACGACCATGCGTTTGACCCTGACGCTGATTCGACTCAAGATCGACAACGAGCGTGCGACCGTACACCAGTTAGTACCCTTTCTGGTCTGATAATCTCGAGCCCTAGAAAGCAAGCAGGGCGAGATTCTACTTCAACGACCGATATTCATCGAACGCATGCCCGAAAGAAAGAAAACCCGGTTTCGTTTAAAGGCTAAGGCCCTTCAGTTTGTCGTGCTCTTTCGCCTCTTTCTGCTTGAAGAACATGGTGTATTATGTGCTTTATGCCCTCCAAGTTGAGGAGGAGCAGTTTCATCTTATATTAAGCGGAGACGACGGTGTAGAATATACAAGTGACAAGCGGGGGTAGTAATATCTCTACGAGCTGATCACATTGTCATTTGCTGATATAGCTCTACGACAAAGATACACAAACACCACCTTGTTCTACATGAATGTATAGCATTTCACAACCAAAAAGAGAAGGCGAACCTTATACAGATGGATATCGTTTCCAATATCACGTCAAAAGGAAAAGACGAATCTTATACAATTGGTTACTGGCAAAAATTTATCTAAGAAAAATAAAATACAAGAAGAAAGATGTGCATGCATTGATAGTCGAGCACGAATTGGAGAGTTGCCTCCGCCGAGACCGCCCGAATGGACACTTCGGCTCCTCGCATGAGATATCAACCGTTCAGGATCTTGGAAGTCCTATTCCAGGACTTGCAAGGTCAAGAAAATTTGAACGGACTTCGTGAAGCCCATTAAAGAGGGAAGAAGCTGGAGGAAGAATAAGCTCAGGAGAGATACCGCCGCAGTGATTACATCACGATCCCGTCGTTGTCTATATCTCGAAGGAGAATGTGACGCAGACGAGATAGTAAGATGACTGGCAATGAGTCGAGGAGTAGCCAAGCGTGGTTAGGAACCGAGAGAGAGGCGACGGATGATGATGGTAAGAAGAAGAAGTGGGGTTTCAGAAAGTAGGGTTGTTCCCATGGAGTTGACTCTTGCTGGGCAACTTCCATTTGGGACTTACAATGGTTTTGAGGTGTGGCGTGTGCTCGCTCGCATTTTATAGACGTGAGACAGTCTGAAGGTAATCCTCAGTGTTTTATCAACTTGAGAAGTATGGCCAATCAAAAACACACACATACACACACAAAAGAAAACAAAACCACTAAAAAATAAGTGGTGGCTTTTTATTTAAAAAGAAAAACTCAAAGGTATGTGGACTTAGGTAAATTCCTATTTCACAAGACTGGATACTTTTATAGAGCGGTGTAATGAAATATCATTTGAGTTGGTCAATGAACTATGTCTTCCATGGTTTAGATTGACACTCATCTAGAATAACCTTTGACAAGAACAACACAAATTTTTTTCTAAGATTTCGATGATTAGTTGTGACTCATTCGATTGATCTTATGTCATATAACATATATATCGTGACAATTATCAAAAAAGTTCTAAATCTATTGTATTCATGCTAGTTTGATCTTAAATCTTTAATTGTGTCAATTTAATCTTAAATCTTTTTACGATTTGCAAATGCAGTCCTTTTAGCTAATTTTGACTTAAAAATAATAACTTGGTAGTCCAATCCAACCATCTAATATGGCGTGAATGGCACTGACTTGAAATTTTTTTAAAAATATCTGAAAATAAATTCATACAATTGAAAGGTATAAAATTAAACCAATACAAGTGCAATTGATTAATTTTTTTGGTGGTAATTTTCCCTAATTTCTAGAGAAATTGGATGCATTACTCTTATAATGACCGGCATAGCGAAAAATTCAGAAAAAGTACCGAGTGCAATTCAGAAAACCACGGCCTCATAATGATGCGTACGTCGATATAAGAATAAAGCCCCCCCACCCCGGGACATTTGCTCCTTTTTTTCCCCATGACATTTCTCTGTCGGCGAATTAAATTAGGGTTTGACAAAGGGATGGTCTCTCCCTCTCTTGCATGTGTAAAGAAAAAAGTTCAAGCCACCGTTGGCCGCTCACTAAGGAATGGATCCGATGCGTCATTTTCTCCCGCAGAAGTGAATGAATGGCATGAAAAAAACAAACTTTTCTTTTTCTCGGGATTGCAGTCTCACGAATTATTCTCTTCTTCATTTATTTGTTTACTTGTGCGTTTGTTTTCGTTTCTTTGTTTTGCCCAGTTGGGTATTTTCAGAGCACACCCTTTTCATCCATGTCAAGATTCGGAAGGCGAGAGAAATATATACTCTCCTACGACTCGATGAAGTTGGGCTAAGTGAGAATCGAACGCGACTCTTACTAAAACGGGCAGTCGGGTTCCTAGTGATTTACTTTGTCTTTGAATGATCTTGATACTGCCCTCGTACATCATTAGCCACTCCATCGATTTGTGGAGTCGACCCTTCTTGGGTAAAAGCTTCATTTTTTTTTCCATTGATTTCTTCTTTTTCAAGGAACATATAAGCATGAAGAAGGCCAATGAAACTGGAGGGGCAGTGCATTTATCATCTTGCAAACCATGCAGAGCCATATTTGACCGTTGAATATTCACTTTGGTCCATTACTCATTTTCTCTGAGTAAAAAGATCAAGCCAAGACAAGAAACTTGTCTTGTCTTACTCGGGCGTGAGAGAGAGAGAGTATGAGAGAACGTGTGCGTCAGAAGAATACACAAGACCTTGTCAGTTCTTCAGCTTCAAAAATAGATGCCTCCCACAAATTTCCAAACTTTTATTGACTGTACGTTTTGTCTCCCGGCTCTGCACACAGCTCCAGAAAAAAAAAAGAGAAAAATGAAGGGAAAGGGAGAAAAAGGGACCCCTGCAAAAATCCCAAATTTAAAAGCACTCAAACAAAATATCATGATGCTGATCATGTCTTATGTAATAACTCCGTATTGCAGTCACAGAAATGGGGCCTGCAATGAGAGGTCGATCTCACACGGTCCACTGCCAAACGCTAAGGCCCTTTTGCCACTATTGTCTTTCACGGGTCCTCCTTAATTGCCTGCCTTTTCACCTCCCCACCTTCACTCTGGGTAAATTGCTCTCCCCTCCCCCTCCCCAAAAAAAAAAAAAGGCAACGTGGATTTGGTGAGAGACCCGGACGAGACTCGTATGTATAAGGACTCAAAGGAACAATCGACGGGTGTGATTTATTCGGTTCATGCAGACCCGGGTCTCAGCAAAAGTACTTTTCGTTTCAGAAAGAGCCAAGCCAACAAGCCAAGAAAGCTTCGTGTGGGGCTTCTTCAAACGGGGATTTAGGTTTTTGCACACTGTGAATTCATTCCTGTGGAAAAGGGGTTTTAAATTCCTCCGTTCTTGCATGCATGCAAATTCTTTACCGGAAGAGGCTTCCTTTTGCTCCGGCCCTACTTCGCTGAACGGGGGATTATTATTAGGCAAATGCGACTCAGACTCCGAAAAGAGAGCGAATTCAATTTGCTTTGCACTCCACTGCACCACCACCCCCCATCTGCTGCTGCTGCTGCTGCTGCTTCTGAATGTATGATCAAGTTCAAGCCCAAATTTCTGAAAATCTCGCCAGCCCCACGATGGCCAGCAGCTCTGAAGTCATCATGATACTCCCACCGTCAGGTCACCTCACCCTTATTGATTAGAGGGTGGTCCAAGGGTCCTCGCCCCATTTTCTTTTGTACTCAATATAAGTCGATTCTGGAATTTTGAAAATTAGAAGAGTCGGCAGTACTTTGTAATTACTACTTTGGGTATAGATATATAGTTGATAAAATCACACCCGATAAATAAAAAAATTTAGGGTAAACGCTACCAACAACCTCAATTTATACTAATTGCAACATATCTACCCTATATTTATATCAATGTGACACATTTATTAAAAAAAAATTTACGACTTCAAAATTCTCAAACTTCTATCAGTGCAATATATTTATCCTTAACTTGACGGCAAGGATAGTGGCAATGATGACGATGAGGGCGGTGGCAGCAGCACTAACGATGAGGATTCTCTAGTGTAAAAAAGAAGAAGTTTAAAGTATATATGTCATATTAGTATAAATTTGGGGGTGGCCAAATGTATCGGGTATAAATTTTGGGTTTTTGGTGGCATAAGGAGAAATTTTAAGATAAATTTATCACAACTAATACACATTTGTGATTTTTGGTGTCACAAATAAGTCTAAGATAAATATGTCGCAATGAGTATAATTTGTGACTTTTTGTGATTTTTTTCCCAATTTTTTTTAAAAATAAGGATGCAGCTATGTAGAGATAAGATAGAATTTTATGAGATGAATTAGTACAACCAAATCATCAAATTAAACTAAATTAATCATAGAGGCGTTTTTGTATTTGAAAATAGTTTTTGAAAAATAGTTTTTGAAAAAAAAGATCCTCATTTACCCGATGCGCAGAAGAAGCAATCCTGCATGCATCCGTGCAGATACGCTGAGCTGGAAAACATATATATTCTCAGAAAGCACCGGTCTAACATATAGTTAGTAGTGTAAAGGAAGATTGAATTTTGGGATTATCATGACTTAGAGTGCTTTTCAGCATTCGTCAGCATAAGAAACACAAGGCTGGAACTTGGATGTGAAACCATAGTTTTGCTTCTTCAAAAATCAACTAGTCTTTTGAAGTTGACGTGTTAGGGTTATGTATATTTCTGTGAGGACTGTTAAAATGGGTTATAAATCCATATTTTTAATTCCTATTTATGAAAGTAGATCGTAAATAGGCCATTTCAAATTTAAAATATGAGCCATAATAGGTTTTACTAAAATAAAATAAAACAAAAAAAGCCCGACTGAATTTGGGCCTTGGTAGGTTAAAACAAGCTCATTTCCAACCCAAAATAGTAATTAGTTGAAGAAAGGGGGAAAAAAAAAATCTCTCTCTCTCATCCAGATTGACGAAGATTGGAATGACTCGGCCAAAAACAATAGCTTCACCATCAACCATGCAACCAAAAACGCACAACGATTTTTCAATGCCAATCCTCCAAAGTCAAAACTGATCGGAGTCTCCCCACAATCGAGAATTCATCAAATAAAAACTGATGAACGAAGATATGGAGCGATCAACTAATAGAATCCCAGTGAAGCCGCCAATGCAGCTCAGGTCGCTGTCGAACTTGCAACGTGTGATTTTTACCACCGTAGTTGTAGAGAAATTATGAAGTGCTCGACACCCGGCTTGAATCAGCAGGGTCTCTCACCAACTTGCTCTCCATAATGAGAAAAAACAACGGTCTCGATGTTCCAGGCGGGTCGAGGGTTTGTTTGGAGAAGGAGCATTCCTACAGATGAAGAGGGGGGTGGTCGAGGTGCTTCGGTGGTTCAGGGTGGTGCCAACGGCGGAGAAAGGGTGGAGGTGATGCTCATTTCGTAACTCGTAGAGGAAGGGGCGGATTGCATCTCCACTTTTTTTTTTTTTATTAATTTTTATTATCTTAAATTTGCTAAGTGCTTGATCGGTATATTTAAATAATATATGAGTTATGTGAGTAGGTTTGGGTTGAACCTGGGTTGAGTTAGGTACAAGCCATTTAAATTGTTTAGAATATAAGTGGGCCTTTGTGAGTTAAATAAGCAAATTTGGATTAAACCCATCAATGACCCACTCAAAGCCAACCCAACTCACCGATTTGTCGCCTCTAGTTCTTGTTTTCTTTCTTCCATCTTCTAAAACTAATCAACAGAAATGAGGAAAAAGGGCCTTGTTCGGCCTAGCCCGGTCCGGTTTGCCAATTGAGAGCCCAAGCTAGCTCAACTAGCTTGTGGAGCCCGGCCAGAGAATGAGCCGTGGATCTGCGCTGGATCGTTGCCACTTTGGCATCCCTCTCGTTGGTATAATTTAGTCTTCAAAAAGTTGGTTCGATTAGGTGGACAAAGTCAAGAAATTTATATGGTTCTTACTATAGTCTCATTTGACTCTTTGAGTCCCGATCTTCCCTTTAAGCACTGTAATTAGTCCTGGCACACAGGAGACTTTCATGGTTCGAGTTGAAAAAAACAAAAAGGGAAGAAGACTATGAAATAACATGTGAAGTATGCATGCATATGCTGTTAGAATGAGGAACCCTTTGGCTTTGACCAGTTAGGAGGACTTAAGAAGGAGCACTAACGTGTGTTCTTTTGATAACCGGTCATGAATTCGGTAAGGATTAGTTGAATACTTGGAAAGGTATAGAACCCTATTATTTCCAGCTTAGGAAAGAATTAGAGAGGACGCCAACACAGTGCAGATGGAGATATGGCTTCAGTAATGTTTTAACATAATTAATAAGTAATTCCATCTACTCCATTCTATCAACAGTGGGTCAATTACCTCCTTTACTTCAATGGCATTTGGATTGAAAATTCGCGATTTGTCAATTTATTCAGTATCCTCTAAGTCTCGTTCTTCCCTTTAAGCACTGTAATTAGTCCAAGCATAGAGGAGAATTTCACGGTTCGAGTTGGAAAAATACAAAGAGGGAAGAAGACTATGAAATAACAAGTGAAGCATGCATGCATTTGCTGTTAGAATGAAGAACCCTTTGGCTTTGACCGGTTAGGAGGACTTAAGAAGGAGCACTAACTTGTGCAATTTTTTATAGCCAGTCACGAATTTGGTGAGGATTAGTTGAATACTTGGAAATGTATAGAACTGTATTATTTCCAGCTTAGGAAAGAATTAAAGAAAACACCGACACAGTACAAATAGACATATGGCCCTAGTAATGTTTTAACATAATTCGTAAGTAATTCCATCTACTCCATTTGATCAATAACAAATTGATTACCCTTTTGTTTCGATGGCCTCTCGATTGAGAATTCGCGATTTGCAAACTTGTTCTATATCCTTAGAGTAATCACAAGATCTTGTAAATATCAGGTTAAAAATATATGTTTTGGAACAAATTTTATCTGAAAATCAAATCCACCCTCCTTTTGGCAGATCGACATTAATTCTCCGCAGTCCAACATCATCCTAAAACTCTCAAATCGAATCAGATCTAGATCTCGAAAGGAAATTTTATCCAACATCATTTTTGGCTTTGCCCATTTTTATTATATTTCTTGGGGGGTCTTTCCCATGCGATTACCTATTCCATGGTTGGAATTATTCAAATTACAGACGGCCTGCCCTTGTCTTATCTGGCATCATTTTATGTCTGATGCACTGATTGGCTGCTCCACCGAACCCAATCCAAACGAGAAGTCAGATTTCCAATTACGAACGACGCCAAGAACGAGGGAAGTTTCGGCGGAGGAACGACCGTCGTTTTGTTTTGCAAAGGCATCCTCGATAACTTAATATGCATCGCCACACGACAGAAAACATAGAAAGATGAATAATAATAATAATAATAATAATATTTCTCAATAATCGCACAAGCTGTGTGTCAGATATTATGTGGGTGATAGGATGGTCAGAGAAGGCGATGTTCCCTTCCCCGGCGACACGGCTACGAGCGCTGCAGGTGATAATTCTTTATTCGTACATAAAAATCACGTCACCTCAACAGAATAAGACAATAAATATATATTTTCTTATAATATGCTATATGGAAAGGTCGAGAGACATGAAGCGAATGGGCCCCACGGTGTGAAGTTTGACCCTTTGACTTTCTGTGTTTGAATTGAGGCTGTCGTCACGTTGAAACCGCTCTCTTTTTATATAATTAGGCTGCGCATGATGACGTTTCTCTTCCGGAAAAGAATTTTTTTTTTTTCAAAAATAGTTCTTTTATATTTCTATTTCGGGGAATAATTTCTGAGTAAAAAAACTAGTTTGGTAACTACACAAAATTTCTACTCTTGGAATAGAAAAAGAATAGAAATGTGTTTGGTAACACAACGATTATTTTTTGTATTTATTTATTTTTTATTCTTGCTCATGGATCGCCGACGACCGGCGGCGGCTGGTGGCGGCGGCGGCTCGGGGTGGCCGCGGCAAGAGTGAAGAATAAAAGAAAAAAAAATTGACTTATTTCTAGAAATTGTTCCCGGGACAAGAAGCAATTTTTTTTTTTGTTTCTCGTTTCTACTCCAAATCTATTCCTTGGCTAACTTTCTATTCCGAGGAATAGAAAAACAACTTGGCGTTACCAAATGGGTTTCTGTTCTTTTTTTTGTTCCGGAGAACAAAAGAACAGAAATTCTTAGGAGGAGAAATGTTATCATGCGCGCCCTTAATGTCTGGATGGTTAGCACTTGGTACCGAAACCGGTTTTCAGATCCGAAGGAATATGGGAGAAATTATTTTAAATGATCTTACACTCCTATTATTTCCAGTTGAGTATATTGTTACAATCCATAAATCAAAGTACATATTGGGACAAAGTTCAAATTTGTACTTAAACTGATAGCTAGAATCTCCTCAGTTGGTCCAATCATAAATTAAAAATAATAATAAAAACAAAAGCCAATTTATTCTTCTCCGTCCACACTTAAAGAAGTCCCAGATTCTCCAATCAAGCGGTTGCGATTGGGCCCAAATTGGGGCTCGACTCCATGGCTTTCATGGCTTGGAACCTTGGCTCTTTGGCTTGGAACTTGAGAGCAGCATACAGTTTCATGTAGTCCTCGAACACAAACTTCGGATAAGCTACTTTGCTGGCCTCCTCTGCCTCGCTCTCCACAAGTGCCGGTGCCGGATAGATCACGGCATCACTGCCTGGGTTGTAGAATGAAGCTATGGACATCCTGTTTCCATCGGTCTGGGCCACCACCCTGTGCAGTATGCTCTTGTACTTTCCATTAGTTATCACCTGCAATTGATTTGAAACTTTCTTGTATTAAAAGGTGATGGTTTCGTTGTACTGCCTAAGCAATAGTGCGATTGATGCGTTGAGAAGCCCTTTTCTTTTTTGTTTTTTGGGGTCGCAAGTGTGAGTATGTAAGTTACCTCAATTTGGTCACCGAGGTTGACGACGATGGAATGGCGCATTGGGGGGACGTCAACCCACTGGCCATCCTTAAGGAGCTGCAGTCCGCTAACCTTGTCGTCTTGGAAGAGCAGGATGACGCCACCGGCGTCGGTGTGGGCCCGGAGCCCCTTGATCAGGTCAGGCTTCGGGCACGGCGGGTAGTTGCTAACCTTGGTGCCGAAGTTCGGTCCGCAGGACCCGTAGAAGGCCTTCTTCAAGTAACCTTTCTCCAGGCCCAGGTTCTCACACAGTAGGTCCATGAGCTCCTCCGCCAGCTTCTCCAATTTCAGTGCAAACTCCTTCATGACTTTCCTGCACATCAAACGGTAGAAGGTCATCAACGATGGATGCGGAGCGAAATGTAGCTTTTCATCTAAGTTGATAAATTCTCATCATCAGTTACCTGTGGTCATCAGCGAGATCTGGGATTTCGGAGATGTTGGAGACAGGAAGGTGCTTCAAGTGGAAGGTGCTTTCCCAGTCCAAGTCGTGGACCTCTGTCTGGACATACTCGAGCCCCTTGCTCGCCACCAGCTCTCTGAACCTCTGCTCCATGCATTTCTTGTAGTGCCCTTTTGTCATGCTTTCGACCGTGTCCATCAGCTCGGGTGAAATCCCATGATTCACCAGCTTCATTTGGTCATTTCCCAAGGCATCACAATCCAAAATGTTAGACCCACTTTTTCAAACATAAAATATAGGTTACACAGAGAGAGAGAGAGAGAGAGAGAGAGAGAGAGAGAGGGGTACCTCAAAGAAGCCCCAGTTCTCACAAGCATCTTTGATCTTGTCCATGGTGATTGCTCTCTTCTCACCATTCAAGTTCTCCATGTTGATCACTGGGAAGCTCTCCATTTTCTCTCTCTAGAAGCTGCAGTGAAACCTTGCTTCTCTTTTGGTTACTCTCTCTCTCTCTCTCTCTCTCTCACAGAATGAAGATAATGCACTTGCTTTTTTGCCTTGCCTTGTCTTGTGCATTGGGTTGTCTGGTGGGTTCGCTATTTATAGAAGTTTTTTCCTACTGCACAGGAGAGGACTTCCTTGATCCCTTTCCATGTTCACATGCTGGTACAGAGCATGGGATGGCCCATTGAGTGGAACGAGGATTGAATAAGATGGAAAATTACTAAAATTATGACATCCAGTGGGTCCCAATGGAAGTGGCTGTGGTCAGCCTGCCTTGTCCAACCTTCTCTCTTGCTCTCTGGATTTTGGACCCCCCTTTGGATAGTGGTGGGCCTGGTGGCTAAGAATCCTCCTCCTTTTTCGCGTTTATTTTTTTCTTCCGCGCCCTTTTGACCAAAGTTTAAACTTTAAAGTCGGCAGTGACCTTCCAAGAACGTGCACTAAACTAGAACCCACAATCTACGTGCCTCATCGATGACATGTCGATAAGATAGGTTAAACAAGATGTTCACAAGGTGTACGGCAATTAGAGTACGCAAGCTGCGGATCTTGTGACAAAAAAAAAACATGTTTGATTTATGATCTTGTACACTATGGTTTAAGTTGTATTTGCATCTTGAAAATGTGACTAGTTCAACAAGTCAGGAGACTTAGGTAATTTTATCTAGATACACAAATACATTGTAAGTATTAAGAGCATAGTTAATATTTGGACAAATTATCCAATCAATTATAAACTTGGGATATCAATTCAATCATAAACTCATGAATTTTGCCAAATTTGTTTCAAATCTTTGCGCGAAATTCCAATATGGCTATTTTTTATTAATTTTCGTCAGAAATTGCAGACGTAACAGTCTAGTCATTGTGAGTCGTCTTATGCGACATACTACTACGTCTTTAATTTCTAGCGAAAGTTGATTAGGACGAACTACCATGGAGTTTCATACAAAGGTTTATATTTAAATTGACGAAATTGGAAAGTAGAAAGATTGAATTGATATTCGTATAATAAATTTATGATTGATTAGAAAAATTTCCCATCGACGTTTTGCATGACTTAATCGTGGGTTATCAAGAAAGATCCACGTGAATCCCAAAATAATCAACATGCTAAGCATCATGGCCTGTGTGCTCTAAGTAAAGTTTTTCATGACATCAGTTAAATAAATGGGATTCGATCCTTATTTAGAAGCAAGTGACTTGTGCACATTTTCCTATTCGACATGGCAATCTTGTATGATAAATGTTTTGCTGTTGATTGGTTCCGTAACTAGATGGTTTCCATATGATCTCGCTCATCCGCATCATCTTGCCATTTTAAAAAAAAATTAAATCCGATTTTTATGATAAGATTAAGAGATCATATTATATAAATGGGTCAATTGAACACTAGTTAGGTGACTATGAAGAAGCGGAGATATTGTTGGATGCTTTTGAGACAAGATCATCCAATTTAATTGTTAGGTGTCACTACATTGATTTTAATAGAAGAAGAAATTGCCTTTGCAGTCCATTTTTTTGATTTAACGTGACTTAAATTGCTTTTGCAGATTACCCTCAACATGAATTCAAAGTGAAAACCACTTTTGCTAAAGTTACGGTGCACAAGCAGAAAAGCAGTGGAAAAAATGGACTGCCAAGGCAATTTAAGTCATGTTCCATCTGCTTTTGGTCGTCAGTGATTTGACCCCGACCTACTCATTTAACAAATAGTTAGAATTGAAGGGGAATGTTGCTAATCTCAAAGCAATCGTGCTTTGCGGGGTAGGATGTCTCTTTATGTACTTTCCGCAAGAAGGCCAGGCAAATTTGGTTTGGAACATGATGCTGGACATCTTTTTTGATTCTCATAATTTGGCAACGGTCCGATTAGTCTATCTCACGCGTTTCGTCATGCGTTTTATCATTATGAATCGCGTGCATAATGATATAAAAATCGGACACGTTTTATCTTTTCATCTTCAACCAAAGTCAATTAACCCCGCGCCGAGATTATTACACATAATGATAATATCGTGTCTTGTCATGATTTCGACTGGCAACATCGAAAAATAAATTCGACAAGAGAATTACCAAAATAGACCTAAATTTATTGCATTTTTTCTTATTTGCTCCTAAATCTTTTTTTTCTTTTTTTGCTAATTGAGTTTTAAACTTTTTATATTTATGTCAATTTAGTCTGTCTGACCAATCTTGGTGAGACCTCGTCATTGCTCGCGAGGTTGAGCCTTGCCCTCACTCTCACGATGCTATTCGAGGTTGTGCTCCCTAACCATGGTGAGGCTCACCCTCACCAAAGTGCTTGGTGAGGTTGAACTAGATGGCTGTAGCTTTTGGTTGGTCTAGTGATCGACTAGAGGAAGAAGGAAAGAAAAAATTAAAACATAAAAAATATTAAAAACATATTAAAAATATTAAAAATTAATAAGTCAATGTTCATGTCAATGTCAGATGGTTAGCGCCAACTAGCATCCATATCAGTGCTAGCCAACCAAAATTGGTTAGATAGACTAAATTGGCATAAATGAAAAAATGTTTAGAATTGAATTAACATACAAAAGTTTAGCATTGAATTAGAAAAATTACAACAAGTATATGACTATTTTTATAATTTTCTCCAAATTCGACATCCCACACTTCTTAAGACGTATGAAACATCAGTATTTCACAGCCGGCATGGATAAGGTTCACGTAATTCTACGCAAGTAATGACTGGTGAAACCAAACAATTCCAAATATGCAGGATGATAATTACAACAGGAAAGTACTGAAAAGAATTAGAGAGAGAATGTCGGTTATGGAATGGCGAGAGAGAGTGGGATGGTGGGGTTGCATTGGAAAGGGTTCAATAATGATAAAATGCACTTTTTTTTTTTTTTTTCCCTTTCGTCTGTTCTTTTCTTTGAAGTGTATAGATGCACGTAGATGAATACGGCACATGCAATGCCACGTTCACACGCTAGACCACTTGATGAACCTGCGTCTCCCATTCCGCGTCTGCTAAAAAATTGAAATCGACACCAACATGCGAATGTGTGCTTGTTCGACTGTTATTGAAGGCACTTTGTTCTTTCTGTACACAATTGAAAATAAGGGTTTTGATGTCAGTCTTATCTTTATGTGATGATTTTGGTTAGATTGTAATGCTTATCAATTGATGCAGTTAAAAAAGTTAGGACTGAATTGGTAAAAGTGTAATAATTTAGTACTTTTTAGACAATTTTCCCGCAAATGATATATTATGTATCAACTAAGTGTATTAATTGAAAAATTATCATTTGTTTTGAGAATGTAGCTAAACTAGTAATATCCTAAATTTGTTATTGGTTTTTGAATATAATTCGCTCGATATAAATCCACTCAGACACATTGCTTAGCAAACCAACAATCTAAATCGGTCCTTGCAAGCATAGAGCACACGCAACATTTGCAGTCGATGTGGTAAATATAGATTAGGATATGCGATGTGGACTAACTTTTGCCCCTAATTTTAGACTAGCCTATTAAGTCTATTTAAGTTATGATGTATTCGTAGACTATGTACACGTATGTCAAACTTTTCTACGACTCAAAAAAGAGAAGCTTGCCCTTACGGCACCTATAACAAAATTTCTAGGGTTTCCCTTACCAAATCAAACAGGTATATTCTAGACAAGACCCTACTTATGCATCACATGCATGTTATTGGGATTTAGGATGAGGGCGACTTGAACCATGTAATTCTCACACCGTAAGCTTCCAAGTAAATAAATAATTTATGAAGTAAGCAACCTTGAATTTTTTTCACAAGGCGGCTTGCAATTTTATCATCTTGAGTCGTCTCTCCATTCAAAAAGATTTCTTCTGTAGAATGGGGAGCATGCCAATTCTGATTTTTCGAATTAATCAAAGTGGATTTCAAAATTTGCTCATGTATACAAGGCTCGACTTCATTTATCATTAAGGACTTAATCTCGCCTCTAATTAAGACCATTCCTACGATTCAAGCATGCATAGGGACAAAATTCAAGGAGGCTCTGCATTAAATTCTAGAAAATTTCTCTTGTCAACATGTGGTCGAATCATTTGTGGAGGGCAAAGTAGACCTTTCTTATCATTGACCTCAATTTGCTAAGAGCGACATGCTCTTGATTACTCCAAAAGATTACAAGTACTAAAAAAGAATGATCTATAATGTACTTATTTTAATGTAAATACTTTCCAATGTGTAGATTAACAAAAGATGATGAAATTACAAAACAATCGGTCCAATTACATTATATTGTTGGCTGAATTGACTGGTGTAGGTGTTACACAAAAGATCGCTACAACTTGCATCGGTACTTGTGAAAAATAATGTCGATTATGAGTCTAGTTGATGATCTAATAGTATTACTATAGAACTTTGACCGTGAGAGAGAGGCCTTGGTCTTGCAACTTGACGAGTTTTTTAGTCTATTGAGGGTCATTTACGGTTCATGTATGGGTCTTGAGGCAGCACATTCTCATGCACTCGCCGCCCGGTCGGCTAGGGCCGGCGACCCCGGCCAACCCTCCCCCTCCATCGCTGGCCCTTCTGGCGGCGGCGAGGGCTCGGCCCTCGGCCGCCTCCCTTTGCCCTCACTTTTTTTTTTTTTCTAAATTTTAAGTTTTTTATTTTTTAAAATATTGTATATAATTTTAATTTTTAATTTAATTTAATTAATTTTTATATTAATTATTTTTCACATCAGAGATAAAACGACGTCGTTTTTGCATTTTTAAACCACGTTAGCATGCAAAACAATGCCGTTTTGCACTCACCTCGTCGGAAAATTGCCACGTCAGCAATTTGGCGGATTTTGGCCGGATTGGCACTTAAGTGATTAATTTTGCTTCAATTTTGGCATTTAAGTGTTTATTTCGAAACTTTTGGTACTTAAGTGTCCCTCCGTGTCAAGTTTTGACACTTGGGCTGTACTTTAGTTGACAAAATCTATTCTACACCTAGCAAATGATATATCATGTCTCAGCTAATATATTAAACTATTATTGGTTCTTGACTATGATCTGCTCGATATGTACCCACTCTCTGCTTGATAAACCCACTCTGACACATTGCTTAGCAAACCAACTTCCTAAACTGATCTTTGTAAGGGTAGCGCGCACACAACATTTGTAGTCCACATGCTAAATATAGCTTAGGTTATACGTCACGCAAACTAACTTTGGCCCCTCATTTTAGACTAACCTATTAAGTCTATTTAAGTTATGATGTATTCATAGACTATGTAAGTATATGTCAAATTTTTCTACGACCCAAAAAAGAGAAATTTGGTATTATGGCACCTGTGATGAAATTTCCAGCGTTTCCCTTGCCAAATCAAATAGGTCTATTCCATATAAGATCCACCTTGTGCATCAAATGCGTGTTATTAGGATTTAGGACAAGAGCAACTTAAACCATGCAATTCTCACACCGTAAGCTCCTAGGTAACTAAATAATTTATGACGTAAGCAACCTTGTTTCTGTAGCATCAATTGTTCTTAATTTTTTTTCCCAAGATTTCCATTTGTAATATCTGAATTTCTTTCCCCAGACGGCTTGCGTTCCTATCATTTCTTCTCTCCATTCAAAGGATTTATGCAGCAGAATAGGGAGGATGCCAATTCTGATTTTTTGAATTAATCAAAGTGGATTTCAAAATGTGCTCATGTGTACAAGGCTCGACTTCATTCATCATCAACGACTTAATCACGTCTCTAATTAGGACCTATCCTCTTCGTGATGATTAGCTCAAGATGCAAGCATGCGTAGGGCCGAAATTCAAGGAGGCTGTACATTAAACTGCTTAGAAATTTCTCTTGGCAACAAGCAGTCAAATCATTTGTAGGGACGAAGTAGACCTTTCCTTGTCATTGACCTTAATTTGCTAAGAGCGACACGCTTGATTATTCCAAAATAATATGAGCACTGAAAAGAATAATTTAAAATGTAATTATATTAATGTAAATACTTCATGATTTGTAGATTAACGGAAGATAATGAAATTACAAAAAGGGGTCCAATTGCTTCAGAAGATCGTCAGCTGAATCGAGGTGAAGGTGTCATGCAGAAGATCGGTACAACTCGTGTTGGCTGCATCTATGTGAAAAAGAGTTTTGATTAGGAATTTAGTTAATGATTTAATGGTACTATAGAAGAACTTCGACCGTGCGAGCGGTCTTGGTCTTGCAATTTGACGAGTTAATTTTCTATTGAGGGTCGTTTACGGTTCATGGGGCCGGCAGGGGGCAGCATATTCTTATGATTTGAAAATGCACGTGATTTTTTTTTTTTTCTTTTTCCTTTGTGGTTTCTTAACAGAAATTCTTGAAACCGTCCAATCAAACCCCGAGCTTGCGAGTCTTCTACAAAGAACAGAACGGCAGGGGTGGGAGGCCCACCAAAGTCCAATCATGATGGGATTTGAAAGGTTTCACGAGATAATTCGAGCTCTATTTGCGAAAAAAAGAAAAGAATGAAAATTCGTTTAGTAATGTCAGTTAATTTTTTTTTGAAATAAAATCAAGAAATTAAAAAAAGTTACTTCTTCGTTCCTGGGAACAACCGAAGAATAAAATAATTTTTTTTTTCTTTTTTTCATTTTCTTCTTTTCCTTTTTTTCTTCTTGGCAATAGCCGGTGACTAGCCAAACGAGAGCAGACGACCTCACTGGCCATGAGTAAGGCTTGGGCCGATGAGGCTCCCTCGAGGTCGGCACTAGCTAGAAGAAGAAGAAAAAGAGCGGACGACCTCACTGGCCATGAGTGAGGCTTGGGCCGATGAGGCTCCCACGAGGCCGACGCTAGCTAGAAGAAGAAGAAAAAGAAGAACTTGAGCCCGCGCCAGCTAGAAGAAGAAGAAGAAGAAGAATTGAAAAAAGAAAAGAAAATAAAGAAAATAAAATTACTTTAAAAAATTAAAAGAAATTTTAAGTCACAAAAAAATTTGAAGGTTGTACTAAACACATTTCAACTCTGGAAATATGAATTTTGTAGAATTATAAAACGTTTTCAAATACTCAGAAACTCATATAGAGAGCTGAATTAGAAAAAAAAAACTATTTTTGAGTGGAAATTATTCTCGAGAACAGAATGGTTACCAAACAACTCCTTAAAGTTCAATGTGGGGCCCCGTGATGCTATGAGCAAAGCATGTGAGCATTTTTAACAAAGTTCAATATTTCTCTTGATATATGCAATTAAGAGGAGCAAGTCAAGCAAAATTGTCACATGATTTGATTCAAAATGACATGATACGTACGTGAACATCGTGAGCATGAGATATTCTAATGTGATCCGACCTCGATCAACTAAAATTCTTATAAATAGCAACAAAGTGCATGTGTTTATAAAATCTGCTATGAACGTCGCATATTTTCTCCTCCTTGAAGTCCCTTGAGATTGAAATTATAGTAAATGGAGATATACCTTACTTGATATAGCCATTCGTAACATAGTTTTTCTTTTATTTTTAATGCCATTAACTAGATCAATCTACACCGCCCAATTCGGCCGTCTGAGAACAAAACCTTGCCCATTTTGAACAAGTTTGCAAAATCGCGGATTCAAGCATTGGGACCTTTGATTGTTCTTCTTATCCTTTCCACCCTGTGAGAACTTTCTTCTTGCCTCTCGATGAAAAAAATTGGGAGCCGACATTCTCAGAGAAGAAATGAACCGGCAAATTCTAGCAAAGAACATTTTATGGGCCATCCATCTTGGAAACGATCATTGACAGAGCAGATGGAGAGACTGGAGAGGTCGGTGGAGACCAAAAGGAGCCAATCAAGGCTTGCAATTCAACGATGGAATTTCTCAAGAGTGAGAGCAAATTGACATGACTTTGATTTATAACACCACACCCCCACCAAAAAAAAAAAAAAAAAAACAGATTTTTGATAGATAATAATTATAAGTTTTGGGTTAGTGAGCCCGTCGATCACGGTTTCTAGTGGATGAGCCCATGAGTCGATTGCCCATACCAATGCGTGGCCAGCTTGTCTTTGAATTGACCCCTTTGATCGAATCAAGAAATTTGATTTGCGTTCACATCTAAGTTAATTAATGATGGAGATGGAATTTGGGAACACGTTCATCTTGATTCTGTCGCCCTAACCAACCCAAACCCCACCCCACCCCCCACCCCCCAATTTTTTTTTTCCCATATTGTTTTGCTCTAGTAGGGGAACTGACGGCATGATTTTGACGGTCCAAAGATGCTGTCGAGGTCCTTCCAACCTGCTAATTTACAAGCACATTTTAGAGATTGTGTCAGAAGCAAATCCATGGAAATGAGCATCGAAAGTTTGATGACAGGTTCGGGCATCTCCGAGCTTAGGTAGTATTGATTCTCGGGCCAATTGGAGGATAACATTACAAGATTCAATGAGGGAAAGAAAATTAATACGACTTGACACGTTTCGACTTATCTTGAATAGATTTATCATTCTTACATCGTCAATATATTTTTTACAATAAAATTGAAATTTGATGAATAGCCAATGCTACTACAATCTTATGACACAAGCTGACAGCTTTAGGGGGAAAATTATCTATCTATAACAGTGAAATTGTTTAAATGACAAGAAGTATGGGTATAATTATTCAGACATCGTTAACATCATGGGCTTGGTAATTGATCTAATATGCGTCTAGGCCCATAAAATTCATATGTGGTCTCACTTATGGCCAATTAATGGACCAATAGTCATCACTTGATAAAGTTTATATTCAGACATTGTTAACATCATGGGTTGGTTCCTGGATATATAACATAAGTGAACCTGATCATTGAGCGAGTTTAGATGGGTTGAGTGGGGTGTCTGAGCTAAAAAAGTTTATTGTAGGCTTGTAATCCACCAAATTTGATGATTTATACTCCAATATGTTAAAAGAGATGCGTACATTCAAAAGTTGGGTGCTTCATTAATTTCATGAATTTTTTTCCAGATTAAGAGATTCTAGTAGCTATTTTATTGATACTTTGCTCAAGCACATTGTTGAGTTATTTTGAGCTGCTCGCCATCTTTATAATCAACAAAGCCTTCATTGGGTTTGGGTTAGAATGATGTTCTAAGTTATTAGATACTACAAAACCAACCAATGGAGAGATCAATTGCACATGCTATAACATGCAATATTTCATAAATAATTTAACATGTATCATATCAAATACTAACGCGACAATTTTTCTCAAGTTTGGCATAGGACTTCCACGACCAAAAAATTCAGTCGTTTCCAACCCAAGAGGACTTTCGTATATGTGTATGACTAAATCTTTTGCAAGCAAAGAATTGCAAAGAATTCCCCAAATCAAGCGGTTGCAATTGGCTCCAAACTGGGGCTCGACTCCATGGCTTTCATGGCTTCGAATCTTGGCTCTTTGGCTTGGAACTTGAGAGCAGCATACAATTTCATATAGTCCTCGAACACGAACTTCGGATAAGCTGCTTCGCCGCCCTCCTCTGCCTTGCTCTCCACGAGTGCCAGTGCCGGATAGATCACGGCGTCGCTGCCCGGGTTGTAGAATGAAGCTATGGACATCCTGTTCCCATCGGTTTGAGCCACCACCCTATGCAACACACTCTTGTACTTCCCATTGGTTATCACCTGTATTTGATTTGAAACGATCTTTCAATTTCAAATGCCGAACATGATATTCTTGTATTAAAAGGTGATGGTTTCGCTATATTGCGTAAGCAGCAGTGCGAGTATGTATGTTACCTCGATTTGGTCGCCGAGGTTCACCACGATGGAGTGGCGCATCGGGGGGACGTCGACCCACTGGCTGTCCTTGAGGAGCTGCAAGCCGCTGACCTTGTCGTCCTGGAAGAGCAGGACAATACCGCCGGCATCAGTGTGGGCTCGGAGCCCCTTGATCAGGTCGGGCTTCGGGCACGGCGGGTAGTTGCTGACCTTGGTGCCGAAGTTCGGCCCTTTGCACCCGTGGAAGGCCTTCTTCAAGTAACCTTTCTCCAAGCCCAGGTTCTCACACAGCAGGTCCATGAGCTCCTCCGCCAGCGTCTCCAACTTCACTGCAAACTCCTTCATGACTTTCCTGCACATCAAACGGTGAAAGGGTATCATCGATAGATGCGGAGTGGAATGCAGCTTTTCATCTAAGTTGATAAATCCTCGTCATCAGTTACCTGTAGTCATCATCGAGATCTGGGATTTGGGAGATGTTAGATACGGGGAGGTGCTTCAAGTGGAAGGTGCTTTCCCAGTCCAAATCATGGACCTCTGTCTCGACATACTCTAGCCCCTTGCTCGCCACCAGCTCTCTGAACCTCTGCTCCATGCACTTCTTGTAGTGTCCCTTTGTCATTCTCTCGACCGTGTCCATCAGCTCTGGTGGAATCCCATGATTCACCAGCTTCATTTGGTCATTTCCCAAGGCATGACAATCCAAAATGTTAGACCCACTTTATTAAGCATAAATATAAGTTCGAGAGAGAGAGAGAGAGAGAGAGAGAGAGAGAGAGAGAGAGAGAGGGTTTTGTACCTCAAAGAAGCCCCAGTTCTCACAGGCATCTTTGATCTTGTCCATGGTGATTGCTCTCTCCTCACCATTCAGGTTCTCCATGTTGATCACTGGGAAGCTCTCCATTTTTTCTCTCTAGATGCTGTAGTGAAACCTTGCTTCTCTTTTGATTTCTCTCTCTCTCACACACACAGAATGAAGATAATGCACTTGCTTGTTTGCCTTGGCTTGTCTTGTGCATTGGGCTGTCTGGTGGGTTCCCTATTTATAGTAGTTTTTTCCTACTGCACAAGAGAGGATTTCCTTGACCACTTCTATGTTCACATGCTGGGCGAACGAGGATTGAAGAGGATGGAAAATTACTAAAATTATGACATCCAGTGGGTCCCAAAGGTGGTGGCCGTGGTCTGCCTGCCTTGTCCAACCATCTCTCTTGCTCTCCGGATTTTGGACCCCACCTTGGCGGTGGCTAAGAGCCCTTTTCCTTTTTCGCGTTTATTTGTTTCATGACATCAGCTAAATAAATGGGATTCGGTCCTTATTTAGAAGCGAGCGGCTCGTGCACATTTTCCTATTTGACATCGCAATTTTTATGATAAACGTTTTGCTGTTAATTGGTTCTATGATCTCGCTCATCTGCATCGTCTTGCTAATTTTTTTAAAATTAATTCTGATACTTATGATAAGATTAAGAGATCATATTATATAAATGGGTCAATTGAACACAAGTTAGGTAGCTATGATGAAATCGGAGATATTATTGGGAGCTTTTGAGACATGATAGTCCAAAGGTAATTTTCTTGTCAAAATTTATGAAAGTTATGCTTGACTGTAAATATTTTTACATAAAAAAATCTATAGTTTTTGCAAATGATCTAATGTGCATTCTACATTGTATATCTCTAGCTCTTTGGTGTCAAAAGCTAGAAGTGGAGGTCAAGAAGCCGATGTATTTGATCTGACAATGTTTCATAGCAATCTCTTAGATGTGCCTACCCTATATTTAAAAGTGTTATTTACTTGTTGAAAATGTGAACAACAACTACCACAAGACGTAGAAATTGTCTAAGGGTTGTAGACACTATCCTTAATCATATTGTTTGTTCTTCACATAGTGTAAAATGTGACTATCCTTCAACATTCAATAGGCATTCTAGATGGAATGCAAGCGGGATTTGCTTCTAAGCACAGCATCCTACTTCTTCCAAAACATAGCAGAGTACACGCCATAAGAAAACAATACCCGACACGCAATTATAGTCAGTTATTGATGATATAAGAGGGATATCCCGACGGCAAAGGGGGCAAATGATGATGGGTTTGTTTGAAAGTCATGCTTCTTTAGGTAAAACCCTAAGAAAAAAAAAAAGGAGAAATCTCTTTGGCCTTTGTAGTCGGCTCCAAAGAACTCGAAGTGGGAATAATATTATTTGCTAAAGTTACGCTGCATGAGTAGAAAAGCAGTGGAGAAAATGGACTGCAAAGGCAGTTTAAGTCATGTTCCGGCCACTTTTGGTCGTTTTCCTAATCCCCACCAACGACACCCTCTTCTCTTTTCTTGGAGAGTCTGGTCGTCAGTGATTTGACCCCAACCTATTCATTTAGCAAAAAGCTAGAATTGAAGGGGAATGTTACTTGCTAACCTCGAAGCAATCGTGCTTAGCGTGGCAGGATGTCTCTTTTTGTACTTTCTGCAAGGAGGCCAAGCAAATTTGGGTTGGAATATGTTGCTGGACTTCTTTTTTAATCCTCGTGTGCGAACTCCTCCATTTGGCAATGGTCCGATAAGTCTCTCTTACGCGTTCCACTGTGCGTTTCATTATGAATCACGTGCAGAGTAATATGAAAATTGGACGCGTTTCATCTCTTCATATTCAATCAAAGCCGATGGACGCCGCGGCAAGATTATTACACATTCAAATAATGTCATGTCTTGTCATGATTTCGATAGGCAGCATCGGCTAAATATATTCAATAGGAAAATTATCAAAACAGTCTTAAATTTATTGTAATTTTTTCTATTCAGTCATAATTTTTTTTGGCCAATTGAGTTTTAAACGGGAGAATTACCAAAAAAGTCCTAAACCTATTGCAATTGTGCCAATTCAGTCATAATTTTTTTTTGGCCAATTTAGTCGTAAACCTTTTACAATTGTGCCAATTCGTCTATCCGACCAAAATTAGCCGGCCGGCGAACGATTTTTTTAATTTTTCTCGAATTTTTATTTTTATTTTTGAATTTTTTTTCCATCATCTTCTTCCTCTGGCCGGCCGACACCGGCCAGAGGGGAGGGCTGGCGAGGCTCGCCCTTGTCGCCCACCGGCGCGGCGAGCCTCGCCCAACGACGGCGAGGCCGCCGTTGCCTAGCCAACGCGAGGCTCGGCCTCGCCGATCACTGGCGAGGTACCCTCGCCCTGGGCCGGCGAGCTGTCGTCGCCAGATCTGGCGAGGCTTGACCTCGCCATGGCTTGGCGAGGCCTCGCCTCGCCTTGGCTGGGCGACGGCGGCCTCGCTGTCGCTGGGCGAGGCTCGCCTTCGCTAGTGGTCGGCGGGGGCGAGCCTCGCCAGTGGCCGGTGAGGCCGACCTCGCCGGCCCTCCCCTCTGGCCGGCGCCGGCCGGCCAGAGGAAGAAGATGATGGAAAAAAAAAATTCGAAAAAATATTAAAAAATCGTTTGCCGGCCGGATGGATTGAATTGGTACAATTGTAAAAGGTTTAGGGCTAAATTGGCCAAAAAAAAAGTTTAGGACTGAATTGGCACAATTGCAATAGGTTTAGGACTTTTATGGTAATTCTCCTAGTTTTAAACATTTTATATTTGTGCCAATTTAGTCCATCCGATCAACTTTAGCTGGTTGGTGTTGATGTGGACGCCATCCGGCCAATGATGACGTGTCAATTCTTTATTTTTTTTCTTTCTCTCTATCTTTTTTTTTTTCTTTTTTCTTTTCCTTCTTCCTCTAGACCTCGTTAGCCACTGGGGAGGCTTGCCCTCACCGAAACTAGCAAGGACGAGCCTTGACCACCCCTCGTGAGGCCTCGCTGTTGCTCGCAAGGTCGAGCCTCGCCCTTGTTGTCACGACACTGTCGGAGGTTGTGCTTGCCCAGCCATGGTGAGGCTCGCCCTCACCCCCTCAGTGCTTGGCGAGGTTGAAATCGATGGTCGTAGCCTTTGGTTTGTCTGGCAATCGGCCAGAGAAAGAAAATAAGAAAAAAAAATCAAAAAATTGACATGTTGGCATTCATGTCAATGTTGGACTAGATTGACATACGTGCAAAATGTTTAAAATTGAATTAGTAAAAAGAAAATAAGATTTAGAATTAAATTGGAAAAATTACAATAAGTATAAGACTGTTTTGATAATTTTCAATTCGACATCCCGCACTTCTTGAGACGTATAAAGCAGCAGTATTTCACGGCCGACATGGATAAGTTTCACGTAATTCCATGCAAGTAATGAATGGTGAAACCAAACAATTCCCAAATATTCAAGATGATAATTAAAGCGGGAAAGTACTGAAAATAATTAGAGAGAGAATGCCGGTTATGGAATGGCGAGAGAGAGTGGGATGGTGGGGTTGCGTTGGAAAAGGGTTCGATAAGGATAAAATGCGCTTTCTTTTTCTTCCGTCTGTTCTTTTCTTGGAAATGTATAGATGCACGTAGATGTATACGGCAAATGCGATGCCATGTTCATGCGTTAGACCACTTGATGAACTTGCGTGTCCCATTCCGTGTCTGCCAAAAAATTGAAATGGACACCGACATGCGAATGCGTGCTCGTTCGACTGTTATTGAAGGCACTTCGTTGTTTCTACACACAATTAAAAATCCGGGTTTTGATGTCGGTCTTATCTCTATGTGATGATTTTAGTTAGATTGAAATGCTTATCAATTGGTGTACTTAAAAGGATTATGACTGAATTGGTAAAAGTATAATAATTTAGTAGTTTTTAGACAATTTTCTCCCAAATGATATATTATGTATCAACTAAGCGTATTAATTGAAAAATGATCATGTGTATTGAGAATGTAGCTAAACTAGTAATATACTAAATTGTTATTGGTTCTTGAATATGATTCGCTCGATATGAATCCACTCGGACACATTGCTTAGCAAACCAACAATCTAAACCAGTCCTTATAAGCGTAGAGCACATGCAACATTTGTAGTCGACGTAAAAATATAGATTAGGATATGTGACGTGGATTGACTTCTGTCCCTAATTTTAGACTAACCTATTAAGTCTATTTAAGTTATGATGTATTCGTAGACTATGTATATGTATGTCAAACTTTTCTACGACTCAAAAAAGAGAACTTTGGTCTTAGGGCACTTATGACAAAATTTCCAGGGTTTCCCTTACCAAATCAAACAGGTCTATTCTAGACAAGATCCACCTAATGCATCACATGCATGTTACTGGGATTTAGGATGAGGGCAACTTGAACCATGCAATTCTCACGTCGTAAGCTCCTAGGTAAATAAATAATTTATGAAGTAAGCAACCTCGAATTTTTTTCTGAAGGCGGCTTGCAATTTTATCATCTTGAGTCGTCTCTCCATTCAAAAGGATTTCTTCAGTAGATTGGGGAGCATGCCAATTTTGATTTTTTGAATTAATCAAAGTGGATTTCAAAATTGCTCATGTATACAAGGCTCGACTGCATTTATCATTAACAACTAAATCTCGCCCCTAACTAGGACCTTTCCTACAATGCAAGCATGCATAGGGACAAAATTCAAGGAGGCTCTGCATTAAATTCTAGGAAAAATTCTCTTGTCAACACGTGTTCGAATCATTTGTGGGGGGCAAAGTAGACATTTCCTTGTCATTGACCTCAATTTGGTAAGAGTGACACGCTCTTGATTACTCCGAAAGATTACTAGAACTAAAAAAAATGATCTATAATGTACTTACCAATGTGTATATCAACAAAAGATGATGAAATTACAAAACAATCGGTCCAATTACATCAGAAGATTGTTGGTTGAATTGATTGGTGTAGGTGTTATATAAAAGACTGCTACAACTTGTATCAGTTGTATCCTCGTGAAAAATAATTTCGACTACGAGTCTAGTTGATGATTTAATAGTATTACTATAGAACTTTGACCGTGAGAGAGAGGTCTTGGTCTTGCAACTTGACAAGTTTTTTTGTCTATTGAGGGTCGTTTACGGTTCATGCATGGGGCTGGGAGGCAGCATATTCTCATGATTTGGAAAAAGCACGTGATTTTCCTTTTTCCTATCCCTTGTGGTTTCTTACCAGAAATTCTTGAAACCGTCCAAAGGTTACGGCCCATGAACAATGGGGCCCGCAAAGAGAAACCAAATATGTTGACGACCAATGGAATTTCAGTCAAACCCCGAGCTCGCGAGTCTTCTACGAAGAACAAAACAGCGAAGGCGACGGGGCCCCAGCCGAAGTCTAGTCATCATGGGATTTGAAAAGTTTAAAAGATGATTTAGGGTTTTTTTTTTCCCCTTGTTTTTTGGTCGGTGATTTAGAGTTCAATGGTGGTGGCCCGTGATGCAATGAGCAAAGCATGTGAGTATTTTTAGCAAAGTTTAATTTTTCTCTTGATCTATGCAATTAGGAGGAGCAAAGATGGAGTGCCGGCATTCTAAGTGTCAAAACTTGACACAGGTTGATACTTAATTGTGAAAATCTTTAAAAGGTACACTAAAGTTAAGTTTAGTCATTTGAATTTTTAATCATGATAGAACTGGATATGACATGATATAATATTTATGAGATTTTGTTATATCCCATCTTTTGTACAATCACATTTATGTCATATTTATTATTTGGTATAAATGACATATCAATGTAAATGAATCACAAATTTTACAAATGGAGATCTCTTGCAACATTCTTATCTACTTTATTTTTATTTACTTTTTTATTTTATTTTCATCTCTTTTTTAATCAATTTCTTTTTTATTTTTTCTTCCCCTTCCATCATTCTCTCGATAAAATTTTATTAAATAGAAAAATTGTACTAATATACCTAAAATATTAAAACACATAAAATATATAATAAATTAATATTTGTATATTGAATTTTTATTATAAAATAGAATTGAATTCGAGTATATAAATAAAATTAGATTACATTTAAAAATAATAATTTTTTATTTTTATTTTTAATTTCTTATATTATAATTCAAATAGTATTTATATTGGAATATAATTTTAAATTTGTGAATCTAAGAGATTTGTTATTTGAGAAAAAACTTGCTTATTATAGATATTAGAAATCTCATTCATCTTTATTCCACCTCCGATGTGGGATAATTTTGTCTTGCATATATCCCTTTCATATCCAACTTGTAGGCACTAAGCACATAATATGACAAATTTTATCATATCTTGAATTTTTTCTCAACCGTCAAACGCAACCTTAAATGCTAAAATCAGAGAAGAAATGGACACTAAAGCACCGACGGTGAAATTTCAGCCAAAATACTAACGTGGCATTTTGCAGCAATTTTTTTTGCTGAGGTGGCAATTATTTTAATAAAATTATCCACATGGCTAGCTTGTCCCAAAACAATGTCATTTTGCCCCCAAAAATTGATTTTTAATATAAATATTAATTAAATTAAATTTAAAAAGCTAAATTAATAAAAGGGAAGGGGTAGCATTCATCAAGAAATATTTTGGGAAACGACATCGTTTTGCACATTGATTGCTAAGTAGACAACTCCAATGAGCCACGTAGACCACATTGATTCTTAAAATAAGTCACGTCGGATTTCCGACTACTCTCGCCGGAGTTGACATTTAAGGGCGCGCATGATAACCATTATATTTCTATTCCAAAACTATTTTTTTGTCCAGATTTATTTTGGAATAGAAATCTATTTGGTAAAACTATTTTTTTTTCTATTTCTCGAATAGATTTTTACTCCAGAGATAGCTTTGGAATAAAAATCAGAAATAATTTTTTTTTCTCTTTTTCTAGAACATAAATGATAAATAAAAACTCTTTTCATCGTTTATCCTCGCTACAAGCCAACTGTCCATCCACCGCCACTGCCCGCCCACCCACCTGCCCACTCACCATTTGTTGCTGCCACCATTGGCCCACTGTCGCTACCGCTGCATGCTTGCCATCCGCCGATTGATGGTCTGTCACCGCTCGGGAGGAAGAAATTTTGTGTTGTTATTAAACAAATTTCTATTATGAGAATATAAATTTTGTATTGTTATCAAACGTGTATTTTTACTTAGAAACTCACCAAGAATTGAAATAAAAAAATCTATTTCTCTTCCAAAAATCAATTTTCAGCTAGAATAGTTATCATTCGCATCATAAGTGTCCCAATTTTTTTTTTTTTAAATGGCACTTAAATATATCTTTTGAAACTTTTGATACTTAAGTATTCATCCATGTCAAGTTTTAACACTTGTGGTGTACTTTAACTTGCTAAGATGAGTAGAAGGAAAATCAAGGAGATTCAATTAAAGATGACACGTTACATACGTGCATGAGATATTATAATGTGGTCTGACCTTGATAAACTAGAAGTTCTTCTCATAAGTAGCAACAATATTTATGTTTTCTCAAAATCTGCTACGCATGTTAAGCATTTTAAGATTAAAATTCCAGTGAAAAATTATAGTAAATGGAGACATATCTTACTTAGATACATTCAATAGCAATAGAGCTTCGTTTTCATCATAGCTTATTTTCAAGACTTTTTAACTGGATTAATCTAAGTCACCCATTTCGACCTTTTAAGAAGAGAACCAATTCTCTATGAAACAAGCTTGTGTAGTCACGAATTCGAGCATGACGACCTTGATTGTTCTTCTTACTCTTTCTACCCATATGAGATCCTTCTTCTTGCCTCTAGAAGGAAAATTGGGAGCTAACATTCTTGAAGAAAACAAGAACCAACAAATTCTAGGAAAGGACATATTTATGGGGCCATCTTGGAAATGAACAGATGGAGAGACAGGCTAGTGGAGATCAGAAAGAGCTAATCAGGACTTACAATTCAATGTCTTTGACCCGTTTGATCGAATCAACGAATCCGATTTGCGTTCACAACCAAATTAAGTGGAGATGGAGATGGAATTTTGGAACAAGCTCATCTTGATTTTGTCCCCTTTTGTTTCCCCATTTTGTTTTGGTCTTGTGGGGGAACTGACAGCATGATTTGACGGTCCACGATGCTATCAAGGTCCCTTCAAACTGCTAAATTACAAAGCGCGTCTTAGAGATTGTGTTGGAAGCGGCCCAAAGCAAGGAATCCCTTAGATATAATGCAAAATGGATCTTTTCCTATCGTAAGTTCGTGGAAGATGAGCACCAAAGTTTGATGATAGGCTCAGGCATCTTGGCTTAGCTCATAACAAGAGAGAGACGAGCATAAGAAGCATCGATTTTCAGGCCAATTGGAGGGCAACGTTATATGATTCAACGATGGGAAAAAACTGAAATGATTTGACACGTTTCACCTTATTTTAAATTGATTTTTTATTCTCATGAAATTAATATATTTATGGTCACAATATGGAAATTTCATGAGTAGCCAATGCAACTATGATGTTACAACACAAGTTGACAGGTTTAAGGAGAAAAATATTCATAAGTAGCAATAAAATTGTTCATATGACATGTGACGATAAAGAGGGATTGGTGGAATTATTCAAGCATCCTTAGAACATCATGGGCTTGACAATTGACTCACTAAGCTTCTAGGCCCAAAAAATTCCTTTGTGGTCTCACTTTGGGTCAATCAACAGACCATGAGTCGTCTTGATCTGTCTCGTTCATGTTTACAAATCTAAGTAACATGGAAGCCTAGACCAAAGAGTTGGCCAGTTCATGGATCATGATCAAGTTTGGATGGGTAGAGTGGGGTATCTGGGCTAAAATTTCTTTTGTAGGCTTGTTCGTGAATCCAATTTCTAGATAAAATTGGTCGGACTCGGGTCGGCCTTGATTTGCCGCTCGGAAAAGGATTTTCCTCTTCTGATACCGATCATTTTTTCTTTTGAATCGATTTGGGGAGGGGGGAATGGCCTTCACCTATCACCCAATTGTTACCTATAATCATGAGATTATTCTAACAATCCCCCTAATGCAAAAGCATCATTAATATGTTATGTCACATAGAGTTTTGACATGAAATCCACCGAATTTAATGATTTATACTCTAATATGTTATATGAGATGCCACATTCAAAAATTGGGTGCTTCATTAATTTTGAGAGTTCTTTTTTTCGTTTTAACTAAGCTGTTGAGGTAGCTGTTTTATTGACATTTTGCTCATTACCGAGTTATTTCGCGACGCTCACCATCCTTATAATCAATAGAAGCCTTCAATGGGTTAAAACAATGTTTTAAGTTATTAGATAGTATGAAACCAACTAATGGAGGGACAACTAATGGAGGGATCATTTCCACATGCCATAATATTCAACATTTCATAAATAATCTTACACATATCATTATAATTGCTAACGCGACACATAGGGTGACCGTTCAATAATTTTCTCAAGCTTGTCGAAGGAAAAAATATTCCTTCCAACCATCGAAAAATTCACAGTCCTTTCTTATCAAAGAGGACTCCCATATATTTGCATGAGTGCATGTTTTGCAATCAAAGAATTGCAACCTTTTTGAAGAAGAATTCCCCAATTTTCCTATATCAAGCTGTTGCAATTGACTCCAAATTGGGGCTCGACTCCATAGCTTTCATGGCTTGGAACCTTGGCTCTTTGGCTTGGAACTTGAGAGTAGCATACAATTTCATGTAGTCCTCAAACATGAACTTCGGATAAGCTGCTTTGCCGGCCTCCTCTGCCTTGCTCTCCACAAGGGACGGTGCCGGATAGATCACTGCATCGCTGCCCGGGTTGTAGAATGAAGCTATGGACATCCTATTCCCATCGGTCTGAGCCACCACCCTATGCAACACACTCTTGTACTTCCCATTGGTTATCACCTGTTATTGATTTGAAAGAATCTTTCAATTTCAAATGCCGAACGGGATATTCTTGTATTAAAGGGTGATGGTTTTGTTATATTGTGTAAGCAGCAGCGCGATTATGTATGTTACCTCAATTTGGTCGCCGAGGTTGACGACGATGGAGTGGTGCATCGGGGGGACGTCGACCCACTGGCCGTCCTTGAGGAGCTGCAAGCCGCTGACCTTGTCGTCCTGGAAGAGCAGGACAATGCCGCCGGCATCAGTGTGGGCCCGGAGCCCCTTGATCAGGTCGGGCTTTGGGCACGGCGGGTAGTTGCTGACCTTGGTGCCGAAGTTCGGTCCGTTGGACCCGTGGAAGGCCTTCTTCAAGTAGCCTTTCTCCAGGCCTAGGTTCTCACACAGCAGGTCCATGAGCTCCTCCGCCAGCTTCTCCAACTTCACTGCAAACTCCTTCATGACTTTCCTGCACATCAAATGGTGAAAGGTCATCATCGATAGATGCGGAGTGGAATGCAGCTTTTCATCTAAGTTGATAAATTCTCGTCATCAGTTACCTGTAGTCATCATCGAGATCTGGGATTTGGGAGATGTTGGATACGGGGAGGTGCTTCAAGTGGAAGGTGCTTTCCCAGTCCAAGTCCTGGACCTCTGTCTCGACATACTCGAGCCCCTTGCTCGCCACCAGCTCTCTGAACCTCTGCTCCATGCATTTCTTGTAGTGCCCTTTTGTCATGCTTTCGACCGTGTCCATCAGCTCGGGTGGAATCCCATGATTCACCAGCTTCATTTGGTCATTTCCCAAGGCATGACAATCCAAAATGTTAGACCCACTTTATCAAGCATAAATATAGGTTTGAGAGAGAGAGAGAGAGAGAGAGAGAGAGAGAGTTTTGTACCTCAAAGAAGCCCCAGTTCTCACAGGCATCTTTGATCTGGTCCATGGTGATTGCTCTCTCCTCACCATTCAGGTTCTCCATGTTGATCACTGGGAAGCTCTCCATTTTCTCTCTCTAGAAGCTGTAGTGAAACCTTGCTTCTCTTTTGGTTGCTCTCTCTCTGTCTCTCTCACACAGAATGAAGATAATGCACTTGCTTGTTTGCCTTGGCTTGTCTTGTGCATTGGGCTGTCTGGTGGGTTCCCTATTTATAGTAGTTTTTTCCTACTGCACAAGAGCGGATTTCCTTTACCACTTCTATGCTCACATGCTGGGCGAACGAGGATTGAAGAGGATGGAAAATTACTAAAATTATGACATCCAGTGGGTCCCAAAGGTGGTGCCCGTGGTCTGCCTGCCTTGTCCAACCATCTCTCTTGCTCTCCGGATTTTGGACCCCACCTTGGCGGTGGCTAAGAGCCCTTTTCCTTTTTCGCGTTTATTTGTTTCATGACATCAGCTAAATAAATGGGATTCGGTCCTTATTTCGAAGCGAGTGGCTCGTGCACATTTTCCTATTTGACATCGCAATCTGTATGATGAACGTTTTGCTGTTAATTGGTTCCGTGGCTAGATGGTCCACATATGATCTTGCTCATCCGCATCGTCTTGCTAGATAAGATTAAGAGATATTATATAAATGGGTCAATTGAACACAAGTTAAGTAGCTATGATGAAATCGGAGATATTGTTGGATGCTTTTGAGACATGATAATTCAATTCAATTGTTAGTTGTCACCACATTAATTTTAGAGAAGAACATAAAAAGATATTCATGACATTTAAAAATAAACTGATTTGATTGACTGTTGAGGTTAGTTTCTAGATTTAAACTTTGAATTTCAAAGGTGATTTTCTTGTCAAAATTTATGAAAGTTATGCTTGACTGTAAATATTTTTACATAAAAAAATCTATAGTTTTTGCAAACGATCTAATGTGCATTCTACATTGTATATCTCTAGCTCTTTGGTGTCAAAAGCTAGAAGTTGAGGTCAAGAAGCCGATGTATTTGATCTGACAATGTTTCATAGCAATCTCTTAGATGTGCCTACCCTATATTTAAAAGTGTTATTTACTTGTTGAAATGTGAATAACAACTACCACAAGACGTAGAAATTGTCTGAGGGTTGTAGACACTATCCTTAATCATATTGTTTGTTCTTCACATAGTGTAAAATGTGACTATCCTTCAACATTCAATAGGCATTCTAGATGGAATGCAAGCGGGATTTGCTTCTAAGCACAGCATCCTACTTCTTCCAAAACATAGCAGAGTACACGCCATAAGAAAACAATACCCGACACGCAATTATAGTCAGTTATTGATGATATAAGAGGGATATCCCGACGGCAAAGGGGGCAAATGATGATGGGTTTGTTTGAAAGTCATGCTTCTTTAGGTAAAACCCTAAGAAAAAAAAAGGAGAAATCTCTTTGGCCTTTGTAGTCGGCTCCAAAGAACTCGAAGTGGGAATAATATTATTTGCTAAAGTTACGCTGCATGAGTAGAAAAGCAGTGGAGAAAATGGACTGCAAAGGCAGTTTAAGTCATGTTCCGGCCACTTTTGGTCGTTTTCCTAATCCCCACCAACGACACCCTCTTCTCTTTTCTTGGAGAGTCTGGTCGTCAGTGATTTGACCCCAACCTATTCATTTAGCAAAAAGCTAGAATTGAAGGGGAATGTTACTTGCTAACCTCGAAGCAATCGTGCTTTGCGTGGCAGGATGTCTCTTTTTGTCCTTTCTGCAAGGCGGCCAAGCAAATTTGGGTTGGAATATGTTGCTGGACATCTTTTTTAATTCTCATGTGCGAACTCCTCCATTTGGCAATGGTCCAATAAGTCTCTCTTACGAGTTCCGCTGTGTGTTTTAACATTATGTATCACGTGCAGAGTAATATGAAAATCGGACGCGTTTCATCTTTTCATATTCAACCAAAGCCGATGAACCCCGCGGCAGGATTATTACACATTCAAATAATGTCGTGTCTTGTCATGATTTCGATAGGCAACATCGGCTAAATAAATTTGATAGGAAAATTATCAAAAGAGTCCTAAACTTATTGCAATTTTTCCTATTTAGTCATTTTTTTTTTGCCAATTGAGTCTTAAAACTTTTGTATTTGTGTCAATTTAGTCCATCCGATCAATTTTAACTAATTGGTGTTGATGTGGACGCCATCCGACGATGTTGATGTGTCAATTCTTTAATTTTTTTTTCTTTCTCTTTCTCTTTTTGTTTTTTTTTCTTTCCTTCCTCCTCTAGACCTTGTCGGCCACTCGAGAGGCTCGCCCTCACTAGAATTGGTGAGGCGAGCCTTGACCACCCCTGATGAGGCCCTGTTGTTGCTTGCGAGGTTTAGCCTCACCCTCGTTGTCACCACACTATCTAACGTTGTGCTCGCCCAGCCATGGTGAGGCTTGCCCTCACCAGATTTGGGCGAGGGCGAGCCTCCTTAGTGCTTAGCGAGGTTGAACTCGATGGTCGTAGCCTTTGGTTGGTCCAACAACCATCTAGAGGAAGAAATTAAGAAAAAAACATTGATATGTTGGCGTCCATGTCGGCGTCCATGTCAATCTTGGATGGTCAGCGCTAGCTAGCATCCATATCAGTGCTAGCTAGTCAAAATTAATTAGATTGACTAGATTTACATGATGAAAAATGTTTAAAACTGAATTAGCAAAAAAAAAAAAAAAAAGAACTGAATTGGAAAAATTACAATAAGTAAAAGACTATTTTGATAATTTTCCCCAAATTCGACATCCCGCACTTCCCGAGACGTACGCACTTCTCGAGACGTATAAAGCAGCAGTATTTCTCGGCCGGCATGGATAAGTTTCCCGTAATTCCACGCAAGTGATGAATGGTGAAACCAAACAATTCCCAAATATTCAAGATGATAATTGCAACGGGAAAGTACTGAAAATAATTAGAGAGAATGCCGGTTATGGAATGGCGAGAGAGAGTGGGATGGTGGGGTTGCGTTGGAAAAGGGTTCGATAAGGATAAAATGCACTTTCTTTTTCTTTCGTCTGTTCTTTTCTTGGAAGTGTATAGATGCACGTAGATGTATACGGCAGATGCGATGCCATGTTCACACGTTAGACCACTTGATGAACTTGTGTGTCTCATTCCGTGTCCGCCAAAAAATTGAAATCGACACCAACATGCGAATGTGTGCTCGTTCGACTGTTATTGAAGGCACTTCGTTGTTTCTACACACAATTAAGGGTTTTGATGTCGGTGTTATCTCTATGAGATGATTTTAGTTATATACGAATGCTTATCAATTGGTGCAATTAAAATGGTTAGGATTGAATTCGTAAAAGTGTAATAATTTAGTACTTTTTAGACAATCAACTATGTGTATTAATTGAAAAATTATCATGTGTATTGAGAATGTAGCTAAACTAGTAATATACTAAATTTTTATTGGTTCTTGAATATGATTCGCTCGATATAAATCCACTCGGACACATTGCTTAGCAAACCAACAATGTAAACCGGTCCTTGTAAGCGTAGAGCACATACAACATTTGTAGTCAACGTGGTAAATATAGATTAGGATATGCGACGTGGATTGACTTCTGCCCCTAATTTTAGACTAACCTGTTAAGTCTATTTAAGTTGATGTATTCGTAGACTATGCACATATATGTCAAACTTTTCTACGACTCAAAAAAGAGAAGTTTTGCCTTACCTATGACAAAATTTCCAAGGTTTCCCTTACCAAATCAAACATGTATATTCTAGACAAGATCCAACTTATGCATCACATGCATGTTATTGGGATTTAGGATGAGGGCAACTTGAACCATGCAATTCTTAGACCGTAAGCTCCTAGGTAAATAAATAATTTATTAAGTAAGCAACCTTGAATTTTTTTCAGGAGGCAGCTTGCAATTTTATCATCTCAAGTCGTCTCTCCATTCAAAAGGATTTCTTCAGTAGAATGGGGAGCATGCCAATTTTGTTTTTTCGAATTAATCAAAGTGGATTTCAAAATTTGCTCATGTATACAAGGCTCGACTTCATTTGTCATCAATGACTTAATCTCGCCTCTAACTAGGACCGTTGCTACGATGCAAGCATGCATAGGGACAAAATTCAAGGAGGCTCTGCATTAAATTCTAGGAAATTTCTCTTGTCAACATGTGGTCGAATCATTTGTGGGGGGTAAAGTAGACCTTTCCTTGTCATTAACCTCAATTTGGTAAGAGTGACAAGCTCTTGATTACTCCAAAAGATTACAAGAACTAAAAAGAATGATCTATAATGTACTTACTAATGTGTATATTAATAGAAGATGATGAAATTACAAAACAATTGGTCCAATTACATCGAAAAATAATTTCGATTATGAGTCTAGTTGATGATTTAATAGTATTACTATAGAACTTTGACCGTAAGAGAGAGGTCTTGGTCTTGCAACTTGACGAGTTTTTTTTGTCTATTGAGGGTCGTTTACGGTTCCTGCATGGGGCTGTGAGGCAGCATGTCCTCATGATTTGGAAAAAGCACGTGATTTTCCTTTTTCTTATACCTTGTGGTTTCTTACCAGAAATTCTTGAAACCGTCCAAAGGTTACGGCCCATGAACAATGGGGCCCGCAAAGAGAAACCAAAGATGTTGACGACCATTGGAATTTCAGTCAAACCCCGAGCTCGCGAGTCTTCTACGAAGAACAAAACAGCAAAGGCGACGGGGCCCCAGCCGAAGTCTAGTCATCATGGGATTTGAAAAGTTTAAAAGATGATTTAGGGTTTTTTTTTTTTTGTTTGGTCGGTGATTTAGAGTTCAATGGTGGTGGCCCGTGATGCAATGAGCAAAGCATGTGAGTATTTTTAGCAAAGTTTGATTTTTCTCTTGATCTATGCAATTAGGAGGAGCTAAGATGGAGTGCCGGCATCCTAAGTGTCAAAACTTAACACGGGTGAATATTTAATTGCCAAAACCTTTAAAAGGTATATTAAAGTTACGTTTGGCCATTTGAGTTTCTAATCATGATAGAATTAGATATAATATGATATAACATTCTGGGATTTTATTATATTCTATCAAAATCGTATATATTCACATTATATCATATTTATTATTTGGTATAAACGACATATCAATATAAATGAATCACAAATTTTACAAATTGAGATGGTAAAAATCTCTCACAACACTCTTATCTACTTTATTTATATTTACTTTTTTATTTTATATTCCTCTCTTTTTTAATCAATTTTTTTTTTTTATTTTTTTTTTCTTTCCCTTCCATCATTCTCTGATAAAATTTTATTAAATAGAAAAATGTACTAATATACCTAGAATGTCAAAACACATAAAATATGTAATAAATTAATATTTATATATTGAATTTATATTATAAGATATAATTAAATTCTAGTATATAATTAAAATAAGATTACATTTAAAAAATATATTTTTTAATTTCTTATATTAGAATTCAAATATTATTTATATTGGAATATAATTTTAAATTTGTTAATTTAAGAGGTTTGTTATTTGAGAAAAAACTTTCTTATAATGGATATTATAAACCCCATCTACCTTTATTCCACCTCCCTCGTGGGACAACTTTATTCGATCTATATCCCCTTTATATCTATCTCGTAGGCACTAAGCACATGATATGATAAGTTTTATCATATTTTGAATTTTAATTCGACCGTCAAACGCAGCTTTAAGTGCTAAAATTAGAGAAGAAATGGACATTAAAGCATTAGCAGTGAGAAATTTCAGCTAAAATGCTAACGTAGCATTTTGCGGCAGCTGTTTTTTTTTCTAAGGTGGAAATTATTTTAAAATATATATATATATATATATATATATATATCCACATGGCTAGCTTGTCCCAAAAAAATGTCATTTTGCCCCCAAAAATTGATTTTTAATATAAATATTACTTAAATTAAATTAAAAAAGCTAAATTAAAAAAAGGGAAGGGGTAGTATTCAACGGGAATTTTTTGGGCAAAACGACATTGTTTTGGACATCGATTGCTGAGTTGACAATTCCAACGAGCCATGTTGACCACATTGATTCTAAAAATAAGTCCGATGTGATTTCCGACTATCCTTGCTGAAGTTGGCATTTAAGGGCGCATATGATAACAATTCTATTCATGTTCCACAACTATTTTTTTTGTTCCGGATTTATTTTTGGAATATAAATTCGTTTGGTAAAATTATTTCATTTTCTATTTCTAGAATAGATTTTTACTCCAGAAATAGTTTTGGAATAAAAATTAGAAGTAAAATTTTTTACTTATATATTTCTAGAACATAAATGAGAAATAAAATTTTTTTTTATCATTCATCGTCGCTAGTAGCCAGCCGCCATCTATCACCGCCGCTTGCCCACTCGCCTGCCATTCGTCACTACCTTCGCCCGTCCACTGTTGCTGCCACTGCACGCCTACCATCTACCGGTTGCTAGGTGTTGTCTGTCACCGCTCGGGAGGAAGAAATTTTGTGTCATTATCAAAGGAATTTCTATTTCGGGAATACAAATTTTGTATAGTTATCAAACGGGTCTATTCGCTTAGAAACTCATCTAGGAATTGAAGTGGAAAAATCTATTTCTCTTTCAAAAATCAATTTTTAGCTAGAATAGTTATTATTCGCACCCTAAATGTCCCAATTTAAAAAAAAAAGTGGCACTTATGTGTACCTTTTAGAACTTTTGACACTTAAGTATCCACTTTTACCAAGTTTTGACACTTGTGGTGTACTTTATCTACTAAGATGAGTAGAAGGAAAATCAAGGAGATTCGATTAAAGATGACATGTTACATACGTGAATATTGTGTGCATGAGATATTAAAATGTGGTCTGACCTTGATCAACTAGAAGTTCTTCTCATAAGTTGCAACGATATTTATGTTTCTCAAAATATGCCACGATTGTTGACCATTTTAAGATTAAAATTCGAGTGAAAAATTCTAATAAATAGAGAAATGTCTTACTTAGATACATTCAATAGCAATAGAGCTTCGTTTTCATCATAGCTTATTTTCAAGACTTTTTAACCGGATTAATCTAAGTCACCCACTTCAACCTTCTAAGAACGGAACTAATTCTCTATGAAACAAGCTTGTGTAGCCGCGAATTCAAGCATGATGACCTTGATGGTTCTTCTTATTCTTTCTACCCTTCTTCTTGCCTCTAGATGAAAAATGGGGAGCTGACATTCTCAAAGAAAACATGAATCAGCAAATTCTAGGAAAGAACATATTCATGAGCCATCTTGGAAATGAGCAGATGGAGAGACTGGAGAGGCTAGTGGAGATTAGAAAGAGCCAATTAGGATTTACAATACAATGTCTTTGACCCGCTTGATCGAATCAACGAATCCGATTTACGTTCACAACCAAATTAATTGATGATGGAGATGGAATTTTGGAACAAGTTCATCTTGATTTTGTCCCCCTTTGTTTCCCCATTTTGTTTTGGTCTTGTGGGGGAATTGACAACATGATTTGACGGTCCATAATGCTATCAAGGTCCTTCCTACCCGCTAAATTACAAAGCACGTCTTAGAAATTGTGTTGGAAGCGGCCCAAACCAAGGAATCCCGTAGATATGATGCAAAATGGATCTTTTTCTATCGTAAGTCCGTGGAAAATGACCACCAAAGTTTGTTGATAGGCTCAGGCATCTTCGCTTAATTTGTAACTGGAGAGCAACGAGCTTAAGAAGCATTAATTCTCAGGCCGATTGAAGAGCAACATTATATGATTCAATGATGAGGAAAAAAAACTTACGTGACTTGACACATTTTGCCTCATTTTAAATGGATTTTTCATTCTCACAACATTAATATATTTATGGCCACTATATGGAAATTTCATGAGTAGCCAACGTGACTATGATGTTACAACACAAGTCGATAGCTTTAAGGAGAAAATTTTTCATCAATAGCAGTAAAATTGTTCATATGACATATGATGGTAAAGAGTGATTGGTGGAACTATTTAGGCATCTTTAGAACATCATGGGCTTGACAATTGACTCAATACGCTTCGAGACCCAAAAATTCCTTTGTGGTCTTACTTTAAACCAGTCAACAGACCATGAGTCGTCACTTGATCTGTCTCGTTCATGTCTACAAATCTAATTAACATGGAAGTCAATACCAAAGAGTTGGCTAGTTCATGGATCATGACATAACTGGACTTGATCAAAGATTGAGTTTGGAGGGGTAGAGTGGGGTATCCGGGCAAAAATTTCTTTTGCAGGCTCATTCGTGAATCCAACTTCTAGATTAAATTGATCGGACTCGGGTCGGCCTTGATGTACTGCTGGAAAGGGATTTTTCTCGCCTGATACCGATCATTTTGTCTTTTGAATCGATGTGGGGAGGGGGGAATGGCCTTCACCTATCACCCAGTTACCTATAATTATGAGATTATTCTAACAATCCCCCCTAATGCAAACGCATCATTAATACATTATGTCGCATAGAGTTTTGACATGAAATCCACCAAATTTAACCATTTATACTTCAATATGTTAAGCAAGATGCATACATTCAAAAGTTGGGTGCTTCATTAATTTTAAGAGTTTTTCCCCCTTTTGACTAAGCAGTTGAGGTAGCTATTTTATCAATGTTTTACTCATTGCCAAGTTATGTCGCAACGCTCACCATTCTTATAATCAATAGAAGCCTTCATTGGGTTAAAACAATGTTTTAAGTTATTAGATAGTATAAAACCAACTAATGGAGGGATCATTTTCACATACCATAATATTCAACATTTCATAAATAATCTTACACATATCATTATAATTGGTAACGTGACACACAGGGCGATCATTCAATAATTTTTTCTCAAGCTTGTCGAAGGAAAAAAAATTCCTTCCAACCACCGAAAAATTCAGTCCTTTCTTATCAAAGAGGACTCCCATATATTTGTATGAGTGCATGTTTTGCAATCAAAGAATTGCAACCTTTTTGAAGAAGAAGAATTCCCCAAATTTCCCACATCAAGCGGTTGCAATTGGCTCCAAATTGGGGCTCGACTCCATGGCTTTCATGGCTTGGAACCTTGGCTCTTTGGCTTGGAACTTGAGAGCAGCATACAATTTCATGTAGTCCTCAAACACGAACTTTGGATAAGTTGCTTCGCCGGGCTCCTCTGCCTCGCTCTCCACAAGCGCCGGTGCCGGATAGATCACGGCGTCGCTGCCTGGGTTGTAGAATGAAGCTATGGACATCCTGTTCCCATCGGTCTGAGCCACCACCCTGTGCAGCACGCTCTTGTACTTCCCATTGGTTATCACCTACATTTGATTTGAAAAGTTCTTTGAATTTCAAATGTCAAATGTGATATTCTTATATAAAAAAGCGATGGTTTCATTGTACCGCATAAGCAGCAGTGTGACCAACGTGTTGAGAAACTTTTTCTTTCTTTTTTCAGGTCACAAGTGCGAGTACATATGTTACCTCGATTTGGTCGCCGAGGTTGACGACGATGGAGTGGCGCATTGGGGGGACGTCGACCCATTGACCGTCCTTGAAGAGCTGTAGGCCGCTGACCTCGTCGTCTTGGAAGAGCAGGATGATGCCGCCAGCGTCGGTGTGGGCCCGGAGCCCCTTGATCAGGTCGGGCTTCGGGCACGGCGGATAGTTGCTGACCTTGGTGCCGAAGTTCGGCCCGTTGGACCCATAGAATGCCTTCTTCAAATAACCTTTCTCCAGGCCCAGGTTCTCACATAGCAGATCCATGAGCTCCTCTGCCAGCTTCTCCAATTTTAGTGCAAACTCCTTCATGACTTTCCTGCACATCAAACCGTGGAAGGTCATCATCGATGGATGTGAAGTGGAATGTAGCTTTTCATCTAGGTTGACAATTCTCATCATCGGTTACCTGTAGTCATCATCGAGGTCAGGGATTTGGGTGATGTTGGAGACAGGGAGGTGCTTTAAATGGAAAGTGCTTTCCCAGTCCAAGTCATGGACCTCCGTCTGGACATACTCGAGCCCCTTGCTCGCCACCAGCTCTCTGAACCTTTGCTCCAGGCACTTCTTGTAGTGTCCCTTTGTCATTCTCTCGACCGTGTCCATCAGCTCCGGTGGAATCCCATGATTCACCAGCTTCATTTGGTTATTTCCCAAGGCATCACAATCCAAAATGTCAGACCCACTTTATCGAACATGAACATAGGTTACACACACAAACACAGAGAGAGAGAGAGAGAGAGAGAGAGAGAGAGAGAGGGATGTGTACCTCAAAGAAGCCCCAGTTCTCACAGGCATCTTTGATCTTGTCCATGGTGATTGCTCTCTTCTCGCGATTCAGGTTCTCCATGTTGATCACTGGGAAGCTCTCCATTATCTCTCTCTAGAAATTGCAGTGAAACCTTGCTTCTCTTTGGGTTTCTCTCTCTCTCTCTCTCTCTCTCTCCCCCTCTCTCTCCCCGAATGAAGATAATGCACTTGCTTGTTTGCCTTGCCTTGTCTTGTGCATTAGGTGTTTCGTGGGTTCGCTATTTATAGTAGTTTTTTCCCACTGCACGAGAGAGGATTTCCTTGACCACTTTCTATGTTCACATGCTTGTTCTCAGTATTGTATGGGCCATTTAGTCGAACGAGGAATTTTTTTTTTTTTTTTTTGAGTCGAACGAGGATTGAAGAAGATGGAAAATTACTACAATTATGACATCCGGTGGGTCCCAAAGGTGGTGGCTGTGGTCAGACTGCCTTGTCCAACCATCTCTCTTGCTCTCTGGATTTTGGACCCACTTTGGGCTAAGATCCTTCCCTTCCCTTTTGCCTTTATTTATTTATTAATTTTCACTCCATTTTGACTAAAGTTTAAACTCGACAGTGACCTTCAAAGAAGGTGCACTAAACTAGACCCTACAATCTACCTGCCTTCCTTTTGACCATCGATGACGTGTCGATAGGATAGGTTAAACGAGTTTTTCACAAGGTGCGTGGCAATTAGAGCATGTAAGTCGTGGGTCTTGTGACAAAAAAAAAACACGCTTGATTTATGATATTGTACACTATCGTTCAAGATGCATTTGTATCTTGAAAATGTAACTAATTCAACTAGTCATGAGACTCAAGTAATATCATCTAGATACACAAATGAATTGCGGATGTTACCAGCATAGTAGATATCTAGACAAATTACCCAATCAATCATAAACTTATTCTAAACTTATGAATTTCCCAATTTAATTCCAAATTTTTGCACGTAATCCAATATAATCCTATCTCGTTAATTTTGTCAAAATTGCCAATATGGTAATCCAATCATCACTAGCAATCCTATGCGGCGTATTATCATGTTGGAGATTTTTTGGCGAAAGTCGATAGGAAAAACAATGTTGGAATTGGCGAATTTGGAAAATTTAATGACTGAATTAACATCCATATGATAGATTTATGACTTATTAGACAAATTTCTTATTAACATTTTGCGTATCTTAATCGTGGGTTGTCAAGAAAGATCCATGTGAATCCCAAAATAACCAACATGCTAAGCACCATAGCCCGTGTGCTATAAGCAATGTTTTTCACTATAGCCCGTGTGCTCTAAGCAATGTTTTTCATGACATCAGCTAAATAAATGGGATTCGGTCCTTGGTTAGAAGCGCGTGGCTCGTGCACATTTTCCTGTTTGCCGTCACATTCTGTATGATAAACGTTCGTTGCTGTTGGTTGGTTTCATGGCTAGATGGTCCACATATGATCTCGCTCATCCGCATCGTCTTGCCAAAAATAATAATAATAATTAAATCCGATCCTTATGGTATGTGATCATATTATGAACTCTAGTTAGGTGGCTATGAAGAAATGGAGATATTGTTGGATGCTTTTGAGACATGATTTCATCCAATTCAATTGTTAGCACGACGATGTTTTGTAACAATCTCTTGGATGCACCTACCCTCTCTTTAATAGTGCAATATACTTGGTGGAAATGTCGATAACAACTACTACAAGATGTAGAAATTGTTTGTGGGTTGTAGACACTATCATTAATGATATGTTCCATTCTTCACAAAATACAAAAAGTGCGACACGACTGTCCTTTGACATATAATATACATTCCAAATAGTGTGCAATTGGGATTTGCCCCTAAGCACGGCGTCCCACAACCTCCAAAACATAGGGGAGTACACACCATAAGAAAGCAATACCTGGCGTGGAATTATTGTCATGATGATATAAGAGGGATATCACGATTGCAAAGGGGCAAATGATGATGGGTTTGCTTGCAAGTCGTGCTTCTTTAGGTAAAACTCTATGAAAAAAAAAAAAAGAAAAAAAAAAAAGAGAGAACTCCTTTTGGCCTGTGTAGTGGGACTGCAAAGATCTCGAAGTGGGACTTATGTTCTTTGCTAAAGTTACGGTGCACGGGTAGAAAAGCAGTGGAGAAAATGGACTGCAAAGGCAAGTTGAGTCATGTTCCAGCTACTTTTGGTCATTTTCCATAAGCCCCACCAACGATATCCTCTTCTATTTTCTTAGAGAGTTTGGTCATCAGTGATTTGAAGCAACCGTGCTTTGCGTGGCAGGATGTCTCTCTATGTACTTTCTGCAAGAAGGCCAAGCAAATTTGGGTTGGAACATGATGCTGGACATCTTTTTTGATTCTCATGTGTGAACTCTTCCATTTGGCAATGGTCTGATTAGTCTCTCTCACACGTTCCGCCATGCGTTTTACATAATGAATCACGTGCATAATGACATAAAAATTGGACGCATTTCGTCTTTTTTATTCAACCAAAGCCCCGCGTCGGGATTTCGACAGGTAGCACTAGCTAAACAAATTTGACATCCCGCACTTCTTGAGACGTATAAAACAATAGTATTTCACGACTAGCATGGCTAACTTTCACGTAATTATACTGTTTCGCCAGTCTTGTTTCCACGACAAAATATCTTCCACCAAATGATATATTTTGGTTTTATTAAAGGAGACACAAGTTTTGTGCTAAATCTAGACAGAGGATATCAAAAGACAAATGTTATTTCCAATCTATATATTACAACCTTGAAGATCGACGATTCGCTAACTTCCACCTCTGGGTCTAAACTATATAGGAATTTAATCAATGACACAGCCTTGGGATAGTTTGGCGCAAAATTGTAATCTAATCAACCTCAATGCCCTTGGATAGGAATTTAATCGATGACATTGAGCTTGTGGTACAATATTGGAATTTAATCAATGACACTGCACCAGGGTGTAGATACTCGTTAGAATCTAATCAATGACATGAATTTGGAAACTCCAGCTATGAAAACTAAAGTGCGATAAAATAAAGATAAAGTAAAGGCATTCGATGTGTTGTTTAGGGGAACTTTTCGCTGGATGACTCTTGGTATTTATAAAGCAATATGGTAACTGTCGAATAGTTACTCCTTCTTTGGTAATCACCTATGACCTTTTTGCACATTCCTTTGCCTTCCTACTTTTCTCCATAATTGCCTCAATCATGCAGTATCGCTTCTTTGATTTGTCGACGACAGTTGCATGATTTGGTCACTAAACAACGACTATTCCTTAACTTTGAGCAGTCTTTTGCATATTCAATTATTTCCACTAAAATTGTGATGTCCACACTGCTCGAATTTTGTATATGTGGCGTTATTCTGATATCTAGACACGTGATAGCTCTTTTCCTTACCATCAAATCATATATTTCCATTCATAAGCTCATCAACACTTAACCAAATATCCTTGTGCGTCCTAACTTTTGCTCGCCCTTGTGACTAGCACGTGATTTGTCACTACATTTATCATTGTAATCGGCACAGGACAGTACGAGCAACTTTGGATGTCTAACATCTAAGCAAGTAATGAATGGTGAAATCAAACAATTCCCAAATATTCAAGATGATTATTACAACGGGAAATTATTGAAAAGAATTAGAGAAAGAATGTAGGCAATGGAATGACGAGAGAGAGAGAGAGAGAGAGAGTGATGGTGGGGTTGCATTGGAAACGGTTTGATAAGGATAAAATGCACTTTCTTTTTCTTTCGTCTGTTCTTTTCTTGGAAGTGTATAGATGCACGAAGATGTATACGGCACATGTGATGCCATGTTCACATGTTAGACCACTTGATGAAATTGCGTGTCCTATTCTATCTGCCAAAAATTGAAATCAACACCAACATGTGAATGTGCGCTCGTTCTGCTGTTATGAAGGCATTCTGTTGTTTCTACACACTTAAAAATAAGGGTTTTGATGTCGGTCTTTTCACTATATGATGACTTTGGTTAGATTGAAATGCTTATCAATTTAGAGTCTAACATGGTGTGTATTAATATTTGAGTGAAATAATCTTTTGCGAATTAGTTTTTTGGACTTTCCCGCATTTGATTTGTTGAAAATGATCAGTTAATGGAAAACCATTTACAGTCAAAGAAAATATGTACATCTAAAGTCTGGAAAATGAATTTCCTAATCTGAAAAGAGAAAAACATAATTCCTCGAAATGCATTTTTCATTATCATGAAATCTTCTTCAAAACAAACACACTCTAAGAATCTTTTTTCTCTGAATGGAATGTTCCGGCTTTTAAATGAAAGAAACCAATAGTGTCTATGCTTGAAGAGTTGCTATGAAAAACTAGCGAGACATTAATGGCCGAAAGAAAACTAGGAAGATTAATCTGACCATGGAAGGTTGCACTGCGATCCTACTAAGGAAAAACTCATTTCAATCATCCCAACAAGAGAACGACTTGTCGATGTCATTTGACAAAATATATTCTACACCTAGCAAATGATAGATTATGTCTTGACTAATATATTAAACTATTATAGGTTCTTAAATATGATGTGCTCGATATGAACCTACTTTGGCACATTGCTTAGCAAACCAACTTTCTAACTGATCTCTATAAGATAGAGCACACGCAACATTTGTAATCCTCATGCTAAATATAGCTTAGGTTATATGCGACACAGACTAACTTTGGCCTCTCATTTTAGACTTACTTGTTAAGTCTATTTAAGCTGTGATGTATTCATAGACTATGTAAGTGTATGTCAAACTTTTCTATGACCCAAAAAATAGAAATTTGGCATTATGGCACCTATCACGAAATTTCCAGGTTTCCCTTGTCAAATCAAGTAGGTCTATTCTATAACAGATCCACCTTGTGCATCAAATGTGTTCGTAAAATTCTAAACGCAAGTGAACGTGTCGAACAAGTAATATAATGATGAGAAAGAATATCGTCCCACGAAGATCGATGATTAATAAACTAATTAAATACTAAAATAGATTAACTCTAAAATTTATCTAACAAATCAAAATATAATTGAGAATAAATTAAAAACAAAATTTGTAGACTAATGCAGTAAATCAATCGAGATAAATATGTTAGAGCATCCGATTTCACCATAACCACTAGATATGAATTTCAGATTGGTGTGAGTACAAGAACGATATCAAACATGTGATAGCGGAATTTCCGATCTATTTACTATCCTATCTCTAGGTATAGCAAACCTACTCAGTTTATTAATCCACTATATCTTTATGTGAATTAAAATAAACATAAGTGTATGAAAAACTATGAATATTCCCGGTTTACAATGAGTCTTTTGGATCACCTTATCACCGAAAAAAGCTACACAAATAACGCAAGTATATTTCTATCCACGTTTAATTCATGGTTATATATTATAATGAGCAATTGCATATTATCACTTCTCAGTCTCAAACATGCACATCAGATCATTCAAGTGGTGGCCAATCACTCAAAAGCATTAAGCACAATAATATATAACTCACATGAATGAAATCAATTGTAAAACATAAAAATCATGAAATTCACATCATCATAGTTAGGCTACATCGTAGCCCTAACAAAAGAAAATTAAAACATAGTAGATGAAAAAATAAAAATAAAAATCAAACTCAGCATCTTGAATCAAAGAACAAGAATTATGTCTCCACTTTCGTCTTCTCTTCAAAATACTTGAAAAACTCTCAGAACAATGAAAAAACAATCTAGCAGAAAAACTAGCTTCAAAACCTAGTTGCTCTCTCTAGCTCTCCTATTTATAGGAGATATCCAAGATCCTTATCTCCAAGCAATTGCGCACAAAATCAGGGAGTAAATCAGAGAATTTTGATTTGATATCTATCTCTCACTGCTGCTTAATTCAAATTCCTGAGTTTTGCAATTTCTTTTCCTTATCTTCTCATATATCATTATCCTGCATAAATAAGGAAAATTCAAATAATCAGAAGGAAATTCAAATATTTTCTCATAGATATCGTATTAATTGTTGCCTAAAATAGGTAAAATAACTCTATTTTTATAGAGTTATCAAAATGCATATTATTAGGATTTAGGACGAGAGCAACTTGAACCATGCAATCCTCACACCGAAAGCTCCTAGGTAAGTAAACAATTTATGACGTAAGTGACCTTGTTTCTGTAGCATCAACTATTCTTAATTTTTTTCCCCAAGATTTCCATTTGTAATATCTGAGTTTTTTTCCTGAGACAGCTTGCAATCCTATCATTTCTTTTCTCCATATAAAGGATTACTTCAGCAGAATGGAGAGGATGCCAATCCTGATTTTTCGAATTAATCAAAGTGGATCTCAAAATTTGCTCATGTATACAAGACTCGACTTAATCACGTTTCTAATTAGGACCATTCCTGTTTGTGATGATGAGCTAATGATGCAAGCATGTGTAGGGACGAAATTCAAGGAGGCTCTACATTAAATTGCTAGGAAATTTCTCTTGGCAATGAGCAGTCGAATCATTTATGGGGGCAAAGTAGACATTTCCTTGTCATTGACCTCAATTTGCTAAGGGCGACATGCTCTTGATTACTCCAAAATAATACAAGTACTAAAAAGAATAATTTAAAATGAACTTATATTAATGTAAACACTTCCTGATTTGTAAATTAAGGGAAGATAATGAAATTACAAAAAAAAGGATCTAATTGCTTAAGAAGATCGTCAGCTAAATCGATTGGTGCAGGTGTTACGCAAAAGATCAAGATCAGTACAACTCATGGTGGTTGCATCCGTGTGAAAAGTAGTTTTGATTAGGATTCTAGTTGATGATTTAATAGTACTACAGAAGAACTTTGACCGCGCGAATGGTCTTGATCTTGCAACTTGACGAGTAATTTTTCTAATGAGGGTCGTTTACGGTGTTTACGGTTCACGGGGCCGGGAGGGGTCAGCATATTTTCATGATTTGGAAAATGCACGTGATGTTCTTTTTTCTTTTCCCTTCGTGGTTTCTCACCTGAAATTCTTGAAACCGTCCAAAGGCTACATGGAATTCCAATCAAACCCCAAGCTCGCAAGTCCTCGACAAAGAACAGAATAGCCAAGGCGGGGGGGCCCACCGAAGTCCAGTCATGATGGGTTTTGTCATTTTGAAAAGTTTGACAAGGCAATTTAAGTTCTATTTAGTAACCACTCAAACAATTATTATTTCTATATTTTTGTTTTTCGAAAAAAAATAAAATAAAAATAAAAATGATAAGGTCAGCTAATTTTTTTATTCTCGGTAATTAAATCAGAAAGTAGAAAAAAACTGCTTATCTATTCTTGGGAACAATTTAAGAATAGAGCAATTTGTTTTCAATTTTCTTTCTTTTCTTCTTCTTCGTGATGGCTGGCGACCGGCCAGATAAGAGCCGACAACCTCGCCAGCCTCGGGTGAGGCTCGGGCCAATAAGGCTCACTCAAGGCCGAGACCAAGAAGAAGAGGAAAAAAGAAAAGAAGAAAAGAGAAAAATATAATAAAATTATTTTAAAAATTTTAAAAATTCTAAATCACAAAAAAAAAAATTGAGGGTCGTATGAAATGTATTTCAACTCCGGAAATAGAAATTTTATATAATTACCAAATAGCTTCAAATGTCTAAAAACTCGTTTAGTGAACAGAATTGGGAAAAATTATTTTTATGCGAAAATTATTTTCAAGACCAAAATGGTTATTAAACAAGCCCTTAGAGTTCACTGTGGGGCCCCGTGATGCTATGAGCAAAGCATTTGAGCTTTTTTAACGACGTTTGATTTTTCTCTTGCTATAAGCAATTAAGATGAGCTAGTCAAGCAAAATCGTCACATGATTCGATTCAAAATGACATGTTACATACGTGAACACCATAAGTAGGAAATATTCTAATGTGTTCCGACCTCCATCGACTAAAAGTTCTTATAAATAGCAACAAAGTGTATGTGTGTTTTCAAAATCTGTTATGAACGTCGTACATTTTCTCCTCCTTGAAATCCCTTGAGACGGAAATTCTAATGAGAAATTCTAGTAAATGGAGATATACCTTACTTGATACAACCATAGCACAGTTTTTTCTTTATGATAACTTATTTTTAAGGCCATTAACTATATCAATCTATGTCGTCCAATTCGACTGTCTAAGAATGAAACGAGGCCCCATTAAACAAGTTTGCATAATCACGGATTCGAGCATTGGGACCTTTGATTGTTCTTCTTATCCTTTCTACCCTGCGAGATCTTTCTTTTTGCCTCTTGATGAGAAATTGGGAGCCGACATTGTCAAAGAAGACATGAACAGGCAAATTCTAGGAAAGAACATTTTATAAACCACGCCCCCCCCCCCCCCCCCCCCCCCAAAAAAAAAAAGACTTTATCACGGTTTCTAGTGGACCAGCCCATGATTCGATTGCCTGTACCAATGCGTGGCCACTTTGTCTTTGAATTCACCCCTTTGATCGAATCAAGGAATTGGATTTGCGTTCACATCCAAGTTAATTGGAGATGGAGATGGAATTTGGGAACACGTTCATCTTGATTCTGTCCCCACCTTTTTTTTCCCATTTTGTTTTGGTCTAGTGGGGGAATTGACAGCATGATTTTGACGGTCCAAGATGCTGTCGAGGTCCTTCCAAGCTGCCAAATTACAAGCACGTTTTAGAGATTGTGTCAGAAGCAAGTCCGCGAAAATGAGCACCAGAGTTTGATGACAGGCTCGGCCATCTCCGAGCTTCGAAAATATTGATTCTTAGGCAATTAGAGGACAACATTGCATCTTTCAACGAGGGAAAGAAAACTTACATAACTTGATACGTTTCGGCTCATCTTGAATAGATTTTTCATTCTCACATTATCAATATATTTTTTACAACGATATGGAAATTTCACCAATTGCCAATGCTATTGCAATGTTATGACATGTGTCGATAGCTTTAGGGGAAAAATTATCTATCTATAACAGTGAAATTATTTAGACGACACGTGATAAAGAAGGATGAGTGGAATTATTTAGACACCCTTAACATCATGGGTTTGGTAATTGACCCAACATTCTTCCAGCCTAGAAAATTCCTCTATGGTCTCACTTTGCGCTAGTCAATGGACCACGAGTCATCACTTGATTTGTATTGTTCATGTCCGCAAATCTAATTAACATGGAAGCCGATACCAAAGAGTTAGTTGGTTCCTGGATATATGATATAAGTGAACATGATCATTGAGCAACTTTGGATTGGTCAATTGGGGTATACAGGCTGAAATTTTTTTGTAAGCTTTTAATCCACCAAATTTGACGATTTATATTCCGATATGTTAAACGAGATGTATACATTCAAAAGTTGGGTTCCTTAATTTCATGAAGCTTTTTTCCTAATTAAGAGGTTGTACTAGCTTTTTTATCGATATTTTGCACAATCATATTATTGAGTTATTTTGAGCCACTTGCCATCATTATAATCAACAAAAGTCTTCACTGGGTTAGAACAATGTTTTAAGTTATTAGATACTATAAAAACCAACTAATGGAGAGATCAATTGACTATAACATGCAATATTTCATAAATAATTTAACACATATCATTTTAAATACTAACTTGACTCACACGACAGTTTTTATTAAGTTTGGCGTAGGAACAAATTTCCTTCCACCACCAAAAAATTCACAGTCCTTTCTAACCCTAGAGGACTTCCATAATGTGTATGACTACATCTTTTGCAAGCAAAGAATTGCAAAGAAGAATTTCCCAAATCAAGCGGTTGCAATAGGCTCCAAATTGGGGCTCGACTCCGTGGCTTTCATGGCTTGGAATCTTGGCTCTTTGGCTTGGAACTTGAGGGCAGCATACAGTTTCATGTAGTCCTCAAACACAAACTTCGGATAAGCTGCTTCGCCGGCCTCCTCTGCCTTGCTCTCCACGAGTGTTGGTGCCGGATAGATCACGGCGTCGCTGCCCGGGTTATAAAATGAAGCTATGGACATCCTGTTCCCGTCGGTTTGGGCCACCACCCTATGCAACACACTCTTGTACTTCCCATTAGTTATCACCTGCATTTGATTTGAAACGATCTTTCAATTTGAAATGCCAAATGCAATATTCTTCTATTAAAAGGTAATGGTTTCGTTATACTGCGTAAGCAACAGTCGGAGTATATATGTTACCTCGATTTGGTCGCCGAGGTTGACTACGATGGAGTGGCGCATAGGGGGGACGTCAACCCACTGGCCGTCCTTGAGGAGCTGTAGGCCGCTGACCTTGTCATCCTGGAAGAGCAGGATGACGCCGCCAGCGTCGGTGTGGGCCCGAAGCCCCTTGATCAGTTCGGGCTTGGGGCACGGCGGGTAGTTGCTGACCTTGGTGCCGAAGTTCGGCCCGTTGGACCCGTGGAAGGCCTTCTTCAAGTAACCTTTCTCCAGGCCCAGGTTCTCACACAGCAAGTCCATGAGCTCGTCTGCTAGCTTCTCCAACTTCACTGCAAACTCCTTCATGACTTTCCTGCACATCAAACGGTGAAAGGTCACCATCGATAGATGCAGAGTGGAATGCAACTTTTCATCTAAATTGATAAATTCTCGTCATCAGTTACCTGTAGTCATCTTCGAGATCAGGGATTTGGGAGATGTTGGATAGGGGGAGGTGCTTCAAGTGGAAGGTGCTTTCCCAGTCCAAGTCATGGACCTCCGTCTGGACATTCTCGAGCCCCTTGCTCGCCACCAGCTCTCTGAACCTCTGGTCCATGCACTTCCTGTAGTGCCCCTTGGTCATTCTCTCGACCGTGTCCATGAACTCGGGCGGAATCCCATGATTCACCAGCTTCATTTGGTCATTTCCCAAGGCATCACAATCCAAAATGTTAGACCCACTCTTTTACATAAAATATAGGTTACATAGAGAGAGAGAGAGAGAGAGAGAGAGAGAGAGAGTTGTACCTCAAAGAAGCCCCAGTTCTCACAGGCATCTTTGATCTTGTCCATGGTGATTGCTCTCTTCTCACCATTCAGGTTCTCCATGTTGATCACTGGGAAGCTCTCCATTTTCTCTCTTGAGAAATTGCAGTGAAACCTCGTTTCTCTATTGGTCTCTCTCTCTCTCTCTCTCTCTCTCTCTCTCTCTCTCAGAAAGAAGATAATGCACTTGCTTGTTTGCCTTGTCTTGTGCATTGGGTGTCTCGTGGGTTAGCTATTTATAGTAGTTTTTCCCTTCTGCACAAGAGAGGATTTCCTTGACCACTTTCCATGTTCACATGCTTGTACAGAGTGTCCCTATGGGCCATAGAGTCAAACGAGGACCAAAGGCGGTGGCTATGGTCAGCCTTCCTTGTCCAACCAGCTCTCTTGATCTCTGGATTTTGGACCCACTTTGGCTGGTGGCTAAGATCCTTCTCTCCCCTTTCGCCTTTATTTATTTATTTATTTATTTATTTTTCACACCCTTTTGACTAAAGTTTAAACTCGACAGTGACCTTCCATGAATGTGCACTAAACTAGACCCTACAATCTACCTGCCTTCCTTTTGAGCATCGATGACGTGTCGATAAGATAGGTTGAGTTTTTCACAAGGTGCGTGGCAATTAGAGCATGTAAGTTGTGGGTCTTGTTACAAAAAAAATAAAAAATAAAAATGCTTGATTGAAGATCTTGTGCACTATCGTTGAAGTTGTATTTGTATCTTCAAAATGTGACTAGTTCAACAAGAGATGAGATTTAGGTAATATCATCTAGATACACAAATGAATTGCAGATGTTAGCACCATAGTTAATATTTGGACAAATTACCCAATCAATCACAAGCTTATTCTAAGGATGTCAATTTAATCATAAACTTACGAATTTACCAATTTAGTTCCAAACTTTTGCATGTAATTCCAATATAATCCTTCCTAATTAATTTTGTCAAAATTGCTGATGTGGCAGTCCAATTATCATTGCAATCCTATGTGGCATACTATTATGTTATTGATTTTTTGGCGAAAGTTGTTAGGAAAGACAACGTTGTAATTAACAAAATTTAAAAGTTTAATGACTGAATTGATATCCATATAATAGATTTATAACTTATTAGACAAATTTCTCGTTAACATTTTGCGTATCTTAATCATGGATTATCAAGAAAGATCCATGTGAATCCCAAAATAATCAACATGCTGAGCACCATGGCAGGTGTGCTCTAAGCAATGTTTTCAATGACATCAGCTAAATAAATGGAATTCGGTCCTTATTTAGAAGCAAGTGGCTCGTGCACGTTTTACTAATTGAAATTGCAATCTGTATGACAAACGATCGTTGCTGTTGATTGGTTCCGTGGCTAGATGGTCCACATATGATCTCGCTCATCCACATCGTCTTGCCAAGAAAAAATTTAATTAAATTCGATCCTTATGATAAGATTAATAAATGGGTCAATTGAACACTAATTAGGTAGCTGTGACAAAACAGAAATATTGTTGGATGCTTTTGAGACATGATAATCCAATTCAATTGTTAGGTGTCACCACATGGATTTTAAGAGAAGAGCATAAAAAGATATTCATGACATTAAAAAAAAAAAAAAAAAAACTAGTTTGATTGATTGTTGAGGGTAATTCTCTAGATTTGAACTTTGAATTTCAAAGGTGATTTTCTTGTCAAAGTTTATGAAAACTTATGGCCAGCTGTGAATATTTTCACATCAGTAGATCTATAGTTTTTGTAATCGATTTAATGTGCATTCTACATTATATATCTCTAGCTCTTTGAAGTCAAAAGCTAGAAGTTGAAGTCAAGAAGCCAATGTATTTGATCTTGTCAGCATGACAATATTTCGTAGCAATTTCTTAAATGCATCTACCCTATCTTTAAAAGTGTAATGTACTTGTTAGAAATGTCAATAACAACTACCACAAGATGTAGAAATTGTCCGAGGGTTGTGGACACTATCCTCAATCATACTGCTCGTTCTTCATTGAGTGCAAAAGGGGTGACGTGACTATCCTTCAACTTTTAACAAACATTCTAGATAGAGTGCAAGCGCGATTCGCTTCTAAACATGGCATCCCACTTGTTCCAAACATAGCAAAGTGCACGCCCATAAGAAAATAATACCCAACGTGAAATTATAGTTAGTTATCGATGATATAAGATATCTCGATTGCAAAGGGGGAATGATGATGGGTTTGTTTGAAAGTCATGCTTCTTTGGGAAAAACCCTATGAGAGAGAGAGAGAGAGAGAGAGAGAGAGAGCTCCTTTTGGCCTATGTAGCGGGACTCCAAAGAACTCGAAGTGGGAATAATATTCTTTGCTAAAGTTAAGGTGCACGGGTAGAAAAAACAGTTGAGAAAATGGACTGTAAAGGCAATTTAAGTCATGTTCCAGCTACTTTTGGTCGTTTTCCATAATCCCCACCAACGACATCCTCTTCTCTTTTCTGGGAGAGTTTGGCCGTCAGTGATTTGACCGCAACTTACTCATTTAGCAAAAAGCTAGAATTATAGGGGAATGTTACTTGCTAACCTCGAAGCAATCGTGCTTTGGGTGGGAGAATGCCTCTTTTTGTACTTTCTGCAAGAAGGCCAAGCGAACTGGGGTTGGAACATGACGCTGGACATCTTTGATTCTCATGTACGAACTCCTCCGTTTGGCGATGGTTTGATTAGCCTTTCTTACGTGTTCCGCCGTGTTTTAACATTATTAATCATGTGCATAATGACATAAAAATTGGACACGTTTCATCTTTTCATATTCAACCAAAGCTGGCAAACCCTACGCTAGGATTACTAAACATTTGATAATATCACGCCTTTCATGATTTCGACGAGCAGCATCAAGTAACATATTTGACATCATGCGGTTTTAGAGACGTGTAAAGTTGTTAACTGTGTAAAAAGCTTAAACTGTTAGATAAATATATTATTTTTTATTTAAATATTCTAGCATTTCCTCTCACTCTTATTCTGGTCTTTTAAATAGTATTAAAATCTCAAGCTTTGATACTATGTGATATTTTAGTGGGACCAATACTAATTGTTCTAAAAGTTTAAACTATTAGATAAAAGCTTAGTTTATTATTTAAAAATTCTAACACTCTTCTTCATACTTAGTTTGATTTTTTGGCCTAAAACTAAGTGTGAAAATTTAATTGGGGAGACAAATGGGACATGGAAAGATTAAACCTTAAGATATCTAGCTTTGATACCATGTGAGAATTTATGGTATCATTACCTGTTTCTCTAAAAAATTAAGCTATTAAATGAATGCATTGTTTATTACTTAAATATTCTAACAATTACAATGGGAAAGTATTGAAAAGGATTGGAGAGAGAATGTCGGAAATGGAATGGCGAGAAAGAGTGGGATGGTGGGGTTGCATTGGAGAGGGTTCGATAAGGACAAAATGCACTTTCTTTTTCCTTCGTCTACTCTTTTCTTGGAAGTGTATAGATGCACGTAGATGTATACGGCACATGCGATGCGATGTTCACATGTTAGATCACTTGATGCACTTGGGTGTCCCGTTCTGTTTGCCAAAAATTGAAATCGACACCACCAACATATGAATGTGTGCTCGTTCGAATGTTATTGAAGGCACTTTGTTGTTTCTACACACACTTAAAATAAGGGTTTAAATGTCGGTCTTATCACTATGTGATGATTTTGGTCAAATTGGAATAATTATCAATTAGTACAATTAAAAGGTTTAAGACTGAATTGACAAAAAATACAATAGTTTATGACTTTTTAGACATTTTTTTCCGCAAATGATATATTATGTATCAACTAAGTGTATTAAGTGAAAGTAGCAAAATATGTGATATATTAAATTATTATTAGTTTTTGGATATGGTCTGCTTAATAGAACCCCACTTAGACACACAGTGTTTAACAAACAACTTTCTAAACCAGTCTTTGTAGCGTAGAGCGCACACAACATTTGTAGTCGACGTGCTAAATAAAGCTGAGATTATATGCGACATGGACTGACTTCGGCCCCTAATCTTAGACTAACCTCTTAAGTCTGTTTAAGTTATGATGTATTCGTAGACTATGTACATGTATGTCAAACTTTTCTATGACCCAAAAAAGAGAAATTTGGCATTATGGCACCTAAGAAAAAATTTCCAGGGTTTCCCTTATCAATTCAAACAGGTTTATTCTAGACAAGATCCAACTTGTGCATCAAATGCATGTTATTAGGATATAGGATGAGGGCAACTTCAACCATGCAATTCTCATGCGGCAAGCTCCTAGGTAACTAAATAATTTATGATGTAAGCAACCTTGAAATTATTTCACGAGACGGCTTGCAATTTTATCATCTCGAGTCATTTCTCCATTCAAAGGGATTTCTTCAGCAGAATGGGGAGGATGCCAATTCTGAATTTCTGAATTTCTGAATTAGTCATCGTGGATTTCAAAATTTGATCATGTAGACATGGCCTGACTTCATTTATCTTTAACTTCTTAATCACGCCTTTAATTAGGACCATTCCTGTTTGTGATGATGAGTTGACGATGCAAGCATGCATAGGGACAAAATTCAAGTAGGCTCCGCATTAAACTGCTTGGAAATTTCTCTTGGCAATATGTAGTCGTATTATTTGTGGGGGAGAAGTAGAACTTTCCTTGTCATTGACCTCAATTTGCCAGGAGACACGCTCTTGATTTCTCCAAAAGATTACAAGTACTAAAACAATAATTTCCAGGATTAATACCACGAGAATCCGAAATCGGTTTATATATGATAAATTTATCTAAAACTAATTTTTTTACCCACAAGAAATCTCAAACTGGTATATTTACTATTCATTAGTTTCGATTAAATTGGATAAATACCATAATTAAAATGTACTTATTTTAATGTAAATACATGCTAATGTGTAGATTAACGAAAGATGGAAATACAAAAAATCGGTCCAATTGCTTCATAAGATCATCAGCTAAATCAATTGGCATAGATGTTATGCATAGGATCGCTACATTTCGTATCGGCTGTATCCGTGTGAAAAGTAGTTTTGATGAAGAGTCTAGTCGACGGTTTAATAGTACTATAGAACTTTGACCGTGAGAGTGGTCTTCGTCTCGCAACCTGAGGAGAAATTTTTCTACAGAGTGTCGTTGACGGTTCATGGGGCTGTGAAACAGCATATTCTCATTATTTGGAAAATGCACGTGATTTTTGTTTTTTTCTTTTTCCTTTGTGGTTTCTTACCAGAAATTCTTAAACCCCCGAAGGGCTACACGGGATTCCAGTCAAACCCCGCGCTTGCGAGTCTTCTACAAAGAACAGAACAGCGAAGGCGGGAGGCCCCACCGAAGTCCTGTCATCATGGGATTTGAATGGTTTCACGAGACAATTTAGAGTTCAATGGTGGGGCCCCGTGATGCTATGGGCAAAGCTTGTGCTTTTTATAGAAGTTTGATTTTTCTCTTGGTCCGTGCAATTAGGAGGAGCAGATCAAACGAAATCATCACGTGATTCGATTCAAAATGACACGTTATGTATGTGAACATCGTGAGCATGAAATATTCTATTGCGGTCCGACCTCAATCGACTTAAAGTTCTTCTTATAGATAGCAACCGTACATATGTACGTTCTCAAAATTTGCTATGAACATTGCACATTTTCTTGTTCTTGAAATCTTTTGAGATTGAAATTTGAGTGAGAAATTCTAGTAAATGAAGATATACCTTACTTGATATAGCCAATTGTAACATAGTTTTTCTCTACCATAACTTATTTTTAAGGCCTTTGACTAGATTAATCTACGTCATTCAATTCGACGGTCTGAGAACGAAACCAAGTCCCCATCAAACAAACTTGCTTAATCACAGATTTGAGCATTAAGACCTTTGATTGTTCTTCTTATCATTTCCACCCATGTGAGATCTTTCTTCTTGCCTCTTGATGAAAAATTGAGAGCCAACCTTCTCAAAGAAAGCATGAACCGGCAAATTCTAGGAAAGAACGTTGTATGGACCATCCTGGAAACGAGCATTGACAAGGCAGATGGAGAGATTGGAGAGGCCAGTGGAGATCCGAAAGAGCCAAACGAGACTTGCAATTCAACGGTGGAATTTTCTCAAGAGCGAGAGTGAATTGACATGACTTATTATTTACAAACCCCTCACTCTACCCCACCCCACCCCACCCCAAAAAAAGAGAGACTTTCGGTAGATGGTAATTATATAAGTTTCGGGTCATTGAGTCCGTCGATCACGGTTTCTAGTGGACCAGCTTTGGTTTCAATTGTCCGTACCAATGCGTGACCAATTTATCTTCCACTAGATTTGCGTGCACATCCAAGATAAATGGAGATGGAATTTCGGAGCACGTTCATCTTTGATTGTGTCCCCTTGACAGCCCACGATGCTGTTCAGGTCCCTTCCAAGCAGCTAAATTACAAGCACGTTCTGGAGATTGTGTCGGAAGCAAGCCCGCAGAAGATGAGCACCAAAGTCTGGTCTCAGGCTCGGGCATCTCGGTTTAACTCGGAACTGAAGGGCGACACGCATATGAAGCGTCAATTCTCGGGCTAATTAGAGGAAAACGCTACAAAATTCAACAAGAAAGAAGGAAACTAACACGATTTGACATATTTCTATTAGCTGAGTTTACTCTCATAAAGAGGAAGCCCTATGAATTGTAAGCCCAAAAGTTTAAGCCCATATGATAATTAATATCAAAAAATAGGATTTCTCAATCTCGCAAAGAATGTTGGTTGAAACGTGGAAACAAGAGAGAATGAGAGAGTAGAAAATCTAGATTCAGGATATTATCATATTTTCATCAAGCTAGCGTCAATTTATGGTCCGATTGAGCTGAAATTTATTAGCGTATTCGTGACACACTCTTTTCAAATCTGAACAGTTTGATTCACTTGAACTCCCTACCTTAGGTTTTCTGTAGGTTGAACAGAACCTGAGCTTTTTATGAGATTTATCCATAATTTCTTGTGAAATTTATGTGTATTATCAAAAATGATATTCTTGATATCTTTACCGCTATGTACCTTTAGTATTTACTAGAGAAGAACTCTGTTCTTCTAATTTTGTTGAGAGTGAAGATTTTGAGTGGACTCTGATCCCGTGGTTTTTTATTTCCTCACATTGAGGAGGTTTTCCATGTAAAAAAATTGCCTTGTGTTCCGTGGAAAATGAGCACCAAAGTTTGATGATGGGCTTGAGCATCTCGGCTTAATTCAGAACTAGAGAGAGATGAGCTCAGGGAGTGCCGATTCTCAAGCCAATTGGAGGACAACACTGCGAGATTCAATGAGAGAAAAAAAACTTACACGACTCGATACGTTTCAACTCATCTTAATAGATTTATATTCTCGCATCATCGATGTATTTTTCACGACAATGTAGAGTTTTCATGAATAGCCAATGCAACTACAATGTTATGACATGAGCCGATAGCTCCAGGGGGAAAATTATCCATATGTAATAGTGAAATTGCTGGGATGACATGTGATGAAAGAGGGATTGGTGGATTATTAAGTTTAGTAATTGATCCAATATGCTTGCGGGCCCATAAAATTCCTTTATGGTCCTACTTTGGGCCAATCAATGGACATGAGTTGTCACTCGATTTGTGTCGTTCATGTCCGCTAATCTAATTAACATAGAAGCCAATATCGAAGAGTTAGTTGATTTTTGGATACATGACATTAGTGGACTTGATCAATGAGCGAGTTTGGAAGGGTACAATGGGGTATCCACGCTAAAATTTCTTTTGTAGGCTCATAATTCACCAAATTTGACGATTTATACTGCGATATGTTAAATGAAATGCATACATTCAAAAGCTAGGCGCTTCATTAATTCCATGAAGTTTTTTATTTTATTGATCAAGAGGTTGTATTAGCTAATGTTTTGCTCAAGCACATTGTTGAGTTATTTCGAGATGCTCCCCATCTTTATAATCAACATAAGCCTTCGTTGGGTTGGAACGATATTTTAAGTTATTAAATACTATAAAACCAACTAATGGAGAGATACACAATATAACATGCAATATTTCATATATAATTTGACGCATATCGCGTCAATTGCTAAGACAACACAAACAACAATTTTTCTTAAGTTCTGGGTATGAAAAAAATTCCTTCAACCAAAAAAAAAATTCACATTCCTTTATTAAGGTGCACGACGGCATGTTTTGCAAGCAAATAGTTGCCAACTTATTGATGAAGAATTCCCCAAACTCCCCAAATCAAGCGGTTGCAATTGGGCCCAAATTGGGGCTCGACTTTATGGCTTTCATGGCTTGGAATCTTGGCTCTTTGGCTTGAAACTTGAGAGCAGCATACAGCTTCATGTAGTCCTCAAACACGAACTTCGGATATGCTGCTTCATCGGCCTCCTCTGCCTCGCTCTGTGCAAGTGTCGGTGCCGGATAGATCACCGCGTCGTTGCCCGGGTTGTAGAATGAAGCTATGGACATCCTGTTCCCATCGGTCTGGGCCACCACCCTGTGCAACACGCTCTTATATTTTCCGTTGGTTATCACCTGCATTTGATTTCAAATGTTCTTTTAAATGCTGAATGCGACCTTCATATATTAAAAGGTAATGGTTGCACTGTACTATGTAAGCAGCAGTGTGACCATCTCGTTGAGAAGCTTTTTTTTTTTTTTTTTTTTTTTTTTTTTTTTTTAATTGTGAGTGCGAGTATGTAGTATGTATGCTACCTCGATTTGGTCGCCTAGGTTGATGACGATGGAGTGGCGCATAGGGGGAACGTCGACCCACTGGTCGTCCTTGAGGAGCTGTAGGCCGCTGACCTTGTCATCCTGGAAGAGCAGGATGACGCCGCCGGCGTCGGTGTGGGCCCGAAGCCCCTTGATCAGTTCAGGCTTTGGGCACGGCGGATAGTTGCTGACCTTGGTGCCGAAGTTCGGCCCGTTGGACCCATAGAAGGCCTTCTTCAAGTAACCTTTCTCCAGGCCCAGGTTCTCACACAGCAAGTCCATGAGCTCCTCCGCCAGCTTCTCCAATCTCACTGCAAACTCCTTCATGACTTTCCTGCACATCAAACAGTGGAAGGTCATCATCGATGGATGTGGAGTGGAATGTAGCTTTTCATCTAGGTTGACAATTCTCATCATCGGTTACCTGTAGTCATCATCGAGGTCAGGGATTTGGGTGATGTTGGAGACGGGGAGGTGCTTCAAATGGAAAGTGCTTTCCCAGTCCAAGTCATGGACCTCCGTCTGGACACATTCGAGCCCCTTGCTCGCCACCAGCTCTCTAAACTTTTGCTCCATGCACTTCTTGTAGTGTTCCTTTGTCATTCTCTCGACCGTGTCCATCAGCTCCGGTGGAATCCCATGATTCACCAGCTTCATTTGGTCATTTCCCAAGGCATCACAATCCAAAATGTTAGACCCACTTTTTTCTTTTACATAAAATATAGGTTACAGAGAGAGAGAGAGAGAGAGAGAGAGAGAGAGAGTTGTACCTCAAAGAAGCCCCAGTTCTCACAGGCGTCTTTGATCTTGTCCATGGTGATTGCTCTCTTCTCACCATTCAAGTTCTCCATGTTGATCACTGGGAAGCTCTCCATTTTCTCTCTCTAGAAATTGCAGCGAAACCTTGCTTCTCTTTTGGCTGCTCTCTCTCTCTCTCTCTCTCTCTCTCTCTCTCTCTCCGAATGAAGATAATGCACTTGCTTGTTTGCCTCGACTTGTCTTGTGCCTTGGATGCTTGGTGGGTTCGCTATTTATAGAGTTTTTCCTACTGCACAAGAGAGGATTTCCTTGATCACTTTCTATATTCACATGCTTGTACAGAGTGTTGTATGGGCCATTGAGTCGAACGACGATTGAAGAAGATGGAAAATTTGTAAAATAATGACATTCGGTGGGTCCCGAAATCCCTCCATGAGGGCCAACCCCAAGGTGGTGGCCATAGACAGCCTGCCTTGTCCAACCATCTCTCTTGCTCTCTTGATTTTGGACCCACTTTGGATGGTAGCTATTCCATTTCGGCAGTGACCTTCCATGAACATGCACTAACCTAGATTCGACGTGCCTTCCTTTTGAGCGTGGATGACGCGCCGAAAAGTTAGGTAAAACAAGTTTTTCACAAGGCATGTGGCAATTAGAGCGTGTAAGTTGTGGTCTTGTGAAATAAAAACATGTTCAACAAGCCCTGAGACTTAGGCAAATATCGTCTACATACGCTAATGAATTGTAGGTATTACCTTTATAGTCTACATTTGGGAAACTTAACCATTCGATTGTAAATCTATTATATGGATAACAATTCAGTCTCATACTTTTCAATTCATCAATTTAGTCCTAAATCTTTACACAAAATTTCAGCCATTCGAAAATCACTGAATGGCGGTCTAATCATTGCTAGCCATCCTACGTGACATGTCGTCATGTCAGCGGTTTTCGGCAAAAATTGACAAAAATGACTACAATGGAATATCGCGCAAAGATCTAGGACTAAATTGGCAGATTTTGAAAATTTAAGGCCTGAATTGACATCCATACAATAGATCTATAACATTAGACAACTTCTCTGTTATCATTTTGCATAACTTAATTTTGGATTATTAAGAATAATCCATGTGAATCCCAAAATAATCGACGTGCTAAGCCCATGGTTCGTGTGCTCTAAAGCAAAGCTTTTCATGACACCAGCTAAATAAATGGGATTCGGTCCTTATTTAGAAGGGAGTGGCTCATGCGCATTTTAATATTTAACGTCGCAATTTGTATGATAAACGGTCGTTGCTATTAATTGGTTGCGTGGCTAGATGGTCCACATATGATCTCGCTAATCCACATCGTCTTGCCAATAAAAATATTAATTAAATCCGATCCTTGTGATTAGATTAAGAGATCATATTATATAAATGGATCAACTGAACACTAGTTAGGTAGCTATGAAGAAGAGGAGATATCGTTGGATGCTTTGGAGACAAGATCATCCAATTCAATTGTTAGGTGGCACCACAATGATTTTAAGAAAAGAACATACAAACATATTCATGACAATTAAAATGGAAAGTATTGAAAAGAATCACACAAGATGATTATTACAACGGCAAAGTATTGAAAAGAATTAGAGAGAGAATGTCGGCAATAGAATGGGGAGAGAGAGTGGGATGGTGGGGTTACATTGGAAAGGGTTCGATAAGGATAAAATGCACTTTCTTTTTTCCTTCGTCTATTCCTTTTCTTGGAAGTGTATTAGATGCAAATAGATGTATACGGCACATGCCATGCCATATTCACATGTTAGACCACTTGATGAACTTGCGTGTCCCATTCTCTGCCAAAAATTGAAATCGACACCCACACGTGAGTATGTGCTCGTTCCGTTGTTATTGAAGGCACTTTGTTGTTTTCATACACTCTTAAAAAAAAAGGGTTTTGATGTTGGTCTTATCGTGATTTTGGTTAGATTGGAATGCTTATCAATTGGCACAATAAAAAGATTTATGATTGAATTGGTAAAAGTGCAATAGTTTAGGACTTTTTAGACAATTTACCCACAAATGATATATTATGTATCAACTAATTGTATTAATTAAAAAGTTATAATGTGTGTTGAGAAAGTGATTGTTATTGGTTCTTGAATATGGTCCGCTCGATATAAATCCATTCAGACACATTGTTAACAAACCAACTTTCAAAACTGGTCGTTGTAAGCCCAGAGCACACACAACATTTGTAGTTGGCGTGCTAAATATAGCTTAAGCTATATGGGAGGTGGACTAACTTCGGCCCCTAATCTTAGACTAACTCTTCGGCCCCTAATCTTAGACTAACTTGTTAAGTCTATTTATGTTATGATGTATTTGTAGACTATATGTACGTGTATGTCAAACTTTTCTACGACCCAAAAGAGAGAAATTTGGCATTACAGCACCTAAGACAAAATTTCCAAGGTTTCCCTTATCAAATCAAACAAGTCTATTCTAGACAAGATTTAACGTGTGCATCAATTGCATGTTATTGGGATATAGGACGAGGGCAACTTGGACCATGCAATTCTCACACTGTAATCTCTTAGGTTATTAAATAATTTATGAGGTAAAAGACCTTGAAATTGTTTCACAAGGCGGCTTGCAATTCCGTCATCTCGAGTCGTTTCTCCATTCAAAGGGATTTCTTCAGCAGGATGGGGAGGATGCCTAATCTGATCTTTTGAATTAATCAAAGTAAATTTCAAAATTTGCTCATGTATACCAGGCTCGACTTCATTTATCTTCAATGACTTAATCACGTCTCTAATTAGGACGATGCCTATTCATGATAATAGCTGACGATGCAAGCATGCATCGGGATGAAATTCAAGGTGGCTCTGCATTAAACTATTAGGAAATTTCTCTTATCAACAAGCGGTCGAATCATTTTTAGGGGTGAAGTAGACCTTTCCTTGTCAGACCTCAATTTGCTAAGAGCGACACGCTCTTGATTACTCCAAAAGATTACAAGTACTAAAAATAATAATTTATAATGTAATTATTTTAATGTAAATACTCCCTACTGTATAGATTAACGAAAGACGATGAAATTACAAAAATTCAGTCCAATTGCTTCAGAAGATTGTCAGCTGAATCGACTAATGTCCGTATTACATAAAAGATCACTACAACTCGTATCGGTTGCATCTGCGTGAAAATTAATTTCGATTAGGACTCTAATTGATGATTTAATGGTACTATAGAAGAACCTTGACCACGAGAGAGGTCTTGTTCTTGCAACTTGAGGGTCGTTTACGGTTCACTGGGGCGGAAGGGGGCAGCATATTCTCATGATTTGGAAAATGAACGTGATGTTCTTTTTTCATTTTCCTTTGCGGTTTCTTACCAGAAATTCCTGAACCCGTCGAAAGGTTACGGCCCATGTACAATGGGGCCCGCAAAGAGAAACCAAAGATGTTGACGACCAATGGAATTTCAGTCAAACCCGACCTCGCGAGTCTTGTACAAGCAACGGAACTGTGAAGGCGCCCCCAAGAGAATTCAGACTTCAATTAATGGTTGCCAAGACAATCCAGACTTCAATCGTTGGGGTGAGCACGGAAGCCTAGTATCATGGGATTTGAATGGTTCCCAAGACAATTCAGACTTCAATGGTGATGACATGAGCAAAGCGTCATTAGCTGACAGTTCCTTGGCTGCAAAACAATCCGTGCGGCGCCTGACAAGTGGAATTCACTAGGCCAACCGTCGTTCAATTGTTGTTCTAGAGAATAATTTGAAGAATAACTTCCTTATACGAGATCGTATCATGTCCAATTTAGCCTGGCCGTCTAGTCCATCAAGTTAGATAACAAATCACTTTAGGCTCGATAACTAATCTCGGCTTGTCATAATCTCATCAAGAGAGCGGCATAAGGTCAACTAGCTTATGTACGGAAAGCCAACCCTGTATCCAGTGCTCTTAAGTAAGATAATCCTTCTATCCTACAACTACTAGTACCATCCGACTTGACACCACCCCAACGGACCAGTTATGTTCATTATCTTTGTATTCTCACTCTTCTCTCGATAACTCCAACTTCTACTCACGAGGGTTCACAAATACAGTAGAATCACGGACCGTGACAAAAGCATTTGAGCATTTTTAGCAAAGTTTAATTTTCTCTTGATCAATGCAATTAGGAGGAGCAAATCAAGCAAAATCACCATATGATTTGTGTAAAGATGACACGTTACATATGTGGACATCGTGAGCATGGGATATTCTAATGTGATTCGATCTCAATCAACTAGAAGTTTTTCTCATAAGTAGCAACGATATGTATATTTTTTCAAAATCTGATATGAATGTCATGCATTTTCTTCTCCTTTAAAATTTCTCATGATAAAATTTGAGCGAAAAATTCTATTAAGCGGAGATATATCCTACTTGATACATCCAGTAGCAACAGAGCTTTGTTTTCAACATAGCTTATTTTCAAGACCTTTTAACTGGATGGATTCAAGTCGCCCACTTCGACCTTCTAAGGACGAAACCAAGTCTCTATGAAACAAGCTTGCATAATCACAAATTCAGGTATTGGGACCTTATTTGTTCTTCTTATCCTTTCCACCTATGTGAGATCCTTCTTCTTGCCTCATGATGAAAAATTGGGAGCCGACATTCTCAAAGAAAGCATGAACTGGCAAATTCTAGGAAAGAACGTCTTATGATCCATCTTGGAAACGGGCATTGACAAAGCAGATGGAGAGACTAGAAATGGGCATTGACAAAGTAGATGGAGAGACTAGAGAGTCTTATGATCCATCTTGGAAACGGGCATTGACAAAGCAGATGGAGAGACTGGAGAGGCCATTGGAGACCAGAAAGAGCCAATTAAGACTTGCAATTTAACGGTGGAATTTTCTTAATTGTGAACGAATTGACACGACTTGTTGACTTAAAAGCAAAAAAAAAAAAAATTGATAGATAGTAATTATAAGGTTTGGGTAAGTGAGCCCGTCGATCACGGTTTCTAGCAAACCAACCAAGCATTCAATTATCTGTACCAAATTGTGGCCTAACTTGTTTTTGGCCCGTTTGATCGAATCAACGAATCCGATTTGCGTTCGCATTCAAATTAATTATAGATGGAGATGGAATTTTGGATCACGTTCATCTTGATTTTGTTCCCCTTTTGTTGTTGGAGTTTTTGTTTGTTAAAACAAAATAAGTGTTTTTTTTTTCCTTATCCCACATAGGAAAGGTGGAAGGAAGTAAACAATTTAAAAGTGTGGGATTTCCTTTGTGTAGTTAAAAGAATGATTGGGTGGGGCTAGACCCCACCATACCCGCGTCTTGGTCTTGCGATTATTTGCACAGCGCACTTGGCACGCCTGCGCGCCGCGGTTTAATTAGTACTAATCCTCTATTATTTAATTTTTATTTTCTTATGTTATTAATTTTAATCAAAGGTTGTTTTGTTTTTTAGAATTGTTGGAAATAAAATAAAATGAAAATTCGAAATTTTATTTTATAAAAGAAATAATTATTATTATTCTGAATTTTGTTTGTGTCTTTTCAAGACAACTTTTCCCGAAGGGTTGCATTTGTTCGGTTTTCGACTTCTTTCGAAGGGACGCATTTATTTATCCGAACAATTTTCGAAAAGACACGTTTGTTCATGTTTTGTAATTTTCACGAAGAGTTGCATGTGTTTTAAGACTGTTTTTATACTTGTCAATTTTCGGAAAAGAACTAGAGTGATCATTTTCGAGTCTTCCTTCTGAAAAAAAAAAAAAAAAAAAAAAAAAAAAAAAAAAAAAAAAAAAGGCAGTCGTTCTTTCAATTGTTACCAGAGAGATCTTGGAGAAATACTAGAATTGCTACCTAGTATTCTCAATTTTTGAGACTTTGTTGTATCTTGGAGGATTTTTGCAGGTGACCATTAGCAACGCTGTGGGGCAAATAAATCCTTAAAGAAAGTTATATTACGCCTCAAAGTCCGACTCGAGTACTCTAAAGATCCGTCTTTATTGTTCTACCCTATTCGAAGCCATATTTTCACAACATTTGTTTCCCCATTTTGTTTTGGTCTTATGGAGTAATTGACAACACGATTTGACAGTCCACGATGCTGTCGAGGTCCTTCCAAGCTGCTAAATTACAAAGCCCGTTTTAGAGACTGTGTCAGAAGCAAGTCCGCAGAAAATGAGCACCAAGGTTTGATGATAGGCTCGGGCATCTCAGCTTAACTCGGAACTATAGAGGGACGAGCTTAGGAGGTGTTGATTCTCAGGCCAATTGGAGTACAATGCTACAAGATTCAACTATGGGAAAGGAAACCAATACGATTTGACACATTTCAACTTATTTTAAATAGATTTTTCATTCTCACGATATTGATGTATTTTTGGTCATGATATGGAAATTTCACAAATAGCCAATGTGACTATGATGTTACAACAAGAGTCGACAGCTATAAAGGGAAAATTATCCATCGGCGATAATAAAATTGTTCAAATGACATGTGATGATAAAGAAAGATCGGTAGAATTATTCAGGCATCCTTAAAATATCAAGGGCTTGACAACTGACCCAATACGCTTCCAGGGCCATAAAATTCATATGTGGTCTTACTTTGGGCCAGTCAACAGACCATAAGTCCTCACTTGATCTGTCTTGTTCATGTTTGCAAATCTAATTAACATGGAAGTCAATAACAAAGAGTTAGTTGATTCCTAAATCATGACATGGACTTGATCAATGATCGAGTTCGGATGGGTAGAGTGGGGTATTCGAGCCAAAATATCATTTTTAGGCTCATTCGTGATATCAAACTTCTAAATAAAATTGGCCGGACTCAAGTTGGCCCTGATGGACCATCCGGAAAGGGATTTTCCTTGCCTGATACTGCTCATTTTGTCTTTCAAAAACCGATTTGGGGAGGGGGGATGGCCTTCACCTATCACCCAATTGTTACATATAATCACGAGATTATTCTAACATTCCCCCTAATGCAAAAACATCATTAATACATTATGTCCCACCGAGTTTTGACATGAAATCCACCAAATTTAACGATTTATACTCCCATATGTTAAACGAGATGAATACATTCAAAAATTGGGTGCTTCATTAATTTCAAGATTTTTTTTTTCCTTTTGACTAAGCGGTTAAGGTAGCTATTTTATCAATGTTTTGCTCAATGCTGAGTTATTTCGAGACACTCGCCATCTTTATAATCAATAGAAATCTCCATTGGGTTAGAACAATGTTTTAAGTTATTAGATACTATAAAACCAACTATTGGAGGGATCAATTTCACATGCTATAACATTCAACATTTCATAAATAATCTTACACATATCATGTCAATTGCGAACGGGACACACATGCAACCATTCAATAATTTTTTCTCAAGCTTGGCGTAGTAAAAAAATTCCTTCCAACCACTAAAACAGTCACGGTCCTTTCTTACTAAAGAGGACTCCCACACATGTGCATGACTGCATGTTTTGCAATAAAGAATTGCGACCTTTTTGGACAAGAATTTTCCCAAATCAAGCGGTTGCAATTGGGCCCAAATTGGGGCTCGACTCCGCGGCTTTCATGGCTTGGAATCTTGGCTCTTTGGCTTGGAACTTCAGAGCTGCATACAGTTTCATGTAGTCCTCGAACACAAATTTCGGGTAAGTTGCTTTGCCGGCCTCTTCTGCCTCGCTCTCCACAAGCGTCGGTGCCGGATAGATCATGGAGTCGCTGCCCGGGTTGTAGAATGAAGCTATGGACATCCTGTTGCCATCCGTTTGGGCCACCACCCTGTGCAGCACGCTCTTGTACTTCCCATTAGTTATCACCTGCATTTAATTTGAAACGTTCTTATAATTTCGAATGCTCTTGTATTGTTAGAAAGCTTACTTTTTTTTTCTTTTGGGGAGGGGTTTGCAAGTGTGAGTATATATGTTACCTCGATTTGGTCGCCAAGGTTGACGACAATGGAGTGGCGCATTGGGGGGACGTCGACCCACTGGCCATCCTTGAGGAGCTGCAGGCCGCTGACCTTGTCATCCTGGAAGAGCAGGATGATGCCGCCGGCGTCGGTGTGGGCCCGGAGCCCCTTGATCAGTTCAGGCTTTGGGCACGGCGGATAGTTGCTGACCTTGGTGCCGAAGTTCGGCCCGTTGGACCCATAGAAGGCCTTCTTCAAGTAACCTTTCTCCAGGCCCAGGTTCTCACACAGCAAGTCCATGAGCTCCTCCGCCAGCTTCTCCAATTTCACTGCAAACTCCTTCATGACTTTCCTGCACATCAAACGGCAAAAGGTCATCATCGATGGATGCGCAGTGGAACGTAGTTTTTCATCTAAGTTGACAATTCTCATCATCGGTTACCTGTATTCATCATCGAGGTCAGGGATTTGGGTGATGTTGGAGACGGGGAGGTGCTTCAAATGGAAAGTGCTTTCCCAGTCCAAGTCATGGACCTCCGTCTGGACATATTCGAGCCCCTTGCTCGCCACCAGCTCTCTAAACCTTTGCTCCATGCACTTCTTGTAGTGTTCCTTTGTCATTCTCTCGACCGTGTCCATCAGCTCCGGTGGAATCCCATGATTCACCAGCTTCATTTGGTCATTTCCCAAGGCATCACAATCCAAAATGTTAGACCCACTTTTTTCTTTTACATAAAATATAGGTTACACAGAGAGAGAGAGAGAGAGAGAGAGAGAGTTGTACCTCAAAGAAGCCCCAGTTCTCACAGGCGTCTTTGATCTTGTCCATGGTGATTGCTCTCTTCTCACTATTCAAGTTCTCCATGTTGATCACTGGGAAGCTCTCCATTTTCTCTCTCTAGAAATTGCAGTGAAACCTTGCTTGTCTTTTGGCTGCTCTCTCTCTCTCTCTCTCTCTCACAGAATGAAGATAATGCACTTGCTTGTTTGCCTTGGCTTGTCTTGTGCATTGGGTGCCTGGTGGGTTCGCTATTTATAGTAGTTTTTCCTACTGCACATGAGAGGATTTCCTTGATCACTTTCCATGTTCGCATGCTTGTACAAAGTATCGTATGGGCCATGGAGCCGAGCGGCGAGTGAAGAAGGTGCAAAATTAGTAAAATTATGGCATCCAGTGGGTCCCAAAAATCCTCCACTGTGGCCCAACCCCAAGCCGGTGGCTATGGTCAACCTGCCTTGTCCAACCGTCTCCCTGGACGGATCAAAAGAAGGAAAAAAAAAAAATCTCTGGCTCTCTGGATTTTGGACCCCACTTTGGATGGTGGCTAAGATCCCTCTTCCCTTCCGCCTTTATTTTTTTATTCACGCCCTTTTGACCAAAGTCTAAAGTCGGCAGTAACCTTCCATGAACATGCACTAACCGAGTCCCTATATACCTTCGTTTTGAGCATCGATGACGTGTCGAAAGGATAGGTAAAACAAAATTTTTCACATTGTATTTGGCAATTAGAGCATGTAAGTTGTGGGTCTCGTGACAAAAAAACATGGTTGAAGAATGATCTTGTACACTATGGTGTAAGTTGTATCGTTTCTTGAAAATGTGACTACTTCAAGTCATGAGACTATGGTAATATCAACTAAATACACAAACGAATTGCAGATATTACCACCATAGTCTACATTTGGGAAAGTTATTCAATCAGTCTTAAACATAATGCACATATGCCAATTTGGTCTATACTTTTCAATTTCGCGGTAGTCATTTCAAAAATTACTGACATGACAATCCAGTCATCGCCGACATTCTTGCGTGGCGTACTACATTGTCAACAATTTCCAATGAAGGCAAAAATGACTATATTAAAATTTCGTGCAAAGGTTTAAAACTAAATTAGCGAAATTGGAAAGTTTAAAGATTGAATTAATATCTGTACATTGAATTTATAATTGATTAGACATTTTCCCCATTAACGTGTTGCATATCTTAGTCAATGGTTATTAAGAACAATCCATGTGAATCCAAAAATAATTGACATGCTAATTGATTCGATCCATCGCTAGATGATCCACATATGATCTTGCTCATCGCATCGTCTTGCTAAAAAAAAATTAATTAAATCCAATCCTTATGGTATGAGATCATATTATATAAATTGGTCCAATTGAACCCTAGTTAGGCAGCCATGAAGAAGCGGAGATATTGTTTGACACTTTTGAGACATGATTTCATCCAATTTGTTGTTAGGTATCACCACATTGATTTTAAACGGAGAGCATGGAAAGAAATGGGATAAGCGTAATGAAAGATTTAATATTAAATATGCAAGTGCAATTGAGTCCTTTCAAAAATTGCAATCAAATTCTAAAACTTGTTAACATTTTTCATTTCTTAAGTTGGATGGAGTTAATGGAAGGGCTTAATTGCACTAACTTGACAAATTTTAAGAATTGATTATAATTTTTGAAAGTTTTAATACTAGCTATACTTTCATAACAAGTTTTAGAACTGTTATTACACTTATCTCAAAAAAATTTATGACATTTCAAAATACATTAGTTTGATTGACTGTTGAGGGTGATAATTCTCTAGATATTATCTATGAATTGCAAAAGTGCTTTTCTTGCCAAAGTTTATGAAAGGTTATAGCCGACTGTGAATACTTTTGCATCAATAGATCTATAGTTTTTATAATCAATCTAATGTGCATTCTACATTGTATATCTCTTAGAGTTGATGTGTTTGATCTTGTCAACATGACAATGTTTTGTAGTAATCTCTTAGATGCACCTTCCCTATCTCTAAAAGTGTAAACTTGTTGGAAATGTTGATAACAACTACCGCAAGACATAGAAATTGTCTGAGGGTTGTGGACACTATCCTCAATGTTCCGTTCTGTTCTTCACAAAGAGCAAAAGGCGCGATGCAACTGTCCTTCAACATTCAACAGACATTCTAGATAGCATGCAAGCGGGATTCACTTCTAAGCACGGCATTGCACATCCTCCAAAACATAGCGGAGCATACGTCATAAACACTGGTGCGAAATTATCATAAGTTATTTATGATATAATAGGGGTATCCCAATTACAAAGAGGGCAAATGATGATGGGTTTGTTTGAAAGTCAGGCTTCTTTAGGTAAAACCTTAGGGAAAAAAAAAAAAAAAAAAGAGATTAATCCTGTTGGCCTATGTAGTGCGACTCCAAAGAACTCATGGTGGGAATATTTTTTTTGCTAAATTTACGGCGCACGAGTAGAAAAACAGTGGAAAAGATGGACCGCAAAAGGCAGTTTTAAGTCTTCTTCCTACTTCTTTGGTCATTTTCCATAAGCCCCACCAAGCACTACCGACATCCTCTCCTCTATTCTTGGAGAGTTTGGTCATCAGTGATTTCATCCGAACCCACTTATTTGGCAAAAAGCTAGAATCGAAGTGGAATGTTACGTGCTAACCTCGAAGCAATCGTGCTTCACGTGGGAGGATGCCTCTTTATGCACTTCAAGGCAAGCAAATTTGGGTTGTGTAAGAACTCCTCCATTTGGCAATGGTGCTCGGCAGAGTCCGATTAGCCTCTCTTACAGATTTTAGCATTATGAATCACATGCATAAAGACGGACACGTTTCATCCTTTTATATTCAATTAAAGTCGGCAATCCCCAAGCTGAAATTTTTTGACATTCAAATGATATCGGGTCTTGTCATTATTCCGACATATCTCGAGATGTATAAAGCAAGAGTATTTCGGAATTGACATAACTAAGTTTCACGTAATTTTACATGAGCAACGAATAGCAAAATTAAAAAATTCCGAAATATTCAAGATTATTATTACGAGGGGAAAATATTGAAAAGAACTAGAGAGAGAATGTCGGCAATGGAACGGTGAGAGAGGAGGGAGGGAGGTGGGGTTGCGTTGGAAAGGGCTGGATAATGATGAAACGCGCTTTCTTTTCCTTTCTTCTCTTCTTTTCATAAAGGTACTTTGTTGTTTTCGCACACTTAAAATAAGGATTTTGATGTCGGTCTTGTCTCTAAACCATGATTTTGCTTAAATTGTAATCTTTATTGATTTAGAGTTTAAATAAGGGTGTGTTTATTTGAGTGAAAATTTTTCTACGAATTAAGCTTTTTATTTTTTATTTTCACGTGTTTAATTGATGGAAAATATAAGTGAACGGAAAACCATCTACGTTAAAAGAAAATATGCCCGTTTAAAGTTGAAAAAAGAATTTCCTAAACTGAAAAGGAGAAAACATGATTTCTCGAAATGTATTTTCAAGGACAAGTACAATAAGTGCCATAAATTTTGTACGGTAATCAATTAAGTCCCATAACTTTTTTTTTTGCGCTCACTTTAGCATCACAAATTTGAAAAATCGATCACTTAAGTACCATTGGCAATTTACTTGTAGACACCACTCATCCTACATGGCACTATCGACGTCAACGTAGACAGATTTTTGTAATTTTTTCACTCACTTAAGTAACACAAATTTTAAAAATCAATCACTTAAATGTCATCAGTAATTTACCTCGTTGAAAAATATGTCGTTGGGCCATCGCAGCCTCGCTGGCTACAGGCGGAGGCACGAAGGCCCTCACAATCTGCCTCACCTACAACTAGCAAGGTTGCCTTAGGCTAGGCCGCCATGGCCTTAGGCGATGCCATCACAGCCTCACCTGCAGCCGGCAATGGCCTCACCCAAGGCCTTCATAGCCCCATCAGTCAAGGGAGAGGCCTTTACAACCAACGCCACCAAAAAAAAAAAAAACAATGCAAAATATTGTTGGACGATTTGCGGGAAATGGCACTCAAATAATTGATTTTACCATGATGTGATACTTAAGAGAGTAGAAAAAAAAAAGTAACAACCCTCAAATGAGCATCATACGAAATTTATGACCTACCGTTGTACTTGTCTCCTTTTTCCATTATCGCGAAATTTTTTTCAAAACAAAAACACTCTAAGCATCTTTTTTCCCTAAATGGCATGTCCTGATATTTAAGAAATCACATGAGTGTCTATGCTTAAAGAGTTGCTCTGGCAAACTAGCAAGACATTATTCCCACCCCCTAAATAACCATGACCACCCCACTTACACTAAAAAGATAACACTCTCTTTAATCTTTCAATTGTAGTTTAAAATGATGGCCCACTCCTTTCTTTCTGTTTTTTTTTTCAATTTTTCCTTTTTTTTTTAGGATAGTTACCATAATTATGCATTTCAAATATTTTTTTTAGTGTATTAAAGAAAAATGCATTCTCGGATATTCCTGTAACGTTTTATATGCCCGGTATAAATTATCTCACTAATAATAAGGTTAAAAAGATATTTTTTGATAAAGCATAAAACTAGACAGTCCCTTCTTCATCATTGATCTTATAATAACTTATCTATTTTTCATTTCTTTTATATCAAAAGCTCATCTTCTCAGTGAACTGTTTATTAATTTCATTAGTCTAAAAATATTGTTCACGATGAGATATATTCATATTTTTTCATGAACAGTTCATAGATGATATCAAGTTTTGTCAATCCAACATAATGATGCTTCATTGGCTGTTTAAAAAAAGAAGTCATTACTTTATGCAATGTCTTACTTTAATTAAATTTCATCTACTTAACAATTTATTCAAAAATTTGATCGACAATGTAGAAAAGAACTAGATTTTTTGAAAATCTCTCTTTTCGACAAAACAAATTTTTATGGAGGTAATTTCTAACAATTAAAAAAATATAGTTTTACTAATATACATGGGAAGTCTATAATAAACATAAACTAAATATAAGAAATTGTTAATTATGGTCACTAGGTCATACATAAATATAGAAATACTAAAAGAAAAGTAAGTAAATAAATTTGGGACCGCCATTTTAAATTGCAGTTAAATGATAGAGGGCAATTTTGTCTTTTTGGTGAAAATTGGTGAATTTAGTCATTTAGGAGTTGAAAATAGTGCCGCCCAAAAAAAATAGCAAGATTAATTTTCTAATAGCTAGGTGATAATCAATCCAACATTGGAATGAAGCACCGCGATCCTATCCCAAAAAGAGAGCAACTTGTCGATGTCATACACTGTTCAACAAAATAAATCCTACACCTAGCAAATGATATATTACGGAGCAACTAAGGCTTCGTTCATTTTACAGAAAATATGACATTTCTAGAAGATGTTTTCTAGGAAGACATTTTAACATTTCCAAAAAAAATGACAATATTTTTCGGCGTTTAGCTTAAACTTGAAAATGAACTATTTTCTACCGTTCGGTGTAGAAAATTCAATTTGATTTTCCTCTATGCTCTCCTTTTAATAATTTTTACTTTATTTTAAAAAAATGAATTTCTTTTTTTTATTTTTCCTTCTACTTTATTCTTTTACCTTTTTTTATTTTTTATTTTTTCCTTTCAGTTTTTCTTTTCCTCCTCCTTTTTCTTTGATCGGTTGCCAACCATGGTGATGGCTGGCCACCAACCAAAGGCAAGCTCAAGCTCGCTCGAGGTCGACAAGCTCGAGGCATGCTAGATTCTAGCAAGCCACAAGCTCACTCGCCTCAATAAGGCTCGCCGATTTAGCAAGGCCCAAGGCCAGTGAGTCTCGAGCTCACCTGTGGCCAATTGCCATGGCCGGCGACCAACCGAGTAAGAAGGAAAAAAAATTGAAAAATTAAAAAATAAAGAAATGGGGGTTAACGGGGATATGAGATAAGAGAGTGAGTGAGGAAGGGGAAAAACATTTTCTTTTCCGTTAGAAGACGTTTTTTTATGTTAATGGAAAATGTTTTCCTCAACTAGTTCATTTTTCGTGAAACGAACATCGGAAAATTCAAAAACCATTTTCTTGAAAGTTGTTTTCCGCAAAACAAACGGAGCTTAAGTGTATTAATTGAAAATATTCATGTGTATCGAGAAAGAGTTAAACTAGTGATATATTAAACTACTACTGGTTTTTAATATGATCCGCGCAATATTAACCTACTCAAATACGTTGCTTAGCAAACCAACTTTCTAAGCCGGTCCTTGTTATACGAGGTGCTGATTAACTTCAACCCCTAAATTTAGACTAATCGACCCCTAAATTTAGACTAACCTATTAAGTCTATTTTATTTAAGTTATGAGGTATTCATAAACTCTATACATGTATGTCAAACTTTTCTACAACCCAAAAAAGAGAAATTTGGTATTATGGCATCTATGACTAAATTTCCAGGATTTCCCTTATCAAATCAAATAGGTCTATTCTAGACAAGACCTAACTTTTGCATCACATGCATGTTATTGGGATTTGGGATGAGGGCAAATTTTCACACTGTAAGCTCCTAGGTAACTAGACAATCTATGACGTAAGCAACCTTGTTTCTGTAGCATCAGCTGCTCTTAATTTTTTTCCCAAGATTTCCATTTGTAACATCTGATTTTTTTTTTAAGGCGGTTTGCGATTCTATCGTCTTGAGAGTCTCCATTCAAAGGGATTTCTTCAGCAGAATGGGGAGGATGCCAATTCTGATTTTTCGAATTAATCAAAGTGGATTTCAAAACTTGCTTAGCTGTTCACCACAAGCTCGTCTCATGTATTCAAGGCTCAACTTCATTAATCACGCCTCTAATTAGGACCATTCCTGTTCATGGTGATGAGCTGACCATGCAAACATGCATAGAGACAAAATTCAAGGAGGCTCTACATTAAATTGCTAGGAAATTTCTCTTGGCAAAAAGCGGTCGAATCATTTGCGGGCGTAAAGTAGGCCTTTCCTTGTCATTGACCTCAATTTGCTAAGAGTGACATGCTCCTGATTTTTTTTAATCAAAAGAAAATTATATACTTTGCTCGAGAGAATACATAAGAAGTACGTAATTTTCATGACAAAACAAATCAAAACAAAGCAAAAATACTAAAGAGCAAAACCATTATATATATATATATATATATATATATATATATATATATATATATATATATATATATATAAGGAAGAACAAGAAGAAGAATCAATGGAGCATTAGTAAAGTTAAGCGCACACTCGTTCCACAAGAACAGATCTGTCAAGCAAAGTAATTGACGGTCGAACACTGGACCTCATGTCTTTGTCAGTGATGGGCATACGCCGATAATTCCTTCTCCAATAACTATGATGTGTGATGCGTACTTAGGTTCGGCTTTCTTACATCATCACCGTATGGAGACAACTGAAATAGGTTGAACAAACACAAATTTAACATATAGAGGAGCAAATCTTCGTGATTCAAAGATACAAAGCTGAAGGCCAAAAACCTATACATGAGTAGAGCAAGTGGGTATCGAATCCTTAAAAGTATATTTATTAAATTTTCAAATTTAGTTTGGAAAAGGATAACACCCATATCTAGAGTTAGATTAGGAGAATTCAAACTCTCAATTGGAGAATTAGACCCAAGAAGGGAGCTCCCAAATCTAAATCGGAAGAGAAGAAAAAGCAAGAAAAGAACAAACGCAAACAGAATCAACAAAAGAGGATGTGAGGGTGAGACTAGCTGAAATCCTCCCCCATGGCTGAAGGTTGAAGAAGACGATAGAAAGAAAAGACTTTTTGGCTTCCACTAGCTCTTGATTACTCCAAAAGAATAAAAGTACTAAAAAAAAATAATTGTAAATACTTCATAATGTGTAGATTGATGAAAGACAATGAAATTACAAAAAGTCAAATCAATTGCTAAATCGATTGGTGTAAATGCTACGTAAAAGATAGCTACAACTCACGTTGGCTGTATCCACGTGGAAACTAATTTCTTTTAGGACTCCGGTTGATGATTTAAAAGTACTGTAGAAGAAGTTTGACTGTGAGGGAGAGGTCTTGGTCTCGCAATTTGACGAGTAATATTTCTTTGGAGGGTCGTTTACGGTTCATGGGGCCGGGAGGGGACAGCATATTCTCATGATTTGGAAAATGCACGCGATTGCCCTTTTTCTTATCCCTTGTGGTTTCTTACCAGAAATTATTGAGAAAATTCCAGTCAAACCCCGAGCTTGCGAGTCTTCTACGAGAAAATATTGGCTGGGTCTTACCCTCCACGTAGGCTTAGGGTAAGACCATTCAGCGATCGACACGTGGCTCCACGTAGGCGATGGCGTCGAGGTTTAAAATTTGCGCGCCCACTACCGGGGCCCACCACTCGACGCTCTCTCTCCTCCGCTCTCTCCTCTCGCGACCGTCGACTCGTCCTCTCTCTCCTCTCTCTCTCTCTTTCCCCGTTCTCCCCGTTCTCCGTTCCGTTTTGCGGGAGAACAAAAGTCGCAGGTGCTTCTCTCCAAATGCTCTTCCCCCTCCTCTGCTCTCTCTCCTCCGCTGGTTGCCCGCGATGCCTCCTCCGTTGGTTGCCTGCGACGCTGACGCCGACGCCGACGCCGACGCCGACGCCTCTGCTCTCTCTCCTCTGCTGGTTGCTCGCGACGCCGACGCCGATGCTCTCTTCCCCTCCTCTGCTCTCTCTCTCCTCCGCTGGTCACTTCCATCTCCCCCCACCCTGACGCCGACGCTGCCGACGCTCCTCCGCAAGACGCCGACGCCCTTTCCACCTCCACCGGTTGCCTCCGTCGCCCTCGACTCCGACTCCTCCGCCTCCGCCTCTACCTCTGCCCCTACGCTTCTGCCTCCCCCTTCGCCCCTGACGCCGACGCCTCCACCTCCGCCTTCACCCCTGACGCTTCTGCCTCCGCCTTCGCCCCGGACGCCGACGCCGACGCTCCTCCGCCGGTTGCCTCCGCCTCCACAGGTTGCCTCCGTCGCCCCCGACCCCTCAAGCCGGTTGCCTCCGCCTTCGCGGTTCGGTGAGGTGCGTCTCTTCTTCCTTGCTCAAAGCAACACCGTCGCCTCTCTCTCGAGTGTCTCTCTCGTGCATTCTTTCATCCATGAGGCATGCATTTCGACTAGGGTTCAGGGGTTTCGCCACCCCTTCTTTGAGGTTCGTCCGAGTACCTCTCATTTTTGCGTGAACCCAGCGTGAATTTTATAGTCTTTCTTTCCAAATGACTACCCTTTTCACTTCGATCGGTCCTTCGGCAAAAGCGACTGCTAAGCGACAATGCGACGGCAGTTTCGAATCCTGAGTTTCGCTCTGTGATGCTAAGCCTTGCTTTGGTTCCTTAAAAAGTTGCTGACTTTTTCACACGTTGTAGCTTCGCGGCTGCTCCGAGATTCTGGGTTGGTCGTTCTACCGTCTTGCTCGGAGCGAGCGAAATGGTGTCCAAAAGGGGCGTGTCGAATTCGTCGACACTTGAGTCGGCGGCGACTTCTGAGGACAAGAAAGGGAAGAAATCGAAAGGATTGGTGGCTTCAGTTCCTAGTTCTACCAAAATCATGTCAAGGTATTGTCTTTTGATCGAACCTATCGTTCCACCCCTGTTTTGGGGACTTACCATTTAGCCTTCATTTTTTCTGCAGAAAAATTTTCTGGTGCAAGCATTGGTGAAGTCGTGTTGCCTAATAATGACCCGGTCAAAATTGAGGCAATGACATTTCACGAATTGAGAGCTACATTGAGGTGGGGATGAATTGTTTTAGTTGCAAGCGTGTGATAGCCGTTATAGTGTTTCCTGCATAACCTTTACAGTAAGCAAAAATCAAGTTTTTCTATTTGATGCTTGCAAGGGAGATTATATTGAGCAGGGAAGTGAATATTACTGATGGAAAACCATGAGGTCTTGAGAATTTGCCTTCAACAAAGAGCAAGGTCTTGAGAATCTGCTTTGTTTGGGTCAAGATGGCGGGCTCCGCAGCCACACAAGTCTGCGGTCTCGCGCTGTATGGTCCGGGCTTGTAGCTCTATCAATGGCAGAAGCAAGGTCTACAGAGAACTCGGTCCATCTCCCTCGCCTAATTCCATTATGTTGGTCTTTCTTGAATGCTTTCATGTGGGTAGTTCTTCTTTTGGTCAGATTTAGATGGAGTGCTCAGTTCATTTGCAAATGCACAAGATGAAGATGTCGTGTGCCCGACTTGTTTGATGATGAGTAGCATGATTAATTGCTTTTTGGGGTGCTGGCAATAGAACGTCGCTTTCAAGTGGGAGGAAAGGTGACGCCACGTGAACGGGTTGCAATTGCCATCCCAAGATGTAGGGCATTGGACTCTTTGGAATAAATTGTGTGATATTGTGTCGAGGATGCCTGTAGGGAGGAAGAGACTGGAGTGGCTCTTGCTACATAAAGTTTAGGGGAAACACGAATTGAAGTTGCTTACCTCGTGTTTTCAACAATAGATGTGCTTTCTAGAGTTAAGGGCCATTCATGGGCAGGCCATGCCGATAATGTACGGTGAGTTGCTGCCATATCTCGTTGTTCCTTTTCTGGTAGAGTTAAAATTTGGGACTCGAAAAGATGACAGTTTCAATCACGGAATATGAAAAGAGAAAAAGAAAAAAAAGGTTGTTTCTGGTTAAACAAACTATTAGGAAAATTATTCTCAAGACTGTCTGAAGTTGCACCCACAACAAAAAGATACTCCTAAGAATTATACTGATGTTTTTAGAATGAAAGAAAGTCTACGGAATGACAATAAGCAAGGATTTTTTTTTTTCTGAGCTCATAAAATTCACACTGAGAAGGCAACTGTCTCATACAAGTGTTGGGAGAGTATTTTCTGTGTTGTTACAAATCATATTTGCAAGAATGATTAAGAAGTAAGGCATTGTGAAATATTTGTTTGCCTTTGCTATCAACTTATTATGTTTGGATCTACAGTCTTTTTGTTTATCAGCTTGCACGCTCTAGGTATATTCTGTTAGGGACTAGCAATACCTGTGTTAATGCTTTCTTGTGAATTTTTAGTTGTCATTTCAAAGCTGTTGTGCTCTCGTGCTTGGGAGCAGTTAAAAACTCATTTTACTTCTTGTCTTCTTCCAATCAATGATCTATGCAAAAGGGTGGGGCCTTTTTTAATGATTAGACCAATGAAAGAATTCACTATGATTTGAGATGGAGCACTCAAAATCGTACATATAAAAGAAACTGTCATATAATCTAGTCAAGGGGAATTGAGTGATCAATGATTTTTGTGTTCAGAGTGAATTATCCAGGTTTAAGAATGCAGAAGCCCCTGTTTACTATCTCTCTCTCTCTCTCACTCTATAGGAATCTTTATGGCAAGTGAAGATGCCAGACTCCAAAAGGTCCCCATCCTTTCCATCAATAACTGAGGCTTTTTTTGGAACTGCCACCACAGCCAATATATTTCCCAACTTCCAAGTGCCACATGGACATGCTGCCGAGGCAAGAACAAGCTAAGCTTGCAGCTTGTCCTGGTAGCAGCATTGTCACGGGAAGCTCTGGCAAGAGTGGGAAGCACACAGTTGCTGGTGCAAGGGCTGTGCAAGGGTTGCGCTGGATATCAAAGTCTCCTCAATCGGAGTTCACCAAAATCCAATGCAACTGGTAATTCAGCTATAATGTTATTCAAAAGTTTTGGACCTCGGGTGCACCGCCCGATGAAAGCGGTGGATTTGATCGGGTTCAAGCTCTGCAGGTGCAGCAACTTCCTATAATTCAGCACGGGTGAAAAGATCCAGCTACCTAGAGACCATGCAATAAAGACAAATCTCATGAACCGATTAAATCTAGACCTTTATCCTATGCGGTGGCCCTAATCCAAAGCAGTTTGCACTAAATAGATGAGATTAGACGGATGACCTCCAGTTGCTCTTCGAGATGGTGCATCAGCATCACTATTCTGATATGCATGGCTGCCCCTCTAATCACTGGACCGCTGCCCAGGATGGTATTGCTAAAGGAAACCCCATCCGTCATCAAGGCAATAAGAATTTGATAATATCTTAGTATGCGGGAGCTGCGTTGAAGGGTCTCAAACTCTAGTCTGATGCTAGTTTGACTTCCTGTGAGCGCAGCATGCCAGCCAGCTCATGTCTTGAAGCTTCAGCATTGAGGACATTTTCTCATGTAAACAGCATTTGCAACACAGCTCATGATAGCACAATTTATTTGTTGCTGGGTACAGAATTTGTGTCTATAACGACGTGCCACTCGGAATCTCGGATGGATGGTGTCATTCGGTTGTAAAAATTTGTGATTTGAAGTATTACTAGTTAAGATTTGGCAAATCGTAAGCATGCGAACGTCTCTTGTGCATTTTAGCATGTGAAGCGGCCTAGGCTCGCAAACAAAATCTGCACAAAATGGATATCCAATTCCCAACTTGCTGATCGTCCTTGCGCTGGACACCCGGTTAAATTCTAGTTCTCCTTTCAACTTGTTTCCAGCTAAGTCAAGTAGGACACATTGCTCCTAACCCCAAGATGCGCCATGGCATTATACTAAAATCTTGATCGGTTCTAATCGATTAGACAAAGACATTGCTCTGAAGTTGCAATCGAGAATTTTGATTGAATCGCATAAGCTTTCACCTTATGCATCTCAGAATTGAGAGTTTAGCGCAACCTAAAATTGCTTGATGCCTACTTGTTTTGCGGGAAGCATTAACAAGTTTTGTTTTGCCGAGCTAACAGAGAGATTTGAGAACAAGTCTTATATACTTAAAATCTAGCTCCATTGTTTTATGACAATTGAGATGAAGTATATTGAGCAAGTCTTCTGCTCAAAAGATCATATGTACATCCCCCCTCTATTCAAGGATAGCATAAATATGGAATCAACTTAAACTTATCTCTCAAGGATAATCAACGATGTCTTGAGTTCATGTTAAAATGATATTTACTACAATTCGTTCATGGCATCACCTTATGCGATAGACCGAAATTAAACAGGTGGTGTTGATGAAATCAAGAAAGCAGAATGAATAAAACCATATTCATAATCCAAAACTTGAGCTTCTCTAGTTTTTCTTCATCTAGAAGCTGCTGAACATTCATTGGCAGAGTTTGAGCCGAGTATCTCTGCTCGTGTCCTCATCATCGCTAAAAGAAAGCGTGCTTCCTATTCAAAGACTCCTATTTCTAGCAGCACTGGGCAGAATTTAACATGAAAAATTTAGCGAGTTAATGGCTTCACAGAGAAACTCATAAGAATCCAAGAAAGATAATCAGCACTACTGACTAGATTTACCTCCACGTAAGGTGCACCTTTGGATGTTCCATGTGGGGTGTCACTGGGATGTACGAACGTTCCTTAATGCGTTCCTGAATATAAAGAAAAAAGTCAATTAAGCATCAATCTTTACTTTAGGCAGCACTTCGCAGGAAGAAGATGAGTTAAAAAGAACTTCAGCCTATCGTCAACGGGAATTAAAACCAACAGGCAAAAATAATGCTCGAGATCGTATCCAAGCTCCTAGTTTCTCTCATTGAAATGCCCTTCTCAGAATCGCTGGAAAGACCTTACAATAAGATATACAAGAAATTCCTGCTTTACTCTAATAACAGCCACAATCATAGCAGAAAGTTAAAGCCCGACTACGATTGAAGCAAATGAGCTAAAGCCCCCAAAAATTTGGAAGAACTCCACACATTAAATGGTTGGATGAGACTAAATTCACCACATTATAAGGATAACAAGTCTCAATAGATAACTTCTTGCCTCCAAACACTCGTCGACTTTAAGAATTAGATCCTCCTCCTCGCATTTCAAGGTGTCGGAATCCCTAGCAATTTTGTTTCGCACATGTTCATAAACAAAAAAGTATCAACACGAAGCATAACAGAAACATAACATTTAAAATAAGAATGAACTTTTGATCAGCAGACTTGTGGTTGTCTTTAGCTTGCAGAAATATTACCTTCCCCCACGAAAACATTTAAACTAAGAATGAACTTTTGATCAGCCGACCAGTTGTAAACTTGAGAAGTGAACTCGCGAGAACCCAAAAAAAAAAAAAAAAAAAAATGCAAGCGCACTTTATAAACATGTTTAAGTGACCAAGGAAGATCGTTCGGTCCAACCATCACCATACCACAACACAAGCAACCTGCGATCCTATGAAAGATATACACACCAAATAGTAATCTCTAATACGAATACATGCAATTCATTGAAAAGAACGGGGCATCTTAAAGTCCCATTTCTTGTATCACATGTGGAAGCATGTATCTCTTTGAGAGGACAATTTTTTCAAGCTCTTTCTCGATTTTCTCTTAATTGAAAAGAAGCCTGGACAGAAGTTTGATGATGTTGGGGTCACAATAAATCTTAAAACAATATGTCCAGCATTACAACAAATATTTACGATGTGGAGGCCCAATGCTGTACATTATAAACAAACGCCTCATCCGACTTTTTAGGGGAAAATTTGCTCTTACTTCGCCATTCGGTTTAGACGAGAACTTAGGCTTTTTGCACCTTTCCACAAACATGACAGACATGTAAAATGGATACTTTGCAAGCCCATAATTTATAAACACAAAAACATGCAGAAAGTTATCAAACCAAGCATTTGGCCACTCATCACATACCACTCCAAAGCAGGATCATCATGATTTCCATGAATGCTGAAGACTCGGCAAGCCAACATTGAAGTGAGGGTCTTCATAATTCACATGGCCAAACCTGGGAAGACAAGAGTGATCTATTATAGACATAAGACCAACACCTAAAATATATGTACAATTCATTCACAGAAAAATGGTGCAGATGGATGCAAGAATTTTGATTTCAGCACAAAAGGGTGATATTGTACATTTTTGTTTTCTTTTTTGAGGGAGTTGGTTGCAACTTTTTCTCATCTCTCATATAACACAAGGTTGCTACAATTAAATCATGCAGCATGTCCTTCATTATCGTCCATTCCTCCAACAAGTAAAAAAACAGAGCCATCATGTGTGAAACAAGTAATTGTATATTTTGAAAATTTACGGTCCGGTCGCTAACAACTTCAAATTGCCCCGGCCGGTCGTTGAGACAATAGCGACGAAGAATCTCAATGGCCTTTACTAATGTTGATCTTGAGGGTTTGTTCTCATGGAAAAGATCACCACCTAGAAGTAAGAAACCCACTTGATAGAAGCACGACAAATGCCAATAATTCAGACAAATGGATAACATATGCGAGTAGCCAAAGAGACTTTCATTCAAGAATTATTTTGAGAAAGACTCAGGATTTGGGAATCAACTATTGGTCTCAAAAGAAAACAACAAACTCTATAATGCGAGTGAATGCATATCCTCAATCCTTTTTCCAGGTAGGCAAGATATAGCATCTCGTGCCATTAATTAAGCGCAGACTATTGGCTCGATGGATAATCGCTACTTGATCCAGATATATTTAGCCATAAGCGTAGCAATTGGAAATATTTACAGGCCACGATAGATGTACCATGCAGAAGATGAAAGTACAACCTTCCATGGACTAGTTTAAAAAGTGTAAAATGGCAAGGTGATAAAGCGTGGCAAATAAGACAAACAGGATTATGATTTGAAACCTTCTTTTTCTCAGCTATAGAACAGATCTCTTCAAATGCCGGAAGGAATCGTGCCGCCGCACTTCATCCTTCTCCATGTAGCCCGGATGACAGTCCGTAGCCACGAGTTATCCGTAGCGTGTTGTTGGCATCCTCCCGAAACCGGAGGAAACTCCCGCATGATCGATCAATTCGAGGCACGAGCTTCCTCATAGAGAAAACCGACGATAATGAACAAACATCCGAAACAAAGCATTAACGACTCAAAGTAAGAAACATCATCGAGTTCGAGCTTCGGAAGCTACTTAAATAGCCCTACTCTCAAAACAATGCCGCAAGGAATCTCAAGACAATGGCCTCTCGCCATTGAATCTCTCCCTACCAAAGCAACTAAACGGAATAAAAGAAGAAACGGTCGGTCATACCCAGTCACGTCTCCCATGCTTACAGAAATTCCCCCACCGCCGCCTACGAAATCAGCACTGCAAAATACATCGCAGACGAGCGGACAGCGTCTGCACCAAAGTTTGCGCTCATCATCACACTCGCAAAACATCCAGAGAAGTTGGCGGAGGTGGAAAGGGCGTCGGCGTCGGCGTCGGCGGAGGCGGAGGTGGGCGTCGGCGGAGGCGTCGCGGGCAACCAGCGGAGGAGAGAGAGCAGAGGCGTCGGCGTCGCGGGCAACCAGCGGAGGAGAGAGAGCAGAGGCGTCGGCGGAGGTGGAAAGGGCGTCGGCGTCGGCGGAGGCGGAGGTGGGCGTCGGCGTCGGCGTCGCGGGCAACCAGCGGAGGAGAGAGAGCAGAGGCGTCGGCGGAGGCGGAGGAGGGCGTCGGCGTTGGCGTCGGCGTCGCGGGCAATCGGCGGAGGAGAGAGAGCAGAGGCGTCGGCGGAGGCGGAGGTGAGCGTCGGCGTCGGCGTCGCGGGCAACCAGCGGAGGAGAGAGAGCAGAGGAGGGGGAAGAGAAGCACCTGTGCGACTTTTGTTCTCCCCGCAACGGAACGGAGAACGGGGAAAGAGAGAGAGAGGAGGGAGAGGACGATTCGACAGGGCGCAGAGGAGAGCAGAGTAGAGAGAGCGTCAGAGTGGTGGGTCCCAGGAGAGGCCCGCGCGAATTTTGAACGTCTGACGCCGTCGCCTACGTGGAGCCACGTGTCGATCGCTGAGTGGTCTTACCCTACGCCTACGTGGAGGGTAAGACCCACCCAATATTTTCTCGTCTTCTACAAAGAACGGAACAGCGAAGGTGGGGGGGCCCTACCGAAGTCTTTTTTTTTTTTTTGGTCGGAGCCCTACCGAAGTCTAGTCAGCATGGGATTTGACAGGTTTCTCGAGACAATTTAGAGTTCAACGGTGGGGACCGTGATGCGATGAGCAAGCACCGCAAAGTTTGATCTTTCTCTTGATCTATGCAATTAGGATTGGCAAATCAAGAAAGACGACACATTACGTAAGTGAACATCATGAGCATGAGATATCCTCATGTGTTCCGACCTAAGTCCTTCTCATATATAGTAACAATATGTGTATTCTCAAAATCTTTTTCCTCCTTAAAATCTCTCGAGATCGAAATTCAAGTGAAATTCTAAATAAAGATAGACCCTGCTTGACATAGCCAATTGTAACACGATTTTTCTTTACATAACTTATTTTTAAGGCCTTTACTAGATAAATTTACGTCTCCCAATTTGACCGTCTAAGGACGAAACCCAAGTCCCCATCGAACAAGCTTGCTTAATCACATATTCGAGCATCAGGACCTTTGATTGTTCTTCTCATCCTTTCTACCCGTGTGAGATCTTTCTTCTTGCTTCTTGATGAAAAATTGGGAGCCGACATTTTTTAGGAAAACATGAACCAGCAAATTCTAGGAAAGAACATATTTATGGGCCATCTTGGAAATGAGTATTAACAAAGCAAGATGGAGAGACTAGAGAGGCCAGTGGAGATCAGGAAGAGCCAATCAAGACTTATAATTCAACGGTGGAATTTTCTCAAGAGTGAGAGCGAATTGACATGACTAATTGATTTATACCAACAAAAAAAAAAAAAAAAAGAGAGACTTTGATAGATAGTGGTTATAAGTTTTAAGTCAATGAGCCCATCGATGACGGTTGATTCAATTGTCCGTACCAATGTGGCCAATTTGTCTTTGAATTTACCCATTGGCCAATTTGTCTTTGAGTTTACCCGTTTGATCAAATCCAAGAATTTGATTTGCGTTCACATCCTAGTTAATTCGAGATGGAGACGGAATTTTGGAGCACGTTCATTTTGATTTTGTTTTCGTTTTTCACCATTTTGTTTTGGTCTTATGAGGAATTGACAGAACGATTTTGACGGTCCACGATGCTGTTGAGGTCCCTTCCAAGCAGCTAAATTACCAGCACATTTTAGAGATTGTGTCAGGAAGCAAGTCGGTGGAAAATGAGCACCGACGTTTGGTGATGGGCTTGGGCATCCTGGCTTAACTCGGAATTGGAAAGCGACATGCTTAGGAAGCATCGATTCTCGGGCCAGCTAAAGGACAATGTTGCAAGATTTAACAAGAATAAAGGAAACCGATAAAACTTGACACGTTTCAACTTATTTTAAATAAATTTTATATTCTCATGAGATTAATATTTTTTTTCATGATATGGACATTTTTACAAAAAAACCAATGCAATCGTGATTATACGACACAAGTTGACAACTCTAAGGGGAAAATTATTATCCATATTAATAGTAAAACTGCTCAAATGACAAGATGATAAAGAGAGATAAGTGGTGGAATTATTGAAACATCCTTAGAACATCATGGGCTCGGCAATTGACCCAATATACTCCCAAGCCCATAAACTCCTATTTGGTCTCACTTTGGGCCAATCAAGGGACCATGAGTCATCACTTGATCTATGTCATTCTTGTCTGATCTAATTAATATGGAAGTCAATTCCAAAGAGTTGATAGGTTTTTAGAACTATGGCATAAGTGGTATCGTTCATGACATCAAACTTCTAGGTAAAATTGGCCGAAATCAGACAGAAAGGGATTCTCCTCGCTTGATATTGCACATTTCGTCTTTCAAGCTTATTTTATTTTCTTTCTTTCTTTTTTTTTTTTTTGGGGGGGGGCTACCCAATTATCACCTCACAAGATTATTCAAATCACCCTAATGCAAATGCATCACTAATATGTCCTGTCCTGTCAAGTTTTAACATGAAATTCACCAAATTTAAGGACTTTATACTCCGATTTGTTAAACAAGATGCATACATTAAAAAATTGGGTGTTTCATTAATTTCATGAAGTTTTTTTTTTTTCTGATTAAGAGATTGTAGTGGCCCTTTTATTAATGTTTTGTTCAAACCCATTGTTGATTTTTCGTGGTGTTCCCCCATCTTTATAATCAACAAAAGCCTTTATTGCATTAGGACGATGTTTTAAGTTATCACATACTACAAAACCAACCAATGGATGGATCAAATTCCCCCTACTATAACATGCAACATTTCACAAATAATCTAACACATATCATGTCAATTGCTAATGCGACACACATAACGATCATTCAACAATTTTTCCCTCAAGTTTGGGTTAGGAAAGAAATTTCATCCACCCACCAAAAAATTCGGTCCTTTCTTACCCAAGAGGACTTCCATATATGTGTAATGTGCATGACTGCATGTTTTCCTTGAAGATGATTGTGTCGGAAGCGAGTCCACGGAAAATGAGCACCAAAGTTTGATGACAGGCTCAGGCATCTCGACTTAACTCAGAATTGGAGAGCAACGACCTTAGGAAGCTTCGATTCTCAGACCAATTGGAGGACAACACTGCAAGATTCAATAAGGGGAAAATGAAACTGACACGACTTAACATGTTTCAACTTAACTAAAATAAATTTTATATTCTCACGACATCGATGTATATTTCGCCACAACATGGAAATTTCATGAATAGCCAATGCCAGTACAATGTTACAACACAAGTCAATAGCTCTAAGAGGAAAATTATCCATCAGTAACTGTAAAATTGCTCAGATGACATGTAATGATAAAGAGGGATTGATGAAATTATTTATGCATCCTTAGAACATCATGGGCTTAGCAATTGACCAATACGCTTCCAGGCCCATACAACGCCTTTGTAATCTCACTTTGGGCTAGTTAACGAACCATGAGTCCTCACTTGATTTATGTCGTTCATGTCCATAATCTAATTAACATAGAAGCAAATACCAAAGAGTTGGTTGGTTCCTGAATTAATGACATAAGTGAACCCGATAAATGAATGAGTTTGGATGGGTAGTGTTGGGTATCTACGCTAAAATTTCTTTTGTGGGCTTATTCATGATATCAAAGTTCTAGGTAAAATTGATTGGACTTCAAGTTGGCCCTGATCGACTATCCAGAAAGAGACTTTCTTGATGCCACTCACTTTGTCTTTCAAACCAATTTGAAGGGGATGGCCTTCATTTACCACCCAATTATCATCTCTAATCACAAGATTATTCTGACAATCTCCCTAATGCCAATGCATCATTAATATGTTATGTCTCACTAGTTTTAACATGAAATTCATCAAATTTGGTGACCTATACTTCGATATATTGAACGACATGCATACATTAAAAAATTGAGTGCTTCATTAATTTCATGAATTTTTTTTTTTCTGACTAAGAGGTTGTAGTGGCTATTTTATCAATGTTTTGCTCAAATCCATTGCCTGAGTTATTTCAAGATGCTTCCCATCTCTATAAACGACAAAAACCTTCATTGGGTTAGAATAATGTTTTAAGTTATTAGGAACTATAAAATCAACTAATGGAGAGATGAATTTCACATGGTATAACATGCAACATTTCATAAAATGATCTAACGCATATCATATCAATTGCTAACGCGACATACCCGGCAACCATTCAACAAATTTTTTCTCAGGTTTGAGGTAGGAAAAAAACTCCTTCCAACCACCAGAAAAATTCACAGTCCTTTCTTACCCAAGAGGACTCCCATATACGTGCATGACTGCATGTTTCGCAAGCAAAAAATTGGGAACCTTTCTGAAGTAAGAATTCCTCAAAATAGGTCAAGAATCTCAAGAATCGAACGGTTGCAAATGGGGCAGCACCCGCGATTGACCCACAGCTCCCGCGAGCACACCCTGCAGAACGTGTGGCCGCACGGGATGAAGGCCGCGCCCTTGCTCCTCTCCATGCACACGCAGCACACCCAATCGCACCCCCCGCCGCCGCCGCCGCCGCCTCCGCTCCTCTTCCTCGCCGCCCCCTTTTCCCTCCTCCGCCCCTGCTTCAGGTCCACCCCGTCCGTCTCCTCGATCAGCCTCATCAGCGTCTTCACGGGCCCGGGCCCCCGCCCCCGCCCCAGGTTGCGCTCCGCCTCGAGCGCCGCCGCCAGGTTCATGCCCGAGAGCGCCGGGGCGTGCAGCAGCGCGCTCTCCTCGTCGTCGCGCGCCGCTCGGACGTCGCTCGGGTGCATGACGGCGGTGTGACGATCGCGGCCACGCCCTCCATCCGGGTCGTCCGTCATTTCGGGCGACGACGGCTCGGTGATGATGGTGAGGATGGTAGGGGCCGGTGGGGTCCACGTGGCGGCGCCGCAGCAGCCCATGCGCTTGATTCCCAGCCGTTGCTTCAGCGTCTTCCACATCCTGCTCCCATTCCCGCAGTCCATCTCTCTCTCTCTCTCTCTCTCTCTCTCTCTCTCTACAATTTCTTCCGAGAAAGCGAACGCTTTGGTTTTCCGACGCCAGGCCCTGCAATGTTGGAGTGACAGCGTTAACGACATGTTTACGGGGCGAATGATATGGTGAAATCTCGAGCGTAAACCCATGCTGCTACGTCGCATCAGTGCGGGTCTCTTACGGTTTTCTTGGTAAAGGAATAGTTTTCTTTTCCTTTTGTTCGTCGGCTTGCGAACTCGGAGAGAGAGAGAGAGAGAGAGAGAGAGAGGACAAGCGAATGAAGGGTGTTTTCTTTTATTCAACGAAACGGACGTACGAATCAAAATGCGTGCTCATGCTTTGCCGCTCGAGCACGAACGAGTTGGAACGTGGGATGAGAACGTTCAGAAGACGAAAATGAAAGGACCCAAAATGCAGGAAGCGTCTGTACTGAGTACGAGAAAGTTGATGCAAGATGCGGGAGCTTACTTACTCGACTAGAGCCGGATCACGACCCCTTGCGTTTGCGTGGGATCGAGCTCCTGGGGAGGCGAAACGGCGTAGCTTTCGGAGTGCGTCACGGGAGGGCGAGCTTTCTGAAAGATTTGTGCAAAGCTATAAGTTGTCTAAGGCAGTGGAAACTGAGAAGAGATTGACTGATGCACCAGCCACAAGGAAAAGGTAACGACAGAGATCGAGAACGACGCGTGTTTAATCATGGCGATTCGGGACCTATGCCCTTGAGCGAAGAGCCATTTGTAGTAAGCACAACCCCCCCCTTTTTTTTCCGACCCTCGACTCATCATCATCAGTGGAGCAGATGGAGGTTAAAACATCATTTCAACTTTTCTTCTTATTCCAAGAAGAGAAATTGCGGCATGCATGCCGATAGAATCTAGGCAAATCAAACGGCTCGGATAGACCCGAAACGTGCATGGCAACCAGTCGATGTAATCGATTTTCCTCTAACCCCCCAAGCTACTGTCGGGCTAGGAACTATGTTTGTCGATTCAATGATGCGTCCTGCGTGGGTGGGATCGCTTGGGATAAAAAGTCAAGACGTGATTCAAGCAAAAAAGCCATGAAATCCGGCCCTCTAATTGCCCCGTAATTAGCTGCGACCCGGTGCTGAACTTCTTGACAAAATGAGCCGACGGTAACAAACGTAGACGCGCATATATGTTATATCTGGATTTTCGTTCAGGCCATTTTTGGACTCATCTGGGGGATGGGGGGATTGTCAATAAAGAGCTTAGCACGCTTTTCCCTCTTAGTTTTTTTTTTTTTTTTTAAAGTGTTTCCATTTTTCAAGAAAGATAAAATGTCATAGAAAAATAGTTGTAGTTCAGAGCTTTATGTAGTTGTATGATTTAAACTGCGCCATGAAGAGGGGAACACATCAGCAGATGAGCACTTTTGGCCAAAAAGTGAAAAGCACACGAGTACTTCAGCTTCTACAGACCGACTGATAAAAGAATCGTGATTGAGTGATGCCGAGACACCCGATCTGACAGCCCCTAAAGCGGAGAAAACGGGGAAATTAAGGAAGCCGAGACATGGATGGCCATGTAGCAAAGGTGAGCGTGCTCAATGGTATAAAATCCATCTGGTGGAGATACGCAGAAACCAATTCTCTTTACCATCAAACTCTCATAACTGGAATTGAAAAGAATAGTATAATGTACAAACATCAAGTATGTCAATTTGTAAGAACTTGGATAGGTAGATTGGATACCTAACCATGATGGCAAAAGACATTGGCTCTCTGCAAATGAATAGTTACTTTCCGATTCTCAATAGACATGCTAATCATACTAATATCCATGCTGTCAGTGTGCAACTACAAGTTGTCCACTTGCTTATTCTTAGTGGCGGTCAGTGTGCACTGTCTCCCAAGTTAATATGAGGGGATCCTTCGTCTGGCACAGATGGAGAGACCCATTTTCATTGCCAACTAAAAACACTCAATTTAAAATGAATCATGTGTACACAGGTTAATGGAGGGTCCTCTGTTTGCAGGCACCTCAAGTCAAGGGCTCGCTTTGACACAATCTACATGAAGAGAAACAGACGTCACTGCCGTCTTCATACCACATGAAGCTAATAACATAGATGGACTTAGAAATGGAGGAATCGGCTCCCATCAGATGAACCTAGTTCTGCTTGGAAGTGCTGATATCTTTATATACTGATGAAAAATAATACTTTGACTAAGCATTCACAACCGAAATTCTGACACGGTTATTCCGGATAAGAAGGAACTCTTACCAATGTGCCAGTAGCAAAAGAATCATTCTCAGCATGCTGTTCTGTTTCCCTGCATATAATGAAGCGGACAGATCGAATTTCAGCAACCAAACCAAAATTTTAGACCGCAATCCAGCAACTCCTGTGAAAGTAGTTAAATTCAAAATAGAGTTATCAACGTTATTATGTGTTGTATAATCGTAGATTAGTAGCAAGTACCTTATTTCTTTGCAACTGTCAAAGAGAATGCTGAGGCACAGAAGATGAACCAGCAATATATTCCTGAGAAGTTTTACAAAGAAGTAAGCCAATGACTTCATTAGGCAAAATCAACCATCATATAAATTACTTCTGCCCAAGAAGGGGTCGCCTCAATACTGGTTTAAACCACAATCTCACAAAAACAAAGTAAAATGTCAAGAATAAACTCTTATTTTAGCCCAGCTTCCACAGGTTCCCCCTAGACTTTATCTGGACAATTGTAAATTACCCAGGTTGACATTGCAAGCATGTACAACAACTGTGAAAGCGTCACTACAATATTATGCCGCACCGACTATACTTCACTAGTGTTCCCTCAGTTTGCATAAAATGAAATTAAGAGTCTTCTTGATTTCTAGAAATTAGAAAGATATCAATGACCTTTGTATACAGTCCAAGAGGAAAACAGCCCACTAAGGGGCTGTTTGTTTGTGTTCCTGGTGTGTGTTTATGAACACAATTTCTGTTTTTTTGTTCCGGAGAACAAAAAAAGAACAGAAACGCGTTTGTTTACATTTTTGTTCCCGGGAACAAATTTGGAACAGAAACAAGAAAACTTGTTTCTTGTTCCCAGAACACTTCCGAGAAATAATTTTTCTCTCTCCTATTTTTTCCTCTTTCTTTTCTTCTTCTTTTCTTCTTTTTTTTTTTTCTTTGGCCGGTCGCCGGCCGTGGCCGATGGCCGGCGACCGGTCGTCGAGGGCCGGGCGACCTCGCCGGAGCGTCGCCAACCCCGGCGAGGCCGAGCGTCGCCGGCCTCTAGCAAGGCGAGGCCAACCTCGCGCCGACAAGCAAGGCTCGGCCTCGCCTTGGCTTGGAGAGCTCGAGCTCGCCCAGATCCGGTGAGGCCGAGCTCGCCCAGCCACCAGCGAGGCTTGGCCTGCCGGGCCGCCGTTGGGCGACGCAGACTTGGCGGTGGCCCGGCGAGGCCGAGCCTCGCCGGTGGCTGGGTGAGCTCGGCCTCGCTGGGCCACCGTTGGGCAATGCCGACTTGGTGGTGGCCCGGGGAGGCCGAGCCTCACTAGTGGCCAGGCGAGCTCGGCCTAGCCGGGGGCCGGCGAGCCTCGCCGTGGCTGGGCAAGGCCGCCAGCCCTCGTTGGCCATGGCTGAGGCCGACAACCGACCAAAAGGAAGAAAGAAAAAAAAAGAAAAAAGAAAGAAAAAAAAGGAAAAATAAAATAAAAATATTAAAAAATTAAAAGAAACAAAATAATTACACAAGTTTACCAAACGTGTTTATGTTCTTTTTCTATTCCAGAAACAAGTTTACCAAACGCGTTCTTCTGGGAACAAAAATAGTTTTTTTTATTTCTGTTTCCCGGAACAATTTTTTAACAGAAATGTTACCAAACGCACCCTAAATTTCAAGATATTGAGGTGCAAATTAACTTCATAAACATGACATGGAAAGGATGGACACTTAGACTTACATTGGAGTCACTTATAGCCTTCTTGTAACATCAAATGGCGATAACTACGACCACGGAAAACTCGCTGCCACAGGTACTTGAGTGAGCTATGAAAGCTCAACTGCATTCGCTCCTGCACAAGCCTGTGACTCAAAATGAGCATGCAGAACTCACAACAGTTTCATCTTCTTTAGTAGTCTTATGTAAGAAAATACATCACATACCATCTCACAAGACACCTCTGAATACCTCGTGACATAGGGCGAATGAAAGAAGGATCCCTTTGTGTATAGAGCAAGCCAACCTACAAAAAGATCAAAAAAAGAGTGAAAAAAGAAAAGGCCTTTTACCTTCCATACTTGACAGGAGGTTAAAAGAAGATACAGAGCCAAAGAAAGTATTGGAGATATCTTTGATTCTAAAGCAAGTGTGCAGACAATAAATATTCCAAAAGAAGCATCAATAACTCGCTATCCAGAGTGGTATGAAATTTGGGAAAGTCAAAAATCAAAAAAAATTTCTTAGTCATTTCAAGAAAATGGCTGTGCGCTTGAATATGGATATCTTGGGTAAAGAAAGCAGAATACAAGTACCTCAATTAATGCTACAGCAGATGGATCGTCAAAGATCTCGAGGCTACAATCAGCAAAGTAATTGACCTGTACAGCCAATGCGAAGCGATTTTCATTTGCAAAAATGAAAAAAATTGCCTGGCAAACTAGAAAAGCTTGCAGTAGATATGATTTAATTTGCTCATACATCAATGGCAGAACCTACATAGTGATGTCGTTATTCAAAAATAATTGAGAGAAGATGCATGAAAACGAGAAAAAAAGATACTGTTCCAAGTGCAGAACAAAAGAGTACCCCAAATTCCGCATTAACAAGGGATTGAACAAAGTCCAAAAGCTGAAGCTTTGCCCATTCCAAGCTCAGTGTAGGGTTGTCATCAGATGGAGGATGCCTCCAAGGAGCACCAAAACGGAGTCTGTCTTTTGGAATTCGTCCACAACGCACATCAGCAGCAAACTTCTGAAGTGTCTTCAAAGCCTTATCCATTGCAGGATTCACCGTGCTAATCTAACAAGAAATATAGGATAAAGTGCCCGGTCATGCAGTATACCAGAAAATAGGCAGCTTGAAATGGTAGAGGCGATACCACTCATACGCCTAATGATACCTCTAGTTTACATAACTTTTCTAATACACTCAATTAAGTAAAGACAACCCGGATAAACTACAAAGCAAAACTATTTGATACAATTTGCCATCATTGGTGGTAAAATGCAAAGATCCTAGAATGCACATGATACCCTCACCAAATCACATAGATGAAGAAACTCAACAAATTCTTTGATAGCACAGGAAGGTACTTGTGCTGAACAAAATTGAGAGACCATTTAATGCGGCACCAGAGTCTGTTCAGAATGAGGAAGCTTGATACATTTTGTGAATATTGACTACTGGATAGTCCCTAGTGAAGAACTAACATATATTGTAACAACAAAAACAAAAACTCACATCTATATCTCATTGCTGGCTGCAAACCTGAAATGTAACTATTTATCTCAAAAACCAGAGCATGGATGATAGGCAACAAGTGGCCTCTCTAGAGGAATCAGTTGATCATTTTATCAATAACCAAAGCATACACCCCCTCCATGGAGCTGATTAATTCAGATTGATTAAGTTTGTATTTGCCAACAGTAAACCAATTAAATGGAGACTGATACTCAGGCGAGCAGAAGACAAATAATAGCGTTTGCACACATTAAATACTTATGTACCCATGCAATGCGCATACTTTCTCCTGTACAAACAATAAGGATGCAGCAACTTAACAGAAGCACTCAGCCTATGTAGTCAGCTGGCTAATTTTACCATCTTCACCATTTGCAATACGATTGCTTTTTGCAAGCAAATATAAGTGTGTGAAAGGACCATGGAGGCTCCACTGGGACTGGAAAAATATTGAAAGATCTGTAAGATGTCTGACATTCAACAAACAATTGACTAACAGCTACTATGTCTTCAGCAAGAATAATCAGAGAACTTCATTTTCTACAATGATTCAATGGTGTTAAGTAGCTAACAAATTTCCACCAGGGGAAAATGCAAATATTCATTGAAAAGAGAAGCAAACATGCAGCTAATTTGGAAGTTACCTGCAAGTACGCTAAATATGCATCCACAATGTCTTCAAATGTGCTATTTTTGTCACTTATAACCCTGTGTTGTTGTAGAAGGTACAAACCATTATGCGATGGCAACATAGAAAGATACGGCACTGTTCAGTTATCAAAAGCACAAACATGAAACTACATTTCATGATATGCTTCCACAATATCTTTTCTATACGGAAACATGAGCTGCTGCTAGATAGCTTTATATGGTGTTGTAAATTTACAAATCATGCAAGAATTCTAATTTAAGTAGTTATAAAGCTCTTTTGCCAGATCATGATCATTCGGCAATGTAGCCACTTTAGAATAAGGTGACTGGTGATTTCTGACCTCTGATCTACACATGCTGACAGAGAAGTCATCTAATGGAAGGTACAAGAATTTGTTGAGCAGGATAACAGCACATGCATTTAAAAGTATCTGGCTATTAATTCCAAGCTGACCACGTGATTATGAGCAACTCAAGAGGCTGTACAGTCTCAAAACTCCTTTCTCAATATCATTTAACACGTTCCAGTTCTCTAAGGTTTTAACATCTCAGCTTATCGTAAGGAAAAACCGATGCATTACCAGTTTCCACCAGTGCAATCTTTCATCAGAAGACAATCAAGGGTTGCCTAATACAATTAGCCATGACCACTATATATATATATATATATATATAATTTTCACGTCACGGAACTGGAAGTGAATGAATAACTTGGACATCCCTCTTATAAATTGATAATCATACAATGCCTTGCACTTTTGATAGGTGAACTGATTGAAGATATTTTTGATTTAGCAAAGACAGAGAACCAGGAAGTAAAGGTTCATTGAAGAGAAATCAGGCAGGAGCAAACAGCTAGTACAAAAGCAAATATCAATGTTTCAGCCCATGGAAGAGTAGGATATGACAACCTTCATAGAAGCAGGTACATCTAACCCATAAAATTCACTGCTGGGTGCAGCAAGGTGGATGGCTTCTAGAACCACTAGAAACAATTGCCCTAAGTGAGAGGAGTTTCAAACATGTGCATTCTTCACAAGAACCAAGAAAAGTAGCACAAGGGCACATTGCTTAACTTTGAGGATGAGCAAAAAGAAAAATGAGGCAGACATGTCAAAGAACAAATTCCAACAACTAAGAGATATTGCAGGGATTTTTGAACTAGATATGCTTCCAGCATAAAATAACATATACAGCTATTAGAAAGACCATTGCACATACTATTCTAAAGTGAACGACAGCAGGAGCATCAAAGATAACACTTGTGCTCTTCTAGGAAAAAAACATACCTATTATAGAAATTGCTTTGTTTGAGTGTGTAGAGCTCGAAGAGGTGGCGAGGATTTGACCCGAGCACCTCAGAAATCACCAACCACTACATTTATCACAAAAAAAGCTGTTAAAATGGTAGACCATGTCATAAAAAATTACGATGATGCTACCAAATTATGCATGTTAGAACAAAACGTAGTGATGCGAATTAATTAGTGACCGACTACTGTCCAAAACTGCTATTTTCATTTCGATCTGTAGAGAGTCATTATCCATCACAGTAAAAGTTATCTAAGAACTACCTATACACCCATATAGTCATCAGATCTTCTCACCTCTGAATTGCTGAAGAAATTTGCCACCATATGCATTTTAGCTTCTTGTGGAGTCCATCCAAAGGTCTATAAATAGTAGAAACAAAACAAAGTTGAATCACTCATAGTTAAGAGATTATAATGTACCGACTGCACTATATGGAAAAGTGTGAGCTCTTGAACCACTTTGTGCAGTGTTTATCAACTAGTGGTAAGTCTAATTCTTAACAGCTGGAAAAAGGATTAATATGTAGAGCACTTTCAGAGAAATTAGATTGAGTAAACTAAGCTCTAAGTCAGATATCTTCATTGCTAAAAAGATTTTACAAACTTCTTTTCAATTTCTTTTAAGGACTCATGACAGGAAACTTTTGCCAACTGTGGGTTGCGTGAAGTGAACTTTCATAGAGCAATGCTACTATTTCATGCTTCAGCAAGCACATCTTTCATTTGAAGTCGAACTCATACCAAATCATTCACTTCTAGTCACACAGTAATGTTTAACATCGAGTACCTCACGGGAGATGAATATGTCCGGAAACCCAAAATCCATGAAAGCTCTGTAGGAGTAGTAGCTGAGGCATCACATTTCAAGTCAGAAAAAAGATATATAAACAAATTGAAAAGTAAATAAAACTTAAAATAGAGTCAAAAGGAATAGAATCAAAGCGATCTTATGACAAGGATGATCAGCACCCATCTTAATCAATGTAGAGTTCAATGAATTAACTGATCCACTGGCAGGTACAGGAATCTGAAGAATGTATACTCGAATTGCCAAAACTAATCTGTTTCTTTTGTATTAACTGTATTGCCTATCAGGAATTACATTTAGAAAATCCTAAGAATTAGCAGGAAGGATTACACAAGGACAAATCTGCCATGTATCCATGTGTCCTATGCAATTCGTAACTTCTAGGGTTGCTTGTTGTGAAAAACTTCTAATTGTTTTACAAGCAATTACAGTACTGGTAGTCAACCATGTAAATGAGGATGCTCAACCAGGATAAAATCAAATTGAAAATCTTAATATCAAGTGATAGGAAACTCATTACGAATATCATTTTGACTTGCATTGTACACACTCTATTCCAAACAAGTAAAATGAAAAATATGTAAGTTACATATCATATCATTATCAACATAGGCAGACGAATTTGTGAACACCAGTCACAGAGGAACTAATTACCTATCAGAAGTGACGAGTATAACTGGTAGGCATCTCTCATTTGCACCTAAAGCAATTATTCTCCATATCAAACTGTCATGGTACATTGATGCACTAACTGATGAATCATCAGTCAAGATAGCATGTCTTAGCACATCTATGTTGTTGATCACCAACTTAGGCTGCCAAATATAATGCAAGCAAATTGTTAGAGCACAGCACCAATCAAAAGTTAAATTACATGCATAGCCAAACTAAGTAGACCATGTAATTGTTTTATACCATGACACATAAACAACTGTCATAGAGGATGTGAAGGTAAGAAATAAATAAACTCCGTATTCTCCACACATACCTGAAAATGATCTAGTTCAGCAGCTTGTGACAGCAGTTCCAACAGCAAACATGGCCAATCAGTACAGGAATGCGCTAGAGACCTTGAAAACGCACCAGTCTGATTCAGATGTGCAATTGCCTTACTCCTCCACCCATGCTGAAGCTTAATGACCTCCTTGGCTAGCTTCAATGCAACAATGGCCTCTCGCAAATAAGAAGCCTCCTCGACCGACAAACTCCTTCCCTTCTCCTTCAATCCCAAAATACCATCAATCTCTTTGGCATTGCATTGAGTAGACAGCGCGAAAACTGCCCGACTCCACAATGCAGAACCAGTAACCTTTTCCGAAACCACAGTCTTCGAGGCATGATTGCTCTCAAGAATCCGTCGAAGCGCTGTGTTCAGGCCTTGCCATTTTTTCATAGTCGTGAATATCTGCTGAGAAGTTATGGTACCGAGCTTGACACCCTTTTCCACCATGGATTCGAGGCATTGGTCGAGCTGATTCTGGAGAGTCGCTAGATTGGGCAGATCGCGATTCGACCAAGAATACCACGGAGACGAGCTATTGTACTGTGGGTGGTGATCCTTGATCGATTGAGCCAAGTCCACGTATCCAGTGACGTGAACACCTTTATTCCACTCGCCGAGGAGTCCTGGCAAAAGAGAGAAACCAAGACGCATTAACCAAACACAAATCAATCCCAGTTCTCGTCGTCATTTTCCGATCACAGCGTAAGCCGAAGAAAGACCCAACAACCAAATTGCAAATATCGCACTGCCCATGTTGAAAAAAAACGACTTTTGCCCGCCAACTGTTCGACGAAAGTCCAGAGAGAGATAAGAGGATGAGGAGGATGACCAATTACTTTCGAGGATGAGGGTGGTCTTGCCGACGCCTCTAGGGCCGTGGAGGATGAGGGGCTGAGGGACGCGGTGGTGCTGAGCATGGTTGTTGAGGACCGTCTCCATCAAAGGCCTGGGAATTATCCTCCACGCTTTGTGCACCATTTCCTTTCTTCTTCTTCTTCTTCTTCTTCTGCTGCTGCTGCTGCTTCTGCTTGATTCGGCGAGATCAAACGAGTGCCGCAGTGTCTTCTTCTCGGTTTCTTAAACCCTGACTGCCGTCTGGTTCAGGTGGCGTGAAGGGTTTTGGCGGCTGCACGGGTCGTTGAGCCGGTGCTCGTTGGAGACTTGGAGTTAAAGCCGCAGCTGTTTTCCGCGCTCCTTCCCTCCAAATTGACGTGATGATTGAACGTTATTAGGGTCTATTTTCATTTCATGGACATGCTTGGTATTGGTAAATTAGAAGTTAATTTCGACCAAAAAAAAATGGAAGTTAATTTTGGATAATCCCAAGAGGAAGATAGTGGAGAAGGCATCGCCATAAGTACAGATACGGAGACTCTGCTTATTTCGCGAAAAAATGAATAATTTAAAACATTTCCCTAAAAAATAAATACCGCATTACTTGAAATAATTAATCAATACAAAATCTTATCATTACCAATAACAATTTATGTTTAGATATTTTCGTACGCGATGAAGATAATTTTGTTCATTTATTTTCGTAAGTGAAACAATCGATGTTTTTTAAGAGAAGTATTTTCCAAATTATTCATTCCTTATAAAACAAGCGGAGCCCATGAATTTGAAAACCTAATGCAAGTCGGTATGGCGGATGCACAATGATGAGATTGCCACTATAAGTGGTTCAAGACTTGATTTGCAAATCCAATATCACAAGATTTAGTCTATCCTCAATCTCAAGAAGTCTTTATTAGTTTGCCAAAAATGAATTAGGGCTTGAATGTATTGCTGATCTTGGGTTATCGCACCTAATGAGGTTGTGATAACGGACTTGCCTAGAAACTTATCCCTTAACTTATAAGGGCATAATACCCTTGAGTTTAGCTTTAGTATCTCAATTCTACCCTAATTTTTTTTTGTCTCATAAAAAACCAACTCTTACTTGAATATTATATTTGCCTTTTTAATATCCCACCCAAAATTGCCCTTAGTGATGAGGCATTTCCACGTCATTTTTTCTCCAAATTTTAGATCTAAGGCTTCATTTGGTCATCCGGATTTCTAATCGGGATAAGACTGGATAGGATAGGATATGAAATCCAGGATTTTTTTATATCATATTTCTTATTTGGTGAATCGCAGTATTAAAGTCGGATATGTTCACATCATATTATGTACATTTTTTTTTTATAAAAATGGCATATCATTATAAATGAACCTAAATGTTCATAAACGAAGATGGTGAAAATCTATCGTAACACTCTTTCTTAATTTATTTTATTTTATTTTTCCTCTTTTTTTATATTATTTTCATTATTATTTTTTCCCTTTCATCATTCTTTAATAAAATTTTATCAAATAGCAAACTGTACTAATATACCTAAAATACAAAAATACCTAAAATATATAATAAATATAAATATTTAATTTATAGAGTGAATGTTTATTATAAGATAGAATTAAAGTTGAATATATAAATTAAAATAAGATTAATTAAAGATACATTTTTATTTTTTTATTGTTAATTTCTTAAATGAGAATTCAAATATTATTTGTATTGAAATATAATTTCAATTTTGTTAATTTAATAAGTTTGTTATTCAAGAAAAATAATTTTCCTATTATGGACATTAGAAATCCTATCCACCTTTATCCTACCTCCCCTAGGATAATTTTATCATGTCTATATCCCCATTATATCCGACTTTATCCTGTCCTGAGTGAGCACCAAACATAAGATAAGATATGATTTATCCTATCCCGAATTTTATCCAGACTGCCAAACGCAGCCTAAGAGAATGTCTTCTGGAGATAAATTCCCACGTCAGTCCAATTTGGATAAAAATTAAAGCAATTTGGGTTAGCCTTCTTCAATTGCTCTTACTTTAAAAAAAATTTCCTTCCATCTCGCTCATTGCTCATGAATCTTCGATTATGCATTTAGTAAAATCTTTTTCACAATATCTACTCTGTGAAAAAGATTTTTTTTTTTTTTTGCGGTTTGTAAAAGTTGGTGCATATCCCAAACACTTTACTAATGCAAATAACGTCAAAGCAACCGCAAAAAGATTTCACAAGATCTACTTTGGGAAAAAACTGATGCATTTCAATGGAAAGAGAAGCCACATCAAACGCGAAGAACCGGTAGAATAAGGACAACGCTACTGTTTTCTATAATCTGAAGGGAGGTGAAAGAGACTCACGGCGACTTGGTAAGCTCGATTCGCAAAATCCCTTCAAATTGAACCTTTTCCGGCTGGAGATATGCAATTTTTTCGATTCATATCTCTGTTCAGCATGCTTTGAACCCCTCTGCTGAAATTTGAAAGAGAAAGATCTCAAACACTGCCATCAAATTTATACTAGATTTAATACTAGATAGAGAACCGAATCCAAACGTTGAAATACTTTTGATACTCCCGGAGCATGGCAGAACCAGGATAAATCAAGCCATGAAGATGGAGTTTCATAGTTTTCTTATCGTTTCCGAGAATTATGGACATTAGTGATATTCACTAAACAAAATTATACTACGAAGACAGCTAGGGGAGCAGCTTCATAACATACATAGTATCTGATTCTATCTAAACCAGAACTATTGCGATTTAAGTGACCAAGCAGCGAGCATTTAGAACTAAGAAAAAGTGTAGCCAGTCGAAAAGATACAATACTATGTTCACCATCAAGTGTCCCGCCCGTGGCTTACCTGATCGGCGAGCCCCGATGAGATGGGGCCGGAAGGCGGTCGCCAAAATCCTCGAAAGTCGCCAAGAACTGAAAGGAGGGGGCTCGATGGCGGTGGCGGCGGCGGCAGAAGCTCCAAATTCCCAACAGAAATCGAACGAGACTGCAGGGTCCCTTGAAGACCAGCGCTCGCTCCGTGCTTGCCGGGAGAGATCCCTTGAAGACGGCAAGATGACGGCAACGGACAGCGAGACGACCGCAAGACGACAGTGATGGACGGCGAGACGGTGAGACGACAAGACAATGGCAATGGACCGCGAGATGACGCCGAGACCTTATTCGATTGCGAGGTGAGAGAGAGTGTAGAAGGAGAGACGTGGAAGTCGAACCGATTGCAGTTCTTAAATGTTCTCAATCGTTATCAATCCTCGCCAATTTGCTCGTCCTTTGCAGTAATTTTCCGTCTTCAATTTGCCCGCCCTCTGGCAGTTCGATCTTCTTTTCATCTCCAGGAATTGCAGGTGCGTATCTGGCTCTCCATCTCGATTGCAGCTATGTAACTTTCTCGTTTTTGTCGTGCGTCCTGTCCATTCACGTTCGCATTCGCTTTTGTTCAATCTGATCGTGCATCCCGTGCGTTCGCGTTCAATTTTGTTCGATCTAATAGCATATGGTCACCGAGTATTATTTTTAATCGCCCGTGGTTGTTGTCTAAGTTGCTGAGGACTTCGGCTCGAATTATACCGTTACTTTTGCAGAAGATGTGAACTTGCAGATTCCATTGTTGTGGTGCTTCTTTTAGTGCTTTAATTGGTGGATCTCTTTGATTGAAAGTTTTGGGCTGAGCTTGCGCAATCTTGCTTGTCATGCTTAGCTTGATTTGTTCTTATTATGAGTCATTGATTGCTGACTCACATTTCGGCACTGGTTCATTTGTGCTAAATATTGTGAATTTGGTGGGGGTTTGAGCATATTGAAGTGTGAATCAGCAAAAGTCCCATTTGTAACTTTCAAGCAGGTTCTCTGTTTTTAATGGGGATTATGTAGATAGAGGAGCTTGGGGTTTGGAGAGTTTCTGGCTCTTTTTGGCTTGGAAGGTGAATTGTGATGCTGCAAATGCATATATATCTTGATTTACATGTACACTGTGTTATAGACATGAAAGCTGCACGAGAAAGGGGAGCTAATGAGCTTAGTGGACCCATCTCTGGATGGGGAACATCATGGTTAAGAGGCATGCCTATTCAAGAAGATTGGTCTTCTATGTGAAAAGGGTATACCAAGGCTTCAACCATCCATGTCGACTGTTGTGAAGATGCAGATGGACTTAGCTAAGGTTAATGACACTGAAATATCGAGACCTTGGTCACTTTCAAAATTCATGAATCTAATTATTGAGGAAGGCCTTCACTCAAAGGATTCATCTTCCACTTCATATGGGGAGTCAAGCGGGCCAGACAAATTATCTTTGTGGCCGAAAGATCATGTGCTGCAGTGACCTTCAATTCTATCCATGACAGGAGCATTTGCACTTTTATGTAGGTTTTGCATGTACACAGAGAATAAATATTTGAGAAACTATATTGTATCTTGATTAAAGCTATAGGAGATATTTAATGTTGTTTATAATTTTTAAGAAATGGATACTTAATCAGTGAATCATATCTGACTCGACCTGATCCATATTGCTAAAATACTTATATACCTAATCTAATCTAAGAAAATTCATGCTCGGATTGAGGTAAGAATACGGAGTACACAAGCACAAAATTGACTAAGAGCAAGAGAAAATCAACCCATTTAATATCATATTATTTTGAGCTTCTCTATTTTAAATTAAATTATGGATCAGGTCGAGTCGGATATGATTCACTGATTAAGTATCCATGTATTAATCAGGTCGAAATATGATTCACTCAAGCTGCCAACTAGGCTGCTCCTCGCCAGATCTAGACGAGGCCAAACCTCGCTAGAGGTTGCACAAGGTCGTGGTCTCCAATGAAGGTTGCCTAGACAAGGCTTCCCCTTGTTGAATCTGGTAAGAGTCGAGTCCTTTCGGCTGTGGTTGAGGGCCGACCTCGCATGGCCTCTGGTGATGGCTGCGAATGGCTGGGTGAGGCTCACCCTTGCCAGCCGTGGCGATACCCGACCTTGCCAAATCCGAGAAAATCGCGACCTAACCATGGTCGACGATGCTCTCCTAGGCTAAAGGCAAGCAGGGCCTCACCCAGCCATGGCGAAGGCGGCCTCGCCGTCGTTGGGTGAGGCTTGCCCTCACGAATGCTCACCTCTAGCCGCCTAGCCAAAGAAAGGAGGGAGGAGGAAGAAGGAAGAAAAAAAAAAAAGAAAAAAATAATAAGAAATTTCAAAAAATAAAATATTATTAAAAAAATTATCTACATCAATATCAATCGTCGGCCGACTAGCTAAAATTGGTTAAATAAACTGAATTAGCACAATTATAAAAAGGTTTGGACTAAATTGGCTAGAAAAAAAATGGTTTAGAATTGAATTGGAAAAATTACATTAGGTTGATGACCGTTTTGGTAATTTTCCCAAGATTGCACACTATCTTATTTGGGTTTTAGATTTCTTTTGTGTCACGCTGAATAGCAAGGCATTCTCCTATCGTCACATTCATTCTTTGCAATCTAATTATCAACTAATACTTTATTAGATTGGCCCTCACTAACTTGACATTAATTTTATCCAATGTAATATTTATATATTATTTTACTATTTTGTGTTTCAAACACAAGTTAAGGAATGAATATAAAAATGAAAATAAAATCATCCGCATCCAAAGTCGTCTCTCTCTTACTTCTGTCCTCCATCAAAATTTTCATTTCTTTTTATTATCTATGAAATAGGACAACTCTTTTGTTACACTCCCTTGTTTTCGACTTTAGGAAAATAATAGTGGTTTTTATGAAACAAAAAGGACGATAAAATAATTTCAAACCCATAATAAAAACAAACCTTAAATATTTCGGGCTCCGGATTGAGATCCAAACGCGAAAAAATTTTCCAAGGTTTCTCAAAAAGGTCGATTGGAAAAGAGCGTCGTTTTATAAAATCTTTTGGTAAAAGCCGAAAGTCGAAAGAAACGCGTGGGCCTAACCCACCTCGACGTTCGTAGATAGAAAATAGGAAAAGCGAAAGGAATGCGTGGGCCCCGCCCGCCAATTCCTACGCGAATCGGACGGCCCGGACGGATCACACAGCGCTGTGCTGCGGCAGCGAACGGACCTGATCTAAAGCTGGAGATTGGGTCCGGTCCATTGGAAAGAAGCTTCGACGAGCCCAGTTTCCATCATCGCCATCGAATCTTTGGCGGTCAAACAAATCCGAGGGCCCCAATCGACTAGCCATTGCTGACTTGGGACGATCCAACGGGGACCGGGGTCACAAGAGGAACCGCACGTCAATCAAGTGAATCATGAATTCACCATTAAATGAATTATTTAATATGAAGAAATTATCAGCGAAAAAGATTATAAAAAAAATTCACATCCCCCGTTGTCGTTTCTTATTAAATAATTCTCCCTGTAAAACTCAAGAAACACGAAAAATATGTTTATCTCAACGCGCCATTGCTTATATGCGTTTGAAGTTAATTCTGTTTATTGCGCCATAAATCAAAAGTGCAATTTCCAGCCATTATCAACAACATTCATACGCCTATCATGCCTAAAACAGCGGCCTGCTTTGAGTGTTCACACCAACTCGACATTAGACTTAATCCATAATTGACGGGTTGGATTGTTATGTGGATAGGTCATTGACCATATATGAGTTTAAAATGGTGAAACTTAAAATAATATGAGTATTAAATAGATTTACAACTTATTTAAACTCAATTTATCTCTGTAACCCTCTTGCTTTCGCTTACTCTGAGCTCTCACCTCAATTTGAGTACGAATTTTTCCCTAGATGGTCGGGTATGCTTCTTCACTATTCAATCCTGATTACCTGTTTGACGGATCTGCCGGACGTTACTCAGCCCACAGCGTTCGGTATTCCCAATCCTTAAGGCCCAAATCGAGCCATAAACCGCCCCGAGAAATCCGGACAGCGCGCCGCGTGGCCTAAGCCCAGGCGGTCGATCGCTCGTTCGATCGTTTCATCCGCACTCGACAGTTTTCACTCGCTTCATGTGCCGACTGGCGAGTGGCGACTCCTCTCTCTCTCTCTCTCTGTCTTTCTCTCTCTTCTGTAACTTCTTTCTCACTCATCCCCCACAACTCCAACTCCAAACTTCAACCCTCCCCCTCCCCCCCCCCCCCTCTCCTCGGTTGCTTCGCTTTACTTTTCCCCTCCATTCTCGTGTCTCCCCTCTGCCAGTCCCGCTTCCTTCCTCCCTAAGCCTCCCTCCCCCATTAATGCATTTCCCTGCTCCATCTCCCCCATCTCCCCCGGCCCTAACCCGGTCCCTCGCCGGAAATGCATCCCTCCGCCGCCACGCCGCCGCCGCAGCCCCCCGCAGACGCCTCCCACCAATCCCTCCTCGACCTGATAAACCCCCTCCTCTCCCTCCTCCTCCTCTCGTCCCTCACCGTCCGGTCCTTCACCGGGCGGTGGCAGGCCCTCCGCTCCAAGCTCACCTCCCTCCGCTCCTCCCTCTCCTCCCTCTCCTCCTCCCCGCACTGGTCCGACAACCCCCTCCTCCTGACCCTCCTCCCCGACGTCCTCTCCACCCTCCAGCGCCTCAGCTCCCTCCACGACCACTGCTCCGCCCCTTCCTTCAATGGCAGCAAGCTCCACATGCAGAGCGATCTCGACATGGCCTCCACCTCCCTCTCCAACCACCTCCACGACCTCGACCTGCTCCTCAGATCCGGCGTCCTCCACCAGTCCAACGCCATCGTCCTGTCCCAGCCCGGCCCGGGCTCCGGCAAGGACGACGTCCAGTTCTTCGTCAAGGATCTCTTCACGCGCCTCCAAATCGGGGGGATCGAGTTCAAGAAGAAGGCTCTCGAGTCGCTGCTCCAGCTCCTCGCTGACGACGAGAAGGCCGCAAGCCTCGTCGCCAGGGAAGGTAACGTCGCTTATCTGATCCATCTGCTCGATCTGAACAACAATAGCTCCGTCCGCGAACAAGCGCTCGCGGCTGTCTCGATTTTGGCCTCCGCCAACGACGAATCGAGGAAGAGCGTGTTCGAGGGAGGTGGATTGGGGCCGTTGTTAAGGATCATCGAGACAGGTTCTTCGGCGTTCAAAGAGAAGGCCACCATTGCCGTGGAGGCAATAACCGCCGATTTGGAGAACGCGTGGGCCATTTCTGCGTACAGCGGCGTCTCTGTGCTCGTCGAGGCCTGCAGATCAAGTTCTCCGGCGACTCAGTCGCACGCGGTGGGGGCGATTCGGAACGTCGCTTGCGTGGCGGACATAAAAGTGGCTTTGGCCGAGGAAGGCGCCGTTCCGGTGCTTGTGCAGTTACTGAGCTCGAGTTCGACGTCGGCAATAGAGAAATCAGCCGGCTCGATTGCGATTTTGGCGGAATCCGGCGAGTACTTTCGGACTCTGATATTACAGGAAAGAGGTTTGCAGAAATTAATGCGTTTGACTCAGGATTTATCGAGTCCGGATGCATTGGAGAGCGTCTTGCGTGCGATTAGCTCGCTATTAGCTTCAGATGCCGTGGCACGCATCTTGTCGTCTTCGACCGCATTCATTGTTCAAATCGGCGAGCTAATCAAACACGGAAACATCAGATTACAGCAGATTTCGGCGTCGTTATTGTCCAATTTGTCCCCAAGCGATGGAAACAAGCGGGCGATCTCGAACTGCATGGGCTCGCTGTTGAAGCTGATGGAGTTGCCGAAGCCGGTTGGTTTGCAGGACTCGGCGGCGCAGGCGCTGGTGGCGCTGCTGACCGTCCGGTCGAACCGGAAGGAGCTGGTGAGGGACGAGAAGTGCCTGACGAGGCTGGTCCAGATGCTGGATCCAGAGAACGAGCTGGTGCCGAAGGGGCTACCGGTGGCCGTGGCGGCGGCGATCGTCGGGACAGCCAGCCAGGGATGCCGGAAGAGGCTCGTGGCCGCCGGGGCTCACCAGCACATGCAGCGGCTGGCGGAGATGCAGATCGCCGGAGCGAGGAGGGCGTCGCAGAGGCTCGCCGGAAACAGGCTGAAGACGATGTTCAGCCGGACGTGGAGGGAATAAGCGAATTGCCCCAACTAACCACCCCGCCAAACACAAAGGTCAGTCGTCTTTGCCGAGGGTAAAACGGGAAGTTCAGCATTTCTGTTTAGTTTTAGGGAATTATTCTCTGAGGACCATGGGCCAATCCGGAGGCGCCATGTGGCAGTCCTCGCTCTGTGAATCTTGTATGGGATTCCGAGCTTGGCGCGTGAAGTCGAAAGGGTTCTCTTTTCCTTAGCGCCTTCATTTTTAGAAATTCTGTGACGGTTCTGCCCCTAGGGTTAAGAGAAAGTTGGGCCTCCTCCACCTTGAGCAGGCGTATCATTTCGCGGGGTCATGTCTTTTCTCATCAAAACGGCTCCGGTAGTGCTTGAAATGAGCACAAAAACCTGCCATTCATCTCGTTTGTGCAAGCCTTCTCGAGAGCACATTGATGGGTCAAAACATCAAACATACCGCAGACAGTGTCGACTTTTTTGGGCCAATTTAGCGGCATAAAAAGTGCTATATATACCATTCATTAGTGCTATGAATGCCAATATTGGACACCAAATAATGCACCCACCGGCTCATGATTCAGACCAGTCTCTTAAAAAACACCGATCACATCATGTGATTTCGCTTAGCTTATGATCTTAGCACGCCTAGCATTGCCCTTTTTGATTTGTGATTGCGTATTTCTGAAGACAGAGGGGCTAGCCATTTGCGTCCTAATTGTCTTTGCATCTCACATAGTCTAGGAGCTGTAACTATTGAGGGATGAGGAGTTGCGGGCATTTTAGTAGACTTGATTGGCAAGAAAAAAGGTTTAAATTTCTTTATCAAGCGACAGTCATGGTGGAAAAAAGAATTGTTTGAGTGGTTATGTTTTTTTCTTATTGGATTTGGAGGAAAACTTTGAACGTGTTAAGGTAGAGCCACCAGTTTCGAAATTTCCTTTGCACACACGTACTCCTAATCCCGAAATTTGCGGGATTAGCATGTAGTCCAGCAGCCCCGTTCTTTGATTAGGTCTTCAATTTCACACTCATGAGTTGTTGTCCGGGGCCGCATTCCGCCGAATCTGTGGGGTAGTTGCGCATGTTTTGACCGAATGCCACCATGTGAGAGGGGGTCTAACTCAGATTCTAGACGCATTTCGCTTTTTTATTTCCCTTCTATCGAGTTTGGGACAGATTCACTTTTATTAACTGACTTATGATTCACGCCCTGTTTCTGACCCCTCCGCTGTGATGATTGTCGTTGAACCAGGGACTGATGTGCCTTCCTCGGATTTGTCTAACCGTCAAAGATGGAAAACTACCCGCCAGCACAGGCTCACATGCTCCGAGCTGTCCGAATTCTTTCTTTTCTTTTTTCTTTTTTTCTTTTTTTCCACCTTCCTTTCCTTTTATCATATAAATATATTATTATGTCTAAAAAGGAAGAAAAAGAAAATCTCCTTGCCACTAATATTATATTGATAGCAAAAGCATGATGGATGCGGTTTTTAGGGAGTATCCTCGTTTTGCTTTCTCGTCTTTGTTTCATAGTCCTTAATTTTATGTGCTCATGAAGCTGTAAGAGCGAGATTGTCTTATGACCCTTCATGTCATACGTAACCGTCTTAGAGTTTTCTCCTGGCTGATTTGTAATGAGAGGAGTTTTATTCAGAAAGAATTGCTGAGTGTTTCTTCCCGCGTGCACTCTTTAACTTTTGTTGCTTGCACTTTCTTGACTCTCTTGATGCCGTCCTGATCTCCGCATTCATCGTCTCGTTGCCTTCGTTTGGTTCTTGCTCGGCCCTTTTTGATGGGCATGTCCGGCGGCCTTGACCGTGTGACTTGACTTGTATGCAAACGCTGAGAATGAAAGGTAGGTGTGGAGGGCGGCGGCGATTGACCGATAGAACCTACAATGGGTCATGCCTGCCTTGGCCAAACCTAAATACTATTTGATAAGGAGAGGCACAAAACTTTTCCGAGAGATTTCGCTTTTCATACGTCTTTATCCCAAGTAGGTTCCCTTTTTCTTTTCTGTTGATTTCCTTTTTTTTTTCTTAACGTTTTGGTAAGCAAGAGCAATGATGGGGCTCATGGGCGTCTATGGTTTGTGCAATGAGCTGGCTGTTCCGTCACGGAGGTCGATTCCTGATGCCTCGTTGGGTCCCCTTATCTCTCTCTCTCTCTCTCTCTCTGTCAGATTTCTATGCACATGAATGATTGAATTATTGCGTATCCATCACATACGCCTAGAGAAAAAAAAAGAAAGGGGAATAAGTTAAAGCACAAGGGACTGGCCAACTTTCATTTCGTGCACCGATTTGGGTGTTCAATTTTTTTCCCTCTTTAAAATATACTAAAGTGGAGAAGGGCACCAGGTCTCAAGGTAGTATAGGGAGGTGGGGTTCGATTCGATTTGATGTTCGTAGAATCTGAAAAGGAGTGAACAACGCGGACAAGAGAGGGAGGAAGCACCGGCGGAGATGGAGGTGAGAAAGACTCTGAAAAGAGACCATGGGAGAAGCCATAGGATACGGTGGGTCCCCGAACAGCGACCTCACACAATGGGCAAAGAACAGAGGAAAAAAAAGAGGAATGACTATAGGGCATAGTGCGTAGTAAACTAGACACGAGTGGTCGTTTTCTTCACTTCATTCTTCAAGATTCTAAAACTGAAATGTTAGGAGGAGGGAGCTCCTTTACAGCTTGTGCATTCAGTTCCCTTTGAAGCAAGCACCAATTAAACATGACCACATGACATGCAGTCCTTTGAAATCTTGAATTTGTTGGGTCATAGGTACTTACTCATGTGTTACCATCAAGGACCCTTGTCACTTATCTTATCCGGGCTTGTCTAGACTTTTTGAGGTCATATTTCTCAGTAGTATCTGTTGATGATAGCCGAACGCTAGATGAGATATAATTAACTTCCAGTGTGAGTGTCCCTGCGATTCTAATTCTAATATATCCAATGATTCATCAAACAAGTGGTGTTGTGTTATACAGGAAAACCCGTATTCAAACTCCGACATTTATTTTGATCTATCGCAAGTTTAGGCAAATGACCAAAAGCAAACAATGTGTCAGCATTCCAACGGCCTCAACAAATCGCTGTTAATTGTTTTGGTTGCTGAGCATGAGGTTGTGTTCTTTACATGAGCAATCATTGAAAAAGGGAAAAATCATGATCGATTAGAACACAACTAAGGTGAACTAAGAAATGTCCTGTAATTATTTACACAAACTTGTCGGCATCGTACACGGTTATTTCATGAATTTTGCTATGATCTTGTTCTGGTGCTGCAACCATAGCTGTTGCTCATACTGCAAGTTTTCTTGGTTAGTGGATCCATCAGACTTCTGTCCACTGGCCGCCACTTTGAAGCTTGATGCAAATGGATCGTTCTCGGTTTGGGCCGTAACTTCATCCGCATTTGGATTTTGCGCGCCAAAAGTTGGTTTTGCCGTAGCCTGGAAGGTGGGAGCAACCGAGAAGAGATCAGTGCTGTAATGGAAAGGCTTGCCGGAGGCTGCAGTGGATGCCGGCACCATGGCGCTTAATGCAGCTGTGTCCTGCAGAAATGGATTATTTTGAGAACTGGGAATTGGGGCGTCGTGGAAAAGATCAATCGCAGTGGTGGAGGCTGATCCGGAATCACTGGGAATAGCATCATTCCAATTTAGTTGCACTTGTCCTGCTGTCATGGCCAATTCTAGCTCCCAACAATCTTTCGTACCATTTTCCCGATTTGGCCCTGAAATATGTTGCCCTTGCTCTTGATGTGGTATTTCTTGTGGTGGCCAGTCATCAAAAGCTACAAAAATTGCTGCGGAACTTGTTTCTTTAGAATCTGTTGATGATGAATGCACTGAACGGGTAGCCATGTCGGCGTTCATGCCATCCTCTTGATCCCGTTGCTTCTTGAATTGTTCAATATGAGTTTCTTGCTCGAATGTGATCGACGGGCTAGTTCCTGCATCTGTCACACTCATCACGTCCTCCAGCGACATGCATCGCGAACTGAACCCAGAACCCTTCTCGGAAACTCCCTCCGTGCGCTCTGAGGTCTCGGAGCATGGGTAGGAACCAGACTGCTCAGACATCACGCTGGAATCCTTTCTCGCTGCCTGGCATCACGGGAAGGAGCATCGGTGGAGACAACATCCTCCCACTTGCTGGGAACGAGTCCTGGTCTTTCAAGAACTCCCGCAACGTCTCAATGAGCTCGTCAGATATCTTCTGCACGCTTGGGTATTCGGATGTTCGACCGACCCCCATGGTCTTGCACATACTGTAGTAAGATGATAGCTCTTCGAATTGCTTCGAGGCCTTGATGCTTGTTTGGAAGGCATTGACACAAGTCTGGTATTGCAATTGGAAGAAGCTGTCCAAGAGCAGTGCAAGGCCATCGGATATGTCTCTGTACAGATCAAAGCTCTCCTGAACAATGGCATGGAGGGAGATCTGAACCAAATTGTTGCCCTTGGCCGAGCCTGTTGGCCTTGTGGCAATGGCCCTCTCAAGCAATCTCTGCCAATGGGAAATCCTGTCGAGCAGCATTCCGGGCTTCATATCCCTAATGATCGGCTCGGTTGCCCTCCTGTTCATGAGCGGCTCGTTTACCCTCGTCCGGTACGCCACCTTCCGCTGCAGCTTCCCCATGAGGAAGCAATCTAATCGCTCGTCGAGGTAGAGCGCGAATGTCCGAACATAGGCGGTGTAATCCCACGGGCTCGAATTTGAGTTGTCTCGGAAGCTCGACAGGTTGAGGATCTTGCCACCGCGCTTCATCGTGTGGAGCACCTCCCTGGGGAAGAAGGGGTCGCCGCCCTGGAAGATCCGGAGGACCAGCATCAGGGACTTGAGCGCGACGGTCCAGTTGCGGGTCTTGCCGATGCGCTTGGCGAGCAGCTGAGCGCAGGTCGCCGCATAAGCCTTGTTCAAGGCAATCAGCTGGAGGATCTCGTCCACGTAGCGCTCCTCCATGGGCACCTCATCGTGTGAGGTGGCCTTGAGGACCGTGACCTCGAGGATCGACGCATTGGTGTTGCCGACCTTTGCGAGGCTTATGCTCGTATGATCCTTCACAGCCCCGATCGCCTTCTTCAGCTTGCTCGGCATGGCGGGTCGGTCCTCTGTTGCTGTTTCAGGAGTTTCATGAGGAAATTCTGCTTCAGTCCCTATTCAAAGTCCTGAAATTTTGGCAATGATTCGCCAGCGTTTCCTCTGTTTCCCTCCTCAACCATTGAGGTGTTCCTTTTCTATAATTGGGCTGTGGTGGTTTTGACAATTGGAGGTGTTGCTTTGAGGTAAAATTGGAAAAAGCAAAGCAGAACGAGTGGTTGTTAGTATCGCGGCCTCGCGGGGGAAGACAATGCTGCTTGCCTTACTGTGATGTCCAGCTTACAAATGCATGTAACAGGACTCATCTTTGGTGTCGCCTTAACGTTCTCTAAACCAAGTCAACACGACACGACACCGATTCACATTTGTAGGTGATTGAGTCAATAGAGAGCTCCGAAACTTTATTTTTCAGAAACATTGCAGCTCAATAACTCGACCTTGATTTGATCTTTGTGAAAATGTATGTAGCTGTATAGCAAATAAGAAGAACACATGATTACGCCAATACCAGAGGCGATGGCATGGCAATGTAGGTCAGCCTTTGGAGTCTCCCATTTTGAATGCTCTCCCATCAATCATAAGCTCAAGAATGATCCATACGCCAGAAAAAAGAAATGATCCGCACGCGACAGTGTTAAAGTGGTTGGTGCGCTTGAAAATGAAATAGTCAAATCAAAGAAGAAGAACAATACGTCATTAAAAACATGCCTGAGTGTGCGAGATATTCAACACGTGTGGTTGCATAGGCTTTTCATGCAATTCAATTGACTTGCATGACGATGGAGAAGTGATCGTCATCAAGCATAGAAGGATAAGAGAAGATAAGAAGATTGCAGAATTAGGCTAATTGCATGAATATGTCGTCCACAAAGTAAAATGTTTTGAGAAACTTTGGAATCGGTTTTAGTCACGACGATTGATGATAAAACACTCAAGACTTTTATTCTTTGACTAAAGCAGTTTCCAATAAAATTCTCATGTCTAAATATCCACAAATTTGAGATTTTCTGTGTAAATACAGTTCATCGTAGATCACATAATCACAGTCCTCATGGGAGTCCTATGAGCTTCACATGGAATTGACCAACTAAATTTTTTATATAAAGCCGAAGTCGATGAATAATTCCCCCTCAAAAATCCTAAATTTTGATCTCTTATTTTCTTAAGGGAACTAGGGTAATAAAAAAAAAAAAAGTGTTGTCACTATGTGAGAAGGTATATTACAATGATTAGGGGTGTGCATAGTCCGGGTGGGTGGTTCCATCCTACTGGGAACTAAAGACCAATTCCAAAAAATTGGAACTAGGAACCGTTCATTAGCTACATGGATCTACTCGGAAATCGAACCGCCTACTGGTTCCAAAAAATTGGAACCGGGAACCGTTCATTAGCTGCATGGATCCATGGATCCCAACCGCTGGATCCACCCAGGAACCGGACCGCCGGTCGGGTTCCCGAGTGGATCCATGGAATCGGTCTCACCAAAAATCAATGAAATATCACCAATCTAGACTTGTGCAATGAGAAGCTAGCAGCCAACATTAAGTCTAACTCGAAGATAAGGAGGAAAAAACTTTCTAGTACCTATATGTCGCTCCTTTCAAACCGCTTTTCTCCTCTAGGTACAACAACCCCCTTGAAATCTCATGTTTCCCCCATGAAAAATTTCAGATTCAACGTAGGCTTTCAAATTTTTCCATCACCACCTCGAGTGTAGCTTGCATCGATGGGTTGAATCGAGAGCGAGTTTGAAAAAAATCCACATTAAGTTCTGAGGGAAAAAATGTTTATGTCTAACTTAGAGAACCAATGGCATGATGGGTGTTTGTTAAAATTTAAATTGGAGAAGCGTTATGCTCGAGCTTAGTCAAATATTTTAGATTTACTAATTTCAATTTTTTTAATATTAAAAATAATATATTATTATAATATAACAGGTCCGGTCAGGGTGAGCGGGTGGGCGGATCCGCCCATGGAACCAGGAACCGGACCGGTACCCACCGGTTTTCATAAATTAGAACTAGAAATCGGACCGGTTCCCTTAAGTACCACCGGTTCCAAGCGGGTCCGGTCCGGTTCCGGGCGGTCCAAGCGAGTCCCGGTTTCTTTACACACCCCTACCAATGACTTATGAAGAGGTGATAATTACCAAAAAAGTCATAAATTTATTATAATTGTATCAATTTAGTTCCAAACAGTCTAAATATGCCAATTGAGTTTTAAACATTTTCATATTTTGACAATCTAGTCTATCCAATCAATTTTAACTGGAAAATATTGACGCGGATACTAGTTATCCTACATGGTATAATCAGCACTAACCTGGACATTTTTTTATGATATTTTAATAATTTTTATTTTTCTTTCTTTACTTTTTTTTTTGGACCGAGGGCCGATGACTCTCGTTTAATTTCCTCAAGAATAAAAGTAAATGAAGTGATTATTTTTGGTCAAAGAATTGAAGTGAATTGAAGGTAAAATAAAATTGATGAAATGGCATTTAGTCTTTTGTTTGAAATGGTATTTAGTCAATAGTATCATAATTGCTTACAATTTTAGGTTCCCTTCTTTTTACAGAAAATATTATTTTTCTAAAAAATATTTTCCAGAAAATCAGTTTCCAGAAAAATGATAATATTTTTTTTTTATATTTGGTTGAAATTTAAAAATAAACTAGAAAATATTTCCACTGTTTGGTGTCTATTTTGATTTTATGAGAAAAATTACCAAAAAAATCGACTTATTTTCCATATTTATTTTAAAATATTTTTAAAATTTTTAATTTTTTAATTATTTTATTTAAAAAATGATTTTTTTTTTCCCTCCGTCCTTCCTCCTTCTTCCTCCTCCTTCCTCCACTAGCTCCTCCTTGATAAACGGCCAAGACACTCCACTAGATCTAGGTAAGCCTTTGAAGTCACCAATTTTGAATGCACTCCCATCGCTCATAAGCTATTATTTTGTGAAGCTTTTACCATGCAATCGATGCCAATCGCAACAACAATGACCATATACCAGAAAAAATAAATGATCCGCACGTGACAGTGTTAGAGTGGAAATAAGAACGCGTGAAGATTACACCAATACAAGAGGCATTGGCAATGTAGGTAAGCCTTTGGAGTCGCCCATTTTGAATGCACTCCCATCACTCATAAGCTATTATTTGGTGAAGATTTTACCATGCAATCGACACCAATTGTAACGACATGATCCATGCATTAGAGTGGTCGGTGCGCTTGAAAATGAAATAGCCGAATAGAATAAGAAGGATACTATGTCGTTAAAAACTTTTCGAGTGCACAAGATGTTCAACACATATAATTACGTAGGCTTTTTCATTCAATTCGAATAACTTGCATGATGATAGAGAAGCGATTCTCATTAGCATAGAGAGATAAGAGAAGACAAAAAGAGGGCAGAATTAGGCTAATTGCATGAATAGGTCGTCCACTAGTAAAATATTTTGAGAAACTTTGGATTGGTTTTAATCTTGAAGATTGATGATAAAAACAGTCAAAAACTTTTATTCTTGCCTAAAACATTTTCCAATCAAATTCTCATATGTCTAAATAACCACAAATTTGAGATTTTCTTTTCATTGTAAATCACATGATCACAGCCCTTGGGAATCGTATGAGCTTCACATGGAATTGACCAACTAAATTATATATATAGCCAAAGTCAATGAATAATTCCCACCGCAAAATCCTAAATTTTGATCTCTTCTTTTCTTAGGGGATTTGAAAAAAAAAAAATCTTGTCACTCTATGAGAAGGTATACTATGTTCGAGATGTATTGTTCCCAATGACTTATGAAGTTTAAAGGTGGTAATGACCAAAAAACTTATAAACTTACTTATGCCAATTCAATTCCAAACTTTCTAATCATGCCAATAAAGTCTTAAACATTTTCATATTTTGACAATTAAATCTATCCTACCAATTTTTTTTTTTATTTCTTCTTTTCCTTTCCTTTCTTTTTTTGGGGGGGGGGACCGAGGGCTGATGACCCTCGCTCATTGTCACCAGTTTGGGATTTTTTTTTTTATAAGTGTAATAGATTTATGCTTTGTTTTGGTAATTTTTCTAAGAATATAGTAAAGGAGAATGACTTTTTTTTGGGTCAAATAATTGAAGGTAAAATAAAATTGCTTGAAATGGTATTTAGTCAATAGTACCAAAATTCATTACATTTCCTTGTGTGTGTTGAGATGCAAATAGGACTAATTTCCAAAAAAAATAAAAATCACAAATTTAGGTTCAATCTTAATTCTATACCGAATATTTTTTCTCTAAAAAAATTATTAACCTTTACTTCAATATTAAATCGGTCCTTGTGAACTCGTCGTTTACAAAATCCCGATGTTGGTAATTTTGAAAAAATCGGAGACGAATTTTGGACATTGGGGTTCGGAGGGCAAATTTGAGATTAGGGTTAAAAGTTAGATTTTCAAGGCAGAATCGCGACAAAGAGCTAATATGAGATAAGATCTAAAATGGAGGCTTCTAAGAATCAGATTTGACTCCAAAGTCAATCAGAGATTACTTCTCGAAGAAGCCATATAAAAAAAAACTCCTTTTCGAGGCAAATAAAATAAAATAAATTGAATGTGAAGGCGGAGAAAAAGTTGCGGGATCACAGACCAGAAAACCTAAGTCGCTCTGCATCTCTGAGTCGGCTCCTCGGACGAAGACGAGGATCACAGAGAGAGAGAGAGAGAGAGAGCGAAGCGAGAGAGATGTCGGCCTCAGGGGTGACCCAGCAGCACGAGGAAGACAAGAAGCCGAACGATCAGTCCGCCCACATCAACCTCAAGGTTAAGGGTCAGGTACCGCCTCTCCTGTTTTCTCTTTCTCTCTCTCTCTCTTCTTCCGACCGAGAACGATGGCTCGGCGTGGCACTTCGATCCTCGTCTCTGTGTGGTTTTTCCTGCCCGATGCGCGTGCCGCATTGTCCTGTCTGTGGAAGTTAGCTCGTGCTCTTTCGAGTGGTGTGGTAAAGGCGGGATCTTTCGCCTGAAAAAGATTATCTTTTTCGGTTTGTTGGCTCGTTCGTGGTTGTATTCCTTGTCTCTGGTGTGATTCTGAATTGTGGGTTTTGCTCTCTACCATGTGACTTTCTTGGGTTCGTACTCTGCTGTTTTCCGCGTGCCCGATCGTTTTCCTTGAGAGGGCTTTCCGAAAGCTGTGCGTGTGATGGGCATTTCTGGGAGGAGATTGGGACGATGATGATCGCCGAATGAGGAGGTTAATGACCCTTTCGAAAGTTCCTCTCGCGGCGAGTTGCTGGCCCGCTGAAAATGTACAAAAGTAGACTGTTTTGCATACAAATGTTGGGGCTTTCTATGGTCTCTCGACGAACCAATCGTCTGTCCTGACGTCCGTCTTTAGGAAATGTGTAACTACGCAAACTCTTCAGAAAATTCGAACTGTATGATTGAGATCTCTTTCTTTTCGTAACCCATTGTTTGCCAGTCCCCAAAGATCGGTTCCTCGAGGATGAGTTAAAACGTTCATGTGAAGATAGACATGTGAAGGTTGTCTGCTGGTCGCAGATGCATAAACTTGGATTAGTGGAGGTCGAGATACAACCTTTTGCGATACCCTCGCCCAGGAGAGGGATGTTGACACATTATAGGAAATGTTGTAGACTTACGTATATATTTAGTAAAAATTGCACTAAGAGAGTGGCCATGGTGGATGGAGAAGTGTTGCCCCTGATCTGTCATTGGCGGGTTGCTAAAATATAGTCTAGTTTAGTTGAGAAATAAAGCTGATCCATGGAATTTCTTGCGATCTTCCCATCTCACATGCTTTCGAAATTTCTCCCACGTGATTTTTCTTGTTTTCCCATCATAGCCTATCAATTAAATTGAATTTGTTGCATTATGCGCAGTTTTGTGTGTCCTTCATGGTGTTGATGCTCAAGATGTTTTTGCTCTTCTATGTCAATACTACTAATCTCTAGCTTTGTCCCTCTTGCTGTGATTTCTCAGTATAAGTTCATCATCTGTTGATCTCCCAATTCTTACGCAGATTCTAGTGTTTGCATTGTTAGTTGTCATTTTAGTTTCTAAGCGTTGATAATTGTTCATTCTTGTTATTATCCAATTGAATTTTGCGGAGGAGGCACTCCTATGGAGTAGCACACTCGAGCATGATTTTTGTTCGAAGGTGAACCTTGGATTTTACATTAAATGTTTTGTGTGTCCTGTAATTATAGTTGTCTTATAAACAGAATGGAGTTTTTTTTTTTTTTTTTTTTTTTTTTTTTTTTTTGTGAGATAAGTATAGGAAATAAAGTTACTTTGTTGAGGAAAAATTACTTCGCTGAGGAAAAATTACTTCCTAATGTGATACTAGAAGTTGTTTTTATTAAAAGTGAAGGCAAATACTCATATTAATCTGTGCTGTTGACTGACTGTTACTTTCTTTTCTTCAAGGATGGGAATGAAGTCTTTTTCAGGATCAAAAGGAGCACTCAGTTGAAGAAGCTCATGAATGCGTACTGTGACAGGCAGTCTGTGGAGATGAACTCGATTGCTTTCTTGTTTGATGGCCGCCGTCTGCGAGGCGACCAGACTCCTGATGAGGTCTGTTTCTCTTTTGCATAGATACCCTGCTAAAGTGTTAAGAAAAATTAAGCTTCAGACAGTCTCCTGAGATGCCAAGTTCTCTCTTTTTCTATTTCAGCTAGAGATGGAGGATGGAGACGAGATCGATGCGATGTTGCACCAGACTGGCGGAGCTGGGACTTTGACTTAGGCTCCTTTTTCTGAAACTCTGTGGTCTGTAAATATGATATTATGCTATGTGAGAATACTATGTTTAACATCGCCAGTGGCGGAAATACTGTGTTGGAGACTTTGCCTTATGAGCCTTTTCTCGTAGGCGTCTTTGCTAGGACTCGTCCCCCCAACCACCTGCATAGTAACCTGGTTTGTCATGCTGAATCTCTGATAATAGGAAGACTTCTTTAGCTGGTGCTTTTTTTTATCATTGATTGGTACTTTCCGTGCTTGAATATTTGGCTGCTTCTTGTTATTAAAATCGGTTCATTCTTCGATACTTGGATACTTGAAAATCAAATCTCCCATTTGGTTTGTAGGCAGAGAATTCAAGGGACGGTTCATTTACCGCAAGCCGATCCATAGTGTTCTCCCATGAGTGGACAATAAAAAGTAGGTGTTGATTTTGTCGATGGCAATGGAGATCTCTATCCTGACATAGTGCAACGATTGTCCCAAAAATCTTCCCTGATTGCCATGCAACAATTGAATGAAAGCGTGGACTTTTCGAGTATCGCACTGATACTCAAAGAATGTGCCAATTTTCCTGTTGAAGTATGGGAGCATTGAGTTCAGGCTACTAGATAGAATATGGCTGGGATCCTCGAAACATGTATCCGTAGCAGTGGCATCCTCGAAACAGGTATCCATAGCAGCGCAGACGTACAGAGAGCCAGGGGAACGGAAAAATGAGCCAGGAGATTTAGATCCCTTCGGTTCTGTATATGATATGATTGGTAAATTGCGGATCAAGAACCTGCGGCAAAGTAGAAAGGACGTTTCTTTAGTAAGCAAGAGACTAGCTAAAATCATGTGATAAGCCTTTCAATTAACCAGAGTGGAGTTCATGTCAGTGTCGCCACATGTTTAATTCCATCGTCTCGAGATTGATTCAAATCAAGCGAGTCACGTGAAGCTGCACAGCTTAGAGACGACAGGAGAACAATAATACAACTAGACCCTGCGATCGACACAGAACGCAGGACAAATATAAAACCGCACATGATGATGCAATAATAACTTGGAACGCATCCATCAGGCAAAATTTATCTTTTCCCGCACTAGATTGGATACTCAACAGCTGTACAGGCTAACTTACACTGGAAAAGGATCTAGCGCGCATATTATATATACACGTTGAAACAAAAGGATGTAAGAACGAATGAACAAATGGAGAAAGGTGAAGATGGATAGCCGTGTAAATTGTAAATCTCCAGATGAGGATGAGCACATTGAAGTGGGAATGTTGAAGAGGCAAATCCCAATCCGCTTCTAGGATGGATTCAGGCCACTGCTGCGATGCCTGCTTCCTTCTTTCCCTGCTTTTCTTTGGAGCTGCTTTCTAGGGAGGATTCTTGGAGGCCTTGATACTAGCGTTGTCAGATGCCCCGACTCGTAGCAATTCTGTTCGATACGAAAATCCCTCCACTTTTGTTAATCACAAAGGATTAATTTGCGTGGCTTTTCCTCCTCTCTTTCTGTTGAACATAAAAAAAGGAGAGAGAAATTCCTTTTGATCATGTCAACAGCAGCATCAGCTCTAGGCAAAAATTTGTTAAAAATGAAATCACAAGTTCCAATTAAGCAGTTCTTCTCCTTCACTCTGCTAGAGAATATAGTGACAATATGAAAGAAAAATTCTCCCCCAGAGACCAGATATAATCCAGAATGCAAAACACATTGCATTAGGCAAGCTATAGTTCAATGTCATGATCAGCAATGCGCATAATAAATTAGTTCATACGGTCCATGGTTTGCATAATCATACTATAAGGACAAAAGAGCAATTCCCCTCCACCACCATCCGGGAATGACTTACGAGACGTCGCGCTAGAATAAACTATCATCCATTTTCATGATGAATTTGTCATGCAAATAATCAATTTGTGGAGATGCTCTGAAGTTTGCATTCCTAATCCACTAATTTATGATATCTGAGGTTTAATTACCGGGCTTCCGCTTCCGAGTGTTGACCTGTGATGACCATGATCTAGAGAGCGTGACCCTGAAGTATGACCCAACCTTCGCGCAAATCCTTGACTGTGATTATAAATGCTGCATGAGATCATACAGGATGACCAAAGGTAAGAAGGCTTCAAAGTCATTGAAAAAAAAAAAGACCACATAAGGTGATGGGGTTTCCTATATCTTTGTGAAGAGTCATTGGCCAACACCAAGGAAAAAAGAAATAAAAGCATCCTAATCTTAAGCCATGAAATATATTGTTCCAAGGGCATCTCTGCAATAGAACAAACATTGTTACAAATATCGGACCTGAGCTTAATGGTTGTAGCTGGTCGACCCATTCTACACTTACAAGACCAGGAAGTAACCATATTGCTTTATTTTACTCGTCTGATGTTAATTTCCACAATCTTACTTTCACAAACCAAATGAAAGCCACTAGCCACAAAGGCTGCCTCGCTTCTGTGCTGATCTCCAGTGACATATCTTGGAAATCAGAATTTATGGAGGAGGGTGCATATGTAACGATGCCAAAAACAAATCATAAAAATGTATCCACACCTGAGGCGATGCCTGTTGCAGGCTGAGAAGAAGGCAACGAACCCATTTAATATGCTCCTTACAGCACGGAAGACCTGACAACAAATTGACATTAAGACTTCTTGAACAACAAATCAGAATCCATCTTGCATCGTCAATTAACCAAAGCAACTTGATATATGACATACATGAGAAAAAAGATCATTCCAAAGCATACGCCACATGGAAACTTCAGTAGCGTTCACTGCAGTTCTAGCAGCAGAGGCACCCCGGAATATGGTCCTGAGGTTCTGCCAAACTTCAATTATAGAGCCATACATGGAAGTCCACATAAAAGTCACCATATTCCCTAATGCAAGGACCATGCGGATGGGCAAGTACAGAGTCTCCCAGAGGACCCAAAATATGGGACACAAGATGGAAGTTCCTGCAACGCAGCTCAAGGCCTATGTATCAAGAGACTTACAGCAATACCACACCAAAAGACCAAAAGGACACGCTATTTATGCAGTCTCACTAAATAGATTGCATGCATAATCATCAAATCAAAGCGGAAACGTTCAAAAACCTGAAGGCAATAAATGGTCGCACACATATGTTACGTACCAATTGTCCAGATTGCTGAGAGTATAAACCACAGTGGCTGCAGTAAAATGTCTGATAGGTTTTCCACTAGACTGCAAGAAGATTCAATAACAAACCAAGCGACCGAGAAGAAGCTCCCAACCACTCCAGAGCACACATTCCATAAAGGAAGAAGGTACTCAAAAAGCTCTAAAAGAGGTTCTGCAAGGGGTTGAGCTAGAACTGAAAAAAAGGACCGAGTGGTGCCCATGACCATTAGGAACCATTTTATTGCTTTCTGGCAGTTATGAAGAAAAAGCATTGTCCCCAAGTACTTGATTCGAGATACCATCTCCCAAGATTCTATCCAATCGAAAAGAGGGCCACACAAATGTGCGGCTGTTGCCTTGAGGACAGGGACATTTTTGTACAGATCATAGAATCCAATCAGAACGGTTACCACTGACATAATCACATAGAAAGTTCTAGCTAAGGGACACATCCATGGGCGATACAGGTGACAAAACCCAGGATATGACTGGAGGAATATGACCCAAGATGGAAGTCCCGATTCCAACAGTGTAAGTAACCTCACGTCTGCCATTATTATTTCCCTCAATTTGAATGGAAGGTCATGGTCATTAAACCTAAACAAGATCAAGACATCCTTATACTGGAAGGAGTCGATTGCATTATCAGAATCACTAGCACAACAGCTTTCAGGATCGTCCACTGAATCTTCACTTTCACTATGTTTTTCATCTGCAGAGAAATCAACCTCAACACCAGCGCCAATGGATCTAATCACTCTTCTCTTCTTAGTCGGGGGAGTGCTTGGTTCACTTATACGGCTTTCGGGGGAAGCAGCAAAGGCATGACAATTGTTGTGAACATGCTGGGAAGAGTTATTCCCAGAAGACAATACATCAAAGCAAATATCTTCATGGGAATCAATACTAGACTCTGAAAATTCTTCTTGAGCATCGTGGAACGTCTCTCCTGGATATTCAGAACAAGAGTAAATAACAAAGCCAACGTGTTCTGTTCTCACTAATAGAAATAATCCAGAGAGAACCAACAGTCACAGCAGTCAGAAATGAGTCATATCAACTTGAATTGTCCAAGCAAATTTTGGTTATTCCTGTTATACAGGTTAAAATTACGTGAGCAAGCAAACTTATTGCAATTAATGTACCGACAAGAAAGCAAGCCTACATGCACACTCAACCAGTATACATTGAAACCACCACGGCCACACATAAACCATGCTGATGAGATATACGAATACCATAATTTCTATAAACATGCTATGTAAATATCCATATGTGATTGACTGCATCAATGCCAGATGGAGAATGCTTCTTTCAAGGAAAACAAGTGACAGTGAAAATGCACCAACTGCAGTGCCAATAATTTGACATAAAAACACATACCTATGGAACTTTCCAAATATGCCTCTAGAATCTGCCTCTCAGAAGGGGTCCCTGAAAACCATGAAGGCATACAGCTTGCAGCTTGAGCTATGCTATCAAACTCCCACCTTTTCATTATTTTGGCCTCTAGGGCCAGAGATGTATCAGTCTGCAAGGGAAAAGTAATGATGGAAAATTTATCTCTTAAACAATTACAAACAAACGGAATGTAGAGGAACAGTAGCAAGTGATACCTGAAGCTCATTCAAATAATTTATACCTCGAACATTACTCCATTCAACCTCAAAAACTATAAAGCCGTGCAAAATCCCATGCAACTTGCTATCTAGAAGCAAAGAATTCCGCAATTTCTCCACCGGCATGAGAACTCTCTTCCGGGACAAATTTGCAGAGTCGATTAATTTGAACCATCTCTCAAACTTCTTGGTCTCACTGGTGTCAGACTTGCAACGAGTTTCCTTTCCCTCCTTTGTCTTCCTCCGTGCTTTACTCTTCGCAAAAGGAGATAGCCTCGACTGTACAGAAAGCAGAGGAAACCATCATGCGAGGAATTGGGGATATAAAAAATACAGGGCACATCAAAACACGTAAAAAAAAACGAACCTTTGTAACCATCAACTGCCATATTCGGGCTGGGCGCGAGCTAAAGTTTCTCAACCACGGCCGATTGTCCACCAATATGTAAAATTTCTTACTCTCACAGGCCAAGAAGATACTGAGATCCGAAAGATAAGATTGCAGGTCTCTGCAAAAGTGCAATGGGGCCAAATTAGGGGACAAAAGACACTAATTAGCAGATCTAGCCCCCACTAGTCACCCTACTTTTCAACAATTCCATCCATAGACACTGCCAAGATTGCACAACAGAGATGATTCGCATGCAGCACGCATATTCGAACCCGAAAGCAACCGAAAAACGGACGCCGAACTGCTCCATCCAATCACGACCCGCTCCGATTCTCATCTAGAATCTTAAGAACACAGAATGCAAGGCCGATTCCAATTCAAGAACGAGAATCCTCATCGCGGACATACCCAATCTGCAAGCTGGTGAGCGGGAAAACGCATCGGCCGGCGTCACCTTTCCCCATCGGACCCGGCATCGCCACCGAGCTCACCGGAATTCTCTGCACCCGCCGATCAGACGAAGAGAAAAAAAAAAACACGAAGCAAGCTCTCGTCAGTCCGGAAAAAGAACCCCGCGCGACGAGAATTCGGGCACGAACGTCCAAAAAAGCAAGAAAGAAGAAAAGGAAAGGAAAGAAAGCCAAAGCAAGACGCGAGCAACGCGTGCAATGCTACGGAAAAGACAAGGCGGAGTGACGAACCCGGATCGGCGAGGAAGAAGAAGAAGAGGAGGAGGAGCAGGAGGAGCCGGCGACGCCGCAATGGCGACCGAGCTTCATCGACGGAGGCGACGCGCGCCGGAGGTCATCACCGCCAACTCGGACGCGGGAGACACGAAGAAAAAGGCGGTGACGCTTCCTTCCGAAGGCGGCGCGGCGCAGAGAAGCGACGGCGACGGCGGCGGCGAGGAGCACGGCGGTGGGGGCGTCGAAGCTTTCGTGAATGGCGGTGGTGTCTCGCGGATTTTAAGTACGAATTGAATCGGGATTTGGAATTTCGGATTTGTGTTTTTTTTCGGGCTTCGCTCGGAAGGCGCGCCCCGGAAGAACAAACGAAGGAGGAAAAGGACGGAAAAAGAAAGGAAGGAGTCAAAGGGTCCGAGACACGTAAAGAATTTCCTTATTTTGTTTTAAAAGAGAAATTTAGGGGAAAATATGGAAAGGAAAAGGTGACGTCATCCGACCGTCCGGTCGCGTCCGGCGCCATGCACCGAGCGGAAAATCCCACCACTTCGAGGAGATTTCGGGGACTAGTGGGACGCGCTGAGGTCATATTATTAATGAATTCACTAATGAATGATGATGCCGATATTTGGTTTGAATATGTAGGTAACGTGTAATTTTCATTTCGGGACATCGACGCATCACACATTGAGCACTGAACGACGTGTCAATGTTTCCACGATGGCTTAATTCATGTCACTAAAAATAATTGATTCATATCATTTTCATTGGTGGAAAAAATCATAAACTTTCATTCTAGTGATAAATTTGTCTACTTGTCCAAAAATCATTATTGATTTTTTCGAAATTATAGATATCGGGAGGCTGTTGTTATTCCATATGAAAGTGAGAACATTAATAAAGACGCGGATTATATACTAAATCTCTAACCGTTTCTCGTGATAGTATTTTTCAACAAATTAGTGACGATTTTTCATCAGATTTGAGATTAGTATAAAAGTTGGGAATTTTTTTAATAAAATTGAAATTGGAGGTTTTTAGGGAACTGGGCTGAAAAAAACGAACGCGGTTAAGCCAGTTTTTCCGGTGGGGAAACCGTCGATGCATTCGTTCCATGCCGGTCGTGCGTACTTTCCTCGGCGCGTGGCGCGTGGTAAATAAGCGAGTGGTAGAGGGGTAGGACGGTAAAATGTGGACGGCCGGTTCCAATGATAGGCGGGGTGGTGTCAGGAAGTTTCGGGAAAAGAGGGTCGGAACGAAGAAAACCCGCGGAAAAGGACGGAATATTATTTGCTAATATTCGGATGCTCCTCATTTAGGTTTTAAAGAAAAGAAAGAAAAAAGGAAAAATCATTGGACCCCATCAATACGCAACCCGTCTTCGGGCGATAGCGATATAGCTAGCATGCACTACCTGTTTAATTAAGGCAAGCTTAACATTATTTTCCATTAGGAGTTGAAAGGGACACTAAGTATCCAAATTCAGCGGTCAAGTTCGAGTCCATTAAAGATATTCATAGACACCGTGCCAATGAGAGCTCGAACGCATGCTCGGTTGTTGGACCATTCTGTACTTTTTCGGTAAGCAAGAAATCGAGCCCATGTCACGAACGTGATTGAAGTACAAATCAGTTTTTAATGACCGAGTTGAATTAGTTGGAGAATTTAACTCCATCTCATTAAATGAGAATCGCAAAGTGATTTTCGAAGCTTGTGGTCCTGAATTTCATCTTCATCTTCATCATGAGTCTAGCGGGTGGCAGGAGCTATGGTGGATTCTTAGGGGCGTGACCATTTTTAAGAAAAGGAGGAGGAAGGATTCCATCATGGGTTGTTAGCCATGCGAGTTCTAGGAAGCATAGAAAGCATCAAAATGCTCGTGGCCACATGGGGGGTTAGGAACTTAGGATTTGGAATAGGAATCTCATTTTTTTTTGCAGCAATCAATTTCAATTTTTCCTTTCTAACGAGAAAAGAATAATTCATTTTTTCCTTATTTTTTCCTCTCTTTCTTTTTTCCATCTTTTTTTTTTTGGCAAATAGTGAGGGTATTCATTGTTTATGACAAATGGCAGTGCCTGCATAATTTTTTTCCCCTTTTTTTATTTGATGTCGCTTTTACACATATATTGTCAACATGAATGACCTTATATGATAATGAAGATAACTATGAAAGAGTAACTGTTGAGGTAGGAGAAGATGCCAAATTAATTGCCTTCTCACTAGAGTTTCCTTAGAGCTGCACCAACAATTTTTGGTTATGCCCTTTTGTGCGTGATTATAACCCAAATCGGATAGTACTTGATTTGTGAATTCATTACATAAGCAAGGCCTTTTTATTAGAACCATACTGAAAATCAAACTAGATTCCCATAAATGATTAAATATGATAAATTTGAATTGGTTTAGACATATTCAAATGGAATATTAACCGTATGAAAACAACTGCATTTGACCGAACTAATTGATATGATGCGATTAGGGCATGGATACTGCGTTTGAGAGGAAGGGAGGGGAGATGAAAAAATTTTCTTGAGAAAGTTAGGGATGAAAACAATTTCTCATTGTTTGGGAGTGCTAGAGGTATTCAAAACCCGGAGAGATTTGACTCCAAGATTTTCTATGTGCCTCATGAGTTTAAGCTCTCCTTTTCATTTTCTTCACTTTCAATGGTTACTCTTTTGGACTAAATTAGTTCTGCGCTTTCTTATTTTATCAGATATACTTACCTAACTTCAGATCTGAGTCAACTAAATTAGTTCCATTTCAGCTATTAATTTCATAGGCCCCACATATAAGATTCACACAAGACTCGCATAATCGATGACAGGTAAGTTCAATAGATGAATGTGATCGGAAGTAAAAAAAAACCCCTTTCCCATTTATCTTTCATTTTCTTTACATCCGAAAAAATCTTCCATCCATTAGCATGAACATAGAGCGGATGCAATGTGCACATATTGACCTTTTCCTATGTGGCTGCCTATAAATAGTCCATATATAGTACGGCAGGATGCGCCTTCCTTTTCTTATAATGATTCTCGCGGCATCACCAAACCCATATTTTATCCTTATCCTTTAAAAGGCTCTGGGTCCCACAGGCCCATGATTGACTGCGATAGATCGCGGGACCCACAAGGAGTTTTGTGCGCATCTGGAAGGCACGTGGCACAATCAGCGGCGGTCGGTAACTTCGGTAGGGGCCCACCAGCAAAGTGCGCCCGCATTCATTCATAAGGAACTTTTGGCTGTCCCCCCTCTATTCAGCGGCTTGATTAGACATCTCCCTTTTGCTCTTCTAGACCTTCGAGATTTTCTTGACATTTACTCATAATAAAGCCCAAAAGTAGTTCTCTTTGCATAGCGAGATCACTCACATTATTAAATTTGGTGGCCCTTACCTTGTATCTTCCACTCACATATTTACTAATCAAAACCCCTTTTAATGTCAGGACCCACGATATAAAAGCCTCGAGTTGTTACCAGACACCGATCATATAATTTAGAAATAAATATATTAGAAGTCCTAAAATTTATCACGAATCTGCAATTAAATCTTAAAACTGTAAGAAAGTTCAATTAAGCTAATCGAGTCTTAATACTTTCAAAAAGTTTGATAAAGTCCTAACATGTCGCAAAACTACAATTGAATTTTAATACTTTTAAAAAATATAATCAATGGAATGACTTAATTAGATCAATCTGATAAGTTTGATGATGTGATTACACTTTTTGAAAATTTTAGAATTTGATTGCACTTTCGTTACAAATTTTAAAATCTAATTGAACTTTTTGAAAACTTTAGAACTTCATTGCATATTTGTGACAAAGTTTTAAGACTTCTAATATATTTATTCCTATAATCTAAAATGATGCCGAATGATTACCGAATGTTGCATCTAGTAACACGCATTTCACTTGACATCACAATTGCCGTTGTCATAGGCTACCATGAGTCGATTTCAATAGTCAAATGGATATATGCGTGTTGAAATTGCTGTGTCTGCAATGACTTCCGCGATAAGGTCGGAATATAGAATGGAATACCTAAAAGGTAAATAAAGCCTAAAGGAGAAGAAAAAAGAGTGAAGGATAATGGGAATATAGGAAAAGAAGGGAGAACTGCAGCCACAATTCATTTGGAGGTCCAAGCACGCAATGCCTCGATTGCGCCACATCTAGGAAAAACGTTGCCGTCCTCTCCATCGAACAGCCCATGAACACATCATCATAGGCACATTTCTGGTCAAGAGGCGACGTCCAAATTAATGCATGAAAACGATACATATCCGAGAGACTTCAAGGTCACTCTACTCCATCGAATCATTGAACAATTCCTTAGTGTATGTGGGAAATAATGCCTCCCAATGGCACATTCCCATCAATTCACAAGCTCACAGTGAACCATGGTTTCAGTGTTATTTTTACAGGTTTCCAATGGGTTTGATCAGAAGAACCGATAAATCATTAGCCTTTACAAACGAATGGGAGATCCTTGCCTTCGAACTAGGCACTGCCCTTCCTTATTGGAGGCCAAGACAATCTCCGGTTACCCGTGCCATCGGCAGGATGGTGCTCCGCAACCTCGCTGTTGTCATCTTCAGGATGCTCGATTCCTTGTCCTCTCCTGCTCCTGATGGCTAAGTCGTCGATGCTTGACTCGTTTCTCCAGGAAGGTGGAGTGACGCAGTCGGACACTCCTAGGATTTTCTGTGAGGGATCCCCACTTGGTGTCGCGGGCAAAGAGGGGAAAGATTGACCCACTCTCAGCTTTTGAAGGGTGGCGAACGACTCTCTCATGGCAGACATAGCCTCGAAGAATCTGGTGCATGATGCTAGGGCCACGGGAATAGGCCGCAGCATTTCCTGCGTCATTAAGGAAGAATGATCTATGAGTTCCAAAATTTCATCACGCAAATGTTTAATGTTTTATTCAGGACAGATTCAACATTAAATCTCCATTAAAAGGGGGCTCATAATTGTAATCTAGAGACGAATTCCTCAACTTACCCCCCAAACTGAAGGAGGTTCCTTGAAGTTCTGGCTCCATTGGAAATCCGCAACAGATGCTGTCAAGGCACCATAGTCACCGGCAGCCTTCATCAGCAATTCTGAAAATTGTTTCTGTCATTTAAACAAGAAATGCCGTTAGTATCAAAGTAAAGCTTTTTTTGCCCCAGCTGATAGAAATCCATATATAACTGCAAAGATGCCATTCCAAAGAAATGAGTTGCTTTTCTAATTGAAATTTCGAACAGATTAGCAGCTGAGCTGCATACCAGATTGCAATAATGTCATCAATCTAAGTTTGGATATCTCCACAAGCAGGATTAAGTTTAATCATCTTCTGTTTACCAAAGGGATTTTTCCTGTATTTCTTCTAGCTTTCTCAAAATAACACACGTACTGAGCTATCCTCCACAGAAAAGTCCCATTTCTAATGCAAAAGCTGTTGGCACTCTAATAATTCTTATTAGCTATTAGCAAGAGTACAACTCAAAACAATCTGTCTATTTGGCCAAAAAAATCCACGTTAGATCACTCCATGGTAACCTCTCCCTTACAATTGTAGCAGTAAAGTCCTCCAGCTGGCACCTGGGACTGATCTTCATTATCATTGCTTTTAAGACCTTCAATGTCATGCAGTTCATGCATCTCATTTTTATAGGGTCAATTCACATTGGTCTTTCCTCTGTTTCCTGTAGAGGTATTATACTGGTCCACCTCTTCAGCTTTCAACGTTCTCTACTACATTCTAATTTTTTTTTCCCTAGATTTTGGGTAATGAATCCTTGCTAATGATGTGAGAGAGAGAGAGAGATACAGAATATCATGCCTGCTTATTTAATTGTCTAACAACAGTCTGATTAACACACAAACTAGAATTTCTCCCACAATTGTCGTGTATGAATGCCACTCCAAAACTGAAAAATGCAAAGCATTTAGCACTAAAACGTTGATTCCTTCTTTCAAGGTTGATTATTAGGCTCTAAGAGCAGCATTTATCAACACGTAGGTATAACATTTGGAAGGATGACATCTAAACTGAATAGTCTGACATACAAGTCAGCTAGCAATTGATAACATTTTAACAAGACGTCCTTTGCTGAAATCCACTTCAATCCAAAGAAAAATTACTAAACCGAGTTTCTGAAGACTTTTTCCCTTTTCCGTGTACTCCGAAGCCATTTAGAAGCAGTTGTCAGAAAGCCAATGCACTATTAGGTAGTTGCATAACTTTGTTAATTTTTGTGCTCCAGGCTCTCAGTTATTAACAAATCAGGTAATGAAAAATGAGAGAAAAAAAATATCGAACTGTTTATTTACGAGAGTCGTATTCGAATCACTGTTAATTAAGATCAGTGGCCTAAATTACAGACCAACTTACCCTTTTAGCCACAAGAGAGGTTTCCATCTTGATTAAACATTCCATCCATGTCAACTTCCTTTTTTTGCACACAGGCAATTATTTAGGGGTAGCAGGACTGCCAAAGTAACAAGCATAGACGACTTGACTCTTCACATATAGGGGAAAGATGTAGCAACTAACCTGGTATTCTGCTTCCACTGGAATACAATCAAGGGAATATGGTTGTTGAAGCCGAGCTATGATGCGATCCTAAGAAAAGAACAACAGATTTTTTGGCTATAGATCAACTTAATAATGATGTCATTAAAGAATTACAAGAGCAACGAAAAACCTATACAAGTTTTAAAAAAATGATCGATCTTCCAAGAGATGTACTACCTTCAATTCTTAATTTGTAATAGTCTAACTCAGCACCGCAATTTTATATCGACAAAACTTACTTTTCAATAAACCAGGTAATAAGTCGCAATGGTTGGCGCTTTGTTACAATTCGACATCAGACCACAATTAGTTCTACAAGATACACCCATCGACAAAACTTAATTTTCCATAAACCAGGTAATTAGTCACAAGAGCCAGCATTCTGTTACATTTCGACATCAGACCACAATTAGTTCTACAGGATACAATCAAATTGTTCCCTGCAAAGCCTCTACAGTATAAAGAGGTTAGCATAAGAAGCAACAATTTTGGGGATTTCGAATCGTGTTGAGATTGAGAAGCCCTCAATACATGTCAAAATGATCTTCTTTGACTTATTGACAATTTGAATGTAAATGCACATTGAACTCCTTTTCACAAGAATGAAATACATACTCCCCAGAAACATCTCATCAACACTGATGCTGTTATTTCTATGTCAGAAGAGAAGTTAAACACACTCATTTATTCATCTCATGGCACTCAGAAATATATGAAGACGTTAAATAAATAAACACACTATGACTTCTACAGAATGTGATGGTTAACTTCAGTCATGAGGTAATATTCATGATTTTCGTGCAGGAATAGGGAGAAGGACAAAAGATTACCTTATTTTGAATAACATCTTTCAATATTGTCGTGATCCTTGCCAAAGTCTCAATCTTCTTCTCCATCTCGCTCACATGTGTCAAGTGTGACACGTTTTTATCATCCTACCCATTTCAAAGTACTGTGTGTCAAATGAGTAAAGCAGGGACTCCGAGACCAAAGAATACAGAGATTGCAATGACACCAGAATTACACAATTTTTACCACACATTCAACTTAAATTCTACTAACGGATGAGCAGTCATGATACACCCAGTAATTACTATACATGAATCGATCAAGAGGAAGCATTCAAAAAATCCACTGCCATAATGTGTTATATTATTAACTAACAGATTTAAAAATCAATAACTCCACAGCCCCTCACTGCAAAATGATAATTTCCAAAGTAGCATCTTTTTGGCATAAAAAAAAAAAATAAAAAAACTGGTGATGCACCTTTGCACACGGTAAAAGAAACCCAGTAAATTGAAGCAGAAGAACTCACCTTTCTGCCCTGAAGTTCCACCTGCAGATCTGCAATTTTCCTTTGCACTGCGGTGAGCTCTCTTAGAACCCTTATCAAGTCATCACCCTTTTCACCATTACTCAAGGTCAAGTTTTGGACTTCTTCCTAAGGAAACCACACATTGATTGAGTGAGATAAGGCATGATAATCAAAGACAAGTTTATTCACAGAAAAGTTAGTACATTTGCATGATGAACCCAAGGCAACAGTTTCACCAGAATACATAATAGCAAATAGTGGAGTGCTCAAGTTCAATGGCACACATCTCCAACTTTGCAAATAACCAAGGTTAACCGACAAGACAAGAATTTCACGGCCACAGGCCAAAAATGTCGGCAATGCTGGCAAACCGATAAAAAAATCAACAAGGCCAGATCTTAAACTGCATTGGAGTTGAACCATCCAGAGCACCTTCCGATAGAATTACAACCCGAAAAAAAAGAGTTAAGAAATAGCTCGACAAGACCCAGTCACCACCGATGCACCAAAACTACCAGAACCAGAGGAAGAACCGCGACCTAAGGGTCCCCACAAACAGAGGCTCTTGGTCCTTAACGAAGAGTTAGATTTCAGCACAATTGGCAAGAAGCAATTCACCCCAAAAAGTTCCGAAATGCCACTCGAATTGCAACTGCAGATCGCAAATACAGCTTGTCGACAAGATCAGCTGATCATTTAGCTAAAACAAGCGCCACATTGCTCTCTAAGAAGGAAGCGGATTTCACACTCCAAGCTAAAGCTACACAAGAGCTTCCGGAAAAAGCCACTCAAACGCCGGGAGAAGTAACACCGCCAACACCGATTTGAACAGGAGAAAGAACTCATCGAGCACGACGCATCGGAGAACGAGCACGGCGAATTCATCGATTCGAAAGCGAAGGAAGCGAAAGGAGGAGAGAGATAGAGAGAGAGAAATGACCTGCAATCGAGGAGCCGACATGGAGAAGCCGAGATCGGAGGCGATGGAGAGCGCATCGGACATGCCCCCGATCCGCCGCAGCGGCTTCTTCCCCACCCACGTCGTCGCCTCGCTCCCCATCGCCATTGCCACCACCTCCACCAACTCCCCCTCTCTCTCTGCCCGGATGGCAATTTGAATTGAAATTACAGCGTGGTTTCTGGTCGGCCCATCGACACCGAAATGGGCCCACTAGCATCCAATTAGCCCGGCCCACATTTAATGGGCCTACGACGCTCAGAACCGCTTTCGGAGTCCGACTCCAGACTCGCGTGTGGGGGCTGACCTCGGAATTCGCGGCTGCCGAAGTTAGCATTAGGGTTTCCTCGCTCCGTCCCTATAAAAGTCGCTTCGCATTCCCTTTCTTCTCTATTCCGATTCATTACGATCTGGCGACGGCGATGGCGACGGGGACGGCGGGTTGCGAAGGAGGGTGAGTATGGGGGTTTTTAAGGGTTTCCTTCCGCGAAGCAGAATCAAGATCCCGATGAGGAAGCACACCCTTAAAGATAGGAAGTGCCGTATGACACTCCAAAACGGCGAGCGGGGGTGGCTCAATCGCCTCGCCGTCGCGCTCGCCCCTCTCCCCATCCACCGATCTCGGGAGTCTCCTTTGTGGAGCCTCTCTCGGGATCGGTCGGGGACCATGGTCGGCCGACGGCGGTCCGGTGGCCCCCCCTCTGGCCGTGGGTGATTTGAAACGGGTCTCTGAGGGTTTTTGGTTTCTTTCCTTTCTTTATTTTTTTCCTTTAATCGAAAAGCTCCGAGCTTTTTTTGAAGGTCTAAGCCACGTCGCCGGTAGCCGGAAAGGGCATTGACCGGCGATGCTATGATTGGACCGAGAGAGATCTGATTCGTTCTTTGATAGGAACCTGTGGACCTTGATTTCTGTGGTCTACGGAGCCGTTTTTGGCGATCACATTCTTGCAAACAGTTTGCCTTTTGATTTTTTGGGTTTACTTCGACTTCTTTTACGTGAAAAATTTTGTTGTGGGTTTTATGCAATTTGGAAATGGACCGAAATAGGACGAGAAGCCAATGAGGATTTGTGTTTTTTGTTGGAATTACCGGCTGAATTTGCATTGATGTCAAATACACTGGCTATCTATCTGAGGCTTCCCGTACAATGATTTTCTGCTCTTTTTTATTCGTGTTTATTTTAATTTGCAAGGAAAATTATTCCTTTTTCTGAGGCGAGTTGCCCGGACATAATACACTCCACAAAAGTCTCAGAAGAACGAAATTTGGTTTCTGCTTACAATTCATTGGTTTTGGGCACAATAATCAGATGGGTAAAGCATTCTTTGTGTAATAAAAACAAATGTCGATCTAGAGAAAACTCGAACTTGCCAAATTCCAGAGTACATACAACTACATAAGAATTTACTCGGAAATGATTTGTTTTGCATAATATCTAATCTATAGAAAAATTATTCTTTCCTAATAATATATGTTTTGCATAATAAAAGATGGTCTAAATCAATTAATGAAGCAGTTTTCAAAAATGTTATTAGAAAAGAATGAAGCTTTCTTTTTCGAAAACGGGAAAAGAAATAAGAAAACTAGAATCCGATGTCCTATTGTATATATATAGCTATTCCAATAGGAGAAAATTTGGGACGTCAGAACTCATTAATGTCTTTCGCACTTTGAATGAACACGAAATGTTCACATCGGAGATCGAGCCAGCCTTTTTATTAATTCTGGAAAGTTGATGACAAATATATGAAATTTCAGACCATTCTACAAAATGGGCTGCAAAAAAATAAATTGAGAACCGATGCTCCTGAGAAAAATTAGCGTTTGCTAGTTGTTGATCTAATTAGTGGCCCTACAAAAAGTCCTAAATAGAGCATGTACCCACAAATTAGATTGGGAATCGATGCATTTATGAGAAAGAATAGCTTTTGATCCTGCACCTACACGGACACGGACAAATGATTTTTTAAGTGGGAGGGAAAAATCTGTTCAGATTGAATGGCAGTGTGTAGAACTCTTCGTTCCTGTTGTCTCCTCTGAACGTCCTGAACTTCACCCACCAGGGCATCCCGCGGTCTTTCTTAGACTTCTCGACTTCCAGCGTGTTGTCAAGGAAGACGGCGACGATCAAGCCCACCATTGCTGGGGACGAGAATATGGTATTCAGAAATGCATTGAACTGCAGAAGAGCAAATTCGTGTAAGTTTCCACAAGGCGAAGGGAATGGCAATGGCAGGCCACACTCAACTTTTAATCAATATCATGAACTCTGTATAGCCAGTTTCCATAAGCCTTTCAACAAACATGACCAGTCATCAGGAAGCTACTTACCCATCCAGCATTAGTGTGAACAAGGCCCTTGCGATTGGGAGTCCAGTATTCATAGAAGAATTGGGGAACGGATATCCCAAGAAAGAGTGAGAGTCCAGTAATGATGAGGTTCCTCATAGAATTCATGTTTGTGAACTGAAGGAAAGACAATCCTACGGAAGCTGCAAGAAATATGGATAACAGTAATCAGTAATCATGGTGGCTGAAATGACAAACAAGTAGGCAAACACGAGTTAGCTGCATACCTACAAGGCCGAAGAGAACACAGTACAACGCAGCAAATATTGGGAAGGGTATGGATGCAAACACAGCTCCAAATTTGCCTGAAAACGTATGACCAAAATAAATAGATTTGAAATATTATGTCAAATACTGAATCCGCAACGATCTGACATTAGAAAATCTTGCTCATGGTCGACCAATTTAGCTCTTGCAGGCTCAAATCTCTCTTGTCGTGAGGGTTCGCCGCATCAAGCAGAGAATAATGGCACCATACATGCAATTATTCTCTCATGTCTTAAGTAATACCAACCTAAGATGGAAAAGAATATCATGAAGGCAGCAGATAATTGCACAACTCTCCGACTTCCAACCCGTGTTAGTCCAAGGAGTCCCACATTCTCTCTGAAACAGATGACATCAGATCCCTGTCAAGCATATGCTGATCGCCGTACAGACACAAACAAAAAATGTCACAATATAACTCAGTGGAGCATGCGTTCTTACACAGAAACTGTAGAGCCAGTGCCAGTTCCGAAAAGACCATCTAGTAAGATTCCAATCCCCTGCCAAATGAAAACTTCTCAGCAAGACACTGATAAGCTAAGCATTCAATTGGATAAAGCAGAATACTGAGAAGATCACTCTGAACATATACACATGTTTTCCATCTTTGTATATTCAAACACGTCATGCAGGAAGATGCTAGCAAAACTCTGGCCTTCTCTCTGTAATTAAACTTATCTCATATTTCTTTAAATTCATTATTCCAACTTTCCGATGATTGATGAATCATACTCAATTTAGCAATATAACAGGAAAGTATTCAGACTGATTTCCATTTTACTGCCAGCTACATCCATATTGTCTTTGACATAAATTAACACTGCCACAGGGATCATCCCTCAATTTGTTACAAGCAATTTGCTCTTGGATATCTTACTAATCAGGAATTCGGAATTATAATATTATCAGCACAGTTTAAGTTTCTTGAATTCCCATAAGCACCATATCAGCATTGCCATTATTAAACCAGTGAACACAAGACATCACGTATGGAACCAAGTAGAAACGATCTCGATAATGCTATAAGTGTCACTGGTTACCGTGGGTGACAATCCAACAAAAAGATTGTGGCTGACAAATGTGTATGTAATTGCATGAGGTAACTGATGGTACATACTTCATTGATATTTTTTAATGGTAGGTCTTTTAACACCCTAGTGACAGCTATCATAGATTTACAATGATTTCATTAAGCACATAAACTTTGTTGTGTTGAACCTCCTCTTTTTTCAAATCACATTTCACCGGTTTGCACCAAAAAGCTAGCAGGACAGGAGGCAAGAAAGAACTGTTTCACTGTTGCTGTGTCGAACCAACTTACCTGCCAGCCAATGCCACGACTCAATACATAAGCCGGAGGTGGAGTAGCAATTGCCAACCGAGAAGCTGCCGTGTATGCACCAGTGGACTGGACATGATCCATAATATTAATACGTCATTCCAAAAGGACAGAAAAATCCTTCAACTAACAAACCTCACGGCAAGTCTTTTAACGTATTTCAATCCTTGAGGCATCATTCAAAATTTATGAACCGTGATTAATGTAACTAGCTCCAAAATTCATAACAAGAGTGGGACATCCCAAATCATTTTAGAGTTGCCTCACGGTTCATTTCCAAATACAACGGCTGCACACAGAAATCACTTGCATACCTCGACCATTGACACAAGAACCGAAGACATCATTGCAAAAGAATGGCCAGCTGAGAAAGTTGGCGGCCCCCATTGTAGAGGGTAAGGGAATTTGAACCTGTAAGAGATCAAACATAAAGTTATTGGATTCGGCAAAAATCAGAAAATGAGGTGAAGTCATTGAAATACCATGGGGCAGTAGATATAAGGTTCGCCCTATCTGTACGGCAACTTTGTTGAGTTATGGCCGGCCTATCTCGATAAGCCCCACTGGCGGTCAAGATAAGCGAATAGAGCCAGATGACTGCGACACAAATCAGTACAGGGAATCGCTCGAAGATAGGGAGATGACTCATTAGTTTTACGTGCTTTAGATACTGCAATACACAGGCAAGTATACGTAAAAAAAGATAGAATTGACTGACATGGATAAGCTTTAGACCAAAGGAATGTTTGAAACAACATACCTGTGACACTCCAATGACCATCAGCAGCATGGGTATCCCAATTTCCACACACTGGCCCAACTGAAAATAAGATCCTTAAGGATTAACCACAATAATATTTCAGGAGAATCACTTATATGATGACAAAACAAGAATCTCCCCCATAGTTATAGAAACATATTAATCTTGTTAGTCCTAAGGCTCAAATTTTGTACTATGCATATGGAAAAGTCAATTAAAAAAGAAAATGAAAAAAAAATATATTGAAGCATAAATACAATGCTTGTCATGGTGTATTAATTCATCATAAATGGTACCAATGCTATGCATTTTGTAGTATTGCATTATCACGTACCGTGGGAAATCCCCTTTGAAACAACCCTAGTCCAACCAGTCCCACAACGGGTGCCATACCAAGAGGACTGAAAAAACTGAAAAGAACAGCGCATTGTTTAGAATACAAGTACAAGGAAGTTGGATTTTCTTTTAGGTTTGTGGTGGCAGCCCAGTACCGTGAGAAGAGACCCCAAACTTGGCTGTAACCCAAGACAATTTGTATGCTTGCAGCCACAATGAGAGCTCCTTGAATTGCACGCATTGTTTGCAGAAATCTCTGGAAACCAGAAAGAGTGGAGGATCTTCATCAAACCTGGAGAAAAAATGACCAACCAAAACCTTTGCCAAAGGAGCAAACCATGAAGACGGGAAACACATGGGACAGTCTAATTTAACATCAAGAATTGATATGACATCCAGAAGCCAGATAAATATCAGCTATTTTCATTGGATGATGCACCAGTAAGAATCTCTTCATCCTTTCTATTGGCATACGATTTTACCCATAAGATCTAAACATAGGGTTACAACCATGTATTTGGACAACCATCAGCACCAATACCCATGCCCAAACAATTGTATGCATTTCTTTTTGAATCAAAAAAGGTAGGAGAGAAGCAACTCCGAAAGAAGATAGCAGAATTATAATGTCCAAGCTAAAAACTAGCCAATAGGTGGAGGGAGACAGAATGAATATAAGTCCCACAGAAACTCCATAAACAAGCCATGGGAAATATGCTTTTTAATACCACTCTCATGTGAAAACTGAGCTGAGAACGGCACATGAAACACGGAACCTCACACACAAAATAAATCTGAGTAGAGCTTGGCTGTTATGTTAGAATGTCCAACTGAAAAAGCTTAAGCTAACATATCAAGGGAAACTACATAAATATAAGGACCGTTGATACCCCAGAGACAAGGGGGCATACTTTAAAAGGCAGGAACGAGTAGTTTAATTGCGGATGTAAATATTAAGCAAGAGTTCTTCTATGTCCAGAAAACAAGTTTAAACTTCATGGATTTACTCCCATCGGTTTCCAATAGACTAATCACAAACTTACTTCTTGAGGATCATCAATCTTCTGCAGTCTTGAGTCGCCTATGATGTTAACGATAGGAATAACATATGCAAAGGATCCTCCAACTACTGCTGGCAGCCTTGTTCCAAAAAGTGCCTGGAGAAGTGTATTAATGCCAGCAACAAAGAGCAAAGTTTGTATCACTCGAGCCTTGTCACCCTGGTTGAGTTGGCCAGAATATTAGTGGTAAGGCCAACCAGCCACAAGAGCAGAAAATCAATATTACAGGGAATGAGTTTTTACTTAAGGGGAAAATTAAATCTACTCATGAGTCCTCTTAGAAGACATTGTGCATGACAGACAAAATGAATAAAAAAACCCACAGACGAGCAAATTTTAAGACAAACTACAGAAGACAAAGATAATATCTGCATCCTGGAAATTCCAAACTAGAGTGTCGTATAATGGATCCGTATAGAGTAAATCAACTTGCTGGTTTATGCTAAAGAGGCATTATAAGGAGGAAAAAGAAATTTATCAAGGTCTGGCAGAAGCTAACAAGGAAACAGATGTCGTTCTGCGGAAATTAGCTTACATCACTCCCTCCCATCATTGGCACAAGCATTGAAGGGATCATTACACTGGTCCCCAGCATCAGAATGTAATTCTGAAATGCCAATAAGACAGTTTCAGCTGCAAGACAAATTTTGAAAATTAAAAAAAGTAAAATATGAAACAAATCAATGGGAAAACTACAAAACAGAGGAGCCCTTCATTCTTTCAGCAGAAGTCATTCATGAATTCATAGGAAGTACATACTCAGTATCGACTTCAAATTGCCAAGACAAATTATGATGTTCTTCCATGCTCCATGCAAAGGAGGTAAAAATTGTCATACACTCACTTAACATCAGCATGTCCTCATGTGAGCATGTATCTTTAAAGGAAAAAGCCGCCAAGGCACAAATGTGCTTATGGTAAGGAATATGTTAAAATGACAAAGATTATGGATTCCAATGTTACAAAAAGAGAACACAGCGATCCATAATTTTAGTTCAGGTGAGTAATTCTAATTCCCCATTCATCACAAGCAGGTTCCTCTAGCTCCATGCAAAGCCGCAAAGCATGGAGACTGAGGTTACAAAAATCTACTCTATTTAACCAGCCAACTTTCATTGTGCATCCAATGCACACGGATACTCTGGACAACTTAAGCCACTAAGACGCGATCTTTTTTGGCAGAAAGGAACCTCAAGAAATGTCGTCAAAATCTCTTTCTAGATCATCCATAACTCTAATTCACTGCATTTTTCTTAAAAGCATTCCTCTGTTGCGTGGCCTCTCTGCTCATAGAGATGCAACTGTCTACTCTAGAAAATGCACTAGAGATTGCATCGGCAGAAAAGTGGCACGAACTAAAGGCGATCGATGAACAAAATCACTTCTTGAGCAAGTAACCGCGACTCCAGTCTCGACTCCTTCCTCCTCGCTAGAGTTTTCCTCGACCGAATCAAAACTATACTGCATAAAGTGTTTTTAACCAGCAGCATCAGAAGGCAGAAGCAGAGGAGCTGAAGCTAGCTCTCGGAAAGCCAGGTCCGGCAACCTTAAGCTTCTTAACCAAGTGATTCTCTGGCAAACTAGGAGTTCGGAGAAGAGAAGAGAAGGCAAATGCCGATTCCGAGCAAGTCCACTCCTCGAGCTCAACTCACCGTCGCCCGATTCCGTTACACTCACGTAATCAAAGCCGCACACACAATAGCGCGCGCGAGAATGCCGCGTCCCTCGGAGCACGAACTCGCCGCTAGCGCCACCTCGACGCACGCGGAACGAGCCGCCCTCCCGCTCGCGAGACCAGCCAAAGATCAAACGGCGTCGCGGCGATCGGGAGGACGACGACGACAGACAGGTACGAGAGGAAGAAGGAGGGAGAGGGGGGGGGGGGCGTACCCCAGGGAGGGTTGGAGTCGATGCAGTACTCCAGGTCCTGGAGCTGGTCCATCGGAGGATGCGCTATGTCCGCCATTCTTTTTGCCTCCTCCTCCTCCTCCCCGGGGAAAGCTTTCACGTCCTTGCTTCCGCGCGGAGACGGAAAAGCGGGGAGGACGAAAAGGAGAGAGAGAGAGAGATGGAGATGAAGAAGAAGGTGTTGAAGAAGATGAAGATGAAGAAGAAGGAAGAGGAGAAAGGAAAAGGCGACTCCAGATAAAAAGTGAGAAAAGGAGATGAAAAAAAGAGAGGCGAAGAGAGAGAGAGAACGGAAAAATATGCAAAAGCAAAGCGAGAGAAGCTTCTCTCTCTCTCTCTCTCTCTGTATTTTCTTTTCGAAAATCTTGCAGTTAGGCCGGAACAGGCATTTCGCCCCCGTCGCGCCCCGGTATTTACGAAAGGGCCACCGAGCCGGGCCCCACCTACGTTGCGGGGGAAGGCGAGGGGAATTAATTAAATTCGATGTTTAATTTTAGCAAGACTCGCACGTTAATCGAGGGGCCGATTATTCCTTTCTTGGTCCTGCAGGGGCGACATGCTTCTGCCCAATGCATGCTTGCTTGCTCTTCTTTTTTTCAGAGTATTAGGACAAAGGTGGAATTAAATAATTAATTAAATTACTATCGATGGGGTCCCATTTGGGAGTTTGCAGATTTTGAGTTTTTTTTTTTTTTAGTTTTATTTGTGTTTTTATTTTATTTTATTATCAGGGGTCTAAATTGGTACGACGGTACTGCCGCCGTTGGAGGTCAAAATCGAGAGGAGCGGGGTCCGTGGAGCATTTTGACTAATGTAAGGTCAGCTCCACCCACCTTCTGACCCTACATTTTCTAATGGTCCATCGTGGACCGTCGAGTTTCGTACAACATCATCGTCATCATTAGTCAAATAATAAATAACCTCTTGCGCGTGTCTCCCCAAAAATTGGAACGCGGGTCAAAATCACATGCCACTTGTCGAAGCGGTGAGCTTCATAAGAGTTTTTTTTGAGAGGGTAAAGCTGGGTTTACTTGACATGATGGAAATACCATAAGGTCCGTTCGGACAAAAAGAGGCCGGGCGGGCCATGCCGAGATAGGGGGCGTTCTATGACGATCCTCGGTGTCGGGTTGCGGTAGATTGTGGGAGTGATTCTATGTCGGAGGAGTGGGAAAAAAAGAGAGAAGCAGAAGAAACCTTCGTGGAGAATAATAATGGTCATCTTAGTCCTATCATATCGTGTATATTTTTCAAATCTTAAAATCTCAGGAGGCCTCTGGCGTGCGGACTGCCGTACGCCCTTCCGGGTTGGCCCACCAATTGGCCACTTGGGCCCACCGTTTTTTAAAAAGGAATCCGATGAATCGGCGTGGCGGAGAATCGGAGCGGGCCCCATAGCCATGTATATGTTCGGGTGACTCATCCGACCACTTTATATGGCAAAATATAAAAAATATAAGATAAAAATAAAAGGAGATGGAGTAATGAACAGACACTGCATGCAATGCAATGCAGGAATTGTGCCCTACAGACTCAATAGCACAGTTCACAGGAGTTGGTGAGATTGGTAAAGAGGGGGGGGCTCTTTGGGTAGGTGCTACAGAGTAATTGCACCCATTGGAGAGGAGGAGAAAAGATGGATTTTATACCAAACCCACATGGTAATCTCTCTCGTCCTCTCGTGACATGCTAGAGCAATGCTTAATGACAGCATTGAAATATCGTGATGCTCAATAATCAAGCCTTTAAATTAGTGAGTCGTATTCGATATCTACTATGAACTTTTATTGCTTCGTGTACTATGCCGGTTTTTTAAACTATTTTGATATGGCTGATACCGAATGCGATTATTGACTTTCGTAATTTCCATAATATGAGAAGACCTTTGGCGATTATAAGATAGAATAGCAAAATCCTTCGCCTTTGTTGTTCGTGTGCCATACGGAAGCTAATTGAATATTACACGAGAAAGACTACTTGCTAGTGTATTCAAGGCATGGGGAAAGAGATAATTTGAAGTGTGTAGAAACGGAACAACGATACAAGATATTGCTCAAAAATACATACAAAACAACAATGGTACTGATTGCCATTGTGTGAGGATGACAACCACCCATCATCTTCATCCTCGAGCCATAGCTTGGTCATGGTCTCGAGCGTTCCACACCACCATTGGGTGAATAAGATATATATATATATATATTCGACATTTTATTCAGACTGCAAAATACAACCTACGTGCTATGCAATCAACGAATTATAGCATCCAATTTTTTAGTAATGCTGCTAGGTCTTAACTTATGGACAACATAAATTCTTCCTCTAGAATTTGTTGAGAATTAAATGAGACGAAAAGGGCTTGTGCTGCCACATTTATTGCCACTGCAACGCACAACGAGTTTTGTTCCAATTTTTCTTTTTCTTTTTTCCCTTTAAAGGGAGCGGCGGTGCAACTAGGGAGAATATATGCCGGCGCGGCAAGGTGGTACAGTGGAGTGAGGCCACTTTCGAGACACGTGAAAAAGCAGTGGCAGTGTCGTAAATTAGCGCGTCGAGAGAGGGTAGTTCCGGCTTGGTGCGAGCTGAAGTCAGAAAAGAGAAAAGGAGAGAGGTTGCACGTGCGGCCGCTGAAATCTGCTTCGCGGGCTCTCAGCCTAATTCCAGCTTCGCTACTCTAAATTGTTTCCCGCTAAAACGACTCCCCAATTTCAAACGTCGCTGCGTTTTGCTCTCCCTTTTAATAACGAGAGAATCCCCCCTGTTTTTGTAGGGGTTTTCTTGTTGTGCTTTTGGGGCTGATTTGCGGTGGACAAGAAAAAGGTTTGGACATATCTTTTCTCAACGGAAACAACAGAAGACCTTATGCGCATGCAAGATCATATAAAACATGACAAATGGGTCGGTTGAATGGCTAAATACTTTGTTTGCGAGTGGTGAATCATGTATTCAAATCGCATCTCTCGTTCAAATTAGCCTCAAGAGCAATGCCCACTACAGTGTACGTGGAACCTCACCTTTGTTCGATATTTTCGGACAAGACCCATTTCGTATATTCAAGCAGATTAATTGAGTTAAAAGGTCTAGCGATTCTTAAATGACACGATTATGTTTAGCTACAACAAAACACAACTATACGTATATTGAATTGAACCTTGGCTAAACTCCAATTTTAAACACCAAGCTCAGTTGAACTCGGATAAAGCATCACATCCCCACCTTTCACAACTTGTAAGCCCTGACTAGACTTTGATTGCCACCCGTCAAATCTAAGAAATATTTTAGACCCCAAACAGTGATAATGCGAGGTCCCTCCCTCCACTCTTTTGATTCGATCAGCTATTAAGAACCCCAAGAATGGATAAAATGCACCGTTATCTGATAATGCGGTCATTGACCCTAGATTCCCAGCAATGTAATCTGCCCTTTAATGCCTGTCCTCACGTCATCGTTAGTACTAGCAATACCATCAACTACTGAAAAGGGAAACTTGTATGGTTCCAGATTCCATAAAGTGCCAAACTTTCATTCCGGAAAAGAAAGGTCACCTCAACTCAAGCAAATGGGGAATAAACATTTTGGCAGAGAAAGCGAAGCCACAGTCCAATTTGTGAATGACCTGGAACTTGGAATGACTTGGGATGCCTCCCAAAGCCCACCGTTCAAAAGACTGATTTTCAGAGTCAGTGTCCTTACCAGGGGGTTTCAAGTCACAACATCAGTGTCCTGTTTACAGAGCATCGCCCCAAAGACTTTGTTACAGCATATTCTTTCCTTGAAGATGATGATAGTGAATACACCAGTTTCTGTAGATGATTCATATCATAAGCAATACTAGCTCAAACTCGAGTAAATATAAAATCGTGATATTTTACAAGGATCCGAGCTATAATGACAGTTGTACACGATGTAAACTCAAAATCTACTTAGTGGCTCAACTGTAGAGACTTACTGGAAAATTCTCGGGCCCAAAAAAAAAAAATTCCTGGCAGATTCTCCTTGAACATTGCCCATGCAATCTTGTCATCTCATCCGTTGACATGGTACCCACTGTATACACCTTTTCATTTTGCAGTGAATATCTCTTAAGAGCGCAAATTCATTGTTGGAACAGCATTCACTCAACACATCCAATTGAAACTGTGAGCATCCCCTTCCTCCACCTTGATGAGTAACTGGTTAGCTTGTACTTTAGAGGTGAAAGCCTTGGCCGCAAGATCAACCATAAAAACATGGACTCTTGGAAAGTCCATCTAGCATCAGAATTTAACTTACGTTGAGCTCCCCGCCTCATCACAAACCTTGAGATCAAGATATGATTAGTTGTCCCTTTCTCTACCTCGCAAGTTGGGATTTAGAGACATCTCTATTTCTTCGAGTGACCTTCCTTTTGTTTCTACTATGAAATAATAAGCAAATATCGCAGATAACAAGGAAATGGCACCAAAGCCACCATAAACTGACTTAACCCCATAAGTCTCAGTAAGTTCAAGGAAGAAGAGACCGACCAAGAAGTTGCAGACCTATCAGAAACAAAAGTTGTGCCATCAGATCAAGCAGGAGAATGAAGGCATATAAGAATGGTGAATGAAGAATCAGAGCTTTAATTATTCCCTTTTCATCGGAAATCTCAAGATACATACCCAATGAACAGAAAAGCTGAATCCCATAATCTTCCCACGCATTCTCGTGCTGCTTAGTTCTGGTATGATGATACCGGTTACAGGCCCAGCACCAACAGCGAAAGTGAATATGTACCTGAGGTAAAGTGGAAGATCCGCTAGCTTCAAACATGTATAATACAGTGCCCAACAGGATTTTGACATAGAGGCATTAATATTTCAGTTGCTGTGTTGGAGGAGAACTATATACTTACATAAAAGTTCCTAGAATTGATAGCGAGTGGCTGAGATCTTCATCTAGCGGAAAACTGACAGCATAGACTACAAGAAACATTGCTGCTGCCTGTTAAATGATTTACAAGCCAATGTCAGTACACCTGATGCGTCCTGAACTCATTCACATAACTGAGAAGAATTAAGATGCAAGTATTAGAACAAGTGGAGCTTATGTGTTCCTGTATGACAAAAAATAGAATCCTATTCCACTCTTTTCTCACCATTCCTAGGTAGCTTCCAACTAGAAGTCTTTTTCTTCCCTGACTGTCCATCAAGTACAGTGCACAGAGAGCACCTATAAAAATTGGGTGAGCATTAGACCACATTAAGGGTTGCATTAACAAGCCCATCAATCATAAAAGCAGATATCAGGTTCAAAACCTGCAAAGTTCGTCAATCCAACTAACAAACTTGCTAAAGCGCCATTTGTGATACCAACATCCTGGAAAGTCAAGGATGAGAAGTAAAGAACTCCATTTATGCCAGCAAATTGCTGCAGTGCGAAAAGGGCACCTCCAATACATGCAACTGCAACCAAAAGATCAGCAGTTTAAATGACATGATCATCTAGAATTTCTGCTGTCAACCTTGCTTCCCAGCAAGTCATATATGAACATCCAGTTTTGTACCCTAGACTGATAAAAAAACTGAAAATTATCCATATTTTTTTGGGTCGAAGAAAATTCTCCATATGATTTCGCATGTTTATGCTCTTAACAACCATAATTCAATAGAAAAGAAAAAAGAAACTTTCGCATAAGAGATATGAATATTGGAAAAGCTCATTAAATATAATGGAAATCACATCTAGTTTGAAAAATTCCTTAAGATCACTTCAAATGCACTTAATGACAATCCCTTCATTTCCAGGATGAGTAACTAATAACGGCTCAGGATTCCCATAATCCTCGCTGACATGCCAAAACAAAGATCTGAAATTTTCACATCACTTTCAGGGTGCTACTGATATTGCTACCAATAAAGCTATCCAGAGTAGTTTAAATTCACAAAGCACCTTGATACAACCTCTTAAATGTGGCTCCTCAAGGAGTTCCGACCATTTGCTGTCTACTTCACTTCTATCACTCTTAGTAACAGACTGAAATTCTTCAATTGCTTTATCAACCTCAGATGCACCCCATAGATTACAAATAACTTCTCTAGCATCGCCCACTTTCCCCACCTATGCACATAGTTGAATACAAATGTTGTGAGAAAAAAAAACAAAACACCACACAAATATACAGATCAGAATAGTGCTTGAAATCAGATTATCAAACTGCCACCTTACTTTGCAAAGCCAACGGGGGCTATCAACAGCAAACTGCATCCCAAGTGTAATTATAAAACCAGGGACACTGGCAATATACAGCATTGTCCTCCACCTGAGCATATGAATTAAAAACGAATGACATTTATCGGTAACTATCCGCTGAGATCAAAACCACTGTATTCTCATTAAAGATGGATGACAGCAATACGGAGTGGACAAGATGGCCATCTGTTGAATTCACTATTCAACATTTTCAAGAAATCAGCAATAACACAACCCCCCACCAAAAAAAGAAAAAATGAAAAAGAAGAGGAAGAAGAAGACGCATACCAATGTGGATCATCTTCTGATGGAATTCCCAGATACAATGAAGCAATGATTCCAAGGCAGGTACCTATCTGACAGATTGTTCCAAGGGAACCCCTATATTTTGTAGGAGCAACCTATAAAATGAGCATTTACTTTCAGGAAAAGAATGATACTACAACATGACAATGCACAGATATGATAATATATGGAATAGGAGACTGTTCTTCATGTGTTGATCATAATGCACGAGAAAAGGAAATTAGCATTCCCCTGGAAGCTAGAAACCTGAAAGGTAGCACCGCTCCAGTTAACTAGCTCTTTAACACACAGTTTTCTCGCTAAGATGAAAAAAGTTGTTGTCCAGGTAAGTCAAAGTCCAGTCCTCATAGAAAAAATCAAATTGCAAGAACACCCATACAATAAAACCAGTGGAAACTTTAAGCACACTTTGTGCCCTAAAACTCACTGAAAAAGTCTTATCATCTGCACTCTGCTACAACTCTGACCAATCATTTTATCAGCCAGAACTTCTGAGAATTAACAATGCAAATTTAAGATTGTTTCTAAGCTTAAAATTGGACTTCGGTCCCAACTCCTATTAAAAACCAAATAAGCAAATTATATATACCATTCAATGTGAAAGACAAAAAGGTACCTCTGAAATATAAATTGGAACAAGAACAGTATTTACGCCAATACCGAGGCCCACTAGAAATCTCCCCAAAAGTATTTCATCCAATGAGTTGGCTTGTGCACTGTAACAAAAGCTGCAGAGTCAGATCCTAGTGAATGAATGAAACCCCTTGGTCAGGTTATCTCTTCCTCCTACTTCTCTTTGTACGTGTGTGTTACTTTTGAAAGAGGGACATCTCGGCCAAGCACGATGAGCATTATCATACAAGGTGTCCAACAACACTTCTACTAAAGTTGAGAAGCATCTTGGGCTTCTATGAGGGAAGTGGTTCAGAAAATTGGAGGAAGCTTTATCTATAGTTTGCCCAAAAGAATAGATAAGTTAATGATTTGCATCTACCACGGCTGCTAACCAGTGGTTATCACATTAAAGAAATGAGGATACGATTGAGAACTATACAACTGGAATGTACACAATCAACAGCTTGTGGTCAGCATATTTTGGAACAGTCCGTGATAAGTTAATGACAACTTGATGCAACCATAAGAAACAATGAAAAATTTTAAGCAGCTGTTTATAGGGTTATTATTCCTCAACCTCTACCTTCAACTAGAACACTTTTTGCGATAAAAACTGGCAAAACTATCAACAACTTCCATACAATAACAACTGCCGAACCAAATCTCATTGCTAAAATAAACTCTTATGAGATTTCATCCGGTTAACAAAAATACATTGCTGTTGGATTTTGAAAAGTTGTTCAGCACTGCATAATTTTTTTTTGAGAGTGACCTAAAGCCTGCCTAACAACATAAGGCCTGATTATAGGATGGATATGTAACTATTATCTGGTTGAAGGAGTATGCTGAAATTTCTCAGCATATCATTTCAGCTGATGGAGCACTCATTTATTGTCATAACTGCAGGAGTACAATAAAGGATTACCTAACGATTGCACCAAGAATGAGCGGTACCGTATCTATCTGGAATGTGCGCCGACAACCGAGCCTATCTACCAGTGAACCACAGCTTATACTTCCGATAAAAGCACCAGCTATAAATATGCTTACTACAAGTCCCTCAATGATTGGGTTGCCTTCAAAACCAAGCTCCCTTGCGATGGAGACTATGGGTCCGTTCATTACGCTGCAAAGAAGACACTGACACATTCTGAAGATGGAACACCAAATAGATGATCATAACAGTAAGAAGAATTCAGCGTACAGATGCTATAACTGCTCAACAAAGATTCTCTACACAGCACCTATAACAATTCTCAACATCAAAACTACAAAAAATGTAGGTGTTTCGGATGGTCATTTAATTATTGCTTGTGCTGAAAGATGTCGTCTGTTTCCTATAACTTCATTCTCAAAATATCAGCATGATTAGACAACTGTAATTTATATGAACAACCCCACCTAGCATTTCTCAAAATAACTCGTCAACGTACTGACAAAGAAATAGCTGTGGGGGAAATCGGTCCTCGAAGATTAAAGTGACCCCCTTCCTCTGCACTCATACATAAGGAAGTTCATTGCTCCACTTCAAGTTTCAGCTTTCACAGCTGAATCTCCAAATGGATATAGTCCAATCTCCTCACTGCCTAAACTCCAATTTTAACAGCAAACTGGCTCTCTAATGCCGGATTTTAAGCTGGGGATCAGGCTTTCTATTAATTAACTAAATTTCAGATCTGATGATGTCGATGGTTTATATCCCTTGCAACGGCATATGCCGTTGCAGTGGAACTTCGGGTGCATATCTACTCATGTTCCACAAATTGCATTTCGGCAACAATTTGCATCCGTTGTCACAGTAAAGCCAAAGCTTGGTAAATTATGAACCACAAAATAAACATATAACATCACGATGAAAATGAGATGTTAAACACTACCAAAACTTGTCACTAGTAGAACCAGAATAGGCAGGTCTCAGAAAAGTTTTTCTTAAGACTTTGTTCTCCGCATCGACAGTCAAAATCATATGCCTGTACTAGATTATCAACCCCATGGAATAAGGACTTAAGCAGAAAGCAACAACAAAGCAGACTTTCCAAAAAAACCTATTCCTGCAAATCTTCCAATAATAAAGAGATCTTCGCAGAACATTGTCATCTCCATAGTCAATAAGACGCGACATAACGACACTGTTTTCTAAAACCAAATGACGTCTGAAGTAATCAGCTATGCCCTGCATATAACATGATTCTAGGATCATGTTCCTAAATTCCTTTCTCTCATTGCCCAGAAAGAGATGCGTTCAACCACCCCTTCACACACGCTCATTAGACAGTTGGCACGTAACATGCACTCGGTAAGAGCACGCCGCAGGACGGAACCGCACACGCACGTACAGAGATGGAGCCTCGGACAAATGAGAGGAAGACAGACCGACAGAGAGACTCACCCGATGTGATAACCGAACAGGAAATTGGACATGGAAGCAATCAGCACGTGAGGAAAAGCGGGAAGCCATCCCAAATCGAGGCCTCCGCTGCTACCGCCGCTCGAAGACGGCGGTTCCTCGCTCCCTGCATCATCGGAACATCCGAACTTTCAGAGCGATCACTCCCCGACTTACCAAAGAAAAGGAGAAACAGGTAAGCAGCATGTTCAGTACAAGGACCTGGCTCGTTCGCCTTCAACTTCGGAAGCTGCTTATTCGGCGCCGGCGCCGCCGCCACCGCCGGCGGAGGCGCCTTGGGCTTGCTCCGGCGAAGCCGAGGGTCGAGGCTGAAGAAACGATCGCCGCGGAGACGGGAGGAGCAGATTCTCCGGTGAGGGAGGGACGGGAGCGTGGACGGAACGGCACCGTAGGGTCGGTTCAGAAGAGCCGCAGCCGCAGCCGCAGCCGCAGCCGCAGCCGTGGCCATCGGAGGGGGTAGAGAGAGAGAGAGAGAGGGGTGGAGAATCTGGCGATGAAATGATGATCATGGGCGGCTTTAGCGAAGTGCAGAGACGCCATGCCGGGGCGCTGGCCACGTCGGGTCGGCGGGACCCATTTTCCCGGACTGGTTCGGTTGACGAATCTGCTCCGGATAGGACTGTACTTTCCAGATTTGACGCGACATCACCCGATAACAGCGACTTATCGGGTTTTTGAGGTATTCGTAGGTAAGTGCTTGAAACCTGCAACTTGTTTCAGTTTCTCAGATCTATCTTGTTTGCTTTGCTTTGAAGCCGACTTCAAAACTTACCTTGTTTTTCCTGTTTGATTTTACAATAGAACATGTTTTTATTTTGTTCCTTTTTTCTGATTCCTTCTTTTTTTTATCAAAATAATTTGGAGTAAAAAGTGAACGAGGATGAGCAAGCAAAAGCGAGTTAGAAACAAGTAAGGGCCATGAGGCTTGAATGAGTGAGCGAGGATGAGAGTGAGTTGTGAGCGAAAAAGAAAATCATGAAATGTTTGAGTGAGATCGGAGAAAACAGAGAAAAAGAAAGAGATAGAAAAAAAGATGTTAGAAAAAAAATTTGTGTTTTTTAGGGTTTATGAAACTAGTTACAAATTCGATTCGGTTCCCAATGATTTTTCACTCAAAATAGTAAATCAAACTAGTTCCCACCATATTCCAAAGACTGATTTTGAGGGATGCCATCCTTTCACACTAAGTCTACAAATTAGGCTAATAATTCACAATGATAATCCACATCTAGGATTATGTCATGATATGGAAATTCTCCCATTTTCTGCACTAAATAATCAACTTCAAATTAAAAATGTGCTGAAAAATACAATGGCTCTGATACTAGAAAATTTGCCTATAATACAAGTCGGGGAAAACGAAAACAGAATTTGTGACAAGTATGCTATCTCATATGTATGGCCCTTCTTTGGTCTCATAATAGGGATTGCCTGTTAGCCACCAAATTAATATGCATTTTCAAGAAATGCTTAAATTATTCTATGCCCTAGGAGCAAACCTCAATTTAAATTAGGTGCGGAAGCCAAATAAAAATATTTTAGAGAAATGCTTAATTGGTCTACAAGGGAGTGTTGTAACAATCTCATTTGGACTAGGATGACAGAATCCTCTAAAATCTCCACACCAACCACTATAAATGCCCATGCCCCAGTTGCCCTTAGCTCTCCATAAGAGCTTTGCACTTCTAATATCTCTAAGATTGACTATCTTATTCTTACCTCAATGAAGATAGTAAACTACCACAGCAAACTAAATTTTCTCCTCCGATACTGTCAACTACCTAAATTTCCTATATTTTTAATATGCATATGTTATTATTACCTTAAATTTTTTTGATAAATATCCGGATGAACAAAGTGTATATGACAAGATGTGAATTATAGTCTCTTTTAGATGAAACAAAAGATTTGTATTTTAACCAAATAAAAAACCAAGCTCTCGTTCAAAACCTAAATCTCAATGCTTTAAAACCGTTCTTTATAATTGATATAATGCAAATCAAAGCAAGACTCATGAAGACATTTTAACAAATGACTCATACTTACTATTAGATAATGACTCAAAATGCAAAAAGTTCCTTGATCATCCTACAAACATTCTAGTAGTGCTCAGTCAACTAATTTTAGTCAGCATCCTCGACATGGATATTTGTATTATGAAAGAAGTTTTAATGATTGAGATGGCTTCCAAGTCGAATTGAAAGTTTATTGTTGACTCTGTAAAAATTAAGTTTTAATGATTGGATTCTTTGCTTTTGTATTCATCGAATCATATATGATTTTTCGTGTCTTCATTGTATTTTCACATGATTTCGGGAATACACTCATCCTTATCACCCAATAGAATACGGGCGCCACACTTTTCAGCCCCTTTTTTGATGAGACAAAAATTCACTTTTGGGATACGTAAGAACAATCTCTCGATGTGTGCACAACTCTACAAATACCATATGCACAAGAAAAACTTTTAAAAAATCAAGAGATAAGTGCAATAGAAGTCCTAAAACTTGTCATGAAAATGCAATTGAGTCATAAAACTTGTAAAAAATGTAATCAAGTCTTAAACCTTGTGAGTTCTAAAGTTAACATCGTCGGCCTTTTTAACGGAAAATGGCACGAACGAGATGTTTAAAATGATTTTTTATTTCCATGTGGCTTTTTTTAAATTGTTTTTATTTAAATTATATTTAAAAATCAGAAAAGAAAAACTAAAATTTATTTAAAAAAACAATTTAAAAAAAAAATGGCCGGCTTCCTTCGCTGGCGATGGGCGGCAACGGTGGGGGAGGAGCTGCTAATTTTATCTTCTTCTTTTTTAACAATTTTTAAAAATAAATTTTAACTTTTCTTTTTTAGTTTTAAAATCTAATTTTAAAAAAATGAATAAAAAATAATTAAAAAAGCCACGTGGAAAATGAAAAATTGTTTAAAATGCCACGTCAGGTGCCACGTCAGCATTTTCTGTTAAAAAGGCTGACGGTGTTAACTTTAGGATTCGATTGAAATAATTTGACAAGTTTTAGGATTTGATTGTACTTTTTGTAAGTTTTAGGACTCAATTGCATTTTCGTGACAAGTTTTAGAATTTCTATTTCACTTATCCCAAAAATCAAAACAAATACAAGCAATAACTCGAAACATACCTTTGGTTTGATATCATGGATCAAGTCTCTAACCTCCTTGCATAATCCCTGAAACGAAATAGCAACTTAACAAACTAAATCTATGAAGTAATATAAATTTTAACAACACTCACACTCGTATCGTGTGAAGTCCCCAAAGCATATATGATACAGTTAAGTCTCTAATTTTTTTGTGTGATCCTTGAAACAAAATGACAACTTAATAAACTCTATCCATGGAGCAATATAAATTTTAACAATACTCGCTCTCATATCGTCCGTTGTCCCCAAAATATGGTACATTTGCTGCTTATTTCCCGTGACACCCATTGTTGTCCATTGTACGCAATAGATAATAGTGATAACAAGTAATCGTTAATAGAGTATATTCACGGACCGAAACATACATGATACATTTGCTGCCGGTTTTCCCAACACTCATTATTGTCCAACATGCATAGTTCATGAGCTGAATTTGTTCATATCATAACTTCCTTCACAAAACTCGGTTTCAAGCGAACTTATAGTCTACGAAAAACCCTTTCGACATATTACAATATCCTTCACTTTGGCTGACCCAACATCTAGTTGGAAACTGAAAAAATTTAGCATTGAAAGAAATTATTTACTAATAGATAATAGTGATAACAAGCAACTGTTATTTACAATCCCAGCCGTTTTCTTTTATGGTAGTGAGAATAAATGAAATGACATTTATCTTGTTTTGATCATTGTAATTCATTATCTCTTTCTAGTTTTTTCAAGTCACAATCATCTTCATAGGTGATCTCCTCCTTGTCAAGTAATCTTTTAATGTTCTCTAAAGTATCTTTGGCTGCTCTATTTAGTGCAAAGCATCTTTGGCTACTCTATTTATCGCAATGTCATTCTTGGCTTGTATGTGCCTTTTTCCACAAGCCATTCGTTCACAAACACAATGAAACTCGAGCTTTTGTTCTATAGATCCACAAATCTCAACTTCAAACTCTTTTTTTGGCACAGTTCATATAACTGACTAGATGCAGTTTGAGAGCCGAATGACTAATTATTGGCTTCAACAACCTTTGAAATACCTATCAAACCACATATGGAGACAACATCAAATTGCTTAGCAACATTTTCACGGGCTTCACAAGTAACAAGTCTTAAAAAACACACACAACAAATTGGATTAACAAAACGAAAAAAAAAAAAATGAATATCTAAACTTTTTTTATATTGGACGAGCAAAGATTGGATGGGCCTAAGCAAGCCCGATTGGGACCGATTCAGCCTAACTTTATTTGGTCCTACTAGGCGCAAGCTTAAAAGTCCAGGCCGTCTATAGAAAACACGGGCATAACTTTCCCCGACACTCATTATTGTCGAACATGTGTAGTTCGTGAACTGAATTTGTTCGTATCATAACTTTCTCCATAAAACTCGGTTTCAAGCGAACCTACAGTCTACGGAAAGCCCTTTCGACATATTAATATCCTTCACTTTGGCCGACCCAAAATCTAGTCGGAAACTGAAAAAATTTAGCTCTGAAAAAAACTATTCGCTAATAGATAATAGTGATAATAAGCGACCGTTATTTACAATCCCGACCATTTTCCCTTATGGTAGTGAGAAGAAATGAAATGACATTTATAAACAGTTGTTTCAATCATTATAATTTATCGACTCTTTCTAATTTTTTGAAATCACAATCTTTTTCATAGGTACTCTCCTCCTTGCCAAGTAATCTTTTAATGTTCTCTAAAGCATCTTTGGTAGCTCTATTTAGTGTAATGTCCTTCTTGGGCTTGTACGTGCCTTTTCTCACAAGTTGTTCATTCACAAACACAATGAACTTGAGCTTTCGCTCCATAGATCCACAAATCTCAACTTCAAACTCTTCTTTAGGCATAATTCATATAGCTAACTGGATGCAGTTTGAGGGCCAAATGACTAATTATTGACTTAAACAACCTATGAAATACCTATCAAACCACATATGGAGACAACATCAAATTGCTTAGCAACATTTTCACGGGATTCACAAGTAGCAAGTCTTAAAAAAAGCGCACACACACGCAACAAATTGGATTAACAAAACGAAAAAAAAAAAAAAAAAAAAGAGAATATTTAAACTTTTTTTTATATTGGACGAGCAAAGACTGGATGGGCCTAAGCGAGCCCGATTTGGACCGATTCAACCCAATTTTATTTGGTCCTACTAGGCCCAAGCTCAAAAGTCCAAGCCCGTCCATAAAAAACACAAGCATAACTTTCCCGACAGTTATTGTTGTCCAACATGCGTAGTTCGTGAGCTGAATTTGTTCGTATCATAATTTCCTCCACAAAACTCGATTTCAAGCGAACTTATATATATAGTCTACGGAAAGCTTATGCTTCACTTCGGCTGACCCAAAATCTAGTCGGAAACTGAAAAAATTTAGTTCTAAAAGAAACTATTCGATAATAAATAATAGTGATAACAAGCAACCGTTATTTACAATCTCGGTCGTTTTCCCTTATGGTAGAGAGAAGAAATGAAATGACATTTATCAACAGTTGTTTCGATTATTGTAATTCATTGTCTTTTTTTAGTTTTTTCAAATCACAATCTCCTCATTGCCAAGTAATCTTCCAATATTCTCTAAAGCATCTTTGGCTGCTCTATTTAGCACAATGTCCTTCTTGGGCTTGTACGTGCTTTTTCTCACAAGCCGATCGTTCACAAAGACAATGAAACTCGAGCTTTCGCTCCATAGATCCATAAATCTCAACTTTAAACTCTTATTTTGGCACAATTCATATAGCTGACTAGATGCAGTTTGAGGGCCGAATGACTAATTATTGGTTTCAACAACTTTTGAAATATCTATCAAACAACATCAAATTGGTTAGCAACATTTTCACGGGTTTAACAAGTAGCAAGTCTTAAAAAACACACACAACAAATTGGATTAACAAAACGAAAAAAAAAATGAGTATCTAAACTTTTTTTTATATTGGACGAGCAAAGATTGGATGGGCCTAAGCGAGCTGGATTGGGATCGATTCGGCCCAACTTTGTTTGGTCATACTAGGCCTAAGCTCAAAAGTCCAGGCTTGTCCCTAGAAAACACGGGCATAACTTCCCCGACACTCATTGTTGTCCAACATGCATAGTTCGTGAGCTGAATTTGTTCGTATCATAACTTCCTCTACAAAATTTGGTTTCAAGCAAACTTATAATCTACGGAAAGCCTTTTCGACATACTACAATATCCTTCACTTTGGCTGACCCAAAATCTAGTCGGAAACTGTAAAAACTTAGCTCTAAAAAAAACTATTCTCTAATAGATAATAGTGTTACAATCCCGGTAGTTTTTCCTTATGGTAGTAAGAAGAAATGAAATGATATTTATTAATAGTTGTTTCAATTATTGCAATTTATTGTCTCTTTCTAGTTTTTTCAAATTACAATCATCTTCATAGGTACTCTCCTCATTGCCAAGTAATCTTCCAATGTTCTCTAAAGCATTTTTGGCTGCTCTATTTAGCGCAATGTCCTTCTTGGGCTTATACGTGCCTTTTCCCACAAGCCGATCGTTCACAAACACAATGAAACTCAAGCTTTCGCTCCATAGATCCACAAATCTGAACTTCCAACTTTTCTTTTGCCACAGTTCATATAACTGACTGGATGCATTTTGAGAGCCGAATGACTAATTATTGACTTCAACAACCTTTGAAATACCTATCGAACCACATATTGAGACAACATCAAATTGCTTAGCAACATTTTCACGGGTTTCACAAATAGCAAGTCTTAAAAAACACACACAACAAATTAGATTAACAAAACAAAAAACAAAAAATGAATATCTAAACTTTTTTTTATATTGGACGAGCAAAGATTGGATGGGCCTAAGCGAGCCCGATTAGGATCGATTCAACCCAAGTTTATTTGGTCCTACTAGGCCCAAGCTCAAAAGTCCAAGCCTGTCCATAGAAAACACGGGCATAATCATTGTTGTCCAACATGCGTAGTTCGTGAGTTGAATTTGTTCGTATCATAATTTCCTCCACAAAACTCGGTTTCAAGCGAACTTATAGTCTACGGAAAGCTCTTTTGACATACTACAATATCCTTCACTTCGGCTGACCAAAATCTAGTCGGAAACTGAAAAAAATTTAGTTCTGAAAGAAACTATTCGATAATAAATAATAGTGATAACAAGCAACCGTCATTTACAATCCCGGCCGTTTTTCTTTATGGTAGCGAGAAGAAATGAAATGAAATTTATCAACAGTTGTTTCGATCATCGTAATTTATTGTCTCTTTCTAGTTTTTTCAAATCACAATCATCTTCATAGATACTCTCCTCATTGTCAAGTAATTTTCCAATATTCTCTAAAGCATCTTTGACTTTTCTATTTAGCACAATGTCCTTCTTAGGCTTGTATGTGCATTTTCCCACAAGCCGATCGTTCACAAACACAATGAAATTCGAGCTTTCACTCCATAGATCCACAAATCTCAACTTCAAACTCTTCTTTTGGCACAGTTCATATAGTTGACTGGATGCAGTTTGAGGGCCGAATGATTAATTATTGGCTTCAACAACCTTTGAAATACCTATCAAACCACATATAGAGACAACATCAAATTTGTTAGCAACATTTTCACGGGCTTCACAAGTAGCAAGTCTTAAAAAAAACACACACATACAACAAATTGGATTAACAAAACGAAAAAAAAATGAATATCTAAACTTTTTTTATATTGGACGAACAAAAATTAGATGGGCCTAAGCGAGCCTAATTGAGATTGATTCAGCCCAACTTTATTTAGTCCTATTAGGCTCAAGCTAAAAAGTCCAAGCCCGTCCATAGAAAACATGGGCATAACTTCTCCCGTCACTCATTGTTGTCTGACATGCGTAGCTTACAAAAGTTGTTCGTATCATAACTTCCTCCGCAAAACTCAATTTCAAGCGAACTTACAGTCTACGGAAAGCCCTTTCAACATACGACAATATCCGGGCTCGGGAAAGCTAATCGAGCAAGTTAACTTACAAGCCTTCAGTAGAATAAAGCTATTGGCAAAAACAAGCACTTCACTTTTGTCTACCCAAAAACACAAGCAAGCAAGAAATTTCAATTCAATTCAAGATGGAGTCTTTACCAAGTTAAGCCACTTCTTTCTCTAGCTCGAGAAAACTATTCAAGCAAATTAATTTGCAAGTCTTTAACGAAATAAAACTATCCGCAAAAACATGCACCACTTTTGTCAAGCCCAAAAACACAAGCAAGAAACTGCAATTTGATTCAAGGAAAAATCTTTGAAAAATAAAATTTTCACACAAAATATAAAATGGAAACTTTCTAATTTTTTGTTATTAGACAACAATGGAATCTTTACCAAGTTAAGCCACTTCTTACTCAAGCTCAAAAAATCTATTTTGGTAAATTATTTTTGCAAGCCTTTAGTTGAATAAAGGTATCGGCAAGAGGGGCACCTCACTTTTGTCTGGCTCGAAAAAACAAGCAAGGAACTTCTTTCAATCCAAGATAAAATATTTCTAAAGAAAAAGCTTTCACAAAAAACGTAGATGTAAAATGGAAATTTTCTAATTTCTGGTGCAAAGGGGGAAAAAAGAAGAGAGAGCGAGTGAAAATGGGAATGATACCGCAACTGAATCCAAATGGCGTTTTAGGTGCGCTCCGTGCGTTCGAAAAATGCAGAAGTAGAGATTACACAAAAAAAAAAAAATCAATAGTTAATTAGGGAAAATAATCCCCCTCTCGATTTAATTATTATCGAGCCGGTGGGGGTCGCTTGGTCCTATCTGAAGCTGGCCGCCGTTCCTCCTTCACGACAGCTGAAAAAGAGAAAACCTTTTTCGACCAGGCCCCGGGGGCGAAATTACCAATTCACCCCGGCCCGAAAGTCCCCCAGGGGGCGCAAGCGCGAGGCAAATGTGGTTAGTCGTTCCTATAGAGCCCTTTCGGCCATAACATCTCGCCGTTCGGAGGTGAAGAGCTTAGTGATTTCCTTTAGAGTTTCCGGGCTCCATCGGTGCCGATTTCAGCAACTCCATTTCGCCAAAGGAACCCAGGCATGTAAAGTATGTAAACTCTCTCTGTGGCACACGCTATATATGACTTGTTTTAACTAAGAATGAGCCACGAAATTTGAATGACGAAATCGTGAGGAAGCTTGGGTAAAATAGTGCATCACTGAATAGTCTGATCTTGATGCATGTACATCGTTTTTTTAGATGGAAAATCATGCCAAAATTGAATCGGAAGCTTGTTCTCGTTGCTGCATATCACCTATTTGATAAAATACCTAAAAGAAGATCGAAATTTTTTTTCAATGCAAAGCAAAAATGAAAATGTGAATTCACCGACGGAATCCATAATATATTCCCCGTGGTCGATAAAGGTAATAGATATAACATTACAATTACTAATTTCCTGACTAACCGACGAGTGCAGTATATGGCGCCAATCAATAAAATCAAAACAAAAACAAAACAAAACGATATCCTCGAAGCACTTCGGATAAGTGTGGGGCTTGCCTACTTCCCACATCATTGAAAGCTGTCACTTTGACTCGCCAATGTTTGGGCCCAACTTAACAATCAATTGCGCTTCACGGCCCAATATGGTAGCCACTTTCCTTTCGACTTTACATAGAAAACTAGGGCAAAAGGCCAAAAATGTTCTAAAGAAAAGAAGAAAATGGTTGATACCAAGAAAAATCCCAAATTTCCAAATTGAAACATATGTGATAAATTTACCCAAATTAATTTTTATCCATCAAAAACCCCCAAACCGGTATACTTTTGACATATTTATCCAAAAATTAGTATATTTGTCATAAATTTACATTTTATTAGTTTTCGTTAAATTTTATTATCAACATACTAAATTGGATAATATGTGACAATTGGTGATGTATCGGTTTGAGATTTTGCTCTCCATTTGTTATAATTGTATTAGTTTTGTGATTTTTTGTGGCATTAATACAGTTTAACATAGGGTATATTTGTCACAAATGTATCAATTTAGAGGTTAAAAAATTAATTTAGGGGTACATTTGTTAACAAGTACATCAATTTGGAGTTTTTTTTTTTATAGTCATTTAGGATAAATTTGTCATAAATGTACTAATTTGGGATTTTTTGTGATAAAAAAGTTAGTTTTGGTAAATTTTTCATATGTATACTAGTTTAGGTTTTTCATAATATTAAAGAACAAGAATCAAGAGGTGGTATTGAGTATGACCTTAAATTGTTTCATTTGAGCTTTAGAACGTAAAATTCGGAGGTATTCCCATGAGAAGGGAGAAGAAAAAAATAATTTTCTCAAATTGCGAGTTGAGACGTGCAAGCATCAATACATTAAAATAAGAAATGTAGTTTTGTCAATCTATTTGAGTTACTAGGCAGGCAAGGTGGCCCTTGGTGAAGCTCTCTCGAGCTCTTGTGTTAGGTAAGGTACAAGGTTAATCACCAGTACTCGAAAAATTCTTGGATGCACCAAGCGTAGAGCAGCAAGCCAAAAGCATCGTAGCTTCAAGATCCCGCGAGCCCGGTGACGGTACCCGCCCGATCTGATTCTGAGTTCGACTGCAACGACGCCTACTACACAATTAGTCCATAGTAAGCACGTCTTGCATCGTTGTTACGTAGGGATAACAATTATTACCTCGTGATTTCCTTATATAATAAGTACTCGTTAGAAAAAACAAGGGCCCTGGCGGGCTCAATTATTACCGTCGATTCTTGTCTGCTGGGAAGAATCTCTTTGGGGGGTGCGGAGCATTTAGTCCATGTCCGAGTGCCTGGCCAATTCAATTGAAAGCAACTGGCTTTTTTTTGTCTCGCCGAGGTTATTTTGAATTCAAACGCGACCAGTACATAACATCACTTTCAACCGCAACAATTGTCTCCCTTCGGGATTTGTCATGTCATGTCATAAAATAAAATCCAACAGCATAGATGGAAGATGATATGGATTGCGTAACTTCTTTTCTTTTGAGGTGAGAATCTTAGAGGGCTTACATTAACAAGTTGCCATAACATAGGCCTGCAGTCGAATGAAACTTCGTCCTCGTAAGTTTCCAAAAAGTCGGTCTAGTGTATGTAATAAGGCTCCTTTCTTGTATGCTGATCCACATTATTCTTTACGAAGATATAAGAGACCCACAAACTCAAGCTCAAAAGTATAGTTATAGCTAAAATAAATGTGTCACATAGTCTTCCATGAGATCACAAATTCGAGTCGTGCTTGAGCCAAAACTATCACTAGTTTTACCCTAGAAATTTACTATTTGACGTGGAGAGATTAGACTGTTTTTGTCGATAGGCTCTTGCATTTACAAGTGACTTGTGCAATTATAGCTGAAATCGAACATTTGGAGATCAGCTGTGGAAAAGGCTGATGTTAAGAAGCGTTAATTGTACTCGTCACTCACCCTTTTCACTGAAAAGAAAATCATAAAAACGTGAACTTTCGTCTGTTCCTTTGCCCATGAACCGGATGGACTTCACCACAAGTAAAAAGGAGGACATCCATAATTGAATCGGTCCATTTACACTTTTACCCGGCTCGGATATTCCACAGTCGAACTGGAGTGTCGGCCAGGAAACACGCCAGCTCCACTCCACAGCAATTCCAGAAAAACCAAATCGCCTGGACACGTCAGCTGCCTTTTCGGGCCGGCCTCATCTGCGCAGATCGAAATTAGTCGAAATTAGGTGACGACTTCACGAGCTCCGGTTGGAGTACAGGAACTAGCCCGGACACGTGGAAGCACCAGGTGGCACCGACAGAATGCCTCGCTCCCACAACCTCTCGAATCTCCAAGGACACCGCATTGGCGTGAGATTGAGCCTCCTTCGCACGAAGAGATTTGAGCGCTTAACGATAGGCCCCGCAAGTGGCGACTGAACCGCACGCACACGCAGACTCGCCATGCGCAACTAATCATGGATTGGCTTAGTTCAATCAACAAAAGAAGTCCGTTATCTACACTTTGGTCAATTTTCAAGCGAAGCACCCACTTTTCATTACTGGGATTTTCAGATGGAGAAAATTCTTGCGTAGATCCGAGTCGGATCAGATCTCCAACGTGAAAATTCTTGATAGAAACACTGCTACAGCATTAGCAAATTGACGAGACAAGCGCCTGTCACGGCGGAACTCGAACGGACGGCCGATGTCTGACCGACCGGAGTCAAAGGTCCACGAGTCCTCCAAAGACTCTCCACTACCCGTTCCGCCCTTTTCAACGGCCGTTACGGGCCGCTCGAAATTCCACGCTCCGCACCGAAAAAACAGCAATAAAAGAGACATCCCCAGAATTTACGGTTGCCAAAGGGTCAGAAAAGCGAAACGGGCAATGCAGAGAAAAGGAAAAAATCACATGTGAAATGCACATGATCAACTGATACTCACTGTTCACTCTCTCTCTCTCTCTCTCAAGCTCTAGTTTTGATTTGAAAGCCATACATTTTCAAACGAGAGAAAGAGAGAGAGAGAGAAAGAGAGAGAGAGCTAACAATCTCGTTCGCTCTCTCTCCCACTTTCCCTTTCCTCCTCCTTCCCTTCCGTCGCACGCCCTCTCTGGCTCGCTGCCGGAGAGAAGAATAGGGCAATGGGAGTTCGCCGACACCCGTCGCAATGTCGGCATTGCGTCCATCTCCTCCTCCTCCTCTGCGCGTCCGCTCTCTCCGCCGCGTCCGGAGCCTTCGACTACGCCGACGCGCTCGCCAAGAGCCTCCTCTACTTCGAGTCCCAGCGCTCCGGCCGCCTCCCGCACGGCCAGCGCGTCGCGTGGCGCGACCACTCCGGCCTCACCGACGGCCTCGAGCAAGGAGTGAGTGGCCGCCCTCCCTCCGGACCGCCGCGTCGGAGCTTTCAGTCCGGCATTTAAACCCGAGTTCCGAACCCGACCGAGTCCAATGCGGTTGCCCTTTTTTTCCTGATCCTTGCAGGTGGACTTGGTGGGAGGGTACTACGACGCCGGCGACCACGTCAAGTTCGGGCTCCCCATGGCGTTCACGGTGACGATGCTGTCGTGGAGCGTGATCGAGTACCGCGACGAGATCGACGCCGCCGGCGAGCTGGCGCACGCGCTGGAGGCGATCAAATGGGGCACGGACTACTTCGTCAAGGCGCACACTAGCCCCAACGTCTTGTGGGCTGAGGTCCGTCACCTAAATTATCGCTAATTAATCATCACTGAGATTTTTTGGTCATTATTTAATCATGGGAATGTTTTTCGAGTCAAAATGCTCCAAAAATCCAGGCCTAAATTAGTTTAATTTCGCGTGTATTCGTCAAAACCGTACGATTGCGCAGGTCGGTGACGGGGATACGGACCACTACTGTTGGCAACGGCCGGAGGACATGACGACCTCCCGGCAGGCGTACAGGGTGGACGAGAGCAACCCCGGGTCGGATCTCGCCGGAGAGACGGCGGCGGCGATGGCGGCGGCGTCGATCGTGTTCCGGAGGTCGAACCCGCACTACGCACACCTCCTGCTGCACCACGCCCAAGAGGTAAAAATTGCAATATCTTGGCAAAGTTAAATACTCGTCCCCACGTAATTGGCGCGTCCATCGGTCGATAATTGATTGGCAATGAAGCGCGCCTTTATAGGCGACAAAACGTCGGAAAGGGTCATCTCATGATGGCCTAATTTCAAAGATTGTCGGTTACCAAGTTCACGTTCGAATGATGTCGTGCTGATTTTGCTTTACCGAGCTACCCGTAAATGGTCTCGAGTCATGCGCATTCCGTAGACACTTACGATGTTGTCGTTTCACTTCTCGATTCATATTTGGATCCATGCAAGACGACGGTCCAAATAATTTTCGCACCGATACACATCGTAACGACTTTAGCCCCGAGATCTGAAATTACAACCCTCGGCGGCTCGGCGTTGGCGGGTTGATGAGGAATTTTACTCATTTTCCTTTCGTTGGGCAGCTGTTCGAGTTCGGCGACAGGTACCGGGGGAAGTATGACGGGAGCGTCGGGGTGGTGAAGAGCTACTACGCGTCGGTGAGCGGGTACAAGGACGAGCTGCTGTGGGCTGCGCTGTGGCTGCACAGGGCCACCGACAGGGAGGACTATCTGAAGTACGCGATCGACAAGGCCGGGTGCTTTGGTGGGATCGGATGGGCCATGTCCGAGTTCAGCTGGGACGTCAAGTATGCCGGTCTCCAGCTGCTCGCTTCCCAGGTAAAAATTTTGGGAATGAAACTTCCTCGACTTTTGCTTGCCGCTTTCTTCTTTCTTGTCACTTTCGCCTAAACAAGGAAATGAGATAGCAATATAAGGGTCACACAAAAGCGGAGCTCGATTTCCCCATAATTGAACTCCCCACCTTGTCGGGGGGAGGATGCGTAAATGAGGGAATAGGATTTTGCAACTTGTGCACAGCATATAACACATAGAGTGACGTATAAAATAGATATAGGTAGGATCAGGAATAAAAAAGATGCTTAAGCTTTAAATGGAGATGGGGTCGGTTCTTATACCACGTGGGTTCATGCATTCGTGAGCTAGTAAATATGGTTTTGAAGTTTGGAAGTAATCGAAACTTTATACACCATATAATCATTGACATATGAATTCTTCCTACCAAAATAAAAAAGAAAAAAAAGAAAAAAAATTGACATATGAATTCGCGTTTTCTTTTTTTTTCATAACTTTTAGAATTTGAATAATGTCTTAAATTTTGATAAGGAAATATAAAAAAATAGTTACCTTCTAACTTTATAGTTTTTTTTCCATGGCTTGAAACTCTACCTCAAAGAAATACATTCGGCCCCACACAGTACAAAAATTCGCATTAGGCTTTTTATGAATAAACTGTCGTGAGCGGGTCGGGGCCAACACAAAAAAAAAAAAAAAAAAAAAAAACTTGCCTGGGTAATATATAGTGCGAGTGCACATTCCATAAGAGCTTTGATTTGAACTTTCAGCCCCTGGGAAATCTTCATAGGATCATGCTTTTTCACTTTACCTTTTTTTTTTCGGTCATATTTTCCCCTCGCTTTCAAAGACAGAAATAATGCAAACGCTAGTGCTCAAAGCACCTTTCGCTTTCCCGAATGCTTTCGTAGATAGAGTAAACCCTAGTTAAGGCACACATCAGGGTGGGATGCTTTGCTCTAAAGGGGAACAAGAGGATCGATTCTCATCTCCCCGTTCGCGGCATAAAATCACGTGGCCCGGAGCGGGGCCTTTCACCCGTGACCGTCCGCGCGGCAATTGCCGATCGCGCATCTCATGTCCGTCCGCCGAGCGAGTCGAGATCTCGCACACCCGACACGAGTCATTAAAGTCGAACGAGCTGAAATCATGGCTCGTCTGATTGGCCTGTCGGGTTCCCCTGAGTGGACTCGGCTGCGGAGTTTTCCGCGAGGGGTGCGAGACCCACTCGCCAGACCAGTTCAAGTTTCTCCCATTAAGTGCGTCGGTCTATGTGTATTTTTGTCGCCACGGGACTGGTGAAGTGGAGGAGGAGCGATGTGGAAAGGAAATGGACGAAGATTGCTAGCCCGCAAAAGGACATCGTAGGAGAAAGACACGGGCACTTTTATCTCCGTCAATCCTGGAAATTGGCGGGCTTGGCCGTCGTCGAGTGATCGGGGGCCGCGTGCTGTTTTGGACTTCACTTCTCTCTCTCTCTCTCTCTCTCTCGCTCTACTCCTTCGTAAAAGTACTGTCTAGCGACAATATCATTGTCCTTCTTCCTAATTCACGGCTATCTCTAGTCGGACAACTTTTATCGTGTTGCGTTTATTGAGGACGCCTAGGCTTGGGCATGGCGGCGTGAAGGTGGAAAGGACATTATTTGTATCTGAATAATTGACTCGCCATTATTTTGTTTCGAAAGAGTCCTTGGGGGCTGGAGCTTTCGGACTTGGTAAGGAAAGCTAGCGATGGTGCCGGCGAATGCGTCTCTTACTAGCATCTCCAATTTGCAATCGGGTAGTCTGAGTCTAGTTTCCGATAGCGGGCATGCGGACGATTTCAAGGGATTGAGGGCATTACAATCACCTATGTATACGGAATATCTTATATGGACCAAGATCTGTTCGACGATGTGGGTCCTTATCAAACTCACTAGATCTAGCTATGAATTTTCATAAGTATAAGGCGCATATTTTTGTGACCCGGCCTATCACATTGGTGTAGCTGTCCAGCCAGTCCGTACTATTTTGGACCCATGGCTATTTAAGGCTGGGGGTCCTCAATATCCCACCAAGGATCTCGAATTAGATTGCTTTCTACTGCATGGATCACATGGAATCACGTGCTGCAACCGAAATCATGCATGCAAATGATATCTATATTTATATATATTTTTAATCGAGCTCTTTTGCAATATTGCAGCTCCTCCTGGAAGGCAAGCACAAGGACCATGCTCACGTCCTCGAGCAGTACCGCTCGAAAGCCGAGCACTACCTCTGCTCCTGCCTCGACAAGAACAACAACGGCACCAACGTCGAGCGGACCCCGGGAGGTCTGCTCTACGTCCGGCAGTGGAACAACATGCAGTACGTCTCGTCCGCCGCCTTCCTCCTCACGGTCTACTCGGACATCCTTGGCCGCGGGAACCGGAAGCTCCACTGCCCTCAGGGGACCCTTGGCCACGAGGAGATTCTCGGTTTTGCCAGGTCCCAGGTCGACTACATCCTGGGCTCGAACCCGCTCAAAATGAGCTACCTGGTGGGCTTCGGCCCGAGGTACCCGACGAGGGTCCACCACAGGGGGGCCTCGATCGTGTCCTACAGGGAGAGCAAGGGGTTCATCGGGTGCACCCAAGGGTACGACAGCTGGTACAGCAGCCCCGGACCGAACCCGAACGTGCTCGTCGGTGCCCTGGTCGGGGGGCCCGATTGCCAGGACAACTTCCAGGATGAGAGGGGGAATTACATGCAGACCGAGGCCTGCACTTACAATACCGCGCCGCTGGTTGGAGTTTTCGCGAGGCTGTTGAGATTGCAGGATCGAGAGGCCGATCCGAATGGGAAAGCGTCTCTGCTCGCTTCATATAAGAGGAAGTGAATCTGGTTTCTTTTCTTTAGAGGTGGTCTTTTCCCATTTTATGTGGCTTGGGACGAAGGTCTCCAAGCCTCATTTTGTTGCTTTCTTGAAATTTTGTCAAGCCCGTGTAGTAATCTCCCTGGGCTTAAAATGTAAAAGGGTCTTCATTTGCTTTTTGGACCAAAATCTTGAAAGGCAAGCATACATATATGTATGAGGGGAACTAGGCCTCATCTTATACAAAGAGGATCAGTTCTAGGGTGGATCCGAACCAACCATGTGAGCCGCGATTTCATGCGGGTTTCCGGTTCTCCTCAGACACCTAATTCTGGGTAAAAACCCAGATTTTTGTAGTGACAAAGAATTGCACCAATTCAATGGAAAAGATTCCTTAATCGAGTGGTTATATGGTAGCTTGATCATATTGAAGACTATGCTTCCAATCTTGACGGTTGTAAAAGTAATTTTTCCCTTCAAAAGAGGCTTCAAGCTAAGTTCAACTCAGTTCCAGCTTTGAAACTAGGAACCATGGTAATTCTGTTTAGAGCAAAATCTACAACTGAATTGACTTGTTCTCGATTTGAGAGTTTGAACTCTCTCAATTTAGTTCTAGATTTGGGTGCTATGCTCTCTCATTTTAGATTTGAGAGTTCAATAAATATGTTTTTGGGGATTCGATGTCCCTTTGGTCTGTTCATGTACATGTTTTCTGCCTCTAGTCTCAATGATGATTGTTTGAGTTATGGTGTCTCGTTGAATTATAAAGATTTGCTCTTCCACATGTTAGATACGTGTTTGTTTAATGACATGGTGTAAAGGAAGCCAACTTAGGCATGCACCACCAACTAGCAATGTTGTAATTCTTGAAGAAGAAATTTCCTATATGTGCTCATCACTAACAAAACCACGAGATCCAATGATCGGTCGTTGATTTTAATTGACAGATTTGTTCATGTGGAACGAGTTTGTGTTTAACTTTGCAAATGCTCCATCATCTTCTTTGCGTTTTGGATTTGGCTTTATTTTATAGTATTCATACTTTGTTTTGATTTGCTTTGTTATGAAAACTATGCATTTTTGCATCCTTTTGAGTGATGAATATAATTTTCTTTTAACCAAAAAAAATTAGCTTGGTCTATTCCATTCAATTTCTGAATTTGAAATGAAATCGTGCTCACCCTTAATCGACATGTGTGGCACATTTTTCATTTGCCAAAAACTTGAAATGTCACTTTCTTATTCTAGAAAGAAAAGCTTGTCACTTTTAAACGGTTCTTTGCAGTATACTATCCACGTTTTTTGTTGGATCAGAACAGTATCCCCATTGGAAACATGGCGATATATTTTCGCATCACTTGAATTTAGTAATTGACCACTTAAAAGGAGCATCTTCCTTTCCAAATGTCATAGATGCTAGCATTAGTTGAGAATAAAAACTTTCTCTAATCAACAGAAATCCAAAAAACATGGTTCAATAGAAAGAAAACCCTAAGGCAAACCCACAATAGTTCGCTTTAGCGAATCGACACATCCAACCGAGAATCCTCCTTTTTCACGAAAGTGATTTTCTTCCCTCGATGGAGTACAAAGTTTCTGATTCTTTTCCCATGACATCAATACTATTCAAAGCCTCACTTGCACAACTGCCTAATATACCTTGTCAAGGGTGAAATTGTCCGATCAGTCCAAAACCTATTATATTTATGTTAATTCAATCTTATTGAAATTCTAATGTAGTCATCCTAGCCAATTTCTTAGGGAAATCGCTAATGTGATGGGAGTGGTGTGTCCCACGTCAGAGATTTCTGGCGAAAATTGACCGGAATAGCTACATAAGAGTTTTGAAAAAAAATTTAGGGCTAAATTGATAAAATTTAAAAAGTTTAAGATCGTTAGGTAATTTTTTTGTCCTCAAATGTATTTGTCCATTCATGCACCTAACAATATGAAATCTTGATTCGATGTTCTTGCGGTCACTTTCGATCTAATCGTTCTATAATTGAATACGCGTAACTTTGTCTTATTCCACGTTGACCCGTTTGTCTGAAATATCATTGCCTTGTGGGGGAGTGGGAACCTTGGGGACACGTTTCTTAACCTATTTCAATAGACTAAACATCTAAACTGATTTATTAAATAATAATAATAATAATAATAACAAGCCTCCCGCTTAGTCCATAAACTCAGGCTGGATGGTTTACAAGAAGCCTCGGAAAGCCCTTGTTTGTTTCGTCAGGACAATGCAAAAACTATGACATCCACGATGACAAGGAGAGCTTGAGAATCCCCGCCTTCGTCGCTCTCTCAAGAGGAGTTTCCACGATCTCCCGAAAAACCAATCCATCCTTGTAATGTATCGTATGCCCTTGCCTATCTCATCAAGACAATGCAAAAGCTATGACATCCACCTTGACAGGAGAGCTTGAGAATTCCCGCCTTGTTGCTCCCTCAAATGGGATTTCAACGGTGTCCCGAAATGCTAATCCATCCTTGTAATGCATCATATTACATACATTTTTCCGTGATTTCCGTATAAGAAGAATTTTTGGCAGCACGCAACACAAGTCTAATACCTCAACATATCTAGTTGGCCTCGCTTTCATTCATAAATTTAAGCCAATGAGTCATATGCTAATTATGATATATTAACCGCTCAACATCATACAAATTTTCTGACGTGGGGCTTTTTGAACACAACTTACACGTATATTTCAACAAAGAAAATGACATATGTCTCAATGAAAAAAGTTCTTCATTGTATAAGGAAAAGTACCTAATCGGAACCAAGGTGAAGAATTTTAGTTCTGTCTAGCCGGAAAAAGGAACAAAGGGGGAAGGAACCTTTGTGTTTCATCATCCCCAAGCTCTAAAGTTTCTTCAAGCATCGGATCGAAAAATATTCTTTGGTGAAAAGCAAGGAGCTTTCTTTCAATTGAAAAGCCCCCTTCGCCAATGAGGCCGTTTCACATGTGAGGATACGCGTAGAGAGTAAAACGACGTTTCGATTCATTGGAATTTTGCTTTCAGAAAAGGAGCAGAAAGGAGATTTAGGTGGAAATTCGTGCATCTTCTCTCTCTGGAGGATACAACAAGTCTTGGATGTGTCTGCCTGTGGCCTCATTGGAACTCCCTCTGGAAAAGTAGACGAATACCACCTTCCACTCGTGCGTCGTGTGGCATTTTTTTTTTTTTTTTGGATTCTTCGTCTCTATTGGAAAGAGATGCCTCGCCATTAAGTCTTCTGAGATGTCAAATATTACAAGTCTTAAAATAAGTCATGAAAATGTAATGAAATCCTAAAATCTTTAAAAAGTACAATTAAGTTGTAAAAATTGTCATAAAGTGTAATTGAGCCATAAAATTTTAAAAAAGCGCAATCAAATTCCAAGACTTATCAAATTGGTTTAATCAATTCCTTTTGGTGATTGCACTTTTTGAAAATTTTAGATTTGACTACGCCTTATAATGAGTTTTATGACTTAATTATAATTTTTGGAAGTTTTAAAATTCGATTGCACTTTCATTATAAGTTTTGGAACTCGATTGCACATTTTGAAAGTTATAGGACTTAATTGCATTTTTGTAACTAGTTTTAGAATTTTAAGAAATGACATGCATGTTTAGCTCATCATCCACTTGATTGATTGATTTGCTTCTATGGTTACAATAGTTCGTAACATGATGTTAGGAAATCCTTGCGCTCTACACTTAATCATTGCGTGAAGAAGAGTGTCATATGACGCGACAAATATCTCCCATTGGTCTCGATAAGTTAAGCTCTCGGAGTAATCGATATCAGGATAAGCATGTCGGTCGCCAATTTCCCACATTTTTCCTATTTACCTTCTGACACATTCGAGCTCGCCTCTCGATAACGTTCGATGCCGAAGTCGAATCCCATGGAAGGAGGAGGGGCCAGTGTGGAGATGGACAGAACAGACCGAAAACAGCCGAAGTCTCATGGTCCATGAGCTCGATGCGATCGTGACAGGCAACTTGATCGAAAACTGACCCACAGATTCGCACGTGGTTCTCTCCTGTCGGCAAGGCGACCATTTCCTCCTCGCGTCGCACATTCAAGTTTCACCTCATATCTCTCGCGACCCCTTTTTCCCATTTTGGCAGAATCGGAAGGAGGTATCCATCTCGACCAGATTCGCGCAGGGTATCGAGTACTTTGAAAGCTGAAAGCTCATCGCACCGCGAGGTCAGTCACCTCCCTAGGACGGTTCCCACCTAAAACGATAAGGCTCGCTGGCCTACCAAGCTATCATTAAGGCGAAACATCGTTTCCTTTACCTAAATGGTCGGTGGGGCTTAAAGTCGTGACCGCGAGCGAGTCCTTCTTAAGTCTTCTAGAGCCATCCTCTCTCTCTCACTTTCGTCCTCCTCGAACTAGGGTCATTTCCTAGACCACGACCGCGCTTAGTAAACAAGCTAGATGAGCTGATAAGTTTGAATGAGACTTACCCTTTAAAGAGAATGCAATGTCAATCTCGATTTTTTCGGGTATGACGAACCTCTTAGCCCGATGATCCGGTCATAAATGGTTCACATAATATTGTTCGTAAATACCTATTGCAGAAGACATGAAATTACGTGTCAAGGATTGAGCCAGCCCAACCAAGTGCTTCAAATCCGAAATGAGAAGACCTCAAGGCAAGATAAAAATAGACAAAAAAGTAAACCTGTTAAACGGGTGGGTCGGGTCGGGTCATAAATGGTCCGACCCAAATCGATCCATTTAACCCGTTTATGACCCATTTATTGCAATGCAAAATTTTTAACCCATACCCAACCCGACTCATATACCCAACTCATTTAACTAAACTTAAGAAAGCTTATTTCTTTTATATATATATAAAATGGTATTGCTAAAATAGTTTTATACAACACAAATTTAATGAACAATTTTTATAATTTTTAAAATAATTATTTAAAAAAATTAAATTTTAATTATTTTTTTATTTTTTAAATATAATTTTCTTTTTTCTTTTTTCTTTTTTTGTTCTTCTTCTTCGGCCGGCCACCGGCCACGACAACATCCGGCGGCCGCCCACGGGCGAGCCTCGAGCTCGCGCCGACGTCGGTGAGCTCGAGTCTCGCTAGATCGGTGAGGCTCGAGCCTTGCCGGACGTCGGCGAGGCCTCCGCCTCGCTAGATCCGGCGAGCTCGAGGCTCGCCGGTGTCGGGAGCTCGAGCTCGCTCCTCGCCGGATCTAGCGAGGCTCGAGCCTTGCTGAACATCGGCGAGACCTTCGCCTCCCCAGATCCGGCGAGCTCGAGCTCGCCCCTCGCCAGATCCGGCGAGCTTGAGCTCGCCTAACGCCGGCGAGCTTGAGGCTCGCCTGGCCGACAACTGGAGGAAGAAGAAAAAAAAAAAAAAGAAGAAAGAAAGAAAAAAGAAAAGAAAAGATAATTATAATTTCGGTTTTTATAAAAAAATATTTTTGTAAAGTTAAAGAGAGAAGAGAGAGATTGTGAGGTTTTGGGTGAAAATGGGTTCTAAATCCAACCCACTTAATACCCATTTATCTTAAGTCTTTAATTGTTAAACACATTTAATTAACTTCTTCAAAAAACAAGTGATATATGACCCATTTAACTAACTTCTTTAAAAAATAAGTAATCCATATATGACCCATTTATGATTTAAATGTGTCATATATGGGTCTATGATCCATTTTGCCACATCTACAAATAAGGTATACACGATCTACAGGAATAGGAAAAAATATTATGATATTTCGATTTTAGGGAATTGTAAAATAAAAAAAGGAAAGATATCTAAAAAGATCTCTTTCCTAAAATTCCTGCTTGGCCTAAAACGTATGCTTGCATATTCGTCCATAGGTCAAATCAATTATGATGTACTGACTCGCGTAACAAGGTCCCCACCCGAACGGATGCATTTGACCGTGAGGGACTTCACACATTTACCCTTGCTCCTTAGGAGCAGAGTCCTACACGACAAAGACAGAGGCCGTCCAAGCTCTGACCGCCTGCCTCGCTGTATCTCCAAAGAGAGCTGCGAAACAGAAGAGGACAGAAGCCACGTTGGGATTGAAGGGAGTCCCTTTCCCAATGTCCTGGACACATTACACGAATACGGTTCTCAAAAGCTGCAAGCAACGAAAGCCACCACCACACAAGATGCCGATCAAATCCAAACCCATCTTTATTTTCCTTCGGCTCGGAAAGATGATCCAAGAACTGTAGAAACGCTCATCACCACATTGGACACCTCAGCAGATTTTGGACCATGGAAAGCTTTAAGTCGGCCCGCTTTTTCCAAGCTTCTCTCTCTTGAGTCCCTGCGTCTCTTTTTGTAACTTTGCTTCGGTTTTATAGCCCGTCACCTCCTCTTGTACAACCTCATTCCCAAAGGAAACTTTGAGCAATCTCTTTCCTTCTTCTCTCTCTCTCTCTCTCTCTCTCGCAACCAATAAGCATGGTAATGCTGCCTCCTCAACGCTTCAGGTTAAAACTTACTCATCAGTCATCACGCTGCAAGCGTTCCTCATTCGTTTCCCTCATTTTGTCCTCTATGTAAGGTTTTGGTGGCGAGAAAAGGGGGTGGTGCCGATGAAGGGGAGGTTGTCGATTTTCGAGGGAAGCCAGCGGACAAGACGAAGACTGGAGGATGGCTCGCGGCCGGTCTAATCTTAGGTAAATTAGCCTATTGTCATGGCCCCGCTTCAGAGCTCCATTTAATTATGTAGAAGCTTTCTGACACTATTTATGCACCTAAAGGGAGGTGGTCTTGGAGCAGCCTAATGTTTATATTCAAGCCTTCTTGACCATCTAAAAATCCGAAAAAATTCAAAGGCTAGTACTTATGTTTTCATGAATGTATGGTGACTGCAGGAACAGAACTTTCGGAAAGAATATGTGTAATGGGAATAGCGATGAACTTGGTGACGTACTTGGTCGGTGATTTGCATCTATCCTCGTCAACATCGGCCAACATAGTCACCAATTTCCTGGGCACTCTCAATCTTCTCGGTCTTCTTGGTGGTTTCTTGGCCGATGCTAAGCTTGGACGCTACTTGACGGTTTCCATTTTCGCCTCCATAACTGCTGTGGTGAGTATAAAGAGTCAGCTCATTCAGCTCCATATCTGAGCAAGCTCTGTGACGTATCCATATCCTAAGGCTGTCCATGGTGGTCCTCCTCCCTTTCTCGCCGTATAGTTACCCCACTGGCCCCGGCACAATTAAAAAAAGAAGGGAAAAAGGGAAAATTTATCGGGCTTTCTAGGAACCTATCTGCATGCGGACCAGTTTAGGCTAGAGTTCCTCGTTTCACATACTCGGCCTCTCAAGAACGTTTTGCAGTCTCTCGACCATCTCATCTAAATCCTTAAAATAAAATGTTCGGAAGTGTTAACTTGCGCTGATCACATCCAGCTTTGCCACTCAAGCTACTATACTTTTGAAGTAGGGATTAAAAATGGACATTATGAGCTGAGATTTTATGGAAAGTGTAGGAGAGAAAGAAGTGGCGAAAAGAACATGTAGAGAGCAAAAGTTTTGAATCTATTAGTGTCTGATTGTGTTGCATGATCAAACAAAGCAGCCTGCTCCATGTCCTAGGACATGCCTGTTCTGCGTCCCCAAAGATAGCGGACTGAAGCAGACTGGTCAAGAATAAGTTGAGAAGAAACGCTTAGTTATCTCAATCTATTCCAATGGCCTGTGCTAGATGAAATTCATGGTACAGGCGCAGAAATTTAACGGCAACTTGGACAAATTCATGAGGAATCTCAACAGAATAGACCTGTTGAAACCCTGCCTCAGAATCCATTATTCTAGCTCAGAGACAAATGTTTCCTCTAAATTTGAGTACGTAACACTACCTCGAACAATTGATGAGGCTTTCTTTTGCCTTTCTGCAGGGTGTGAGTATGTTGACTCTGGCCACCTCCATTAGTGGCATGAGACCTCCTCCATGCGATGACTACAGGCAACAACACCATCAGTGCATTGAGGCTAGTGGCAAGCAACTCGCTCTGCTCTATGCTGCGCTCTACACTATTGCGCTGGGAGGCGGCGGCATAAAGTCTAACGTCTCTGGTTTCGGGTCTGATCAGTTTGATATCTCAGATCCCAAGGAAGAGAAGGCCATGATCTTTTTCTTCAACAGATTCTATTTCGGAATCAGCATTGGATCATTATTTGCGGTAATAGTGCTCGTGTACATACAAGACAATGTTGGAAGAGGATGGGGATATGGTATATCAGCAGGGACAATGGTAATTGCAGTCACCATATTACTAGGCGGGACACCATATTATCGGTTCAGGAAGCCACAAGGCAGCCCTTTAACTGTCATTTGGAGGGTGCTCTTGTTGGCTTGGAAGAAAAGGACTTACACTTATCCTTCTGACCCAAGCCTTCTGAATCAGTTCCAGAATGCCAAGGTCCCCCACTCACAGAAATTCAGGTATTTACTATTATATAGCATCGATAGAACTCACTCATTTAATAATACGATAAAGACTTTTTCTTCCTATTCAATAAGCTAACACATAATGATAAATTATATGAACAATAAATTCAGATTTTGAAGTCAAAATTGTCAGAGGACAAAAAATCATATATGTTTTTCAGACATAATGTGTTCATGAAATCAAGAATGTATCAAAAGAGGTTCATGTTTAGAATATAGGCAGTCAATTTAAGAAGGGGATGAAAAAAGTAACAGCATGTGTTGCCAGCAGATTTTGCTTTTGTCCTATGAAGTATCGTGCACTTCTCTGTGTCACCGAGATGTTATAGCTCTGCTGCTCTGAAAGCAGTAATGTCTCAAATTTTTCAAAGACATGATAGAAATTTTCTTTGCAATTTTCCAATGTCCTTCAGGTGCCTTGATAAGGCCGCAATCCTAGATAAGAATGCCGGTGCTAAGGAAAGCATGAACGACCCATGGATAGTTTCGACTGTGACGGAAGTCGAAGAAGTAAAGCTTGTACTGAAGCTAATGCCCATCTGGTCCACCTGCATCCTATTCTGGACAATCTATTCCCAGATGACTACCTTCACAATTGAGCAAGCTACGATTATGGACAGAAATATCGGTTCTTTTGTCGTCCCTGCTGGAACTTACTCTGCATTCCTCTTCATAACGATTCTCCTCTTTACTTCTCTAAATGAGAGGTTTTTTGTCCCCGTGGCTCGAAGGCTCACCCACACAGCGCAGGGAATCACAAGTCTGCAGAGAATTGGGATGGGACTTATTCTGTCAATGGTTGCAATGGTGGCGGCAGCTATTGTTGAAAGGGAAGGAGGAAGATCGCCGTTCAAGACAGTAAAAAGATAAGTGCTTTTTGGTTAGTCCCACAGTTCTTCTTAGTGGGTGCCGGGGAAGCTTTTGTCTATGTCGGCCAACTCGAGTTCTTCATTAGAGAAGCACCGGAACGGATGAAGTCCATGAGCACAGGGCTTTTCTTAAGTGCCATCTCGATGGGATTCTTCCTGAGCAGCTTGTTGGTGTCCCTTGTAGATAAAATAACGCACGATAGCTGGCTCAAAAGCGATTTGAATCAAGGGAAGTTAAACAACTTCTACTGGATGCTCGCAGGCTTAGCAGTGCTGAATTTCCTGGTTTTTCTGGTCTTCTCGATGAGGCACCAGTACAAAGTCCAGAACTATGCCAGAGACGACAACGATGACGAAGAGGAACTCAAGACTTCAAAAGAGATGAATGGCGACAAGAAGGAAAATGGGCTAATTGCAGAAGAGAAAGGAGAACTTCAGTTTGTGTGATCTTAAGGGGTTGACGGGATTCGTTTCGCCCATTACACCTCACTTTCCAAAACTTGGAGGAATATCAAGATTCAGATGGTTCGATCTACTTGTATTAGTGGGAGCATTTGAATTTTCCTAGCTCAGGCCATTAGGTCGACAGCAAAAGATTATGCATAAAAAAATGTCCCGTAAATATTGCGTATCTTTGTAAAAATTTCGATCTACTTCGCTGCAGTGTGGATCTCTTGAATTCGATCGCATCAATAGCCAAAGCCTCTATAGTTTTACATTGGAGCACGGATTTAGGTCAATATCTTGAATCTCCATGACGAACCTCCCGTGTTCTCATAAGAAATGCTAGTCATGCTTCGTAAAAGAAAGTCACAAATTAGCGCACCAAAAGCCACATCAGAAGTGAGGAGCTAGAAGAAAGTCACAAAGCTTTGTAAATATACTATGAATTTCTATATTTTGCTGATTATATCGGTTAGATACACATAGCTATATGTTCATAGAAGTTCATACATCGATTCCGATTTTCATATTTAAGGGACAGACAAGCCACGGTACTGCAGTCCCCGCAAATTGGTTGCTCTAATCTTTATCTTTTTGCCATAGTTTGAGTCTTTTAAATGCCATACACTTTCCGGGAAAATATTACGCAGGAGAGGAGACTCTGAAATTTGTCCCTTTTTAGTTTGGTTTTCTTTTAGGTGCCTCAAAACTGTTGCTCTACTCTTGCGTTCCATTTGTTAAAAAAAAGAAAAGTTAATACCATGAAAAATAAAAAACTGATAAACTAGTAAAAAATTTATTAAAACTAATTTTTTGATCACTAAAAATCTCAAATTGATACATCTGTGGTAAATTTAGACTAATGACTATCGAAAACTCTAAATTGATACATTTATAACAAATTTACATTTCATTAGTTTTTGATATTCATAAATTGGTATATTTGTGACAAACAAGTAATAAAATCCCACATTAGTACACCCGTCAACCTCCATATGTTATCTAACTCAGTAATTTAATTGTAAAATTTAATGGAAACTAATTGATGGTAAATTTGTCATATGTGTATCAATTTGAAGTTTTTGGTAATAAAAAAAAATAGTTTGACTTAATTTCTTATAAGTGTGCAAGTTTGGATTCTTTTGTGACATTTTTTTTTTTGATCGATCGTACTTTTCGAGTTTGAAGTTTTTGGTAATAAAAAAATTAGTTTGACTTAATTTCTTATAAGTGTGCAAGTTTGATTCTTTTGTGACATTAACTTGTTAGAAAATGAGTGAAAAAGAGAATTTCTATTGGTACAAAAAGTGAATGATAAATTGCTTATCTCACCATTAATTAGCAAGTAATATCATGAAACACCACAAACTAGTACACATGTGATAAATTTACTTAAAACTAATTTTTTTACCTTCTACTAATTTTCGTTAATTGGATTAATACAACGAAAAATCACAATCTAGTATACCTGCAAAAAATGGAGGGTAAAATCCTAAACTGATATATCCATCAATTATCATGCGTCATTTAACTCAGTAATTTGACAATAAATTTAAGAAAAAATTAATATATGGTAAATTTGTCATATGTATCAATTTTGGATAATTTTGAGTAAATCTGTCACAAGCATATTAATTTGGAGTTTTGCGTGATATTAACCATATATTAAATTATCCATATTTATTTGTTTGTTCCCAAACAACCAAGGGCTTAGATAAATCACAACGTATAACTTTTATTTTTGGTCAAAGGGAAATTACCAGCTTTAAATTGGGTAAATCACCCAACTTTTCTCCAATGAAATTACCAACTCTTCTCGAAGCCGCTGACTAATTTTCATTTGACCGACTTCGAATTGCTGACCTTTTTTTAACAACTTGTCCAAATCGTTGAACTCACAGTTGACGCGTAACTTACGGACATCATCTTGACAAAGAGGGCATGCGTGGAGGGTCAGACCAATGAAGGCAAAAATCTTAAAGCTGTAAAGCGGAAAAAAATTATGCAAAAAAAGAAAAAAAGAGGTTTCCAGGGAGAACTTTTTCTAATCGAATCGCTCGTACGATTGGTCGAATGAAAAGTGCAAAAGTATCCCAAGAACAATGACAGTCTCGACAAAAATCGAATTTTTCTAACTCCAAGAAAATATCTCATTGGGCCAACATTAAGCTTCAACTAACAATCCTAGGAGCACAACCTCGGGTGCTCTTCGCCCTCCATCCAAACGTCACTTTCCCTTTAAATTTTCTAATACAGCACAAGGCATTTCAACGCTAGAACCAACCCCCCGCGAACCTTCTTGGAACACGTTTTGCTTCGCATGTTTGCTTGATCTCTGCTGCGGCATCATGTCCTCGGCCGCCTTGTCCAATGGCCGCGCCGCCCCTGAACAGGCGGCGCTCGGCCGTTGCGCCGCCCTGTATGGGGAAGTCCAGAGAAGCCGCCTCCACCACCCCCTCCCGCTCCCGTCCGTCCTCCGAGGATCCTTCCATGTCGTCGATGGCCCTCCGAGTTCCGCCGCCGGAGACCCCGGTATGTGTTGATGAATTGTATGTGTGCATTTGTGTACGTGTATCCATCTATCTGTCTATGCATCATGCGTGCTTGTATGTGACTGATGAGAATACTCTGTATATGAACGAAACTTATGATCATCAGACAGATATTACTAGAGTTTACTGGAGAGTGGTGGATGTGATGTGTTCGATTGTGTTCGATCAAAAGTATAAATTTTTGTACTCATTACATGGATGATGTGGTAATCGTACTGCATAAAATGATGTTGCTAATTTCGAAACTGGATCTTCAAATGCGATCGGCTTGTTTCTAGTAATCGCACTGCATAAGACACCTCGAGTTCGATGTTTCAACCTCGAGAAAAGGGGAAAAATTTCTTGGCAAGTCGGGTAAAGCTCGACCTTTTAGTATGCGCAGGTCAATGTAGTCGCAGGAAGAGGTATGATCAGTTATTTCTGTAGCTAGTGGTGTGAAAGAGATCGAATTGTCGCCATAGCAAGTTCCCTTAGTCATCTTAATACACTCGATCAATCATAGCTTAAAGCTCGAATAGAGCATGCTGTCGAAAAGTGCAAAGGAACTGCGCTTTTCAATCCAGTTACTGCGTTGACCATAGTAATGGTTGCTTACTCTCACTGCAGATGAGATAGCAAAACTTTTCCTTAATCTATTCGGGCAGCCATCAGCGAGCCTCGTGCCATCCACTTCATCAACAGGTGCGACAAAGGATCAGAAAGCCTTGAAGATTGGAGTGGTTCTCTCTGGAGGACAGGCTCCGGGCGGACACAATGTGATTTCTGGGATTTTCGGTACGAACTCATCTGGCAAAGTTTTTGCTTTCATCTCAAAATTACTTGGATTTGGTAATAAATGTGCTCTGCTCTTCTTTTCCTTTTTTGGTCACTTAGATTACTTGCAGGAGCATACTAGCGGGAGTACACTGTATGGATTCCGAGGCGGTCCAGCTGGGATCATGAAGTGCAAATACATCGAGTTGTCGAGTGAATTTATTCATCCTTACAGAAACCAGGTTAGTGAAATCTTCATCATTTTTTTCCAACTTGTCAATCGGGCGATGTGTACCAGCCTATTAGCTCCAGGGTTAAAGCTGACCGAATTTGATCCCTCTCGACAGGGTGGCTTTGACATGCTTTGTAGTGGTAGAGACAAGATTGAGACTCCAGAGCAGGTTTTTTCGCTAATCCGCTCATATGAAAGTTGAAGTGATCATAGATTGCAGACTTCTTTCAGACCTAGAGTGGTTAACCGGCAACTGTGTTGGACTTTTGACTTTTCAGTTTAAGCAAGCTGAAGAAACGGCAAAGAAGCTCGATTTGGATGGACTTTTGGTCATTGGAGGGGACGATTCCAACACAAATGCGTGCCTTCTTGCTGAGGACTTCAGGTAGGACTAGGATTCTGATTAATCTGTATGCGGTGGCTATTGGGTCCGTAACCTTTGGATTGGGAACGTGATCATTCTGCAGCATGATCATTTTTCTCTGCCTTGTCACAATCATGTGAAGACCCTTAAAAAATTTCTCTCTTCATTTTGGTCAGGGCAAAAAACATGAAAACAAGAGTTCTCGGATGCCCAAAGACCATAGATGGTGATCTGAAATGCAAGGAGGTTCCCACAAGTTTTGGGTTTGACACGGCGTGCAAGGTGATTATACTAAAATGACTTTTGTCAGTACTATTTATCATCTTCACGTGACCAGACATATTTGCTTAAGTTGGATATCACCCAGCAACATAGAGTTTACATCAGGTCCTCGCTACGTTCTTCTCGAATTCATGCACAGTTGCTACAGTTACTATGAGTGACGAGTTGTCCTCATTATGGAAGTGCAGATATATGCAGAACTCATAGGGAATGTGATGGTAGATTGTCGCTCTAGCGGGAAATATTACCACTGTAAGTAGCCTCCTCATTTCAAACTCAACACCGCACGTAGAAAATTTGTATCGCTAAAGTTTGCAGTCATAGCAGATGATGAAATTGTAAGGCTTTGGGACATTGTGAGGTTGTTATAACCAACGGCGAGCTCACCACTCTGATGACTGCAATAGTACAGAATTTTACAGCTAGAGACTAGAGAGGAGTTTGCCTTTAATGATGGAAGCAGTAAATGTTGATACAAAACATAATTACATGCTCTCTGCAGTTGTGAGGTTAATGGGCCGTGCAGCGTCTCACATTACGTTGGAGTGTGCTTTGCAGACTCATCCAAACATCACCATTATTGGGGAAGAGGTACATCTTTATTTGGTTGATTCTTAGGGGCACTGAACTGGGTACCTATACTTGAGTATGTTTAAACTTCGGCGCACTAGTCTTGATCATTTCACATAAGCATAAGCAAGTCTGGAACATAGTGATTAGCATGTATATCTGCTTTGACACTGCATAGGCAATATCTTTTGTTGGATAGAAGCATTATGAAGTGTCTAGTTAAAACTGGCGATCCATGTTTGCCTACTTGTCACGATGCTTCCATTTAAAATGGATGATCTTTTCTGTACTTTGTATTCTTCAGCAACCTTAATCTGGTACTTTGGTCAATTCTTCCCTAATACATGGCTGATGTTTCACTGATCGAGCAGTTCTAATTTTCAGGTGGCTGCCAAGAAGCTGACACTGAAGAATGTCACGGATTATATTACCAATATAATCTGCAAACGCTCTGAGATTGGTTACAACTATGGAGTCGTACTTTTACCAGAAGGCCTAATAGATTTTATTCCTGAAGTATGTTTTCAATCTATGTCCACTTCAGTCAACCTTACTGTCATCACCATTTAACAGTTTGTTTTTGGTTAATTTCCAGGTTCAACAGCTCATTTCAGAGCTTAACGAGATATTAGCTCATGCTGTCATCGATGAAGCAGGGATATGGAAAAAGAAACTCCAAAGCCAATCTAAGGAACTTTTTGAGTTTTTACCCCAGGAAATTCAGAAACAGTTGCTGCTAGAAAGAGATCCACATGGAAATGTTCAGGTGATTATTTTATTGCCATTAAGATGCTTGCTTTCCAACAGTTAACATGATCAATGTTTTCCTGACAATTTTGTGTTGCTGCATATCCTTTGATTCGCATTTAGGTTGCTAAAATAGAAACAGAGAGGATGCTAATTGAGATGGTGGAAACAGAACTGGAGAAAAGGAGAAAGGCGGGTTCCTATGGCGGGAAATTCATTGGGCAGCCCCACTTTTTGGGTAACCAGACATACTTCCTCGATTCATTCAAGCTCCAGTCTTTACCTTCAAGCGTTGTTTCCTTTAGTACATTCTGTGATTTTACACAAACTTGAATGCGATAGTTGGTCTTAACTCTCTAGCTACGAGGGAAGATGTGGTTTACCAACTGATTTCGACGCCAACTACTGTTATGCTCTGGGCCATGCTGCTGGAGCCCTCCTGCATTCAGGGAAGACCGGATTGATATGCTCGGTTCGTATTTCTTGATCTTTTTTCTGTGCCTGCTATTAGTATCTAGTTTTTGCGTCTACCTTTTCCCCCATCATAACCATGAATACTGTTGAAGAACTGCACTGATGAGTCATCTATTCAATCTAAAATTGCAGGTGGCCAACTTGAGTGCTCCAGTCGATGAGTGGACGGTTGGTGGAACAGCATTGACCTCTCTAATGGACGTAGAGCGAAGACACGGTATACTTTTGCTACATTCTCTCTGTCGAGCTTCAATGTTCTGGAAAACCAATGTGCTGAGCAGGGACAGTACAGAATAGAGCACAGGCTTATCAACATATCAGAAACTTCTAGGATATGGTTTACTGGGCAATTATGATCTAAGCACTCTTTATCTTCCAGGGAAGTTCAAGCCTGTCATTAAGAAGGCAATGGTGGAGCTTGAAGGTAAAGCCGCCAGCGGTTTCACTTTCGACATTGTACTCTTTCAGTGAATGTCTAGTAATCTGCAGTACGCCACTATGAAATACTAATGCAATCGTCCTGCTGCGAAATGCAGGCGCGCCATTCAAGAAATATGCGTCCATGCGTGATGGGTGGGCCCTGAAGAATCAATACATCAGTCCAGGTTGGTTGCAATAACGGTCATCCGAATTATGTAGCTGGACATGGACTAGCTGATGACTGACAGAATAAATGGCGAATCAAATTCTCTTTGGTCTCGGTTGAGTAAACTGTGAAATTTTTTTCTGGATTCATCCCATTTCTCTTCTCGAAGCAACCTCGGAACCAAAAATCGAAACTCTAGTGGGTCGAAAATAGTAACTTTTTCGCCAACACAACTCGAACTTTTCGGTCTTCCTGATGTGAAAACTACTGTCTTCTTCTTCTTCTTTCTGTTTTCCCAATCCAGGTCCCATCCAATTCGTTGGACCGACAGCAAAAGCTGTGAACCACACATTGATGCTGGAGCTTGGAGTGGAGAACTAAGAGGAGTCACTGGTTTTTTGGCTAAAAGGGACCGACATCAGTGGCCAAATAATAGCCTCTCTTGAGGAGAGCAAAGCCTACCCCATTTCCATACAACTTCATAGGAGAGCTCTACAGATGGAGAAGCCAGAGATTTTGTTTGATTGACATTGAAAACTCCTGCACGTTCCATTTTCTCCACACGGTTGTGCTTGATCCTTCATATTGTATGATGCTTAATTGAGACCGATAACAGCCATGTCCGGCTTACATCGATGTTTTTATATAAATTCATCGTTTATGCTATTGAACGGAACACTTGAACTGATCTTGGCGATATTGTTGTTTCTCGCTTAAAAGTAAACTTTACTATGTAAATATTCAGTAATTACAAAACGGATCTTGAAATTATTCGAGGTACAATTATGCATCTGCATTTATGAACTCACACGAAAAGATGGGTTTTGACTTTTTTTTTCGTCTATTGCATCCGCATCAATCAACCTTTGCCAAATATGGTTCTGACTTTCAGCACCAACAAAAGAATGGAAATGGATGGTGATCGATGACGTGGCACCCACCCTGCTGTGTTCATGCCCCCCAAGAAAAGAAACTCTCTCTCTCTCTCTGGGCTGAAGCTCCCTTTCTCCTCCTCCTCTTCCTCCTCCTCCTCCTTCTCCAGCGCCTGGCTAGGGTTTCTGGGGTTCCTCTCTCTCTGCGCCAAACCCATTTCACCGTGCAATCCACCGACGCCGTTGCCCTAAAACCTCGCCGCCTGAACCCGCAGTTCCGTCGGCATCTTCTCCGACGCATTCCGTCGCGGGCGAGCGTCCCTTGGTTTCCCGGCGCCAAGCTCGAGTCTTTTTCGCTTCAGCCGAGCCCGTTCATGGCCAAGACGAAACCCGGAAGGAAGGACCTCGACTCCTACACCATCAGAGGCACCAACAAAGTCGTCCGACGTAACGCCTCTCCCTCTCTCTCGCCCTCGTCATCGCTTGATTCCACTCTCTGTAATTCCTTCTCGCGAGGGAAAAGATTGCATGAAATCATTGTAAATGTCAGACCTTTCTCTTGATTTGAGTCGGTTCGGTAGCTTTAGCGCTTCCCCGATAGCTGTGCGGTGTGCTCCGTGTCTGTTAAGCTGGGCGTAGTTTGAGGGGGTGGGGAAAAGTTTGAGTTTTTGTTTGCTTTCGTCGTCGATTTCGCAGCCGGTGATTGCGTGCTGATGCGCCCGTCGGAGTCCGACAAGCCCCCTTACGTGGCGCGGGTGGAGAAGATCGAGGCTGATCATCGGAACAATGTTAAGGTCCGGGTGCGGTGGTATTATCGGCCGGAGGAGTCGGCGGGAGGGCGCAGGCAGTTCCACGGGGCGAAGGAGCTCTTTCTTTCGGATCACTATGACGTGCAGAGCGCGCACACCATAGAAGGGAAGTGTACCGTGCACACGTTCAAGAACTACACCAAGCTCGAGAATGTCGGGGCTGAGGATTACTTCTATAGGTTCGAGTACAAGGCCGCAACCGGTGGGTTCACGCCGGATGGAGTGGCCGTGTGAGTTCTGTTATTTGGTTGAATCATGTCGACTCTCGATAGTTTCTGTCAGTCGTTGGTAATTAAGCATATTATTTCTGCACTTTAGATGATTTTAGGTTTTTTTTCGTTTGTTTTCCTGATATTTTTCTTGGCAATTGGCATATAAATGTCGTTTTGATATCGATTTTGTCTCCTTACCTCTCTTCTGGGTTGTTCGTTGAATAATTTTGCTAGTCTTCTTCAAGTAGCTTGGTTTCTTTCTCTGTTTTGGCTTTAAGAATAGTGGGATGTCAAATTGTGGGATTATAGTGCTTCTTGAAGATGTCTCTTCTTACTTCCTGGGATATTTATGCATTTGTACTTGGCATTACTGGGGTTCCAATTTGAATGGTTGTTCTCGGTTTCTCATTTTTCAGGTATTGCAAGTGCGAAATGCCTTATAACCCCGATGATCTAATGGTTCAATGCGAGGGATGCAAGGACTGGTAAAATCTGAAGCAGCTGCTGTTCTCTTTTATGTAGTTCATAAGTTGTTGCAATCTATGTTGATGGAAGTTAATTTGGGTTTGACCAGATATAAGTCTGTCATTTCATATTTCAAAATTATTAGGACTATATATGCATTAAGTTGCATGCCGTTAGTTTCCAAAGCACACTAGCACCCTTTAATATGCTGGTCGTTCTGTTCCTTTCCTTTCACATGGTCCTTCTTTCCTAAGGGTCGATCCTTTGTCTTCGCTGTAGTTGTTTGGAAGAATTTGATCCCACCTTTTTCTGGTCAAAAATCTGATCCCACTTTTATGGTTATTTTTTATTGCAGGTTTCATCCTTCTTGTATGGGTATGACGATTGAAGATGCTAAGAAGTTGGATCGGTTCTTGTGCTCTGATTGCTCACCTGATGAACATGCCAACAGATCATTAAATCACTTTCCTGTATCGCCATCTATCGAAACTAAGGTCTCCCCCTCCCCCCTTCCCCTTCTTGCGGCATGCACTGGCAAGTGCATGGAGAGGGATGTATGATGAATTTTGATGCCATTTCAAGTGCCATGCAATTCATGCTTAAGACAAATTTAGGAATTTTCAGCATTGTGCCACATATTTAGGAATTTTGGCATTGTACATATTTCCTCATCCATTAATTATGCATGCATTTCTCATTAGGATAATTTCTGTTTCCCATAAATTGAGATAATTGCACTCATAAAATAAGATAATGTTGGCTCTTAATAGAGGCATGCAATTCTGGCACTCATGAACTATTGGATGGAAGGACTGAACTAGTTTATGCTATTAATTTTATATGCTGAAGTCTCTCAACCCTCTGTTGTACTATTGGAAGCCTTCAGAATTCCCTGAATTTCCCATCTTGACAATTTAAACCATGAGCTTCCAAAATTGGCTAACTTACAATTACATTCTCAAATACGAGTTATCCTTCCTGAAGATTCTTATGTTCTTCAGTATGATCATGCTTGTTTCACAATGACACATTTGATAGACCTCTAAGCTTCTATATACAGTCAGGCACTAATGAGCACATTTAACGGTGTTCCCTCATCAGGGATCCCTTGGAAGAGGATTGAGTTGGCTTAAGCAATTACTTCTTTGGAATGCTAAAGAAAACCAATCATACCCTTACATACATGGTTGAGATAATCCTTAGGAAAAGTATTCTGTTTCCACCAAGCAGTGGGGTCCGGGAAAAAATAGGAAAGGTTAAGATGATAAATCATGATGAGAGTTATCAACACATTGACAGTGATGCGAGTCCTTTTTGCAAGCTCAGCTACTTTTGGGGTTTTTTGTGTGCTAGACGATTCTGCAATTAGCGTTACCGGAACCTTTTTTCCTTTTCACTTGGTTGTTTTTTGTATGATCTTGCCCTTGTCGTGTCAGTAAGATATACTTCTTTTCCCTTTTGATGAGATCTTGTTCGTTTAATTGTGGCAGGTGGAGCCTAAGCGACGGAAGAGATGACAAATTGACCACGTTGTGAACAGTTAATGGACGCCTACTTTCTTGTCGTCTGCTACAGTGGTGTTTGTTGTGAAACTGTACAGTGCAGAGAAGAAGACCATGCTTGCATAAAATTGAGCCTTGCATGGTGTCAGATATCTCCGTGTGTGCTAGACTTGGGATGTGTCTATTTCGTGTTTGCCCCTAAGTGTGGCCTGAAAAGTGAGTCCGTCCCTCTTTAGAGCAAATGTGTATTTATGCTGAAGTTGGATGACTCTTGATTATTATCTTATGTTAGATTCAGTTTGTTTTTATTGAGCCAAAGATTCAGTTGTATTCCCTGTGCTCATTTAAGCTTCTTTTGCTCGAATAATCTTACAATGGGGCGAAAGGGGAATAGTGATCGTTATCATACGACGACTGCGTGGTGGTGGTCAATGCCGGTCTGATGTTGGACAACAGTTATACCGATTTATAAGTTCTCAAAACTCCTCTGTTTTCGTCTCTTTAATCAGAGTTGGTCCTCTATATTTTGTACTGCTTTGCCTGCCCGGATGATTACAAAGTAAGCTAACAAGCTACTTCACTTGACTAACAACAATTACTCACCGCCCATGACACCTATTTTCCTTTTGACTCTGAAGCATTCTCTTACTATAATTTGCTCCGTTTCTTGTTTCTCAGAAGGGCATCTCTAAAACTTAGTTGTGTTTCCTCTCTAGCCGCTATGTTGTTGTAATAGACGACCTGTGGAACTTCTGAAGCGCGTGATCTATTCTACTTGCATGAGTGGCAAAATCTGATGAAAATGAAACTGATTGGGTTCTTCACGCTTTATGTCGATCAACGGTTACATGCTTGAGCAGGACGATTGATGTCTGACCTCCGAATTATTATGCTTCGTTTTGAACCTTCAAACATTATCACAAAAATACGCATCCCTATTTGTGATGTGGTATAAAATCTCCAGGGTTCATATCACTATAAGAACCACCACCTTGGATTAAAATGACATGGGTGTACACAATAAGCTAACTGGTAGCAAACGCATATGGACCTTATTCGCTCAAAACCCAAGCACCATCTAAAACCCATCCATCATGACATAGGACTTCCGACTTGCAACCTACCAAGAACAGAAAGTAAATTGAAAAAGTCGTGCCAGATAGAAGGACCAGTTTGTCAGTAGAAGCCATGAGAGAGCACTAATCATCACCATAAGCTCGGAAACTATACCGCTCTTGGTATGGTCCATTGAAGTAAAGGTCAGCCTCAAACCACTTTGGATAAAGCACGAGGTCACCGGCCAAGAATTGCATGTAACGTTGGCTCCCCTCAGGCACGACCCTGACTTCCCCTTCCTCGACGTACACCAGCTGATCCACTTGCCAGTCCCAAGGCAAGCGGCACTTGCCTGTTTTCCACACCGACCATCTTGAAACCCCGAGCTCCTCGAGCCGTTCCTTCGACACTTTCCTCTCCACCCTCACATTGTACAGTTCCTCCAGAGGTTTCTCTATCCGCATTGCCCTTACGCCACAACATCTCTTGAGGGCATGACTACATTTCTTGCTGTCTCTGGTGCTTGCTCTCTGGAAGGAAGAGCCGAAACTTGGAGTCATGGTGATGCTCGCCATTTGTATGTGTGAATATCTCTCCTTATGAAGCTCACCTGAAAGAATGCGAGATCATGTAGATGTAACAATGATAAATGACATGTAAAACAAAGTTTGTAAATTCAGCTTCTTATTCAACAACGTGTATGGTACACAAATTCAGGCACAAAATCTGCAAGCAACCACAAAAGAACGATATAAAACCCTTGCTGTTCATCAACGTTATCAGAAACCGGAATGCCCCAGATGAAGCATTCATCACAATGTTCGCATTTCGCATTTCATTCTCATGTTTAGATGGCATCGGATTTAAGCCATATCTATCCGGAAACTCCGATGGATTCCTCTCACCTTTCGCGAAAATTCAACAAACAGACCTCAAACACGAAAGAACCGCCCAAACAAGGAATCACAAGCTAGGCCAGATTACCTCAGATTGGAAAAAAGCGAGAGAGATTCACCGTCCGATTCAAGCAGACATTTTCACAAACAACCGGAGGGCATCCCAAGTTCTCACCACTTCAGAACAGTTCAAGAAACGATCTTTAAGTCACCAGAGGTGAATTTCTTCTCCATTCAACACCATTCCAAAGCCTAAGAAGAAAAGATAAATCAATCCCATGTTTTTAATCTCTTCCTTTTACCTGTATGAATAATCTTCGAAGGAGATCCTGAGCTCGGTTCAATCTGGCTAGAGCTAAGCTTTAGCTAAGGTGTGAAAAACCCTGGACGAAGCAAAGAGGGTTTACGACCGTTCCTTATCCAAATCCAATCGTTCCTCGCTCTTGCCTCTTAAAAAAACCAGATGCATCTCATGGGCCGTTCCACTGTCGGCCCAAATCCCACTTCCGACGTGAAAATGCTAATTTTGAGCCGAGGATCCCTGGACATGCACGCGCATCGTACAGTATTTGAGATACCTGATGATAATCGACTGGTAAATTTGGCGTGTCATAATCTAAAGAAAAAGGATCGATTTTGTATTTGTTCCTCTGGATAGATCCTCAAACTTTCAATCTAGGAAATTGAGTTCTCTCGCTTGTATAATTTGTGTTGAATCTTTTAGTCATTAACTAATTAGCACACTAATATGATGTTTGCTGTGGCAATTTTTATGTGGAAAGAACGAGATAAAATTGAAATTCATAACAATGGCATTTGACGGGAAAAATTACTCTGTGCGTCTATTGCGAGCTAATGTCGTGTAACTAACCTGTCCATGAAATATGTATAGATTCTCAATCAAATTTAAATTTAAACTTTAAAATAAAATCTCATCTCTAATTGGTTGGCTTCTTTGAGCGTCAATATGTCGTGCGGTCACGTGACATGACTTTAATGCAAAATAACTTCTCGTTAAATAGCAATTTACCTAAGGGTGCATTTGGAAAGTGATTCCCAAAGTCCTTTGCCTAAAGGCCCTTGGGTAAATATTAAAGTGTTTAATGGACAATTTTGTGAGCTTATTTCCAAAATCTTCTAAAGGCCATTCTCTCAAGGCCACTATTCACTAGCATCGGGCATCCAGTATTTTCAGAATGTTGGAGCTCATAATTAGTGCAATTTTTATTATAGCTTTGCCTTCACCAATTTTTGCTATTCCTCTTTTACCCTTGAATATTGGCACAATACTTCTCTCTCTACTCATTGTGTCTCTCTCTGAACCAAAGGCATGGTGTGAACTGATTCTAGTCTTTGAGTGCTGGTTGTCGAGGGTCAAGTGTTGCCAAAAGTCGATGGTCAATAGTAGGGGTAATTAGTTCCAGGTGAATCGGTCACCACCCAGGAACTGAACGGAACCAAAGTATATATATTTTTGGCTCTTTAAATGGTTTTTTAATTTGTTAAAACTGAAAATGAAATATGTCAGACATACTGCTTTCTTTAAGTCTTCGTGGGACTGACAAAAACATGTGTGCAAAGAGGGAACTGAAGCACGCTACAAGGGAAATGTTTGGTGGGTGTCCATGTTCATTCTATTAAAACACCCACACCTCCCCTCTCTTTACTCTCTCTCTCATTTGCATCGGGCACCTAACGTTTCCTCCATTGACGAGCCTCTTTCATCTTCCTCTTTTACTCTTAGTTTCCACGTGATGAGCTCTACTTTCGTCTAGTTCACTATGGAGGGGGTTGCACGAGGCCATGGTGGTGGCTGTTCAAGAGTGGAAGGTGAGTGCATCGAGAGCATGAGGTGAGAGGCTGAGGTCTAAAAGAGAAAAAGAAAGGGCCGTATAATTTATTGAGGGTTGCCTATTGGTCGTTTCCTTTGGTTCAGTCTGCTGGTTTGGTTTGATAAGCTTATGCACAAAGAATTCAGAACTGAACCAATTATCCTTGGTTCCAAAAATTTTGGAACCGGATCCCTAGTTGCCGGTGGCAAGTTGGTCATGCCAAATTTGGAGAGCTGATGCATGATCAAGAGAATTGAGAGTTGTCAAGGTTCGTGTGCGACGCCGGCCGAGGGTCACATGACAGTCATATTCAATTTTGAGCCCTAATCGACATAATTGAGTGAGCCCAGTTGAGGATGGCCAAGTCAAAGACTTGAGGCTTGCTGTCCTCCTTAGATGTGACTTGGTTCACCCAGGGTCAAGCGACTCTAGCAACAATTGACCAGGCATCGCGCGGCCTTGGTGACGGTCCTGGTCATGCCTTTCAGCTTCGCCTAAGTTGGGTCACTTTGCAATTTTGATTTGTATTAATTGTATTTCATGAAAACCCTTTGGCTTATTAGCCTTTTCACTACATCAAAATCCTTTAACCTTCTGTCCATTAATTTGTCCAAAGGCATTTCCCAAAAACTCTCCCTAGCGCACCCTAAAGTCCAATTATCAAACTAACTATGGAAGTAAGGATAAGCGGTTCTAGGATGGCTTAGTCCCTTGCCTAGGACCTAGAACGGACCTTGTATTTCCTAGTTTGAAAAATTTGGAACTGAAAGCAAACTCAGCTAGTTCTCGGTTCCGTTCGGGAATCGGCCACTTTTCTTTTTCCAAGTTAAAATTCAAAATTTTATTATAAAATATAAAAAAATCCATTTTCTAAACGAGAATATTGATCTTGATCAAATGGTTATTGAAGGTTTATTCATAGTGGAGACCATAGTTTAACTCTTGATGAGTGCGACACTCTTTTATTTTTTTTTTTAACTAAATGGTGTGGAACCGGTTCTTTCCTCGGTAGAATTAGTGGTTCCGGCCTTCTAACTCGAGAACTGAACTTGTTCTAGATATTCCGAAAGGGGGAACCGAGCCGGCTCTCCCTTGAACCAGTCCGGAATCGGATGCGGGGCCGGTGTTCCCCCGTTGTTGGAAGTTCACCACGCGAGTGACCTTAAGCACGCGTGATGAGATGATTGTTGGCCGTGGAGTTGATGACACCGGGACTTCCTTTCAACTGCGAAATCATTGGTTCAACTAAGTCGAATCACTGCCTGCGCACACGCTTGTGGGCTAACCTGTACGTTCACTTTGATGCACCACCACCATGTAATGGCCCTAGGAAATCCATTCCCCATTAAATCATATCTAACCAAACCTCTTTCGAGAAAATGGTCATGCTCGCCTTGAGTTCGTACTTCTTGCATAAATAAAGTCAAAAGTTCAATATGCTACGATATCGTGATTGGTGCAACGCGCCATATAATACATGATATAAGTCTGTACGATATTTTATTCGAACGATATACCGTCCTCTTCATCGTCGCTTTCTCTGCCATTATGGCAAGGGAAGGCTTCAAGATTGGGACATGGGTTTGCTTCATAAAGAGCTTCCTACTTTTAAGCAAGGATGCAAATCAATTTATGCGATCATGTGAGCTCCTAAATAATTGTCGCGCTAACTATGTAATTGTCAGACTAACAAATTCTTTACTTAAGTTTTTTGAGCTTAATTCCTTGTCGCAATAAGTTAACGCTTCATAATTTTATTCGCTAAGAGCATAAGCGAATTTCTTGCATTAGGACATCGATTATATATTTAAGCTCCCCAAACAAGACCTTGGAATTAAGCAACAAATGTTCCACTCGTTAATATAATTCAATTTTCTTTTATTTTACTGTGTCTGAAAAATGACTGCTGACTACATAATGGATTAGTAATTCCAAATATGACTTGTGATTGGAAAAACAAAGAAAAAGATAAGAGAGACAGGACCATTTGGGCTCTCTTCTTTCATTTTCCAGGCATTTACTTAGTGAGGGAACTCTTTTCCTAATTGGACCCAATCAGAGACAAACATATATTCTCGATAAAGAAAATTTATTAATTGCATGGCGATAGGTAGTTGCATGAATTCAAAGCGTAATTACACGGAGTAGCAGGCATTCAATCTGCCCTCGTCGTCCTCTTCCCAGCTGCCATCACTGCAAACTCAGCTAATAAAGCAATGATGATAGCGACATCTCATGATAATTCATGGCAGCAGCGATGGTTTCAATATATCTCCGAGCGAAACAAAAAAGAAGACAAAAAATGAAAAACAAAGAAGGGCGGAACGCCCGAGATTTTCTCAGCAAAACTAGCGAGCAAAAAGTGGGTTTCGGCAGCTTCAGATGCTTTCCAGATGGTGTGCTTTTTCGCATCCGAATCTTGGATCGACCCCCCCAAGATAATGGAGACCGCACCCATAAGCAAGATATCAAACTAGGGTTTCTCAGCCAGTAGCAAGAAGAAATTCAAACGGTAATGAACTGTGGTTCGAATAACAGATACATATAAATCTCTCAATCTCCTTCTGTACAGAAATCTCTACAATCGAATGTAAAAGAGTTGTCTAATCTCATGATCTGTATAACCAGTTTATAGGCGTAGGACACCAACCGGCAAACTGCGGTTTTCTCTCTGTAAAACCCCAAGTGTAAATTCATGTATATATATAGACAGTGGTATATGGAAGAGACCTCTTGGGGCTTTGAAGTCTTGGAAGCTACCTCTAGTTGTGAAGAGGGTTCGATCCGGTAGGTACCTTCCGCTTCTCTGAACTCAAATCCGGGCCGGCTTGGCCTGCGAATGGAGAAACCGCACCTCCTTTGAGAGGATGAAGATCGTGAACAAGTAGTTGGTTTGAGGTAGAAGGAGACGATGACGACGACGAGAGGTTCGCCATCCTTGTCATCGTCGAGGTCGACCACCGAGCAGAGAAAACGAGATTCGGAGCACAGAAGAGTAGGAGGAGAGCGAAGAGAAGGCAGAGGCGAAAGCGATCCATATCTGCAGACACACAAACGGATCAGAAAAGAAGTATGCGTGTCCGTGTTGGACAGAGATTGACAAGGCTTTGCTTTTAAGCTTTTCTTGGCTTTTTTAGCTCGGTTTATATAAATGGACGCGGTCGGTCCATGTAAATGTGAATGGTACGAGACACGTTTTCTTGGTGCTTGCGACACTTGGACAGCTGACATTGATCTTTGCTCGGAATTTCCTGCCGAGTATCTATCGACTTTTGTCTCCAAGCGTACACGGACAAGTCTAGAAGTTCTTGACAAAGGCGAAGAAAAGAAAATCGCATTGCACACGCACGGGGATTGGATCGATTATTTTATGGATAAACACAATCGATTGAACCAATCGCGTTCGCAAAGGCATTTCGTGAGCCGGGTTTGTTGAATAAATCGTATTTTCGTCCTTGCACTTCGGTTTTTGGGTCTAAGCCTCGTGCCGATAAAACCCAATAAAATTCGGTCTTTTGAAAACGAAAATACAGAGACTTTTCCTCTCAAAATGATGGCGGTGAGTGGCGGCATCCATAGGTCGCAAAGTCAAGGGCGAAATATAATAGTGACGACGGGGAATGACCGAGTTCGATCTGCCTCATGTGAAAACTCGAGATGGGGAGATGATGATGACGGGTTTACAGCTGTGCCGACTTTGGTTTAATTTAATCTTGTTGAAAATCGACTGTACCTACCTAATCAATGTTGACCTATACATACATAAACAATCTGCAAAGAGCATGGTGCATGCTTCTCTTTTCTTTACGTACAAACTAGTCAAAAGCAAGATAGGGCACATGCAATCTACCGTATTGATAAAAAAGATAGATTTTGACTAACTCATTGTTACGAAGGATAATCGAGACATGCGGTGATGGATGATAACGTTACCAAAGTCAAAAGCGGGCTAAGCCTTTTTTTTTTAATTAGATTGATAAGCGCATTGACCAGACCTTTATACTATTGATTCAGAGTCATATTAATTATACTTTTTAAGTCCACGACGCACTTATGGATAAGTTCTAATCAAGCTCTTGTACTGTCAATTTGAGCGATGATAGAGAGATCCGAATTTCCGTTTTGACATTAGGGAATAGGTGGAAATGTTGTGGAGACATAGATTCCGATTTCCATTAACATGGCCCCCTAATATCTACTTCAATTTGACAGATCTTCTTAGACTGAAAATTCCTCATCTTTTTTCTTATAAAATGATTATTTTGACAACCTGGTGAGCTGTGAATGGTAACCCAGAGAAAGAAGTTGCCATTAAAGGTGAAACCAGGCAAATGGGCAAGAAAAATAAGGTCCGAATAATCATAAGTTAGCTGTCTAATCAGATCTAAAAAAAAGTCGCATCGATCCCTAGGTGGCCATAAAAGGAGGAGTGGGGGATTCGAATTACACGGGTCAACCGTTGACTTCTAGATGGTACGGAACGCTCAGAACCAACCAAGGTGATGATTTTCATTGTTCTACAATAGCTGCTTTTATTTTCCTTTATTGTTTTCTTTGGTCATGTGGAATAAAAAGGTCAACTTCAACTCGTTTAGTTGTTCGACCAAAAAAAACTCGTTTAGTTAGATTCCGTGTTATTTTTTATGCGTTAATTTTATGTAATAAATAATTCATAAATTCATTTATATACAATATCTTACACTATATATATGTGATGGAATTTCAAAAACCAAAAATGTAGATTATTTATGAAATCCTCCGCTTAATGATGTGCTATCTCAATAAATCAAAACATATTGGAGTAATAATTACAACCCCACCTAGTTTCTTTTTCTTCATGATCTACATAAGTCTTGTAATTCACGATCCTCTCACGACCACGACATGAGAAGGTTAGTGGGGTTTGACCATATTGGGTCAGTGATTTTTGCAACCAGAAGATCCTCAAAATCCTTCAATGTGGACATCCAAAACGTTGACTCTTCTTTTCCCCCTCTATGTCGCCCACCATGTTAGCAAGATTCACATTCAAATCGATCTTCCCCTCTGTTTCTTTTCTTATCTTGGTGTGGTTTGTCGTCCCTTTATTTCACACGCACGACGCGAATTCCCGTAGGGCATGATGACGGCTTTGAAATCACTTGATAAGATGTTGACTTTAAATACTCATTTATTTGAATGGTAGGATGGCTAGGAGTAGGAGTTTGTAATTTAGAGAAGTGATCCAATAATTAAAATAAGAAGTGCTTCTTCTTCTTCTTTTTTGTCAAAATTAACATTTTATTCATTTTCACAAGAAAAGAAAAACAATACAATTTAATTGCAAACCAAGACAAATCACAAACAATTTCAAAGTAAAACAAGTTTTAGATAACAAGATGAATTATAGAACAAAGTTAGTAGTCATATGCTCAAAGAGTAAATCTGTGACCTTTTTAAATCAAAATCAATGATTGATCACTGAATCCATTTTCAATAATAAGCATGTACCAATAGTTCCATCTGTTGTTACAGCTTTACCCTTTGGCGGTGTGCTTCTAGGTTCAACATCTTCAACACCATTGTTGTTAAGAGTAAAACAGTTAACCAAACGTGGATTTGATTGTGAGACCAAAACCTTTATAAAGCTGCTTTGATCTCTTACGATATTGGATTTGTACACTAACGAAACTTGGGGGAAGTGAAATTCCAAAAACATAAACACAAAAGTCCCTATATCTAAACTAGCTCGAGATGGAAATCTTTCAGAAATGGGAGAGAGAAGTTTCTAGATCTAGAGTAGATCAAAAGGGAAAATCTCCTCAAATGGGTATAAAGTAAGGAAAAGAAAATAGAGAACCGAATTAGTCAAAAAAAAAAAAAAAGGGAGGGGAGTGAGAGATCTAGTTCAAACTCTTTCCCCATTGAGGTTGAAGAAGAAAGTTGTGTGGAGATGAAAGGAAGAGGAGAAGAGGAAGTTGACGGGAAGGGTTTGATGCAAAATTTGACCTAGGTAAATGAGAATTGCTTAATTATTCGGAACAAAATACTTATTTAAAATTTGAATGGTGCCACGAAACTTTTTACAAGAAAGCAATATCCGAAGTTTCATTAGATAGAAACGAGGCAACTTTCGTCGTACTGCGATCGGCTATCATGAACCGATTCGTCACGTGACAAGGCATATGACATCTCCATAGTAGTAGATACTGCCCGGTCGAAATCTTTTTTTTTTTTTTTTCTTTTTGAATCATTCTATTAACTTGTGCTGTGGGTTTAAAAGGCGATCATGGGTCGGATGGGCTTTTGGGCGGATTCATGTACAAGATCTAGGCAGAATATCCACCTAGACCCAATTGTGAGGCCCATGGATATGGCAAGATCCATACAAAATCCCACATAGGCCCGATAAAATCTAATCGGACTTGGATCTAATGAAGGACTAGGAATGCAATGGGCACCAATATAAAACCGGATGGTTTGGGACTAAACATCTAGCCTCTAGGTAGCACGACCGTCTTCTGTTCCTCTAATTTTTTTGTTATTTTGCTCTCCAAAACAAAAAATAGAAATCCATTTGGTAACGTCAACTAATTTTTCTATTTTCGAAATAAAAAAGTAGTCAGGGAATAGATTTAAAATAGAAACGAGAAGTAGAATAAAGTAATTTTTTGTTCTCAGGAACAATTTCTAAAAATATATATTTTTTAATTTTCCCCTTTTCTTTTCTTCTTTTTCCTTGCCGCTCCCCGCGGACTGCCATCCGCCGGCCTACCGATCACTACCATCGCCAACCATTGGCCGTGACCACTTGACCGCTGCTCGCCGCCGACAGCTGACCACTAATGCTCGCAACTAACCAACAACGCCCATTGTCAATCGCCACTTGTCGCCAACTTCCAGCTGGTGGCAACAGTTGGTAGTGGGCATCGTCGGTGAGTGTAGGTTGGCGGTGTTGGGTGTCGGTAGGCAACGATAGGTAGCGGGCGACGAGCGGTGGCGACGATCAAACACGTTTATATTTTTTTGTGAATCATACCAAATGTATTCCTATTCTTTTTTGTATTCTGATGATAGAAATTTTGTATAGTTACCAATGTTTTACTCAAAAACTGTTTCGAGGAGTAAAAATAAAAAAGAACTATTTCTAAAAAAAAAAATTTATTCTCCGAAATAGAAATATTATCATTTACACCCCTAATTTCATTGTTCAACCCCACTCAAATGAGTTAGAGTGGGGCTTATTCAATCCAAAGTACGGTGGACATGTCTAAATAGGCTTTTACTTTTTACTTTTTTTTTTTGGTTTAATCTATATTTTGCGATAAAATATTTCTCATGGTCAGAGCTTTCGAAACTTTATTGACACGTAAATTACATTTAATTTTTTCAAAAACTCTTATGATTTGAATAGTATGTGAACTTTGGGTGAAATTTCCAAAAAGACGCCGGCCAGTATTCGTATGGACGAAGATCCTTTGCTCCTGAATTCACTTTGAAATTTCCCGAAACATGATCCTTTCGAGGAAGTGTAAAAATCTCCTTTTCATCCGGATATGAAGTTTAAAAATTTCATCGAGCCCCAAACACATTGAGCGGGTTTGGATTGACATTTTTATTTTCTCTTTTACATAATTAAAAAATTTTCCGATACAAAGGAGAGAGAATAATATAGGAAAAATTCCCTAATTCCAACTAAAGGCATGAGGTGCTATCATTTTCTTAAATAACAGCTTAAAGTTGACTTTTTGTTAAATAAGAATCTAAAGTGACCATAACGATTTTAAATAAAGTCTGACCTCACCAGTCGTCGATCAACTAGATATTCTGGCTAGTCAAGAGCATTTTCATCAAAGGACAACTTTAATTTTAAATTATTTTGTCTTTTCTTTTTTCTTTTCGATGGGGCCAATGACCCTCTATGATATCCGCTGCCAATTGTTTTAACAGTTTAAATTTTTAAAATAATTGGCAGTGATATCACAAAATCACTAGAGGTCCTAAGTTCGAATATCTCTAGGCCTCATTTATCTTTCCAATTAAATTTCCATGCTTAGTACTAAGCCAAAAAGGACCAAACTAAGCGTGATGTTAGTCTTGGGACTCTCTCATCACAAATTTTAACTTGAAAGGTGAGACTTTCCCCCACCCTCATACTTATAAAACAATAACTACTGAACAATCTCCCTCTCACACATCGAGTTTCGATTGGAGTCACGACAATTTGTAACTCTCCTGTGTGACTATTGGATCCAGATTTGTTGGCAACTTAGGCCCTGATATCAATGTTGGATTGTCTTGGGCCTCTCTTATCTCAAAATCTAGCTCAAGAGCTGAGGCTTTCCTCACACTTATAAATCAACCATCAATCCCCCCTCACACATCAGGCCTTGAGTCGGAGTGGCAATAACTTGTAACTCTCCCATTTGACTATTGGGTCCAAACTTGTTACCAACCTGGGCCTTGATACTAGCCTCAAAAGATAGCTCAAAGGGTGAGATTTTCTCTCACATTTATAGATCGACCACCAACTCATTCCATAATTGATGTGCGACAACTTCAATACCCTGAATCTCACCCAAATCTAGTAAGGGTCAGCCTCTCTTGTGGCTTTCAAAGGCTGCCTACCCGAAGGCGAGGGTGGTCCTCATTAGATCGGGCGAGGGTGACCCTTGCCTAACCCTCTCTGGGCATCGTTGATGGTCAACCATCGCTTGAGATCGACCACCGGTGGAGAGAATAGATAAAATTCAGAAAAAGAAAAAAAAAGAAGAAGAAGATAAATGACGAAAATACTTTTAACTAACTAAAAAGTCAAGTCATTATTTAAAATTGACATAGCCATTTCATATTTTAATTGAAATAAGGTTCACTTCAAGTTTTTATTTGAAAAAATGAGGCTACTTCATGCTCTTATTTGAAATTTTCCCAAAAATATATACATCACCACCAAATTAATACCGACACCGATATGCAACATGCAATACGACATGACATGATATAACACACCAACATGTTATTTTTCAAAAAACAGAAAATCCTAACATGTCGGGACATACGGTATATTAAATGTATACATAATAAATCATCATTTTTATGATTATTTCAATCAAATTAATTTGATTCAAATTCACAAATACATAAATAATAAAAAAATCCTAGAATGAATTTACATTAAAAAAATTAATATACCATTTATTAATATCATTCATTAATTTAATTTGACAAATTTAATTTCATTCCAATAATCCATAAAATTTGGAGAAAAAAATGAGCAATTGACATTCTGAACTTGCGTGTCAAACGTGTCTGAAGAAAAGAGAAAAAAACTTGGGAGATGAATTGTATATCACGGGAAGTGAAAGTTAGAACATAAGAGAATATTATGTTTTTCTTCTTTTCACGTTTATTATTTTTATTATTGTTTCTTATTTTTTTTAACATATATACATTTTAACCCCTCATTTGTTAACGATTTTTAAAATTGACCTCACGTGTTGGAATCACGTGTCAAAAACTCGAATTCAAAATTCTGACTTGAGTGTCGGAGAATGCTAGAAAAGTTAATTAGGTGATAAATTTTTTGATATGTGTTGACTAAGTATCCAAGAGTGTCTAAAAATGTAGGCATGTATCAATATGTCCGATACGATATGAAGGCTCTCGAAAAGTATCGATACTTCTTAGGTCGTTGTCTCGTCCTGAAGTCCAAGTTCCAACCGACTTCAATATGAAAAGGAAAGATTGCCGACGAAAGGAGCGGCTAGCGGTTGGCTTTCTCATCATTTTCAAGGTAAAAGATTGTGGGCATCCTTTTCTATATCGCGTGGCTAAAAAGTAAAGTCCCACTTTGACCCAAACTCTTCCTCAGCGATTTAAAGAAGCCAACTTACATTTTTTTCCCTCTTCAAACCCAAAATCAATATTTATCATTTGTAAACAATGGCCTCCAAAGATAATATCGGATGGTTTGGGACTAGACACCTAATTTCAAAGCTCGAGTAAGGTTTACTCTACCCCAAAATAAAGTCGGCACGTCCAGATAGACCCTTACAGGCAAAAAAATTTCCTCGTATCCGGAACTTTCAAAACTTTCACATTGGATATATATTGCTGTGTAAATTTATATATAATTTTTCTCTGCATGAATTTCTAAAATTCAAATAGTGCTTGAACTCTGGTGAGATTCCTAGATATCCAAGCCAGTATTCATACGGGTGCAGAAGGATCTTTTGATCTGAATTCACTTCGAAGTTTTCAGCAAAACATGATCCCTTCGAGGAAGGAAGTTCACAAATCTCCTCCTTTTTTTTTAAGTCCGACCCGGCGCCATTTCTTCGCACCGTGGCCCTTCCGGATGCTTTCCTCGATCCATCAGTGGCTGACAGCGTCAATCCAAGTCGACCCGGAATCCAAATCCAACTCGCAGAGTCAAAGAACAAACTCATTTCCCACGGCGACTCGTCGAGAAGTGGCCGAGAAAAGACAAGACAAGAGGGAAGAAGAAATCCCCCCACCGCGATCCAGCTCTTCGCTTTCTGCGGGTAGCCGCGCGCGTCTCCATCGGCGGTCGTGGCGTGCAAAGCGGATCGAGCGGGGTCTCTTTCGCCTGATCTCAGCAGCGTCGCGTGGACCATCGACGAAGCTTCCGACGCAAATCGCACGCCCTTTCGGTGTTAGGAAAAGGGCATAACGTAGAAAAAGGGCTGTGATGTGAGTTGTCGTGAATCACGAGCCGAACAATCTGTCCGTAACCCGCCGCACGGGTCGAACTGAAAAGGGGAAAAAGACGTAGATGGTCCGTGAACTTTGTTTCGATATGCAATGTGACCCGTGGAATTTTTATTCGTTCGATGTGGTTACCGAACTTTAGTTCGATTTGCTATGTCATCACTAAACTTTTAAATTACTTTTAGTATATATAAGGTTTAGTCACTAAACTACATGAAAATATTTAATGTTATCTTTGAATTTGGATAAATTGAAAAATAATATTAAACATTTTCATATAGTTGAGATACTAAATTGAAAATATCTTGAACAATTTAAAGATTTTGGATCACATTGCATAATAGAATAAAGTTCAATGCCCTATATCGAACGAACTAAAAGTTCCTGATCATTTATGTCATTGTCCCAACTGAAAAATATGGTACTCTCCCTTCCACTTATCACATTTCAAAGGAGCAAAGGACCCCATTGCGGAAGAAAGTACGCCGCCTTCCTTGAAAAGATAGGGCGATATTGGATGGCGATCCTTTCTTTCCTTTCAGTTGACTCAACAACAGGACTCCTTTGATTTAGCGTCGATCTTTGATAGAAGAAAAAGAAAAAACAACATTCATGGAAATTCTGTGATGCAATCTCTTTTGAACCGAACTTGCTTATTACGTGATGCATCTCTTCTTTGCATCTCTTTTTGCCTCTTCTCGACATTTGCCCTCGATTTTAAGAATGAAGGAATGTCGCCCAATTGCCAATATTTTTATCTCAATAATGGCATATCGCATGCATGAAAATTGCCATTCCACCGTTAGGCAAGTTCTCATTTTTTATTTGTCGATAGGAATCGCGGATCAGTCAAAGAACTATAAACGAGTAATGTAGTTTCATTACCAGGAGCAAAACGCACATAGGTTTGAATTGGGCCAGAAAGATAAAAGAAGGAAAGTTCGAAACAAAAATTAATTGCAAAAGTACTAAAATCTGAAAAAAAAAAAACACGTCAGATTAGCGGATAGAAGAGATTTTTCTTTCCATAGTTCATGGTACAAATAAGGTAGTCTCGTTGCTTTCGAAAGAATTTAAAGAGTTGCTTAGTTATTGAAAGCTCGTCTTGATTGACTTTCAAATATAAAAATTAATTCAAATCTTGCTGCTCTGGGCACATTAATTATTGTCAAATCTGACTCTTCCAAAAACTTTCATAATAACACGTAAACAAACTGGATTAGGTAAAATTCTAGGATTTAATTCTCGAGTAAAAAAAATAAAATTTTCCCCATTATGCTAGGACAAGAGATTTAATAACATCATATAAGCAGAGGAGAAATATAAGTGAATGGAGATTTCCCAATAACGCGCTAAATTAAAGGGAAAAAAATTAAAAGCATTAAAAATAAAATGCTGACGTGATTAACTTAGCGGATCACAGTTTCCTTATAAAACAAAAAAAAAAAAAAAAAACGAATTCTTATTAGAAAAAGATAGCCAAAAGAAAAGTCAACTTTCTTGTTCTCTACTCTTTTACAAATATATATTCGCAGCATCTCAAAAATTACGTACACCAAACAACCCCTTCGTGTAACCTCCCATCATTTGAATTCTTGGAGTTTCTCGATTTTTTTCTTGTTCGCCATGGAAGCTTGGAAAGAAGAAGACGAAGAAAAAAAATCGCTTTCCGATCACGAGGAGAAGGAAGAGCTGGTCATTGAATTGGGAGAGCTCGACGTACGCCGACAGGAAGAAGAAGGCGGCGGCCCCAAGCCCGAGCCAGCCCTCACTGAGAGCTGGCCGAGCCTCGACGACGTGGAGGCGATCCTGCAGTACACGTTCAACGACAGAAGGCTGCTGGAGGAAGCCCTCACCCACCACTCCTTTGCCGACAGGTCGTTCTGCTACGAGAGACTGGAGTACGTTGGCGACTCGGTGCTCAACCTCCTGTTTACCAAAGAACAGTACTTCCGGTACCCGGGCATGCCGCCGGGTTCGCTGACCAGGCTCCGGGCCGCCAACGTCGACACCGAGAAGCTCGCCCGTGTGGCGGTCCGGCACGGGCTGCACCGCTACCTCCGTCACAAGAAGCCTGTTTTTCGAGGAACAGGTAAAGCCACGTACATACAATCTTTTGATTAGGGGATTACGGAATATCCTAAAAAAAGGGAGAAAATTTGGCGTAATTAGGTGATTATTCCGGTAATCTCGACCGAATCTCAAACGATTTTATTCTCCATCAAGGTACGTCGCCTTGGATTATATATTAAATAGCTGAAAAGTGGTGAGAAGCCAAGTCAACACTTAATAATCATCTATGAGATAATCCGTGCATGGATGGATTTTACACGTATATTTCCTTTTCTTTGGTTGATCAAATTTAGGGGTGTTTTCCCAGATTGCAGAATTCAAAAGGGCTATTCTAGATTATCCGTTGCATTCGAGCGGTATGATTGACGTGCCCAAGGCCCTAGCCGATATTGTTGAGTCGACTATCGGTGCCGTCTTCATTGATTGCAATTTCTCGCTGGACGTCGTGTGGAAGGTATAAATTCAAATTCTGATCTCCCGGACCATTTTCGCGAGCTCTATGTTCTCAAAGTTTTGTCGAAAAAAATTTCCCTTATTTATTTTGCTTATGATATCTTGGCTTAGGCCCGACATTTTTGCGCAAGTAGGCAGGCCGGGCTTGCTCTATTCTAGAGCTTTTTGTGAAGTAGAGTTTGCTATTCTTATTTTACTTATTTAACTTTAGATTTATACATTATTATTTTGCTTTATGTACTTTTTACTGATCTACTATTTTTCAAGTTTATGTAAATAAGTTGGAAATATCTACATTTGGCCCGTGTGGGTGAGGATGGCATGCCCTTGTTTTTATGGACGGGCGATGCTTGAGCTTGGGCCTAGTAGGGCCACATAAGATTAGGGCTGAATCGGTCCAATCGGGCTTGCTTAGGCCCACCCAATCTTTGCTCGTCTAATATAAATAAAAGAAAATGTGGTTTAAATATTCATTATTTTTCTTTTGGTAATCCAAGTTGTTTTTTGTGTTTTAAGACTAACTACTTGTGAAGTCCATGAAAATGTTGCTAACCAATTTGATGTTGTCCCCATTTATGGTTCGATAGGTATTTCAAAGGTTGTTGGAGCCAATAATTAGTCCTTCGGCCCTTAAATTGCATCCGGTCACCGAGCTATATGAGCTTTGCCAGAAGAAGAGTTTGAAGTTGAGATTTGGCCCTTAAATTGCATCCGGTCACCGAGCTATATGAGCTTTGCCAGAAGAAGAGTTTGAAGTTGAGATTTGTGGATCTATGGAATGAAAGCTCGAGTTTCATTGTGTTTGTGAACGATCGGCTTGTGGGAAAAGCCACGTACAAGCCCAAGAAGGACATTGCTCTAAATAGAGCAGCCAAAGATGCTTTAGAGAATATTGGAAATTTATTTAGCAAGGAGGAGAGTTTATCGTGATTTGAAAAAACTAGAAAGCGACAATGATCAAAATAATTGTTGATAATGTCATTTCATTTCTCCTTACTACCATAAACTACCGACTCATTTTAGCAAAACAAAAATAGACCCAAAGGAATGTTGTTGCAAACAATGTCAAATTAAGCTAGAAAGAACTTCCTATACGGCACTGTCTTCCTAACTCCCAACCCTAATAAATCATCAAATCTAGATTGGATTGCATTGTTGATAATGAACAAATCGTTGCCTATTGTCTCCCATAAGCAAGCCCCTACTAGTATGTAGAAATTGTTTTCAGTTAGCTGAATTACTTTAATATTTGACTAAAACAGGTTAAAGACTAGCAATTGTTTTCAGTTAGCTGAATTACTTAATATTTGACTAAAACAGGTTAAAGACTAGCTTTCATTCCTCGTAATTTATACCATCGCAAGAGAGCTTCGACCAAAAAAAATTAAAAAAAGGCAAAAGAGCTACGAACCTTATGTTATCTCCAAGGAAAAGATGCACGCGACAAGAGAGACAAACTAAGAAGATCTAAGATCCTTCAATTCCATATTTTAGCTTGTAGTTTAATCGGACTCAACAAAAATAGACCCAAAGGAATGTTGTTGCAAACAATGTCAAATTAAGCTAGAAAGAACTTCCTATACGGCACTGTCTTCCTAACTCCCAACCCTAATAAATCATCAAATCTAGATTGGATTGCATTTAAACTTGCCCCAATTACCCTTATGATAAGCTTGTGTACTTTACCATGATGTAAAAGGTTACTTGGAGATATAGCACAGATTAAATAATACCGGAAATTTAAAAGGGCCTAATGAAAATATTTGTCTGACAAGTGGGCATAACATGCTAGAGCAAATGCTACACTTGAAACCTCAAATCAATGAACATAGCAGGGCGGCTTATCATCTCCAAAATACTAGATATATGATGCGCAAAGTTAATTTCTTCAACTTACTCGAATTCCACAGCTATGGAAATTTAGATATTGGTTCATTTCATGCTTACCTTCTTGGAGTAAGCTCCTTTGTTCTAAATTGGACTCCAGTCGAATAAACCCCAATACAGCCTAGAAGATAGATGGTGGGTATAGCTGTCTTACAACTAAAATAATGCGTCTTGACCAACCAAATCAATAAAGAAAAATATTGGATTTTCAATTTTACTGCAGGTTGAGGTACGTGTACATGGTAAAATAAGTCATCAAAGAGCTCTCGACGCTAAATGTTGTCGACTCAAATGGATGATTCGGAGGTGTTTATTGTGAGAAGGGTCGCATAGCTGTTGAGCGAGATTTTGTCATATGGAAATTCAAGGGTGTGGTCGAAGAAAAATTTAAATATGGTACACGAGACTTTCCTTACTAGTGGAATGAGTCATGCCTGGTCACCTAAGTTTAGTAATCGAATAAACGCCAATACAGTCTACAAGGCAGATGGTGGGTATAACTGTCTTACAACTAAAATAATGCATCTCGACCAATCAAATCAATAAACAAAAATCTTGGATTTTCAATTTTACTGCGGGTTGAAGTACGTGTACATGGTAAAATAAGTTATCAAAGAGCTCTTGATGCTATCTGTTGTCGGCTCAAATGGATCATTTGGAGACGTTTGTTGTGAGAAGGATCGCATAGCTATTGAGCGAGATTTTGTCATATGGAAATTCAAGGGCGTGGTCGAAGAAAAAAATTAGATATAGTACACTAAACTTTCCTTATTTGCAGAATAAGTCATATTTCTTTTAAAATTCTATAAGATATTCGAGAAAAATAATGATGAGACCACTAATTCAGAATCAATTCTATAGAGATTCGAGTAGAACCCACGCATGGTCACTTACGTTTAGTAGTATTTTAATCAAATTATTGGCACTTCCATTTCAATTTTAGAGCCACCAAAGTATAGTGGTATTTTGACATTATGAAATTACAGTTAGAATGTATACCGAGTAGATTTGAGCCTCTGATCTGAGCTCTCATGCCACGCAATCAATATGTAAATCCGTCGAGTGATAAAATGGTCGCTTTGGCTTTTATCTGTAACTCACCTTATAAGATGATCTTCTCTAACTACATGAAAGATACATGAGTAACGGGGACTACAAAATATGCCACAGAACAGGAGAATATTCAAGGCACGTCGCCTTCTTCCGTTCTCTATTGATCGTATCAACGCAATGAGTTCACTCGAGTCAATTCAATACTTAGCAAACATATCACCGTCCTTAATACCCTTTAGTGACGGCGTGCGAATCGTCACCTATCACCTCCTATAAGCCAGCCGCTGTTGCTATTTACAGATTGTTTTCGGGTCGGTCGCCGGTTGGATTACCAGTGGCAGTCAAGCAGCCGTGGCTAATATGTAGCTATTAGGGACGGTCATCCGTCCTTAAAGGGACTTAGACAATGTGAAGCAACAGCTTCTAAGGAACTCCTCAATGAGGATGCATTAGTAAACTGATCCAACTCCTTTCGCAAGGCAACAGAACTCCGCAACCACAATATACACAAGCACAACTCTACCACATTGAATATACCATACAAGGATCGCCTCACTCGAATCACATATCAATTGAATTGGCAAGTCAAAGCTGGTGGAAAAATCGACCAGAACTTCTAATTTAAATAGTAGCATAAGATATCCTCAGACCCTTTTTGACATTGAGCAAATTCTTAGAATAGAAAGTAATGATTTGATCTTTGGTCAGCCACAGTTTTCGGCATTGCAAAATCTTGACCAGGGAGTGAGCCAAGTCTCATTGAGCTCTAAACCTTTTCGTCTGTAAACATGGATCGAGACTCCTAAAATTCTATGAGCTCGTATGGCAGGATCCCGCATCTATACAAACTCACCATAGTAATAGGAATAAAGAGGAAATACGTCTAACTATCGAAACAAAAATCAACTGGCCACAAAAAGGCTCGCCATTCTCAGAGCAATGGCATGGCCTCAATCAGTACCTCCTTCCGGGTCCCCCGCGGCCGAAGGCCTGGGCGGGCATCATGACCTGCGGCTGGACCTCGACGAGCCCCGGAATGTCGGACATGCCGAGGGAGGCGAGCATGTCGAGGGTCTCCTTGTCGACGTTGATCTCGTCGGTCTTGATGGCCGACACGTCGGGGACGAAGTCCATGCGGCGCTCGCGCTCCTCCTCCTGCAGCTTCAGCGAGATGCCGCGGACGGGGCCCTTCTGGATGCGCTTCATCAGGTGAGTGGAGAACCCGGCGATCTTGTTCCGGAGCCTCTTGGACGGGATGATGGCGACCTCCTCCAGGACCTTCTTGTTCGTGTGGAAGTCCAGGGTCATGCGGGAGTAGTACCGCTCGATCACCTGGCGGGAGGACTTCTTCACGGTCTTGGTGCGGACGCGGCCCATGGCGGCGGCTCACCTGTTCCGCCGTAAGAAACCGGCGAAGTCAGATCCAATACCGGGAGCAGGCTGTACTAAAAGGACGTTGGCAAACGCGAATAACCCATGAAAACTAATGTCGCAGAAACCTCCGACCACCCATAAAAACTACTGAAACGACGACAGCTTTACGTGTAAAAAAGAGAGAAACTACATACGACGGATGCAGACGAATCGAAGTTAGCAGAGAGATTGAGGCAGTGATTTCTGGAGACCGCAAATTTGCAGTGGAATAGCGAGAAGAAGCACGAGCTTACGATGTTGCTAGATTATGCTCAGGCTGTCGGGAGGAGATGAAGAGCGAAGACGACGGTGGAATGCAGCGGAAGAGCAGCACCCGGCGACGGCGACGGCGACGGCGAAGGGAAGTTAGCTTTTGGCGACGGCGACGAAACTATGTTTGTAGATATGAGGGAACGAGGTAGGGTTTCTTCCTATTGGGGTGGTTGTTATCAGGTGCGGCCGGTCTTCAGATAGGCTTTATCCTAACGAATGGGATTCTGCCACGTTAACCCGGGGGGTCTACCCTTTGCTTACTTGGGTTGACTATTGGCCAAGCAACGGTTCTGATGTAAGTAATTCCTGATGCAAACGGGCTGGGCGGTCGGGGAACTTTTGGGCTCTGGTGGAATAAATGGGCTTGGCTCCTTTGGGCCCAGTATGTAGGCCTGGCCCTAAAGAAGAAAAATTGGTATTCATTCGCATCTGTATTTGCGTAATATGTAACTGATTCCTGAAGCAACAATTTCCTCCATTCCTATCTGTATTTGCATAGGATAATAAAATACCGATATTTGTTGTAAGTGGCTGGTTTTTATTTTTGAAGCTCCACAATGTCTGATTAATTTGCAGTGCCATGTCATTGAGAGAAATCGTATCATTGTGCATGAGATGGGATGCTTTTGACGTCGAACCTGTTTTGAAGGGAAAAAGATTCAGATATCGTACACTAAACACTCTTTAAAATATTTGAGAAAAATAATGATAGTTATGGGCACTAATTCAAAGTAAACCCTATCTGGGTCTGAGTAAATTCCATTTATGTTCAACGGAGTTCGGAAAAATTTTCAATCAAATCATTGAACTTTGGGATTTCAATTTTACCCAATGATTTGGAACTTTTAATTTTGGGCAATTAATGCGCTTTGACCTACATCCAACCAATTCTCAATGAACAGTCAATGTGACAAATCATGTGGCTAATTATAAAAATAACCTACTTTTGTTTATCAAAATGCATGAAGAAGAAGAAGAAAAAGAAGATTGAAACTCTAATGTTATCAATACCAGAAGCAATTATGCTCGATTTGACAAAGACGAATAAGGTTCACTTTACAAACGAACTGTTAGGTGGAGGAAGCGCATGTCCATCCCAAAAAATTTTAATTGACCAAGCATTATGTCACAATGATTAATTATTAATTGATCAAGTACTATAATTAAATAAGCCGCCAAAAGACCATTGCTATGAGATTAGACATAATCATGTGATGTGCCACTGGCCCAAAGGCTGAAGATCCACTCAATATCAAGCTTAAGGGAGCTTTCATGGGTGCCTGAAGAAACACGATCAGGCAAGTTCATTTGCCAGATCACGCAATGTCCCCGCTTACATACCTATGGAATTAGAATCCTTACCTAACTACGGGTTTGGTTTCACTTTGCAAATGAAATTTAGGTATAATGCAAATGCTAAAAGCCATAACCTTTTGAGCAAATGCAAATTGTTTGGTAAAAACTCTTTGTAAAGAGACTTTGAATTCAAGTAGTGTTTGATAAAAAAAAAAACTTTTGTCGACTAAGGTCGCCCGACCTCTGGCGAGAGTCGCGTGATCTAGGCAAGGTTCGCCTAAGGTTGCGTGACCACGAGGGAGGGTCGCTTGAGGTTGCAAGACCTAAGTGGTGATCGCCCAAGGTGGTGGTCGCTTGGACCATCCGACTTTGGCCAACTCTTTGCCAGCCACTCGTTGGTCGCTATTCTCGTGTGAAGAATGAACAGTTACAATAAGGGGCAAAATAAAATAAAAAAACTATAGAACTGGTGAAGGTATTTTTGGAAGGAAAGAAATATTTTAATCCTAGTTTCAACATTCCATAAATACTACTTTGTGAAGTTGGGTGGGAGTAGCATTGGACTTTGTGTATTCTCAATGTCAGCATTTGGCCGAAATTTATTTCAAAATGCTTGTTAAATGCTTCAGCATTTTCTCGAGGGACTTTAAAGGCTGAAAGCCCCTTGAAAAATATAAACCAAATGAACCCAAAGTGATTTGACGTGAATGCGGAGACCATTTTACTAATAAAGACGCTTTGGGAGGATTTTGAGCAGGTGGATTTCCCTTCCTCGTAGATAACATGATTCGGCATGTTGTGACTTAAAGAAGGGAAGAGAGAAAAAAAAAAAAAAAGGAACTGACATTTATAGTACAATACGAAACATAGTTAATCAACGGAAAAAGTATCAAAAAAGTCTTAAACCTATTGCATTGTTACCAATTTAGTCCTAAACTTTTTAATTTGACCAATTTAGTCCTAAACTTTTTTATATTGGTACCAATTCGTCCATCCGCCAATTTTGGCCGGTCGCCGACGTGGCAATTTTTATGATTTTTTATTATTTTTTCGAATTTTATTATTATTTTTTTATTTTTTGCATTTTCCCTTTTCTTTTCGGGCAATGGTGGCGAGCCTCCGGTGAGGCTCGCCGGCCACCGGGCGAGGGCCGCAAAGCCCTCACCGCCATCGGCGAGGGTCGCAGCCCTCGCCCGGCCTCTCCGGGGCCGCGGCGGCGAGGCCATGGCGGCCATCGCCGGCGAGGGTCGCGGCCCTCGCTCGCCCGGATCCGGACGAGGCCCGGCCTCGCCCGGGCGGCGAGGGTCGCGACCCTCGCCTGCGCTTGGCGATGGCCGCCATGGCCTTGCTGGCGGCCCAGGGAGAGGCCGGGCGAGGGCCGCGACCCTCGCCGGCGGCAGGCGAGGGTTTTGCAGCCCTCGCCGGCCACTGCAATAAAAGAAAAGGAAAAACGAAAAAAAACAATAAAAATAATAAAAATTTCGAAAAAATAATAAAAAAATCATAAAAATTTCCACGTCAGCGTCCGGCCACAGGCCGACATCCACGTCAGCGCCGGTTGGCCAAAATTGGCCGGATGGACTGAATTGATACCAATATCAAAAAGTTTAGAACTAAATCGGTCCAATTGAAAAGTTTAGGACTGAATTAGTACCAATACAATAGGTTTATGACTTTTTTGGTACTTTTCCTGTTAATCAACCATCTTGTTCGAGTAAGATATTTTTCTATGTTGGAAATAATTATAATATTTCTATTAATTATCTTTATCTGTTAATATTACACGTGTATCTGCTTTGATTGTGCATTTATTGATTTGATTGCCTTAAATAATCATTTGATAAAATCTATAAATAGGTTTGTTCTCAGTACCGGATTTCATATTCATCTCTTTCTCATGTTTACACAAATTTCATATTCCTCTCTTGTATATATTATTTTCTCAGCTTATTTTTTTTTTATACATTATGAGTTAGGATGACTTTTTAGTGTAATTACTTTTAGCAGTCAAACCCATACACATAGGGAGTACTTTTCTATGTCAAATCATTACTCTCTTATGAGATCGTTGTGTGTTACTTCCCACTGAGATAGAGTAATGCTTTTCTTTCATTTGAAGTGGTCAATCGACATCTCAAGCAAATTTGTGCTTAATGAACTTAATCCAAATCGTGATCGTCGACGTGTCATAAATCAAGTCGTGTCAATTACTAAGCTTCTCACGGCGACGTATCATCCCAATCATATAACCGTTTTTTAGTAACTTGGTCAATGAATGACGTGACAAATAAAAATCAATGACAGCGCATGATGTGCATAGGAAAAGCTTTGGTTTTTTAATTAGAGCTAGTTCAATACTCAAACTAGTTTCTATGTGCAACCACCTTATTAAATAAAATGTAAATGTTACAAGGGTGTGCAAAACAGACCGTCTTAATTGTGAATCGTCCAAATTGGACCGGCCAGTTTGGTCCAGCTCTCAAGAGAGTTGTTCCGATACCAGATCGAACAGACTAAATATACTTTTTAAATTTATTATTTCTTAAAAATGTAAAATGTAAACTAAATATTATCTTGATCCAATTTCAAGTAATGGGGGAAAAAGTAATGGAAAACAAATAGTGGGAAAAAAAAATAAATGAACGGTTCCATTGGATCGGATCGGACCGATAGTTTGCTTTGGTTCCCGGTTCCGATTTTTTGGAACCGGTCCTCCTAGTCCCATTTTCACCTTGGAATCAAACCGAATCAAGAACCGATCACCCGTTATAATATCCTCAAATCACTCATCTATTCAACAAAAGTTCTACAAAAAGTGCCATAACTTTTTTGAACCACTGGAGTGTCATAATCTTTAAAAAAAGTTCTTTTAAATGCCGTAACTTTCAATTAATCACTCGAGTGTCATTACTTTTTAATACTTAAACAAAATTAATGGCATTCAAGTAATCAATTGAAAAATTATAAAAGTGATTGTAACATTCAATTGAACTCTGTATGAAAGTTATAATATGGTACTTAAACAAGTGTCATACAAAAATTGTGGCACTTATGATTTTATTATTATTATTATTATTTTTGGTTAAGGGACGTGCACGAGTAGGAGTGTTCAAAATCCTCGTTCCACTCGGACTTTCGAGGACGGGACCACTGTGCCGTCGCCGACCACGAGCCGAACAGTCAAAGCCCATGCAAAAGCGGAGAAAAGGAAAGGGTCCAAAGGCAAAGCATCTGAGAGTCCCATTTGTCAAAGCGACCTCCCCACGGCCCCACCTCGTACGATTCAACTCTTAAGGAAAGTAGCCGTTACATATAACCCTCCCCCTCCTCTCTTCTCCTTCCCCAGTTCCCACCACTGTACTCACATGGCCTCCATTGCCGACACCCATTCGTCCACCTCTCTCTCTCTCTCTCTCTCTCTCTCTCTCTCTGTAACTGGGCATCCTTAAAAGCAAGAACCTTCCCCCCGCAACATCATCAAAAAACCGGTCTTTACCCATTAATTTATTTGCACCCCGCAAGTGAATGCGCATAATTTAATGAGCAGATCAAGGAGCCCAAGAAAGGAGGGGAAGGGAAATATAATAAAAACCGAAAAGCAGCCAATGCGAGATCTAATGCGACTGTTGGTTACCAAAGGATAAACGCCACTGTAATGCCATCGCCACCTCGACCCATCATCTATCTCGCTTTCGTTTCGTCTTCGATCCATTATCCTAGATTATCTCTCTCTCTCTCTCTCTCTCTGTGCTCTTGCGGCACCTGACGACTGACCCTGTTCTGGGCATCAATCTTTTTTGCTTCCTGCTGCTGCCTTGTGCCTCGAAAGGTGCGTTTCTTGCTGTTCCCTGCTGGGTTTTTCGAGCTCCGGCCGTGTGCGAGTGTCGGGGTGATCGGGGAGTGAATGTTTGACCGTTGAGCCCGGGTCTCCGTTTGTTAATAGGATAACGAAGGCAAACCCCGGCACACCGGCTAGAGGTCAAATTTAAGTTCTTGTGGTTTGCTCTTTTGTTTTTGGGCAAATGGAATCACGTTCCTTTGTGGGTTTCGAATTTATCGTGTAGCTGTGAGATTTTTTTTAGGCCTTGTTGATTTCCCAATTCCAGTTCTTTCAATGTACGGCTTTAAGCAGACATTATGTTGCAGTAAAGTCTCCGCGAGTGCCTTTGGACCGATTGGCGGGGCAAAGGAGATGTTTTTTCCTTGTGAAGATTTACTACAGTTGCATCTGGGATCTTATGTTCTTCTTGCTGTCAATTAGTGGACGTTTCTGTTCTTGGTGATCGTTTTGTTTTAGTGGGCGTTTCTGTTTTTGGTGATCGTTTTATTTTCTGTTCATAGTATTATGCAAAAGTACTTGGTTGTCCATCCAATTTGCCAGTCTTTTTTATGTACACTGATTTTTATGTGTTTAGTGCGCTTTGGCCTGCAAAGATCTCGCTAGGATGTCCAAGCTTGAATTTTAAGTCGATGATGCAACTGCGTACACTTCAACCTCTGAGAATGAGATGCGTTATCTGGCATACCAACATTGATATATCGTGATAGGGGAACATTCCACTTAGTCGAGGATGACCTCAATAATCTTCTAGAAATTCTTCACAGATTCCCTTTTTTTTTTTTTTTAATTTTGTAGATTCCTTTAATTGATGCCAATGGTTCACCATTTGTATTTATATTTTCCTTTTCTCTTCCAGGAAATTACTTTACATTCTTTACTTTGAAGACCTATGGCTACGCTTAGTGATATAGGAGTTGCTGCTGCTATCAACATCCTCAGTGCATTTGCTTTCTTCATAGTATTTGCCATCGTCCGAATTCAACCTTTCAATGATAGGGTCTACTTCCCTAAATGGTATTTGAAGGGATTAAGGTGCAGTCCATTACGCAGTGATGCCTTTGTGAGCAAATTTGTGAACTTGGATTTGAGATCGTATCTGAGATTCCTAAACTGGATGCCTGAGGCATTACGGATGCCAGAACTTGAGCTAATTGATCATGCTGGACTGGATTCCGCTGTTTACCTGAGGATCTACCTGCTTGGGTATGCTTGCATGGATCCCTTAATATGCCTTGTGTAGTTGTCCTCTGCAATACGTAATTCTCTGATTAAGAGTGACAGTTTCTTGAAAATCAATCGATTGTTTCACATTTGTTCAAAAAAAAAAAAAAAAAAAGAAATCGATTGTTTCACATGCAAGCTTACTGTTGAAGAGTTAAAATAGGAGTTGTTCATCCGTGTGAACTTGTTTGATGTCATCAATATTTGTGTCTTTTTGAGATCAATTTGGCATTGCCATACGTGACTTGAGATCCACTACTATTATTTATGGCATTTGCAGGTAAATTTTCGAATATTGTTTTGGCAACTTGTTTTTTTAGCACGATTAGGATATACTTTTCTAATTTACTAAGCAGACAATGTATTTGTCAGGTCATTTGTGGATTTATATCCAATGTGAATTTTTCTTTGTTTCTTGATCCAAGCTGATTATCACATTTTGGTAGGAATTATCTTGCATCTTTTAAAATTTGGAAACAACTGAGTGAAAACAACTGCAAACATCAACTACAATGCTTTCTAGCTTTCAGAAACGGTTTGGAAATGGTCCTGAAAATGACCCTCTAAACAAGCTTATAGAGTTTTCTGTTTGAATTTAAAAAGAAAAAAGAAATAAAATAAAGCCATTTTCGATAGGACCCTTATTTTTTTGTCCACGTACAGTGACGTTATTCTATTCCTGTTGCAGGCTGAAAATTTTTGTTCCCATAACCATTCTTGCATTTTCTGTCATGGTTCCTGTCAATTGGACCAATGGCAGCTTGGAGCATTCTAAATTCTCCCACAGTAACATAGACAAGCTTTCTATCTCAAATATACCAAATGGCTCACCCAGGTATGCCATGCTTTCTAATGCTGACTTTCTTGTTTTAGTTACTTCATAGACCTGTCAATCATTAGCCTGAGCTCTTCACATTGCTAATGTACATCTCTCTCTTTCTAAAATAGATTCTGGACCCACTTGGTCATGGCTTATGCTTTCACTTTCTGGACATGCTATGTCTTGAAAAGGGAGTATGAGATTGTTGCATCGATGAGACTGCAATTTGTTGCTTCAGAACAGAGGAGGCCAGATCAATTCACGGTCAGATAACTATTGTGCTTACTGGTAGCATGATTTTTGAGGATTACTAACTTGCCTGTTGCTGCAGTTCATCTCATAGTTATCTCACACATAGAGACTCCTAGGTTTTGGGCGCATCTATGCCCACTTGCGGTGATTGTGTATATCTGGTTTTGATTTTGCATATGGACGTGTTTTCATACAGGTAATTGTTAGGAATGTGCCTCCTGACCCTGATGAATCAGTTTCTGAGCTTGTGGAACATTTTTTTTTGGTCAACCATCCAGATCACTATCTCACACATCAGGTTTGATCATAATGAAAAGCACTTATGGCCATCCATAATTCTATCGGACTTTGTTCTTACTGCCCATGAAATCTTTGTATGGAGGACATGCTGATTTTGTGCCCTTGTCTATTGAAGTTTCGTCACTTTTGTGTATGAAACTTTTTTATTTCTCCCGATCAGGCCAACTTCATAATTGAATTCCATTATGTCTATCTATATCGATTTATTTTCCTCTCTTTTTCTGGCCATAATGTAGATTGAACATAGTCCCCCTTGTACATCTAGATTTGTGCAAGAACCAAGAATTATGCTCAAAGGAGCAGACCCTATTAAATTAGTGAACCACTTGTCTTACAACTTGTGAGATGTTTGAGCTGAATGTCTAGGACAGAGGTGAATCACTGCTTGCTGCACTTCCACGCCAAGTTATCAACTGACATGGTGTGCACAAGTCGACAACATTCTGTGAAGGTCATAGAACCCGAATTTAAGATCATGTGGAAGTGGGCCAGAGGCAGAATTCAGACTCCACATGTCTCTGTTTTTCACACAATGTTACTTGCTGTCATCCCATGCAACAATGGTCTAGTATCTTTCTTTGCGGAGGAATTCTTCGGGGATATTTTGTTCATCAGTTAGCATTCTGACTTTCAAATGATTTTTATCTTTTTATCTTTCCAGTTATTGATGATGATTGACTACATGTAATCTGAATATAAGGCAACGTGCAGTTGCAGTGACAATTCATTTGCCCGCAGCTTGCTCAAATTAGAACTTATGGTGCAGGTTGTGTTCAATGCAAACAAGCTCTCAAAATTAGTTGATGAAAAGGAAAAATTGCAGAACTGGCTTGATTACTATCAACTTAAGTACACCAGAAATCAATCCAAAAGGCCTACCACAAAGGTTAGGTCATCGATAAGCATCCCATGAGTTTTTATTTTATTTTATTTTAATCTTATGTCTTTGACAACCTGTTGATTATGCTTGGTCAACAAGAAAAATGATCTCTTTCTTTCTTTCTCTCTCTCTCATTCATTTCTGATTCGTTTTTTATGTGCAGACTGTAGCTCTCGGTCTTTGTGGAGAGAGAGTAGATGCAATCGATTTCTATACTTCCAAAATTGAAAAATTATCAAGAGAAGTAAGCTGCCTTTGCCAGTTTCTGAATCCTAATGCATGTTATGTTTTACCGCCCGATTCAAGTTAGTTTGTTAAACAATCTTTTCTCCCAAACTAGTGCCTCATAAGTGTCATGCCAATGGCGACTGCATGACATGCAATTTTTTTGTTATCTCAAGCTTGCTGCTGATATCTTCCCCCTGCATTGCACTCATCTGCCGAAGCATCGATGCGCATTATTTGTGTCCTAACAAGTTGCTCAATATTTCCACTTAGAACCTGTGTGTGGGTAATATTCTGTATTATAAGAAAAGTCATTGCTAGTTTATATGCCCAAGAGTATGATCTTGCCTCCATTTTCACATGACCTTTCCGTGTCATCAGTATTTCCAGAGTTGTAGTTTCACCTACAATTCTTTGCTCTAACCTTCTTATTATCTATTGCCTTTCAGATAGCCCAGGAGAAAGAGAATACTATAAGCAGCTCTAAATTCGTCATGCCCGCATCTTTTGTTTCATTCAAGACACGCTGGGGCGCGGCCGTTTGCGCACAAACCCAGCAAACCCGTAATCCAACCGTATGGTTGACAGAATGGGCTCCAGAGCCGCGTGATGTCTATTGGGCTAACCTAGCAATTCCATATGTCTCCCTTTCTATAAGGAGGCTTATTATTGCAGTTGCATTCTTCTTTCTTACATTCTTTTTCATGATTCCCATTGCTCTTGTGCAATCTCTAGCTAACATTGCTGAAATCGAGAAAGCGTTACCCTTTTTAAAGCCCATTATTGAAGTGTGAGTCCCTGCTTGTTTCATTTTTCAACAGATGACAAATTTAACTTTTAGTGTTTGTGATGGCTCATCTTCATGATAATTTTATTTGTCTTTAACACGTGACATGTCAAGAATAACTTTGGTCGCTTAGTTTCTGACTGGTATCTTTTCTTTGATTTATGATTATTCTGTTTTTTATTCCATTTTATTAGGTTAAATACCTGAATTTTTTCAAATGTCATATTTTTCTAATGTGCATGCAAAAGGATCTATAGTGTTATAAAGTCATTTGATTACAAATAAAATGATAATAAAATACTGCATTTTCTTTGTTCTTCTTGTCCATCTGACTTTGGCTATACCTCTGCCTGATGAGTTGTTTGTTCTTCTGTTTTTTAAGTTACATTTGTACTGAACAATGAGAGCATTTTTTTTTTCTTTCTTGCAGGAAAGTGATAAAATCATTCATCCAGGGTTTCCTTCCTGGAATTGCTTTGAAGATATTTCTCATATTTTTACCATCAATTTTAATGCTAATGTCCAAATTTGAAGGACTTATAAGCACATCTACACTGGAGAGGAGATCGGCAACAAGATATTATCTATTCCAATTCATAAATGTATTTCTTGGGAGCATAATTACAGGAACTGCATTCCAACAGCTCAATAACTTTCTCCACCAGTCAGCAAACGAGTATGTTGCCCTTGTCATACATACAAACGCTTTGCCAGGTTACATATTTTGTTGCTGGGCAGATTGGATTTTTAGGCTTTTTTATACTACTCCTGATAGGATATGTTGCTAATCTCATAATTTGGTGATGAGTACATTCCTGGTAGGAATATACTAATACCGGTAGGAACAAATCGCTAATCCCATTATGGGCCGCTGTGTCCGTAATTCAGAACATAAAAATGTTGTCGCTTTGTGCAGGATTCCCAAGACAATTGGTGTCTCAATTCCGATGAAGGCCACTTTCTTCATAACTTACACAATGGTTGATGGCTGGGCCGGAGTAGCAGCAGAGATACTACGATTGAAACCCTTAATAATTTACCACCTAAAGAACTCGTTTCTGGTCAAGACTGAAAAGGACAGGGAGGAGGCAATGGACCCAGGAACTCTAGGTTTCAACACAGGCGAACCTCAAATTCAACTCTATTTTTTGCTTGGCCTTGTGTATGCTGTGGTGACTCCAATCCTTCTGCCTTTCATATTAGTCTTCTTTGGATTGGCCTATGTTGTGTATCGCCACCAGGTAACTCAATGTGTAATTAGAATTAACATTATATGAGGCTCTATTTCGGGGTAAAGTAGAGGAACTAATGAGGCAATCCAATGTTTAGAACGGATTTCTGCTCACCTATTTAAGTGTGGATAAATAGAGTTAGTTCGGAAAGAAGATAGGAAAAGCCTAGTCTGTTCCTTTTTATAGTTCCAGATTTTTCATATTTGAAATTTCTGGTGTTTATGACATTGTTATTGCAATAATGATTTCTTACAAATTTATTGCGCCACATTGCAGTTATGTCGTCATATGTAACTTCCCATGCATAGAGAGGCAAAGCAGAAGAGTCTCTTAGTACATTCACTTGAATATTTTAATCCTTGATGAGTGGGTGCCGTATACCTCTTTCTTCCTACTGTTTATTTCTTGTTTCTGTGAATCTGCAGATCATAAATGTGTACAATCAAGAATATGAGAGTGCTGCAGCTTTCTGGCCGGATGTTCATGGGCGCATTATATTTGCAATGATCATTTCACAATTGCTTCTGATGGGGTTATTAAGTACAAAGGCAGCTGCTCAATCGACTCCTCTTTTGATTACCCTCCCAGTGTTAACCATAGGGTTCCACTTGTTCTGCAAAGGTCGCTATGAGCCTGCTTTCCGGAGATACCCATTGCAGGTTTGTCGAATTCTAATAAGTAACTTATTTTCATTACATGCACGTGGTTGCATTGTTTTGGGGGACTGGACCTTCAAATTTAATGCGTCTTTTCCTGTTATTGGACTAGTTTTTTCGTCTCTCTAGATAATAGATATCATTAGCCAGGACTGTTTCTGGTTTCAAGATTTCTTCTTGCAAGGCTTCTGGCTTTTGGTGCTCAAATTTAGCAATTCCTTAGGGGTTTCTGTTTTTGATTTCTTTTTCGACGTAATCCTTGGAAAGGTGATTGCTGTTTAATTCGACTTTTTCCCCCAGAGACAAAAGCAACAAAAATAGGAGGTCATGTATCTGTCATTTTTCACCAACATTCTCTTTCACTTCCCAAGCACTCAGGACCAGCATATTTCCTAGCACCTGTCTTTCTCTCTCGCGTGAGCTCGTGCGTACAACATGATGTAGATACAACCTGCTTTCATGTTCACATTCTCAATTCTTATCATGGGGTTTCAGGAAGCTATGATGAAAGATACATTGGAGAAGGTGAGGGAGCCGAACTTGAACTTGAAGGGTTTCCTACAAACTGCTTATATTCATCCAGTTTTCAAAGAAGGAGATGACAGCGATAGCGATTCAGCGACCGACGAGATCGTGGAGGAACCCGTGCTCGTCCCGACAAAACGACACTCTCGACGGAGCACACCGTTGCCTAGCAAACACAGCAGCTCATTCTCGTAGGGGATTTTCCCTTATGCCTCCTGCGAGTCTTTGTTGTACATTGAGGTTGTCATGAAGGCTTCAGATTAAACGGTCGGATATATGTGAATAATAGAACAGCTGCAGAGTAGGTACATGACATAAGGTAGATATACAAAATGAGGAGATCTGGCGGGCGAGGAAAGAACTTTAAATTGTGCGTTCTTGTACTTCCCTGGTCGTTTTGGTCCTGTCGGAAAAGCCAAACGCGTGGCCAGAAGTGATCCATTAGTGTATTAGATCAGAAATCCATACGCAGATTCAATATTCTTCTGTGACCGTCACGGTCGCTTCATCTCGACTTGTGCTCGACTCTACCAATTGATTAATGATGTCGAATTTGAAATCCAAGCACTACCCATTTCGGCTCGGCATAGTGTAAAGTTTGGACTGATTCTGTCGCTCTCGTGTCGGCTCGAGGCATGGAGACCGATCACGGCCATCCAAATCAGAAACCCACCACCAATCCAGAGTCTCCCCCACAGACCTTTGATAAAACGTTCCTCGGCGGTCATTTTCCCCGTTGCTTTTCCACCGAGAAACTCACGACTTACAAGCGGCTTTTGCCCAGATGTTTGGACGGCAGATTAAATCATTGTCAACATTCCTTTTGTTCGATGGAAGAAAGAGACCATCGGTATGTCTGTCACCCAAAGTTCTTTACTTTCCTTCATCGCTCTCCTCCATTATTCTGTCGCGGGAAAAGGTCCGTTCCATCCAAAAGTCAACTGTCTCCTTCGTCTATTGTTGTTGTTAATTCTCTTTTTAAAGAATTAATACCATGAAAAATCATAATCTATACACCCATAAAGTATAAATATTTTGAGCATATGCTTAGTTGGTTTAAACAATCGGGTGTATGAAAAAAATATTATGTTTTATTAAATTTTATCATTAAATTGCCGAGTTAGGTAATACATGATAGTCGACGGATGAATCACTTTGATTTTTTACCCGTTTGTCGCAAAAGTACTGATTTGTAGTTTTTTGTGGTATTCATGGTATTGATTTAATTTAATAAAAACTAATAAAGAATAAATTTATCACAAACATAATAATATTTTTTGTTAAATTTCATCGTTAAATTGCCGAGTTGAGTGATATGTGGCAGTCGACGGATGTATCGATTTGGAATTTTACCCTCCATTTGTCGCAAGAGTAACAGTTCATAGTTTTTTATGGAATTAATCTAATTTAATATAAACTAATAGAGAATAAATTTATCACAAAATTAATAATTTAGAGTTTTTGGTGGTCAAAAAATTAATATATGATAAATTTATTATGAATATATCAATTTGAGATATTTTACCATCAAAAGGTTAATTTATATTAAATTTATTATAAGTGTATCGGTTTAAGATTTTTCATGTGATTATTTCTTATTTTAAACGAAACTCGTGTTGAACGTTGATCGATTAAGAAATCGTACAGAGGCCCACTCGCTGACGCAGCAAGGTGGGCCCACACGTGCTCTATCCTGGGGTGCGGACCCCTTCTGTTTCTGTCTCTCTCTCTAAATTTCTAGGTAAGCAGTTGCGTCCTCCAGGTCCAGCTGGAATCTAGAGAGAGAGAGAGAGAGAGAGAGAGGTCTTCCTCGGGCGATTGACCGGAGCGCGTCTTCTCCGCCCGGGAATCCCCCGCGCCGGCGATCGAATCCGGCGGACGCGCGACGAAGAAGAGAGAAAGCGGGGCGCGGCGAGATCGATGGACGAGGTGCTCACGGCGGCGGACGGGACCTCCACCTCCTCGGCCGCCGAGTCGGGCGCGGAGGCGGCGTCGCTCCTCCCCTACAACCTCCCCCTCATCTCCTCCTTCCTCGCCTTCGCCCTCGCCCAGTTCCTCAAGCTCTTCACCACCTGGTCCTCTCTCCCTCTCCCTCTCTCTCTCTCTCTCTCTCTCTCTTGCTCGATCTGCTGTGCTTTGGCGCGATTCGTTGTTCCTGATTTACAAGTTGTCCTTTTTTTTTTTTTTTTTTTTTTTTTTTTTGAGTTTGCTTATGGACGAGCGATCGGGATGTGTTTTTTCATGCGTCGTTAGAAGATGTGGCGTGTTAGGTTGTGTTCAGTGTGCCGGATTTCGCGATTGATTGCTGCAATTCGACGATTGCTTAGCTCGATTTGCTCTCTGATTTTGTAATATGATCTTCGGCAGTTCGTTTCCGAAACACGGAAAGATTCGCATCATCGTTCAATCGTTTATGGTAGTGTCGATTGGTACATTTGTTCTCCCTTTCCCAAGTTTCCAGAGGCGAAATCCAGCTTGGTGGAACACCGCCATTTTCAGCTGTTGCTAATAGACAGCATGGTGCCTATGCGGTTTTTTGTTGTTCAGGAATTATTTTGACAAGGATTTCAACGATCTGTGATCTTGTAGAACCTGTATTGGAATATCGATTACGAATAATAAGTATCGTCACTTAACCTTTAGGCCATCCATATTCCATTGGTATAGAAGTGGCATATGTTAGGATATCTCTCATTTGTCTCTCAGCTTCAATTGCATGTCTCGGCGCGTTAGTTTATATGACCCTGTCTTTAGAAGATTAGTTGTATGTTTTGGTTTGTGCCGAATGCCATTTTTCACATGTTTTCCTTTCTTCTGTGTCTGTCCGGAATTGCTGAAAGAGCTTCAGTCCTGCATCATCTGACTAAAAATGAAAAGTTTCAATTTTGACCTCTAGATAACAAAGAAGGATTAGCCCACATATTAAAATTGAAGACTGCAATGCAGTTTTATTTGTAATCCTTTCTGAATTTGAGGTATACATAGTTCTATTTCCTACTATAGTTTGTTGCCTATTGAGGGAATAGTTTTGTTACCTGGAGATTTTCTCAACATATCCTTGATGCATAAATCGTTGGGTAGTATTCTAGATGTTTGTAAATGTCTTCAAATATATGAACAGTTCTTCATACATGCAATGATTATCTTGGTGCATTGCAGTAGCTCACTCTTTTAATTGCATTTCTCTTAGAAGCTCAGGTTCAAGGAAAGGAGATGGGACTCCAAAAGACTGCTAGGCTCCGGTGGAATGCCATCATCACATTCTGCAACTGTCACTGCTCTAGCAGTGGCTATAGGTCTGCAAGAAGGAACTGGAGGATCTGCATTTGCCATTGCAATTGTCTTGGCTTGCGTTGTATGTCCTCTAAAACCTCATGTTTCCTTTTATGACTTCATACCCATTCTCATCTGTTAATCATGTGTTTTTTTATACTTTCGGAGATTTCATGCGGATTGATACAATTTTAAAATTACTCTACCTGGGAGAAGCTACATTGTCACTGTTGTAATTTATATGTAGGTGATGTATGATGCCTCAGGCGTGAGACTTCATGCTGGTAGACAAGCCGAAGTATGTTCTCCTGCCACAATCATGTATTCTGTCGTTTGTTGCTTTAACATGTGTTGCAGCATATTCAGAGTAATCATTGATTGACGATTTGTTATCTGTAATCATTTTTGACTGCAGTTATTAAATCAAATCGTTTGTGAGTTTCCACCAGAGCACCCGTTATCCAGTGTTAGACCTCTACGCGAGTTACTTGGGCATACACCACTTCAGGTATGTTGCACTTCTACCGCATCTCCTATGATACATTTTGAACAACAATCTACAGTTTTTCTATTGCTTGAATCCCTCTCCCTCCCTCGTCTTCCCTTTTGCCTTTTTCTAAAGAAAAATGATGAAAGATTGCATTTCATGTATAAGGAGTGAAATACTGCTAAATTGACCTTATCTTCATTTCAGTGCTCCATTCCAGCAGAGATTAAAGACCTCTTCAATGTTTTGAAATTAATTCTTGCAGTGATATCTATTGTTCGTGTCCAAAACATGAAGCCCTACTATTTTAATTTTCCTCTTAAGTTCATCTGTGCTGGATCTGGGGCAAGCGATTATTCAGCATCTGATTTTCATTGCATTTGGCTTGGTGCAGGTTGTTGCTGGTGCTATTTTGGGATGCGTTGTCGCATACCTGATGAGAAATACTAACTAGGAAAGGGTTGACAGTATAGATTCTTTGTACCACCATTCATAGGATGATCCCAGAGGGAGGCTAATGAAGATGTGTTTGAAGCTTATTTGAAGTGTATTATTAAGTTGGTGGCGGAATAGTTGTTGCATATGCATGTCTGCTTGTAAGATACGTTACTTCTTCATATCAATGAACCGTTTCTCCAACCTCCTGTTGATGGTGATGATACTGATATCAGGAAAGATATTTCTTTCTTTAGGAAATGAATTCAAGAAAAGGCTCGGATTTGAAAGGCAAGTAGAACAAATGAACTTTAAGTAATTGTGATAGGTTGATTCAGGTTGTCAAAAGGATTCATATTGTACATCAGTGTGGTTTGAGAATGACAAAGCTGGCATTTTGTCACTGAAGTTATTCTCTCACCGAAATGTTAGAAGAAAATCGGCGGATACTAAGGTCACGAATTTGAGTCCGCATGTCTGCGTTCTTATATCTGATAGTCAATTCCAGGTAGGAATAAGCGCTTGACAGGCCTAAGTTTTGTGAGTCACATACGGGCACAGGCACTCGCAAAACTTGAAGAGACTCCAAACGATTATTTGCTCTTTTCTCCTACACTTTCTTTGTTGCTTATATATTGATCAAACAAGAAAAAAGGGGCCGAAATTATTCTCTGCTATGGTTTCTGAGACAGAAATGCGGGCCGATGTCGTAAGCTGTTACTTTCTACTGCTTAAAAAGCTCTTTTACCCCTCAATGAAGATGAAAATCGGCACTATTGGCGTAGGACAGTGAATTGGGCAATCAAGATGTATCCTTAAATGAGCGAGCGAGACAGGGCCTCGTGAGACGTGAGCTCACTTATTAACTCTTGTTTCGCGAGACGTGAGCTCAATTATTAACTCATGACAGAACATGTTCCTAATCATTACATTCATTTCCTCATCAATGTCGTGATTTCATAGCGCAATTTAAAACGTAAGCGCATTCTTAACATCCCTCTCTCATTCAGTTTCATCTCTCCCTTTAAATTCTCCCCTCTCTCCATCTCAGATACTTTCAGTTCCTGCAAATTCTTCTCCCAGCATTACATGAGAACCGGAACGGGAAGCCATGGGCAAGAAGAGAGCTTCTCTGCCCATACGCCAGTTACTAGTGCTCCGCTCGAAGCTGGTTTTCTCTATGTTTCTCATGTTCTGCGTCTTCGCCTTTGCAAGGCTCAACTGGCCCAAATCAGGATCAAGCACCAACAAATCAAGCAATGAGGAAAAATCAAAACTTGAGACTAACCCAAAAATTGCTTTCCTGTTTCTTGCCCGTAAAAGTATTCCTTTGGACTTCATGTGGGGTGCTTTCTTCCAGGTTTGTCATTTGGTCATATAATTCGATAGCTAGTATGAAGTTCTTACATCTATATGTGCCTTTTTGATGTTGGTATGTTGGAATTTTTTTGCAGGAGGCTAATGTGAATAATTTCTCGATTTATATTCATTCAGAACCTGGGTTTGTGTTCAATGAGTCCACTTCTATGTCCCCTTTCTTTTACGGATGCCAGTTAAACGACAGTATTAAGGTATTCTTTCATATAAATTATGTTGGACATAAAATATTTGGTCTGTTGCTAGCTTTTGTGTAACTGTCTTTGATTAATTAAGATTAAGGAAGCAGCTGAAACTAAGAACGCGGTGATGTTTTTAAAAGAAACGTATGATTCTATCTTTTCAATACCTGGTCGCTTTAATGGAAAAATAATTTTGATCCATGTCTTCTCGCCGACGGTATGTCTGATGTATGAGATACTTTGTAGACACGTTAGGGCTTGAGATAAGCTTTTTTCCTTTTGTGGCCAAAACCAGATGAATTATCTGCTCCAATGGGGTTTATACGGATTTTATTTATGAGTCCTTTGTTTACTACGAGGCGAAAAAATTGCTAATAATGCGCAAACTTTGTTCATTGTAAAAAAACCGCTGCTGCAGGTAGACTGGGGAGGATCAAGCATGATAGAAGCAGAGAGGTTATTGCTTAAAGTATCTCTTCGCGATCCTGCTAATCAGAGATTTGTTCTCCTTTCTGATAGGTTTGCCCCCTCAAAGCAAAGTCTGAATAAGTTCTTAAGCCCATGTTACATTACCCCTTTTCTTGGTATGGAATGACAAACTCAAATAAGCACTTGAAAACTTGTTTGCTTTTACTTGGTCAGAAAGTTCGTAGTTAAATACACATTTGTACTCGTAACAGTTTTTGATGTTTGATTTGACAGCTGCTTGCCGCTGTACGAATTCCGCGACATTTATAAGCATCTGATTTCTTCTCCAAAAAGTTACGTGGAAAGGTAGAGTCCGTCCAGTAAATTTCTTCTTTTCAGTAAGAAATGTCCTTTCTGGTATTACACGATGACATGTTTATAGGGAAAATGAGCTAAGTCCTCTATTTTCCATGTTATAGCTATTTTGATTTTGAGGATTATCGCTATGATCCAATAATGTTGCGTGCCATACCAAAGGACAAATGGCGGAAAGGATCTCAGGTCTTCCCATCTTCCAATTATCTTTCCTCAATTTTGCCTTCATTAATGAGTGCAGTAACCCTAAAGGATTGTGGTTGGCATAACGACAATTAGCAGAAGAACTAAAACCAGAAGACTTTATTGTATCTCCTGAACTGGGTCATTGTATGATATAGTTATGCCGTTGATCTCAGTGGTTCACTTTAATCAGAAGACATGCCCAAATTGTTGCAGATGACGATGTTGTTTTTCCCATCATCAAGAAATCTTGCAAGGTATGCAGGAGAATTTGCTACATTATGTCTGTCTTTCTCCTCCTATTCATTTGGTTTAGGTTCTGTCTCAAATGTGATAGTAGCACTCTCCATGATCATTGTTTTGCACTTTATCTTGTTTGTCTGCAATAAGAACATTGAGTGAAATGGGAGAACCAAGAAATTCCTTATTGTCCTCTATTCCTTCATTGCAATGCAATAAAGGCACCGCTAAGTTAATTATGCAGAAAAAAGCTAGCAGCTACTAAGTCATAATCTCTCTAATCTTACAGAGACAGTCAAATGCAAGTGTGAGTGCAAGAAGACAGATGCTTGTAAGTCGATGCTTTCTCTTAATTGTTAAATGGCTAGAATAGCTTCCCATCCCAAAACTTTACTATGGAGGTTCCATCTTATGCGATAAGGAATATTTTGCTTATTGAACATATGTTGCAGGATCTTCATAAGACGCAGGATTGTATCCGGGACGAACATTATCTGCAGACATTGCTGGCAGTGAGTGACCCAATTCTTTATGTTTCTCTTCTGGATACAATTGACATGTTGCTAATGTGCAAAACAACTGAACAGTCCTGCTTCCTGCTCTATTATTTAGTATTAAACAAAAACAACCTTTTCAGCACCGGCGACGGTGATGGCAGCCTAATGATAAGGATCAGCCTTTCCAGAAACGCCAGGTCATGAGGTCGAAAACACTCACGAATGTATCAAGCTTTGTGCGGATGGGTTTTGGACCTCTAGCACCCTGGTGGAGCTGCAAGAAAGGCTCACCAGTCACAAATCATTAGATCATGGGGGGTGCTGATTAGATGCAACTAAAATTGAACATTCCATAGTGGGCGCTAAACTCTTTCGATAATGTCCACAGGAGATATCCCAGTTGCTCACCCCTCCTTATCCTTTCACTTTGCATGATTTGCCCGCTCCCTAGAAATGGTTCATTAGGGAATGCCCTGCCGATACATTTGCATTCAAATTTTTACCGCTCTCAGTTTTTTTTATCTGTCACGGTGAAGCTTTACTTTTTGCTCAGTTGCTTCTGTGCTTCTTTTGAAGATGAGCGGGCTCGAAAATGAATTTTTCCGAAGATCATTGACCTTCACTCTGTGGGATCAATCAGCTACACAAAACGATAAACAGTGGCACCCTGTCACTTTCGATTACGCAGATGCAAGCCCTCAAAGTATCAAAGAAATAAAGGTGAGTGATGTTGCTTACTTTGGAGGTCTGAACTTTTAAGATATCAGTCTGTGGATGTGTCAAACATTTGATAAACCATCAGTTTTGCGAGCATACATCAGAATTCTGCAGCATTCGATACCCGTAGAATGCACACATTGGATGGACGACGATCACATGCTCTATAGTTTACAATGAGCCACACTTTTACAACCACATTCTAAAATTCATGATGGAGACAGCTCGAAACTTTGGCTCTTCTTTGTTGGTTTGTATACTTTCATAAGTGACACTTTCTCAAGTTTGTTTCTCCCCGTTCAATCACGCAGGAGATCGAGGCCATCCACTATGAATCCGAGAATCGGACTGAGTGGTGCCAAATCAACAGCGCACCCGCTCCATGTTATCTATTCGCCAGGAAGTTCACACGCGGAGCAGCTGTCCGCCTGCTGTCCGAGGGACTGCTGGGTCCGTTCGATCCCGTTCCGTTTCTAAATGCTACCGGGCGATTCTTTCTGGTCAAACATAGAGATACAGATGCAACATAGAGAGCCTTGCGAATTGGAGGACATGTTCATGGATAACCTTTGAAAGTTGCATTCTACTTGGTATGAAAATTGCCCATCTGCACGGTTGGGAAACTCCGATCGCCTGTGCCGTCATCATTCCATGCTCACTGTGCTCTTCCTAGCTTCTTGAATCTCAGTAGGTCCATGCCCCACGCAAAGCAGTTCGTTTCTGAATTCTTCACTTCCGCTCCATCTCTCAAACGCACAACCAAGACATTCGCTCTTGTGGCGCCGCCCTCGTGTATAGAAAAGATTGGTAGAACGAATACCTCGATGCATGATCTTATCTTGTGAACTGTGCGCATGTTTTCGACATTATCAACGACTTCGAAAGAACAAGCTTTATTTTTCCTCTATGATTTTATTTCAATGATAATTTGTACTTTGTCGACGCGCACCGATAATTAGTCTCGAATCTTTGTACAGGTTCGAATTTTTTTCAAATGATTAGTGTCATTTCGTTATACTTTCCTCATCACTTCGTTCATCCGATCATCCAGAGTAAAATCGCCTATTTGTTTCGCCTTGATGGTGAGAAAGTACTCATCCGGGTTGGATTCCTCAATGGCGTGTAACACGCATCGATGTCGGGAAGTACCGATGGATCGGCCGATATCATCGCCCCGTGACGTCCCTCTCCGTGTCGATGGTCCAATGATGGCCCCCCGCCCTTTTGTATCGTCCCATCTATGTACAATGCAATCTGAATCCATTATCACCGTCCATGTGTTTGGCACTGTCACGGGGCCCATAGGAAATTATCAAAATGGAATCCTAGACTAATTGGTATAAAAGACCAATTTAGTCTTAAATTTTTCGATTTTATTAATTTATTTCTAAAGTTTTTGACGATTTGTTAATATAGCCATTCCGACCGATTATCATTGTAAATCACTGATATGAATACTAGTTGTTTTATATGACACGTGATAGAATTTGGCGCTCAAATACAACAAAATAAAGAGTAAAAGTAAGAAAGAAAGATCGAGACACGAGATTTATCTTGGTTACTCTTGAATTAGAGCAATATCTAGAAGATGATTCCACTAAAATTAGCATATCCTACATCTTTCTTACCATTCTCAATTATAAGAGAAAGAAATTATACATATCTAAAAGCTATTTATGGACGAAAACCTAAACCACCTATGAGCTCAAAATATAAAAATAACCAGGCAGCTTAAGGGTATTGCCCCCTACGACCCTTGCCTATTTGATCGATTATCGGGCCTCAGCAATGGCCAGTGACTTTATGGCTTTTTGGACAATCATCCAATCATCTCTAGATCTACCAATTCTTATCGTCCATGCATGCAAATGAAGCATACATGAATCACCGTTCGAGATGCGTTGGGAGGCATCCATTTGGACCCCACCTCTCATGTGTTTCTTTAACTTCACATGCAAGGTCCCCACGGCAACTCACGTCCTTCCCCTTCAAGTCAGGACGGTACAAAACATCACCTCCCACCTTGAATAATTCAATCGACGACCGCTACAGGGAGAGGAGGAGGAAAAGTCGTAACCTGGCGATGATGTGTGTTGGTTGAAAAGGGTTTTCTCCTAGTTCCTACCCGGTCCTGTGCCCGAGGTGGAAATGAGAATCATGCCAATCGAAAGGAAAAGCTCCAGCGATGGGGGGGGGGGGTGTGGGCGGCTCGTTACGTCGAGCCGTCTTCTCGCTCGAGATCTTTCGTGTCATTCTGAGGGCACGGCAGCGAAAGCTCCAACGGGAGAGAGTCAAGACGGCAAAGCTCTACCACACGTCGTGGGAGGAGAGGAGACGGGCGACGCGTGCGTTTTTACTGTTGCTATCCTCCGACTCGTTTGCAATGTGTTCCTCGACCGCGCAGTCGATGACGGTGTCGGTTCGAACTATAATCGATGGTGTTCTCGGTTGAAAAAACACCTGGTAATCATGCGCGATGCAATGCTTTTCACGACTTCGAGGAGGCCAAACCGCCTGTCATCTAGGCATCCTATGTTTGGAGAAACCGATTCGGCATCATCCCATCTACAGCGACTTCGCACCATATCTGGTCGATTCTTTTCTTACTATGTCTGTCTAGCAGGTTTTGCACCGAAAATGCTGTGGTTTGGCATATGAGGGGACCGCGACTTGCTTAGACACAGCAGATTTCCGTAACCCTGCTTAATTATCTTAACCGCTTACGAAGCTACCACTTTGCGCATAAGATCCACTCGGATTGGATAGACCGGATCGTAAGGATTGACAGCCCCATCGGCTTAAGGTGCATGCTTGAAAGGGCAATGTCTGTCTTTCTTCTTTGGACTTAGTGAATCGTGCTCTTGTCTCTTGTCGCGGACGACATGGGCTAGAGCTTGAATTTGCAATGTACTTCCTTTCGATAAAAAGATTTCTTCAACCTCTATCTCGGTGTTTTTGTTGGTCCAATGAAACCCTACTTATTTGTGATTTTCCATCCATCGCAAATCATCCTCCGATCCTCTTGAGACCCTAGTTCTGCAACTCTAACATTGCGGATAAAATTCACAATTTTTCCATCCATCACAAATCATCCTATGCATATCCAAAGCATCATCCATGTTAGTTTGATCCCCAGTTCTATTGAAACTCTAGTTATGCAACTCAAAAAGTTACATATATAATTTTTTATTTTCTGTCAATTGCAAACCATTCTTTGATCCTCAATTCCATTAAAACCCTAGTTATACAACTCAAATGCCACGGATTAAATATGCGACTTTCCATCCCTTACAAATCAACCTTTAATTATGTTGAAATCCTAGTTATGCAACTCGAATGTTGCAAATAAAATTCATGAGTTCCATCCATCGCTAATCATCCTATGCATATCAAAAGAATTATCCATGTTGGTTCGATCCTCAGTTCCATTGAAATTCTAGTTATGTAACTCAAAATGATGTATACAAAATTTGCGCTTTTCCATCCATTGCAAACAATTATTTGATCTTTGATTTCCTTGAAATCCTAGTTACACAACTTAAATACTACAGATAAAATTTACGATTTTCCAATCATTGCTAGCCATCTTTGATACTATTGAAATCCTAGTTATGCAACTTAAACATTATAGATAAGATTCGTGATTTTTTTTCATCCATTTTAAATAATTCTATGCATTTAATTTCCCATTATCCTTGAGATCTATGGAATTGAATTGCGCAATCAAATTGGACCAACTAGCGAGCCCCACACGGCCTCTCTTTCGCCATACGCACGAAGTCCCTGCCATCCATGCCTTTTCCAAGTTCAATGACCCTAAAAATCTCCTCGGCACGTGGTAAGATTTCCAACGAACTTACATGGAAAGGCGATGGGCCAAAAAGAAATCCCAACGTTTCAATCGTTGCCAAAGTACAGGAACCTCATCCAATTTATATAGATAGTAGACTTGACAATCTTTGCTCACCACACCTCTCTTTGTCCCTAGATACACAGCACAGATCCTTCAGCACCCCTCAATAGATCTCCCAACACACACATAAACAATCACCGCCGGTGACGATGGCAAGAGTCGTGATGACCAACATGTCGCCGGCCATGTCGTCTTCTCCGCCGTCGTCGCCGACCTCGTCATCTCTCTCCCCCCAGCCGTCGGCGGTGCCGCTGCCGACCACCATCCCGGTGCGCACGATCCCGGGCAGCTACGGGTGGCCGCTCCTCGGCCCGATATCGGACCGCCTGGACTACTTCTGGTTCCAAGGCCCGGAGACGTTCTTCAGGAAGAGGATTGAGAAGTACAAGAGCACCGTGTTCCGGGCGAATGTGCCACCGTCGTTTCCCTTCTTCCGGAACGTGAACCCCAACGTGGTGGTCGTCCTCGATTGCGAGTCCTTCTCTCACTTGTTCGACATGGAGATCGTGGAGAAGAGGAATGTTCTCGTCGGCGACTTCATGCCGAGCGTGAAGTACACCGGCAACATCCGGGTCTGCGCCTACCTCGACACTTCCGAGCCTCAACACGCTCAGGTACGGTCGCGCCGCTACTTGATGAACCGGTCCTTCTGGTCGAAAAGGAAATTACATTCCCATGAGAAGCTCTTACATCCGCTTTGCCAAAACTGATGAACTTTATATGCTTGAATTTATGCCTTTTGCTTACCAACATCTCTCTCACATGAACAGATCTACTTTTTTTCACCTAGAGTACTACTAATGTTGAAAATAGATGACATATATGTTGCGTTTGGGAATAGCTTTGGGAATTGGACACTTAAAGCCTTTTTAGCCAAATATTAGGTGTTTCGGAAAATTTTTACAAATCCCTTCAAGGAAAGTTAGCCTTCTTAAGGCTGAAAACTCAAGGCTCATTTTGGGGTGCCTTAGGCATTAGCCTTCTAGGCATGCAGATATTGATTGTTAATCTTCTCTGTTGAGGGCGACCAGCGAGGTTATGCAAAGCTACGAGGGGCCGGTGACAATCTAGAGGGAGGTCGGCGACGGTCACGATGACCTCCGCGCCATCTAGGTTGCAGTGACCTCCACGATGGGCTGCGTGATTTGGGTCACCGTGACTTCGCCAGGGGTTGCCCGACCCTTAGAGGGTTTGAGGTCACGCGGGCTTTGGCAAGGGCTGCTTGGGTTCGCACGACCCTCGGCGAGGTCGCGCAACCCTTGGCGCGCTTGAGGTCATGCAGCCTTTAGCGAGGGTCGTGAGGTGGCCCTCGTTGGTGGTCTCCAGGGGCCACCTGAGGTCCAATGACCTCAGACGACGATTACCACTGACAATTTAGATCACCGGTGATCGCTGCCCTTCACTAGCCAACTATTTTTTTTTTAAATAATAAAAGTCCTTTGTAAATATAAGTCCTCAAAATATTATTTTGCTTAAAAGTACTTCATAATGGACTTTTAAATTATAATTTATCAAATGTAATTTACATTTGAAAAATTTTCTTTAATTTAAAGTCATTTACATTTTTCTTAAAAAAAATTTACAAAAATCCAACCAAACGCACTTACACTTTTCTTTAGATTGGCTAAGTTCACGAAATTTACTAGCAACGTACGAATGTGGTCGATCGAAGTCAAAATCAAATATAAATTATTTGGGGGAGCTGTTCGATCACATAAAAATTTTGTCGGTTATGGGAGAAAAGTTCAGCAATTATTGTCCTTGTTAGAAAATATCTGGAGCTAATCAAGACAATTCCGCAAAAAGATTGGAGTTTATAGGGGAAAATAAAATTGTACGAGGTGGGGGCGTGCCGAAACCCGGTTTCGGGGAGGTAAAAGCGTAATTAAACCTAAGAATTGAAAATAAGCTCTTTATTTTTCCTAAATGACTCTACTCTTTTTGGGTTATGATTTTAGCTAAATTAGCAAAGTTGCCATGCTCCTTGCAGTTTTTTTTTTTTTTTTTTTTTAAATTTTCTCAAACGTTGGGAAAAGATATTCATTTGCCTTGATCCCAAAAATCAAAGTTGCGAAATTGTAATTTTACAGGGTATTTCAGGTTTTTACTTTTTCTACATGCCACACCCTAGACAACCTTAAAAAATTTACCGTTTTAGTGGGCCCGAGGAAAGCGATGGGAATCGACTACTTTTCCTTCAATAGGAATAGGACATGCATTATTGTCTTTGACAGAACCTCGTCCGTACGAGTACAGCCAAGAGCTGATCTTGAACCGTCGGTTTCTGTGTGGTCGCCGTTGGGACCATCGTTTTCACCGTTGATGGTCCCCCTCCATTCCCGGGGCTTTCATGGAAAAAAGATCTGTAGCAATCTCCCTCCCGCCCAGGAATCTTTGTCCTTCCATATATGGATCTACAAGATATTTTTTTAGGGCTATAGGGCTATCAACGTGATTTTGATCTTATATTTGCATAAAACATAAATTTTCTTTTGAACAAAATACCTTGTTCTTAAAATTATGATGTGCATAATCATTAAGCATGGTCTCTTAGAGCGATGCATGGGAATTTAAGTTGCAGCAGATTTGATAATTGGAATTTTTTTTAAATCTATTGTATAAATGTTAATTCAATTTTAAACTTTTCATTTTAATTAATTTTATCTTAACTTTTTTTAATTTGTCGGTATAGTCATTTCGATCAATTTGATCAACGATTATTGACGTCGATGTGAGTTGTCATATGTGATATGGACAAAATTTTTGCATTATCTTTAAAATTTTTAAATTTTGAATTCTTATTTTCTTCAATCTTTTTTCCTTTCCCAACAATTGGGCTTATTTTCTTTTCTTTTTTCTTTTCTTTTCTAGGCATTGGGTGAGAGCCCCATCAGGAGGTCGATAGAAAAAAATAAAAGTTTAGAAAATTTTTGAAAAAATTGCTAAAAATGTCTACTTGTCGATCAAAATTACTATATCAAAAAATTGTCAAAAAAAGTTAAAATTAAATTTATCGAATTAAAAATTTTATAATTAAATTGATAATTTGTAAAACAGATTTAGGAATTTGTTATAATCCTCCTATTTACCATTTCCTTTTCAAGAGTACTAGCACTCTCGAGTCATCTGTGCTTCCAAGTAAGATTTGTACTCTGTCTCATTAAATAGCATGAGTTATGATCAGGAAGAAAATACATTATCTTAAGTTTTCATGTTGCAAATTAGCAATCATCAAAAAATTTCTAACATTTTTTAGTTGCTCATTTTGTTGAGTAATTCCTTGAAATTTTATTGTTATTTTCTCTCAATAATTACAATAGTGCCATCTATTAAAGATAAAATATCTCCACATCACATGACAAAATTTTCTTAACTTTCATCCCATTTCTGAAAAAAAAAAATTATCCGCACGCGATGCACGAGTATGCTACTAGAACGCGAGAAACTAGAAATGTCGTTTCTAAATATTGCTAGATTGAAATGGGGGATAAAAAAGACATGAGAAGAAGAGAGAACATGCATAAGGAAAAATCAGAACGCCATGAAAAAAAAAAAGTTCTTAAAAAAAGTAAAAAAAGAAAAATCAAAATAATATTTTCACGAAGCATAGAAATTCTAAGATATCCATAGATTTCAATCGAAGATGGCATCTATTATTTCCTATTGATATATGATCTGTTTTTTTTTTTTTTTTTTTTTTTTCTAATTTTGATTTTAATAATGTGATTATTTCTTCAATTATGATTATTTTTACAGGTGAAGAACTTTGCAATGGACATACTCAAGAGGAGCTCCAAAGTATGGGAGAGCGAAGTGATCTCGAACCTGGACACCATGTGGGACACCATCGAGTCCAACCTCGCCAAGGACGGCAAGGCCAGCGTCCTCTTCCCTCTCCAGAAGTTCCTCTTCAACTTCCTCTCCAAGTCCATCGTCGGCGCCGACCCGGCCGCCTCGCCGCAGGTGGCCGAGTCCGGGTACGCCATGCTCGACCGGTGGCTCGCCCTCCAGATCCTCCCCACCTTCAACATCGGTATGGACGGGCCGAAAGATCTTCCTGAAAATCAAAACGATAAACACGTCGAAAAATCGAAGATAGTGTTTAAATTTAATTGTTGAAACTAAAGGCAACGTTCGAATCCTGGTGACTTGCAGGCATACTGCAGCCTCTAGAGGAGATCTTCCTGCATTCCTGGGCGTACCCTTTTGCGCTCGTGAGCGGGGACTACAACAAGCTCCACCAGTTCATCGAGAAGGAAGGCCGAGAGGTGGTCGAGAGGGCGAAGGCCGAGTTCGGACTGACCCACGAGGAGGCCATCCACAACTTGCTGTTCATCCTCGGCTTCAACGCCTTCGGCGGCTTCTCGGTCTTCCTCCCCTCGCTGCTGAGCAACGTGGTCGGCAGCGACGCGGCCGGGCTGCAGGACCGACTGAGGAAGGAGGTCCGGGAGAAGGGAGGGCCGAGGCTGGGGTTCGAGGCGGTGAAGGAGATGGAGCTGGTGAAGTCGGTCGTGTACGAGACGCTGCGGCTCAGCCCGCCCGTCCCGCTCCAGTACGCCCGGGCCAGGAAGGACTTCCAGCTCAAGTCGCACGACTCGGTCTTTAACGTCAAGAAAGGTGACCATTTTCCCGCATCTGCACATCCTTTTCTCGAACCTAAAATTCGACACCAGCGTTAAAACTCACGCATTCGCGTCTTTTCATTCTCTTGTTTTTCAGGCGAGCTGCTGTGCGGGTACCAGAAGCTGGCGATGAGGGACCCGAAAGTGTTCGATGAACCGGAGAGTTTCAAGTCGGACCGGTTCGTCCAGAACAGCGAGCTGCTGAATTACTTGTACTGGTCCAACGGGCCGCAGACCGGATCGCCGACCGAGTCGAACAAGCAGTGCGCGGGCAAGGACATCGTCACCCTCACCGCGTGCCTCTTCGTCGCCTACATGTTCCGGCGGTACGATTCCGTCAGCGGAAGCTCGAGCTCGATCACGGCGGTTGAAAAGGCCAAATGAGTTGACGTGCGTTTGTATGCATTTCGGGCTTTGTTGGGCTTCAGGCCCGGACCGTATATTCATACAGAGTGATGGCCTCTTCATACATTGTCGAGATAAATCATCGTTCAAATTATTTAATGTATGAAGCATGTAGGTTTGTTTCACAGAAAAATTTATAATAAAAAAAGGACTTTACTACTATAATAGTTCTTGTGCACAGTTTATTATAAGGCATAAATTCTTTAAGAAGTGGGTCCCAAAATAATTTATAAGTATTTATTATTAGATTTTTTGTGGTTTATAATAGAATGTTATTCTAACAATAGATTAAAGACCATTATGCAAGAAAATACTTTTTGAGAAATCATTATTAAGGAAAATAGTTAGTTTTCACTTGTTTGTTGATGTGATTGAAAACATTTTTTTAAATTTTTTTTATTTGTCCCATTCTAAATTTTAACTCACTATCAAATTGCTTATTTATAGAGTCTAAGAGTCGAATCTCATATTTGAAACTAAATGCCCTCACCCTCGGCCTCTCTTAAGAAGGTGGGGAATCGAACTCCTCATATCTTCCCTTCCATAAGGAAATGGTGTTTTTTTAGTGTTTGAATTGCATTTAAAATATGCTTGCCAACGGATCGAGTGATTGTGCACTTTTTTGAATATTGGAGAGGATCGATTTCCCAACAGATTGATCTTGAAAGCCCAATTTTAGGGACTAAGGAAATGAAGAACCTTCATTTCTTCTCTCTCTCCACACACATTTCGAAGATCTCACAATTCCCATATCCATGGCGCTCGCGGACGACTCCAGCTCCTGGGAGCAGAGGAGGGGAGGGTAGTCTCGGCAGAGGTAGCAGGGGATGAGGGAAGAGATGACAAATTGGGAGTAGAGGGAGAGAACAGTGGTTGGGGACGTGATGAGGTGAGTTAAGGCTAGGAGCTTTTGCTTCCATTGTCGTGGTGTGGTTTGTGATGAAGAGTAATTTCAAAAGGTAATTTCACTTTTTTAGATTTATGAATTCGCTTTCTTAATTTTATGCACGAAATTTTCGTTAACTAAGATATATTTTCGGTTTACTAATTAGTTTTGGCAAACCAAACAGGTGATAGTCTGAAAAACTAATTTCTATAAAACACTTTCACTAAATTAAACACGTCATAGAATTCAATCCAGCCCAAACGATGTATTAATTATTAACTAGAACAAAGTGATGGTATATGTTGGACATTAAAAAATAATTTAAATCTTCAATCATTGAAATTTGGTGGGTCATATATCAAGCGCACCTGATTTACCAAATTGCGATTGTGGCTAGTTGATCGATCTAGCCCGTGTTAAAACATATTTTCTAGTGAAGGACCACCTAAAGAGGAGCAAGTCTTCAGCAGATTACTACACATCGATTGCACAAATTCCTCAAGAATTTTCATATGACAACAATTATATAACAAGTGATAAGATTATCATTTAAATAAAAAATGATACAAATGGTCCAATCTCATTCTATATTAAAATTTTAATTTATTCAATGCGATTATCAAATTATAATCCCATGTACAATATTATCCCTATACTTTCATTCTATTCAACGTGATCTCTAAACTTTTGGTATATCTCTAATTTAGTTCTCAGAGTATAAAAATGTTTAATATTATCCTTTCATTAATTGAATGTTTGTATCAAAAGTTTAGAGAACGATATTGCACATCAGCCGAAGTTATTTGGAACAAATTGAAAGTTTGATGATAACATAACATGAGTAGTCATTCCTTGTTTAAACATAAGCAACAGGCCCAATCTGACGGCCCGAGGCACAGAAACATGGCCCGGATCGATTTGGGCCTGGCCCACATAGATACAGGCGGCCAATTCATTGATGGGCCCAACAATCACTTCGTTCGGTGTTTTCTCTCTGTTTCGTTTTTGTTCTTTCGCTGTTTTTTCTGACCGACAGAGGAGAAAAACGAACGGAGGAAACCTGGAACTTTGTCGTCGTACAGTGTCATCATCTTCTTCACTCCACCGCATTTCCCCACGACGTCGCGACCACCTGCGACCGCACCGCGCTCCGCCATCGGCCGCCGGCGACGACAATGTCGGTCGACGTCCCTCGCGACGCCATCCGGCGGCTCCAGATCGCGCTCCGGGAGGAGGCGAGGATCCCCTCCTACGACCCCGACGACCCTTCGATCCCGCCGCTGCGCCCCTACGAGGAGTCGATCGCCGAGGTCGACCCATCCCCGCCGTACCTGCGCTGCAAGCATTGCAGGGGGAGGCTCCTCCGGGGCGTCGGCTCCGCGTTCTGCGTCTTCTGCGGGAAGGAGCAGGTCGGCGATGTGCCCCCCGATCCCATCAATTTCAGGTCCACCCGGGGTTACCGGTGGCTGCTCGACTCGCTGCAGCTGGATGGATCGGTGAGGGTTTCCGCATCTCGTTTTCGGTTCAAATGTCGGGTGCTTCAGCTCTGGATTGTGCGTGAATTTGGGGTAGTTTGGCGGGATTAGGGATTTGATTGTCTTGTCTAGATTTTGGTTGTTGTTTCTTGTGCTCATTCTTGGGATGTGTGTTGGAAGGTACATTCGCTGCTCTTTATTTGGCGTAGTGATTCCACTAGCAATCTCCAGCATAAAGTTAACTTTTTTTTTTTCGATAATTAAGTACTATTATTGCTCAAAACATCAAAACTTAGGACTTAATCTCAATTCAAGATGTCAAGCAAAAACATCAAGCCCGGAATTTCAGTTCCCCTGTTACTAAACTAATACAACCAAAGCTTTATAGCACGATAAAACAGACAAAGTAGAGACAAATTATTCTCCTTAGCACTCTCAGGTATCAATATGCCCCAAGAAGCACCCAAATCTTGATCAAAGCAGCTCCTTTTCTCCTTCAGCGAACTGGTAACCTTATGCTTAATCACAAAAGATGCTCTTGAAAACATTTTCAGTTCAAGGAATTCCATCACCATCGTGAACCTTACCATTGAAGTTCCAAACAGCTCAGCCTGAATGTCAACCAGATCATTTGATCTAGCAGAGGCCAAAACCACTCACTTCCTTTTATGACAGCTGAGACCTTAGCATTCCTATCCAAAGCAGAGTTATAGGTAACCCTACTAGGATGAATCTCAGCCAAATTCCTTTTGGGATGCCGATTGTCATGCCAAAGAGAGCATGAAGTTCATTATTCCGCATTATGTTTTATTTTGCATGTGGAGTCTTCTGATAAGCATTAAAGGTTCGGGTTTAAGAGTTGGCTCACTAAGCATTTGGACTCTCGGTTATAACTTTGCATGGTTCTTTTTACTTTGGCTCTGATATTATAGGATTCTGTCATGCATACTTTGTTGTCAGAGAACTATGGCGCAGTTACTCAAGCGTAGTCTTTGCAGGGCTGAACCATGGATGGTTTCTTGTTGTATGAGCTTTGTGGTTTTGGGCATCCACTCTGTCATTATTGATTTTCCTATTGGTTTATTTGACTGTTTATGATATTGGCTTAATTGGTTGAGAGCTTTTATTATTAAGCTATAGACAAGAAAATGTCTGTTCCACACTCTGGTTTTATTTCTGATCATTATTGTCATTAAGTATATGCCATGACGATTGTATAAATTGGCTTCCAGGAGTCTGTCGAACCATTTTCTGAAGGAAATGAGTCGAATAGAGGGCGGAGTACGCCAAAAGATTCAATTACCCTGTCCGATCTGCTTAATTTAGAGATCAGATGGTCTTCTAAGTCAGAGAAACCTGGAACTATTATTACCAATGAGTCAAGCCTCGCAAAAACTTCTCTGAATCTGGCTGGGCTTGACCTTGACAACTGTTTTGGGGAAGTGAAGACAAAAATCACTCCAAATGAATCTGAAGAGCAGCTTGGAGCAAGCAAGCAGAGGGAAAAGGCAGAAAGCATTGCTTTCCATAGTTCTGAGAATCTAAGTTTGTTTGAGAATCTGCAGTCTTCCGCTGAACCTGTCCAGTCTCCTGAACATGGGAACTACAACACAATGTCTCCATGGGAGCCAGAGTTTCAGTCCGCTGATTCTGAGGCCTTCGCTAAGGATTCCAGATCGTTGGACCCTTTCGCAAGTTCTACAGTTGATCTTTCTACCCATATGGATACTGTCTTTGGATCTGGAATAGAATCGAGAAGCACTGATGCTGAAGATCGTGCACCTTCTTCTTCCAAAACGGATGACTGGTTCGGAGATGATCCGAGGAGTTATTCTGTGTTCGGGTCAACTGGCGTTTATGAGGGTTTTAAAACAAATGATAATGTGGATATGAGTAAGGTCATCAACACTGCAGAGAGTTCTTCAACAAGTGTTGATTGGGTTCAGGATAATCAATGGCCAAGTGGCGGCAACATTGCACGTCATGTTGCTAGAGTTGATGAGAATGATGATTCTAATGATGCTTGGAATGATTTTACAAGCTCCTCTGATCCAGCAGATATTAATACTTGGAAACCAAATAATGACCCTATGATGCATTCTGAGCAATCTTCAGATATTAACATGTTCAAGCCGGGGAACAACTCAGAAGATATGGATTTTGGCAATCTTTTGCAGCCTGACCCCTTCTTTGGATCATCTGGCATTGCAAAGGTTTCAGTCAATGAGAACTTAAAGTCTGAAGCTTCTGGCTTAGACAGGTACCCTTGGCCGCTTTTTTCTTTTGCATTCATGAGCACCTCCTTGCATGTGCGTGTTGCCTCATTTACGCATTCACTGATGACATTGCTATTATAGCTTTCTATATTTATTTTGCTTAACTCCTATGCTTCTGTCACCCTTACCTTAGTGATTGCTGAAGTCTGTAATATATTTATATTTGACGAGGCACAATATTGTTTGGGACTAAGGATGGTACCAGTGTGGGTTAGGGATGGAATCATTGTATTCTATCTTGCTCCACGAAATAAGATGCTACCATTGATGTGTCCCCACATTGTGGGTTCTTTTACAAAATTGCATTCCTGCCTGACCTAGGATCATTCATTTTATCTTATATCTTGAAGCAAAGTTTCTAATAAAAAGAACTCAATTTATGATGGTAGAACCCAGAGATATATCGAAAAAGATATTTCATTTACGTTTGAGCATTGTCTGCACATTGGGACATAATAACTTTTCCCTCTGTGTCATTTGGGGACAATGATAGCATATTTGCATAGTAATTTGACATGACTAGATTATTTTCTTGTTTCTTTTTTGTGACTATTACAATCTTTGTGAGCTAAATGTTTGTCTCAGATGTTTGGTGCTGTTCAGCTTGAATCAAGTTGGTCTCAGCTCACTCTGATATTTACTTTCATTTAAATAATAAAAGATATATATAAAGGGAGTTTATAGGTAAAGAAGAACAACTACAGGGCACCTAGGGGGGTGCAAAGCCATATATGAAAAGAGCCCAAAAAATTAAAGTCATATACAAAACAGCTCTCAAAATCATAAGGGAGCTCAAATGCACGATAAATAATAAGCTATATCAACCAAGGCATTTATGTACATATGCAGGTTTCCACCATACTTAATGGGAAAAGAGCTATGTTTGGCACTAAAAGAAGAAGAAAAAAGAAGCAAGTCAAGGAGAATTATCTTAGACGTGATAGTTCATCAGAAGAATGTGGATTGAATTGCTCCATAACAGCTTTTAGTCCTACTATCACTGTACTTTTAATAACATATTCAAGAAGTAAAATAAGAGGAAGGCAACAGTAAAGTAAGAAACTCTCTCTCAATAATGATAACTTGAAAAGAAGAGGAAGAGTTTTGACATTCCTAGAATTGAGTCTTTAGTTTACCTTCTTTTTTCATAATTTAGAATTTAAAAATATTGACTTTTGAGAACTTCTTTAGTGAAGCAAAGAGAGAAATCACTCCAGCTGAATCTGAAGGGCAGTCAGGAGCAAACAAGCAGAGTCGAAGTGCAGACGGCAACGCCTTTCAAGGTCTGGATGATATGAGTTTCCTTGAGAATGTGCAGCCTTCTGCTAGAACTGTCCAGTCCTCTGAATGTGAGAATGACAACTCAATGGCTGCCTGGGATGCAGAGTTTCAATCTGCAGATTCCAGTGGTCACGCCAAGAAATTTGGATCATCAGATCCTTTTGCAGGTTCTGTAGTTGATTTTTCTGGCCATATGGATGCTGTGTTTGGACCGGGAAAGCAATATGCAGGTGCAGATGCTAAGGATGGTCCAACTTCTTCCTCCAAAATAGGTGATCTGTTTCAGGATAATATGAGCAATTCTGGTTTTGGGTCAGATAGCTACCATCAGGGTTCTAAAATAAGTGATAAAAGTGATGACACTTTCATGGGTGCCCCAAACATTTCTTCAAAGAATATTGATTGGGTTCAAGATAATCAGTGGCTCACGGGTGGCAGCATTTCACATCACAGTGAATCTGCTGAGGAGAATGATCGTTCTCTCGATGTCTGGGATGATTTTGCAAAATCAACTAGTCCGGCTTATAACAATTTGTGGAAAGCAAATAATGACCTTGGAGTGCCTCCTCAGCAATCTTCTGAAATAAAGTTGTTCAGCTCAGAGAGTGGTTCACAGCAGATGGATTCTCGCAATGCATCGAAACCTGATGTCTTTTCGGGATTGTTTAGCAGTTCTAATGATTCTATCTATGAGAAAGCGCATTCGAATTTTTCTGCTTTAGAGAGGAATCGGTAATGGCCTTTTTGTTGAAAGTGTGAGCTTAATTATGCATATGCATGTGATGTGCATGTGGGGGCATGAGTGTCACCTGTGTATGTGCACACATTTCTTTTGTTTTACTCATTTTGCTTCTGCAAAGAACTTGCTTCACTTTAGTCAAGCCAGTATATTACTCTCACAGCGATTCTTTAATGAAGAATTTATGTGCACATATCATCTATCACCTGTCTTTTGCAGGGCATCATCTGTTTTAGATAGCCACTTGGTTGTGATAGTGATTCTGGTCGAAGTTAGTGCTCTTTCGCTTTTAAGTAGTGGGTAAATAGTGTTGCTTTTTGCTGAAGGGAGAAGTTATCGTGGGATCCCTTATGTGAAGATTTTGCTGTGAATTTTTAAGTGTGGTGTGGAGTAGGATAAGTACCCAAGGCCCTTCGATGATGATGCACTTTTCTAATTCTTGAAGTGTCTTTCCAATGTTCTTTTTAAGTTCTCGTATTGTCATTTATGTTTCTTCATAACGAAGCATTCTTCCTAACATGTTTCCCCCTGGACTTTCAATTTTTTTCCGTGTGATACTTGCCCTGTAAAAATTTGCAGAGTATCTCTATGTATCATCAGACTCGAAATTTTCTTGGTTATTGCTGTTCAATGTTGGAATTTTGGCTTTCTCCAAGCTCAAATGTTGTCGTACATGTTAGCTGTAGATGTTCTCATTTGTCTCTTTGCCTTTTGCATATTTAGGATGGACGATCTGGATTCTAAATATAAAAGTGCAGAAGGTGGTGCCAAAGGTGAAGATATGAATAGAAACGTGAGAAAGAGTGATGATGCCAACATGCTAATGTCTCAGATGCATGATCTCTCGTTTATGCTTGAGAGCAAACTATCAATTCCCCCAAGGTTAGAAAGGTCCCGTTCTTCTGAAGATCGAGATTAGTCTCTGAAATCTTTTTCATTCATTTTTGTATTGTTGTTCATATCTTTTAGGCATGTCCATCTCTTCCCCCCTCCCATTTTTGGTAGACCTTAGGGCTGTGAAAATCAGTTTTCCTTTTGAGTCAATTGTGATTGTGAAGTCCACCAGATTGCTTAAGATTAAATGATAAGTTCTATTACAATTTTTTTACCTCTGGTTGGCTGAATCATGTGTGAACTTTGTGAGAAATAAGTATTCATCATTTCTCTGCCCTACTGGATGAATCAATGAGCTCTTTTCTACTTGCCATGCAATATGGCACATTGCTATCTTTGTGATTTGAACTGTGATAAGCAGAACGCTTTTTCTGTGGTTGTATTATATGCTTGTAGTTCTTCACCATGCTTCATTATCTAGTTGGCAAGAAGGGAATTTGTGCCATTTTTACCCTCCGGACCTGAGGTATAGCATTCACTCTATCACGGAGTTCAGTGTGTAGCTATTCTGGGATCTTTAAGTTAGAACGAGAGAGATGAGGCTCAAAGGCTACTATTTACTTAAATCTTAGTGAAAGGGTACAAAGACGGCACTATATATATAAAGCATAAGATACCCTAACAAAACCCTAATTTCCTTATTTATGATTATCTACGAACTACTGACTAATATTCATAGATATATTTCAATACTTGGAATGTGAAAGTTTGCTGTTCCGTAAGAGTTTCCATAAAAACAATGAGAATATCTCTTCTTCTTTCGGAAGCAAAAGGCATGATTAATTTTACAATCATGCTTTTAATTTTGCAAATACAAAATTCAACAATTGCAGCCCTTATCAACTTGTGGATGTGATTCTACATAAGTAAACTACAACACTTGCTAGGATGGCTCCCTTCATTATAGTAGTGGAAGGAATCCCGTATTTTCCTTTCCCAAATAGCCCCCTAAAAAATGGCCAGAAACACAACACCAGCCATACAGTACAGACCACCTCTCCTAAGCCAGAGCCATTGTAATTGGATGCTTGTGGGCGCAACCCTAGCAACATTGTAAGTACTGCAGTCAAGTGCACCAACAGGAGAGTAGTGCCCGGTACAAAAATTGGGGACTCATCAAAGGTGAACCTCCCAAGTTCAGCACTACTACTATCACTAGATGCAGATTGTTCTTTCTTGGTTACTTCAAATACTGTTTCTGATAGCCCCAAGAGCTTGAGTACAACACTTAAGAGTCCAAATGACCAGGCACATGCAGATGTTATGTGTTGCATTCTGTGGTTATTCCACCATTCAAGTATTGACAAGTTACTCATGAAGTACTCATGCAAACAGCACAAGTTGTAGATGACGAAAATGGCAGCTGGAATTACGGAAGCTGGTTCTTGTCCCTGCGATTACACAAGATAGACTGATAATGAAGTGAATTCTTGATAACAAAGAAGTGATTTTTGTTTTAGTTTCGTCTTACCTTAGGTAAGAAGTGGGAGTTGGTCATGATACAATAAGCTGGTATGAGAGCATACGAGAACTCAGGTATGGATCTAAGTGCTCGAATTAGGATCCAAAGGTACGCCAAACATTGCCTGAAATGGAGCTGCACGAATAGGGTGCCATATATTGGATTCTTTTTGCTTACTAGAACTTCGAGTAGGCCCGTGGCCCATCTCTTTTGCTGGGTCATTGAGGCAGGCCCACCAGATGGTGCGCAACCTAGAAAAGCAGGTGGATTTGGTGAACAGTAGACTGATTTCCAACCCTTGGTATGGATTGTCAATCCCGTAAGGATATCTTCTGTTGTCGATCCGTACATCCAGCCGATCTGCAAGAAGACACGTTCGAAACGTATTATCACTCTTGCAAACTAATTTTTGCCATCTCTCTTATTGTCACAAAACTGCTTGAACACAGCACAGTGCTGTGAATCGTGTGGCTAGCAATTCGTGTGTGGAAAAATCATAGATGTTCAAGTTAATGGTAGTGAGCCTATGGTGTTTGTAGTAGTGAAACTTTAGAGTTGAGACCGATTAGTTGATTAATCTTGGAAAATACAGCTGGATGTATGTATATCTAAATGTGTATAATGTCCGAAATCAGTGGGGACACGTACTGACCTTTTTACCCCAATCAGTATCATATTCGTAGGTGCAACTGGCAACTTGATTGGCTGTTTCAAGAGAGCTCGAAAGATCTTTGAGATGATTTGAATTGCCCTGTAGAGCTCGAGCAGCAGAATTTATGAACTGTTTTGAACTTCCAAATTCGTTTGGCAAGTTTTCCTCGGTTAATTCTCCTGTAAAAATCAAATTGGTAAATGAAAGAATATGGTTTATTATTAGGACTAGGCAAATAGTCTGTGCAGTTGGCTGCCAAACCAAAACACATACCGTTTGAGGTAAGACCGCTATTTTCAGTCTTTATGTCATCTGGCCATGATCCATAGATCACTTTTCGACGATGAAAGCATCCTGTTCCCGAATAGAAAGGTCCTTGAATTCCCACTATCCCTCGTCCCAAACACTAAAATCAACAGTATCATAGGTGCATATGCTAATCAGTAAATAAGCTGCAAATAGGCTCCAAATGAGACTTAACTGCGTAGTAAAATGGCACGTACTTCGAATAAGACCACCATTTGATTTCCAAACGGGTCATCCTTTAGTCCATCATAGAAGATCTGAGGACATTGAACATATGCGCAGTCTCTCTCACGTTTTGTACCGAGAAGAAGACATAAAGCATGAAGAACAATTTGTGGATTGTTGGCATGCATGTCGCAGTCGACATTTAGCATGAATGGTGCATTCGTCATGAGTCCTGAAACTCTGGTCTGTTCATTCATCAAAAAGACATGGGAGGACAAGAATTATAAGATTGTTTTGCTAGACAAAGATCACACTTAGGGCTTGATGGAAAGTCTTACACACCAAGACATTCATGGCTCCTGCCTTGTAATGATGTGGGTGCTTTGGCCGCTTTTCTCTTGATATATAGATCAGATGCGGCAATGCATCTGGATGACCTTCGTTATTTTCCAGTATGATCTTTTTGTCAAAATTACAACAGACATAGTGAGCCTCATATTAAAAAGTGTTGATGTTAATTTGGTGTGCCATATTAATCGTCGAACAATTTTATGCAAACCTGGACAAGGATATTTTCTCAGGGATTTTGCTGTACCTTAATAATACTGGGATGATTACTACGTTCTGTGTCAGAGAAAGCCGCAAACTCCCCAGTAAGATCAAATGGGACTGAGCCTTGGGACGCGTCTTCTATCTTCCTGCTCAGCTTCTCGTACTCATCCTGTGAAAGAAGACAAATTTGAGCATTTCGACATCCGTATCTTATACATATCCAATCCCTCTCTCTCTCTCTCTCTCTCTCTCTCTCTCTCTCTCTATCATATTTCACTTCCCTACAAAGAATCACCGATCAGTGTGACCGTCTCCAACACATGAACACTAGATTCAAAAGATTGAGCATCACCTTCATTGTGTCCCGTGCTTGTTGGAATTCCCAGGAGCAGTCTTCACCAGACAACGTCGTCACGTCACCAGCGAAGTACCGGAATGGGGCTCGCAATTGAATATTGTACTTCTTACAAAACGGAACCCAGAGCTTTGCGAACTTGGCAGCTTCCATTAGAGAGTAGAAGGTCAATGGCGAGCAGCCGTCGTCGGAGACATAGCACGCTAGCTTATGAGCTGGATAGTCTACCGCCATTAAAGAGAGGACAGTGTTCACGGTGATGATCGGTGGCTCTAGCTGCGGATCCGCTGTTGTGACAAAGACGTCCACCGGAGGAAGCTCAGTTACCCTAAATGATGGATATGTGAAAAAGAAAAGATAATCAGCAATAAGGAACTAAACCTAAAAAGAATAACTCGGTTTGACACTACAAACTTACAGAACATACATAATCCGAAATCCACCGAGAACATACGTGAAGGTTATTCGATACAGGTACTTCTGTCAGAACTCATCTTCTGAAACTGAACTCAATGGTATTGTACCTTTCCAAATTTCAGTTCAGCACGTTCGGTGCAAGTTATGATGTCCAGTGAAAGCATAAACTTGGATACGGAAGGACGACAAATATTTTCAGAAAATTAGTTCTTCGCGACCACAATTCTGTCATTAAAAACTCGGAAAGGAAAACCATGCTAAGGAGTATTAGAGACGAGAGAGAGAAAGTAAAAGCGAGCTGTAATAGTTGCTGTAGCGCTATGGATTTTGGGATCGAGGGTTCGTGACAGAAACAATACGGTGATGCTGAAATAGTTGAAAATTCAAAGCAAAGCAAGTAATGCGAAAAAGATGGCTCTCGTTCTATTGTCATACCTTTGCAAGATACGTTGAGGGTAAGTTTTGTAGTCCACGGGGCTCCATTTGCAGCTGACGACGAGAACCCACACGAACGTGAACCACGACTCGCACACGAGCGCGACCTGCCACTCGAGTCCATGGTCCTTGAGGTGCACAAGCCGATATGTGAGAAGGGAGACAAGAAGGAACAAGATGAAGATCTCGACCGCCCTCTTCGCATTGCTTTTCAGGCTTATTTTCTCATATAGAGGAGTGGAAGTGGATTGGATGGCCATTGGAGAAGGCTTATGTGTCTGTGCACACACCAGCTCTTGTTTTTGCTCTTTATATTCGGTGGTTTTGCATAACTCAAATGGTGGTAGCTACTTATATATATAGAGAAGTTGAATCTCGGTCATTAACTTAACTGGATTCAAGAAAAATGCCTATAATTTGATGAATTTAGGTATTTCAAACATATACCAATAAAAATTATCCACATTATTAAAAATTTATGCGCTTGTAAGACACCCGACGTCTACGTTAGCGATTTCCAACAAAAATTAATCGTTCAAAAGATTCAAATCTAAATTGACATAATTGAAATGTTTATGATTAAAATGTTTATTATATATCAGATATGGAAATTTTTAGGCAATTACTCCTAATGCACTAGCTTTGTAGGTGGACATAATATTCTTCCTAGTAAAAGGGTTACTTCTTTAGATTTTCTTCTTTTATTTTTTTTGTTTCTTATATGAAAAAAGAGGCTGGTGGTCCAAAAGCCTCTAGTTGGACCTTTTTGTCATCTTGAGTATGTCCTATTTGCAGCGGTGGCGTGTCATGAGTTGGTTTTTAGCTTGGCGATCAATAACGAGGTGCTTCTCGGAACCGTCCCAAAGCGGAGGATTCTAGACGTACATCGTATCCAAGTACAGATTGGCAAGTCTTGGGCGTCTCTTCATTTTCTGTCGGAATGTCGCATTAGGGTTTTAGTCCCCAAGAAACACACGGACAGTCGGTCAAAGATCGGGAAGAACCTGCCAGTCAAGGCTAAAGAAATCGCACGCTACTGCATATATACATGCATGCATGCGTGTATGCATCGGTAGATGCTGATCGTCGTCGATGGAGAAATTCCGTCTCAATGCCGTAACGCAAGAAAGATAAATATTCATCAACGACAAACTTAATATAGAGAAAAGCACGTGATTGATGCTGAAATCGCGAAAGCAACCGGGGGTTGATAGAGTCCAAAGGCGCTTTTGGAACTAGCAGCGATTGATAAAATTTAAACGGCATTAGGATTAGCACATGGAGTCCAATTATATATAATCTTGAAGACATGTTCGAACAATCACTCTTTCTTTATTGATGAGGTTAACAAAATCTTATTGTACTTTATTAATTTATGACTCGCATCGAATAGTTTCATGTTATCTACCGTGATCAATTAGGTTTAGCACATGGTGTCTTCAGCCCCATTTAGACCCGTACAATTTGGTTCTGGTCAACTTTCTGTTTTATTTAATCTTTTTATTTTTTGGTCTATAGAGTTTATGTCTGCGGCCATGTAAAAATTAATCTTGTAATGTTCGGCTAATGGGGAGGGCTTGAGATGAGCTACTAAGAGAAAGCGATATTATTTTATTACGAAGGAAGTTTATTTTACGCACCCTAACTTATTATAAAGAACATTGGCGGCGCAATGACGCATGCCATGATTTCGGAACTCAGCGACCATTCTCCGCCACCAAGTTGGATAGGTACAAGATGAAGAAGAGCCGCCACACACAGAAGGAGGCGGGGGGGTATTTGTATTTAATTTTGTTCAATAAAGCAAAACGTATCGAAGCTTTTGGAATTCGTCATCTTCAAGATGGAAGGTAAGTGACCGTCGGGGCTCGTCGGGGCACGTCGTGGGCATCCACCGCAGCGGCCACGTGAAGTGGTCGCCTATACCCTGTCACGCCTCTGCGCTATCAGCATCATGGACAAAGCCGAAGAGTCTATGCCCCGCGAGGAGGCAAGATGCATGATGCCTAGTCATGTCTAGTCCAGTCTAGTCTAGTCCAAACGGGAAATCAGGAAATCAGAGACACTGAGCGTACGAACGCTGAAAACCACTAAGAGAAAGATGTTCCTATTTTTGTTTTTGGGACCAACGACGTGAAGCAGTTTGATAGTAGTTGAATATTAAGTATTGAACAACGTTAATTTCTTCGTATAGAACTGCGCTAATAATTGGCAAGATTTAAACTGACATTAAATAAATTTTTTTCCTATTAAATGAACGGAATAATCCATTGCTTCGCGAATGATTTCCTCATCTGCCTTCTCGACAAAAGGATGGAGCAATTTTCCGCTATCTTTGGCTAAAAGGCATACTTTTTAGTTTGAGTTAATATAATGAAAAATTCCAAACTGGTAAATTTATTTAAAAAAAACCCCAAACTGCTCATGGCAAATTTATCATTCATTAGTTTTCATTAAATTTTATTATCAAATTGTTAAGGAAAATGACATGTAACAGTTGACGGGTCTACCAATTTCGATTTTTATCCTTTATTTATCATAGACATACTATTTGTAACTTTTCATGATAGTAACATAATTTAATGGAAACTAATAGATGATTAATTTATCATAAATATATAAGTTTGTATTTTTAGTGGTAAAAAAATTAGTTTTGAATAAATTTGTCACGGATTTACCGATTGAGGTTTTTTGTGATCAAAATATTAGTTCGAGATAAATTTATCACAAATGTATTTATTTGGGATTTTTTGTGATATTAACCATTTTAGCTTTTAGTTGACAGACCAAACTACTCTCTCACACCAATTAAGTCAGGTATGAATTAGTATCCATAGTAACTTCATCTAGTGCAAATTCTTAATTGATTGATTGTCACTTTTTATCTTGCTTTACTTCAAAAAAATTTCTTTATATTCGTCTGACCCATAATAAATGACTTTTTTTTAGTATAAAGAGGGAAAGAGCGCAATTAAACGAGAAATTTAGCTAGGATCACTAATTGATACTACTCTAGTAGTATTACATAGAAAAGAAGGTGCTTGTTACAGATTAAGGGAGAGCAAACTTAACACTGAATTCATCCATGAGGGGAAAATTGTTGAGATGTATATGTAAATTACATTAGACAAGTTCTATATTGAGAATTGGTGTGGTGTGGAACCATTAATATAATCATCAAAATTGGCTTATAACTTATCAGCTGAAGTTTTTGAGTGAATGTAATTCCAACTGGATATTTTGATGGAATCCTTCTTGGTGATCTCCATTGGTGAATGCATTGGATTTTTGCTTCGCACTCCCAACATCCCAAGTGCATTTATTCAATATTTTGCAGCAAAACTTTAGTTATGACTACCAAACATTTTTTGATTTTATGAAGGGTTGCAAAGGAGAATAAAGGGTACGATTTTGGTCTTTTACATATTTAGGATGGATGATCTCGATTCTAACCATGGAAATGGAGAAGGTGGTGCCAAAGGTGAAGATACGAATGTGAACGCGAGAGACGGTGATGTCTCATATGCATGTCTCTCGTTTGTGCTGTAGAGCAAACTATCAATTCCACCAAAGGTTAGAATGGTCGAATTGTTCTCAAATCGAGATTAGTCTCCTGAGCTTCATGCTGAAACTTTTTCATTTGCTTTTCTATTGTTGGTCGTATATTTTAGGATTGTATATATAAGTTTTCCTCGAGTCGATTATGATTGTGAAGCGCACAAGATTGCCTATAAGTTCTATTACAAATTTTTTTAACCTCTGGTTGGTTGGATCATGTGTGGAATTTGTGAAAAATAAGTCCATGGATTACTGCTCTTATCATTCTTCTGCCCTAATGCCTAGGGGTGAGCAGCGGTCTAGGGTCAACCTTGGACCGACCCTGGACCGGCCCAACCCTTCCTTGTCCTGGTCCGGTTCAAGGGGACTGAGTTGGTCCTTGGTCCTAAAATTTCAAGACCGACACTATGTGGGTTGGTCCTCGGTCCTAAGAGTTTTGGGTTGGTCCAACCCCGGACCAACCCCGTATATTATATTATATTATTTATAATTATTTTATATATTCAAACCTAAGTAAAATGTCTATTAAAAAAAAAAAAAAAAACCTAAGTAAAATAATGTTAAAGTTGTTGACTCCTCAAGCTCACGATCACAAAGAGATGGCATCCAAAAAGGTGTGAACTGGACTCTACATGATCAAATGCAGGAAAACACTTTTGCATATGGTGTTATGAATATTAAAGATAGATGATTACAAGAACTTTCCATATTGTCCCATATCTTGATGAGCGGTTAGCAGGTACGAAATTTTTGTTATTGTGTCATCTTAAATTTGCTGAATATGTTTTGGTATTTATAGTTTAGTTGCACAATGCCGCATTGTCCATGGATGTGTAATTTGAATTTGTAGGTTTGCTTTTTTAGGGAGTATAAAAAACAAGACGAAAAAAATTATCGATCGGTCCCAGGTTGACCCTGGAACCGGACCGAACCCATTGGGTCGGTCCGGTCCTTGGTCCCAAGCTCAATAGGGTCGATCCTCGGTCCTAAAAATTGAGGACCGACACTGTACGGATTGGTCCTAGGGTTAGGGGGTGGCCCGGACCAACCCAGACTATGCTCACCCCTACTAATGCCTGGATAAAACAATGAGCTCTTGTCGGCTGGCCATGAAGGACAAAGACATTGCTATCTTTGTGATTTGAACTGTGACAAGCAGAGCTCCGTTTCTATGATTGTTATTTATGCTTGTAGATCTTCAACTTGCTTCATCATCTAGGTAGTAATTTCGTGCCATTTCGTACCCTCTGGACATGTCTGGACATGAAATGTAGCATTCTCTCTATCATATCGTTGACTATGTAAATATTCCACGATTTTCAAGATAAAGTGAGAGAGAAAAATCATCAAAGACCATATATTTGCTTAATAACTTAATTAGAGATATGATAGATGGCTCTTTATATAGAGCATAAGAGACACTCACAAATGCCTTAAATCTTTACTCATGAGCACCCCCTAACTATTGGCTAATATTCATAAAAATACTTTGACACATTGAATATGGAAATTTGTTGCTTTGTGAGAGTCTCACTATATACAAGGAGAGTATCTTGTCTCCTATCAGAAAGAAAAGGCAAGACTAATTGTACCACCATGCTTTTAAATTTGCTTATTCAAACATGAACAATCTACAGCCCTTACCAACCTGTGGGTGTAAATCTAAATAGGTAAGCAAAAAAGGTTGCTAGGATAGCTCCCTTCGTTATGGTAGTCGAGGGAATCCCATATTTTCCTCTCCCGAATAGACCCCTAAAAAATGACCAGAAATACATAACCACCCAAACAGTACAGATCACCTCTCCTAAGCCAGAGCCACTACTCTCGGATGCTTGTGGGCGCAACCCTAACGACATTGTAAATAATGCTATTAGGTGCACCAGCAGAAGAGCAGTGCCTGGTACAAAAACTGGGGACTCATCAAAGGTGAACCTCCCAAGTTCAGCACTGGTGCTATCATTAGATGTAGATTGGTCTTTCTTGGTTACTTCAAATACTGTCTCCGATAGCCCTAAGAGCTTGAGTACAACACTTAAGACTCCAAATGACCAAGCACATGCAGATGTCATCCGTTGTATTCTTTGGTTATTCCACCATGCACGTATTGACAAGCCAATGGCCAAGTACTCGTATAAACAATATAGGTTGTAGATGATGAAAATGGTCGCTGGAATTATGATAGCTGGTTCTTGTCCCTGCATTTACACAAGAAAGGAAGACAATGAGACAAATTCTTGAGAATAGAGGAGTGATATTTGTTTTACTTTCTTCTTACCTTGGGCAAGAAGTGGGAGTTGGTCATGATACAATATGCTGGCAGGAGAGCATATAAGAACTCAGGTATGGACCTCAATGCCCAAATTAGGATCCACAAGTATGCCAAGCACTGCCTGAAATGGAGATGCATGAATAGGGTGCCATACATTGGACTCCTTTTTCTCACTAGAATTTCGAGCAGGCCCGTGGCCCATCTCTTTTGCTGGGTCATCGAGGCAGGCCCACCAGATGGTGCGCAACCCAGAAAAGCCGGTGGGTTTGGTGAGCAGTAGAGCGATCTCCAACCCTTGGTATGGATGGCCAATCCAGTAAGGATATCTTCTGTCGTCGATCCGTACATCCAACCAATCTGCAAGAGGACACGTGCACAACATTTCTCGTGCCAAAAATTAAATTTATACCATCGTTCTCATTGTAACAAAAATGCTTTAAAACAGAGCACTTAATACCATAAATCATGTGTCTATTGATTCGTGTTAAATCATAGATCTTCAGGCAAATGACAATGAAATTTAATGGTAGTTGTTGTAGAGCCACTTTAAAATTTAAAGCCATGATTAGATTAATCTTGTATTATGTGTGAATTCAATGTAGGCATCCACTGACCTCTTTACCCCAGTCAGTATTGTATTCATAGGTGCAACTAGAGACTTGATAGGCTGCTTCAAGAGAGCTCCAAAAATCTTTGGGATTATCTAAATTGCCTTGTAGAGCATGAGCAACAGAGTTGATGAATTGTTTTGAACTTCCAAAGCCATTTAGTGATTCTACCTTGGTTAATTCTCCTGTAGAAGTCAAATTGGCAAATGGGAAAATATGGTTTACTAAGACTAGGCACATAGTCCCATGAACGTGCAATAGTCGACCAAACATACACACATACCATTAGAGGTAAGACTTTTCTTTTCGGTCTTCATGTCCTCTGGCCATGACCCATAGATTACTTTCCGACGATGAAAGCATCCTGTTCCTCCATAGAAAGGTCCTTGAATTCCTACTATTCCTCGTCCCAAATACTAAAATCAACAGTATTATAGGTATAGGTACTGATTAGTAAATAAGCTGCAATTTGGCTCAAAATAGGACTTATTTTGTAGTAAAATTGCACATACTTCATGTAGGACCACTAGTTGATTTCCAAATGGGTCATCCTTTGCTCCATCATAGAAGTATTGTGGACATTGAACAAATGCGCAGTCTCTCTCATATTTTGTGCCAAGAAGGAGACACAAAGCATGGAGAACAATCTGCGGATTGTTGGCGTACATGTCGCAATCGACATTTAGCATCAATGGTGCATTCGTCATGAGTCCTGAAACTCTGGTCTGTTCATCCATCAACGAGACCCGAGAGAAATAATTATACGATTGTTTTGATGTCAAAAAGTGACCACACTTAGGCCTTGATAGATAGGTCTTACTCACCAGGACATTCATGGCTCCCGCCTTGTAATGATGCGGGTGCTTTGGCTGCTTTTCTCGTGATATGTAGATCAGATGTGGCAATTCATCTGGACGACCTCCTTTGTTTTCCAGCATGATCTTTGTTAAAATCACAGCAAGAAACAGTGAGCTTGTAGATTTCGAAGTACAATACTTTTGATTTTTTTGGAGGATAACACATACTCGATGTCGACAGAAGAATCTAATGTTAGATAGATCTGTGGATTGTCATTTTGGTAATTTAATGGAGTTGACCACATGACCGATTGTGGGAACAAATGTACTGCTTGACTCTGAGTTCTTTGGGATTCATATGGCGTTGAGTCGAAAGAGCTATCTGACATATACGAGTCTTTAAAGGGGTAGCATGGTCCCTGATGTAAAAAATGAGAGAGAAACATGCTATCTACACGTCTTTCTAATTTTCAGAAATATAAAAAATAGAAATAATTGTGTAATAATCTTTAATATACTGTGAGAATAACGATCTATTTTAAACTATAAAAAATCAAATAATAAATGATTATAAATTGTTGTAAAGCCTACTTATTCAAGAATTTAAACATTTTTTAAAAGGATCTTAAATTTCTACTTACACAATCAAATCTTTCATTTTGTTTATATTTCAAGATAGTAACAGATTGGGGGGAATTTAATTGCAATACAATCAAGAATAGCAATTAGTGGATCACAAAGTATTTGGATCCTCAATTTGTGACGTATAGATGTTGATTTGTTCTGCCATATTAACCACAGGAACATTTTATCCAAAACTGGACAAAGATAGCCTCTCAGTAATTTTACTGTACCTTGATAATTGTGGGGTGATTTTTGCGTTCTGTGTTAGAGAAAGCGACAAACTCCCCAGTAACATTAGATGGGACTGATCCTAGGGACGCATCTTCTATCTTCCTGCTCAGCTTCTCGTACTCATCCTGTCAGAGAACAAGACAAGCTTAGGGAAGGCCGCATCCATCCATATCTTGTCCATACCCAGTCTCTCTCTCTCTCTCTCTCTCTCTCTCTCTCTCTCTCACATATTTCGACAAAGAATCACCGATCACCGTGACCATCTCCAACACATGAACACTAGACTCCAAAGATTGAGGATCACCTTCATTGTGTCCCGTGCTTGTTGGAATTCCAATGAGCAGTCTTCACCAGACGATGTGGTTGAGTCGCCGGCAAAGTACCGGAATGGGGCTCGCAATTGAATATTGTACTTCTTACAAAACGGAACCCAGAGCTTTGCGAACTTCGCAGCTTCCATTAGAGAATAGAAGGTCAACGGTGAGCAGCCATCGTCGGAGACATAGCACGCCAGCTTATGAGCCGGATAGTCTACCGCCATTAAGGAGAGGACCGTGTTCACGGTGATGATCGGAGGCTCTAGCTGCGGATCTGCCGTTGTGACAAACACGTCCACGGGAGGAAGCTCGCTTACCCTATATGAAGGAATTGTGAAAAACAAGAACAGCAATAAGGAACTAAACCTAAAAAATATAACTCGGTGGGTCAGAACCAACTTATAGAACGTTCATAACCCGAAATCCACGAAGAACATGTGTGAATATTGTACGATACAGGTACTTCAGTTGAAAGATGTCGGAAAAACTGAATGGAATTGTTACTTCTCAAAATTCACATCAGCCAGTTTGGTAGAATTAATATGTCCTATGAAAGTGCAAAAGTTGGAAATGAAAGGAAAGAGGACCAATGTTATCAGAAAATAAGTTCCTCGCGACGATTGTACCGTCACTAGAAACTCGGAAAAGAAAACCATCTTGAGGATTCGAGGTGATGGAAAGAAAGAAAAATCGAGCTGTATCAGTAGCTCTAGCGCTGAGGAGTTTGGGATCGAGAGCTCATGACAAGTTGAAGATTCAAAGTAAAGCAAGCCATGTGAAAAAGATAGCTCTTGCTCTATCGAGATACCTTTTCAAGATACGGTGAGGGTAAGTTTTGTAGCTCACAGGGCTCCATTTGGTGCTGATGACGAGAATCCACACGAACGTGAACCATGACTCGCACGCGAGTGCGACCTGCCATTCAAGTCCGTGGTCCTCGAGGTGAACAAGCCGATACGCAAGAAGGGAGACGAGAAGGAACAAGATGAAGATCTCGACCGCTCTCTTCGCATCGTTTTTCAGGCTTATTTTCTCATATAGAGGGTGGAAGTGGATTGAATGGCCATTGGAGAAGGCTTGCGTGTCTGTGCACACACCAGCTCTTGTTCTTGCCGTTTCTATTGGGTGGTCTTGTGTGTACAAAAGGTGGCGACTTAAATAGAGAGAGGTTGTGCCCCGGTTGTCAAGTTGGCGCAGTGATTCCAGGAACGAACCTGTGCCTGCCTATGGTAATTCCACATAAACGATAGGTGATGAGACTACTCATATCTACCATGTCCGCCTAATGTGCGGATCGACAAGTAAAGGAAGGATAAAAACATCTGGTGCATATGTGTTGCGACAAGTTTACTTAGCTCCATCAGAGTAATGCCAAGGTCCACAAATCGGCATACTAACACATGGAATATTTTCACTTCTCAATAATAATTTGTCGTATAACCTAATACCCTAGTTTTATAAGCGGTAATTATATACCTAGCGGTAAAGGATTGCTTCTTTCGTTCTTCTTTTGTTTTTTTATTTGTTTTATTTTCAATATTAAAAGAGAGATTGGTAGTCCAAAGCCTGTAGTTGGACTTTTTGTCATCGTGTGTATGTCTTACATGTAGGAATGCGTGGCAATGAGTTGGTGTTTAGCTAAGGATAGTAATCGTGAGGTGCTTCTCCGAGCCATCCCAAACCGAGGATTCTTGACGTCACTTCGTATCCAAGCACACGTCATCATGTTTTGGCTTTATCTTTGTTAATTGCCTGTCGTATGAAGGTTTTTAGGGTGCGTTTGGTAATATTTTCTGTTAGGGAACAATTTTTTTTTTAAAAATTTTTTTTCAGTTTCTATTTTAGGGAACAGTTTATGAGCATTTGAACATTTTGGTAACTATAAAAAATTTCTTTTCTCGGGAGAGAAATGCGTTTGGTATGACCGATATAATTTTATGATTTAGAATTTCTTTTAATTTTTTAATAATTTTATTACGTTTTTTCTTTTGTCCTTTTCCTTCTCCTTCTTCTAGTTGGTCGCTAGCCGGCGACCGGCCAGAGAAGAGCCAGCAAGGTCAGCCTCGGGGGAGGCTCGCCGGCCACTGGCAAGGTCACCTCAAGCCTTGCCGTGACTGGGGAAGGGGACCTCACCTAGCCATCGACGAGGTTGAGCCTTGCCGTGGTTGGGCGAGTCTAGGCCTCGCCCTCACGGTGGCCGGGCGAGGTTCCCCGTGGCCGGGTGAGGTCGAGCCTTGGGTGAGGCCCGGCTTGCCCAGCCATAGCGAGGCTTGGAGCTAGGTGATGCCTAGAGGGGCCTCGCCAGATGTAGGCAAGGTCGAGCTTTGCCCAGCCACGACGAGGCTTGAGGGTGCCTTGCCAATGGCCGGTGAGCTTGGGGCGACCTCGCTGAGGGCTGGCGAGGCTCCGGTGAGGTCGTCGAGCCTCGTTTGGTCGGTTGCTGGCTGGCGCCGAGGCCGGCGATCGGACTAGGGGAAGAAGGGAGGAAGAGAAAGACAAAAAAGAAAAGGAAAAAAAAACTTGATTATTGATTCTTGTTTCTTGAATTGTTTCCGAGAATAAGAAGTAACTTTTTATTTTTTTTTTTTTTTAATTTCTTGATCCTATTTCAGATCTGTTCCTGAGAACAAAAAATTTATCAAATGCATTTTTATTCTATTTCTACTCTCGGGAACAAAAGAACAAAAACATCTGTTCCTGAGAGCATTACCAAACGCACATCCTTACTCTCCAGAATTCACGAACAATCGGTCAGAGATTTGGAAGACCTTGCAAGTCGAGGCTTAAGCAATCATACACTAATTGAAAGAGACATACACATGAGCGCACGCGCATATGTACCGTTAGATGTTGATCGTCGGTTCAGAAGTTCGGTTTCGCATGCCCGTATAGATCCAGCTACTATCAACCTATGCTATGCACGCACGGCCCGGACAGAAGAAAATCTGGAAAGTCGTAACGCAAGAGGATTCATGGGTGACAAGTTCAAAATACAAAGAAAATGTGATTTGGGAAGAGAATTTGCGGAAGCAAGTGGGGTTTGATAGAATCCAAAGGCATGGAACTATGAAATCAATGGATGTTGAAGCATACATAATTTACGTGATACGTTGACACCATCATTTTCTCTCCGTCGTGATTGATAAAGTTAACAAAATGTGATTGTACCTTCTTGATTATAACTTTCATGTTAAATTAAGTTTAATTCATCGTATATTTGGCCCCATTTTGGTGATAAATCAAAAATCTATGGCATGGCCCGATGGAATAAGGAATAGGACAAGCACAATCTCTCGACCCTATTTGGACCCATGCCATTTAGACCTTATTTACGTTCCGCTTTATTTAAACTTTATGTCTATAGAGTTTATATTTTGATGATGTGAGTTAATTGCACGAGCTATAATAAAATCATAGCAAATGTATGCACGTTACAAACATATTAAGATTTTCGTACTTCAAGACTGTCTGTGTCATAAAGCTTTTACATGGATAGTGTTGAAAAGTATAAACCCGTTACTTGCTCAGGCATTCGCTTTTCCAAGCTAGAAATCAATTTTAAAATTTTTTCCAAGACTTTTCAAAATATAATTTCCTTCCGTGAATTTTCCATGCACTTTGATTATCGATGGATACATCATCCATCAAATTATTGGAATTTCCTCAATTATCCGATAGTTTTTAGCTCCGCTAGTTTTCTAAGAAATCGCCTCGTGCAACTTCTTATTGCACCACAAAGACGTCATCGTATGCGATGGAAGAGAGGGGCAAAGTGAACTTTCTAATTTCCCAAGAAGGTCATTATCGCAATCAAACCAAGGCTAAATCAACCTTTTCCATTCCACCCACAGACAAAATCTGCTCGTTGTATGGCTTGGGTAAGCCCGAACGACGTATCAAATTCAGAAGCCCGAAAAAGAATGGTTGATAGTGGCTTGAACAGTGACTTTGAACTGGAAAGAATGTGCCTAGTGGATGTACAAGCAAAAGAATATCGAGATCATTCACGATCATCAAATAGACTTGAAATGGCTTTGTTCAATACGTGTGCGAACTTGAGAAAAATGAAAGAACACAATATTAGAATGAGATAAACTCTTTAACTCACATGCCCTCATTTTTTACATCCATTTCGTGTTTTGCTCCTGTAAACTAAGGATAAAAAAGAAAAAATCATGCATTCTAGAATTGCAATCTATGAATTGATGTGATACTCCTGGTGTCTCGCCTATGAAAAAACCTCAGAAATGAGGAAAAAGATGAGAGAGAGAGAGAGAGAGAGAGAGAGAGAGAGAGAGAGAGAGGGTGCTATTATAATTGAGTAATCCACTGTACAATGACCAAAAAGATTCAAAATCAATGATGCAAACAACACCAGCTCTTCCTAATCATGCTTATGATTGCCGTCTTATTGACGTAATCACCCTAATGACACCACCAAGATCTTCTGCAAGAAAATGCATTGTTTACAGCTATCTCCCAAAAATCATCCAACTTTAACTTATCATAAACAATGCTCGTGACCTAATGACGCATGCCATGACTTCGAAGCTCAACTACTATTCTTCACCATTACGTTGGACAAGTACAAGACGAAGAGCCACCATTTTGAGAGAGAGAGAGAGAGAGAGAGAGAGAGAGAGAGAGAGAGTTATAGAAGCTTTAGGAACGTTCTTCTTCAAGACGAAAGGACAGTCTTTGTCGGGGCACGTCGAGGACATCCCTGGTGGCGACAGACGTGAAGTGGTCATATATTCCCAGTCACATATTTGCGCTATCAGCCTCATGGACAGCCCAAGAATCTTTGCCCTACGATAAGAAAAGATGCATGATTTCTAGTCCAGTCCAAACGAGATATCAGAGGCAACGAACGTACGGACACTGTGGAAACTACTTTCGTTTTTTTTGCGAGGGAGTTAAACAGAAAGAAGGCGCAACGCATTTTTCTTTCGGGAGCCAACAATGTAAAGCAGTATGATAACAGTTGAATTTTGAGTTTTAAATAATATTAGTTTCTTCATATAGAACTATGAACACTTCTTTTCTATTGAATGATTTCGCAAGTGACTTCCTTTTGTGCCTATTTAGCCATAGAAGTGAAGTTGGTGGTGCCATAGAAGTGACTTCCTTACGTGCCAGAGCTGAAGACTTCAGCTGAAGTGACTAATCTCGTTTATGCTTGATAGCAAACAACGAATCCCCCCAAGGGTTAGAAATGTCCAGTTCTTCTCAAGATCGAGATTAGTCACTTTAGCTTCATATTGAAATCTTTTTCTTTTGTTTTTGTGTCGTAGGTCGAATCTTTTATGGCTGTGAAAATCAGTTTTCCTCGAGTCGATTGTGACTGTGACGTCCGCAAGATTGCTTGAGGTTAAATGCCAAGTTCTATTATTAGTTTTCTTCCTCTGTGTGGAAGGGACAGGTGTGAATCTTGTGAAAGACAAGTGTATGGATTGCTCATTTAATCATTTTTCTGCCCTAATGCCTGGATAAAGCAATGACCTTGTCTGCTGGCCATGAATGATAAGACATTGCTATCTTTTTTATTTGAACAATGAAAAATTGAACTTTCTTTTTTTGGTGGTTGTTATTGCGAGGGAAATCCCTTATAATGTTTTGAAGATTTAAAAAATAAAATAAAAATGCTACTTGATAACTCTATAAAAAATAGAGTTATTTTACCTATTTTAGGCAACAATTCATGCAATATTTATTAGAAAATATTTGGATTTCCTTCTGATTATTTGAATTTTCCTTATTTATGCAAAATAATGATATATGGAGAAGATAAGGAAAAAAATGACAAAACTTAGGAATTTGAATCAAGTAGCAGTGCAAGATAGATATCAAATCAAAACCCTCTGATTTACTCCCTGATTTTGTGCACAATTGTTTGGAGATAAGGATCTTGGATATATCTTATAAATATGAGAGCCAGAGAGAGCAGTTAGGTTTTAGCTAGTTTTTCTGCTAGATTGTTTTTCATTGTTCTGAGAGTTTTTCAAGTATTTTGAAGAGAAGATAAAAGTTATAACATAATTCTTATTCTTTGATTCAAGATGCTGAGTTTAATTTATATTTTTATTTCTTCATCTACTATGTTCTAATTTTCTTTTATTAGGGCTACGATGTAGCCTAACCATGATGATGTGAATTTCATGATTTTTATGTTTTACAATTGATTTCATTAATGTGAGTTATATATTATTGTGCTTAATGCTTTTGAGTGACTGGCCACCACTTGAATGATCTGATGTGCATGTTTGAGACTGAAAAGTGATAATATGCAATTGCTCATTATAATATATAACCATGAATTAAACGTGGATAGAGATATACCGCGTTATTTGTGTAGATTTCGGTGATAAGGTAATCCAAAAGACTCATTGTAAAGCGGGAATATTAATAGTTTTACATGCACTTATGTTTATTTTAATTCACATAGAGATATATTGGATTAATAAACTGAGTAGGTTTATTATACCTAGAGATAGGATAGTAAATAGGTTAGGAAATTCCACTATCACATGTTTGATATCATTCTTATACTCACAACAATCTGAAATTCATATCTAGTGGTTATGGTGAAATCGGATGCTCTAACATATTTATCTAATCGATTTATTGCATTTAGTCTTCAAATTTTTTTTTTAATTTATTCTAAATTATATTTTGATATGTTAGATAAATTTTAGAATTAATCTATTTTAGTATTTTATTAGTTTATTAATCATTGATCTCCGTGGGACGATACTCTTTCTCATCATTATATTACTTGTTCAACACGTTCACTTGCGTTTAGAATTTTACGAACAAGTTTTTGGTGTCGTTGCCGTGATCGCTTGTTTAATACTAATTAATATTGATACCAGATAATTCTAAGTTTAATCTAGCTTTTGTTTTGTTTTATTTTTCAGGGTGTACATCAGTTTATGACACGTAGCCAACAAGGGAAACTTGCTGAGCTTAATCCAGAAATCAAGCCTACATTCAAAAGGCGACTGAGAGAACAGAGAAATCACACTAAGAAGATGGCAGATGGTGATAATGAAAATCCACGTAGACTCTTAAGAGATTATGCTGCACCAACAATTCAAGGCACCACATCAAGTATCAGAAGATCTGCAATTCAAGCAAATAACTTTGAGATCAAGCCGTCACTCATTCAGATATTTCAACAATCAATGCAATTTAGTGGGCTACCAAGCGATGATCCAAATGCTCACATCGATACTTTTCTTGAAATCTGTGACACCATTAAATATAATGGAGTTATAGATGATGCTATTAGATTGAGATTATTTACATTCTCTCTTAAAGACAAAGCTAAAAGTTGGCTTTATTCTCTTTCTGCAGGATCAATCACTACATGGAACGATATGGCTCAAAAATTTCTTGGTAAGTTCTTTCCATCTGTAAAGTCTGCGAAGATGCGTAACGATATTACTAATTTTATGTAGATGAATAATGAATCATTATATGAAGCATGGGAAAGATTCAAATAATTTCTTAGGAGATACCCACATCACGGACTACCCGTATGGATGCAGGTACAAATCTTTTATAATGGCTCTAGTACAATTCTTCATTTTATGATTGATGCAGCTGCAGGAGGAACTCTAAATAATAAAACATCAGAAGAAGCCTATGATCTATTAGAGGAGATGATGTCCAATAGTTATCAGTGGCCTAGTGAGAGACTACCAATACGAAAAGCTAGCGGAGTTCACGAAGTGGATGCTTTTGTTGCAATTGTTGCACAATTTGAAGCACTCAACAAAAAGCTAGATAATATGAGTGCTTAAGCCATGAAAATTCAGAATTTGACATGTGATTTTTGTGGTGGAGGACATGTTAGCACATCGTGTCAGATAGGTAATACTTTTAAACAATCTAGTGAATATTCTAACTTTCTTGGGAATTTTAACAGGTCACAGAATAATCCCTACTCCAACACGTACAATCCGGGATGGCGTAATCATCCAAATTTTTCATGAATAATCAGGATGTGATGAGACCACCGGGATTCAAACAATCAGAAGAGACAAAGTCAAATTTGGAAGATATGGTCACCAAACTTGCTAATACGACTCATGACTTCATCAAAAGAACGTATGTGAGATTTCAAAACCAAGAGGCTTCAATTAGAAATTTGGAGATGCAAGTGGGTCAGTTAGCAAACATTATGTGGGGAGACAACAAGGTTCTTTGCCGAGCAACACAAAGAAAAATCCAATTGAAAACATAAAGGCTATTACCCTGAGAAGTGGTAAACAAGTGGGAGAAGAAGAGATTGTCAGAGACAAGGAAGATGTGATCAATAAACAATCATAGGAGACAAGCAAGAGTAAATTTTTTCCAGATAATCCCAAGCCATATGTGCCACCAATTCCATTCCCTTAACGACTCCAGCAACACAAAATGGATAAGCAATTTTCTAAATTTCTTGATGTATTTGAAAAATTGCAAATTAACATTCCTTTTGCAAATGCTTTAGCGCAAATGCCCATTTTGGCAAACAAAAGGAAACTAGAAGATTATGAAACTGTGAAGTTAAATGAGGAGTGTTCGGCCATCCTACAAAACAAATTGCCTCCGAAATTAAAAGATCTAGGGAGTTTTACTATTCCTTGCACTATTGGGGATTCTTACTTTGAAAATGTATGATGTGATTTAGGTGCAAGTATTAATCTGATGCCTTATTCAGTTTTCAAGAAATTAGGATTGGGCAAGGTAAAAGCAACCACAATGTCACTTCAACTGGCTGATCGATCAATTAAATATCCGAGAGGTATTGTTGAAGATGTTTTGGTAAAAGTTGACAAATTTATCTTTCTTGCAGATTTCATAGTTCTTGACATGGAGGAAGATTTTGAGGTACCACTTATCTTAGGTCGACATTTTCTAGCAACATGAAGAGCTCTTATTGATGTACAACAAGGAAAGTTGATTCTTAGAGTTCAAGATGATCTTGTTTCATTTAATGTTTTTAAAGCAATGAAATATCCATCTGATGATAATTTTTGTTTTAGAGTTGAGACAGTTGATAAGTTGGTGAATAAGGTTTTTCAGGAAAATATTTTTAAAGATCCACTTGAAGCATGTCTGATTCAGCCGATGGACAAAGATATTCACAATGAGGAGATAAAGGAGTACGCAAATTTCATGGAGGCAATTACACTATATTCAAGGCAAAATGCAATTAAATTTGAGGAGTTGGGACAATACATTACAAAGCCTAAACCATCAATTGAAGAGCCTCCAATTCTTGAACTCAAACCCTTACATTTTCATTTGAAATATGCTTATTTAGATGGAGTTTCTTCTTTACCAGTAATTATATCTTCTTCTTTGACAGATTTGATGGAGGAGAAACTGCTCAGAGTATTAAGAGAGCATAAGGGTGCAATTGGATGGAAAATAGCTGATATCAAGGGAATTAGTCCTTCAATTTGCATGCATAAAATTTTGATGGAGGAACAATATAAATCCACTATCCAACCTCAGAGGTGTTTGAAGCCCTACTTTGAAGGTGGTTGCAACAAGCATAAGACTACCTTTGAACTTCATCCTCCAAACTAGCGACATCTGATATAGTTTGGCTAAAAACTATAAAGTAAGCGCTTCTTGGGAGACAACCCAAACATTTTAATTATGTTATTTATTTATATATTTATTGTTAAGTTTATGTTTTGCAAAAAAAAAAAAAAAAAGATGAACTTTTCTCTGTTTTATCCAGGTTAATTTTTTAGGGAGCACCTTTCAAGAGTTTAATCATCCAAGTCATCTATGAACTTATCCTACAACTAGGGGAGTTTTTTTCTTCCTATTTTTATTTTTCGCATTGAGGACACCGCTTCATTCAAGTTTGGGGGGATACAAAATTTTTGGCTATTTTTTTTTTTTATCATTCCTGGTTGTGAATTTTTACGATTCTTAGGAAAATTTAAATTTTATTTGAACTTGTAATTGATGTGTGAGTTAATTTTAATTTTGATTATGTTGATCCACTTACTGAGCACTAAAAGTCCTTATTTTTTTAATTGTGTGTAAATCTAGAGAACATTCATGTGAAGTATGTGATTTTCTTAAATTTCACCCAAATCTTAGAATTTGTTTGATTTTCTCTTGAGGAGAAATCCTAAGCTAAATCTAATTGAGAAAATGATTTAGGCAATTTTTGGATCGATTGAGCCTTTAAGCTAACCCTATTTATTTATCCCTAGTCACCCCTTTGAGCCTTAATTATTACCCAATTTTTCATTGGCACCCATATATGTTTAGCCTAGCCGTTATCAAATTATATCATTGTCTCATGCCCTATGAACACGTTGATTTTCTTTTGGGATACAAAATTATTTGAGCTTAATAGAAATTTGGGAGAAAGGGTGGAGTATGAAAAAAAAAAGAAAAAAGAAAAAAGGAAGTGATTGCTACGGTTATTTGGGATATATTATCAAAAAAAAAAAATTTGCTTTTATGGTTCCCTATCCAACTTTCAATTGAGTGAGCCTTTTGGATACTCAATGGGTTGGAAATTTTCATGTTATATTATGAGAGACTTTGGGGATAAAGCAATTAAAAAAGAGAAAAAAAAGAAGAAGAAGAAAAAAAAAAGGGAATGATGATATATGGTGGCAGAAAAATTATCTTGAGGGAGTGAAATTTGACAGTAACATTGGCTCTAATTAGATCCTAGAAATCAACGTGTTGATGGGTGATTTGAGCTTAAAATTACCATTATCTCACCTTTAGCCCAGCCTTACATTGCAAACCGAGAAAAGTCTTATTGATTTTTGGTTGGATAATTAACTTACATTAGTGGAGAGAGGAATGAAAAGCAAACCTACAAGATTTGGTCATCATTATTGAGAATTTTTGAGAGGTTGCATATCAATGTGAATTTATCTGGATTGCATATAATTCGAAAAAAGATGAGGACTCACACACACATTTGGATCATATAGTTAGAATTGGTCTTAACTTATAAATCAATTTCAATGTTTGGATGAAATTTGTGTTTTTCTTTGAATTGTGAATTTAAGCAATTATGGAAAGATGTCATGGAGGAGGTTGTTAGCTAGTATGTGTTATGTCTTGATTTTGCTTGAGCACTAGCAAAAGGTTAAGTTTGAGGGTTTGATAACTCTATAAAAATAGAGTTATTTTACCTATTTTAGGCAACAATTCATGCAATATCTATTAGAAAATATTTGAATTTCCTTCTGATTATTTGAATTTTCCTTATTTATGCAGAGTAATGATATATGGAGAAGATAAGGAAAAAAATGACAAAACTCAGGATTTTGAATCAAGCAGCAGTGGGAGATAGATATCAAATCAAAACCCTCTAATTTACTCCTTGATTTTGTGCGCAATTGCTTGGAGATAAGAATCTTGGATATATCTTATAAATAGGAGAGCTAGAGAGAGTAGCTAGGTTTTAGCTAGTTTTTCTGCTAGATTGTTTTTCATTGTTCTGAGAGTTTTTCATGTATTTTGAAGAAAAGACAAAAGTTGTGACAAAATTCTTGTTTTTTGATCCAAGATGCTGAGTTTAATTTATATTTTTATTTCTTCATCTACTATGTTCTAATTTTCTTTTGTTAGGGCTATGATGTAGCCTAACCATGATGATGTGAATTTCATGATTTTTATGTTTTACAATTGATTTCATTTATGTGAATTATATATTATTGTGTTTAATACTTTTGAGCGACTGGCCATCACTTAAATGATCTGATGTGCATGTTTGAGACTAAAAAGTGATAATATGCAATTGCTCATTATAATATATAACCATGAATTAAACGTGGATAGAGATATACCGCGTTATTTGTGTAGCTTTCGGTGATAAGGTGATCCAAAAGACTCATTGTAAAGCGGGAATATTAATAGTTTTACATGCACTTATGTTTATTTTAATTCACATAGAGATATAGTGGATTAATAAACTGAGTAGGTTCACTATACCTAGAGATAGGATAGTAAATAGGTTAGGAAATTCTGCTATCACATGTTTGATATCATTCTTGTACTCACAACAATCTGAAATTCATATCTAGTGGTTATGGTGAAATCATATGCTCTAACATATTTATCTAATCGATTTACTGCATTTATTCTTCAAATTTTGTTTTTAATTTATTCTAAATTATATTTTGATCTGTTAGATAAATTTTGGAATCAATATATTTTAGTATTTAATTAGTTTATTAATCATCAATCTTCGTGGGACGATACTCTTTCTCATCATTATATTACTTGTTTAACACGTTCACTTGTGTTTAGAATTTTACGAACACTATTAAAGTGTTTAATGGTTGAGTAACAAACTATGCAGATGATAGAATGTATAAATGATTTTATCAAAGTCTATACTTGGAAGAACCAGAAGATAGACTATGTCCAGACCTTAAGGCTAAATATGTTCAGAAGCAAAATATGTTCAGACTTACGAAAGACACTCAGACTCCACTAAATATTGACGAACTCATAAAATTGGTCATTATACTTAAGGCATTTTCTAGGAATGATGTGAAATTGAGAAATTTGAGTCATTATGTCCTAGTCAATGATCAAATCTTTATTGGGGAGACTAGATTCTAAAATTTTGTGGTTATGGAACATTGAGGGAAAAACTGAACAGTTACTTGGGTAGTTCTTACATTCGTAGAAAAAATGTCTTTTGAGGCAGAATTGAAATATCGAACACAAGAAGTCCAATATTCTTTAGAAAAAACTCTAGTATCTAGAATTGAAGAACTTGCACTAGTATCTATGAGAGCAATGACTGTGATGGTTTGACAAACTTCGAGGTAAAGATTTTTACAGGAAAATGAGGACAATGGATTTTGCTTGAAAATATACTAGGGTCTTGTTTTCAAGAAGTGAGAGATATATGGAAAAGATCTTCAAAATTTGAGTAAGAATCGGTTTCATTAGGAGTCTGATAATAAGGAATGGCACAAAGAGTTTGTTAGGATGGTTCTTCATTCGCTAAAAAAAATGATTCAATGTCATCATTTTCGAGTGAGACATCAGTTTCAATCTTTATGTGATGTATCTAATGGACTTGACATTTTCTCGCTTGGGGACAATTTATGGTGAAATGACTCTTTTGGTTGCAGATGAAGCATCGAGTTGATTTTTTGTGGCTTTAGCGATCTTTCCTTTTGCGTAGGAATAGCCATTTCTTCTTTCTCCAAGAGTACTTAGATCCATGCCTGGATTGTTTTACCAATAATTTCTTAAAGTGCTTCTTTTTTCTGGAAGACTTTCCGCAATAACCGTCACAGTCTCTTTTGGAACATTTGATCTTTAGCTTTTGGCGAGAATAGGCTCCATCAAGTTCTCTATTGTTTGTTAAGTAGATTTTCACCATCCGGTGCTTTAAGTAAAGATTTTCTAGGCACAAATGAATATCTTCTTGTATTTCTCCAAAGGGATATCCACAATTCTCCTATGTTTGTCAACTTGCTGAGATAACTCTTTGGGAATGGAGGTTAGAAAAACTTGTTTTAGGTATGAATCAACTCCAATACCATAGAAGAGTTTAAGCATTTCATAGTGCTTATCGAGGTGTCTTTTTTGGAGAAAGCAACATTTTCTCTTAAAAAATTCTATTCTCTTGAGTTTATGAAGGTTAGAAGGTTTACCAATTACCATATGATAGGGGGGGACAATGGCTTGGCCAAAGTTAGGTGAAAGTAAGAATTGGACTTGGTCTTGTTTTGTAATCGATTACCACTAATGTTTGATGCTACCTGTAAACCTTGTGACGAACTCAAAAAGGACATCATGCTTGTTCTGATTGGTGAGAGCTTAGGCATTTAGCCAAGTAGAATCTTTTGGACCATTTGGAATAGGGGACATCATCAATAGTAAAAAACTATTTAGAAGAGGGAGTTAGATTGTGGGATGGATTGCTTGGTTGAACAATCCCCCAAACTAGGCGAGGCCTACCTTGCTAACCACAAGGGAAAAAAAAGCAAAGAAAACAAAAATTTAGAATTTTACAAACATTGTTGATGTTAGCCCCAACTATTATATTAGGACAGTTGTCGCGACCTTTTTTTCCGGCGCCCGCAATCGGGTACGGGCGCCTAAGGAGGCTAATGGCTCGGCTGAATTTATTATGCCCGGACTCTCCCAAGTCCACCAATTCACGACTTTAATAGTCTAAATTTTTTTAACCTGTAAGTTAATTTTTAAAACGGAGTCGCCACTAATCAATTTGGGGTGGGTTGATTAGAAACCCAAGCGAAGTATTGGGAGAAATACTCACTCTGCGTAACCGGAGAAATTAGGATCGGGGACTTGATTACACTAGTTAATCACTAATGCCCTTTCGGTACCTAATCTTGTTTAAACCTTGAGGTTTTTTGGATGTTCGAGGGATTTTCCATGCATTTTTGGGAGGAAAAACATTTCTTGAGTCTTTTTCTAATTTTTTTGACATAAAAGGGGTTTTTTGGATTTTTTGGTATTTTTTTTGAAAATACAAGTCTTTTTGGCTTTTTCTGAATTTTTTGGCTTTTTCATGAATTTTTGGCTTTTTTTTGGACTTTTGGTATTTTTTGGAAAATATGGAATATTTTTGATTTTTTTTATTTTCGGAAAATAAAATATTTTTTAATATTTTTCAAAATATTTTTGGAAAATAAATTATTTTTGAATTTTCTGGATTTTTTAGAAAATAAAACATTTTTCAACAATTTTTTTAAATATTTTTCGATTTTTTGGAAATTAAAACATTTTTTAATTTTTTTTTAAAATAAATTATTTTTGATTTTTTTTTGAAATATTATTTATTATTTATTATTAAAAATATTATAAAAACTGACCCGGGTCGGATCCGCGGGTTGGGTCCGACCGGGCCGACGACCGCACGCGGACGGGCCCGCAACGCGGGCCCGACTCGGATTTTTGTCCTCTTTTCTTTTTCTTTTTTTATTTATATTGAAACGGCGTCGTGGCCGGTGTTTAGGGACAACGGCCCGGCCCGACAACCCGATCCGACAGCCCGCTCCCAGCGAAACCCTACCCGGATCCGACCCGACCTTCGCCGCCCCGGATTTACGGAATCCCTACCGGTTCCCGACCCGGTCGACCCGACAATCCGGATCGTGACCGGAAAATCGGGAACCCTAGGGTTTCCGAATTGAGGCGCCCAGAGGCGCAGCGGCGACGACGGCGATGACGGCGGCGACGGCGGCGATGACTAGGCGAGGAGAGGAGGTGGCGACGGCAACGGCGACGGCGCGGTACTGTTCGTGACGACGGCACGACGAAGGCGGCGATGACGGCGAGACCCCCCGCGAATCTCTTCTTCTCCGATGTCTCTCTCTCTCTCTCTCTCTCTCTCTCTACTCCTCCCTCCGGCGAGACCCAGATCCGAAGCCGCGAGCCCTCGACCCCCCTGAAGTCTCTCAGTGGGGTGTCCAAGGGTCGCGACTTCGATCTCTCCCTCTGGCCGCGAGCTCCCGGATCTCGGCTCGCTCGTCTTCGGCTCCCCTTCGAAGTCTCTCGCAGGAAGCTCGAAGCTTTGCGGCCTTCGATCGTTCTCGGGGTGCCCTTCGACGAAGGTGGTGCCGGCCTATTTATAGGCGAGGAGTCCGGTCGACGGAGAGGTTTGGCCGCCGATCCTCCATGTGCCGACCGGCCTTGGTGCGGCCGAACCGGTGTCCCATCCGACGACGCGCCGCCCCGCTCCTCGTCCCATCAGGCTTTTCGTGCTCTTCGCTCCGGCGTCGCGTCTCCGGCGCGTGAATTGCGAGGCGCCGAGGAAGGAGACGACCAAAGGGGGGGTTTGGGCCTTGCGCTGGGCCATGGAGGCCCACAAAGGGGGATGCTGCTTTTGCTTTTTTTTTTTTTTTTTTTTTTTTTTTCTGTTTTTATTTGTTTTTTTGTTGTTTTCTCTTTTTATTATCCAAAAACGGCAAAAATGATAATAAAAAAAACCTAATTTTAAAAAAACGAAATTTAGGCGTCAACAACAGTTGGCATCCACGTCAGTAACTTTTGGCCAAGATTGGCCAGAATGAGTCAATTGCCAAATTTTCAAAAGGTTTAGGGCTTAAATGGCCAAATTGAAAAGTTTAGGATTGAATCGACATAAATATAATATGTTTAAAATTTTTTTGGTACTTTTCCCATAATAGGTTTGGGACGGAAATGCTTCGTGTCATAATTTCGCGTGAATTATGTGGATTCTATGAATAATTTGATAGTTAGCTCTTTTAGGGGCAAAATGAGCTTTTCACATTTAATAACCAGGGCATTATCGCATCATAATCAACGTTAAATCAACATTTTCCATTCCAACCCCCAAAAAAAATATGCTCATAATTTTTGCTTGCGCAAGCACGAGCGACGTACCGAATTCAGAAGCCCGATAAAGAATGTTTGGCATCGGATTGAACAGTGATACTGAACTAGAAGCAAAATAATAATGAGACAGCATTGGCAATCATTGATTAGACTTGAAATGGCTTTGTTCAATGCATGTGCAAACTCGAGAAAAATGAAATAGAATAATTTCCAAACGAGATAAATCCTAAGCTTTTTAAATCATGCACCCTCACTATTTTTGAGAAAAGTATAAAAATAAGTTCTAAGCCTATTGTAATTATATAAACTCAATCTTAAATATTTCGAATATGTCAATTTAATCTAAAACTTTTTTACATTTTATCAATTGAGCCAGTCTAGCTAATTTTAATAAAAAATGATTGATGTGGATGCAAGTCACCTTACGTGACATGTTTTGATTTTTTTAATAATTTTTTGATTTTTTTTCTTTCCTTTTTAATTTCCTTTTGTTTTAGCTGGTAAAAGCCAGCAAGCCATCACTGGCCGCTAGCCAGCGTCGCAGCCTTCACCCAAATCCGGTAGGGTCACAAAGGCCTCGGCTGAGGTGGCCTTGCTAGCGATCAACGGGTGCTTGCTAGCCCTCGCCCAATGGTCGACACTCTCATAGGCCAAAACGAAAGGCAAAAAAAAAAAAAAAAAAAAACCAAACACAAAATAATAAAAATTCAAAATTTTGAAAAAAAAAAAATTCCACATCAAGACCGATTATACCATGTAGAATGGCTAGCATCTACAACAGCTATTTTCGGCTAAAGTTAGCTGAAATGACTCAATTGATAAATTGTGAAAAATGTTCGCAATGGAATTGACACAATTGAAAAGTAGCACAAATGCAATAAGTTTAGGATTTTTAAGTATTTTTTCCTATTATTTTTTCACGTCTATTTCGTGTTTCACTCTTTGTTAATTAAAAATTAAAAAGTTTCTAGGTTCTCGAATTGCGATCTCCAATTTGACATGGTGCTTCCGGTGTCTTGCCAATGATGAATACCTTAAACAAATGAGGGGAAAGATAATCTAAAAAATGAGATGTGCATGATCAATCATGCAGAAAAGTGGTCCAAACTCCGGACATTGGTCTCCTTCTTCCTAATTATGTAAAATGACCTCAATCATTCACAAGAAAATGCTTTCATTGTTCACAAATATCTCTGAAAAACCGACGCAATGACGCATGCCATGATTTCGAAACTAAACTACCATTCTTTGCCACCAAGTTGGAGAAGTAAAAGAGGAAGAGCCGCCTTATAGAGAGAGAGAGAGGCTAATAATTTGCTTGACTAAGTAAAAACTCATTGGAGCATTTGGAATCCTTCATCTTCAAGATGAAAGGAAAGTGATCGTTCGGGGTTCTTCATGATTTTCTGTGGTGGCGGCGATGACGTGAAGTGGTCAGACATCATCAGTCCAAATGAGAATCAAGAGACACCACACGTACGAACACTCTGGAAACTACTTTCATTTCTTGCGCGTGCGTTTAATTGTCCAAACAACGACAGATATCCTGTCTCCTATCAGAATAACAATGAGAATTATCTTGTCTCGCAGGAGAAAGAAGAGGCATGATTTATTGTACACCCATGATTTTGATTTTGCAAATACAAAATTTAACAACTTGCAGCCTTTATGGAGATGCGGACGTGAATCTACATAAGTAAGCAAGAATGGTTGTTGGGATAACCGCCTTCATTATAGTAGTAGAGAGAATCCCATATTTCCCTTTTCCATGTTGCCCTCTTAAAAATGGCCAAAAACACAGCACTACCCACACAGTGCATTACCGGATGCTTGTGGGCGCAACCCTGGCAACATTATAAGTACTGCTGTCAAGTGCATCAGCATAAGAGCAGTGTCCAGTACAAAAACTTGGGACTCATCTAAGGTGAATCTCCCATATTCGGCATTGACATCATAAATAGATGCAAATCAATCTTTCTTGGTTACTTCAAATATCCTCTCTGATAGCCTTAAGAGCTTGACCACAACACCTAAGACTCCAGATGATTAGGCGCATGTAGACGTTATCCGCTGCATTCTATGGTTATTCCACCATGCACGTATGACAAGGTTATCTAAGAAGATAACGAGAATTAACAAAGGAGTGATGTTTGTTTTAGTTTTTTCTTACCTTGGGCAAGAAGTGGGAGTTGGTCATTACACAATAAGCTGGTAGGAGAGCATATAAGACCTCCGTTATCGATCCCAGTGCCCAAGTTAGGATCCATAGGTATGCCAAACATTGCCTGAAATGGAGCTACATGAATAGGGTGCCATATATTGGACTCTTTTTGCTTACTAGAACTTCGAACAGACCTAGGCAGGCCCACCAGATGGTGCGCAGCCTAGAAAAGCAGGTGGATTTGGTGAACAATAGAGTGATTTCCAACCATTGATATGGATGGCGAATCCCGTAAAGATATCTTCTGTTATCGATCCGTACCTCAAACCAATCTGCAGCAAGACACATGCACAACATTTTATCATAGTGATAAATTAATCTATGCCATATTTCTCATTGTCTTCAAAATGCTTAAAGATAGAGCACTTAGTACCATGAATCGTGTGGCTAGCAATTTGTGTTTGTGGAAAAATCATAGACCTTCAGGTTAATGCTAGTGAACTTACGGTAGTTGTGGCAGTGCAACTTTAGAGTTGAGAACAATTAATGGATTGATCTTGGAAAATAGAGCTAGATGTATGTATATGTAGACATGCATAATGTGTGAAATCAGAGTAGACACATACTGAACTCTTTACCCAGTTAGTATTGTATTCATAGGTGCAACTAGAAACTTAATGAGCTGCTTCAAGAGAGCTTCAAAGATCTTTGGCATGATCCGAATTGCCCCGTAAAGCATGAGCAACAGAATTGATGAAGTGTTTTGAAATTCAAATGTGTTTAGTTCTAAATTGGTAGAGGAGAGCTTCTACTGAATTCGAGCATCCTATTGACTGGACTGGTGACGATGTTCTCACAAAATTGTCAGCTATAAATAGATTTATTCTCCACAATGAGAAAAAAAAAAAAAAAAAAAAAAAAAGCAACAACAATGATCAAAAGAAGATGCCAAACGAGGTGAGAAAAAATTTGAAGAATGCTTCACTTGTCTCTTATCACGGCCATAAGGAAAAAAAATTCAATTCTATGTCAAATTGCAAAAATTGAGATTATAAAACAACTGCTCCAGAAATGCATATAGATATGTGAAAAATTACGGCAGAATAAGCCTTCGAAAGATCTCTTCATTCTTTAGATTATTGTAACTAGAAATTGGTAAGAATCGAGAATGTGAAAGAACAAATTACCACAATTCACTCAATCTTTTGAGGTATAAGATTTTAAGAAATATTGGCACGCCTGTATATATTAAAGCATTTGAAAGATATACCAGTAGAAAAGCTGAAAATCCTGTACAAGTCACTCGCTCATCTTTCCTATATTAAGTCGAGGACAACTGCATGTAAAGATTTCCGACTCTTTCATGATCAATCTTAGTTCTTTTTCCGCTACGATATAATCAATCTCAGTTGGCCAAAAGACTAGAAATGTCACGAATGCGTTTTGGAAAGGTAAATTTTTACAGAGCATAATAGACACTCACAAGTGCCTCAAATCTTTACTCATGACCGCCCACTAACTATTGGCTAATATTCATAAAAATACTTCAATACAGTGAATGTGGAAATTTGTTGCTTCGTGAGAGTTTCACTAAACACAATGAGAATTCAGAAAGAAAAGGCATGACTAATTGTACTACCATGCTTTTGAATTTGCATGTTCAAACATCAACAATCTGCAGCCCTTACCAACCTGTGGGTGTGAATCTTAATAAGTAAGCAACAATAATTGCTATGATAGCTCCCTTCATTATCGTAGTCGAGGGAATCCCATATTTTCCTTTCCCAAACAGACCCCTAAAAAATGGCCAGAAACACAGAACCACCCACATAGTACAGATCACCTCTCCCATGCCAGAGCCGCTACTTCTGGATGCTTGGGGGCGCAACCCTGACAACATTGTAAATATTGCTATCAGGTGCACCAGTAGAAGAGCAGTGCCTGGTACAAAAATTGGGGACTCATCAAAGGTGAACCTCCCAAGTTCAGCACTGGTGCTATCACTAGATGTAGATTGGTCTTTCTTGGTTACTTCAAATACCGTCTCCGATAGCCCTAAGAGCTTGAGTACAACACTTAAGACTCCAAATGACCAAGCACATGTAGATGTCATCCGCTGCATTTTTTGGTTATTCCACCATGCACGTATTGACAAGCCAACGGTCAAGTACTCGTATAAACAATATAGGTTGTAGATGACGAAAATGGTAGCTGGAATTATGATAGCTGGTTCTTGTCCCTGTATTTACACAAGAAAGGAAGATAATGAGACAAATTCTTGAGAATAGAGGAGTGGTATTTGTTTTACTTTCTTCTTACCTTGGGCAAGAAGTGGGAGTTGGTCATGATACAATATGCTGGTAGGAGAGCATATAAGAACTCAGGTATGGACCTCAATGCCCAAATTAGGATCCACAAGTACGCCAAACACTGCCTGAAATGGAGATGCATGAATATGGTGCCATATATTGGACTCCTTTTGCTCAATAGAACTTCGAGCAGGCCCGTGGCCCATCTCTTTTGCTGGGTCATCGAGGCAGGCCCACCATATGGTGCGCAACCAAGAAAAGCCGGTGGGTCTGGTGAGCAGAAGAGTGATCTCCAACCCTTGGTATGGATGGCCAATCCCGTGAGGATATCTTCCGTCGTCGATCCGTACATCCAACCAACCTGCAAGAAGACACATGCACAACATTTCTCATTTCGAGAATTAAATTTATATCATCATTCTCATTGTCACAAAAATGCTTAAAAACAGAATAGCTAGTACCATAAATCATGTGTCCAGTTATTTGTGTTCATGAAAAGATTATAGATCTTCAGGCCAATGACAATGGAATTTAGGGATGGTTGTAGCAGAGTTACTTTAGAGTTTAGAGTCATGATTAGATTAATCGTGACATACAACTGGATGTATGGACATTTAGATCTATATAATGTGTGAATCAAGTGTAGATACACACCGACCTTTTTACCCCAGTCATTATTGTCTTCATAGGTGCAACTAGCGACTTGACATGCTACTTCAAGAGAGCTCGAAAGATCTTTGGGATGATCTGGATTGCCTTGTAGAGCATGAGCAGCGGAGTCGATGAATTGTTTTGAACTTCCAAAACCATTTAGTGATTTTTCCTTGGTTAATTCTCCTGTAAAAATCAAATTTGCAAATGGGGAAAATATGTTTTATTATGACTAGGCACATAGTCCCATGAATAGGCAATTGGCGACCAAACAAACACACGTACCATTAGAGGTAAGACTTTTCTTTTCGGTCTTCATGTCCTCTGGCCATGACCCGTAGATTACTTTCCGGCGATGAAAGCATCCAGTTCCTCCATAGACGGGTCCTTGAATTCCTACTATTCCTCGTAGCAAATACTAAAATCAACAGTGTTATAGGTATAGGTATTGATCAGTAGATAAACTACAATTTGGCTCAAAATAGGACTTATTTTGTAGTAAAATTGCACATACTTCTTGTAGGACCACTAGTTGATTTCCAAATGGGTCATCCTTTGCTCCATCATAGAAGTATTGTGGGCACTGAACAAATGCACAGTCTCTCTCATATTTTGTGCCAAGAAGGAGACACAAAGCATGAAGAACAATCTGCGGATTGTTGGCGTACATGTCGCAGTCGACATTTAGCATCAATGGTGCATTCGTCATGAGTCCTGAAATTCTGGTCTGTTCATCCATCAATGAGACATGAGAGGAAAAGAATTTTAAGATTGATTTGATGTCAAAAAGCGACCACACTTAGGCCTTGATGGAAAAGTCTTACTCACCAGGACATTCATGGCTCCCGCCTTGTAATGATGTGGGCGCTTTGGCCGCTTTTCTCGTGATATGTAGATCAGATGTGGCAATTCATCTGCATGACCTCCTTTGTTTTCCAGTATGATCTTTGTTAAAATCACAGCAAAAAACAGTGAGCTTGTAGATTTCGAAGTATGATGATTTTGAGTTTTTGGAGGATCACAAACACTCGATGTCAATAGAAGAATTTAATGTTAGATCTGCGGATTGTCATTTTGGTAATGCAATGGAGTTGACCACATGGCCAATTGTGGGAGCAAATGTACTTCTTAACTCCGAGTTCTTTGGAATTCAAATGGTGCTGAGACGAAAGAGCTATCGGACAGATATGAGCCTTTAAAGGGGAAGCATGGTCACCGGCGTAAAAAATGACAGAGACATGCTATCCACGGTGCAATCTCCAATTCAGACTTTCTAATTGCGAGGAATATAAAAAGGATGATAAGCTAACAGTACTCTTAGTCTTCAATAACAGACGATGGCTTTTCAACCACAAATTTTCTCAAAGAAACCTGTTGACTTGTTTAACGATTTTTTTTTTTTTATTTGGGAAAACAAAAATTGGAAAGTCTCATTGTGAGGAATTTCTTCAAATTCCACTGGGTGGGTTTGCTAGCCCACCAAGTGGGAATTCTTATATTAAAAAAAAAGTCAGCCAAAATAAAAATAAGGGAGTAAAAAAGAAACTTATTAACACCATTGGTTTTAGATTTTTTTTTTCATTAAGTACAAAAAGAAAAACAATTTATACAATTTTTTTTTTCAAGAAAAAATAAATGTAGAATTAGTATCACCACCAACACCTATACGAAACATTTATCACACTTGTAGTTTTTTTAATCAATAACTTGCTTGTTTTAACAAGAAAACAGCAAAAAAAAAAAAAAAATTGTAGCCCAAATTGAAAGATCTAGGCTAGTGAATTAAGTTTTTTCTCTCCCAAACCAAAAGTTAGCGTTCCAAATTGTTGATTTTCAATGAATTTATCAATTTGCAGGGATAGAAAACTTATCGGTAGGTTATTTTATCCCTTAAGTAATTCATGAATTTTTTGGATCATTTAAAAGTGGGAATATTTTTTTTTTCATGTACATAATTCATGCTTTTTATTTTTTTTGGAAATTTGGTTGGAAGTATTACAAGGGAAAACATTTTCAATCCATTAAATAGAACTATAAAACATTTGGTTGGACAAAGCTAGAAAGATAGAGGAATAAATTGTGACATTATTCCTTAAATAAAATAAAAACACCAAAACCCTGCGTCCCACAATTCTCCAATCTGATTGCCCACCTTTCGCAAATTGAAAGTTGTGGTCAATATGCAACTGTTAGATGTTCAGCATCACGGTACCATCATGCTAGCGCGATCCATATAAAAAAGAGAAATGATCGTGTGAATAACAATATATTTTGGATTATAAAAAATCAAATAAGAAATAATTGTAAATTGTTATAGGACCAACTTATTCAAGAATCCGAATCTTTTTAGCAAAAAAATAGGATCTTAAATTTCTATGTACACAATCAAATCTTTCATTTCATTTATATTTGGAGATAGTATTAGATTGATGGGAATTTAATTGCAATTCAATCAAGAATGGTATTAGAATAAGGATAGAATGGGACCGATTAAAAAAAAGAGAGAGTCAAGAATGGTAATTATTATATCACAAAGTATTTGGATCCTTAATTTTCAATTCAACCATAGAACCATTTTATCCAAAACTAGACAAAGATATCCTTTCAATACTTCTACTGTACCTTGATAATGGTGGGGTGATTTGTACGTTCTGTGTTAGAGAAAGCGGCGAACTCCCCAGTAAGATTAGATGGGACTGATCCTTGGGACGCATCTTCTATCTTCCCGCTCAGCTTGTCGTACTCATCCTGTCAAAGAATAAGACCAGCTTTAGATAAGGCCGCATCCATCCATATCTTGTCCATAAACAATCTCTCTCTCTCTCTCTCTCTCTCTCTCATTTCCCTACCACTACACAAAGAATCACCGATGACCGTGCCCATCTCCAACACATGAACACTAGACTCCAAAGATTGAGGATCACCTTCATTGTGTCCCGTGCTTGTTGGAATTCCAATGAGCAGTCTTCACCAGACAATATGGTTGAGTCGGCGAAGTACCGGAATGGGGCTCGCAATTGAATATTGTACTTCTTACAAAACGGAACCCAGAGCTTTGCGAACTTTGCAGATTCCATTAGAGAGTAGAAGGTCAATAGCGAACAGCCGTCGTCAGAGACATAGCACGCCAACTTATGAGCTGGATAGTCTACCGCCATTAAAGAGAGGACTGTGTTCACGGTGATGATCGGAGGCTCGAGCTGCGGATCTGCCGTTGTGACAAACACGTCCACGGGAGGAAGCTCGCTTACCCTATATGGAGGAATTGTGAAAAACAAGAACAGCAACAAGGAACTAAACCTTAAAAATATAACTCGGTGGGACAGAACCAACTTATAAAACGTTCATAACCCGAAATCCGCGAACAGCATGCTTGAATATTGTACGATACAGGTACTTCAGTTGAAAGATGTCTGAAATTGAACTGAACGGAATTGTTACTTCTCAAAATTCACATCAGCCAGTTTGGTATAATTATTATGTCCTATGAAAGTGCAAAAGTTGGAAATGAAAGGAAAGATGACCAGTGTTATCAGAAAATAAGTTCCTCGCGATGATTGTACTGGCACTAGAAACTTGGAAAGAAAACCTTCCTGAGTATTCATGATGACGGAAAGAAAGAAAAATCGAACTGAATCAGTAGCTGTAGCGCTGAGGAGTCTGGGATCGAGAGCTCATGACAAGTTGAAGATTCAGAGTAAAGTAAGCCATGTGAAAAATAGCTCTTGTTCTATTGATATACCTTTGCAAGATACGGTGAGGGTAAGTTTTGTAGCTCACGGGGCTCCATTTGGTGCTGATGACGAGAATCCACACGAACGTGAACCACGACTCGCACGCGAGCGCGACCTGCCATTCAAGTCCGTGGTCCTCGAGGTGAACAAGCCGATACGTGAGAAGGGAGACGAGAAGAAACGAGATGAAGATCTCGACTGCCCTCTTCCCATCGTTTTTCAGGCTTATTTTCTCATATAGTGGGGTGGAAGTGGATTGAATGGCCATTGGAGAAGGCTTGAGTGTCTGTGCACACACCAGCCCTTGTTCTCGCTGTTTCTACTGGGTGGTCTTGTGTGGACAAAAGTGGCGACTTATATACAGAAGGGCTGAACCCCGGTCGTCAAGTTGGCAAGGTGACTCAAGAAACGAATTTTTGCCTATATGAGAGTACTCATATTTACCATATCCGCCTGATGTGCGGATCGACTAGTAAAGGAAGGATAAGAACGTCTGGTCCATATGTGTGCGACAAGTTTACTTGCCTCCATCAGAGTAATGCCAAGGTCCACAACATCGGTATGCTAACATGGACTATTTTCAATTCTCAATAATAATATGTCGTATTACCTAATCCCCTAGTTTTATAAGTGGTAATTATAAACCTAGTAATAAAGGGTTGCTTCTTTCGTCCTTCTTTTATATATTTATTTATTTATTATTATTTTTTCAATATGCAAAAAGAGGTCGGCAGTCCAAAGCCTAATTGGACTTTTTGTCATCGTGTGTGTGTCCCATTTGGTGGAATGTGTGGCAACGGGTTGTTGTTTAGCTAGTGATCAGTAATCGTGCTCAGGATTCTCGACGTCACTTCGTATCTAAGTACATATTATCATCTTCTGGCATTATCTTTGTTCATTGTCCGTCGCATGAGACTTTTAATTCCCCCGAGATTCACGGATATCAGTTAAAGATTTGGAAGATCTTGCCAGTCGAGGCTTAAGCAATCGTACACTAATTGAAAGAGAAATACACGTGCGCGCTCGCACATGTACCGTTAGATGATGATCCTCGGCTGAGAAGTTCCGTTTCGCATGCTCGTATAGATCCAGCTGCCATCAACTTATGCCATGCACGCATGGCCCGGAAAGAAGAAAAACCCCTTCTCTGGAAAGTCGCAACGCAAGAGGAAATTCTTCATCGGCGACAAGTTCAAAATGCAAAGAAAATGTGATTTGGGAGGAGGTTGTGAATGCTGAAGTTGCAGAAGCAAGTTGGGCTTGATAGAATCCAGAGGCACGAAACTATCACACTAATGGATGCTGAAGCATACGTAAGCTACATGATACATCCACATCATCATTTTCTCTCCGTTGTGATTGAAAATGTCAACAAAACATGATTGCACCTCCTTGATTATAACTTTCATGATAAATTAGGCTTAACTTATTGTGTATTTGGCCCCATTTTGGTGATAAATCGACAATCTAGTGCATGGCCTAACAGAAAAAGGAATAGGACAAGTACAATCTCTCGACCCTATTTGGACCCATGCCATTTGGACCTCATTGATATTCCGCTTTATTTAAACTTAATATCTATGGAGTTTATGTTTTTGATGATGTGAAAGTTAATCCACGAGCAATAATAAACTCATAGCAAATGTATGCACGTTATAAACAGATCAAGATTTTCCTACTTCAAGACCGTCTGTGTCATAAAGCTTTTACATGGACAGCGTTGAAAAATATAAACCTTTTACTCGCTTAGGCTTTCGCTTTTCTATTAAAAAAATTATGCTAAGACGCTTCAAAATATAATTTCCTTCACGTGAATTTTCCATGCTTTTTGATTTTCCATGAATACATCATCATTACCCAGTTTTGTTTTATTAGCCGGCATTTTATCCGGACATATTCAGCATTACCCAGTCATGAGATCGTTGTTAAACACCAAATAAGATAACAAATTATTCTATTTGGACTCAACTTCGAACCACCAAACGCAGCCTTCTGTCTTTATTTCAATTACACACTAACTACAGAAGAAAATTTTTCCTAGCATAGTTCAACGCATGGAATGTGAAAATTTGCTGCTTGGTGTGAGATTCATAAAAAAAACAATGAGAATATCTAGTATCCTATTCGAAAGAAAAGGATGATTAATCGTACAACTATGCTTTTGATTTGCAAATAAAAATTCAACAATTTGCAGCACTTACCAACTTGTGGATGTAAATCCAAAAGCGACAATAGATGCCCGAATAGCTCCCTTGATTTTAGGGAATCCCATATTTCCCTTTCTCAAGTGGCCCCCTAAAAAATGGCCAGCAACACAACACTACTCATACATTATAGATCACCTCTTTTAAGTAGGAGCCGTTGTTTTTAGATGCCTATGCACGCAATCCTAACAACATTGTAATTACCAAGGGTGTCCACTCTTAGGTTCGGTTGGCTTTGGATTTCCATGATAGCCAAACCGGACCGAATATGACTTGAATTAAAAATATGGTTCGATTTGATTCAGTTCAGGATTCGGTTTTTTTTTTCTTTCGTCTTCTTCTTCTGCAACAATTAGATGATGGAAGCACCTAGAGGTGGTGGCGATGGGGATGATGATATTGTTGACGACGACGAAGAGGTACGGAGGCCTAAACCACAAGAGAGGTGAGTCCAGTGTGAGAGGCGACTGAGAAGTAAAGGCTCGGAGATTGATGGAACACAGGCTGTGAAAGTGGCGAGGATGAACACTACACCGGCTGACATGAGCAAAGCTTTCAAAGATACCATCAAAGTGCTCGACAACACCATCTCGACAATGGCGTGACGATTGTTTCGTAGTGAAGTCTGACAGTGCAAGCTTGAGAGTGAAGCTTATCAGTGATGAGGATCGATTGAAATGTTGCCGAAGACAGAGTGAAGAGGCAGACGTGGTTTCGGGGTGATTTTAGAGCCGTTCAATCGTATTTGACGGTGTGCGTAGGATGAGTGAATTATATAAGTATGGGAAATGCCTCACTTGAGGTCCCACTGTAGGCCCACTCACCTTCTTGTCGCAGGCTGTGATAAAGTGTGCCAAAAAAAAGAAAGAAAAAAAAAAAGAAAGAGGAAATTCAAAACGAACCAAATCGTCAAACTACTCAGATTCCTTCACTTAATTCCCGGACCAAATGAGACTATGATATTTTTGGTTTGGTTTGGTTTGGTTTGGATATTTTTGACACCCCTTGAAACTAATGTTGTTAAATGCACTATCAAAGAGCAGTACCCGATACAAAAGCCGGAGAATCATCAAAGGCAATCTCCTAAGTTTTGGACTGATACTATCACTAGATGCATATCGGTCTTTCGTGATTATTTCAAATATTGCCTTGAATAGCCTAAAGAGCTTAAGTATGACACTTAAGACTCTAAATGACCCAGCACATGCAAATATTATCCGTTGCATTCTCTGGTTACTTTTAGACAAGCAAAGTATCACGGTCCGTGATTCTCCCATCCCTATGAACCCTTGGGAGTAATGCTTGGGGTTATCAAGTGAAGAGTGAGGATGCAGAGGGGATAAATACAACTTGTCCATAGGAGTGGCATCAAGATAATTGGTACTAAGAGTTTTAGAATAAAATGATTATATTACTTAGGAACTCTGAATGCAGGGTTGGCCTCCCGTGTACAAATTGGTGCTCTCCTGATGAGGCCATGGCAGGTCAAAATAAGTTGTTGAGCTTAAAGATGTCTATTGTCTCACTTGATGGACGAGATACTCGAGCTAAGCTAGGCATTGTACGATCTCGTATAAAGAAACTATTCGCTATATTATTCTCTAGAACAACTATAGGATGAAGGCTAGCTGACAAATTCTGCTCGCCAAGTGCCGCACGGGTTATTCCACAATTAAGGAACTATCGACTCGTAACAAAAGCATCTTGTTCCACTATATAGAGGTCCCTAAATTCCCACTATTCCTCGTCCCAAATACTAAAATCAACAGCGTTATAGGTATATGTACTGAAGCATATAAGCTGCAAATTGGCTCATAATAAAAATTATGTTATAGTAAAAAATTGCACGTACTTCAAATAAAATCATCATTTGATTTCCAAATGAGTCATGCTTTATTCCATCATAAAAGATTTGTATGCTTTCAACAAATGCGCTTCTCTTTCATGTTTTGTATCAAGAAGGAGACATGAAGCATGAAGAACAATTTGTGTATTGGGGGCATGCATGTCACAGTTGACCTTTAGCACGAATGGTGCGTTCATCATGAGGCCTGAAATCCCGGTATGTTCATCCATCAAAGAATGATAAGATTGTTCTCAAATTGAAAGCGATCATGATTAGGCCTTGATGGAAAGTCCCACATAATAGTGTGCCTGTAGGTCTCTGAGTATGATAAATTGTTTTATTTTATTTTGTTTTATTTTATTATGAAGGATCGTGCACACTCGATGCCATTATCAAAATCTTATGTGGGATAGATGTGCGAATTTTGTCATTTTGGTAATGTACAAACAGATAATCATGGGGCCTGACTTTGGTGATTTTGAATTCGACTTCGATGGATTTGACCACATGAGCAACTGTGGAAGCAAATGTACTGCTTGTCTCTGACTTTTCTGGAATTCAATATAAGCTAGGACAAATGAGCTTATAGTATCGAGGATAGGCGCCTGCCTTATGGACAAACTCTTGACTGTTAAGGATCAGAAGTATAAGAAAACAGAGCTGGTAAAAGTGAAGGATGAAGAATATGCTGCTGCAAGTGTATCAACAGCTTCAGCTACACGTGCATATGAAGTCATCAAGAAGAATAGAGAAAGTAAGATCGGAAGCTCTACTCTGGCCTTCATCAGTAGCACGACTAAGAACTCCACACATCCACGTGCTTTATTACTGAAGAATAGTTATTCAGTTTTGCAAGATTAACAAATTCTGTTAAGTCTGTTCTACATCTTCTTCTTCTTTTGGTATTCCGATCATGATGTATAAATACTGAGAGTACAGAAACTAAGAAATCGAGCTCTCAGATGAATGTATTACTCTACTATTCATAGATACAGATTAAAAACACAATACACGTCTTGTTTGTCAATGTTCTTCTTCTTCTTCCGTTCGATTCAGTTTCTTCACATGGTATCAGACCGCTCCTGAGAGCTCAAGTCATCCCTGCTATACTACTCAAAGCAATACAGAGATCGATACAGAGCTCGAGAGCTCTAGAAGAAGATTCAGATCTCGGGAGGAAGAAGAGAGATCTGAGATCCGAAGCAACTTCTGAGTTCTCTGATTGAATCGATTTTTTCTTCTGATCTTGAATCGTGCAAGATCAACAGGTGATCGTGTTTGTGAAAGTACATCTTCAAAAGTTTCTGGAAATACAAAATGACAGCAAGAACACCAAAGTATCCTTTTCCGATTCATGTCAATATATTTAACTTTGTTACAATAAAGTTAGCTGAAGATAACTTCCTGCTTTGGCAAGCATAAGGTTCTTGAATAATTTTGTATGCAAGATTGTAAACCCATAGATACTCCTATTGCAAAAGGTGAAGGATTGAGCCATAGACTATGTCCAAGGACTCCACAAGATAAGGAACAAATGAAACATGTTCCTTATGCTAGTGCTGCGCTATGATGTGTACAAGACATGACATATGTTTTGCAGTTGGAATGGTGAGTAGATACCAATCCAATCCAGGTCAAGCACATTGGAAAGCCGTTAAAAGAATACTGAGGTATCTGAAGGGAACTGCTGATTACAAGCTGAATTACCAAGGAAATGATCTGCGACTTGAAGGCTATTCAGATGCTGATTGGGGAGGAGATTTAGATGAAAGGAAATCTACCTCTGGTTTTGCTTTCTTACTGAATAATGGCACCATATCTTGGAGCAATAAGAAACAAACGTGTATAACCTTGTCCACGATAGAAGCTGAGTTCGTGGCATTATCAGCAGCAGTACAAGAATGTGTTTGGCTTAAGAGATTTTTGGATCATTTAGGTGTTATTGGGTATGGTGCAAATCCATTATTGGTTAATTGTGATAGCCAAGCAGCTATAGCGTACACCAAAGATCCAAAATATCATGGCAAGACCAAACATATAGATACCAAGTATAATTTCGTCAAAGATATGGTTGCACGAAAAGATGTGAACTTACAGTATATATCTACGCATAGAATGGTAGCAGACAAAGCCAATACCTAGATATGTGTTTTGTGGTCATGTAAAATCTCTAGGACTACATAGAGGCTGATGTACTGAATATTGTAAATTCCTTGAAGTGTTCACATTTAATGAATTTGTGTTTGACGTTTATGCATCTTAATGCTTAGTACATTATATATATATATATATAATTGAGAAAATATGTCAGATAGATAAAAGATTAGCCCACTCACACGGGTAATCGCATCTATTTACTATGTGATAAATAGGGATGAGATGATTTTTAAGCTTATTATCCAGGTGATAATCGAGAGCTCAAGCTTAAAATATATATGTCACATTAACCAAGTGTTAAGATGAGGACATGATATTGACTATGTTCGAAAGTAAACTAACCCACATATTTTACTTTATCTATCTATGATGCCAGATGTGAGTTCTGATGAATTCTGTGTATGAGTAGATATGTGAACTCAAGTTAGACATTAGATATGTCTCAACTATCATCTGTACGATATTGAAGGTGTAGACATACGCTCCATAGGAAAGGAGTTAATACCGTAATCGTATTTCATACTACGTATGCATGAGATGACCAATAAGAGTGGCAAAAAGTTTTGATCTCAACTTTTATACCGTGTGAGACTCTTGAGGAAAAGAGTTCCTCAATTTTAGTGCCCTCATGACTCTTACTTATTTTCAAGATTTATATTCAGTGTTTGCTATCTTAGTATGTTGCCAATGATCATGAATTGATTCGATCTAATGGGACATTTCTAGAAAAGCAAGCTGAACGAAATTGAGAGTTTGAAGAAAAGAGGAAGATCGAATTTGGAGAATCACACTCTAGTTTTGTATTCACTAGTCGACCATTATGATTGTTTTATGGGACAATCATAATTGTGAATACAATATATCATTATTTAAAAAGAGATTAAGAGAGATATAAATGTGATACATCGATCTAGAGTACTGCATACTAAATCTACTCGGAATATGATGCCTATTATGAGCTACTATATATTCCTAACAGATATATGGCAACGAGCTCTCAAAGTATGCTGGTCGCACGGATTATTCACTAGTATGAATGTTGCAGAGAGATAAAGAGGATCCTGTTCGGCCCACCATGTGCGAGTGGGAGACGATAGTTTTTTTTTTATATGTGATGATGGGCCTAAGTAGGCCCGTCTGCCCATGTTGGACCTAAGAACCTGGCCCGCAGGTTAAGGGCCCATGAATGAAGGGTTGAGATATGAAAAGATGCGTTGAGGGATTGCATCTTTTGGAAGGGGTATTACGTTGAAGAGATACGTCTCCTGGAGGAGACGTTTTAAGAGTTAGAAAGAAAAGAAAAGGAACGTACCTTTTGGCGTACGTACATTCTTTTTCTCTTTCTCCCTCCCAAAAACAACGTAAGAACAGTACCCTCAAAAATCAGAGTTTTCTCCCCTTCAAAGCAACAGTGCGCTCCTCGGTAGAACAAAATCGTGATTCTTCCTCGAACTTCAACATTGGTGTTTAATCTATGGACAATAAGGTACGCTCGATTCCGTGGTGTATCTTTGATCGGTAATACATGTGATTCCTGAGCTTGTCTTCCGCGTTCATTTTAGGGGTTCAATTGAGTGTCGAATCCGGTTGAGGGAATCCGTTATTTCCAACACAAATTAATTACTTGTCATTTATAATTAAAATTATAATATGACTCGGCAAATATTTTAAAAACCTCAGTCCACATAACATTTTCACATGGCATGCTTGGCACTTTGAAATGATCATTTTTTAACAACGACTGGCATTAAAGTGATCACTTTAAATAAAATTTAGTAATTAAATGATTACTTTAAATAAAAGTTGGTACTTAAATTATCACTATTTACAATTTTTATGACGTCATTTAGGAGTTATACGTTGATTAGGCACACTAACGAGCCACGTAGGACTGAGAAATTAATAAAATATAGTCACGTTGGATTTCTAGTGACCTAGAACAAAATTGACACTTAAATGATCGTTTAAAAAAAAAAAAAAGTACCACTTAAGTAAAAAAAAAAAAAAAAAAACTTAGACAAATTTCAGTTTATCCACATCCTTGTCTTTCCCAATCTCCCCCACCCCCCCCCCCCCCCCTCTCTCTCTCTCTCTCTCTCTCTCTCATATATTTCACTACCCTACAGCGAATCACCGATTATTGTGACCATGTCCAACACATGAACACTAGACTGCAAAGATTGAGCATCACCCTCACTGTGTTCCGTGCTTGCTGGAATTCTAATGAGCAATCTTCGGTGGACAATGTTGTCGCGTTGCTAGCGAAGTAACGGAATGGGACTCGCAATTGAATGTTGTGCTTCCTACAAAACGGGACCCAGAGCTTTGCGAACTTGGCGTCTTCCACTTGAGAGTAGAAGGTCGACAGCGAGCAGCCATCATCAGAGACATAGCACGCCAGCTTATGAGCCAGAGGATAGTCTGCTGCCATTAAAGAAAGGACAGTGTTCACTGTGATCATCGGTGGCTCTAGCTGTGGATCCGCTGTCGTGACAAAGACGTCCACCAAAGGAAGCTCGGTTACCCTATATGAAGGAAACGTGAAAATAAAAGCAGTAATATGGAACTAAACCTAAAATAATATAAGTCGTTTGAACACAACCAACTTATAGAACGTTGGTAACCCGAAATCCACGAAGAACCTACGCGAATATTATACGAAACAGGTACTTCAAGCGGAACTCATCTTCTGAAACTGAGCTGAATGGAATTTCCTTATTTTCCCAAATTCATTCCAGTAAGTTAGGCACAAGTTACTGCGTCCTATGAAATCGCTATAGTTGGAAAGGAAAGAGGGCAAATGTTTCAAAAAATTACTTCGCGCTAACAACACCTTCACACAAGCTCGGGAAAAAAAAAATCCTGAGTATACTAGACGATGTAAAGAAAGAAAAAGCAAGCTGTACCAGTCGCTGTTGATCTAAGTAGTTGGGAATCAAGGGCTCAAGACAGAAGCAACTCGATGATGCTGAAAACGTTGAAGATTCAAAGTAAACCAAGCCATGGGAAAAAGCTAGCTCCTTTTCTATAGTTATACCTTTGCAAGATACGTTGAGGATAAGTTTTGTAGCTCAGGGGGCTCCATTTGGTGCTGACGATGAGAACCCACACGAATGTGAACCAGCCGATACGTGAGAAGAGAGACAAAAAGGAACAAGATGAAGATCTCGACCACCCTCTTCGCCCTGTTTTTCAGGCTTATTTTCTCGTGTAGAGGAGTGGGAGTGTATTGGATGGCCGTTGGAGAAGGCTTGTCTGTCTGTGCACACATCAGCTCCTGTTTTTTGCTGTTTTTTTAGGGTGGTTTTGTGCGTTCAAAGGTGGCCATAACTCAAATGGTGGTGGCGACTTATATAGAAAATTGAACCCCCGTCGTCAAGTGCTTGGGCTTCCATATACAACAAGTTCACTTACCTCCATCAGTGAAATGCTAAACCATAACGTGGGTATGCTTTAGCCATGGACTATTTTCAACACTCAAATGATAATAAATGGCATTAAGGGTGAGCGGTTCTAGAGTCGATTTAGGTTTGAAAACTTGGAACCTATTTGTCGGAATCGGTTTTTCAGTCTGTTGAACTTGAAACATAATTTACATATCCTGAAATCTAGAGCCTATCATATCATAAGTTGTGGGGTCGGCTTCAAAATCTGCCTAAAAATTGACCAATTTCAAAATAAAGATCAAACATTATTTGGTTAGCTGGGCACTTGAGACGAAATCATGTTCCTCGCGTTCCCTTTTCTTTTAGTCCAAAAGGTGGCCATAACTCAAATGGTGGTGGCCACTTAGATTGAGATTGTCAAGTGCTTATAGTTCCATACAGAACAAGTTCACTTATCTCCATTATTGTAATGCTAAACCATAACATGGGTATGCTATAGCCATGGACTAGATTCAACACTCAAATGATAATAAATGGCATTAGGGATGAACAGTTTCAGAGTTGATTTAGGTTTCAGGTTTTTGTCAAAATCGGTTTTTCAGTTTTTGAAACTCAAAACCTAATTTACATATCCTAGAACCTTGAACCTATCATATAATAAGTTCTAGGGTCGACTTTAGGATCTGCTTGAGAATTGACCAATTTCAAAATAATGATCGAACATTATTTAATTAGTTGGGCACTAAAGATAGAATCGTGTTCCTCTTTCTTTTTAGTTCAAAAGGTGGTTGTAACTCAAATGGCGGTGTGACTTATATAGAGATTGTTATTACTGTAATGCTTAACCATAACATGGGTATGCTATATCCATGGATTATATTCAACACTCAAATGATAATAAATACCATTAGAAGTGAGTAATTGCAAGTGGAGCTCATCAAAATCGGTTTTTCAATTTGTGAAATTCAAAACCTAATTTGTATGTCCTGAAATCTGAAACCTATCATGTCATAAGTTCTAGGGCTGATTTTAAGATTTTCTTGGGAATCGATTTCAAAGTAAAGATCAAACATTACTCTGTTAGTTGGGCACTTGAGATGGAATCGTGTTCCTCGTCTTCCTCTTTCTTGGAGGAAAGAACTGGTCATCCTTCTTTTGGCGATGATTAGATTGACATGATTACTTACAGCCTATATGTTTCACCAAAGACCATATAAAACTTTGGATACGCAGCTTTTATAAAGTAAAATGCGAAATGCTTGGTTAAAAATCAGTATGCTTATATTCCCAACCCCTTTTGGAGACACAGAAGACCCACTCTTCATTTTATTGACTATGAGGAAATAATGCAAAACTACTCTGCGGTGGCCAAAATAGTCTCATTTTGCTTTAAAAAAATCAAGCTAATATATGTCAATTTCTATTTTAGGGTTACATAGATGGTCCGTTTCTAGTTCGATTCTCGATTCCTGGAATCTAGTCCAATTCCTACCCAGGAGTTGAACCAAATAGTATAGGTTTCCAAAAATATGAGACCATGAATTGAACCAAATCCCTCCAGGATTTGGAATGGGACCGGCTCCCACTAGTCCAATTCTCGATTCAACTCTAGAATCATGCTCACCCCTATTATGGCATTACTTAATATTAAATTTCTACAAAGTGGTCATAACATATCTCTTAGTATTCTTACTCGCAAAAGGGTTGCTTGTTTAGCTTTTATTCTTCTATTCTTTGATTTTAATACGCAAAAAGACTTCAAATTGAGTATCCGTTTCCCTTCCTTTCCTGCTGGGATGTATTTTACATATCCATACGTTTTGTCATTGCGTATATGTCCTATTTGTGGAATTGTGAGGCATGGTAGTCCAAAGCCTTTGTTGGACTTTTTGTCATTGAGTGTATGTCCTATTTTGGGAATTGTGTAGCATGGTAATCCAAGCCTTTATTGTACTTTTGTCATTGTGTGTATATTCATGTTATCTATCATGATAAATTGAGTTTAACATGAGGTGCCTTTCCGCATTTGTTGAGAATTGATAATATGGGGCATGACCAAACAGAAAAGGAGTAGGACAAACACAATCTCCCGACCTTCATTTGGTGGACCCATGCCATTCGAACCTTGTCGAAATCCTGCTCTGTTTAATCTTTCTGTCTACCGAGTTGATGTTCTTGACAATATTAAAGTCGCTGCAGACAATTAATATCTCTACTTCGAGACTGTTCGTGTCGTAAAAAATTTTACATGGCCGGTGTTTAAAGTATATAGAAATCCTTTACTTGCTTAGGCAAAAACTTTCGATGTGGTACTCCCGGTGTCTCGGTAATAAAAAAATTCCTACCCCAAAAGAAAGAAACCTTAAAACAAACGAGGAAGAAGAAAAAGTGAGAGAGAGGGAGGGGGACTGTGCAATTGCTTGAGGAATCATTTGCGTAATGATAAAAGATTCTTCCTAATCATGCTTATGATCTCCGTCTTATTGACTTAATTACTCCAATAACACTACAAAGATCGGAAGATGACCCTAATATTCCACAAGAAAATGCACTATTTACTTGTATCTCCATAAAATAAATCGATTTTTTAACTTACTGTAAACAACACTCGTGACGCATCCCATGATTTCGAAGCTGAACTGCCGTTCTTCGCCACCAAGTTGGAAAAGTACAAGACGAAGAGCCGCCACTTTGCGAGAGAGAGAGAGAAGGTTAGATGATTACTATCTACCAGTCTCGTCCAAATGAGAAGAAAGAGACCGCGACTTGTGTGGGAGTCAATAAAGAAAATTTTAGTTCCTATTTAGATATTTTTTTTCTAAAGAAATGCTTATGCACCTATTCTTAATTTACTATCATAGAGAAAATGATCTAAAAAACCATAAACCTATTGCACTTTTGTTAATTCAGCCTTAAATCTTTCAATTTTGCCAATTGAGTCATATATATTATCATATTTTGTCGATTAGTCCCATCCAATCAATTTTGATTAGAAATCACTAAAGTGGACATCAAGCACGTGGGTAATTTATAATAATTTTTTCGGATTTTTTATTTTCCTTTTTTTCTCTTCTCTTTTTTCCTTTTTATTTCTTTTTCCCTTTTTTCCTTTGCCAGCCACCGCTAGCTTCATTGGTGGCCAACAAAAGTAGCCAGCCTCAAGCGAGGGCCACTCTCCCTAGATCGAGCAAGGGTCACCCTTGCTAGCCCAAGCCTAGGCATCCTCGCCTAAGGCCGGCAACCTTCACTAGCCATCAACGAGGCTAGCTAGAGAAAAATGGAAAAAGAAAAGAAAAAGAAGAGAAAGAGAAAAAAAAAGAAAAATAATAATAATATATCATTTAAAATTATCCATATCAGCCCGGTAGTGTCACATAGGATGGTTGGCATTTATGTTAGCGATTTTTAGTCAAAATTGATTAGATAGACTAAATTGACAAAACATTAAAAGGTATAGAATTCAATCGAAAAGTTTAGGATTAAATTAGTAAAAGTGTAATAGATTTTGGACTTTGTGGACAATTTTCCCGCTGTGATATAAACAACCTATTTTGGGTTAAAAAATAAATAATTAAAAATTATTGCAATCTTTGGGGTCTCTCCTTAAAAAATCTATTAGATGACTTGAGTGACTTCGTTCTTACTTAGCAAATCAAGGGATTTTTTTGGGGGGGTTTAATTGCAATCTTTTAAGTCAAAAGCTAATTATAATCATCAAATGCACTTAAAATTCATTAACAGACCGAGAGATAGGTCATTCAACTGGCTTCTTGAAGTGTTTCTTCGGGAGTAAAACTTCTATTTGTCCATATTTTGGGAAAAAGTATCGATTTTCAAATATATCGAAACCGAGTTGGGTGTATGAAACGTAAAATCAATATATCTGCGAAACGAAGGCTCAGCTCTAAATTGTTCAATAGCATTGGAAAAGTGACGTCGAGTTTCGCGACCCCTTTGATATGTCTTATTCCAAAAAATAAAAATAAAAATAAAAAAGAAGCCCTTTAATTATCGTGCACTATTAATAAACTTAATGAGCAAAAAATTATGTGCGGTCGCAATACAACGAGTACTGGAGTCCCAAGTCAAGCCTCGGCTAAACCTTGGTAATCTTAATACCATAATGCCTTTTTCTCGATCTGAGCCGGGCTACGATCCGGGCCCAAAAACCACGAAAATCTCTATTCCGATGGTTCTAGAAGTTTCGGGCCTCGCATGCCGAGCTCTATGGGCTCGCTCTGAAAGTCCCGCCTCTCTTATCTTTGATTGGGCCCAATAGCTAGCAAACCTCCCGATTATGGGCTCAATCCGGCCCATGAAATCCCAAAGAGAGGCCCACCGGCGGTCGCTGGATCGACAAAGCCGACGCCTCGCTCGCCGCCGTTGAACGGCCGCTCGCTCGCGGGGAGGAACTATGCTGGCAGCTGCGCTGTCGTCGTCATCCTCCAGAATCTTCTCCAGAACCATCGCGAAGTCGTCCGCCGCTTCCTCCTCCTCCTCCTCCTTCTTCTCCCCGCGCGCCGCTCCCCGCCTCGCGATCCGCTCGATGGCCGACTCCTCCGCCGCCGCCGGTTCGGCTCCTTTCACCAAAGTCCGCATCCAGAGAGAAGACACCGTGAGTCCCGCCGCCGCTTCGGTTCCTGATCTGCATTTTCCCCTTTTCTGTTGTCTTCTTCATCTCGCTTTGTGGCCGTGGAATGGGCCTTGGGGTTTCGCTTTGGTGCGTTGCGGCGATGCGACGACGAGGGTGGTCGTGTCGGGATTCTGGGGTTTTGAGGTTATGCGTGAATTTGAGCGTGGGCTAGTGGGAACGATCGAATTCAGAAACTTAGGATGCTCTATCCGGAGGTTTCCTGAATGGCAAATGCATCATTTGACTGATCTTTCTGTCTAGACAGTGGCTGGCCGGTAACGAATAATTGGTGTAATTTTCCGGAGTAAAGTGTATTGCTAGCCGTCTGTTGCCGTAGGGGTCGAAATGTTCGCCGGAAGCCCTTTTTTTGCCTTTGGTCTCTCAAATGTAATTTGTGGTAAATTTGTGTTTTTTAGCTCTGTATCTTTCCCTTCCCCCTCTCCAGCCGGAAGTGTAAAACAAAAGGGTGCAATGAGGCGTCTTCACTTGGTAGTTTTTTGTTCCCGAAGCGACTTGACGATTTGAGATGGGCACATGAGCTAACTTGCGTTATGGGCTTTGAAATTTAACATTTTTCGTTGTGACCAAATTGTGTCATCGACCATCAAACCTTTCTATACGCTAGAAAAAAAGTGAGCACCTTTGTGATTGATTTGTTTGTTTTGATCATTAGGCCTTTGATGCATATGTGGTTGGAAAAGACAATGCCCCTGGGATCGTGGTGTTGCAGGAGTGGTGGGGTGTGGATTTTGAGATCAAGAACCATGCTCTGCAAATTTCCCAAATGGATCCTGGGTTTAAGGCTCTCATCCCAGAGTAATAATCTTTGTGTCTGTGGAACTGTAGTTTCTGTCATAAAATAAGAGTGGATCAAAATTTGTCGATTTGCTGGAGTTTGACTCTGGGTATACTGCTGCTGTTGCAGTCTTTATCGAGGAAAGGTTGGTCTTGATGTTGCAGAAGCACAGCATCTAATGGAGGGCCTTGACTGGGCGGGTGCTGTAAAGGATATCCGTGCCTCAGTTAACTGGCTTAAGGCTAATGGATCTAAGAAGGTGTGGACTTTCTCTGAGTTGTATCATTGGTTTTGCTGTTTATTCATGTGCAATTTTCACCTCTTGCAATTATCATGGGTCTTCTTCAATGTCCATAAGTACAAGCTTTGGCTGACCTTCGATCTTGTTGCCTAATTGTCTATACCCCTCTTTTTTTGTTAATTTTCTGCGGATTTTAAAAAATACGTAAAGAAGCTTGCGCATGTGACCTTAACATAAATATTTTTTTGGGATTATATCTAAGCAGTTGCATGCCTATTGTGTCATCCTTGAGATTTTGACACCATCTGAGCATGATTGTCTCATCTTCGATCAACCAACATCCTTTCATAAGTTGTAACACAGGTTGTAAAGGGGCCTGTCTCACACACAATATGTTGCAGCTATGGTAATCATTTTACATTGTTGAGATCGTCTGTAACTGCAGTTTCTCTTGTTGTTGTTGTTGTTGTTGTTGTCATCGTTGTCATCACAAAGTATCAAAAGTATGCATTGAATTACTCACAATATTAGTATATGATTCAGCCACACTTAGCTTGGTAAAAATTTCTGGTCAAGGCTAGGTTTGACTTGACTTGGTCCACCCTTGATCTGTGTAAAAAATTATTGCATTTCCCCTTTTTCATTTGAATATATCTACCGCTTTGTCTGATGCAATGTGGTGGTGAATGTATCTGGCTTTGCCTTGTTTTGTAAGTGATCAAATCCCTTCTTTTTTGTGAGCTTCAATTTGAGCAAATTGATCCTTTTGATCAATCAATCTTCTGCTTATGACTTGCTATGTCCCTAAATAATTCAATTTTTGCCTAGCTTTTTAGTTCAAATGCCGCATGCATTTTGAATCTATGATTTTCCGTATTAACTTAACTGAACATAAGTGTGATAAAAAGTTTCAGCAAGATTTGAGGAAGGAACTATATGAGCAATTTATGCCATTACAATATCAACTCATTATCGTGATCCATTAGGCATGCGTTTATTCTTATAAATTTTGCGAGTAGCATATAGTTTCATCATAGTATCAATTGAAAAAATTTCAGCTTTTGCTCCTTGAGAAATAATCATTTTCCAATTGAATCCTTTATTGAAGAATAAATTATTCTCTTTGCATTAGGTTGGTGTGACTGGTTTCTGCATGGGAGGTGCTCTTTCCATTGCAAGTTCTGTTCTGGTCCCTGAGGTTGATAGCGTGGTTGCCTTCTATGGTGTGCCTTCCCCTGAGCTCGCTGATACCACTAAGGCTAAGGCTCCTGTGCAGGCTCATTTTGGGGAGCTTGATAATTTTGTTGGGTTTTCAGATGTGACGGTATGTATCATTCTGGTTGTAACATCTGCCTGTTGTGATCAGTGCTCTTGGTGCTAAATCATGCTTTGCTCATTGGCTAGTTGAACATTGCTCTAAATAATTCTTAACTATTTTAGTTTTGCATTTGTATTAGATGAAGATCCTCATGCATAAACATGATACTTGAAGAATCTTGTGTTTGTTTGTTTGTTTTTTTTTTTCTTTTTTCCTCGCTTAAATAAATCGCTGGCACATTCAACTTCTACTTTGCTGCTTTTGGGATATGCATGATTATTTTATTTCAGATCAATGTATGTGAGTCATTTGGCATCGTGTCCTTAAGCTCTGGCCTTACTATTGCTAACAGAAAGGAAGTGTAGTGAAGAAAAGTATGGGCAAGGTCTTCTTTTTTGTGTAAGGACAATAATCTTTCGCCATGAAATGAGTAAGCACAGATAAGGGACATTGGAAAGTTTTACATGCTCATGTGGAACTGCTTTTGGCTTTAACAGAGTATTAAAACCCTCTCTCTAGTAAAACATTAAGTTAGCAGATCGATATTAAAGTGTAACATCCAAGCACAATTTTTTCTTTGGAGAGAGTCTTGTCAGCTGCTTGTCATCAAGGTTTTCATCCATAATGTTCAATAGAAGATTTAATTTAAATAGCATGAGCAGTTAGTGTTTGCTTTCTGAGTTCTTACTGATAAAATGACTGTTCCTCTTAATGTATACTATTCCCTTACAGCAGATAGATTTGCCAGTTATTCACATGAAAGAGGTAAGTACCTCATTTTGCTTATTCTTCTTTCAGGCTGCCAAGGCTTTAGAGGAGAAGCTGAAAGCTTCTGGCGTCCCTTACGAGGTACACATTTATCCAGGCAGCGGGCATGCTTTTATGAACAGGTCTCCCGATGGCATCAAGCGGAGGAAGAATATGGGAATGGAGGATGATAATGAAGCTGCATCCGAGCTCGCATGGTCTCGCTTCAAGACATGGATGTCCCGCTACCTGCATCCATAGACGACTTGTCTTTTGTGTGTATGTGTGCATGCGGTATGTTCATATTGCCAAGATGCTGCTCTAGATGCGCCATGGTGTCAATAGTGAGTACGTGAGGCTGTCTAAATAAGTGGTTCGTGTCTTCTGATCCACTGTAAACTCTGAGTACGAGTCTACATTGGAATGTTATTATGATTAATGAAAACTCTGGTTGTGATCCGATCGCTTCAAAATCTATAATTTCATTTTCATTCCTGAGGTTCAAGAGCTAATTAGACATCTTCCCCTTTTAGGCCAGAGTATGAACTAGCCTTCATCATAGTCTATTTTATACATTCGTCTTAAACGAACGGATGGACCATCTAGTACGCATTGGTCAAAAGAAAACAAGTCTTTCTCTGGAAGAATTTGAAAGGGAAGGGCATCTTCATCAAAAGCATTTTCTTCTCTGTCTATGAACTTCTCGGTCTGGACTCACGAGCGTTCCCTTCTCCGTCCTTGCTGATTAATCTACCTTAGACAAATCTTTGGTTCAACGAGAGCGACAATTCAAACGATTAGAAGTGGAAATTTGATACAAGTAGCAGGAAGTCCTAAGAAATTGACCCAGCTGCATGGATCCAACCCTTGGCAAATGAATGGAACGTTCGGGTGTTTGGCAGAACAACGTAGCTTAGACGGATGGGGCGAGAAATTCCCGAGTAACATCACTTGGCCTTATCGATACGGAAGTCTCGACGGGATGGCAGTCTTGAGAGGGTTGTGTTTTTTGATTAGTATAATACCTGAACGATGACCCAACACTATGCCTCGTCTTCTCTCGGTCGCCTTCGTCATATTCAACCACTCTCGTCTTTCTCCACATTCTGGTGTGCATGTCGTTTTCTAACCATTTATTTTATATCAACGTAAATCTAGTCGAACGATCCATGTTTCATCCTTTAGAGAGAGAGAGAGAGAGATAGAGAGAGAGCTTGGTCGAATTACCAAGAGTCTACAGCAGGCTCCTGGGTCATTAGATGGGTTGATCACGACTAATACAACGTCGTAATGCTTGGGCAAGATCTTTTTCTAATGGAAATGGGTGATTTTTATCATTGGACTCTCGTGTCATGTTGAGAATTATTTTCTTTGAACGTTAAATGAACTCTTTAGCTATTGCTATTAATTCCTCGATCATAGATTAAAATTTGGAGAGAACTTAAAATTCAATTGATGGACAACGATGTTATTCATGGGAGAAGTCAATTTTTTTTTTTTTTTTTGCTGGAACTATAGGTAAAATGTTTGTATTAAGTAAGACACGCACTAACTTGCTCAGAAAATGTTCAACAAGCTTTGAGAAGTCTTCCCTTGGAGTCTGTTGTGTGCGTGTGTATAATGATGGAATTTCTCGATATCGAGAGTATTCGACAAGAGTCAGATTCACCTCCTGGTGTGAGGAGCAATGCCTGAAATTCATGGGAAAAGGGTACTCAATCACACGGTACGTAAAGACTAGACTAAACTTTCCACCGAAGGACAAAAGCCAGAAAATAAGGAAGAAAAAGAATTATTAGTGATTCAAGTCCACATGCATGTCTGGTAGACAATGAATGATGAGGTTACTTACCTTTTATCTTATCAACATGGACACATAATTAGAGAGCTCAAAAGATATTATCAGAAATTGATTCTGCCGCAATGCATATTGTGTATACAGCCTCCCGTTTATTAAATTCCAAGTACCGTTTTGAATTTGGCTTGCACATGAGAAGTGATGTTAAAGTATTTCATATCGCTTGTTAGGATGATATATTTAAATAGTATAAGATTGTACTTAATGCTCAAGATGAGTTTGAGGAAGAAGTGTTGGTCTCTCCTAAACAAGAGTTCAGATCTTTTCTATCTCGATCCATTGGAAGTGGCTCTGAATCTTGAGCGACATCAGCTCCATAAAAGGGCAGTTTCTGTTTCCTTTGTTGACTACCTTCATGAAGAGCAATAATGAGGCCATTGAAAATTTCATTTCTCTAATCAGATGTGTTGAAAACGAGGCCTCACCTTAAGGATCGAATCACACACGCCGGTCCCTGCTTTGCAACATGAAAATCAAATCTGGGTAAAAAGTATCTTCTTCTTTTCTTTTCTATTATTTCTATTTTTTCCCTCTTATTCTTAGCTTATGTCTTCATCTTCCAACGGTCCCCCAGTGTCTTCAGGGTCTTCTTCCTCTCTTTTTTATTCTTTTTATAATATTTTTCGGCTTTAGTTGATCCATTACTTAATCCTCAGCCCTTTGAACTTTCTCAAGGTTGGTCTAATGTTTGGGGGATTTGATTTGTGGGAGAGCATGGTGTCTCTATAACTTCAGTTGTTCTCTTGTTATATACTTTATAAGTATGACAATCAGTAATTGATACATGTGTGTCTGATGAATACATAACTCGGTGAATATAACCAAAGTCTCTCAAAAGAAACAATAAACACGTTTTTTTTTTTTGGTTAATTACGAGTAAAAATAGATAGAATTCTTCGGAGCGCATTCCATTATGTAATCACGTAAATCAATTGAGGTGATCTGAGCATATCATTTAATGCATTTATCTAGCTCTTAGCTCAACTCAACCTTATATATGAAGGACGTGTTGATTAGCTAGGGACACGGGACTGTTTATTATAAACTAATTATATGAGTAATCAAAACAAGTCTGTATATTCATACCCAAAAAAAAGAGGTCTATATATCTTCCTTAATCGGGTATCCATGTTGGTCATTTAGACTAAGATTAAGGATTTACCAAGAACTTTCTTTGCATGACTTGGCTCCAATAGATTATAAACTCTTTCCTTAACGTCAAGAAAATCCCATATTCAATTTGCAAAATCACAAATATTAGCGAGACGTAAATTTTTAAAATAAAACCGCTTCTTCAAAATTCCATATAAATTTGGTACACTGGAGAGAAGTAATATTTACAGAAAGATCACGACTAATTAGTTGACCTAGAAAACCAAAAAATAAGCAGCAGACATCAATGAGTGTACAAGTGGGAATGGTTATATACGGTCAATATACTAGATTTAAACGGCAAATATGCATGTGCGTTGACGGATATTGAGCTATATATGTCTAGATCAATATGAAAAGTATGCTCCTTCTCTTAATTACCTGTAACGATTATTTTCTAACTGTTTTTCAAAACCCCAAAAACCTGCGTTTCTCTCATTTTGACTTGCTGTCGCAGGCATCTTCTATTTTGCATCTCGTTTGGTTCAACAAAAGAGAGGAAAACAAAGAATATGCGGCCTCCATCGAACCACGTTCTTCTAGGTGCAAAGCCCCACTTTTTGCAATATACTCGTGAAAAGAAATAGGAGCTTCTTGAACTTTCAATATGAAATGCAAACATTCAATTAGAGAGAGAGAGAGATTAGGGTTAAGGGTTAGGGTTTATAGTTTACGTGGAGGCATTGAAAGAGGGGCGGGGACTGGACAGAGAACATGAATTTTCTCTCAGCAACATGTCAAGTCGAACTAGGAAAGTATGCAAGAAAGATCGTGCCGTATCCATAATTTAATAAGATCGAGTTTTAGTCCTTGGTTTTGGTCTCTTTCTACCAAAAAAAAAAAAAAACAGAAGAAGTTCAATTTGATCTTCTTTGTCACTTCTTTTTTCTTCTCTTGGGCCCTCCATGCTTGCCATGGAGTGCACAGGCGAGGTCAACCCTTGCCTTGGCTGGGCGAGGCCCTGCTGGATTTGGCGAGGGCCGAGCTCGTTGGATTTGACGGGGCCTCGCCCTCGCCAGTGGCCGGCAAGGCTGACCTCGCCGGATCTGGCGGAGCCTCGCCCTCGCCTATAGCTAGTGGGGGCGAGCCTCACCATTGGCGGCAAGGTTGACCTAGCCGGCCCTCACCTTCGGCCGGCGCCGGTCGGTCGGGAGGTGAAGAAGATGATGAGAAAAAAAAAAAAAAGAATTCAAAAATTTTAAAAAATATTAAAAATTTGAAAAAAAAATTAAAAAATAAAAATAAAATTGCCACGTCAGCGTTCGCCAGACAGCCGGTGTCCACGTCAGTGTCAGCCGGCCAATTTTGGTCGGATAGACTGAATTAGCACAATTGTAAAAGGTTTAGGATTAAATTGGCCAAAAAAAAGTTTATAACTGAATTGGTACAATTACAATAACTTTAAGACTTTTTTGGTAATTCTCCCACTAAAATTTTTAAAGTGTGTGGATGAAATCCTAGACATATAGAATCCATACCGCAATGTTGGTCTCACATGAAGCTATATAAAATGACGGGTAATTAAAAATTTCACTTCTTCAGGGCTAAAATTGCCACACAACTCCATGGCTTAAGAAAGTTTGCTGCAACACTCCCGATCCTGATATCATTAGCTATAAATTTTATCTTCTAGATGATGTTGTATGGCATCTTATGTCTCTTTTAAAATGTGAGTCACGAAATAAAGATGATTGATCATGTTCACATCATGAATAAATGCTTGATACTCCTCCTGGTCAATATATTTATCATTCTTTTCAATATAAAGAGCGTGTGGGACTCAATCACCAAAGGTCTTGTTCTTCACTATATATGACATTTAACTTCTCTAATTGACTCAAAAAGTCGCTTTGATATTTGAACCTCTTTCATATTATGGATATTGATTTCAAAGATGGTAAGCTAAGTAAATGTGAGGTTCTTTAATTTATATAGAGATTATGCATTATCTAATTCTTGATATACAAGAGAGCTATGGTAATTAACGAAATGAAAAAGCTCTTCTGATTAAAAAAGAAAGGCTACTTATTATCTCTCAAGGGTTCAATAGAGTAATCAAATGTTTAATTTGGATCCAGTAGAATTCGTGTTCAAACCAAAACTTTTCCCCTCAAAGTAAAGTAACTTCAGGAGCAGAAGTTAAGTCTTACTAGACATCCCTCAACATAGCTATTTGCATGCATTTTTAAGAATTAATCGAATCAAAAAGTTTGAGTATCCTATGTCGTATAAAAGGGGAAAAGTGCTATGTAATACTAAGAAGAAAAACTAAACTAGATAATTTGTTAAGTTTGAACTATGAGCATACCAACTACATCCTTCCCTATTGGGTTTGGACTTTAGAGAGACAACATGATACCTCCTCAAGTAAAGACTTACGCCCAGCTAAAGCGACGCAGTGGTAGGACATGTAGTTATGGTTTGTATTGGAAAGCTTTTTGCTTTGCTCGCCTAGCTCCTTTTTGTCGCCTAGCTCATAATCATAGTAATTAGGTATAATTAGATAGGAGGAGAGCAGAACTCGACATTGGGCACGACACTAGTGCCTTGTTTGGCTGATTGATGGGTTGATGATTACTTATTGTCATGTATTAGCCCCTAAAACAATACATATGTCATTTGATATTTGATATGTTCATGTCCTCCGCGCAACTGTTCGATATAGTATCACCATCTATCAATAATAATATTAGCATTGGAATCCCCAAATTTTCACAATATAGAGAGGCAAAAGTGACAATTCACTAATGTATCTATATTAGGGTGAAGGTACTTAATTAGAAAATTTTTGCAATTTCAATGACCACATGAGAAAAACAATACATTTGGACTAGCCATTATCATAATAAAATTCATATCATTTATAAAAGCTCAAATATTGTAAACACATTAATGTTGGCAACATTAAATGCGATCATGGGGAGAGTTTTTTTTTTCTTTTTTGTTGAAAATGAAAAGAAAAGCAAAACCAGAAAGTGGCTAGGCTCTTTGGGTTCTTATCTAAAACCCACAGCCGTGTGTGGGCGTCACATGAGCTAGTTCCATTAAACAAAGTTGGGATTTTTGTATTTTCAATTAATTACGCATTTCATCAAGTTCATGCACCACAATAAAAAAAAAAAAAAACCTTTTCTAAGAACTCTCACTGCGCTCTATTATAGTAACATTCATATTATTTATAATTTATAATTCCTGGGATATTATTTATAAAGTAAAATTCATATTATTTATAATTGCTCCGGTCATTATGCAAGGAGTTTTTTTATTTTATCTTTATTGAAAATGAAAAGAAAAGCAAAGTGAAAAAGTGACTATGCCATTTGTATTTTCAATTGGTTACACAAATTGCAACATTACCTTTTCTGAAAATGTTCAGACTCCGCATCAATATTTGATTGGGCCCACCTTATATTTTCTGCGAGATCAACCCTCCCGCTCCCGCTCCATTATCTAGACCAAAAAAAAAAAAAAATGAAAAAATTCATGTAACTCCTCCGAACGAGGAACGAGGGATTCTCTCTTCCGCCCTCTCTCCCTCTCACGTTGAAGCCGCTAGGATTTGTGTGGGATCTAGAGCTCCTCTCTTCTTCTTCCTCTCTCCAGATTGAGTCATCCATCATGGCAATGATGTTGCGGAGACGTTTCCATGGATGGAGGATGGCAATCCAGAAATTGACAGCGCCTGCACCTCGCCAATGGGCACGCAGCTCGCTCTCTCCTCTCCCCCCTCTCTTCTTCTGCCACAATCTTCCGCCCACATTTCCTCCTTTCTCCTTGGCGACCCAGCTTCCCTCCACCGTTGCGCACTACTCTAGTGCGCCTAAGCGCAACCAGATGAGACATAGATCTCAGCTGAGTGTTACGAAAGGTTCTGAGCTCTAAAATTTGGATTTAGAATGAATTTGGAAGAGGAAAATGAATGACCTGTTTTGTTGCCCACAAATCCAACCCTAATTTGTCAGGGTATGGTATAATCTGTTCTCGTTCAATACTTAAGCCAGTTACTTTTTCTATTCATGCTAAATGATTATCCAGGATTTCGCTTGCATCGTTTTATGCCTTAGAACTTTTTTGGTATTTTTAGATTCCGAAGGTGTGTCTTCTATGAATTATTTTCTTTGCAAATTTATTCTCACGCTTTATTGGCTTAGTGTTCCCTCCCCAAGCAAAAAGTTTGGTGAAAGTCACGAGCATTACGAATTAGTGGGATGATGATAGTTTTTTATAGGTTGGGTGATACTTGTTTTGTTTCGACTCTACAACTCCCTTCACAATATCTTACCTCTTTATCCCATAGGTTTTATATATTTTCTACCTTAATGCTGTAATTCTAATTCGCGTCTCCTCCTCTCCCTCCTCCTCTCCTCCTCGAGACATATATTTTGTGGGAGATTTGGAAGTCAATGTATGCTCTTTTGATCACTATCACGGGTGGTTTTTAATGGTCCATCCAAGGCGTATACGTATACTTTACATGGCGTATACTTTACCTCATGTGCAGGCATGTCAATGTCAATCTGTTTCCAGTTTTTAGTTTTTATGAGGTGTCTGGTTTAGACCAAATTTTATGTGGGCATTAATCTGTTTGCTACATCCTTTTGCATCTCTTTTAACTTTTAACTTTTAATTGGACTCAACATATATCCATATACGGATCTCACTTCAGTTGTTTATTAGGATTGCCTGATCACTCTCCCCAAGTACTTTCATGGTATCCCTCCCTTTTATGGCTTTATCGGCTTCAATGAAAATCAATGTGAGGTGATTATCATGTAATAATTAGGAGGCCTAAATAATATCCTTTTAGACTCTACATTATGGATCTCACTTGAGTTGTTTATTAGGTTGTTAATATGAGTGAGGAACAGGAACAAGAACAAGAACAAGCGTATTTTGGTGGTTATGGTTACCGAAAAGAGGTATTGCCTTCTTTTCCCTTCCATGCATCTATTCCGTTGCTGAGTTTATGGGCTTTTATGGGCTTCAACGAAATCCTCCACGCATTTATTGCAACAATATACTTAGACCACTTCATCAACTCACTTACGTTGTTGCATTTTTAGTTAGGAGTACTTTTAGGAGTTGATCACTTTTATGGAGTTGCCCTAGTGCCATCTTGAATTGCAGTTTTTGGATGGTCTAGATATACACAGCATTATTTCTCTACTTTACTTTAGTTTGCCCTCTTTAAATTCCATTACTTCTCTCTTCTCTAGAATTTTCCCCTGCTAATGCTTTGGAAAAAGCGTTCACCCGAGGAAATTGACGAGATATGCAGGGCAGTATCATGGGTAAGATTTATTGCTTTGGATCTCATTGAAATATTGAAAATATTGCGAGTGGTATAGTGGACCATCAGAGAAGTCATTACACTTGGCGAAATTTCTGGTTTTCTGCATTAGGAGTTGAATTATGGTGAGGAGGCATTGGACCATTTTTACCGTGAAATGAGCAAGGAAGTCGAGACAATTCTTCACGAGGGAGACCCGTGAGTATTCTCTCTATTGGAATTGATCTGTCCTCTGTGGAGGATGACACCAGAGTCAAGACCTAGTTGCTTTCAATTTTTCATTCTGCAGTTTTGATTACTTTAACATCCGGTTGTAGGGTAGTACCCGAGGAACTCTCCAGGAGGGTGGTGGTCACATGCGTGTCCGAGGACTGCAGCCACAACTGGACGAACAGGGACAACTGGACGTACGTGTACGTGCTCCGGAGGAGGAAACAGGGGTCTGGAGCGAGTGCTGCAAAGAGTGCTGCAAAGGTTAGGGCTGCAAAGGTTCGAGTTCTAAAATTGGATTTGGAACGAATTCTGAAGATTGTTTGGGAGAAAGATTGTTTGGGAGAAGGAAAATGAAGGGAAAAGGAAATGAGACTTGGAAAATTGAGTTACTTGCATTTGGGCTTGATGATCTGTTTGGTTGCCCACAGATTATGTTTAATGTTGGTGCCCTAAATGTAATAAGATGGCTTTGATTGCAGGAATCATGTAGAGAACTAGAAGTAGAGCTTGCTATGACTTACTCGCCGGAACTGAAGGTGTTTCTCTCTTCATGCTAATTTAAGATGGATCATGTAGGGGTTTCGCTTGCACTGTGCATTGTTCTATGCACGACCTTGATTGCCGTTCCTGTTTTGAGTGTTGAGTGTTTTGAGTGCAGGCGGCAGCCGCTTATTGGCCTAGTGATCACTTTCCGTTTGGAGGGGGGTAGGATACCACATAAATGGAAGGTGTGTCTTATATGAATGTTGGGCTTGTTTCTTTACAAAAATTTATCTCGCGAGCAAAAAGTAGTTTGGTGATCACAAGCATAGCATTGAGTGGACCATGATGGTTTTCAATAGGTCGTGTGGTGCTTGTTTTGTTTCTTGTTTTGTTTGGCCTTCACAATATCCTTCCTTTTTATCCCATAGAGTACTCGGCGAGAAGAGTATTTTGACATATTTCGTGGCAAATTCTTTTCATGGGAGAGGATGTCTTCAGTGTACATCACATGCTCTTTTGATAGGTATCATTTGATACAAATCTAAAGGATCAATTTGATTTCATCTCCATCCCTGGGTGATTTCTAATGGTCAATCCAACGGAGCTTGGCATGTTGTTCTGCAATCTGTTTCCAACTTTGATCCTACAACCCATGAGGTGTCCTGTTTAAGACCAAATTTTATGTCAGCATTAGTCCCTCTAGCATTAGTCCCTCCGCTAGATCCTTTTGTATCTCCTTTCTTTTGTGTCTCCTTTAACTGGACTGTTATTTATTAGGTTGTTAATTGGTATCTCAAGATATATCCTTTTTATTTATTAGGTTGTTAATAAGTTTGAGCTCTCGAGCCAAGATGAAGACGTATTTGGTGTAGCCAAAGAAGAAGCAAGGAAGTACGCTGGCTGGTTGATTGCCCAGAACAAGTATTGCCTTCTTTTCCCTTCCTCCTTTTAAGGTGTTCTGTTGCTGTTTTAAGTGATAGCTGTAGAGACCCTCTATGATACATTCTGTCTATGATACATTCTGGTTTATCGGCATCAATGATTGATACTCATAAATCAATGTGAGAGATGCTTATTATGTAATAGTTAGGGGTAATTCATTCTCCATGCATTCATTTCCAAGGAAATGTAGAACAATGCTCTTTTGAGCAGCACATGAGCGCTTCATTTTGGAGGCCAACTATGTTGATTTCCCACACTAGAGGAAGGCCAAGAATCCCAAAGTCAATTTAACTCACACATATCTTTCTGGCTTCTGTTAATACTGTTTTTTTTTTCTTTTTTGGGGTACTGGCTGATTGCCCCCTGCAAGTGTTGCCTTCTTTTCCCTTCATTCCCTAAGGTGTTCCTATCTTCTAAGTGATGGCTGTAGGGAGCGTCTAAGAAATCAATGTGAGAGGTGCTTATTATGTAATAGTTACCAGTGTAATTCGTTCTCCATTCATATATATGAGGAAATGCAGTATCCTTTTGAGCAGCGGAGACAACTTCATTCTCCATGCATAATTCTGAAGAAATCAAGGCGAAGGATGTTGATTTCCTAGGCTAGAGGAGCTAGAGGATGGCTGAGAGTCCAAAAGTCAATGTTGTTGATCGACTTCTATGGACATTGTGAATCTTCATAGATGATTACCATATTTGACTTGGATCCAGATTACCTTAAGTGGCGATCTTGAATTGCAGTTTCTTAGATGCTCCCTATATACAAAGCATTATTTATGGGTTTACTTTAAATTCCATTGCTTCCCTCTTTGACTTTGCTCTTCGACTGCCACAGGTTAGCCGGCAAGGACATGGGCAAGGACATGAGCAATGCAACTCTGGGAAAAGTCTAAGTTAATTGTTGGTAAGAATTATTGCATTAGATCTCATTGAAAAATATTGCGAGCGCTTTTTGCATGTGGTATGGTGGATCATTAGTTTGAATAATTTATGGTTTATAAATCCTTAATCGTGTCATGATCTTTTCTCTTTCTGCATGTGATGTTTATGTTATAACTTGTTTTGTTGCTTTTGTTAGGGAGCAGATTCTCCGGAAGTTCCTTTTAAAAAAGTGGCCGTTTCTACTGTTAGAATGCTTTGGTCTTTGTCTTTGGGTGTCGCGGTTGCTGGGGTGGCCATCCCATCCGGTTTCTACTTTAGATGGAAGAAATGAAATGGGAAAAATTCTGTTGGATAATTACATGGATGCAGCACCATGGAAATTGCGCATGATCAATCTTATTTAGTGACTTATATCCATGTGGCATGTAATTTTGGTAACAAGATTCTGGTATTCAAGGTAGATTGTCACGTGAGTCCGTTGGCAGTACTTGTTTTCTGATCTAGACGTGGGAGGTGGTGGGAAAAGATTAGGAAGGTAGAAATTATGGGAGGATTCTTGTTGAAGTTTAAAATTAGAACAAGTGGTACTCCTCAAAGGAGGATTGCCAAGGTTAGGGATAGTGACTAGACTTGTTGAATGGATGGGCAAGGTACGCATAATGAGGAATGCATGTGTAGTGGTGGGCGCCTGTTGCGGCATGGTGGGTGGATCAATACTAGTGGATCCATCGTGGCGCCTCTTGAGTTCACCGGGTCTGAAGCAAAGCATGCAATTTCACCAATATTCCAAGAAAAAAGCTCTTTCATTGATGGCAGGCCTGTAAAATGGTTTATTAGGCTACACATCTTATTGGAAATCCAACTTCTTGTTAGGTTTGCTTCCAACTTAGAATGGCCTCCTACTTCAAATGCCGGGCAGGAATTTGAATCAAAAGGCCTTAACAGCAAATCCAAAATTTAAATTAAGTATGATAAACATCAAAACGCCATGTCTCTTTGATTCTCTTTCCTATTTTAAACTTATTATGTAATCCATCTTCATCAGCTTAAAATATGCCAAGATAATCTACCTATATAATAAACCTAGATGAGGTTTAGTCCTTTTTTGGTGAAGCTTGCTGGTCACGACATCGGCCCGGCGATCGCGAGGGGCGATTAGAGGCTAAATAGCTTGAATAAGAATCGAGGATCAAACGTTTTAATTGGTCGGCTCTCGTACCATATGCAAGTTCTTCCAAATACCAAATCATATCCATCTCAAAGCTTAACATCTAACAAATACGACAATTCATATTGGGATGAAGAAATTCCAACTGCCGATTCACTCCCTATTTGATGCCAACTCCATATTAGGGTATTCTTCATAACTTTTCTAAGTACAATGGGACTGATATAATAGGAAATGGTTCATGCCTATCTTATATTGGTGATGCTTTATTACATATGAAGTCAATTCTTTACCTCTAAATGCTTATCCCTACTCATTTGTTTTTGATAAAAATGGGCATCTAAAGGACAATGGCACCAACACCGATACAACCGTCATGCTCTCTCTGCTCTCTCTAAAGGAAAGTTAGAGGACAGAAGCCTTCTCCACTCAAATACAGAAAGGTGAGAAAGGTGTAGGAGAAGATGTGTGGCGCCAGCCGCTAGCTCACACAACTTAAAAATGACTTGCTAGCTCACACAACTTATAAATGACTTAATTGTGCAGGAGCACTTTCACTGCAGTACAAGAACTCAAACTATATGTAAAAGCTGTCAAATTGGGAAGAGTTCTACATTACCATCCTTTAAAAAAAGATATACTGTGATGTTTGGGTCCTTTGGGTCCTTCACTAGTTAAAGTCATTTCATTTGAGAATTTTAAATACTATGTCATCTTTGTGGACAAGTTTTCTCGTTAGAGTTGGATATATCCAATGAAATTGAAGTCAAACTTACTTTTATGACATCTTTGGTAGAGAATCAATTTCATCCTAGAATCAAAAATTTTCAATGTAAGGAAACATTGCCATGTGATTGAATTAGGCCTAGCTATGCTCTAGAGTTTCACTAAAGTACTTAGTGGATGCCTTCATGACAGCCAACTACATTTTCAATTTACTTCCCACACCAAAGTTACACATGCAATGCACTCACCCTACAGCAAAATTTATCAACAAAAGCCAAGCTATGAACATCTAAGGTCTTTGGATGTGTATGTTAGCACAACATAATTTGATCCACGATCACTCACATGTGTATATCGGGATAGAGTGAAGCCATAAAGGATATGGTTGTCTTCTAGGATCGACATGTGGTGTTTGATGAAAATTTCTTTCCTTTCACTAAGAAACTAAGAAACTAACTAGCATAACAAAAATGAACATATAGGACATTTACAAGATAGTGGAATTTTGGAAGCTCGCCACTCCAATACATCATATCCTGTTATAATGTCACAAAATAAATCTCTTTTAGCTGAAATCATTTATGATCAAACATAGCTAAATTCTCCACCTCACATGCAAGCTACACTCTGTGTTCACCCTATGCACACTCAACTAAAATCTCGGATTGTAAAACCAAATCCTAGATATGCATGTTTGGTTGAATATAAAGTTCGTTTTGAACCAGAGTTAAGTTAGATGAAGGTTGGTACAAAGCAATGCACGATGAAATGGATGCTCTCTATAAAAACCCAGACATGGGTATAAATGGGTGTTTAAAACTAAGCTAGCACCTAATGGGAGTGATTAAAGGCTCGGTTGGTTAGTGGCTAAAGGGTTTCATCAAGAAGAGGGAGTTGAAGTTGATTTCACATAAACATACACATCCTCAAAAATCTCAATATGTATGCCTTCTCAAGAAATCTTTATATGGTCTTCGTCGACGTGCTTGGTTTGACAAGTTTAGTAAGTTTCTTCTTTGAAACTTTTGTTTCTTTTGTAGTACAACTGATCCTTCAACATCCTTCAACTAATCCTTCACTCTTCGTACTACAACTGATCCTTCACTCTTTGTACTTCATGATGGATACTGCTCTATGTAGATGATGACTCCCACCTCAAAGCTACTAGCTAAACTGATCAAGTCACTAAGTCTTCACTTCCATATGAAAGATCTTGGGTGCCTTCACTATTTCTTAGGTATTGAAGCCAAAGGCACCTCTCAAGATCTTTTTTCGTGCCAAACCAAGTATGCTCTTGATCTTCTTACGAGAGCTAACATGAAAGAGTGTAAACCTATCTCAACTCCTCTGTCCCTTAGATCAGCCACCATGACAAATGATGACCTAAAACCTGGCTTGAGTATAGAAGCCTAGTTGGTGGTCTCCAATATCTAATAAGAAGTCGACCAAATCTTACTTATGCAGCCAAAATTGGAGATCTTCATAGGCTAAAAAGGGTTCTTGGTATTTTTATTCATTCTAATAGTTCAATGTCATTATATGGATTTTCCCCATGCTGATTGGGCTTGCTGTGTTGCCACCACCCGCTTGTTTGTGCACTTATCTTGGTTCTAATCTCATTTCCTCGTCAGTTAAGAGACAACCTACCAGACAACCTACCGTTCCTCCACAGAAGCTGAGTATTGAGCACTTGCATCTACCGCTGATCTTAGATCAGCTTTGTTCTCCTTGACATTGGTCTATGTCTTTCCACACCAACACTTTTGTTTTGTGACAATGAGTCTCTCTGCTATTTCTCTTACTGACAATCATATCCTACATGCTAGCACTAAACATATTGAAGTCGACTAGCACGAAAAGTTTCCTCGTTATATTCCTAGCACTCAGCAAGCTGATATCTTTACTAAATCATTATCACGTTTGGCTCACTCTAGTCTTAGAACCAAATTGGGTATGGGTTGTGGACCCCTTCCTAATTTGCCGAGATGTTAAGAACCATGTGGAAGCAGAGCTCTCATGGAAGACTGTTGATGATGCTGTTTCATGGAAGAAAAGGAATGAAGATGGTGCTGCTACAACAAAGATCAAAAGAAGTGAAGTAAGCAGTGAGTCGTAAGCTATATTAGCCACACGTGTACACATGATGTTACGTTCAACTAGGACTTTAATTCGTTCGACCTTCTCTTCGTTAGTTCTGTTTATGTTCTTTTGATATTATGTAATATAAATAAGAGAAACGGAGCAAGCTATATGTAAGCTCTCATATGAATGTTTCTTTTTTCCTTGGTTGAATACAGAGAAGAGAGAATCCAAAACTCTTCATTCATTTTCATCGTTCTCTTCCTTTCATTATACTCATCTTCACACGGAGGAGCCATTATGAGGCAGCTTCCAAAATTCCACTATCTTGTAAATGTCCTATATGTTCATTTGAGTGATATCTCACTTGTTCTGCACTTGTAGAGTCTAGAAGAAAATTTTCTTCTACCCACTTTTGATATAATTAGTTTCTTAGTGAAATGAAAGAAACTTTCATCAAACACCACATGTCGACTAATATATATGACCATTAGTAGGTAGAAGACAACAACAACAATATCCTTTATGGCTTCACTTTGTATCAAAAAATACACATGTGAGTGATCGTGGATCAAATTTATGTTGTGCATGTGAATCAAATTTATGTTGTGCATATATATGGTATGAGGGGTAACATGCACATCCAAAGACCAAAGACCTTAGATGTTCATAGCTTGGCTTTTGTTGATAAATTTTGCTGAAGGGTGAGTGCATGTGTAACTTTGGCGTGGGAAGTAAATTGACAATGTAGTTGGCTATTATGAAGGCATCCACCCGGTAGTACTTTAGTGGAACCCTAACATGATTGAGCATAGTCTTGTGTACAAGGGCACAAAACATATTGTTCAAACTTATTGCTAGTGAATTCTCCTCCACTATCACATTGAAAATTTTTTATTCTACAATGAAATTGATTATTTCTTGTTTTTCAAACATGAAAAAGATGTCATAAAAGTCTGACTTCAATAATTTCATTGGATATATCCAACTCTAAGGAGAAAACTTGTCCACAAAGATGACATAGTATTTGAAATTCGAAAATGACTTAACTGGTGAAGGACCCAAAGTATCTTTTCTAAAGGAATAGTAGATGTGATTCTGATAAGGGAAATGGTAATGCAAAACTCTTCCCAATTTAGCTTCTACATATAGTTTGAAGTCTTGTGGCTCATTCTGCAATTAAGTCATTTTTAATTTGGTGTGAGCTAACGGCTCATGCCACACATCTTCTCCTAGTATTTGAGTGAAGAAGTCTTCTATGGATCCACTCGGTAGAGTCCTCTAACTTTCCTTTGGAGCATGACTGTTGTATTGGTGTGATTGTCCTTTATATAGACCCATTTTTATCAAAAACAAATGAGTTGTGGAATACAAATTCGACATTCCAAACGGACATTATTTGTTGATTTCTCATCCTGCACACGTATTTGTTAGATGTTAAGCTTTGAGATGGATATGATATGGTATCTTGATACCTTTGGGAAGAACTTGCATATGGTCGAAATCCCTCTCCACAGGCAGAGGCAGACCAATACCAATTATACCAATTATTTGACTGCTTCAAAACGTTGATCCTCTTGATTTTCATTCAAGCTATTTAGCCTGTAACTTTGACTTCTTCGGTAATAACCATAACAGGATTCCTATTGTTCATTGCACATCAGGGTCCCAGGATTACTATCTCTTGTCCATAGTAGGCTAGATTATTGACTTGAGGAATAGGTTTGCAACCTTGCTTCGAGCAAACATCTTAGTTATCTCTAACCCCTCAATATACCAAACATCTTAGTTATCTCATCTAAGGCTTCCCAATGGCCCCAATGGCATTAAGCTGGTCACTTGATTTGAATTCCTAAGGTACCTAGATAATGTTCCATCTCTGGCAAGCTTGTAACTTCCCTCTTAGTTCAAATTCTCTAGCTACTGATTTTTGTGTGAAGCGATTAAGTAGAGTTTGCCATAGATCCATGATGATACAAGTTAATCATTTCATAGTTTCAGCTTCATGACCTTCAACCTCAATCTGCAATGTTTGAGTAGGTGGTGGAGTTTCACCATTGATGAAGCCAAAAAGCTCTTAACTTGGCGCAAGAATTTGTGGAACTGTGCTTGCCAAAGAAGGAAGTTGTCTTTAGCTAACTTTATTGCCACAAAGTTGGAAATATTAACATGGATTGGGAAAGGGTATTTCTCTGTTCACGTGAAGATGAGTAGAATGAAAGGAAGAAAAAGATGAAAATGAATAAAGAGTTTTGGATTCTCTCTTGTGAGAGCTTATGTCTCACTTGCTCTTTTCTCTTATTTATATTACATGATCTAAACAAAGAAGAAACATAACTAAAACATACAACTAATGGAAAAAAAAAAGGTCAAACCAATTAAAGTTCTTAATCTGTTTATTTTGTTCCATTCATAATTGGACATGTGGAGCTGGAAGTTGTGCCACCGCTCCATTCCTCCTCGTTGAACCACTAACATCATTGTAGCATCAACATCTTCATCCCTTTTCTTCGATGAAACAGCAACATGGGACCATAAACCATAATTGATCACATCCAACTTTATTGAAATATGTGTAGTAGATGACTCATTCAGTGATGTTTGTTTGATTCTGGGTTTGATTTTGGCTTAAAATCTCCTTCATCCCTCAAATCCTTGGTATGATCAAATTTGGTTAGGTCGATCTCTTGCTCTAATACCGTGTTAAAAAACTAAGAATAAGTAGGAAGAAGAAAAGGAAAAGAAAAATGAGAACAATGAAGACTATTTATGGGGGCAAATTTTCTTCTACTTTTTTTTCATCCTTGTACATGTATAAATTTATAATACAATTTTCTACATCTCTGAGTATATTTAATTTTCCTATTTTATCTCTAAGTATCTTTGATTGAATCATTCAATCGTATCCATCTCCAACACTTAGCACTTCTTCATTCTTCTTTGGAACTCCTCGCCGATATTTCCTTTTCCGCTAATTTTGTTGGATGAATAGGGAATAGAGTTTTATAATTTATGTTTCATGTTATGTGTTCAAACTTTTTATAGTCTATAATTGCATATAACTACGTCTTTATCTTGTAGATTGTTATTTTTGGCAGTTAAGAATTTTTGTTGTTCATCTTTAATTTTGAATCTCACAGCCTTATATGATTTTGTTGTAAAAAGGAACCTAAAAAAGGAACAAAAAAAAAAACAAGTTCTTGGGTACACCTTGGAGTTGGATTGAAAAAATAAAGTAGGTTCTAGAACGAATTCGAGGTAGGTTTTAGGATTCAAAAATTGGTTCCAGCTCTGAAACAAACTTACCTATCATTGAACCAAGCTCTGAAACAAACTTTCCCATCATGGAACCATCACTCCTTTACGGAAGTTAGCCTTTAGGCATGATGTAAAGAATCCCTCTCTTTGCCCTAATGGAAGGAGCTTTCCTTTTATTTAAAAAAAAAAAAAAAAAAAAAAAAAAAACTCACATGATTTAGGAATAGTGAAGTTTTTATTTAAGTTCATCGTAAGTATTCAAATTTTAGGACAAACTAACAAAGATGACCGCGTGTCATTAGCTTTCATGATTAATAATAATAACAAAGTTCAGAGATTATAATTTAATTGTCCTGCAATTAAGTTATTCTTTTTGACTCAAGAGCACGATAAGAATTAGCCCCGAATGTGGAGAGAAACTAGCATAATTACAAAGTTGGGAAATTATAGTTTAATTGTCTTGCAATTAAGTTCTTCTTTTCAACCCAGGAGCACGACAACAATTAGTTGGCTAGAGAGGAACTAGCACAACAATTCACAGCCATAACCCACAACCATGAATTCCTGAGCCGGGAATTACGGAAAGCGTGGTATCGATTTGAGTGTCACTAATCCAAATACTGAGTTTTTAAAGAGATAATGCACCTATAGATATTAGATATAGTATGTATTATTGCCAATGGATTCTAAAACTAAAGGACGAGATTATGTATTTTGATTTGATGAAACTAGAGGGTGTCTGTATTTACAAATTTGCTTTAGCTGATCCCACGTTTCCAATGAAGCCACAATGTTGACATTTATGCTGGGAGGAACATGAGTTGGATGTACTTTTCTTACTAATCCACATGAACATGCACATGCTAAGAATGAGAATCAGTCCCGTTCGACGACCTTGAGTTTAATTTAATTTCATGGATCTGGAAAAGAAAAATGAAAGAAAATGGAGGGGTGCTCGGGCCAGATAAAAAGAGGGCGAGGGGAGGAGAGGGAGGGGCGTCTTTTTAAAAAAACCATATCACAGAGAAAGGAGGAAAACTGGAGAGAGGGAGAGAGGGAGAGAGGCGATCTTGTTCTAGAGCGAGTGACTGAAAATCACATTGCCCGTGCTTGCTCTCGACTGAGGTACTCGGCCAAAAGGAGGTTCGGTCATTGTTGCATTGTTGCAGAATGAGCATCTCGCCTCGCCGCTCCGAGGAGAAAAGCCCGTGAGCTCCCTTAGAGCCTTGCAACCCAATCACCGTTGGTTGATTTTTAGCGACGAAACACTCTTCCCGAAATCTTTGAAAATTTTAAGTGAATGGACGGCACGAAACATGTCGTTTAGGGCTCCTATGATCACCATAAATCTGGCTAACAAATCTGGCTAACGTACTCTGAAGAAAAAGAAAGGGCTCCTATGATCACCATAAATCTGGCTAACAAATCTCGCTAACGTACTCTGAAGAAAAAGAAACAAGTCGCAGGGAAGAGAAAGGCCATCCGGGAAGAAGTAGGAAGAAAAAGAGTGCAGCAGAAAAAGACAAAAGAGCGAGGAAGACAAAAGGAGAGAATAAAAGAAATTAAGAAAAACATTAACAAAAAATTAAAAAGGTTGAAATTTTTCGGTTTTTTTTTTTTTTTAATCTGAGGTTGGTTGGATCCGGGTAGACGGATCGGGTCACTGGGTCAGATGAGGTAAAAGGTCTAAAATCATTCCCGAATATATTGTTATTACTATTATTATTATTAAATGTATGAATAAAAAAAATTGAAATAAAAATTTCAAAAAAATTCAAAATTCACAAATTGGTAAAATATTTTAAAAATTTTAGGAAATAATAAAAATTTTAGAAAATTCGAAAATCAATAAATAATTAGGTTTCTAGAAAAGCTTTAAAAAATTAAAATTATTTTTTTAAAATGGAAAGCGCATTTAAAATTTAAAAATTCGGAAGAAATTAAAATTTTGAAAAATCAGAAAATTCTTAAAAATTTAGAAAATTCGAAAAAAAATCATTAAAAATTTTAGAAGATTCAGAAAAATCCTTAAAAATTTAAAAATCCAGAAACTAAAAAAATAATTTTAAAAATTTTAATTTAGAAAAAAAAATCAAAAATATAAAAATAAATAAATAAATAAATTAGAAAATCGCCAAAAAATTAAAATCTAAAATTGAACAAGCCCTTTAGGCTTTATAATACGATTCTTTGTTTTATGTTGGATGACATTATGATGTTTTGCAAACTTTAAGTTTCCTTTGGATAGCATATAATCAAATAGGCACCCCTAACCTAGTCAAGTTCTCTCGATTAAGGAGTATACACCTAAAAAATATAGGCCATGCCCATACTCAAAGTGCACCCACTCGAAAAGTTCATCCAAAGACGAAGACAGTTGCAGTCCTTTGTTATCTCAAGCATCTTTCCATAGAACAAATGGAGTGGTGGTTAGGATGCCGGGTGGATGATCCTATCCGGATTTTCTAGCATATTACCCTCTAAGATAGTCCAAAAAATGCCACCACCTTATAAATTCAACATCGCTCATGGAGATCTTGGAGAGGAGCAACTAGTTGAGTTACAAAAGGAGGTCAACCGCGAGTGCTTGGAAGGAATAATCATTTTCCAATTGAATCCTTAATTGAAGACTAAATGATTCTTTTTGCATTAGGTTGGTGTGACTGGTTTCTGCATGGGAGGTGCTCTTTCCATTGCAAGTTCTGTTCTGGTCCCTGAGGTTGATGGTGTAGTTGCCTTCTATGGTGTGCCTCCTCCTGAGCTCGCTGATCCCACTAAGGCTAAGGCTCCTGTGCAGGCTCATTTTGGGGAGCTTGATAATTTTGTTGGCTTTTCAGATGTGACGGTATGTATCATTCTGGTCGTAACATCTGCCTGTTGTGATCAGTGCTCTTGGTGCTAAATCATGCTTTGCTCATTGGCTAGTTGAACATTGCTCTAAATAATTCATAACTATTTTAGTTTTGCATTTTTATGAGATGAAGATCCTCATGCATAAACATGATACTTGAAGAATCTTATGTTTTTTCTTTTGCTTAAATAAATCGCTGGAGCACATTCAACTTCTACTTTGCTGCTTTTGGGATATGCATGATTATTTTATTCCAGATCCATGTATGTGAGTCATTTGGCATCGTGTCCTTATGCTCTGGCCTTACTATTGCTAACAGAAAGGAAGTGTAGTGAAGAAAAGTATGGGCAAGGTCTTTTTTTTGTGTAAGGACAATAATCTTTCGCCATGAAATGAGTAAGCACAGATAAGGGATATTGGAAAGTTTTACATGCTCATGTGGAACTGCTTTTGGCTTTAACAGAGTATTAAAACCCTCTCTCTAGTAAAACATTAAGTTAGCAGATCGATATTAAAGTGTAACATCCAAGCACAAGTTTTTCTCTGGAGAGAGTCTTGTCAGCTGCTGGTCATCAAGGTTTTCATCCATAATGTTCAACAGAAGATTAATTTAAATAGCATGAGCAGTTAGTGTTTGCTTTCTGAGTTCTTACTGATAAAATGACTCTTCCTCTTAATGTATACCATTCCCTTACAGCAGATAGATTTGCCAGTTATTCACATGAAAGAGTCAAGTACCTCATTTTGCTTATTCTTCTTTCAGGCTGCCAAGGCTTTAGAGGAGAAGCTGAAAGCTTCTGGCGTCCCTTACGAGGTACACATTTATCCAGGCAACGGGCATGCTTTTATGAACAGGTCTCCCGATGGCATCAAGCGGAGGAAGAATATGGGAATGGAGGATGATAATGAAGCTGCATCGGAGCTCGCATGGTCTCGCTTCAAGACATGGATGTCCCGCTACCTGCATCCATAAACGACTTGTCTTTTGTGTGTATGTGTGCATGCGGTATGTTCATATTGCCAAGATGCTGCTCTAGATGCGCCATGGTGTCAATAGTGAGTACGTGAGGCTGTCTAAATAAGTGGTTCGTGTCTTCTGATCCACTTTAAACTCTGAGTACGAGTCTACATTGGAATGTTATTATGATAATGAAAACTCTGGTTGTGATCCGATCGCTTCAAAATCTATAATTTCATTTTCATTCCTGAGAGTCAAGAGCTAATTAGACATCTTCCCCTTTTAGGCCAGAGGATGAACTAGCCTTCATCATAATCTATTTTAAACATTCGTCTTAACCGAACGGATGGACCATCTAGTACGCATTGGTCAAAAGAAAACAAGTCTTTCTCTGGAAGAATTTGAAAGGGAAGGGCATCTTCATCAAAAGCATCTTCTTCTCTGTCTACGAACTTCTCGGTCTGGAATCACGAGCGTTCCCGTCTCCGTCCTTGCTGATTAATCTACCTTAGACAAATCTTTGGTTCAACGAGAGCATCCATTCAAACGATTAGATGTAGAAATTTCATACAAGTAGCAGGAAGTCCTAAGAAATTGACCCAGCTGCATGGATCCAACCCTTGTCAAATGAATGGAACGTTCGGGTGTTTGGCAGAACAACGTAGCTTGGACGGATGGGGCGAGAAATTCTCGAGTAACATCACTTGGCCTTATCGATACGGAAGTCTCGACGGGATGGCAGCCTTGAGAGGGTTGTGTTTTTTGATTAGTATAATACCTGAACGATGACCCAACACTAGCCTCGTCTTCTCTCGGTCGCCTTCGTCATATTCAACCACTCTCGTCTTTCTCCACGTTCTGGTGTGCATGTCGTTTTCTAACCATTTATTTTATATCAACGTAAATCTAGTCGAACGATCCATGTTTCATCCTTTAGAGAGAGAGAGAGCTTGGTCGAATTACCAAGAGTCTACAGCAGGTTCCTGGGTCATTAGACTTCTAGTTTCCGTTTCTTTTTCAACGAATGAAACTCAAGATGGGTTGATCACGACTAATACAACGTCGTAATGCTTGGGCAAGATCTTTTTCTAATGGAAATGGGTGATATTTATCATTGGACTCTCGTGTCATGTTGAGAATTATTTTCTTTGAACGTTAAATGAACTCTTTAGCTATTGTTATTAATTCCTCGATCATAAATTAAAATTTGGAGAGAATTTAAAATTCAATTGATGGACAACGATGTTATTCATGGGAGAAGTCAATTTTTTTTTTTTTGCTGGGACTATAGGTAAAATGTTTGTATTAAGTAAGACACGCACTAACTTAGAAAATATTCAACAAGCTTTGAGAAGTCTTCTCTTGGAGTCTGTTGTGTGCGTGTGTATAATGATGGAATTTCTCGATATCGAGAGTATTCGACAAGAGTCAGATTCACCTCCTGGTGTGAGGAGCAATGCCTGAAATTCAAGGGAAAAGGGTACTCAATCACACGGTACGTAAAGACTAGACTAAACTTTCCACCGAAGGACAAAAGCCAGAAAATAAGGAAGAAAAAGAATTATTAGTGATTCAAGTCCACATGCATGTCTGGTAGACAATGAATGATGAGGTTACTTACCTTTTATCTTATCAACATGGACACATAATTAGAGAGCTCAAAAGATATCATCAGAAATTGATTCTGCCACAATGCATATTGTATACAGCCTCCCGTTTATTGAATTCTATGTACCGTTTTGAATTCAGCTTGCACGTGAGAAGTGATGTTAAAGTATTCCATATCGCTTGTTAAGATGATATATTTAAATACTATGAGATTGTACTTAATGCTCAAGATGAGTTTGAAAAAGAAGTGTTGGTCTCTCCTAAACAAGAGTTCAGATATGTTCTATCTCGATCCATTGGAAGTGGCTCCGAATCTTGAGCGACATCAGCTCCATAAAAGCGCAGTTTCAGTTTCCTTTGTTGACTACATTCATGAAAAGCAATAACGAGGCCATTGAAAAGTTCATTTCTCTAATCAGATGTGTTGAAAACGAGGCCTCACCTTATGGATCGAATCACACGCCGGTCCCTGCTTTGCAACATGAAAATCAAATCTGGGTAAAAAGTATCTTCTTCTTTTCTTTTCTATTATTTCTATTTTTTCCTTCTTATTCCTACCTTATGTCTTCATCTTTCAACGGTCCCCCAGTGTCTTCAGGGTCTTCTTCCTCTCTTTTTTATTCTTTTTACAGTATCTTTCGGCTTTAATTTATGTCGGTCCATTTATTTAATCCTCAGCCCTTTGAACTTTCTCAAGGTTGGTCTAATGTTTGGGGGATTTGATTCGTGGGAGAGCATGGTGTCCCTATAACTTCAGTTGTTCTCTTGTTATATACTTTTTAAGTATGACAATCAGTAATTGATACATGTGTGTCTGATGAATACATAACTCAGTGAATATAACCAAAGTCTCTCAAAAGAAACAATAAACACGTTTTTTTTTTTGTTAATTACGAGTAAAAATAGATAGAATTCTTCAGAGCGCGTTCCATTATGTAATCACGTAAATCAATTGAGGTGATCTGAGCATATCATTTAATGCATTTATCTAGCTCTTAGCTCAACTCAACCTTATATTTCAAGGACGTGTTGATTAGCTAGGGACACAGGACTGTTTATTATAAACTAATTATATGAGTAATCAAAACAAGTCTGTATATTCATACCCCCAAAAAAAAAGGTCTATATATCTTCCTTAATCGGGTATCCATGTTGCTCATTTAGACTAAGAGTAAGGATTTACCAAGTATTTTCTTTGCATGACTTGGCTCCAATAGATTATAAACTATTTCCTTAACGTCAAGAAAATCCCATATTCAATTTGCAAAATCGCAAATATTAGCGAGACGTAAATTTTTTAAAATAAAACAGCTTCTTCAAAATTCTATATATATTTGGTATACTGGAGAGAAGTAATATTTACGGAAGATTTCGACTAATTAGTTGACCTAGAAAACCGAAAAATAAGCAGCAGACATCAATGAGTATACGCGTGGGCTTGGTTATATACGGTCAATATACAAGATTTAAACGAAAAATATGCATGTACTTTGACGGATATTGAGCTATATATGTCTAGATCAATACGAAAAGTATGCTCCTTCTCTTAATTACCTGTAACGATTATTCCCTAACTGTTTTTCAAAACCCCAGAAACCTGCGTTTCTCTCATTTTGACTTGCTGTCGCAGGCATCTTCTATTTTGCATCTCATTTGGTTCAACAAAAGAGAGGAAAACAAGAATATGCGGCCTCCATCGAACCACGTTCTTCTAGGTGCAAAGCCCCACTTTTTGCAATATACTCGTGAAAAGAAATAGGAGTTTCTTGAACTTTCAATATGAAATTCAAACATTCAATTAGAGAGAGAGACAGAGACAGAGAGAGAGAGATTAGGGTTAAGGGTTAGGGTTTATAGTTTACGTGGAGGCATTGAAAGAGGGGCAGCGACATGAATTTTCTCTAAGCAACATGTCAAGTCGAACTAGGAAAGTACGCAAGAAAGATCGTGTCCTATACATAATTTAATAAGATCGAGTTTTAGTCCTTGGTTACGGTCTCTTTCTAGCAAAAAAGAAGAAGAAGAAGTTCAATTTGGTCTTCTTTGTCACCTCTTTTTTTCTTCTCCTGGGCCCTCCATGCTTGCCATGGAGTGCACAGGCTCTTTCCTTTTTGCCCTACTAAAATTTTTAAAGTGTGTGGATGAAATCCTAGCTCGCACGAAGCTACATAAAATGACGGGTAATTGAAAATTTCACTTCTACAGGACTAAAATTGCCACACAACTACATGGCTTAAGAAAGTTTGCTGCAACACGCCCGATCCTGATATCATTAGCTATAAATTTTATCTTCTAGATGATGTTGTATGGCATCTTATGTCTCTTTTAAAATGTGAGTCACAAGATAAGATGATTGATCATGTTCACATCATGAATAAATGCTTGATCTCCTCCTAGTCAATATATTTATCGTTCTTTTCAATATAAAGAGCTTGTGGGACTCAATCACCAAAGGTCTTGTTCTTCACTATATATGACATTTAACTTCTCTAATTGACTCAAAAAGTCGCTTTGATATTCGAACCTCTTTCATATTATGGATACTGATTTCAAAGATGGTAAGCTAAGTAAATGTGAGGTTCTTTAATTTATATAGAGATTATGCATTATCTAATTCTTGATATATAAGAGAGCTATGGTCATTAACAAAATGAAAAAGCTCTTCCGATTAAAAAAGAAAGGCTACTTCTTATCTCTCAAGGGTTCAATAGAGTAATCAAATGTTTAATTTGGATCCGGTAGAATTCGTGTTCAAACCAAGACTTTTCCCCTCAAAGTAAAGTAACTTCAAGAGCCAAAGCTAAGTCTTACTAGACACAACTCCACATAGCTATTTGCATGCATTTTTAAGAATTAATCAAATCGAAAAGTTTGAATATCCTATGTCGTATAAAAGGGGAAAAGTGTTATATAATACTAAGAAGAAAAACTAAACTAGATAATTTGTTAAGTTTGAACTATGAGCATACCAACTACATCCTTCCCTATTGGGTTTCGACTTTAGAGAGACAAAATGATACCTCCTCAATTAAAGACTTACGCACAGCCAAAGCGTTCATCACAGGTCATGCGATTCACGTCCAAAATCCCAACACCCCTTTTTTGACTGAGTCGTCAAACAATGGCCCACCGTACCATCCCATACCCCCCCCTCCCCTAGCTTCGCTTGCCTTGCTCGTTCTCGCTTTCCAGCTTTGACCCCACTCTCTAATTAAGCATAAATGTCCAGCTCTCTCTTCTCTAGTGATTGATTCGTTGTATAGTTTTCAGGTGTTCTCAAGACGTTTTCGTCCATGTAAATTAATCGATGAGTGCTCAATGTCATGAAACCTTTTTTCATATTTTCTCTCAAGATGCCAATACTTTGAACGTGGCAATGATTGCCATCAGTGGACGCCAATGAAATATGTTGAGAACATCTCTAGGATCTTGATACATAAATTGATGGAGATGGTACTTTTATGAGAAGCAAGAAGAAAAAGGCAGTCTCTGTACTCTGCCTGGTGGATTTGGCAATTTAAATATCAGGAGCACAACTTTCAACTTTGAAGAATTCGTTACTTGTCCACTGAATTCAATCCTGGCAAAAAGACCCGAGTTATGCGGAGGAAAAATATGGGAATGGCGGATGAAGATGAAGCAGCAGTCGTGCTTGCATAGTCTCGCTTCAAGTCATGGATGTCCCGCTACCTGCATCCACAGATGATTTATCTTAGCTGTGTATGTGTGCGTGCGGTATATTCATATAACCCCGATGCTGCTTTAGATACATCATGGTGTCAATAGCGAGTACTCGCCGCTGTCTAAATAAGTGGTGTTCGTATCTCTAATCAACTGGAGGCTGTGTATACGAGTCTGCATCATCCGTTTTCTAACCTATTTCATCTACCAAGGGATCAATATCGCATAGATGGTTTGAAATATGAAGTTTAACCCCGCTCTCTCAGTTTGATGGTTAAAATTTGTTCTCTGTGCTCTTTCGCCATATTGGAATGTAATGATTCATGAAAACTCTTGTTAAGCTGTAGTCCCAATTTCATACCTAGGGTTCAAGAACTAATTAGACATTTTCCCCCGTTAAGGCCGAAGTCTGAACTAACCCTGATCATAATCTATCACGCCGATTCGTCCCACAGGAGTCAACCGGTTCTAATGTCATTTTCACACCACGATGCTGTCACAACGCCTAAACAAACGGGCGGACCATCAAGTACGCAGCGGTCAAAATAAAACGACTCTTTCTCTGGAAGAATTTGAAAGGGGAGGGCTTCGCTCTCAAAAGGCATCTTCTCTGTCCATGAAATTCTCGGTGTGAACTCCTGAGGATTCCTGTTTCCGTCCTTTTTCATTTAACTACCTCCAAAAAGTCTCTAATTCAATGAGCGTACTTTCGAGCGATTGACAGTACAAATATAGATGCAAACGCCAGGGAAGTCCCATGAGATTGACCGAATTCGTGTGGATTCAGCTCTCGTCAGATGAACGGACAGGGGTTTGGCAGGATAACGTAGTTTAGACGGACCGGGGCGAGAAACTTCCTGAGTAACATCACTTGCCTTGACATGGAAGTCGGGAAAGGTAGATGTTTTGGATAATATAATACCTGAACGATTACCGAATGCTAAGTCTTGTCTTCTTTCAGTTGCTCGCCTTCGTCATATTCAACCATCCTCGTCTTTCTCCAAACGTTGGTGTTCTCTAATTTTTATTTTTTTTTATAACCCTTTTGAAAGTCTCATTCAACATAAATCTAGTTGAATGATGCATGTTTCATGCTTGAGAATAGAGGACGCTACCAACAGTCCACAGCCGGCTCTTAGGTCAGTCAACGTCAATGTTTAAGAACATAAGAGCTTTGCTTATTATGGGACTAAAATTTCCGGTCTCCATTTCTTTTTACAACAATTTCAGTCGAGTCGGATGGATCACATGAGTAATACAACGTTAAGTTCGGGTGAGATTTTTCTTATTGGAGAAGGCTGAGACTTATTGTTGGAGCTACCACGAGGGGTCAGAGAGATTAGATGCCAATTTAAGTTCAGGTAGGTGTGAAAATGTCAAAGAATGGACTCTAATGGAGAAGTTCAGTGGAAATTCAATGACGTGGTGTTCTCTTTCATTTTCCGACTTCAAACTTTGAAATAATTCTATACGCTTTTCTTTTCCAGCCGTGAAGTCTATATATCAACAATTTTTTGACGCCAAAAATCCTCCTCGCATCGTTCATTGGAAAATTGGACTTTGGCATGTGAAAGCAAATTTTATTATTTCATAATCCAAAAATGCATCTTACCTAAGTTCTCTTCCCAGAAAATTTTCAACAAGCTTCGAGAAGTCTTCTCTTGGAGTCTTGGTTGACCATCTCAGGATCCAATGACTTCATGTAATTATAGTAAGTCGCTAGTAGACAGCATGATTGTTTTATTATGCGGTCTGCCGGACTTAGTAATTCGGTAATTTAAAAACTACCGTGCATGCAATTTTTTCCCCTTTTTGTTTTTTATCTTGACACTATCGCTGTCTGTGTTCATGCTTGTTCAAAGTTATACAGTATACATGGGAACGATGCCGTGACTAACTTCGTTACAGTCTTTCCTATGGTAAATGCCATCAAGCAGTTTCGCAATACTTACCTTGATAGGGCTAGCTACCAATTATCTAATTGTTTTATGATGACAAACGGCACTTTTCCAGAATGTACTAGGCTTGAAGCTTCTTGCAAATCGGTCATAATATCTGAATAATCTAATATTTTTTTTGTTTCTCGGTTTAATATAATGACTGGACAGGAGTGAGATTCACAGCTTGGCGTGCGGAGCAACGCTTGAAATCCAGGGGAAAAAGGTACTCAGATCACAGAGTAGGTGAAGACTAGACTGAACTTTCCAATGAAGGGCAAAACCCAGAAAATATGAATTAAAAAAAAAAAAGAATTAGCAGTGAATCGAGTTTACGTGCATGTTTGGTCGACAATGAATGATGAAGGCAACTTTACCTTTCATCTCATCAACATCGACGCCGACAAGAGATCTTTTCTATCTTGATCCATCGGGGGTGGCTCTGAATCTCGAGCGGAATCAGCTTATTAAAAGCTTGTATATTTAGTTTTGTTGCTTGTTGACTCTCTTCGCGAAGAGCAGTAACGAAGTCATTGAGAAGTTCAATTTCTTTAGTCAGATGCGCTGAAAACGAGGCCTAAGCTTAAAGATCACGGTACACGCGTCGGTCCCTTATTCGCGACATGAAAATCGAATCTGGGTAAACGGTATCTTCTTCTTCTTCTTCGTTCTATCATTTCTATATTTTCCCTCTTATTCTTACCTAATGTCTTCATCTGCCAACGGTCCCCGAGTGCACTTACGAAAAGTCTGGCGTGCTTCTGAGCGGATGTCTCTAGGGTTTTCTTTTCTTTCTTTTTTTATTGGATAATATTGTTTGGCTTTAGGTTTGTCGGTCCATTTAATGCTCTAAACTTCGAGCTCTCTCCAAGGTATGTTTAATGTTGGGTGGATTTGATTCGCGGGAGAGCATACGTCACCATAATCTCAGTCGGTTAGCAAACCCTAGTTTTTTAATTGCAGTACAGCTTTGGCTGTTATACTTTTTAAGTACAAAAATCAGTAGCTAATGGGTCTCCAATGAATAGATGACTCTTGAATACAACCCAAGACCCTCAAAAGAAACAACACAAATGTCTGCGTTTTTGGTAATTATTCATGAGTGAAAATAGAATGAACTCTTCGGAGGGCGGTGTTCCATATGTAAGCGCGTAAATCAATTAAAATGATCTAAGCACTATCAAGTTTTGAATTAAACTGCATTTTATCTAGCTCTTACCTCAACTTTATTTTTTATTTAAGGCATGTATGTTGATTAGCTTGGGAATCACCACTGTTTAACTGATGACAAGAACAATCGAAACGAGTCTACATTAGTGTCCCAGTCGGATATAAATGTTGGTCATTTATACTGAGATTAAGGGTTTCCCAAGCACTTTCTATGCATGACTTGGCTCCAATAAGTTATAAATGCTTTCATGAACATCAAGGAAATCCGAATTTTAATTTGCAAAATCAAAAAATATTAATGAGAATTTAAATTTTGAAGAAAGACAAGTTGCCTCGTCGCTGGAAAAATTTTCCCAATAATGGAGCTTCTTACATTAACAAAAACAAAGACAAAACAAATTAGAATACGAATAAGAATGTGCATGTATGGTCAATGCACAATAGTTATACGGCAAGTTTGCACGTGCATTGACGTGTATTAAGCTATATATGCCTAAACCAATACGAAAAGTATGCTCCTTCTCTTAATTTCTTGTAGCAACTAATTTCAGCTATATTTCGAAACCCCCGTAACCCGCGTTTCTCCCATCTTGACTTGCCATCGCAGACAAGCGGCCTCCATGTAACCACGTTCGTCCACGGACGTGGCCACACTTTCTGCAATCCACTCGTGAAAAGAAAGATAAAGCTTCTTGAACATTCAATATACAATTCAACGTTCAAGGAGAACGAGGGAGAGAGAGAGAGAGATTAGGGTTTACAGTTCACAAGGAGACAGAAAGGGGCATTGGGACGTCACAGAGGACATCAATTTTCTCCGAGCAACATATCAAGTCGTGCTAGGAAAAGTACCACATGAAGATCATGTCCTATCCACAGTTTAATAAGATCACGTTTTAGTTCTTGGCCGCTTTTCGTGTCCACACCCCAACTTTTTCGGCTATTTTGCTTCACTTTTTAATCGGTAGCCTTTATAAGTTCCATTTGGTCTTCTCTCATCTTTGTCACCTATCTGCTTTCGTCCTGGGCCCTTCATGCTCGCCATGGAGTGTGCATGCTCTCCCCCCTGTCCTGGTAAATTATGGAAATGTCTCTATGAAACCAGAATAGATGACAGGTAAATGAAAATTTCACTTCTAGAGGCTAAAATTGCTGCACGACTCCATGGCTTAAAGAAAGTTTTGCTACAACACTCCCAATCCCGAAATGATTAGCTACAGACTTTGTTTTCTAGATGATGTTATATGGCATCTTGTGTCTCTTTTAAATTGAAAGTGGCCAGATAAGATAATTGATCATGTCCACATCATGAATAAATGCTTGACGCACCTCTTAGTCAATATATTTATCATATGCTCTATATAAAGAGGAAGGGTGTTTTTTTGTTTACTATATATGTCATTTAATTTCTCTTATCAACTCAAAACATGTGTATTGACTCCGAAATTGTTAAACTGAGTTTGAGGTTTTCTCCAAATATAAAGATTATGTGTTATCTAATGCTTAAAATATAAGAGAACGTTGGTAATTGACGATATAATAAACCTCTTCACCGATTAAAAAAAAAAGAGGCTATTGTATTATCTCTTAAAGGTTCATTATGATAATCAAACGCTTCATTTGAACCCCGACTTTTCCCCGAAAGTAACCTCAGTAGCCATGCCTGTCATTCTGCGAGTGGAGCCTTATCCGATGCAAGTCGACGGAGCTGATTGCGTGCATTTGTAGGAAATCAATTGAGTTGAAGAGTCTGAATACGCCGCGCTGTTCAAAAGCGGAAAATGCTACCGTAATACCCAACTAGAAGAAAAAAAAAAAAAAAACACAAGACTGGTTGAGGTCTGAACTATGAGCATACCAACTAGTTCCTTCCCCATTGGGGTTTGGACTCTGGAGAGACAACATGATGCTTCCCCCAAGTAAAGACTATTGCAGCAGCCATGGCGTGCATCGCAAGTCATGTGATTCACGTCCAAGACCGCCAACACCGTCTTTTTGACTGACTCGTCAAACAATGCGGCCCACCATGCCATAGCTAGCTTGGCTTTTGGTCACTTGCTTTTTAGGCTTTGACCCCACTCCCTAATCGATTGGCAACATCCAGCTCATTCTATCTTTTCTCGTGATCGATCCATTGGGAAAGTTTCCGGGTTGTTTACATTTCCGTCCATCTAAATCCTAGCGCTTGATATTACGAATCTTATTTTTTCCTTTATCTTCTCTCGAAACGCCAATACTTCAAATGGGGGCGATGATTGCCGCTAGTGGACAGCACGGTCGTTTATCGAGAGCGGGTATTGAGAACCCTCTGATCTCTTGATGCATAAATGGATGGAGATGGTAGCTGCCCAAAAGAAGAAGGAAGAAAAATGGATGATTATACAAACAATACTTGAATTTTGGCTAAATATGCAATGTCAACAATGAATTTTTTTATTATTCAATATGATCATTGAATTTTTTATAAATATTTAACTTTTTTTTTTTATACCCAGGGAACCCCGTACAACAGCGTAAATGGCGGGTAAACCCAGGGGCGGGCGACGCTTAACGGAGGACCCACCACCCAACGTCTCGCGCTTAAGATCCCGTGCGGCCAGCGGGATTCGAACTCTTCCGTCCTTGGTGAACATCATGGGAGCACTTATCTAACTAGGTCACCGCAGGCGGTGGTTATAAATATTTAACTTAATCTTTAAACTATATGAAAATTCCCAATGCTTTCATTCCGTTAATTCAAGTTCAAGGATAAGATTGAACATTTTCATATAGTCCAAAAATTAGATTAACATTTACCAAAAATTCATATTAGGCTAAAGTTTAAGGACCACATTAAACACATTCAAAGTTCAAGGTTGAAATTACACATTGAACCAAAATCAAGAAACCATTTATGTCATTTTTTCGAAAGAAAAAAAAAATGCAGTCACTATATTATACCCGATTGATTTGGCAATTTAATTATCACAAAGGTCAACTTTCAACGTTCAAGATTTCATTTACGAACCATTGAATCTAGTCCTAGACAAGATATTTGAAATAATGAGTAATAGTAACTAGAGATTTGATGTTGCTTCTATATTTGCGGATAATGTGGAATCGCGGGTTGCGTAAATCTTTCTGGGCCGCCGAACCAAGATAAATATAAAAGACAATTTGAATTCAAACTCATGACCAATATCAATATATAGAAAAGAAGCATGGTATATGATTATAGATAATGATCTCACCTGATGATTACACGGATTATCATAATGTATTCCTAAATTTTGTTTTAACCGAATTTCCCATGGTCAATCAACCCGTAAGGGGATCCTTCTCTCGCTTTCCTAGACGGTTTCTTCGGGGCGTCGCGGGATCGGATCGGGGGATATTCTACGGTCGTTATTTTTCCTCATTTTTTTTTCCTCTTTTTGCCCTAACGAAGACGCATGGGGAACCAAAAGAATAATTCCAACAAGCTTTTCCCAAAAAAAAAAAAAAAAACCTCTGGAAGCAAAACGAGAGGGGACGGACACGAGGTCGGGTCAGCAATTTCGGTTCGAGGCGGTTTTTAACGCCCCCTCCGAAAGCCCGTGCGGACGGAGTCAAGTCAATCCGCTACTCTCGGTCCGAAACGGAGCCAAAAATCCCCCCACGCGCCTAGGTCCTACGTGTCGCACGGTCAAAGCCCGTCCAAAGATCCCTGGGCCCACCGCCACCGCATCGGAACCGTTGACTCGGACTGGGGCGATCCGACGGTGCCGGGCCGATCGGGGCGGGCAGAATTCTGGGAACGCGTCATTTGTTCATCCTTTTTCTCCCCCGCCCTTTTCGATGTAAATTCAATTTTCCCCCACTCTCACGCTCACACGCTCTCGATTTGACCCCCCGAAAGAGGGAAAAGGGCAAGAGGCCAAAGGGTGGGCCCCGCGGCCTTCGCGTCCGGGCCCCACGTCGAGTGGTCCCGCCTCCACTTGTCACCGCTTCCCCATCATTTTCGATTATATATATATATATATATATATATATATATATATATATATATTTTTTTTTTGGTGCTGAGGCTATCTTGTATTTTCTGTTGGTCTAATAAGGATAATTAAGAGGCTGCTTTTGCTCGTGTTTTTTTTTTCCCAAAAGAGTAAAGATAAAAAGTAACGTGCTGATTTCCCGTTAATACCAATTTTATGGTCCTAAATTTTATTTATTTAGTCAAATATCGAGCGAGCATGTTCTCATTTTTGGCGAAATAAAAAAGTATATCACACTTCACCAATTAGTGAATTTATTCTGTGTTCGGCCATCAAGCTAGCGTTCACACTTTCCATGAGATGTGCTCGTCCACATCTGACCATTACTTCATCATTTCAACCCAAATAAATAAATCCTCAAAATGAGAAATTGTAAATAAGAGAGAGAGAGAGAGAGAGAGAAGAAGAAGAAGAAGAAGAAGAAAAAGGCAATGAAAACAACAAAGTTGCATTCAAGCCGAAAGCACTGTTCGGTCTTCTCTTTCAAAGTCCTCTCATCAAAACTCTCTCCTTTTATATAGCCGAGTCCATTGCACCGTTTCAGAGACTTCACTCTCTCTCTCTCTTCTCCTCTCTTCTCTCTTCTTCTCTCTCTGTTATAGCTCTTCTTGATTTATGGCCAAGGGAGGTGGACTCTCCATTGATCATTCAGATCCAGTCGGCTTCTTCCTCCACCACCACCCTCCCACGGTCATCAACTCCCTCTCCGAACACCACCACCACAACAAGCGCAAGCTGCTTCCTGCATCCTCCGCCATGGACCATCATCCTCACCATCACCAGCATGTTCACGCCACCGCAGTCAACGTGTCCGCAGCCCCTCCCGCCACCATCCAGTTCCCTCTCAACCTCATCTCTCGCCGGGACTCTTCGCCGCCGCCGCCGCCACCGGCAGCGGACGAGAGGCGGGCGGTCATCGACGAGATGGACTTCTTCTCCATCAAGAACAACAGCGAAGCCGCCGCCGCCAAGAACGTCATCTCGTCGTCTGACGACGGTGGCGCTCGAAAGGACATGACCGACGGACCCACCAATCTTGATTTCAATGTAAACGTAAGTTACCCAGATGGAAATTCTCATCTCGTAGTATGCATCGGGTTATTTGAGTATTAAGTTGCTGAGTTTTCTTGCTTTTTTTTTTTTTTTTTGTTTTTCCATTAGACTGGTCTGAATCTTCTGACGACGAATACTAGCAGTGATCAATCTATGGTGGATGATGGGATATCACCAAACTCAGAAGATAAAAGAGCTAAGAATGAGGTGAGAATTAAGTGAAATTAATAATTAAACCCGCCATCTGATTTCTTTTCTTGGATTGATGTAGAATGTAATATACTGTACCATTGGTTTTAATTCAGCTAGCCGTTCTTCAAGCCGAGGTTGAGCGGATGAGCAATGAAAATCAACGGTTGAGGGGCATGCTAAGCGAAGCGACCACCAATTACAGTGCTCTACGGATGCATCTGCTTGCAGTGATGCAGGATCAGAAACCCGAGAACTCCTCCGATGAAAACAGGAAATCGGACGAGAAGAAAGAAAACAGCATGCTGATGGTGCCTAGGCAGTTCATGGATCTCGGGCTCGCCACAGCGAATAACTCAGACTCGCCTTCTTCATCAGAAGGAGGGACTCGTGATCAGACGGGGTCGCCGGTGAATAACAACAGAGAGCCTGCTGAAGTAGGCATGGGGTTGGATCCAGATAAGAAGGAATCCGCGAGTGGGAGGCACAAGAGAGAAGAGAGTCCAGATCAAGAATGGCTTCCCAACAAGGTCCCCAGATCAATCAGCCCGTCAAAGAGCGTTGATCAGACAGAGGCCACGATGAGGAAGGCGCGCGTCTCGGTCAGGGCTCGTTCCGAGGCTCCCATGGTAAGCAATTTTTCTCAATCATCATTTGAGCTGTGACAAGTACTGTTTCATCAATTTTGGTTGAATCCGTCAACGGTTATTCCAAATTTCGCAGATCACTGATGGATGTCAATGGCGGAAGTACGGGCAGAAGATGGCGAAAGGGAATCCATGCCCACGAGCCTACTATCGATGCACCATGGCTGCCGGTTGCCCGGTCCGGAAACAAGTATGTGTAATTCCTTTTGATGTAAATCTTCAGTAAATTTATCGAGAGTCGAGTTGTGCCTTCATCGTTTCCTCTTTTCAAAATATTTCTCTCAATTAGCAATTTTCCTTTTACTAAAAGCATCCTGTTTAGGTGTTATTAGAGAAGGAAACTGTAATTCAAAAGTAGGCAGATTATAGTAGGCTTAAATTCTCAAACGAGTTCAATTAGCAGTCAAATTTCTTGCTAAAGTTCCCTTCTTATATGACCCTTCGTTTGGTATCCATCGAATTTGCCCTTAGTGCTTACTCTCTGATTTCTCGTTTAGGTACAAAGATGTGCAGAGGATCGGTGCGTGCTCATCACCACATATGAGGGCAATCACAACCACCCGTTACCTCCCGCTGCCATGGCAATGGCCTCGACAACCTCCTCAGCGGCTCGGATGTTGCTGTCCGGGTCAATGCCGAGCGGCGAAGGGCTAATGAACACCAATTTCCTCACCAGAACACTCCTTCCATGCTCTTCCAGCATGGCAACTATATCAGCTTCAGCCCCATTCCCTACCGTTACACTGGACTTAACTCAAAACCCCAACACATTACAGTCTCAGGCTGCGCCGGGCCAATTCCAGGTCCCATTCCCAAACCCGGGCTCGAGCTTGCCCAACCCTTCGGCTGCTTTGCTACCTCAGATCTTTGGCCAGGCTCTGTACAATCAGTCCAAGTTCTCTGGCCTTCAAATGTCTCAGGATGCGAAGGCATGCCGATTGGAAGGTCAATCCCAATTGCCACAGCTACCAGGTCAAGGCCAGCCGAATAGCATCTTCACCGACACGCTAAGTGCGGCCACTGCCGCCATCACAACCAATCCAAATTTCACCGCTGCCCTAGCTGCAGCGATCTCCTCCATAATGGGCGGCTCGAATCCAAGCGGGAGCAGCGGCATGTCGAGCCTCGTGCCATCCGGCGCAAATAACCGAAGCAACAGCAGCAGCAATAACAGTAGCAATGACAACAAAGTCAGCAGTTGAAGTCTTCCACCAAGCAATCGAATAAAGGAGTCAAGAAAGCTCCAGTATTTTCTTCTCTCCTAGAGAGGAAGTTCTTTCATCCTCTTTGTTTTTCAATTATTGCAACTACAACTACTCTTTTCATTGGCCTTTTTTTTTGGGGGGATGTGGAGAAAAATAATAAAAAAAAAAAAAAAAAATGTATACATGGTCTTTTTTTAGGGTTTTCTTGGGGTGGAAGGGAAAATGTGAAGTAAAACATAGCATTACTATTCTTTCTTTATTTAAATAATTTGCGGGTCATCATAATTCAAGTGGGTGTCACTATATAAAGCCAAACAAAAAAAAAAAAAAAAAGAAGATGATACAGAAAAGTACAAAATACAGAAGAATGAAAGTTTGTTTCTTACTTCTTTGTTTTAATTGTGTTTTTGTATGTATAAGGAAATCAATGGAAGGTACGTCTTTTGTTATATTCTCATTGTCAAATTGACCGTGTTGTTTGTACTTTCCTTTCTAGATGAAGCCAAAGCAAAAGTAGAAGACAAAGAAAAGTAATAGGAATTGGAGGGCAGTTTGGGGTTTATCCTTTCTTTTTGTAGTTACTTTAATCAAGTGGCGGTCAAGAGAGGAGTCAAGAATATCGTCCAAAAAAAAATCATACAAAATTATTAAAATAAAGAAGAAAGGTGGGTTTTTTCCAAGATTATGAAGGGAGTGTCATGAGAGTAAGAAATTAATGCAAGTAGGCTTTAATTTCTTAATGGTGTAATCATGTCGCAAGTATCTACACTTTTGTTTTTTTTTTTTTCAAAATCGAGTTTATGAACTTTTTATTATTCGGCCAAGAATCTTAGCTTTTTAAATGTGAGACCTAAGTTAAAATCGTGGATGGAAAATGTCAAATTGGACATTAATGCCGATTAATTACCATTAATTCCCCATTGGTCTCCAACATAGCCTCTTGAATGATGCTATGTCAACCCAGACATATTGGATAGTTCAAATCAGTACTCTTTTTTTCTCTCATCATCATACACTACCTAAATGGAAATGGGATAAAAAGCAAGCCACATCAACAATTGACTTTAAATTGAACTAAGTACGGAGCTATTTCTATAAGATCACATAACATGACAATTTATTAAATAGAGATATCATATTGAACCAAACTTGAAAAGTTGAGGTACTTAATTGAAAAAAAAAAAAAGAGTTAAGGTACTTGATTGTAATACGGACAAAAGCTTCAAGGACTTGATTCGCAATTTTTTTTTACCTAGTCCCCATATTTACTGATTTTGTTCTCTTTTAATAGATTACCCTGATATAATTATTGTTTTTTAACTTCTTCTTTTCATTTTCCATCAATTAATTTTTTTTATTTTAATAATTTATTGTGTTAATTCCAATACGTGAGTTCTACCATATAAAGACATGCTCTCACATATATCCCATCAAGTTATAGTTTATGTTATTCAACATTTCCTTCATAAAATTTTGTCATCACTTAGAATTTAATTTCGATTTAATAATTTTAAAATATTCCTTATTACTGTACAATCGTACATACATACATTTACAGGTATGGAATTAAAGTGTCAATGCTTGTAGGCAAACTGAATAAGATTGTCTTAATTATGTAACTAACTAAATTTAAATAAAAGAGTGAATTATTGATAAGCATGTGTTTAACAATTGAAGAATAAACATATAACCCACTTAACGTCATTATTTTCTTTGTTATTTTAATAATTACTTTTCATATGTATACTCTTCATACTTAACTATAATCATTGCAATAAAGAAAATGATACAAAAAGTTACCAATGACTCAATTAATTTATGACGTGCAGCTTATATTAAGTAGAGTTTTCAAATGCCATATCATAACACAAGAAGACTGTTGATAATTTAATAATGTCTTATAAAATCCGAATAATATCATTTCTAAAATCACAAAATAATTTCTCTTTTTTCTTTTCCTTCAAAAAAATCATTTTAAATGCCTTCTTTATTGCTCAATAAATTATATCTTTTTCCAAGGGTTCGTGGTTTGAGTAGATGACACGTCATGAAAAGAGAAGGTGGGATCGCTCATTAAATTGTCTCATCTGATCTTAAATGGATGTGATGGGGAATAATCTCTAGGCCCATCCATGTTCCAATCAAAGTTTAATTGTTGAATTGTAGTTTTGTGTGCTTCTGTTTTGACCTGAAGAATTCTTGTCTTAATAATGACAATGGAATTCACAAGAGAAGCTTGAAGATGATGATGATGATGAACTTGGATCCTTGCTCCCCTAATTATGTCTTTGCTTGATTCAAATAATGCATATTGCTGAAAATGATGTGAGGCAAATAGAAGTCATCATATAACACAAATACATAGCTTTTATCTAGACATTACTAATAGATCACATAAATCTTAGATAATGATGCAATAGTAATATTATCTTTATACTATCTAGTGTACTGAGAAAGCGAGAGAGAGGGGCAGAGGGAGAAAAAACCCATCTCTACAAGCAGATGGTATGAATTCTCGAGAAACCATTCTTCTAAAAGTAATATTTAGACGGTTAGAACACACATCACATTGTTAGATACATTACGGTGAGAAAATATGCGGTGATTAGATTATAGAAGGAAAGTAATGCATTGGTGATAGGCTCTTTTACCAACAAAAGAAGAGAGGGGGGAGAGGAAAGATCGAGCTAAGTGGAGTGGGGTGAGTGGGCAAGCTGGATGATTTACAAACCGAGTTAAAGCGAGCTGAAAGTGTGCAAATGGTTGTCCGTTTTTGGACGATAATTAAAAAGTTTGTCATAATGGTATTTGGATGACTTAAGTTGATGACTCGTGTAGTCATAAATACCATGTTGATGACCTATGTAGTCATAAATTTCACGTGATGACTCATGTGTCACTAATATTTCACGATGAGTTATGGTGATGAGGCATGATATGATTAATGTTTCAAGGTGAATTATCCTGATGAGTCATGATGTAATTAATGCTTTAATGTGAGTCATGGTAATGAATCAATATGTAATTAATATTTTAGGATGAGTCATGGTTCAAGATGTCATAGTATTTTATGAGGCATAAATATGCTTGTGTCACAAATTATGTGATCTCGTTTATCCTTTCTTTCCCTTATGTCTATAAAAGGCATGGTTTGTAATGTTAAGACAAGACGCTTTTATCAACAAAATATTGTGTTTGTGTGCTCAAATCATGTAAAACTAATTCTCCCTTCTTCTCTTCAAATTTCTGTCCAGTATTAGGAATCTTAGAATAGTGAGATAGACCTTATCCTGATAGTCTGCACTCACCTTCATAAAGATCTTGTACATCAGAAATTGAGGCAAGAAAGTCTTATGTTTGGAATGAAAGTTTAGCCAGATGCTAAAAGTCAATCTTGACAATGTAAGACGTAAGAGAGGCTCTGCAAGTGGATTAAATACCTGCATTTGCTAATTTTTTGTTCTAAACATAGCCCCTTTTTTGGTACTAATGAGAGAAAAGAAAGATAATTGGTTATAGAGAGCTACTAAGAATTAATTCGTAGTAACCAGCATTTCACTAGTTTCCATATTTATAAGTATCTGTATTTACGAATTCCAACATTTAAAAGCCAAGTCCCAAAAGAGGTAATAGACTTTTAAAAAAATTAGGAAAATTAATTGCCCGAATTAATCATGTCAGGTAACAACTGCAAGCATTAGGCTGAGCATAAAGAGATTTCAAGCCATGGAAAACAAAGGGTATAAGGCTATTCGTAAAATTCTAAATGCAAATAAACTAGTCGAACAAGTAATATAATGACGAGAAATAATACCGTTCCATCGAGATTAATAATTAATAAACCATTTAAATAATAAAAATAGACTAATTTTAAAATTTATCTAACATATCAAACTAGAATTTATAATAAATTAAAATTGACAATCTTAGAAGCAAAATTTTGGAACTAAGTGCAATTAATCAATCAAATAAACACGTTAGAGCATATGCTTTCACTATAATCACTCGATATGAATTTCAAATTATTACGCATACAAAAACAATATCAAACATATAACAACGGAATTTCCTAATCTAATTACTACCATATCTCTAAGTTTAGCAAATTTACTTAGTTTAGCAAAAAATTGTTCGTCGGCCAGCTATCTCCAGCCGGCGTCGACGTGGACGCCGGCAAGCCAATTTTGGCCGGATGGACTGAATTAGCACAATTATAAAAGGTTTATGACTAAATTGGCCAAAAAAAAAAGTTTAGGACTGAATTGGCACAATTGCAATAGGTTTAGGACTTTTTTTGTAATTCTCCCGCATATCTCTCTATATAAAATTTAAATAAACATAAATGCATTAAATTTTGTGAAGATTCCCGGTTTGTAATAAATCTTTTGGACCATATCATCAGTGAAAGCCACACAAACATAAGATATTTTTGTCCACATTTAATTCATTATTATATATTATAAGGAGCAATTGCATATTATCACTTCTCAATCTTAAACATGCACATCAAATCATTCAAATGGTGGTTAGTCACTTGAAAATATTAAACACAATAATATATAACTCACATAATGAAATCACTTACAAAACGTAAAAAAATATGAAATTTGTATCATCATGGTCGGGGTACATCTTAACCTTAATAAAAGAAAATTAGAACATAACAGAAAAAGAAACGAACACAAATTAAACCCAACATTTTGAATCAATGAAAAAGAATTATGTCACCACTTTTTGTCTTTTTTTCAAATACTTGAAAAACTCCCACAACAATGAAAAACAATTTAAAAATAAAAACTTAACTGTCCCCTCAAGTTCTCAATATTATTAGATTTATAGTATAACATCCAAGACATATCTTTCACATACAATTAGGGAATAAATCATAGAATTCATAATTTGACATCCACCCTAAGTGGCGTTTTCCTTTCTTTCTTTTTGTCATTTTTTTTCTTATTTTCTCCAAGTATCATTATGCTACATAGAAAAGGAAAATTTGAATAAATAAAAGGAAATCCAAGTATTTCTGGAGAGTCATCAAAGATCAATGAAAGGTTTCACTCTCTTTGCCAAACTCCATTTAAAGCAACCTTACAGTCAAGAGAAAGATTTTTTAAAATAATCCATAACTTGGCTGACTCAAAATTGACCCGAAAATTGAAAAAATTTGACCCAAAAATATATTGGTTGCTATTATTCATCACGCACATTAAACTTGGAAAATGTGCTTTGCCTACAACCGCAACGATTTAACTACATATTTCGACGGCACTTTGCAATTTGGAGAACATGACCTAAAAGACAAATGAGGCGACTATACATTATTCATGCTCTCAACAAATCTATTCCACCAAACCTTGAAAAATATAGAGAATACTCGCAAATCTCGCTCATCAAAAATTATATCCATTACACTGGGATTCCATTAAATTATCTTCAATAATATCCCAAAAATCCCTCTATAAGAGAAAAACAGAAATATCACCAACTATTAATGCAAATATCTTTAATGAGATATAGCAATGAATCTTACTTCTTCATACACAGGTAACATATATTCTGTCACCACTTTTGTCTTTTATTCAAAATACTTGAAAACTCCTAGAATAGTGAAAAAAGATCTTAAAATAAAAACCTACCTGTCCTCCCTAGCTCTCAACATTATCATATTTCTAGTATAAGGTAATTGCTTATTTATCACATAAAATTAAGGAACAAATCACATAATTCTTAATTTGACATCTACATTCCAACGCTTTCACATAAAATTAAGAAATAAATCACAGAATTCATAATTTGACAATTCCGACGCTTCCATGAGCGACATCTTCATTTCCATCTTTTTGTCATTTTTTCCTTATTTTCTCAATTTCTCATTATACTGCATAAACAAGAAAAATCTGAGTAAATGGAAGTAAATCCAATTATTTCTCACAAATATTACTTAATTTGTTGTATAAAATAGGTAAAGTAATTATATTTTTATAGAGTTATCAAAGACTAAATGAAAGGTTTCACTCTCTTTGTCAAACTTCGTTTTAATCGAACTTACAGTCAAATGAAAAATCTTTCAAAGTAATAGAAGATCTATAACTTGGCCAACCCAAAATTGAGCCACAAATCAAGGAAATTTGACTCAAAAGTCAGTTGGTTGCTATTGTTCATCTCATATTCTAAACTTGAAAAATGTGCTTTGACCACAACCGCCATAATTGAACTATGTGTTTCGATAGCACTTCACAATTTGGAGGACATGTACCTAAAAGACAAATGAGACAACAATGCATTACTCATGTTCTCAGCAGATCTACTACATCAAACCTTGAAAAATATAGAGAATACTCACATATCTTGCTCATCAAGAATTATATCGATGGCGTTGGGATTCCATTTAGTTATCTTCAGTAATATCCCAAAAATACTTGGGGATTCAAGTTTGTTCTAAAGCATTAAAAAAAAAAATGCAAATGCAAGCGATTAGCATGAATAGAAAAGTACCTGGGTTTCAAGGTACTGATCAGGGCTCTTACCAACTTGCGTGATTCCTACCACCAAAATCGTATTACATTTAGGGCACAAACCTTAAATGTGCACAGATTATATCCTCACAAATTAGGATTTAAAGCTCAAACTTTCACAAGACTCACTTCAATCCTATGTATAGTCCCTAGTAGGTAGACTTGGAGGATAGTAAGTTCACCATATCGCTCGCCGTCACCTTGATCTTCCCTCCTGTCATCAATTAGGGTTGGGCTCGGGCACACAAGAGCAGTACGACATGTTGGACCAGTCATACTTCGCATTTGATTAGTTGGAAGGAAAACTTACTTACAATTAATTGAAATCGATACTATAACAGTGTCGCGAGAAAGTTGTTTTTCACAAAATCTCCTAGTTCCGACTTGGATGGCTTGCCTTGGATGAGTCGGAAGACGAGGTTTTGATACCGGAAGCCAAAATTCCATGAGAAAAAATAAACGAAAGAATTGGATGAAAATGTTAGGAATCAAACGGGGAAAGACCACAACGGGCCCTTAGTGGGCTTAGACCCGGCCCACGGCCCACGACGGCCGCCGCGATTCCAAAATTCAAGCCGTTGCCTTCCCCGTCCCCTGGCGTGGACTGGTAGCTCTGTGCTGGACAAGCCAAGCGCCCACTCCTCTACGCCAAGCCCACGGTCTGCCTCCCACGTCCACCCAATCATCCGGCGCCACGCGGTCCGCTCCCGACCCCTCCCTACTCCCAGCCGTGCGATGAATCCCCTCAATCCCGATCGACGCCGGCCGTGCCAGAGCGTACCCAACACCCGCGCCGAACGCCGCTCCTGAGCGCTCCCCCTCCCCCTTTCACTCTCCTTTGCTTCGGCTGCGTAAAAAGCTGCCTTCTTCGTTGCTTCGTTCGTTCTGTTCTCTTCGCGCTTTTTGGGTTCTTCCTCGCCTGCTGACTCTTGCGTCGATCCTCAAGGTTTGCTCCCGAATCCTCCTCGCTTCGTCCGCTCGTGCGTCCGCGTTCGATCGTCTTCGGATTACGGACGCTCGGGCGAGCATCGATCGTCTCGCGTCGTGTGTTTTGACTTCGAATTTCGTAGTTCGCGACGAGTAGGGCCTCCGCGACGCGATTTCCGTAGGTCGGGCGGAAGAACTAGAGCGTCCGATTCGCGATTCGGCGGCTCAGTTAGATTCCTCGCGAAAATAAGGTTGTTGTTCTTCGTAGGACTGCGGACGGTGTCGTTTGTGGTGTCTGCTTCTTTTGATGTTCGGTTTTTGTTGAATGTGGTTGGTTTCGAGTGCGATTGATGCCGAAACCTCGGGGTGAGAGTGTTTAACCGCTGTTTGCCGAGTCAAATTTTCGTTCTTTTTTTTTTTTTTTTTTTGCATGGTTAGCTTCGTCTGTTTCTGCAGCTTTAGTTAGATCATGTGCTTTTCTTTTGGGCGTGAATCGTGTTTTCATTGATTTTTCTTTAATGGATGAAGATGCTAGAAGCTCGGATTATCGAGGTGTTTTGGTCCTTCTTAAATTTTGTCATGTCAATTTAAATTGCGTACCTGAAAAGAATTGGGAAAGTTCGCATCTCCTAAGTCCTCTTTTCCTGTGGAAGGGAAGTTAACAGCAATAGCGTTGATTGCTTTATAGAGTGATTCAGATATCGGAGTATTCTTGTTTCCCGCTATTGTGTTTCATTCTGTAGGGGAATTGTGCCATTTTTTCCGTTTGTGTGTCAATGTAGGAAGACTTTTGTAATGCCTGTTTTTAAATTGTCCTGATGGTGAGTTAGCCTTTATACAGTGGCAAAATGACAATCAAATCCAGAGCAGCGGTGGCTGCGGTCTTCCTTTTCGTGCTTTTATCACCTATGCTCATCTCCTCCTCTAGTGATGGAATGGTCAGAATTGGACTGAAAAAGAGAAAGTTGGATCATGTGAACCGCATTGCTGAACAAGGTAGTTCAAAGGAAGGGGGAACACCGAGGGGTCCTTTAAGAAAGTACTATCTCCATAACAATCTTGGAGATTCTGAGGATATTGACATTGTCTCACTGAAAAACTATATGGATGCTCAATATTTTGGTGAGATTGGAATTGGAACTCCTTCCCAGAAGTTCACTGTGATTTTTGACACGGGGAGTTCGAATCTTTGGGTACCCTCAACAAAGTGTTACCTTTCGGTCAGTCGTTGTAGTATTCTGTCTCAATTTGGTACCATCTAAACTTGGTTCCACTGATGAAATTTTTTGCGACATTGACTAAAGATTTCGCCTTCTGGTTCAGGTTGCTTGCTATTTTCACTCAAAGTTCAAGTCCAGTGATTCAAGTACCTACAAAAAGAACGGTATGGAAAGTTGCTCCTGTTCTAGCTAACAGTGTTGTAACAACATTTTTTGTCATCTCTTCCTCCTGCAATTCTTTATCTTGCCATGCAGCTGCGCTATTTTTATTGTATTTGAAATTTTAAATAACCAATCTCTGGATTGGACATTATTGACTCTGGTGGAAACCTGGGCACTACTTGCATTCAAAGACCGTATACTGATTAGAAGTTCTGATTAGATTTTTTTATCTTGTTTTGATACTGGGTGAAGTTTAAGATTTGAAAACTTCCTAAAGAAATTATCTAACGTCGCACTTGACAATATAAAGCAAGGATCATAAACAATTCTACGGTCATATCACTCTCCTCTTTGACTGTGGAGATTAACCATGTCTTTATTCTTTTTTCTTCTTTGGATGTAGGGAAGTCTGCTGAAATCCATTATGGCACTGGAGCCATTTCAGGCTTTTTTAGCCAAGACCATGTCAAAGTTGGTGATCTTGTTGTTAAGGATCAGGTATGAACACTTATGATTTATGCAATTGTTGGTCCACAAGACAACAGACTTACCTGGGCAGTTGCATTGGCTTTCAGGAATTTATTGAAGCTACCAGGGAGCCAAGCATCACATTCTTGGCTGCAAAGTTTGATGGTATACTTGGACTTGGGTTTAAAGAGATCTCAGTGGGTGACGCTACTCCTGTGTGGTAAGTCAGTGCATGCCCACAACTAACTGTTAGATGCCTTTCAGCACCTTCAGGAGTGTATATACAAACCAATGTCTTATCATTTGAAATTATTCCTTTCCTTTGTACCTTTATTGAATCTCTAAATTAGAGGATATGTGCAGGTATAATATGGTCAATCAAGGGCTTATCAAGGAGCCAGTATTTTCATTTTGGTTAAATCGCAACACTGAAGGGGAAGAAGGAGGTGAAATTGTGTTTGGTGGGGCTGATTCTAGTCACTATAAGGGAGAGCATACATATGTTCCTGTGACTCAGAAAGGCTACTGGCAGGTTGGCTACCAAGATTTAATAGGTTTTTTGTCCATACTTCGGGCATTGCATTTAAGTGTCTGTTTAATTGGTTCTTTTTTCAATTGACAGTTTAAGATGGCCGATGTCCTCATTGGAAATGAAACTACTGGTAAGTGTTTATGCATATTGTTATTATGCGTTTCTGGATCAATTATCATTCTTTTCCTCCTCCTTATGGCATTAAGTGATTACAAACTCTCTTTTCAGGATTTTGTGCTAGTGGTTGTTCGGCTATTGCAGATTCTGGGACCTCCTTGTTGGCAGGCCCTACTGTAAGTTTCATAAGCAGTGAGAAATTGCCATTGTTCATTCTATTGACAAATCCTTTGACACGCTGAACAGTGTACATGTGCCTCAGTGGCAGATTCACTATATTTGACTAAAATCATATTCTGCATTATTCGAATTTATATTTGTGAATAAACTTGATTAGTTTAGTGTTTGAAAGGGATGAAATAGGTGGTCATTTGTTATTTCTTGTTTTATTGGTTTCACTTTTTAACTTTTATATCTGAGGGAAAAACTTATTTAGTTCTATATAATGTGAGAGGAATACAATTAGGAACCCATCTTTCATTTCTGTATTCACTAGCTTCTTTATTTGAGATAATTATGCAGAAATTTTCCAAGAGCTTTGAATGATACATGGCTTAAATTAACTTTTGTTGATTGAACATGATACTGGCAAATGGGTTTCATCATCTGTTCTATTGCCGTAAAATCTCCTTGGACCATGCTAATCCGTTGTGGAAAGTGAACTACTAAGGTGATGATAAGGCAGGGCACCTTTAGATATTCTCATTCAGTGGGCAATAGTTATTATAATCAATAGTTTTTTATTTATATAATATCTGATTACTTGGTGCTGCGCTGGATCTGGTTGACAGTTCTTCATTTCAGGGTTGTCATTTGTCTTGTCACCTTAGATGCTTCCACTTGGAACCATCATATAAGTAAGACTCACCCATAAGCTCAACCGTCAGGAGCAAATCAACCTTAATGTTGCCTTTAAATTTAAGGATAACAATTAGTGACGTTATCTTTGAACATGGTGTGGTTCCACAGGAGTAATTAATGCATCTTATGACCTTTCTTTCCTTGTTGCTTTGTGTTCCTGCTTTTTCAATAACAAAAAGTCTTGTAAGTGACAATGTGATGTATGATGAAACTTTCAGACTGTCATAACCCAAATTAACCATGCAATTGGAGCTTCTGGAGTGGTCAGCCAGGAGTGCAAGACAATTGTTGGGCAATACGGAAAGACTATATTAGAAATGCTTATGACAGAGGTACTTGTATAATCAAATTTTAGGTTATGTTTGGACATGTTAATGTTTGTATTGAGTTTAGACTTGTTTTTCTTCGCTTGTTGCTCTTTATTTCTCCTTGCTTTTGCCATCTGTGCAGGCAAAACCGCAAAAAATATGTTCTCAGATTGGTTTCTGTACCTTTGATGGGACCCATGGGGTCAGGTTAGTCAAAATCTGCATTGGCACAAAGCTAATAGGTACCATGTTAATGTCATTTTATCAACTGGTTGTTAACTAAGCTTTTTCAAACAGGATGGGTATTGAGAGTGTGGTGGATGAGACCAAGGGCAAGTCAAGTGGTGGTTTACGTGATGCGATGTGTACTGCATGTGAGATGGCGGTTGTATGGATGCAAAATCAGCTCACACGAAATCAGACAGAAGATCAAATTCTGAATTATGTTAATGAGGTAAATTAATAATTTTGTTTATCTCTGTTGGGTTTTATCCTTGCTCCAACTTATCCTGTTGTTGGAATTTCAGCTTTGCGATCGAATTCCTAGTCCAATGGGTGAATCTGCGGTTGATTGTAACAGTCTTGCTTCCATGCCAAGAGTTTCATTCACCATTGGTGGTAAAGTGTTTGACCTTGCCCCAGAGCAGGTATGGTTTTCTACCTAGTTTTGAAGCATCAACTCCGTATTCAGCAAATAAACATGTTTTGATGAGGACATGAAAGTTTTATAGTCAGAGCTTTATCTTCTTACTGAAGTTATCAATTAATTTGTTGCATCTTGTTAACATCTTATCCCTCACCACTTGAATACCCAGGAGCTTTAAACGCATGTAGTATCCCTTTACCTAATGGCTTAACTGTTTTGTTGGATTTTACAATGTGGTATCCAAAAACAAACTAAGTGGTTTTGGAAGATGGGCGTCTTCTTGTTAAGATGTGTGTTAACTCTTACCCTCGTGGTAGTTACTCAGTTCCTACTTTTGGGCTAACATGGGAAGTCGAGAGGGAAAGGTTGGCTAAAATTGGGGACCGTTTATCATTGTGGGTTCACCAAAGTACAAGCACTCTATATTATCTGCAGCTGATTTGAATGCTAAAATATGTATCAACTATTGATGTCAAACATTGGCACGGTTCCTCCTGGATATTGAATGATACAATCTTTTCTCTTAATATGACTCTGTAGCCTTGGTGGAGTATAGGAAGGCTTTCTAGGTTGGAGTGGCTTATACTTTTGCATTTATATGGTCTATTATGTGATATGATGTTGTGGTCTTTTGCTTCTTGCTTAACAGATGATGATCCCTGTTCTTTCCTGTCAAACTTTAATCAACTGTTTCCTCACTGATTGCTAATAATTTGTGGATCTCATGGTTCAGTATGTTCTTAAAGTTGGGGAGGGAGGTGCTTCTCAGTGCATCAGTGGATTTACTGCTTTGGATGTGGCTCCACCCCGTGGACCTCTGTGGTATTTTAATTATATCTCACGCATTAGTTTCCTCTATCAATTTATTTCCTGTAGGTTATTGGAAGCTAGACATTTCCTATTCACTTTCTGAAACTGCCTCCACTTTGATTAGACTGTCTGCTTGTGATTAGTTCCCTGAAAAAGGGTGACCTCTTGCTTTGTAAATGCAGGATCTTGGGAGATATTTTTATGGGCAAGTACCACACGGTGTTTGACTACGGAAACCAGCGAGTGGGATTTGCTGAAGCAGCTTAGCTTCTGCAGTTGTTACCTTACTGTTGTGATATGAATTACGATGGTGCCACTATCCATAGACACTCATCTGGACTTTGAATGTAAATATCGTGGTGCAATATGTTTCTAAATTTAAACTAGACAGCGTGATCCTCGGACATATGTCATCTGATTATCCTGTAAAACATAAGGAGCGTGAGATAATATTGAAGTTCACATACTGTATACGAAGTCAAGCCAATGTCCGTCCCGTAACCAAATGAAGCCCTCTCTTCTGATAACTTCATCTGCGGAACTGGAGAATGCTACTACCACGTGATCTAGAATACCCGGAACTAGAACATACAGAGTCGAATCAAATTCACCGTGCACGTCACATTCTTCTCGAGTATGAGCAAAGATAAAAATCATTAATTTGTGCACTGAAAAAGGAAAAGGATCATTGGCGCTTTGAACATTTAAAGGGTGTGGACAGATCTCAAATCCTTTTTGCAAGAATCAAGCATGAGGGGAGACCAAAACGAGCGTCTGAGCACTTTAGTTCTCTCGCCCGACCTTCGGTAACCTTTTCGCTAGGCTTTGAGAGTGGAACGGCGGCATCATGTACCAAAACATAATGTGCCTAGAGTTGGAATGTATCCTAAGATGCGGAACGTGCAATCCGAGAGCCGCTGTATTGGATGGTCAATATCCATTGATGCATATGCACTCTAATCTCCTCTCTAATTATTCTTCGGAAAGAAGGTAAGAAAATCAGCCCCGAAGCACTTTACGAGTCTTGAAGAGAAAGGTACTGACGTGCGCCGATCATGTTGAAGTCAATAACTAGGGACAAAGAAAAGGGAAAGAGAACCCCTTTTTAATTTGAAATGGGCCAATGAGCGGACGCATTACCAACATAGACTAGGCTGCGATCACTAAGAAATCGCCCTCAAAACAATGCAGTGGAATGTCAAAAGGCACGCATTCAAAAGGTCTAGTCATTATAATGCCGGCTTAACAACCTTAATCATGGAAAAGCATTCTCTTCACGATGAAAGGCACCGCTAGTCAAGGGTTCTTTATCATAGGCGATTATGGGACCATCCTGAGAAAATCAGCCCCGAAGCACTTTACGGTTTGTAAAGTTTGGTTCTTGCCCTCTTGAATGCGATTCAATTTCACTATGAAACCCATATTGAGTAGGATCAGTTTTTGGATAGTTCGGTCAATTCATAAGCTCTAAAAACACGTTGAAATACCTAATAAAATCCAATCCACGTTCTGCTTCGTAATATTATCTCAAATAGTGGGCAAATTATGGATCGGACGATCAAATACTCTTTGCTTTTCGGTTTAATATCGTATTTTCAACTTCAAACGTTTGTAGAAGAAGGTTTTCTTAATGTAACAATGTTAAATGGAAAGTCACCCAGAAATTTCACGCCGTTCTCTCTTCTGGGTCTATAGTCGTTCTTTCCCTCGTTGCTTCATTTCTTAGCAAAAGAAACCCTGAACACATAATTCAAGATACGCCTTGAAAACTACTAGCAGAGAGAAGCGCTGTATAAGAGGATAGAATAATAGGAAAAATCAGATTCTAGCAATTGAAAATACGATTATACGTATGCGAATGAGGACCCCCCGATGAACTTTTGACGCTTAGCGGAACAAGATCAGCAAGACGATTTTGCACATATAGATCAACAACCCATCTTCATCAAATACCGACCCCTCTGCCAGCATGTTAGCTCGAGATCACATTCCCACGCCATGGAGTTAGGAAGCTTCGTGTACCGACCTCAACTTGCTTAGGGCAAGATCTTTGGCCTGAAAACATCAATCCTTTGCAATCATGAGATATTTTCGCAAGAAACCAAACCATGAGATATTTTCAGAAGAATCCAAACCATAAACCAAATAAGATCAAAGGCCAATTATCATGGATCCATAGAAAGATGTGATGACAAGGAATGACTTAAGATAGTGGTGATACTCAATGGCACGCAAGATTCTGAATATGAATAATGGGGGATGGAAAAGCGAGGGACTAATTTCCAAGGGTCACCTAACTCAAGCATTTAAAGTACAACTTCTTCATTCGATTAGAGATTAAAAGCATATTCTTGGTGATGCCATTGGAGCCAAGGCAAATGAATGGTTGAGCCACCGATTTTATTTTATTTTTCTTTTCAATTTTTGGGCAGAGATTAGTAAATGAGTGCATTAATCTCCAAGCATACAATTATATGGTTGAGCCACCGAATTGGTCCTTCTAGAGAGAGGAGCGCACCTAATTTCCACTCGTACCAGACTCTCAAAACGTGGTCATTCCCGAGTCCACACAAAATCATTTACAAAAACGTGATTCTATTAGCTTCAGACACGTCCACACGTGCTAGTTCATCCTAGATGGTCCGCCCCGCTTGGGGGACCCGAACCCTGTTTCCTTTTCTTTCTCGCCGTCCTTCTCATTAATAGCAATGGCATCATTTTGTAGAGAGAGAGAGAGAGAGAGAGAGAGAGAGAAGGCATCGAAGCAAAAAGATGAGGTCACACGTGACTCGCGTTGGCTATAAGCTAAAATGGGCTTTTCCTAATCATTGGTTATCGTAGAAATCACGCTTCTAATCACTATTTCTTGTCTAATCAAGCGATGTTCCTGTCTGACCAACTATCTTAACTAAAATTGATTGACGTTCGACGGATAGGGTAATTGGACAATTAACCCCCATTGGGCTATGTGGAGGAGTGTAAAAGGGTCTAAAGTTCAAAGCTATCATGGGATATCATTTGTTTTCTTTTTCATCTTTCATTCGTGTCAAATAACCAAAAAGGATTAGGGTTTAGAAGTGTCTCAGTTGATTTGCTGCAAAAAGGGAAGAATTCAAATAATTGAAAAGAAAGAATTACTAGGAAAGCCACAACTGTGCACGGTAAGCCGTGCTAGTTTCACTCTGAATAATCGGCTAATTACGATCATGATCATGAATTATAAAATGTTAAGAATCATGTAATTAATTTGCAATTCATGTGCACATCATGTCTTCGCGACTTCTTATCTAGAATTGATCCAGACCCAAATCTATATGACATAGATGATTTCATACATGGAAGTTCAGGGGAGAAGTGAAACATATTTCATTTCAAGAGTATTCTTCAAGACAACTAATGCCGTATATCTAGCAAGGCACGTGCGAATAAAATATTTTCGTCCATTGTGTGTACAGAACGAAAAAGAGGGTTAACATTATTAGGGGAGATAAAATAGATTTATGTCTCTTTCTCTTCCTAATGTTTTGAAAAAAGAATCAAGGGGATTGAGACTTGCTCGGGACAACATAAGAAAAATACTACGAAACCCTCGTGTAGGTGATGTATCGCTAGCATATGGGCAAGTTAACAACCTTAAGATCATGTGATAATTTCTTAGCAGTTAGGCTCTCGTGTACCGGCTGCTTGCTTCAAGCATAGAATATGAAGGGCGGCTTAGTGGGTTTTTCGCTTGTGAGGACCGCTCGCTTTTGGAGTTAGCAAGAAAGGCGCTTTTCTTTATTATAGGGTGTCTTAGGGTTCTGATTCCGACCCACTTTAGCTTGTCCTTGAGACCAAGGCACAGGCTCTAGGGTTTGATTCTTGCAAGCTGGTGCCCGCTGGAGAATGGTTTTCGACCATGAGGCAGACAATATAATAAGGACCGAAGGAATTGAGTGTGGCTTGGCGTAGCGAGTCATGTAGTGCACGGGGCCATGTTAGAATTTGGATAACGTCCGCTTTACCCTCGGAATCCCAAGAATTGGGGGTTCTCAAGCAAGAACGAAACGTGACATGGAAGAGATGGGAGGAGTAGCCACACATGCCATGGCTTGACGAAAATGCCTCTCGCTTGGGCATGATTTCATGGACTTTCCGATATGGTAGACTCAAGTGTGAATCAGAAAAACTAATTCAGGGATATTACTTAATTTTTTTACTAATCCATTTAATCATGCGATCAGTAAAACATCAGAGGTGGGGATATCAGGAAGGGGGACCAATCTCAAATTTTATGTTAGCTTATCAATAATTATCCTGAATTTTCGGAAAAATTATCCAAAATTTTTAAACCTATTGCATTTTTGTTAATTTAGTCATAAATCTTTTAATTTTGCCAATTGAGTCCTCAACCTTTTCACGTTTTGCCAATTGAGTCCATCTGAATAATTTTGGTTAAAAATCATTGAAATGACAGTCCAGTTAACGGTAGTCATCCTATACTAACGTGGACAATTGTCAGTGACCTCAAGGGTTAGTGAACCCCTTGCCAACCCCCGAGCAAGGGCTTCGTAGCCCTCACTGGATCTAGCAAGGGCTCGCGAGCCCTCACTTTGGCTGGCGAGGGGTGGCAAAGTGAGGGCATGGTGGCCCTTGTTGTGGCCCACGAGGGCTCGTGACACCCTCACTGGTCTTAGCAAGGGGCTACAACCCTTTGCCTACTGCCGGCAAGGGCTTCACGACCCTTGGTCAGTGGTCGAGGAGGTTATCGGCTCTCAACTAATGGCTAGCGGCCCCATTGGCCCTTTGACCCAAGAAAAGAAAAAAAAATTAATAAAGTATTTAGAAAATAATAATAAGAAATTCAAAAAGAAAAGAAAATTAAAAAAATATACTATTAAAATTATCAACGTCAGTGCTGACCATACTATAATTGTGCCACATAGGACAATTAGCATTCACGTTGGCCATTTTCGGCTAATTAACCGAATAAACTCAATTCGCAAAATTTGAAAAGGTTTACGAATCAATTGGCAAAATTAAATTGTTTAAGATTAAATTGGCAAAAATATAATATGTTTATGATTTTTTGGAAAATTTTTTCCTAAATTTTCAATGACCAAGAGGCAGGAGACAGGGCGCAGGAGGCGATGATCCTCGACAATGTCATGTCACTACCTTCTTATACCTTTCATGTATAAAATGAATGGTGTAGTCTAAGAATCAAGAAATCACATATTTTGCAGAGTGGAGGACGCTTGCACTCGCGACTTGTACTTTTGAATAGGAAGCAATTCACATGATGAGCAGCGAGTTCACTTTATTAATGTTAATGTGATTAATCGATTACATTCTAACAAATAGTTGGCATGCAACGTGGACAGACCAAATTCCGTCATGTGACGTATCAACTTCGTTGGCACTGGGAAATTGCACCCTTTCAGCTTTCGCTTTGGAGAAAGTAACAGCCAAAGATGATGGTAACTATTATGATAGCTTCACTTCAAGTTCACACTCGCCATCAGCCTATCGTAATAATTGCCAACAAGTGGTTGCACAAAATTTACACGAACACATATTATATTATATCTTATCATATCATATTATATTATATGATTTAACTTTCTAGAAGTAAGTTGGTGGCGAGTGTTTGTGAATATGTGGGTAATTTGGCTGATCCTGTTAGATCTCCAGTTTGGTGCCCATAACAAACTTGATGGCTGCCTTCGGCTGAACGAGTTTGGTTTAGGGTTTAGAAATTAGGTCAAACGAACTTACTTAATTTTACACGTGTTGGAGAAAATGGTTTTGTTTGACAACATATGCACTCGAGGGTAATTTAGGTCACGAAAATTCATAACCGATTCAGGCACAAATTTGCTTCAAATGCAGAGTTGACAAACGGTAGGTGAAATTGGTTTCGAAAGGTTGGATCTTTTTTCCAACTAATCTGCTTGCAATGTGAAACTAGATACTCGTCTTCTCGATGGTTTGCCGAAATGGAACTTAAGGGTTGATTCGAAGCTCGGAGAACACCTGTACTACTAGGGCGGAGGAGGAACAGGGCCGAATGCTCAATGCGAAGTGAATTCGTCGACCCTACAACAAAGCCCCGGACACTTACCACTGGAATTTGGTGGGGGCGAGGGGACGACGGCCTCATGGTGAAGCTAATTCGGTCCATTTGAACATGTTCTCATGTCGATTTAGAGGTGCTTCCAAACGGGTTTTTTATTATATTCTTGTTATCAACTAGTTCTACAATCCATACGGGATTTGGATAATGAATGGCGCTGGTAGAAGCAAGGCAAATACCGACTGGAGCAACGGAGAATCCATGTGCCTTTCTTCCAAACGCATTACGGTCCAAATGCAAAGTCCCAAAACATTTGTCCCTTAATGACATTGACTTCTGCACAAATCCCCACATTTCAAAACTACATACTTGCACTTCCAATCCTCCCCCAAAACACTCCAATCTTGACAAGGTACGCGGTTGGCCAAGCTACAACAACCCAAATTCAAACCCCTCTCTCTACTCCCAACGAAAGTATCCCATTTGACTCAACCAATTCCTCCTCCTTTTCGGTGGTTCAACCCACTCCATAATCCCCTCCCCCTAATTCCATATCAAATTCAAAAATCAAACCCTAAAAAACTCAAAAACCCTCACTCTTGCCAAGAACAAGAAAAGTCCACTCGCAAAACAATCCACAGAATCCAAATTGGGTGGAGGATTATCCATCCAAGCTAACCCCCAAATCCAATCCCAAACCTCCCCCCTCCTTTCTTACTAACCATCTCTCCAACAGTCCCCCTAAAATATAACCTTAAAAAACCCTCTCGACCTTGCGTACGTGGGTCACCCCCGGTTGCACGCTCCCTCTCCCTAGCCACTACCGTCCAAGCTGGCAGCAGCCAGCCAAATCCCGACACCTGGCCAACCCTCACGTCTAAGGGATTGTCAACCCTTCCCAAGCTCCACATGACTGGCTGACTGGCCTTTGAAATTTCCCACCTTTTCCTCTTTCTCCTTTCCCTTTTCGACTCCCCTATATAAAGTAAGCCACCACGCTCGCCAAGCAACACACTCCATCGCACACCCAACCCACATACCCAACCAGAGCCAAAAGCTCCCCCCCTGTACGGCTCCCGCCGCGGCGATGGACTGGACCAGGGGCCGCGCCGTCGGCCGCGGGGCCTCCGCCACCGTGTCGGTCGCGACCTGCCGCCGCTCCGGCGACGTCTTCGCGGTGAAGTCGGCCGAGCTGGTTCGGTCCGAGTTGTTGCGGAGAGAACAGCGGACCCTGTCCTCCCTGAGCTCCCCGAGGATAGTCGGCTACAGGGGGTGCGAGATTACGAACGAAGACAGCAGGATCATGTTCAACATCTTTATGGAGTATCTGCCGAGAGGAAGCCTCGCGGATCAGATCAGGAGCCACGGAGGCAAGCTGGACGAACCGGCGATCCGCGCCTACACGCGCCAAATTCTGGAGGGGCTGGACTACTTGCACTTCCGGGGCATCGCGCATTGCGACGTCAAGAGCGCCAACGTCCTGATCGGCGACGACGGCGCCGCGAAGATCGCCGACTTCGGGTGCGCGAAGCGGATCGGCCCCGCGGCGGCGGCGGCGGGGATCGGGGGCACGCCGATGTTCATGGCGCCGGAGGCGGCGCGGGGGGAGGAGCAGGGGTTCGCCGGCGACGCGTGGGCGGTCGGGTGCACGGTCGTCGAGATGGCCACGGGAAAGTCCCCGTGGCAGGCCGGCGCGGCCGCCGGCGCCGACGACCCGGTGTCGGTGCTCTACAGGATCGCGTGTTCCGGGGAGTCACCGGCGATTCCGGAGTGCCTCTCCGCGGAAGCAAGGGATTTCGTGAGCAAGTGTCTAAGGAGAGACCCGAGGGAGAGGTGGACGGTGGGTCAACTTCTCGAGCACCCATTCCTCGAGAGCCACAAACTGGGCTCGAGCCAAGCCGAGCAGACCAACACGAAGTCGCCCACGAGCGTTCTCGATCAAGAATTCTGGGACGCCATGGACGAGGCAGAGTCGGAAGCCGGCACGACGGGAGGCGAACGAATCGAGTCGGCCCTCGACAGGATCAGGACGCTGTCGTTCCGGGAGGGACGACCCTGCCGGCCGTGCGACGAGGGCTGGATCACAGTCAGAGTTGGTGGGTCGGACGCGGCTTCCTCTTCTTCATCGTCATCTTCTTGGCGTTCTTCGTGGGTCGGTGACGAGATGGACGACGCGAGTGCCGTCGGTGGTGAGAGGTGGGTGGGCCTGCTGCAGGGTGGTGGCAATGCGGGTGGTGGGATTTGTGGGAATTCATGTGAACGGGGATTAAAGTGCGCTGTCATTAGGAGTAGCCTCGATTTGCAGAGGCACGAGAGTAGATTTCCCGAATTGATGTCGAGATTTTCGTGAAAATGACTGCTCTCTCTCTCTCTCTCTCTCTCTCTCTCTCTCTCTCTCTCTAATCGCTTTTGCTTCTTTTGGGCGGTGAACTGAGGTTTGAGCTGGATCGATTCCTTTCCAATGGCGGACGTGAAAAGCGCTTCGTCCTCTCTCGCTAGTACCTTGTGTACTCTCAAGAACTGAAGGGTCATCTTCGACTTCGAGATCCCCTCCTCGTCTCTGTTTTTCAGTGGATCCCACCGAAATGTACGTAATCGCGTGGACCGCAAAACGTAACTAAATCTTACATAAACCTTAAAGCTAAACGATCGACTCTTGTTGATACATACACTTGCCCTTACACTAAGTTCGGATTAGTGATCAAACGTCCTCGGTGCTCATCTCGGGTGGCAATTATAGCATGATGAGACGAGTCGAGTCGCATGGCTTCGAAACTTGTTTTGACTATGCTAGTGATAGGCCATGTCCATGGGTAAAATTCTAGGTGGGCCATGTCCAACAACTCGCTCTTTTAACTGGATCGCTCACTCCCCTCCTCAAGCCCTCTCGGATTTGTTATGTTCTGAAACTGTCTTTTTCGGGTTCTCTACTTTCGTCTCAATGAAATGAAAGAAACCCGTTACCGACCGACCAAAATAGCATTCATTTCGTTAAAGAAATGTCCCTAAGTGCTCGTGAATCTTTTCAATCCAATGCCCTAAAACGGAAGAGAGGGACAATTGGTCGGGTCTTAAAAACGTCGGCCAAGTTCTATTGCTCCCTCCATAAGACATCAATAAATTATCAGCCTAGTAGTACTTGCTTAGGATGGCCTCCTATCCGCGTGCCAATTGCTAGCTGTAGGTTTGGTGGGACGTTGAACAGTATGCGTCCAACCACATACCGACGCCCTTTAGCCTCCGAAATTAAAATCTTGGTCCGGAGTAATTAAATGGGTCAGTTTGGGCTCGTACTGCTCGGATCCGAGTCAAACAGGGTCTCAGCCATTTATTTGAATTAATTTAATTGGGTTTGGCATACGTACGCTCAGATGATCTACACTTGATCTTGATCGACCGACATGCTTCGAGGTACGAGCGATGCCAGGTTGGTTTGCTTCAATGGACCGTTCGCTCACTTGCTGCTGCAATAATTTTTTTTCCCATAGAAGAAATGAAGGAAAATCGAAATGCTTGGCGTTTCGTATTGTTGCGTTATACTTAGAATTTTCTCCATGGAATATAAGGAGAATGGGGCTTGAGGAGGGGAAATATAAGTGGAGACAGCACTGGTATTTTGGGCTGAACAAGAACATAGGAGCGATGCGTAGCAATCCCTAGGCAGTCCTTCACGACTAACAAGTCCAAAGGCTTGGCTAGTTGGCCCGGCCCAATTCGACATCGATGAACAATTCACAATGATTTTCTTGTCAAAAGCAAAAGAAAGAAAGAAAGAAAGCACTTGTGTACAATAGATTCTTCAGCTTATATATATTTGTCGGGCCAAGTTTATTTTTTCTTTGGCCGGACTGGAGAGGCGGACTTAATCGGTTCAAAAATCCGATCCGAAATATCTCCAATATCTTATATCGACCAATAATTCCTCACATCAACTCCAATCAAGTGCATCCGAGTGATAAAACTCATGTTCAGGCGATGGGACAAGATAGCTCGCATTATTTAAGTTTGGAAGGCAGAATTTTCTTTTCCAAAGTAAGATTTTGTGTGAAAATTTCTCACACCATAGCGTCACTAGTAAATCGCATATAAAATACACCTTTTAGTAAGCCGTCAAATATACCGGCAAATAATTTAAGATCGACCCTGAGGCTTATGTCATAGTTTGTGCGTAACTAATATCGGAATTTCATCATTTAATCTAATTAATTACTTCAACAACAACAATAAAAAGCGAAAAAGAAGAAGGGTTTCCATTGGAACTAACATGGATCACGTTTCATTTAGCTTATGTACCCCAGGCCCAACATTGAATGTCCCAGCAAAGCCTTACAAAATGTCAAACTAAATTAATGGTCAATCAACATTCCGAGTCGTTCTCGACGTCGTCTAGTCAAAAAAAAAAAAACAAAAGTCAAGGCGTCGGGCTGGAGATGTCGTTCGGCGGCCCATCCGATAAGAGCACGTTCGTGTTGGCGGCGGTGAGGACCATGAGCAAGAGAGAGACGAGGACGGAGAGCGTGGACAAGACGAGCATGAGCCCGTGGGCGAACCCGCCCTTCACCTCCCGCGCATACTCCACCGACGCCAAGGCCAGCGCCGTCAGCGGGAACGAGTACGCCCACCACGCGACGTCGTACTTCCTCATCGACTTCTTGAACAGCATCGGCCTCGTCACCTGCTCGATAAATTCACAAATTTTCCGTTAATCGCGTTGTGTCAATGAAAGTAATGTCGCGGACATTTTAGCATGATACCTAACTAGCATTTGCTCTCGATTAAATTACGGTTTGCTAAGTTAAGGGAGGGACAAAAGGTAGAGAAGAGACCAGGGCGTCGAAATTAGTTGAAAGTAGGCGCGAAAAGGACCAAAAATTTAGTTAGATCGAGATTTGCCTAATCTAATTTCTAAGGGCTTTGGCCAATCACCATCGAGACTAATGAGGATGCAAGTGAACTTTGCTTGGACCCCTTCACATTAGTGGAGTGACACCTGAGTGATTAGTCTTGGTAAAAAGCCAAATCAAATCTCCACATGTTGTGCATGCGCGTTAACAAGCGTATTTTAGGATTCATTTATGTGAAGGAAAACTATTCTTCATAAGTTATTTTTTGACATTCTAGTATTTAGATGATAAAAAAACGATCAATCTATGGAAAACATCTTTCGTGAACTGAAAACAATATGTTTGAATGGGAGAAAAAGACTTTCTCTTTTCTACAAAAAAGTATTTTTTTCTAAAGTGCCAAACAGATAAAAATTAACCAATTTTCTTAAAAATAATTTTCATGAAAAATAACTTTCTTTATCATATCATAAAGTTTTCGACAAACCAAACGCACTCCTAGTCACGTTCTTACTACGTAGGATCGCTTTCTTTTTATGCGTCTTCTAAAAAGATTTCCCTTTTTGAGTATTTTGATGGATTTCTACCGTATATGCAAGCTTTACACGGACTACGTACGCGGGAAGACAACCCACTTAGAAAGTAATATGATTGACCAAGATCCGTTGGAGGAAACCGACAAGAAGATCTAGTCAGCCTCATTGTAGTTAGAACTTTCAAGGTTTTCGGCATGACCAGGAGAAGATGATGCGATCACATTGGTTCTGTTTCCTCGCAACCTGCCGATAGATATTCATTCTATACTTATGACAGTCTGTAGACATAGCCAAAGGAAGTTGTTGAATTACCAGGGACGCGAAGAGGAAGAGTGACAGGAAGAAGAGCATCTTGGCCGAGTCGTCGAAGCTCCCGGAGATGGAATCCCAAGCGAGGCTCGCCATGCTCGGGGTCGCGATGAAGAGGAAGAAAACCGGCCGAAGGATCACCGGCAGGCTCTTGTTCCCTGCGAGCCTTTGATAGAGCGTGACGAAGATCACGAGATAGTGCGTCATCCCTAGCGAGAACATGCATATCGCGCTCTCCCTACACCCCATTTGGGCCGCCGCCCTTGCCCCCACCAGGTTCCCGATCACCGACAGTTGACACGTCGGGTTCGCGACGGTCGATAGGAACCTCTTACCCTTCGTGAACCATTGCCCATATATCTTGATGTCAAGCGCCACCACCGGTACCACAAGGATCCACCAAAGGACATGGTACGGTGAGGTTTTCTGGGCGATGAAGGGGCATGATTGAAGGAGGAGGAGCCACGAGATCCACGGCGCAAACAAGTAGTTCACGCCGACGTGGTGCAAGAACTCGGACTTCACCATCTCGAAGTGGAATAGGCACCTTAGGACGTATGTGAGGGACAGTAGCGCCAACGTGAACAAGGCCAACGACCACAGCAGCGTGAATGCTGTGGAGGGCACTAGATGGAAGACACGGCGGATAATACTGTGGGCATCGGCAGTCGGCTCGCCCAGGGTCCTCCACAGCAAGGCCTGGCTACACAAAGACAGGCTTATCCTGAAGTAACCCGCGTGGATTTTGGAAAGGAACGGCTTTAGAGAGCGCTCGATTATCTTTAAAGGCAACAAACAATGCTGCTGCGGCGACATTTGATTTGTGATGACGGCCACCTCGAGCACGAGCTCGATAACGTGGGATCCATCAACTGCAGACATGGAATTCGATTCAAAAGCCAAACAATTACGGTGATATTCAGCTGATCAGCCAAGTCATACACCCTGCTTCTTATCAGCATGTGCCGTGCCATCGCCCCCTTCATGTTTATATAGGGGGCGACACATCTTCTTGTGAAGAGAAAAAATTAGGTACGTATCGTGCTTAAAAAAAAAGTTGATGAAGACAAAAGAGGCTCCTATCGGAATAAAGTCGAAATAAATGTTCCATTGTGAACGTGGGATTCCGAGAGGCGGCTGATCTATACGTATTTGGGAGCCATTTTGGACTTAAAATTCTCCGTTTGCTGATGAAACCTGACCTTGTTCTGGAACTTTTGAACCCCTTTACAGCTGGCTGGCGAGGATAAGGGACCATCCCCCCCCCCCCCCCCCCCCCCAAAAAAAAAAAAAAATCCATGCACAGTGCAGCTTCTTTGAACGCATTGAGCTAAACATTCTTTTTGATAGCTCGTCGGAGATTGGAATGACGTTACATAGAGCAAGGAAGAACTCCTGGAAAATGAAGTAGGTACAGCAGACAGATATAGCAACAAAGAAAACGAAAACCTAGCCGTGTCGTTTACATCGTGCGTGCTCCAACTTGAGCATGAAAAAGGGGAACTAGGAAAGCGAATGTAAGCCACTTGGGGTCTGTTCTTTTTGGGAGTCATCTCTGCCCTATGCAATGTTAGGGGATGCGCATGATGCGAGTGGAATTGGATCGCACCAACACCGTAGAACAGTGAAAAGGACTGACAACAGAACATCCGGCCAAGTTCACTGTATTTGCTAGGATAGAACCTTAAGGTTGCGTCTTGGGAAATTGGCCCTAGGTTTGTCCCCCCAAGAAAGCAACTTGGATGTCCAAGCGCATCTATCTCTTTTTTTTAAAAGTTGGCTTTCTTGATGTATTGGATTGGAAAGACCAAGAGTAATACGATGTCAGCATTTTTTTCTGTTAAGTAAATTCAATCGACATATCAGTGATTTTTAATAAAATATCCATATTAAAATAATTAGTTTCTAAACCATTCATTTTTACTTGTTTTTTTTTACGTGTTGGTCAGCGCTCCATGCTGTGTACTTGCATTCAAATTAATAATCATTTGGATGTCTGTCATCACGAACATCCTATGTTTAGCTTGTTCCTTTTAGAAGTCACAATCACTATATGCCATTTGAGTGTGTATGCCAATGAATGCCACTCTGGACGGTGCGACTAAACGTGACACAAACACATATGCATCAAATTAAATCCTAGGTAAAATACCACCAAAAAAAAAAAAAACTCAAATTTATGTCCACTATAACACCAATATCCCAAACTTTTTTTGTATCGTCAAAAATTCTAAACTTACCCACTATCACATAAATACCCTCAACCCTAACCTCTATTTCAATTCCTTCCAAAATTTATATATCACATTGATATAAATTCAGGATTTTTTCCTAACCTAAAAAAAAAATGGATATTTACATAACAATAGACAAGTTTAAGATTATTTGTGACACAAAAAAAAGTTCGGATATTTATGTCACAATGGCCATAATTTGGAATTTTTTGTGGTATTAACCTTAAATCTTATCAAAGTGTATAGACCTAAGAAAGAAGATCAAAATGAGGTTTCATTTCCATTTCCTAATCGAGAATCTGTAAAGTTTAATTACCACTATAGCAATTTATATTGAATAACCCATTCTACTGTGGCTCTCCTTGCCTGAGAGAGATAGACAACACGTTCCTCATGTCGATTTCTCTTTTTCTGCTATTTCTTGACCAGGTCACTAGTTCCTACACGATAGATATCCATGTCCGGAAGATTCTGATAATCCGAAAAAGATGCTAAATCATTGCTCGATCCTCAAAGCCTAATCCAGTCTCCCAAGATCTCCAAACTACATGTGCATCTCCATTTTGTCCTCAACCGGAGCAAATCCAAGACTCCGATACTGCTCCAATGGCGTTCGGGCAATGATCATGGAACGTAGTTGCGCATTAAAACCCCATTCGCAGAAGATAGTGGCAACCCCTATTTGCGCTTTTACACATATAACGAGGCGAAATAAGGAGAAAAGAAAAAGGGTTTGCTGCATGATCATTTTTAGGAAAAAGAGCAAAAAAGAAGAGTTAGAATATCCTCGTAGTTTACACTCGCATGCTTTTCATGTACCGGATGTAGTCTTTCCACGTAATCAACTTCGGAACTGGATAATCATCCATTAAGTAATCTTATTGTGCAACGACAATGCGCACTGCACTGCAGTATGAGATTAGTGTATATCACGTAATGCTTAGTGATCGCATGTACTAAGTTCGATATTCTAGAAGTATAAAACCACGTGAATTTGCATTGTCATCTTAGAAGATAAAATAAATTAATGTGGTAATGGGAAAAGTATTTCTGAAACCAACCCTTTCCTTTTTTGTAAAATCGGCTAAAGGGAAATTAAATTAGGATCTTCATGCTATGGCTAACGTGTAAAGTTTCATGTATGCGTGTAAATCTAAAAAAGGTCGATTCTGTCCCCAAGAAGAAACCATAGAAATATATGAGATAAATCGAGACTTGGTATGAATAAGCAAAATATTATGTAACTCATTCTGATGTTTATAGTGAGAAAGATGATCGATCATGGGCCAAAATGGGATATCGCAACCCACGAACTCGCCCAAGCATGCCCACTAAATCCCAAATAGTGATGCACATGTGAAAAGTAGGAATCTAGTTAAGCCCATCAATAGCCGATATGACTTTTGCGAAATGGTTTTCGGTTCGACAATTACAGGCCATCTCGGTAGCTAAAATATCATCATGTTGATTATCATTTTCTTGTGTATTTCTAATCTTTAAGAAATATGCACCACGTTAGTAGCCACATCATCATAATCAAGGACTTGGTTGCAAATTGAAAATTTGGTCCAAAAAACAAAAACAATTGAAAACCAACCCACACAAATTACAGTATCTAGTAAGGGATAGAAGATGGGGTGCATAGAATAGAGGACCAATACGGACATCCCTGTCGATTTTTATAGGAAATACTTTTTCTAGCAAGCCGTCTCTTGTCTCATGTTATAGAGATTATGCCGACTCCAAAGTTGCCGAACATGATGCACCCAGAAAGTCGCTTTTCTTGCTTGGATATGGCAGTTTCCCGCAACGGATGAATAAGCTTTGGCCTCGTCACGCTCACGTGGAAGAATACCCGAAGGAAACGGTTCGAGTTAACTATAATTTGCAGAGATGAAACCTGAATACAGCCAATTTACAAGGTTTAGTAGTATGCCCACTTCTTGAGGAGAGATAGACAAAATAGTTCCATAATAATTGATGAGGAAGAGATTACAATTGCTTAATCACACTCACTTGTGAATGTTTCTCAGATTAAAGCCCAAACACCACAAGAGTAATCACACGAAAAGGGTTTTTCTCACTTTTGAGCTCTATGCGTCATTAGCAAGCTTTCACGTGATAAGCATGCTCCTTGTGTGCACCAAACCAAACTCGGTAATAGAGTATTTATATGCAAGAAACTATGATTTCTTCTCCAATGTCAATAGGGACTTAATCTTCAAAAAATATGAGTCTTGTGGAAAATTAACCCTTTTTTTTCATCACCAACAATCCCATTGACAAGAGTCCTATTTGGACGTTTCTAATATGACCCGAGTTTCTTTGCAATTTAAGGGTACGTTCGTTTTGCGGAAAATATCATGTTTCCGAAAAATATTTTCCTAGAAGTCATTTTCCAGGAAAATGACTCTATTTTCCAGTGTTCAGCCGAAACCTAAACTTTGAGTGGAAAATATTTTCCACCGATTGTTAGCTAATTTAATTGTTTGGGAAAAACTATCAAAAATTGAATTTTAATATTTTTAATTGACTAAAAAATTAGTTTTATTTTTTTATATTTTTTAAAAATGAATTTTTAATTATTTGTATTTAAAAAAATCAAAATTTGTATTATTTTTTTTTTTTTTCCTTTTTTTTTTTTTTCCTTTTTCTTTCCCTTCCTCCTTCCTCCTCCTCCTTCCTCCGCCACCGCCTCCTTCCTCCTCCTTCCTACGCCGCCGCATGCCTGACGATGGCCGATTGCTCGACGGCCGACCAAGACCCGGTCGCCAGATCCAGCGAGCTCGAGGCTCGGCCGATCTCGCCTTAGCTCACCGAGTTTTGCTTGGCTTTGGCGAGCCACGAGCTCGCCGAATGCTGGTGGTGGAGCTCGGGCTCCCGATCTAGGCGAGCCCGAGCTCCGCCCCCAGATCCGGCAAGCTCGGGCAAGGCCCAAGCCCTACCTAGCTCGCTGGATCTAGCGGCGGAGCTCGGGCTCGCCTAGATCCGGAGTCCGAGCTCCACCGTCAGATCTAGCGAGCTCACGGCTCATCAAAGCCCGGCAAACCTCTAGCGAGCTCGGCGGGGCCCGAGCCCCGCCTAGCTCCCCGAATCTGGCAAGCCACGAGCTCCACCCCAGGCTGGCGAAACCTCCGCCTCACCCTATCTAGCGAGGCCCAAGCTCGGCTTCGCTAGATCAGGCTAGGTGGAGCCTCATCGACCTGGGGCGAGGCTTGAGCTAGCTTGCGGCCGGTCGCAGGCCGCCGCCATGGTCGGCGACCGGCCAAGGCCAAAGAAGAAGATGAAAAGGAAAGAAAGAAAAGAAAAAAAGAAAAGGAAAAAAAATTAAAAACTCGATTTTTTAAAACAAAAGAAAAAGAAAGCATAAAAATAAAAAGAAAATGTATTGGTAAAAAGAAGCAAGATGGAAGAAGTTATGAAAAACATTTTCCTCACTTTTAAAGGTTGTTTTTTCCAATGATAGAAAACATTTTCCTTGACTAGTTCATTTTTCGTGAAACGAACACTGAAAAATCTGAAAAACGTTTTCCCAGAAGTCATTTTCCACGAAACGAATGGACCCTAAGATTTCAAATCAGTCGAGATCCATTTTGAGCCATAATCAACAAGACTCATTCACGACCCAGTACTAGATGCAATCAAAAGATTTTAATTTATCTCAACCCATGATAAAATAATGAGGCACCAAGTTGAATCTCATGAGATGTAACTACAAATTTGTGGAAGTATCTTTTACCCAGTAACCAAATTTCAATTCATCATGTCCTTCCAAAAGGGTAGCTCCACATAGGAATCAGCCATGGAAAACGCATCTCTCGAAATATTTGGTTTGTCAATCCATGCGAAAACAAAGATACATGTTGTCCAACGACATCAACACTTGAAATGGAAATAAGAATAATCGTGGGCATAAAGTATTATCACGTTTTCGACAATTGTCTAGATTTTTGGGATTAATTCAACATTAGAATTGACAAGATGCATAGTCAATGTCTGTAGGAGGTCAGCTCAGCTCTTGATGCACGAGCTTTGGCATAGTGTCAGAAAAGTTAATCAGCGAATAGATCTAATTGTCTTCCTAATTGATCTTTCGTGTAAAATCTTAATCTTGACGGCACGAGAATGACTAACAGAGCCTATAACTATATAAATTGAGCCACCCTTTATGCTGTAATCATCAATACGCAAGGAAGTTCTTTTTTCCCCTTTTTTTGGCTAATTTAACGAAAATAGGAGAACAAGTGACTTAACCCTATATTGATAAGTTTCTATCGTCGCACCGAACTTTTATTAAAATTTTGGTTTTCTGGTGATAATTCCAATAAGTGATGAAAATTAGTACATTGGCACTTTATAAGAGAAAGCTCTTTTGATAACCACAGTACTTTTAATTTAAATGATTTGATTAAGTCAAAGAATTGCTTTATTTTCTAAATAAAATTGAGGTTAATAGAGTAGACATTTAGAAAGGAATTAAAACCTTGTCCATTACATTTTTAGAAGCCTAAATCTGCCAATGTTAACATTTAGGCTTAGCCATATTAACCTTTTATCAAACAACATCATATTTTTCATTTTCAAAAGTTAAAATTTAGCACTTAATTTTCTGTTTTATCAAACAGGTCCTTAGTTTCAGCTCTTTGTTGAAAGACAAAACAAAGGGCTTCTTTAATAAAATGAAAGATATGCACTGAAAATTTAAGCACGGAATCTTAAACGATAATCATGAGCGCTGAAAATAGAAATAAAAGGTTATTTGGTTAATGAATTGTTGAACAGTTAATTTCTTACCAATACATTTGGCAAAATTATAGCAGCCATCAATTGTTTCCTCTGTCGGATGAATTAAGTTATCCCTCACTCTTATTCATCACGTTAAGTGAATATTTCTGCTTAACTGAATCTTTTAAGTAAATGCTGAATTAGATTGCAGAGACTCTTGGGGCTGGCAAGGTATACTTGACGGGAAAGAGGTAGGGAAGTAAGAAGCCTTATGGCGCCAATGGAGAATTTTGTTTTGGTATGGTGAGATAATTGGGTATCTCAAAGTGAGGACCTAATGCTGCACCCTAATTTGATGCAGACACTAATTCTGTTCTAAAGGTGGAAACTCTTATTGATCAGGATTCCAAAAGTTGGAGTTTGGAACCAATTAGGCATCAAGCGGAAGAGAAGGAACTGGACAGAATTCAAAGAATCAAAGTTAATTGGAGCAAAGGAAAGGACAGACTAATTCAGTCAAAACTGCTTGTCATTGTGCAAGACAACTTGGAAAAAAGAGTTATGGTTAGACTAAAAGCCTCGTGTTCTCGTGCAAATGAGGAGCAGGTGTGGGAAGTAACTTGGAAAGTCCAATGCCCACCAAAAGTGTAGCATCATTTGTGGAAAGTTTTCTCTGGAGCCATTCCTGACAACAAGAACTTATTCTTAGGGAAGATCAAACAGGATCCTTGTAGTCTTTTCTGAGGAGAAAAGGAGACTGTAGAGCATTTGTTGTTAACATGTGCTAGATGTAGAACTATTAGGTTTGAATGTGCTGGCATCGGCATATGTGAAGAGCACATTACCACTTTTGATGTGTGGCTCGAGGAGGTGACTGAAGGATCTCGTTCAGATGCTAGTTTGAGACTACACTAGAGATTTTGACTAGAACAGCCTTCTGTTGTTAGCATATTTGGAAGAGTAGAAACGAGATGGCTTTTCTAACCGGGGTGAACAACCTGCCAAAATTGTGGCCTCCCCGGTCGATACTGCAGTGTAGGAGTTTGATGTAAACAGCCGATAGTGTCGATTGGGCTGAAGCAGAAATTGGAATAGTGGCTCGGAATTCTGATGGGGAGCTTGTTGGTGGCGAGGCGAAGTAGTTGATGCAGACTCAGTTGATACAACAGAAGCTCCTGATGTGTGGAACCCTGTTCAACTGGCTAAGAAAAAATCCTGGGGCACATCTGCATTGAAATGAGTCTGACTTGTTTATGTATATTGAGATAACACGAGGCGGGGTAACCATTGGATCTTGGGAAGTTGGAGCCTGTCCTAGTGGCCATTTCTAGGGAATTAGAGCATTTTCAAGTTCTTTTCTACTGTTCCTAGAAAGCTTTAACATCTGTAACCATTTGGTAGCTTCACACGCTGTGGAAAGGAAGATGGAGCCGATCGATTGGCATCTTGTACTCCCATCATCTTCGAAATTTTTGCTAGTTTCTGAGCGGGGGTAAACATCCTCCATGAATTTGTTCTTAGACTTTAAGCTTTTAGAATAATTAATAGTGGTACTACAAAATCTCATATAGTATTAAAGTTTGAGTTCTTAAATTCAAATCTTTTCAGCCCCATTTGCCTCCCCAAATAAATATGTCCACGTTTAGTACTAGACAAAAAAAAAAAAAAAAAAAGACTAGACTAAGCATGAAGGGGATTTGAATAATTAAATAATAAATCACGCATTTATTTAATAATTTAAACTTTTAGAATAGTTTATAGTGATTCTACAAAATCTCACATTTTGTAATAGATATGTGGAAAGCATGTATGCTCGTGCAGATGAGTAGATTGGGCCGCACCAAGAAATGGTTTATCTGTGTCCCTCAAAAGAGATGATGTTATATAATTGAAGTACTTGGGGATAGACCGATTCCAAGTTTGAAGATGTGAATCGAAAAACTCGTCATATCGTATTTCATGGTGAGGTAGAATTGGAGATTTACCTTCCCATTTTCATTATCTTATTACTAATTCATTTACTATGTTTAATAATGGTGACATTTGCAAATTTTATACGGGTCTGTTTATTCAATTCAGTTCACATACATCTGCTTTCTTCAATTTAGTCCCTGATCAATTTTTTTGCTTTCATTTGATGCCAAGTAGACAGAGATCTCGAGCTTACTTTAACAGACAGAAAAAACACATTATTCTATGAATCCTCCCAATAACATGTAGATTTTGGCATACAAGCTCTTTTTTGACCTGAACTAATGACGTATCAAAACACAAATAGAGAGAAAAAACATGACAAGTTGCCAATGTTTTTTCACTTATTACATCTAATCCGACAATGCGTCTCTTTAAATATTCTATAGGAGCAACCAAAGCCGAAACTCTTCCAAATCAGTAGTGATAAACGGTGACGTTCCAGCGTATGATGGCATTGGAGTTAATCTGACGAGGAACAGAGTTTCCAGAAATGCGTATCCCCTAGCGAGCCGGAATTTCCCGGTGCCGGACGCCACAGACACTTCCCTTTTTTTGTTGTAGAACCAATCGGAACCTGTATTTCTAGGGTGCTCCCACTGAACTCCTGGTTGGTGAACACAAGGGACATCAACAGGTGCAAATCCGAGCCATCCACGGCCGAGTCCACATAGGCTTCTCAGGCCCTCCCAACCTCCGTGGAGTTGTGTTCGTACAACTCGGTGTGCTTGTCGTTGATCGCGAAGACAGTGCCAAACCCAAGAATCCACCACCAGTTTCCCGGGACGCCAGCAACCGGGATGGTGGTTATGTTCAGGCCGGTCTCGCAGTTGAACATGTAGAAGACCAACTTGGTCTCTTTGAGCTTTTGGTTGAAGTCGAGATTAGCTTATGAGGAAGCAGAAATGACTAGAAGAACAAGTAGTTAAGTGTGGCCAATTTCGAAATGGCATTTGGTGCCATTTGTGTGAAAACTGACGGATTGAAATGAGTTTCTGAGTGATGGGAGTCTGTAAGAGCTGAGTGTGATTTTGGAGTGGATGCTTAAGATATGGTGAAATAGAGGTCCTATTTATAGTGTGATCTTGTGAAGGAAATCTGATGATGTGGATGTTTTTGACAAATCATACATTTTTCGATATCTCTCAACTATAACCCCACAAAAGTTGGAATTAAGGAAAATGTGACTGAATTGAGTTTGAGAGGGTTTAAAAGCTGGGAGTCGAGGGTAGATCGGGAGCTGAACTGGAACTATGTTTCTAGGGCAAAGGTGCTTTAAGTGTATATCAAACTCAAGATTGCTAAACAATTTAGTATATATGTCATATAGTGGATGTCTGGATATTCATAGGTAACAGAAAATATTCAGCTATCAACTACTAAATCATATCGTCTTAAAAGACATTATGTTCTGATCCATTTCTCGAGCAATCAAAAATGAACAAGCCGCAATTTCTATACGCGATGGTATAACACTACATTATTAGTGTGGAATATCACAATTTGACAACATGGCATAGTGTAATAAGTAGCAAACCCCATCTTAAATTTAAGTGGCAATTTTAGCGAACTCCGCAGTGGGGAATACGAAGATCAAGGGTAGGCGTGACTCGTGAGGCTGCATGCATTGGTCAATTTTATCCTAGCCGAAAAGAGTTCATCCACGTTCTGACATAAGGGAATGTCAGAGAAATAGAACTTTGCAGGGACTAGAGGAACCGAGATGGAAGTAATTCAACGAAAGTTCGATAAAGTAGGGGTATCTGTGCAAGAGGCCAAGCCAATAACTCTTTTTATACGTTTCTCTCATCTATGTCGTCTTCGAGTGTCATTGACATTAATTATCATGGAAAACCGTGTAATTTCAGGAAGCAAGGAGCGCAAGCAAGCTGGGCTACTCCTAAAAGTCGCTCCCCTCGAATAAGCGGTTCGCATGTTCATTTGGATGGTTGAAATTCAACATGATTTAGCTTTTAGCAACACGCCTGTAAGAAAACAACCATCGCGGGGACAGGACCATTCATTTATTCATTTACTGTATGCCTACTTTCGCCAGAACTTTCGAGTTTTAATGAGTTCGAGTACAATCACAAAAAACAAGCTCGAGAATTTCGGCTTATGAAGGGGTAGGAGGATGGGTTGGTGAAGATAAGCGATTTTGATTCAGCAGACGGAGGAAATCAATTAGCAGGTGGTGAGTCGAAAGAAAAAAAAAACTACAGGAGTTTCGGCCGAAGCGAGTAATAGAAGTTCAAAAGTCAAAACTCTACAGCACACCTACTTACAATTTTGATGACGATGGCGATGGAGTGCGCCCCAAACTGTCATCAGCTTTAAGCTTATGAGGCCTAAGAGACTCCACCAGTTAGGTTACGAACAGGAATCTTAAATCTGACTCCGTCAACTTCCCCAAAGCCTCCGACGAACCTCCAACGGTCCTGAAGAGGGAAAAAGCACGTGTTTAGTTTGCTTAAGCACAGTGTACAAAAAGCTGGATATCGTGTTACATGCTTACCCTTCGAAGACTAGTTCCTTCTTCTCCTGCAACTTCAGAATCCTCTCCTCAATCGTGTTCTCAATAATGAACCTCATGATTCTGGAAAAGCAGACACCCAGATTTGATATCAGTTGCCTCATTCGCTTTGCTCATGAAGAGCTTGATATCAGTGGAGAAGACACTACCTGATTGGTTTGTACTGTCCAATCCTATGGATCCTATCTTGGGCTTGCCGCTCCACAGCAGGGTTCCACCATGGGTCCATCACAAAAACCTACAAGAGATGACCATAAGTATCAGAGTTGGAGATTTTTGATAGCCAGATAGTAGAAATACCATACAATAAATAACCCACATAATAGAAAATCCAACTCACATGCGATGCAACTGTAAGATTAAGAGCAATGCCTCCAGCTTTCAAGCTCACAAGAAAGATCTTACAGTCGGGATCATCAGTGAAATTCTTTATAGCAGTATCTCTCGCATTTATCGTCATGTCCCCCACAAGTTGAACACAATTTATGCCCGACTGCAAGAGGCTTCATGTTATCTTCATTTTTCTTTACATCATGAACAAATACAAAGAAGACATGTTTGATTTCACCTTTTGTAGGGAATAATTGATGAGATCCAGGAACGATGCAAACTGACTGAAAACAATGCCTTTGGCAGAACCATCCCGTTCAATCATGAATCTAATTTCTTCCCTCTGATATCATTCACAACAGTTAAGCAGAGAATAAATGAAAACGCATATTAAATTCTGAAAGCAGCAGATAAGTCAGACAAAATAAATGAAAGAACGAGATCAATATGAAAAGCATTTAATTTGCTCCAGTATCTGGTACAAACATAAATCAAATATGCGCCAGAGAAACCCCCTCACCTATTTCCAGTTGGCCTCAATGATACCATTATTTCCACAGTCCAAGCACTATGATATATGACCAATGCTCATGAACGCTAGTTTGGAACAAAAGTTAATTTTATAAGATTACAGCAATGCCCTGTGATTCTGTGTCATCCTCACTTCGAGGCACATAAGTCCTTGGATTTTCAGTGCCCTTGAAGCAATTCGAATTTATATTTTTTAAAAAAAAACTATTGATCAGGATATTTAGGTAGCACTAATGCATTACCTAAAAACTATGATATCCATCATCAGCCTATGGCTGTCAGCTATAACTTCTCAAACTCAAAAGATATGTGAGAATTAAGAGTACCTTTAAAATAAAAGTGAAGTTTCTGGAGTGTACATGCCCATCATAGCATGTTATTGAGGCTACAAAGATGATAGAGAGAGTCTAGGCAATAAAACTATAATCAGAGTGGAAGAACCATAAAAGATAACTTTTTTTTCCAATGCATTAAATTGCTGATTCACCAATACCAAGATTTCTACTGCTTCAAAGTACACAAGGCGGCTTTCACATATTCAGATTATATCCAGCAATACTTGATCAAGAGCAGTTACTTCGAAGAATGGCAAGTCATCTTAAAAGTGACCTTCAAAAGCCTACTTATAAATGCAATTTCATGTGCTTAAAAATTGAAAACAATAATATCCACATTAATCAGGCCATAAGTGCGCTGCACATCAAGTTAATTGTCCTAGAAATTCTAGAGTAGCCCCCACTAATTATGCCTCTGTAAGGACCTAGCTACTATCGTAATTCATTGTGAGAGGGCTTCCAGCAAAAGAGATGAATGAAGAAATACAAGCGAAAGGTGAAGCACACATACCAAGGCTTCAATTTTCGTACTTGTCTGAAACTCCTTCAGTTGTATCCTGTTAATAATACTGGTGGATTTAAACCCTTTGATAGTTGATTTAGAAGAATTATTCCCAACATCCGGCTTTGAAGACAGATCCATAGTAAGCGGCTTAGAACATGAAGGGCAGGAAAATTGTCCCGATGAAGTTGAAAAATCAAGCAAGCAAGCCTTACAAAACACGTGTACACAAGAGGTAACCTGAAATAGAAAATTGAACCATTTAGTAACGAAATCTATGGACTTGACCTGAGAAAGCTTGATTTCTAGACTGCAAAATAGAACATCAGCAGGAAAGAGCATCAGTTTTAAAGAAAACAAAACAATTTCATATAGTTCCTACACACAACCAATATGCTACATACACACACACACACACACACACACACACACACATTTATATGACCATACATAATCCAATTGCCTCCACAATGTCCTTTTCTAAACAAACGCATCACGGAAGACAAAGTGACAAGAGAGAATATGCTATCATTTTTCAACCACGTCTACTGAACCAAATACGTGCATCAAGCTTGATACGTGGGAGGAGCTCCAGCCATGTCCCAAATAGGGCTCGGTATTGCAAAAATCTCTTTTGCAACATCCATATCTCTACCTTGCAATCTACAATTATGAAAGCACCTGGCAGAGATCTTGCACTCAATATGTCTAAGCCTTGCTTATCTGCCCAAAGGACAGTTGCAAAGCTGAGACTCAAATATTAGCCCTCCACTCATCACATTTTTGCCATACACTATAGGATCACGCAGTGCTCAAAACCAACAAACAAACTCCTAAAAGTGGAAATAATAGCAGGTTATTTCAAGAACATTAACACAAGTGGATGGCAGAAACCATTCAAACTGTGCAGAAAGTACTGTAAATGAAGCAGGGACAGCCTGAGACTGTAAAAGTGAAGTTCCTCATGTATTTCAAACCACAATTAGTTTTCTTTTAATCTGGCTGGAGGCCGAAGGAAAAATCATTTACCACAGGATCTTCTGCAGGTTCATGACAAACGCCACATGACTGTACGCCAGTATCAGGCTCAACCGTACTTTCTCTTCTTAAAGCAGCACTCTTCGAATAAACGACAAGGTAAGGATGATCAACTGCCTGCAAACCAACGACAACGTGAAGAGTCGCCATATATAAATATAAATAAATATACATATCCTTCAAGTAAATCAGTTCGAATAAATTTTCCCCGAGTTCTAGGGAGAATAAAAGGGAAAGGACAAACTGAGATGTGCAATTTCATTATGACATGATCAGCAAGGTAATCCAAGTATGAAGTCCCATTTAGTCAAGGTTTTACATATAAACAATCCAAAGTTCTGGCAGGCCTGTGCTCATAGCATTAGTGTGTCTACTATAGATATTTATGATCCACAGGGAAGAGTAAATGCATATGAAGTGTCTCTAAATGCTCCTGATGTAATGTCATGATGGAAGCACTAAAATTTACAGAAAAAGATGTCTCCCAAAAATATATCAACAAAGTTCAACAATACACTCTCGCCAAAGCTGGTAAATGCATAAGGAAATGACTTGGACACTTCACCCTCAATCTGAACAACCAACATCTGATTTTCAAGTACCTGGCGGAGGCGCGTGAGAAGGTCAAAAATATGCGCATAATTATTCATCACAGTTCCTGCCTCAACATATCTAAAAGGCAAAAGAATACTGTTAAGAGAAATTCGCCCAGATACAGTTTCCATAATAATCAATAGAACATAAAAGAGACAACAGAGAAAATTAAGTCAAGCCAATTGAAATGAAGAAGGGAGTCCCTTAATAACCGATGTAAAAACCACATCCTTGCTCTGATACAATCAATATCAAGAGTTTAGAGACTACATCAGCATCTTAACCCAGAGAAATAATAAATCTCCCCTTATAACAGTAAAAAGAAGATAAGTCCCCAAAGCATGTCCATAAATTGGCACAATTACCCAAAGAAGATGCAAAAGCAGGAAAAGGCCATTAAACCTATTATTTTTATGATGATATAATCCACTGCTCTAAACAGTCAAGACCTATGTTTCAACCTTCATGGAATATAATACGTGGTCAAGCAAGCTAGCTGTATGCACCCCTGAAATGTTCAACAAATGCATGCATCCAGTCACCAACATATCAGCCAAAAGCAAATGTTTTGATATACGAGATGAATCTATTATTTTATTTCAATTTGTTACTTTTACTTGTTTTTTACTAAACAAGCATTAAAGGATGTGTAATATCTTCTTCCACCATTAAATAAAACTTTCTTGGCTTCAGCAGATAACCCATGTCAAACAACTAGGGCTATCACAGTCTTCAAGATCAAAGAACAAAAGCAGTGGCTAAATCAAAAACAGTGCAAAGTCGTGGAAGGTTCAAAGAATTAAAAGAATCCATGTGCTGTAGACAGATGCCTAAAATATTTACGCCTCAAAAAAGGTGTGTGGAAAAATTTTCAACAAGGATAGAACCAAAATTAAAATTCTCTTCAATGACTAAACTTGAGAAGCAAAGAGAATCTCACGTGTTAAACTGAGATTGGCTCTCATTGTACAATGATGTGTAATAGTCTTCTTCTCTGATATCCAGTGTATCCCGCCTCAAAGTAATCTGCAGGGGAAGTGAAGAGAGGAGGAAGTGGAGGATTTATGTTAAAAATCTTGGACATGCTGAATTGCAATTGTGCACAAATGCAAGAAAACTCACAATTCTAGGTGGAAGTGCAAGATCAGCAGCTCTTCCCTTTTTCGTACGTCTCAGCAATATGTTTTTCAGAATTTTGTGTTTTAGTAATATCATTGCTCGCCTTCTGCCAACAGCATTTCCATGTGCTTGAATAGGATTCGCTATATACTAGATAGAACAAAACATACTCTATATCAGAGTTCAAATGAAAAACATTGCCCCTAATTTGCCCAAAAAAAAAGAGGAGGCTAAAGGACTGATGAAAAAGCAACTCACTCTATTCCACCAACAAAAGTGCCGTACGGAACTATGAGAGCAGTCAGCACATTGTTTTGAGGAACTGCAAATGAACAACAGACTTACAAAATAGGTAACAAAGGAAATATATATATTAACTGAACTGAGTGCATGCAATCAGCAGGTGAAGCTCTAAGACCAATTGATAAAGTTAATGCAGAAAACAAGAGTGGGATTGCATTAGACAAGATAATGAAAGTGAAGCCAACCCAGACGACATATAAAATTGAAGAAGAATTCCTCACATATAATGGCAAAAGGAAATAGAAATTAGAAAGATCATCTGAGTAAAAGATGCATCCATCTATTGTCTACACCCTCAGTCTATATCTTTGATGTATACCTAAATCTTTACTCTGCCAAACATCACCCATACAGAACTCTTCTTTAGATTATTCCTATTTGATGATTCACGCTTAAAAGCAATAAGATGCTCATTCGCAAAGACTATAAACTATATATAAGAACTACAAGCTCCACAATGGCCCCACTATCCAAATTTTCAAGGTCTTTACGTCAAGAAAGCAATTTCAACTCTAACATCTGGTGATGCTTGATAGTTCACAACTTTGGATATGTCATTGTCACTCAATCAAAGATAAAGAGATTCCTCAGTTTCTATTTTATTTGCTGATCATGAATTTAGGGCCATTCTCCACTACAGTACTCAAGAGGGTGCAACCCATCAAATCATGTCAAATACAACATACAAATCAATAGCATCCACATATCTACCACCAACTGTAGACCAGTGGACCAAGATTTTAAGTCTTAGGAACATATCCAGGAACAAATTTTGTGCACGCTTCAATGAATAATGATATGAGATAACAGCCCTTAAACACGTATATCACAGGGCAAGAGACAGGTACGGACTTCTTCTCTAAATGGAACATCCACTATCGCAGGAGATATTCCAGTAATAGTTGCATCAAGATCAAGACACCCTATGAGAACTACATAGCAACATGAGATCTGAATCACGTCACACTCTTAACCTAGAGTGTAGATAATTTATACAGAGGCATATCACATTCAGGCAAAGGAAAGATAACATGCAGATGAAAGTATAAAGTCATATCAACATCAAAAAGTTATCATGAAAGCTTAGCCCCTACACTGCAGATCTTAATGTGTTAGAAAGACGAGACCAAAGCCTGAGGTACAAATGTTTTGGCAGAAGGCTGATGAAACTGAAGCCTGAGGTACAAACACTTTAGCAGCAGACTGAATTGAGACTTAAGATTAGGAGGTTGCAGCCTCCACTTGAGGATAAAATTAATAAAGATGCCTAGAAGAACATGGGTATGACTCTTTAAACCAGCAGTACCAAGCAGCAAAATATTAAATGGATGTAGCTAACTTGGTACTTTACCATTCATAGAATTGTAGGGAACAAAGACTTGTTTACAAAGTAAATTAAGAAAGTGACATCACATATTCTTGCAGTGACTGCCACATGCACTGCTTCTTTAAATATCTATGCAAAGATTGCCACATTATTTGGTATACCAAGTCACTAAACTGGTCATTTTGCACATGTAGTTGCTCTAACCGTTTTGTGTCAACATGAACAACTACATTCCTACTGGCTGAGATTGCCTGTTATACCAGGAACCACCCAAGGGACAAAGAATTACCCGATTATCTTGTGATTGAAATTTTACATACCTATAATCAAGTGTTCTGCAATCACAATCCTGACATAAGTAGAATGAATACGGCACAATTCGAAGAAAACGGACCTGAAAAGATTCATTACGGGACAATGTGATTTGACTATAGAAGGTAAATAAAAATTAACCACTCATATAAAATAGAAACTTACAAGAGAGTAGAGCTCCCCAACACGATTTTGAAGAGGTGTTCCACTTAAGGCCCATCTGTATGAAGACTCTAGCGCGAGAACAGCTTTTGCAGTATTGCATCGCCTATCTTTGACAAAGTGAGCCTACATTGAACAAAATTGCATAGGCATAAGTGGGAAATGTACATTCAGATGAATGTTCAAAGATCACAAAGCAAATCAAACTAAGAGATCCCACATGAAAGTTTTTTGATAAATTGTGGAAAATAAAAAATGCATATACAGTTCCCATAAAGCACAAATTAACACATTCACGAATGGCTTCATCCAGCCAAACAGAAAAAAGGGCCACAAGTAAATTAACGCATTCATGCATGGCTTCACCCAGCCAAACAAAATAAGGAGTCACATGTTGTTGGCATGGAAATATCAAAATCTTTCTATTGGTTACAAAGCATTAAACTATGTTAGCACTCATATCACAGTAAGATGCTCCCATTCACTCACCTCATCCAAAATAATACGTTCCCACTTCACTGAGTGTAAAAGCGACTTCCCTGCACGATGGCTTTGATCATCCTCCAAATCACTAATGCTCTCTACTGTAGAATCTATTTCTCTCCGTCGCGTTGCCTGTTTGCCTTTCTTCTTTTCTTGCTTAGACTGCTTCGTTGTCTTGACAGCATGAGGACCGCAAAAGTATCTAAGGTGAACTGTCATTTTCTCCTTGTAAAGCAACTTCCCACAATAAATGCACTTCTTCTTGGGTGGCATCACAAATTTTCTGTACTCGCCTTCAACAAGTGAATATGTGGTTACAACGAAATCATAGTTCTTGAACTGCTCGGCAGTCTTTCCTCTATTTGCTCCATGATACACTAGGACCTTAGTGCTTCCTGGGGCAGTGAAGCGATTGATCTCATTAACCCATTGAGTCACAGCAACCACAGGACATATGACGAGGGTTCCTCTAATTTCAGGCAAACTTGTCGATGAACTTGCCGAAGGTGAGCACCAGTCCAATCCAGTGCCTATGCTATTGATGATATCCCGTTTGGCTAGGACGAGAGCAATTGCCTGGATAGTCTTCCCCATCCCCATCTCATCAGCAAGAATTCCTCCTTTAGTTGCAGACTCTTCCTGTTTTAAAGCCCATGCCAACCATTCTTTCTGATACCTCAGCAATTCTATGATCAAATCTGAGGATGCCTCCACTGTCTCTGTTACTACTTCATTCTGATTATCCAGATCAACATCTTCTGTAGAGTTCTCATCGATCCATTTCTCATGATCTTCTTCCCAAATTTCCCACAATAATGGTGGCCCTTCTCTCTTCTTTCGGCCTTTTCTCTTCCTCCTTGAACCTCTGGCGCCGATATTTCTCATATCAGCCAGCTGCTGAGCGATTTCATTGATCTGCGTATCCCCATCAATCTCCCCTCCTTCCAGGATGACTTCCTCTATATCATGGCTTGCATCCTCCATTTCCAAGTCAGGCACAACTCGTGCCCTTTTGGCTGAATGCTTGCCAGAATCAGCCACTTCACCTACAATGAGACCATTTCTGTTACTGCGGTAATGTGTCAAATTCGTCACAATTGCTTCAGAGAAAGCTTGCTAGCAACATAGCTCATTCATATGCCATTACCTAATTACTTCAGTTGTTCGTTATAAGAGGTTATAACTCGACCATAAACAGTCATTGCTCTCGTGCTTAGAAGAGAGTCAAAACAAAATATCTCTACAAAATTCTGACGAAGCCTAAATGTCATCAGAGTAGTACAACACTTCACGAAGTGACAAGAATCACGACGTACGTTTGCATACACGGCACGGAGCAACGGCAAAAAATTAACGAGAAGGAACCACATTACCATCGCTGCCGCCGCCGCCGCCCCCGCCACTCATCTCAGAATCCGAAAACGGAACATACAAATCTTCGTCGACGCCGCGGCTGCCGCCAATCGCACTGTCACTGTCCTCTTGCCCATCGCATTCCCTCTCCGAATCGTCTTCAACAAACACTGATAAAGACCCCAAAAAAAAAAAAAAAAAAAAAATCAAGAAGCCTATCGAGCAAAACTCCGCCAAGAACCCGACGCGCAGGCTCTCAAAAAACCAAAATTCCCGCCAGCACGCTTAGAAAAACAGTCCGATCGGTCCGGCGCGCCGATCGGACTCCGATTCCGCGCCCTCATCGTAACGACGGAGCAAAGAAAGCCGCGGCCGGCGAGCGAGACGGAGGAGCCCCGAACCGCCACCGCGATCGGAAGGGGGGGGGGACGGGAAGCGAGGCGTACCGTTAGGGCAATCGGCGGAGGGGTTCGGCCGGACCTCGCGCGACCGGAGCCTCATCGGACGGCGGGGAGAGAAGACGATCGGGGGTTCCTAGGGTTTCGGGGAGGGAGAGAACGGAGGGCGCCCTTCGCGGCGGAGAGGAAGCTTTTCGCTGCGGAGAAAGCAGAGAGAGAGGGAAGAGCAAGACGGCCAGGGGAGTTAGTTAGCAGAGTGGCAGAAGCGTGGTTTTTTTATATTGGAGAAAGTCCTTACTACGGCCAGAGCCCAGGCGACGGCGGGAAAAATCCTCGGGCCACGTCACCGCGAACTGCCCTCCTATATTTTCGTTTTATTTATTCTTATTTGTATATATATATATATATATCTGGATCTTTTTTCTATTTTTGAATAGAATATTTAATATTCATATTCATTGCGTGTCTTAGGTATATTAGCATGATCTATCGTTTAATATGATGTTTATTAAGGAATGATAAAAAAAGGGGATAAAGAAGTAATGAAAATGAAAGAAGATAATAAAAGAGAGGAAATTAATAGATATATAAAAATGAAGTAGAAGAGCTCGTATTTTAAGTTAAGAAATTCAAACTTGGAGGAAGCTGGATTTTAAATGAATAAATTCAAATTTGAAAATTCTTGAAGGATGAGGGGCAGTGAGATTTGTGAAAAAAAAAAAGTTGACCATCTTTGTCCCACTCTTCTCAGTAACTCTTGTTCATGCTGAAGTTTTGTGGCTTTTCTATAGTTCTTTTATTCTCGTCAAAACTCTATTACAAGGGCAAGAGAGTCAAGTTTCTTTCTCTTCTATATCTCTCTGGTTCACATTAAAAAAAAGAAATCCACAAAAGCAACAAAACATTCCAAACTCTTTCTCATCCAAACCTTTATACTTCATGTTGACGTTTCATGAAAATGACAAAAAAATTTGAAGCACTATATTTTTTAGAATGACATAAGTGAATCCTATTATCTCTCTTTTATTAGATTTGGCATTGATTGGCTGATCTACATCGTCGATATTGTTCATGAATATTTTTACTTTTCGTCATAGTCAAACACGTGGCTCTTTAATGGTACAATGAGCTTATATGCTATTTAAGATTTAGACCGTACAAAAATTATAGATTGAATGATGGAGTTTATCTCTGATTATGCATTTATGGTTTCTTTAAAGTGTGTCGTGAGATGTTCTTACATTCTTCGATTATACATTTCCATATTCATTTATATACTAGTATGTCATTCTTACCAAGCAATGAAGGTGATAGAATATGAAAATATTTGACTTAATCATTGTGATCTGCTCAACAATAGATGAGATATAGTAAAATCTTTGCATTTCTCATATATTTTATTGAGTCTTATCCTGACAAAAAATCTTAACGACCAAACATAACCTCATAGAACAGAAGTAATAGATCATATATTTTTACGAGATTACCGAGATGTTTCGTGAATTTGGTATCATTATAAGCTTGGCGTTATTTTTCATAGATATAATTTCTTTGCAATGTTCAAACTCCATCTCAAATTTTGAATGCGTGACTTTAATTCAGGCCTTGCCCAATCTCATACAAAGCAATAGCTCATATCTTATGTACGGCAGATAGGCATTATGGGCTTTTCCATTAGCATTCGGCCCAATCAACTTTAACCATCTAAGATCATATTAGACCGGACAAGAAAAACTCAATTTGCGAGGAGAGGTCAAAATCATCCCCCTTCTGTCCCTACAAGAAGGGCATCTTCTGGATTAATTAGTGGATAGGCAGCAGTCACGTTTGACAATGAATGGCCTCCGTGTCTGCTTTCGCTCCTTTGCTTCTTTTGGGCAAGCAATTATACTTGTGGATGCTATCAGCCAGCCTCCCTTACATTCCCAAACACCTCTCCAAAACATGTCATAAATCTCTCTCTCACTCTCTCTCTCTCTCTCTGAGGCGCAAGAACGTCAGACGGGCTGCCGGTGATTCTGGAGGCGTCGGGAGATGCGGCGAAGATGTTGGCATGGCTCAATCTGATCACGCGGCTAGAGAGGAGGGGGACAGGCGCTAGCCGCCATGATTTGATTGAGCCGCGTCAATATCTCCTCTTACCGAAGTCGCTAGTTCTGAGGATCACTCGTGCCGTGGGTACATACATGATTCGAGAAGCCGAGCGAGTCCCGGGTTGCAGCATCTTCCCTCGAGCCGATTCCCCTCGCTTGAATCGGCTCTTTTTATACGGGTAATATCCTCTCCCCCTCTGCATCTTTTGTGACTCGAGATCCCCATAGTTTCTGGGAACATCTCTACCTCCTTCGCTAGGCGCTGACCAAGTTTTGGTCAATGAGAATTGCAGCAGAGAGAATTCTGAGTGCCTAACAGTAGTCAGCTCTTGCCTTTCTGTTTTCTTTATTTCGGATTTTTTATGGAGACTGAGGCCAAAGGTCAAGCAAAACCAGGCCCAATCAATGGGCCCAGTAAAGCCCGGATTGAGCCTGACTCGGCAAAACTTAGGGTGATTAACGACGCGAAAACCATACCACTCCGGAAAATAATTTCTAGCCAAAAATATATTTTTTTATTTATATTTCCCGGAAGAGTTTATAAGCAGAGTTATGCGTTTAATAACGACACAAAATTTCTATTTTATGAAGAGAAATTAGTTTGATAGGTCTTTTTAAATATCTCCTTCATGCTCTTTTCTATTCATCGTGCTCCACTTCATTAATCAATTGAGTTGAAAGTGCTAATGTAAAATTCATAAATCGGTGGGCGATAGGTAACGTCCAGTAGGTTGCGGGTGACGAGGGCAAGCAATGAGATGAGTTTTTATATTCATTTTATATTCTAAAACTAGAAAATTAGAAAACTTTCATTTCTGTTCCAGACCTATTTTTGGCTATTTTTCCAGAAATAGAAATATGAAATTGTGTTACCAAACAGATTTTTGTTTTCAACTTATTCTCAAATACAAATATATAGAATGATTATCATCATGTGCACCCTAAGCTACCTCAATTGTCTGTCAAACCCTATTTTGACTCCATTATTGAAGCATGTCTCTGTAAACATAGGCCTTGATTGGAATATGATACTTCCATTCCAAATGATATTCTTTTGATAAAGGAGATCATTTTTTGTTGAATCAGGTGTCCTAATAAGGGTATGTTCACACATGTAACAAAAGGGAAAATTATCCAAAAAAATCTTAAACCTATTGCATTTGGCCAATTCAATCTTAACATTTTAATTTTACCAAGTGAATCACAAACATTATCGTGTCTTATCAATTGAGTCCATCCAACCAATTTTAACTAAAAATTAGATTCGTGACATGGCTGGCATTAACATGAACATTTTTTAATAATATAATTTTTCGAATTTATTATTATTTATTTGGTTTCTTTCTTTTTCCTTTTTTGCCTTCCATCCTTGGTATGGGGGTGAGCAAAGTTCCAGGGTACTTGGAACTTGAGAACAAAATTGGCGAGAAAACTGGCGAGAACCTATCCGATTCCAGATTTCAAGATATGTAGGGTAAGTTCTAGATTCCAAAAATTGAGAAATATGTATCGACGGGCAAATTCTTGATTCTAGATAGGTGAAACTTGAAATCTGAAACTTGGAACTCGAGACAAATTTTTGTGTGTTTTATATGTATATATATCTTTGTGCAATCCTGTAATATTCCATAGCATCTAATAATGAGTGTATAATCTGGAACCATTAATCCAAGCTTCCATTTTATAATCGAGACTTTTATTTTCTTAATGTTTCATATTATTTGTGTGTCTAAGTATAAGTTAAGGTTAGTGGATTGTAGCAGCAAGTGGTGGCCATTAAAGGTGATGATTCATTGTAATAATTCAATTAATAATACAAGCGATACGTGGGTTATTAAGATATGCATGGTAAATTCCAGATTTAAAAAAAAATAAGGATCTTTTTTAATGGGTACAACCGTACAAGAACCTAAAACCGTTCACCCTTCCCTTGGGAAAGGCTGCTGGCTAACCCTTGCCTACCACTGGGCGAGGGCCACAAACCATCCCCAGTCGTGGGCAAGGCCCAATGGCCAACAAGGGTTGTCAGCTCTCGCCGAACTTGGCCATCGAACTTGGTAGAAAAAAAAAAAGAGAAAAGAAAATAAACTAAAACAAAATAGAAAATAGAAAACATTATTAAAAAATTCAATTACAAATTATAAATGAAAAATTATTTACATTAACACATGGTCATCCTACGTGGCACTATCAGCGTCCACTTCATCAATTTCCATTGAAAATTGATCTAATTTGATTCAATTAGTTAACATGCAATGGCTTCTGATTCAATTGACAAAATTAAAAGGTATATGAGTTTTTTTGATAATTTTCCCTAAAACAAACACACCAAGCGATTGCACCATTCACAAAAAGGAAGCAACATCGAATTAAACGAAAAGAAATAGGAAAAGATGGAGAAGCATTAATGACAAAGTTATACGAATAAACAGGAAAATAATGTTCATTACATAGGGCGCTTCTTCCCCAACGCGCTTCTTCCCCAAACTTACCAAAACAGGTCAATCGATGATACGAGACGCATAAGGTTCCGACAAGGATGACTTCATAATCGATATCTGATTACTGACGGATTGCACTCAACGACGAGTCTGTTTGATAACGTCACGTCAAAGCGTGAAAATGTCCTATTCATAATTTGTCGTCGTTCCTAACATCTCCTAATAATAGAGAAAAATGTGTTGATTCTATAGCCAAAAAGATATTTCACCCATCATGGCTCTCAAGTAACTGAGTCGAATGTTCACCATAATTTAGAGGAACATGTCATTATGGTACATGTTCATCCCTAGCTGCATAAGATCCCTTTTTTTCTTTCCAATTCGGTCACATAAATGCACTTAGGTAACTGAATAACGCTTATTATTTTGGACTAAACTATGTGGGAAAAATCCGAAATGTGGAGTACCCAAAATGCCCCTCATGATGCATAGGGGATGCGTGGAGCTTACACCTCAAAGGTGAAGGAGAAAAGAACAAATGGGACGAAACACGTTGCATGCAAGCCGGAGCGACGTCCCAGCTCTCCCCCCGAAATCTCTCTCTACAATGAAGAAGAAGACAAGCACCGTCATCTCTCTCTCTCTCTCTCTCTCTCTCTGCAATGTCGACTTCGTCCCTCTGCTCCTCTTGAAACCTGAACGTTTCACCAGCAATGGGGTAGGACCGCATTCACACATACCCACAAGCACAAGAGGCCTTGAAAACCACCGGCGGGGGAAAGGCTATTCGAACGTCCGAAGCGATGAACGGCGGCGGAGGCGGTAGGGGAGGAGGAGGGGAGGAGTGGCCGAGGAAGATACTCAAGAAGGGAATGTGGAGTCGGCAGGAGGACGAGATACTAACGAAGTACGTGAGGAGGTACGGGGAAGGGAACTGGAACGCGGTGCAGAGGCGCACCCCGTTGTTGCGGTGCGGCAAGAGCTGCCGGCTGAGGTGGGTGAACCACTTGAGGCCGAACCTGAAGAAGGGCGCCTTCTCGCCGGAGGAGGAGAGCCTCGTCGTCCGGCTCCACGCCGAGCACGGTAACAAGTGGGCCCACATGGCCTCCCAGGTCAGTGCCTTCTCCTCCTCGCGATTCGAGACGCATTGCGCGATTTAACGGTGGATTTGGTCAGAATGATGTCCTTCCGGAGCGTGTTCCCTGGATCTTGCTTTAGCGTTCTTTAGGGTACATTTATCTCAACGGGAAGTGCATGCAGTCGCTTCTTGTTTATCGTTTTTCTTGGGCTGGCCTTTCTCTTCTTTCCTTTTTCCCCCTTATCTTTTCTTTTGCCTTGCTAGGTTGAGGAGGCCTTCCTTTATTAAGTTTATGTTTTCTGTTGATTAGCTCTACAATCATTTCATGCCACTTCCAGTTCTCAGCTTGCATTTGTTTTGGGAAAGATCAACCATTTAAAAAAATTATATTCCTACATTCGATTGCTCATATCATTTGCAAAAGTGGACTAACAAAAAGTATTTTCATCCTCAAAAGAAAATGTATATTTTGGGTTACCTAACTTTTCTAAATCATCATTTTCTTTGATATAAGTGAAGATGAGGAATTGGTTCTAGGGGTGTCCCGTTTGCCTTTGATTTTTCTTTCTAGGTTGAGGAGGCTTTCCTTTTTAATTTTATGTTTTCTATCGATTCGCTTTACAACTATTTCATGCCACCCCTCTCAATTCTCAACTTCCGTTTGTTTCGAGGAAAATCAAAGATTTGAAAAACGTATATTTAAATTTGATTGCTTGTATCACTTGCAAAAATAGATTAATGAAAATTACTTCTACCATTAAAAAAAATGTCTAGACATATACCATCTTTTCGATGATTAATTTTTATGAGCTACATAAATAATTGTTTTTTTAGAAAATATTTTGTAAATTATGATGATGAGGTATTGGTTTTGTGGGGGTGTCCCCGTTTTCGTTTGATTTTTCTTGCATGGCGTTCTCTCTGGACTCTTGACTATGTGAAATTGTTCGTTTCTTTTCATTACTTATTACGTATGTCGTGAGCATTTTTCTTTTTCCCAGTGAAACACGTGTTTTATGCATTTATTACGTATCGAATCGTTACAATAAATGAGCCCACATGCATAACTCGAGGTATAAAAAAAGTTTACACCCGAAAATATAAAACAGAAAAAGAAAAGAGACAATATTTGGAATTAAATACAAAATGGCTCTGCAGGGTCCACAAATAAAAAAAAAATTAACGTATAACTTATTAAATTGACGTCATCCTCCTTATTACCGAAACATTTCCATCCACGAATTATGTCTCAAACCTTTGCATTTAGTCGAAAAGCTGATCATTTAGCCAAATTTTGTCAACAACAAAAAAATCCACCAGCTTTTACGGTTAAAAAATAAAATAAAATGATATTATTAGCCAATTTAAGTGAAATATTCACAAAATTGATTTACTGTATCCACACGACTAAATGGACAACGGAAATTCGATATACTTGTGAGAATAGTTTTCTGGATTTTAAGATACGCCATAAATAGTATTGACGTCTGAATTAAAATCTCATGTTGGAGTATAGATCGAAGGTATTTGTAATAAAAATTATTTCTCACTTAAGGAAGACCAATAGTATTTTACAGCTACAAATATGCATTATTGAAAAGAATAAGACATGTTCGTGTACATATCTTTTCAACTGTACAATCTAATATTCTTTATGTAATATTTAAGGCCCATCCAAAAAGAGTGAATGAATTTAGTCTTTTCTAATTTCACGGGCATCATCATGCGGCTTAATCTCGATAATTAGAGTCCTCTGCATATATTTAAGAGATTATGTGGGACGGATCTTGTTGAAAAGTACTATAGATTATTTATAAAGCACGTTGAATAAAGAACGTTACAATTTTCATGGTAACAATCGAACATAAAAATAAATGAAGAAAGGGGGCAAAGTTGTAGAACTTACGTATTTTTCTTATTTAGTTACTTGGATATATGCTCATGAAACTGAGGCTCAGTCAATTAGTTGTTCTAGTTTTGTCTTGGAATTTTTTTAATGGGGATTGGATCTATAGTTGCCGGGAAGAACGGACAACGAGATAAAGAACTTCTGGAACACAAGAACGAAGAGGCGCCAGAGGGCGGATTCGCTTGTTTACCATCGTGCCCACCGCCGTGTCAAGAGCAATGAATCCAATCCGGTCAATCGCAGCCTTACTGCTGGCAATGCCCGACCTCGATCTCCTTTCTTCCGAGCTTCGTCGTCATTGCAGTCGAACTGGCCTGGACCTGGTCAACGCCAACGCCATCAGCTTCCCGAGCAGTCGACCATCATTGGGCTCCGTCGTGATCTGAGCACGTTTTGCGCCCAATCTCAGCTACCATTTGGGGCAGCAAGCGTGGGGCTCCCTTCAATCCAAATGACGCCGCTGGGGGCAGCGGTTTCGGGCTCCGATGGCAGTTGCAGCTTGTTCGAGACCCCGTCTGAGGAGAGGACTGGCCTGTTAGAGGATTTGTTGGCAGAAGCCGAAACCCTAGCTCTGAAGGGAGAGAGAGTTTGGACAGCGATGGTGTGGAGGTGGCCGCTTCCTCCTCATTCAGTCAGTACTTCATTGCATCCTTGATCTTTCTTTTTCGTTCTCATTGAAATGTGGTCTGAATCTCTCTTGTTAAGCAATAGGTGCAGAACCAGCCGAGGAGCCGATAGACCAAATTGAGTGCATGGACAATGATCTGTCTAGCCTCCTCGCTAGCTTCACCTCAACAATGCAAGCCAAAACCCTAGCTCTGAAGGAGGAGGAAGAGAAGAAGAGCGGGAGTTTGGGCAGCGATGGTGCCGAGATGGCCGATTCCTTCTCATTCAGTGAGTACTACATATCGCATGCCCGATATATTTCTTTTTTTCTCATTGAAATGTGGTCTGAATTTCTTTCATTAAGCAATAGGTGTAGAACCGGCCGAGGAGCCGATAGACAAGATCGAGTGCATGGACGATGAATTGTCTAGTGTCCTCGCTAGCTTCGCCTCAACAATGCAAGCCGAAACCCTAGCTCTAAAGGAGGAGGAGGAGAGTGAGAGTTTGGGCGACGATAGTGCCGAGGCAGCCGCTGCCTCCTCATTCAGTGAGTACTGCACATTGCATGCTTGATATTTCTCTTTCAATCTCATTGAAATGTGGTCTAAATCTCTCTCATTAAGCAATAGGTGCGGAACCAACCAAGGAGCCAATAGACGAGATCGACATTGACAACGAATTGTCTAGTCTCCTCGCTAGCCTTGCCTCAACAACGAAAGCCGAAATCCTAGCTCTAAAGGAGGAGGAGGAGAAGAAGAGTGAGAGTTTGCATGGCGGTGTTGCCAAGGCAGCCACTTCCTCCTCGTTCAGTGAGTGTTGGATATTGCATGCTTGATATTTTTCTTTCGTTCCCATTGAAATGTCGTTTGAATCTCTCTCATTAAGCAATAGGTGTGGAGCCAACCGAGGAGCCGATAGATGAGATCGAGTGCATGGATGATGAACTGTCTAATCTCCTCGCTAGCTTCACTTCAACAATGCCATCTCCAGATTGGTGATGGCAGGGAGTAGCCCCATGTCGACGGACAACTACTGCCCATCCGTGGCATGTAAGGCGGCAACCATCACAGAAGTCCTCTCTCCCGACGCCTGCTGGAGAGCTATCTTCTCTGACCTAAGAAGCAGTAATAAATAAAACAACATTCTAGTACATATATGCAAGATCACTCGATATAGACCATGTAAGTGATCTTTATGTAGCTTATTGGAAAGGACTTTTTTCAGCCCTACTCTACTAGACAAATTGAGGGTTAATACTACTGATATTTCGATATTATTAATGTTGTTATTTCGGGTCAGCCAAACTTTCTTGATTCTCTGATTCAAGTTTGTGTCGAAGAACATGTGTTGGGGTGTGTGACCAAAAATTAGAAGAAAAGGAAAAACTATAAGATTGAATCTAAATAAAACTTGCGATCCTAATTTATCATTCACTGATAAATTCATACAAAATTCGATATCAATTTACGGAAACGTAAAGATCAACATACTTATAGCCATTGATGAAATTCTACAAATGCGGAAAGCCCTCAACCCTTGGATGGATCCACGAAATACGATCAATCTGTGAATATGGAAATACCATATATGTACGTCATGTTCCACTAGCCAGTACCCCTCATGTTTTCTATGGTATATTGTTTGAACTAGACGATCTGATGTTTTATTCCGTTTTTTACGTTACCGACATTTTCCATCAAGACCATTATGGTAACATATTAACGGGTAAATGTCATGTAATAAATTGGGCAATAAATTGGAATTAATTGGGAAATACAAAATTGGGATCACATTTAGAATAATAAAATATATTATAACATTCTTCCACTTGATCATAATATTTCATTAAATGAAATATTAACCCGAACCCACATAAACTTCATGCCGAAATAAAACACATGAATCATGGCGATGAGTCCTCTTAGAGTGAGTATTATCTTCCGTGATGTTTAACCCATTCTGTCCTTTTCCTCCTTTACGGTGGAACCCAAAATCAAACCCCATGACGATCGATACTCCATGTTTTCTACGCTTAAGGGCAGACTCAGCTACATGCATGATCAAACATCAACCCCCCTTGACACCAGCAATTCCATGGCAAGGACCTTACTTCATTCTAGATGATGGAGAGTGTTATACATGGTCTCTTACTTCCCCGTGAATTTGGCATTGACAGGCGATCGACGACTTGGATATATGCATTTTCTCTTTTCAAGAGCAAGTTGGAGCCGGTAAGCGACAACGGGGACACGATCATGTACAATGCTCTGTCACGCAATAAAAGCAAAGAAGGAAGCTTTGAGCTTTCCTAAAGAAGGAAGCTTTGAGCTTTCCTAACTCGTTTGCCTTTGTACACCTTGCTTATGTTTCGAGATCCAGAATGGGAAAAACATCCACCACATAGAATGCACACTCTAGCCCAAACAATAGTGCGAGTCGAGACTGACACTATGTTGGGAAAATATGGCTTCGAATTGGGTAGAACAATGAAGTCGGATCGAGTAATCAAGTCAGACTTTGAAGCGTGATATCACTTTATTTAAGGATTTATTTGTCCCACAAAATTGCTAATGGTCACCGGCAAATTTCCTCCAAGATACAACAAAGTCTTAAATGAAAATACTAGATAACAATTCTAATATTTCTCCAGAGTCTCTCATGGGAAACAATTGAAAACAATGACTGTAATTTCTTTATAAAGAAAAAAAAAAAAAATGAAAGAATATGTGTGTTTGATCTCAAAACAAACGTACTTATCTTTGTTTTTCGAATAAAGGCAACTCTTCAAGAGATTGCAAAAAGAACAAAGACAACATTTTGGGAAATGTTGTAAAATGAACAAATACGTCTCAAATGTTACGTTGAAAAGACATAAAAAAATTCGGAATTAAATAAAATAATAAATAAAAATAATCATAACTTTTCGTCAACTTGATCGCACTTGTTTCAACAAGACTTTATAGTTGATTTTTTAGAAATAAATCCGAATTTTCAATAAATAAAAATAATGATCGTTGGTTAGTACCAAATCTCATCCACGTGCGCACTCACATCTTTTCGATGTGGGACAAGGCACCTTTTCATTTGTTTTATAAACAAACTACCAACAATCCCCCACTTTTGTTTATAAAACAAAAGACAAAACAAAACAAAACAAAACGTTAGAAATATATAGCCAAAATTTCCGTGAAATTAATATACATACATAAATGTCTCTTTCGAGTTAAATCTTTACTTAGTGCAAGTATCTCAAAGCTCTATCAAAGTAACAAGTAGTTCGGCTTTAAACTTGTATTTTTATATGATAGAACCGAACATATCGCACATACATTAACCTCTTGCTTCAGCGAGAAGTTCTATATTACTCCGCACTATTATGGCATTGTGATTGATCCTGTTTCATGAGCTCTCTAGAAAGCAACCTTAACTTTCGTAAGAAGCGGCACCACTTCTAAGCTCATATAGGTGAAGTATCTACTATGTGTTTCTGTTACTATCAACACATTACAAGTTTGTACTATACTTCATTAAGAATTCAATCCAACTTACAAAACGTAACACGACAATACGACTTCTCATATCGGGCTACACGTTAGTATCAAACAATCACATTAAAATAAGTAACTTGTTTTTACCCATTAAACTTTGTAACTAGTTATGTTCTAGAAAAAGGTCGGGTTACCATTACTGGTGATTTTAATTAAAGGGTTTCAGCCCGTTTCTTATAAGGTCATTATTACCATATCTCTTGGTAAAGCTTTTGTTAAGGGATCGGCAAGATTATTACTTGACCTCACATAAACAATTGTTATGATACTATCTTTAATCAATCGTCTCACATATTCATGTCTTAGACTATTATGTCTAGACTTACAATTATAGGTACTACTATAAGCTCTTGCTAAAGTAGCTTGACTATCACAGTGGATAGAAATAGAAAGCATAGGACTAGGCCATAATTTGATATTCAACAACAAATTCATAGTCCATTCAGCCTCAAATGTTCTATATTTGGATTACTAGTATTTGCTCAACTTGCATATACAAAAAGTAATATCATGTCTAGTACAATGCATCGTAATATCATGTCTAGTAAAATACATTAGAAACCCTATAACACTTACATATTCAAGTTGTGCTATTACTCTACCAGTATTATAATTTAAATTAATATCGAATCAAATGGAGTACACATTTCTTTGAAGCCAAGATGTTTAAATTTATTTAACATCATTTCCATGTCATCACTTTGGCTTAAAGAATAACCCCCACTATTTTTTTAAAATTTTAAATTTTAACACCCAATAAAGTATCTACTTCACTCAAATCTTTCATTTTAAATGAAAGGTAGATACTTTTTTTTTTCTCAATGACTCCAATCACATTGGCTCCATAGTCCCCTTCAAATACCCCCACTTCAAGACTATTTTAAGAGGCATCCAATATGATAACGTACGTTTATCATCATATCCAGTTAATAGTAAACCAAGTATAGAAATCCATACAAGGATGGGAAATAAGTAAAAATAAATAGATAAATTCTAGCAATTTATACACCACCCCTAACAATCAAAAGCATGTGAGAACAGAAGCATACAGCAAATAATTTTCCAAAAGCTTCACCAAGACAAACCGACGGTAGAACAAAAGATTGCCTCATCATTACGATGGTTCATCATTTCAATAAGATCTTTCGATTGTGTGTATCCAAATTCGTCAACAGCAAAACCAAAAGAAATGTTTACGAATTTGAGATCACTGAGAGGACAGTTAATCGAATTCTCCAATTTCTCATTCTCAAAAAGATCAAACAACAGTTAAAAAAGAAAAAGGTTGCCATAATGGGTCAACAACACCAATGCACGGAATGTGATATGATGCATTTCTCAATCAAATAAAGGAAAATTCCAAATAAGGACCCGGAGTGAATCTTTTTTCTCAAATAAAGACTCACAGTGAACTTTGTGTCAAATAAGGACCCGAAGTGGACTCATTGTTTCAAAGAATGACCTGAAGTGAATTTTGTGTCAAATAAGAACCCGAAATGATCAAGTTAATCTCTATTAAGAACCTTAGCTCACCGGAGACATTTTCCATCGATTAAAATAGGGGCAATTTTGTCAGAAATTTGTGATTGGAAAAAAATGAAAAATTCTAAATTAATTAAGTTTAGGCTTTTCATTTAGATGTTTACGTTTTCTTCTTTCTTCTCTCTCGTTGTTCCTTAACCAAATCGATGCCCGGTCGTCGTCGTGACTTGATTCTCGTCGCTCCTCACCTTGCTTAACCGGCGGAGAATTTGGGCCTCTACAAACAAAAAAAAGAAGCATATGGTTTTCGTCTTGTTTTTTAATTCGTGCCTCAACCGGTGGAGAATTTGGGTCTTCGACTTTGTGAAGAATGGGTACAAGGAATGGGGAGAACTTCGGTCTTTGACTTTGCAGAGGACGGGTACAAGGAACAAGGAGACCGTAGAAAATCTAGGTTTTTTTTTTTTTTTTCTGTTTTAGGATTTGTTAATTTTCCTTATATTTTTTTTTTGGACAAAATTGCCAAAACTTCAGTCGTTAGAAGTGTCACATGCTTGATAGCCGGGGAATATTTACCTGACCAACAAGCTCGGGTTCTTATTTAGAATTGATTCAACCACTTCGGATCCTTGTTTGAGACAATGGGTAAATTTTAGGTCTTTATCGGACACGGTTAATTTCGGGTCCTTATTTTAGAAAATTGGTCCACTTCGGATCCTTATTTGAAATTTTCCCTTCAAATAATTTCCTCGCTCAAACTAGGAACCTAGATAGAGAATCACCAACCAACTTGCAGTGACCACGATAGAGATGAACGACACGGCCGACCAGACATTCATCGGGTTCTTGTCCTCGGGAAGTACTCACTTAGAGCTCCAATCTAGTAAACGTCCTTACGCATAGCCCCTGGAGCCTGCCCATGACGTACGAGTCCCTCCCGAAGTACTTAGGGAGTAAGGAGTTCTTGTTGCCAAGAGTTTGCCACGCGATGTCCCCACAACCCTTGGCCAACTTCACGCTCATCTCCGCACCGATCAGCCTCTCATGCTAAATCCACAATTATTTATCTGGTTTTTAATTCTTTTTTTTTTTTTCGTCTTCTTCCCTATCATCTTCCTTGTGCATATCTCGAAAGGCTCTGCTCTACTAAATAAACAAACTCACACTGATGTGCATATCTCGAAAGGCTCTGCTCTACTAAATAAACAAACTCAACCTCACCAGTGATCGACATATTCGAGCATTGAATGGAACGTCACCGTTTTTTTTGGCTTCGGTCGCCTCATCCAGTGCGAGATTCACCAACGAGGGTGGGATTTTCAACCACGGCTGCTGAGTAAACTCGTCAAAGAGGTTCAAGTAAGCGTCGATCAACAAACTTGAGATCGATACAAGGAGATTGAGCGGGACTTGACAGCTTCAGAGTTTTCGCCTACAAAACAAGGCAACGCGACGCTTCTCCCAATACTTCACAGAAACAAGAGATCCACAGTGACGAGCAATAATTGAACGCCGGAACCAGGAGTATTATCTTCCATATATCACAATGCATTTTATCTTCCATGTATAACAGCTGCCATCGCATAAATCCTCTCTCTCGGTGCATGAGAGCTATCGGCTCGGACCTAAGAAGCTGTAATAAATAAAACAACATTCTTGTATATATATGGAAGATCACTCGATATAGACCGATCCTTTTGTAGCTTATTGGAAGGGACTTTGTTCAGCCCTACTCTACTAGACAAATTGAGCGTTAATACTATTGAAATTTCGGTATTATTAATGTTGTTATTCCGGATCAGCCAAGCTTTCTTGATTCTATAACTCAAGTTTGTGTCGAAGAACTCGTGTTGGCGTCTGGCCAAGAAATTGGAAGGAAATAAAAGGACATCTAGTGTGTAAACCCTTTGTATGATGATTATCTTGTAAGTTTTAAAGCAATGACCCTTTTTTTTACTAAGGTAGACTTGCAGACTTAATTAGGAGGTTCGGTCCAAATACGACGAAATTATGAATAAGACGAGTCGGTCTCAAATATAAGAAAACACCGAACTCATCGGTTCAATCTTGTGATATACATCACAAGGGCTTGACTTGAAGGATGACCTTGCCCATGTTAGAGCTCGAGAAAAGAGACTGCAAGCTCACCAAGAAGCTCTCGACACCATGATAGATCTTGTGCTTGGACCTGATCCTGCCTTGCCTCAGGTGACCCTCCATCTGCTGAGCGAAGTCCCCGAACCTCGCCAGGTGCGATGGCGAGCCCACCATGAATCCTTCCATCCTCACCCCCTTCCCCACCATGTTCAGGAGGTTCCTGACCCCTTCCCTCTCTGTCCACACCTGCATGCATCGGGTTCAAACGAAAGCTGATTAACAAGGATTTTAGATAAACAATCGGTCATGAATTATTGATGAATTTTTAAATGATTTTTTGGTTTCAAGAAATCTCTTCTAGAGAGTGAAAAGGCTGCACAGATGATTGGACCGACACAGCTCTTTCCCACTCAAAAGACAAATAGCTGCACCTAACCCCATCATGGATAATTAAACCATTGCTATTATCATGTCGGTGAGCTGCTTTACTGGTTCCTCTCTCACGTTCTAGCTTCAACAAAGAATCACCGGAAGTCTGAGCGTATTCCGGTCGCCGGAATCAAGTTATCCGTGTTTTGACAGCCGAGATGTGTCGAGATGGCTCATCGATCAGCTCGTTTACATCAAATTTAAACACGGATGCGTGGTTATAGTTTTGTAGACTCTGACTCATTCTTAGGAATGCGACGCTGCTGAATGATGAGAGATAGGGACCGGATTATACCTTGTTGTACTCGGAAATCATGCCGCAGAGCGAGATCCGAGCACCTTTATTGACATGGTTCAACACGGCTTCGAGCATCTTACCACCGACATTGTCGAGGTACATATCTATGCCGTCGGGGAAGTATCTGCCACATTCGAAATTCAAGTAATTAGCTTACGCACATACAATTGTGCTGATGGAAAATGAGATTAATGAGTGAGAACAGGGTTTTATTTTAATTACTTGCTCAAAGCAGCGTCAAGATCGGTTTCTTTCTTGTAGTTGAAAGCTTCATCGTAACCAAATTCCTCCTTCACCAGGGTCACCTATAAAATAAAAATTACATTATTAATAAGGATAATAAAGATATATATGCCACGAGCCAAATTATTTTAGTTATGCTTTGGTGCATTGGAAATTAAAAATAGAAGACATTTAGCTAGCTTGATGCTCACCTACCATATTCAATTTTTATTTATTTATCATGATTAACAACTCCTCACATTTAACAACTCTCTTTTAGATATTATTAAACTAAACTCATGTGACTTACTAACTTTTCCACCCATTAAATTACGCATAATAATAGACCACTAACTTTTATTTGAGTTATTTCTTAATCATGCCTTAAATTTACCGACTCTTATATGAAATTACTAACTTTAGTTTCGGTGATTTATCGGCTTTTCTCTAAATAAATTATTGAGTAGTTCTGAGTCATCGACCCTCATTTGAGTTGAATGGCAACATTTATTTAGTTTTACCAACATCTGTAAAGATTTGATATTTTAATAAGGAAAAAAATCGATAATTCATTCAAATAAAGATCAAGAAATTCATATAAGAGTTGGTATGATGGACTCGTATAGGTAAATGTATAAAAGTATGAACTCCTATCAATTGGTGAAAGTATAGGTAAATCACCAATAAGTTACTTGAAAATTAGGTAATCGATAATTTTATTTTACCACCAATTTTTTCTATATTCACCAACTCTTTCGGAAATCTACAGGCTTGCAAAGAAAATCCATTTCTTTAACAAAATAACAAAATTATCCCTACTAGAAATATTATCCATTTATCCTTCTAATTTTGTGGGGTTATCTAATAGAGTTAACTGACGCGGCATCCTCTAAGCCAGTCATTTAAGATAAACTTGATAAAGCCAACTTGGAATTTGGACGACGCATGATGTTTTCATTACATTAAGCACATGAATTATGCAGCTAATTTAGTCCTTATACTCACATTAATAGGAGTTATAAGCAAACATTACCTTTTCATCAGACCCGGTGCTCCCCACGACCCTACACCCTCTGAGCTTAGCCAACTGCCCCGCGTACATCCCCACGCCGCCGGCCGCGGCGGAAATGAACACGTTCGACCCCGCCTTCGGCTCTCCCAGCACCTCTATTCCCAGCCATGCCGCGAATCCAGGCATTCCTGCGACGGTACCGGAGCAAAATCAATCGTTGGGTCCATTTTTTGGAAGTCTTCCACCGTGCAATTATCCTATTCTCTTGTATCATCATTGTAAACGAAACATGAGAGGATCGTATATACCTAAGCAGCTGAGATACTCCGGCAACTCAACGTCTCCATTAGGCTCGATCTTGCTTATAATGAAATCAGAAGGCACCACGCAGTACTCTGCGACCGGTAAAAACGGGCCGGTCACAATCTCTCCCTTAGCATACTTATCGTCCGTCGACTCCACCACCCTTCCAATCCCAAAAGCCGTCACCACCTGCACTTCCCAAAGACATGAGCGCATATTTTCACAGATGATCTGGTTATTCAATCTACTCTTTGGTCATTTTGTATGGATGCGATACGTTCAACTCTAGTGATTCAGCTCATAGAAAACCTGGTTGAGATCGATTTGAGGGGAGTACAGCCCGTCCTCGCGGCCGGTCATCCGGGAGCGCACGAAGGGGTCGACAGAGACGAAGAGCATCTCGAGGGCAACGTGGCGGTCGGGGATCGAGGCGGCGTCGACCAGGACCCTCGCGGCGCACAACTTCAGGTGGTCGGAAGTCGGGATCCCTTCCGGCGCGTAGGCTTCTATGTGCCACTCTTTGCTCTCCACGGTGGTCATCTTCGCCGTGTTGATTTCCTCCGAACCACTGCTCGCATGGAGCTTTTCTCCTTCCTCTCGGCGCTCACCTTGGAGCTGCCGTATTAGGGGAGAGGAAGGGAGACAAAGCTAAGTCACCCCCTACCTCTCTCTTTCTCTGTCTCTATAACACGCGCGCACTATGTGGGGCATGAATTTGATGGATTAGCCCATTACCAACTGATGATGCAGCAGACGACACCCCCGAATAGAAAAAAGTGGTAGTACTAGACTAGAACAGATCACCTACTGCCGTGACTATTGTCGACCACTTCTTTTAGGATCCGAGGACTGTTCTGTACCCTCGATGATGCAAACCCATAGAGACAGCTTACGGTACGGAGCCCCAGTGCACTCATCATGGACATGAAAAACGCGAAGCTTATCCCTCATTTTTCGCCGTCCCTACTCATTGGGAATGTTAGAGAATTCGAGAGAAAAAAGACCGATCATCTTACTACGAGAGATCCATGTGAATCAGTGGTAATGAAGATGAGGGCCTTGGAAGGGACGACGCCATTCAACCGGGAGGGGAGTAATCCATGAGAAGACGTTTTCTTACGTTTGAACAACAAAAGGTTATCGTACGTGTACCAATTGACGCCGAGCGTGTTTCATGCGCATATCCATGTCACTATGTACCTGCCTCAACCTATACGAATGAATGCGACAAATTTAGAGTCTTCAACCCATTCTGTCCTTTTCCTCCTCTACGGTGAAAAAGAACATCAAACCCCGTGACGACCGACACTGGCTGTTTAGTGCGCACCATAAGAACGGACTCAGCTACATGCACGATCAAACATCAACCCCTCGAGACCAGCAATTCCATGGCATCTACCCTACTTCCTTCTAGATGATGGCGAGGATGTTGTCATCTGCAAATTACACCATTATATATGGTCTCTTTCTTCCCTGCGAATTTGACGTGGCAATCAACGGCGTCTTGGATTTATGCATTTCCTATTTTCAAGAGCAAGTTGGAGCTGGTAGGCGACAACAGGTACACAATCATGTACAATGCTCCGTCGCACCATAAAAGCAGAGAAGGAAGCTTCGAGCTTTCCTCACTCGTTTGCCTTTTCACACCTTGCTTATGTTTAAAGATCTAGAATGGGAAAAACATCCACCACATAGAATGCACACTCAAACCCAAACAGTAGCATGAGTCGAGACTGTCACTAAACACGAGTAATTCCATGGTTACAGTAACTAGCTTACCAAAATCAGCTTTCTCAATGACATGACAAATCTCGAATGCTAATTTATTTAAACAACTAATTCAGAGTTTGCGTCGTCGTTTTATTATCTTTCTGTTCTAGTATCCTTTCATTAATCAAATGACAATCATCTCAACCAAAACCCTGCATAGTTGGGAGGAGAGAGAGGGAGAGAGGGAGAGAGGACAAAATTATCCAAGTCTTATAGATGACATTAACCAGAACGTAAAATTAAAGGAGCATCAAGTAAAATAGCTAGACATCAAAGATAAGCGGATGCAAAGAATTTACATTTGAAGCTGGCACTGCTTCCCATATATACATTGCAAAGCTTTTCATTAAAGGCTTTTAACTAAGTCATGCTTCAAAGGGAACCGAAAGTATTCTCGCCGCTGTAGGTCATGTAGAGAAAGCCATCTTCATCCTTGTTTTCCTCATAAATTGCAGACATCATAGCAGCTGCAACAACTCAGAGACATCGCAAATCAGTAAAATCAATAGTCCATGTCTGACTGTAGAACCTAATGAAAGATCTTTTCTCACCAGTGGGTGGCAAAATGTTCTTAACAAAGACGAAAATAGCTTTCTCTGGACTTAGCTTGATCCTCTTTCGAACAACATACACAAACTGGCCAACCGTAAGGTCAGCAGGAACTAGATACCTGAATTTGCCACAAAAAAATAAGAACCAAACGATAATCATGAAGAATACCATTTCATGGATGAGCACAAACTGCAAAACATACGATAAATGTACGCATGATAAAGCCTTATGCAAGCCTTCAACTAAATGAATGAACTTCAAACAATGAAATATCCGTTGCATGCATTGTCATTTAGAATTTTCACTCAAGTTTCCTTACTCAGTATGCCAAATTAGTCAAATAGCTCTCCTCACCTTCCATAATACAAGCACAGCATTTTAACAGTGAGGACTACCACAATCTAGACATCTTTCTATCCTATGTTTTAGCAGAGCAACTGATCACCAAAACTTTCAAATTGCTTAAGTGACAAATCTATCTGAGGGCAAAGTGCTAATCAATGGATGGATTAGCATTCAAAAAAACCACCGCCCAATGAATGAATTTAGACATGAAGAGTACAAAGTTTTCCTCGATGGAAACAGACTTTTTCTTATCAATGTCGGGTACATCAGTCTTCTCAGCCCTCTCGACAATCACCTGCACCGCACAATTCAGAGAGTTACAATTGAGAACCAAGGGGAAAGACACAAAAAATGAGCAGGGCAAGTTTGATCATACAGGAATTCTATCGGGATACTTCTCCCTGATTCGTGCAGATTCGGCTTGTCTCCTCTCTGTCAAATACGTGCAAGATCAAAAGGTGTGAGAAGAAAAAAATGCAAAAAGGGCAAACACTAACCAACTTTTGCGATAAGTTAAACAAGCCATAAAACACCAGGAAACAAAAGGTGTGAATCCAGAGAAGCATGACAATCAGCCATACGAAGAGAAACTGAATTTCACTCAAACTCAGTAGACAATTATCAAGATGCTATCACTTCTCCATCACTCGCAATCTATACTCATCATCAATTTTCATCTCCATTCCATCTCCAAGCAAGGACCCAGGAATTTCAATGGCCACTGACAGCACAACAGCGAAATTAAGCAAACCCTCTTCTTTTCTCCGTCTCTAGATTAGAGCAGACCCGTCGAATCGTCACGAAACAAGATTCCTTCATAAGCAACCACAAAACCGAAACGAAATTCGACCGAGCACAGTCATAACCCCAAAAATAATTGTTCCTTTGACGTCGATCTGAAACCCAAAACAAAGAAAACTCCAAGCCCCTATCCAATTACTCCTCATCTCATACCAAGAAAAACAAGAAATCAACCAAGGTCGGGTCGCGCAAAAACCCACAACACTCCCAAGAAGATCAACGAATCAAAAACCCAAAATCGATCAAAGATCGCCCATGCACAATCCCACCTACAACGCCAAACAAAATTCACATCTTTCCAACCGCCACCGATCCGGTAGATCAAAGATCAACGAATCGGAAACCCAAGACCGATCAAAGATCACCCAAGCACAATCCCACCCACAACCGCTAACGAAACCCACATCCATTCAAACGTCGCGGATCCAGCAGAGCGCGCGATCGAACGAGCCCGCGTCGATCCCGACGGGGAATTCCCCCGGTAATCGCTCCCGACGATCACGAAAAAAAAACAAAAAGCAACACGCGCAGACAGAGAGAAACAGATCGAGCTGAGGATCGGGGACCGGGACTGACCGAGGGGATGCTCCATCTTGAAAGAGCTTCTGGCCATGGCGAAACCTCCGCTGGGAACGCAAGGACAAATCTCGAGCGATCGAAGCAGCAGCGGCGGCGGCGGCGGCGGCAGGGGAGAATTTAGGTTTTTCTCTCGATCGGCTGCAGCGAGATGATCGAAGAGGTGCAGAAAGAGGTACAAAAAAGAAAGTAAAGGAGAGAGAGAGAGAGAGATGAAGAAAAGGACGGATTAGGCTCCACGCAAGCGGAGGCGTAAATCTGTACGATAGGCAGCTGCGCACTCAATATTTTTCCTTTTTTTTTTTTTTTTTTTTTTTTTTTTTCCTCTTTTTCTGTCCTTTTCGTTGGATGAACTTCGGGATATTTTTCATTCCGGTACTTGGCCTCATCCGGAAACATGAAATTAAACTAATGATTTCTTTTGTGGAAAACTGGCGAAATCTTCTTTATTGTTCGAATGCGACTTTCATCCGTTTTGTTATGCAGTGCCAAAATGCATTCTAGTGAAAGATACGTTTTAACAATATTTGTGCCATAATAAAGATTCGAAGTATAAATGAATTATTTTTATTGGTCAAACATGAATACCAATCAAAATGTATTGGTTGCATTGTACCTTGTTAATTTATTGTTAATTTTGGGATGAACAATTCTCAATACAGGTCCCACGGTGGACGCGTTGGTTCGCGCCCTGTCCCCTCATCCAAGAGGGAAGGGGTTCAAAACTTCGCGCCCCCATTGCGCGACTAAAGTGGAGTGACTTGGGAGATAAGCCTCCGCGCTAGTGCTCCCCCTAATTTATGCCGCCATTACTTGTACAAATGATGCCCACAAGCATCAAAAAAAAAAAAAAAAATTCTCAATACAAGTATGTTCTATGAAACCCCTCAGGCTATATTTGGTCGTCTTCATTTCTAATTAGAATGAGACTAGATAGGATGGAATATGAAAATTATAGAATTTTGCTATATCTTATCCATTGTTTGATGAATTATAATAATAAATTCAGATATATTCAGATCATAGTATATATATTGTTTGGTATAAATAGTATATCAATATAAACGAATTACAAATTTTATAAACGAAGATGGAAAAAATCTCTTGAAGTACTATTATCTATTTGATTTTTATTTTATTTTCCTATATTTTTTAATTTATTTATTTTTATTCCTTCTTCCCCTTCCATCATCTATAATAAAATTTTATTAAATAGAAATTGTACTAATATATCTAAAACACTAAAACACCTAAAATATGTAATAGATATATATATTTATATGAATTTATATTATAAAATAGAATGAAATTCGAATATATAAATAAAGATAAGATTAAAAAAAAACTAGACCATCATTTTTTTGAACTTCTTAGATTAGAATTAAAATATCATTTATATTGAAATGTAATTTTAAATTTATTAATTTAAAAATTTTATCCATATTTATCTCATGTCTCTCATAGAATAATTTTATTCGATTTATATCTCTTTATATCCGACTTTATATTGTCTTAAGTGGGTAATAAACGTAGGATATGATAAAATTTATCATATCTTAAATTTTATCATAACGTCAAACGCAGCTTTAAGAGATATAATATAAAGTTTCCTCGTCATCCCTTAACGGTTTTCACCCATTAATATATACATGTACACAACATTATATTAATGTAGGTAAACAGTATGTAGTTAATGTTGGATATTTAAATCTCACGGATTATTTAGGGTCGCATGAGGAAGTTAGATGTTGTTTATCCAAGTCTCGATGAGGCCTTAAATTTACATGTTATCAAGTAGCATTTAACCGTACTCGTATTTTGCTACATTACGAATTAGGCGAGCCATTTGATGAATTGAGAAGGCAGTAAAAGATTCTAAAGGTCATATCAAGCCATTTATGTAAAAAGCAAGTTGTGGCAATGACGATGACTTTCACATAATTATATACAAAAGAAGAACACTATAAATGGTATCCCGTTTTCAAAGGCATAATTGGATTTTAATTATGGATATAATTTTAATTGTCTTACCTTATTTTTTAATTGATGTCTAAGATAAGATAAGGCAGAATATAAGAAGTTACAATATAATTCCACATGAGGTAGGGCAAGCTTTGGACGAGTTTCATGGCCGTATTTGGAGCACCAGCCGTCGTCCCTCTCCAGGGCAAGCTTTGGAGCAACAGCCATCGTCTTCCTTTGTCTCATGCATCTTTGTAGCTCAAGCAATCGTCCCTTCATCCGTTGCACATTTGTGGCTTCGACCTCGGGGTTGGGCATGAGGGTGGGGATGGCGACCAACCGGTGATAATTGAAGATCGCGGGATGGGGATGGCGATGAAGATGGACTGCAACGTCGTGATGCTAAGGCAGTTTGGACATCCACTAAGCAATCTCCAAAACATCAATTACACCAAAATTATTTCTCAATCCACTTTTCGACTGCATTTCACCAAACCTTCAATTACTTTCGCGCACTACACGTTTAACTCAAACTAATTGTTTAAACTTTTGCAATGATCAGATTTCCCCAAAACTTACCTAATTGCTTCACATCATTGGCCAAATAATCCCCCAAATCTAATTAGGAGAACCCGGCATTTCCGTTTGACCATCAATGTAATGCTCAGAAAGTCATTGCAGGGTAAGCAACCACGCCATCAATTCCTCCCCGCCTCCACCGATACAAGCTAGCTAACAGAGACACGGGGAAGATAATCGAGATTTCTTGCACGAGACTATCGGCAGGTGCGAGATTCGCCGGAACCGCCGGTGCCCGCAAGCACGATCGACGCGAGCTGCTCGCAATCGAGTGCAGCAGGGCGTCTGAATCAGACTGAAGAGCTTTCGAGTCTGTCAAAAATCGACCCATCCCAAACGAAGATTGAAAACAGCAATAAATTGCAGTGCAAACTTGCTCGCGGATCGTCACCCAGCGCTATCAAGCCAAAAACGCTTTAATTCGGCACGGAAAAGTTGGATATCAAGGCCGCTATTCGATTTCTGTTTTCTGTTCAAGAAAGGAGTACATCTACTGAAATTTATTGCTCTACACCAAGGCAAATCTAACAATTAGAAAAAGGAAAATAGGATCTGATCTAATCCTGTTCAATGAGCAGCGACGCCATCCCCGCCGCTGAAGAAATCAGCCGCCGGATCGGGCTCGCTCGGAGCGGGACTCCCGGGGCCGGATCCGACGAACCAGACGCACTCGGCGGCCACGAGCTTCTTCCTCTGCAGGCAGCGCGGCCCGTAGACCCTCCCGATGAAGCAGGGCGGGCCGTCGTCGGCGGCGGGCGGGGCGGCCGGGGGCCGGCCGCGCTGGTCAGGCGGCGGCGGAGTGGGGCGGATCTGGAGGAGGAGAGAGTCGCCGCGGTGGAGCCTGGCGCTGACGATCCGGGAGTCCCTGAGCTGGGCGAGGGCGCCGGGCTTCAGGTACCTGAGGTAGGGCTCGGATCTGCGACTGAGCCTCCGCGTCGTCCTGCGATTCATGGCGCCCTAGAGAGAGAGAGAGGGAGGGAGGGAGGGGGTAGAGAGAGAAAGCGGAGGTTAGGGTTAAAAGGAGGAGAGGGAGGAGGGGCGGGAAAGAGGGGCTTTTTTTTTTTGGTTTTCGAAAGCGAAGGCGGAGCGCGGGAGGTTGGCGCTTGCGGAAGTTTCGACCTTCCCGACGGGCACGCTCCCCCCGCTCGACCGACCGCCTCTGTGAGGGCGCCACGTGTCGTTTCGACTGGATGGATAAGGTGTTGTTTTGTTTGGGAGAATCTCGCTTTGCTCCCCCGCAACTATCGTCGTCTTACTATTCAGACCCAAAGTTTTTTTGGATGTTTCAGTCTTGACCTCCCTAAACCTCGTATTCTTCCTCCCCGTCGAACCCCACGTCATGAAAGTCTCTTTCGATTTGCCCCCTAGAGATGAATGTGCGTGTGCGTGACTCTCGAGCTGCGATCGAAGAATTACACCGAAAAGTATCTCCGTCTATAGAAAAGAACGTGATGTATTATGATCGGTATCTTCAAGTTAAGGCTTCATTTGTTTACTTAGGAAAATGAGTTAATGAAAATAGTTTTTAGAGTTAATAGAAAATAAATGTTTAAATTTAAGAAAATAATTTTTATTTAAAAAATTGAAAATTGTTTTACAAATTATGATTAAATATTAACGATTCAGACAAGAAACTATGTGCTTGGATATAGGAATTGCAATGCTTGCTCCCAAGCTCTTGGCAATGGGCCAGGATTAGAGGTTAGGGCAGATCTACCGAGGTCCACCTAAGGCAAGCTCCAATCAATTGAGGCAAGCCTAGGACACCAGAGCCTATGCTCAAGACTCGTGACATGTGCTCGAGATCCTAGCGCCCCAACCTAGGTCTATCTAAATGTGCTCACGACTCCAGTTGTCACGCTTAGGTCTATTAAGGCCAGGATTAAGACATCGATGCTAATGCTCGTGCTCAAGACATTATGCCCAAATCCTCGCACCCCTCCCGGATCCATCGAGACTAGGGCTTGGACCCCGATGCCTATGCCCAATTCCTCACTTTCAAGTTTGGATCCATTGAGGTTGGGCTTGTGTCCCGTTTGCCCACACTTGGACCCTATTGCTCGTGCATGTGTCTCCAATGCCCATGCCAAGGTCCTCAACTCCCAAGCCCGTGTCAATCGAGCCAAGCCCATGCCCAAGACACCAGGCACCCATGCTCGAGCTATCAAAGATGGGCCTTGGACCATAGCACCCAAGACCGGGTCCTTGGTGCTAAGCCATGGTCCATCTAGCCCAATAACTTAATGGCTACGTTAAGGTCCCCAGAGGTTCGACCTTGGTTCATTGAGGTCATGCTCGTGACTCTCATGATTGCGTTCGAGTTAATCGAGGCTAGGCTTAAGACCCTCGTGCCAATGCCTTTACTCGAGATGTTGGCATCAAGTCTATCGAGGTTGGGCATAAGACCTCAATGTTAGACTTGAGATCTCAACCTCAATGGACCCGAGTGTAGGCATTAACATTGGAGTCCTAGGCCCTACCTCGAGGGACTCGAGTTCAGGCATTGGGGTCCCAAGCCTTGTCTTTGTAAACCTAAGCTAGGGTGCTAGGGAGCCGAACACAAGCAATGGGTTTTTTGGCTTGCCTTGGGTGGACCCAAGATTAATGCCCATGGTCATGCCTAGTAGTCAAGGTATGAGCTTAAGACCTAGTGCCGCGTCATCGGTTTCTCGATTACCCATTCACAAATTATTAGCATTCAAAAATATGTATTTATGGAGGAAATTCAAAAAGATTTTTTATATGGTGGAATAATATTTCTTATTTTATTTTTAAGAAAAATATTATTATTATCCTAAGAAATGACTTTTAGAAAAATATTTTATAAATATCACATTTTTCGTAAAATGGATAAAAGATCTTCTTATGTAATAAAAAAAAATTATCAACGATGAATTGATTTGATAGCTCATATATTGTTATTCATGATAATGATTCAATATCATCGAGGTGTAATTCATCCCATTGAATTTGTAGACGAAAAATCTCTATGGGATTTTAAATGTCAATATTTTTCATAAAATAAATTTAGAGTTTAAGAGTTCATTACATTTATTCAAGTTGAAAAGAATGGAGGGCGTAGAGTTCAAATTCAACAAAAGGAATGGAGGGCGCAAATGACGTAAAAAATTTTCAACTTCGAAAAAATAATATGTATGGCTTAAAATTTAAATGTACGGTTTAGCACGCGTAAAGGGTCTTGAAATTTACGGGTTTAACGGGTGGGAGCGTGAGTCATGGGGGTCAATCTGAAAGGACCGAGGTTCGCGGGTGGGGAAAATACGAAATTTCCACAAAAAAAACTCAATAATATCAATTTTTTTTTTTTTATTATTATTATTATTGTCGTCTTTCTCTTCTTCCTCAATCATACCATTCCGCGATTCTTCCTCTGCAACTTGGAGCTTGTCTCTCTACTTTGCTTCTCCTCACGTTGTACTCTGTCTGTCAGCGAGGTCCTTCGTCGGACACAGACAACAATGGCTGAAGATACACCGAACCCTTCTCGAGCCTAGCCTCGGAACTGTTCCTCGGACGTCAAAGCTTCGTTTTTCACGTGGGGGGCTGCCCCTTCGCATCTTCCCCGACTTTTCCCCAAAAGAAATTCTTCCACTTTCCATCAGCATCTTTCCACCATCTCGCTTTCATCCCTTCTCTCCCCACCATTGGAATACTTGCTCCATGCTCGCTGGTTCGCTTACGGACCAAGCCTTTTGCTGGGAAACTCCGGCCTCGCCGCCCCGCGAGGGAAAAATGAAGCGCCTCCCCGCCGCGCTTCCCCTGTTCTTGGCCCTCTGCCTGCTCGGGCCCCGCCGCGCCCGCTGCGAGAAGCCTGCGGTGGTCCGGGTCGGCGCCATCTTCACCCACGACTCGGTCATTGGGAGGGCCGCGAAGGCCGCGATGGAGGCCGCGGCCGCCGACGTGAACGCCGATCGGTCGATCCTGAACGGGACGGAGCTGAAGCTGGCCATGGAAGACGCTAATTGCAGCGTCTTCATGGGGACCGTTGAAGGTGAGTTCGGATTTCTTTACCCATTTCCACGCTCAGTAAAAGTTCGAACTTTTCTTTCTCGGTTCAGGATTTCGTTCTTGCAGTTATGTGAATTGTAGTGTGAAAAGGACTCTTCCAGGGACTTCTTATTACTAAACTGGTCGCTTTTGAGGATTATAATTAGCTGGCGTTGACCATGGATGAACAACTTTCTGATTACTCCGTTGACCACGCTCCGCGTTCTTCCGAATACATTAAGGGCCTTGTCGTTGCTTTTTTCCTTTGCTTTAAAGTTTCAATTTTGCTTGTTCCAATTTTGCTTATTCTGTAATGAAACTTTGAATGCTCATCGAGCCATTTTAAGGGGGGGAAAAACTGTAACGAAGATCTAAAAAATTATCTCATCGAACGTATTTCTAGTTCAAGAACTTGATATGCGACAGAATGAACACAGTCGTGGCGATGTAATCCATTTTGATGGTTTCATTATTTTCCTCATTTTTGGCTTCTTCGGATTATACTGGTTTTTGGCTTTTAGTCTCTATAAACAAAAGCAAGCAAGTCAGGCATGGATTTGCATGGTCTTTCACAAGCGTAGCAGGTTCTTTCGTGTTCTGAACTTAGTTGCATAGGCCTGTTCTTTAGTTTCTCTCTGTTCAAGAATTTGTACTCTGAACTCTGTTGCAGAGATTATGACTTGAAATCCGGTTGTTCTGTATCTGGCAGCCTTTAAAGTGATTGGCGAAGAGGTGGTGGCTATTATTGGGCCACAGTCCTCGGCGATAGCTCATATGATTGCCGAGATCGCGGATAATCTCCAAGTTCCTCTCGTCTCTTATTCGGCCACTGATCCGTCACTGTCTGCTCAGCAATTCTCATATTTCGTCCGCACTGCACAGAGTGACTCCTACCAAATGGCTGCGATGGCTGATTTGATTGATTGTTATGGATGGAAAGATGTCATCGCCATCTATATTGATGATGAATTTGGGAGAAATGGGATATATGCTTTGGGTGATGAACTTGAGAAAAAAATGATGAAGATTTCATATAGGTTGCCTTTGCCTGTCCAGTATGATTCAAGACACATTACAGATACACTCAATAAATCTAAAAGATTTGGTCCTCGTGTTTACGTTGTTCATGCAAATCTTGATCCTGCTTTCAGAATTTTTACCATAGCGCAAGAACTGCAGATGATGGGAAGTGATTATGTGTGGCTGACCACGGATTGGGTCTCTGCTACCTTAGATTCATTGTCTCCCAAAAACCAAACATCTATTGAGATTCTGAAAGGGGTAGTTGCGTTGCGCCCCCATACTCCATATTCTGTCCGGAAGAGAGCATTTTTTGCTCGATGGAGAGACATGCAGACGAAAGGGTTAACTGAGTCTGGACTAAATACTTATGGCCTTTGTGCGTATGATACAGTATGGGCAGTTGCGTATGCAATCGACAGGTACATAAAGGAGAATGGAAATTTTACATTCACATTCAGCAACGCCCTTTATGATGAGAAAACAAAGGAAAAGGGGCTTGGAAAGCTCAAAGTCTTTGATGGAGGGTCTCTACTTCTGAAGAAATTGTTGCAGCTAAATTTCACTGGTTTGACTGGTCAAATTTACTTCAGTCCAGACAGGAATGTTCCGAGCGGTGGTTATGATGTCATCAACATAGACCAGAGAGGGATTCATTTGGTTGGATTTTGGTCTAATAAAACAGGTCTCTCAGTTGTACCACCCGAAAATATTGAAGGGGGTCATAGCAGTTATACCCGTGAAGACGAGAAGCTCCATAATGTGACTTGGCCTGGGGGAAAAACAGAAATACCACGTGGCTGGGTGGTGGCAGACAGTGGGAACCCTCTGAGAATTGGAGTTCCAAACAGATTTAGCTTCACTGAATTTGTCATGGAGAACCACAGTAGTCATAAATTCCAAGGATATTGTGTTGATGTGTTCAATGAAGCAAGGAATTTGGTGCCATATGAAGTTCCATACAGATTCGAGGCTTATGGAGACGGACATTCAAATCCCGATTATGACAGTTTTATCAAAACGGTAGCAAATAATGTAAGTAAATCATACTCTTGTAGCCTGAAACGGAGAAAGTGATGAATTTATTGCCAAGATGTGATTGCTATTTTGATGTGCATCACATGAGGTGCATCTGTAGGACATGAAGTCATAATGCATGTGCGCGAGATGGGCTTGATTCTTATTGCTTAAAGTCTCATAGGATTTCTAACTGTATGTAAGCCACAAGAAAAAAAGGGGTTAATATTATCCGAGTAAAATTTTTGTTTTGTCGGTTTCTCCAGAGTAAACATACTCATGCTGGTTGCTTTAGGATTCTGTGGTCTTCTTCTACTGAAGCATGATTAATCCTGGTGAGTCCACCTATATCATTCTTGAAGTTTTAATGTTAGGTGTTTGATGCTGCTGTTGGGGACATTGCGATTGTGACAAACCGGACGAAACTTGTAGATTTTTCTCAGCCATTTGCTTCAAGTGGTCTCGTCATAGTGGCTCCAATCAAGGATTCTAAGTCAAGTGCTTGGGTATTTCTCCAACCTTTTTCAGCTGAGCTGTGGGTTGTTACAGCAGCTTCTTTCGTGATAATTGCTGTAGTCATTTGGATCCTTGAGCATCGAGTGAACAAGCATTTTAGGGGTTCTCCAAAGAGGCAAATTGCAACAATGTTCCTGTGAGCATCCTCTTTGCTTATGGACTTTCACTTGGGGTTTAGATTTCTAAGCATACATTTCACAATGTAAATTTTCCTATTGCAGGTTTAGCTTTTCAACTGTGTTTAAGAAGAACCGTAAGTATATCTTTGTACCTAGAATCATTTTGCTTATCTCTATTCATGATTAAAATACTCGAACCTGGAATTTGATCCTTCTTTTAGATCTGTACAGATTGTCAAACTAAAATATTTCGACAGAATAGATATAGAAAATTGTTTGCATCAACTGAAGCCGGCTTTTTTATGTTCATGCGGCATCTGTTGGCAGAACATATTTATCTATTGTTCTTATTATCTTTACCTAGGATTTGTCAGATGAGACATCTATTTGACCCATTAGTCTATGTTACATCAGATATACAGCATAATCGTCATGGAAAAGGGATTTCATTCACATGTAGATACTTGGCAACAAAAGAATGCTGCTTTTAAAAATTGCATTTCAAGGACAAGTCCACTGGAGGAGTGGTTACTTCATATGTCACTGAATTTCTGCATGTTTCTGATGAAAGGAATTTGCATAAGAACCCATTTTTAAATAAGAGAATATCGATGTGTATACCCGTATATACATTGTCACACACGTAGGTACATGAAGAAATCAGTTTTCTATTTCTTGTAACATCTATATAAGATGTCCCTATGATGGAGTAGATCTGCTACTTAATTATGCTTCATTCTAGAAACTATTAATTAATTGATGCATCCCCTGGATTTTATACATTTGACTGATTTTAGTTGTGCCGCCTAATAACAGAAGAAGATACTGTAAGCCCACTGGGGCGTATGGTAATGGTAGTGTGGCTTTTCTTATTGTTGGTGATCACATCAAGCTACACAGCGAGCCTTTCTTCAATTCTTACAGTTCGACAGCTCTCATCACCCATCACAGGAATTGATAGCTTGATTGTAAGTAATTGGCCTATTGGCTATCAAGTGGGATCCTTTGCTCAAAGCTATTTACTGGAGAGTCTTTACATCTCCCCATCAAGATTAATTCCCTTAGGCTCACCTGAAGAGTATGAAAGGGCACTCCGGCTGGGGCCAAGCAATGGTGGGGTGGCTGCTATTGTTGATGAACAGCCATACGTGGAATTATTTTTATCAAAGCATACTCAATTCGGGATTATTGGGCAAGCATTTACCAGTGGTGGCTGGGGATTTGTGAGTAGCATTTTTACATGTATTGTTTCTGCATTTATGACAGGAACTGCTAAGGAAATTGTTTGGGCATAGCGCAGTTGCAGTAGATGAATTGCAGAAAGTCCTTTACAAAATCAGTTGCCTTCGACATGTTCATAGTAGCTGAAAAAATTTGATAGACTACCACTGCTTCAAATTATTTATTGCATTAACTTTGAAATGATCATCCGCCCCCAAGTTCCCAAAAACTCGACGAGAAAGGTCTTCATTTTATAAATCTACACTCATATTCTGGATCCTTAACATTTGGCCCTTTTTGCTAATTTTGATATCTTTTGCCAATCTGATTAGTTCAGATCAGAAGTTTTGATGATGGACAATACTGCTTGGGGATATCTGAATTTTGACTATGGCTGTTGTCATTCTCTAATGGATGTCTGTCTACATTATTTTTCAGGCCTTTCAAAGAGGTTCTCCACTGGCTGTTGACATATCAACCGCAATATTGAAACTGTCCGAGAGTGGGAAGCTCCAAGAGATTCGCGAGAAGTGGTTTTGCGAAATGGGTTGTCCCGGTGGAAGGGGGCAGGACTCAAAAGCTGAACAGCTCCACTTAATCAGCTTCTGGGGCCTCTATCTTCTATGCGGTGTCGTTTCTGTCACAGCCCTTCTGGTGTTTCTGATCCGGATGATTTACTTGTTTGTCCAGTTCAAGAAGCAGCAAATGGTTACGAGCACTTTGCGCTCAGCATCCTCATATAGCCAATGTTCTGATACACTTTTCAAATTTCTCGACTTTGTTGATGAGAAGGAAGAATCTACTAAGAAAAGCAAGTCTCAAGATGGAAATGCTCAACAACAGCTCCCCTCATCAACATGCGAGGACATTTCATGAAATCGGACGGATTTGCTAAGTTGGTTTTGTTAGGTAAAGCTTTTTGCACTACCTAGTTTCCTATCAGGTATCGTTTATTCCCTCTCAATGTTCAGCGAAGCATGTATATATATAAACCTCTTCCTTCCGTCGGGCACTCATATAAGAAGGCAGTCTGATCAGAATTCTCTGGCTAGATAGCCTCTGGATTCTGTCATTGCGTCAGTTCTTAAGCGCAGATTTTTGGTGTTTGGTATTTGAATAACTGTAATTACATTGACTCGGTTTTGGTCCAAGAGTCTTATTATCCTTGACCTCCATTTAAGAACTTTCTTTTAAGTTTTTCAAGTAACATTACCGCCGCATCCACACAAGAGGGGCAACGACAGTAATCGCATTGTAGCTTGAGCGATGACTACATCCGAGATATGTGGCCTATGAATCATCCGAGTCGATCCTATTCGTAATAAACCTGGACTGCCATCGCTAGTCATGCTCTTGAGTAAGTCATTGCCCATTAGATCTTGCTTTTCTTCTTTACTGGCAGTTTGGAGGGAATTATTTAGTTCGCACGCTAGGTGAATACTGTTGGCGCCAAACTATCACGTGCAGGAATATCCAACAAGGAAGATGCTTAAACTCTGAAAGCAAAGATAAAGAAGCTCATCAGCCACGTGTTCCCAGCACTTGCTCCTGCGCAATAGAAATCCTATCAAGTAATACTTGTCGTGCTTGACCAGCTAACACATTGTCAGTGGTTCATCCAATCAAATTTAAGCGTCTTCCACACGTAGAAAGACTGACGGACGCATACGATGTGACGGATGCATACGGTGTGATGTTACGACGATATGTCACATTGTACATATGTCATATAGGACGCCATCGCCTGCTCAAAAGGGAGCCGTGTCCACAATAAATTCTGCAAAGTCCTCTAAAGGTTGTTGAATCCTCGTCAATGAGAGCAAACGAAGCCAACTTCAAAAATCAAGTGGACCAGAATGCGCTTCTCGAATTGACCCGCTGTCGATCTGCTCATTCTCGAGCATCTCCTCATGTCTCTTCTTCTGTCGCATAGTCTCTGTTACATTGTTTTCACGTTTAATACTAACGTCGTCCACACGTGGAAAGACTTGCCCTCAGTCTTTGAAGAATGGACAGATCTGGCAAGGCCTGCCCAAGTCCAAGCAACCCTTTGCGAGACTTGCAGTCTCCATCTCTTTCCTTGTCTACTCAGGCGAACTCCCAAGTCAAGATCAAGCACAGATTGTCTAGGTCGTCGTCCATCACGACAGCGGAGATTACTTTTCATATCCTGTCCCTTTCCAGGAATCTTTCTTCCTCGACCTCAGGATAATCTGAACCAGGGAAAAGAAAAAAAAAAAAAAATCTGAGAACGAAGACAAAACATCTCTGGGGGATTAGTTATGGCCGCCAAGGTTTGAAAAGTCAGGTGTCCTGGCGGAGTCGCGCTTAGTCGAATCTCATGAAAACTAAGCAACGTGCTTTAAGAAAAATACCATTTTTTAACATTTGTGGTCTCTCCTGCTGCGTGGTTCTCACTCCATAAGACGTCACTTGATTAATCTATTCACGGCAATGATTCCATTGGTGAAAGCCTACTACATATTTGGTGGTGAAAAACGAAGATGTGGCGGAGGTCCCCATCTCCTGCTCTTTTTAGCCCTAACGGAACGCAAAAAGTCTATTCGAATCCGTACTTTTTGAAGTTGTTTATGGCTTGAAACAAAGGTGGGTCGTCTCTCTTTTGGACCTTCTTTACAGAGCAAACATTCCTGAGGCGGCGTCATCGAAAAGATCGAGTCTAGATCGAGCCGATTTTACCCGTACTTCGCCCTAACGCATGCAAGAACAACTGTTGCATCTGGATCCATCCTCACCGGGGAATTGCCAACCGGGGAATTGCCAGGCATCTTCCTCGTCCAACACGCAATGGATTGAGATGGGAATGAAACAAGAATAGGAAACTTCAGTTCCCTGTTTAATGCGGAATCCCACACGACGCATCAGCCAAAGCGCCAAATGGGACCTCTAGGATTGCCAAGTCTCGCACGTTAGGTTGCATTTGCTGACTAGGCGTTTCATTCAGTATCATATTCTGATCACCATCAGCACATTAAAAACACTTACATTTAACGTGCGATATCCAAGAATCTAACTATTTCCCTGAGGACAACTGATGGTCCCCCTACTCGACATGCTGTTGACTCGGAGATGAATTCTTCTCAGTATTCGTCGCCAACTAACAGCGGAAAAAGGGTCTTCTGCTAGGATGCCGTACTGCTCCAAAACACGCTCGGCATCTCGTTCGGTTGGTAGAGGGAGGATTTACCCAGTCACTGTAGTCTTACCTGACCGTTCGCTCGTGGATGCCTTGTCCTTTTCGGAACCATCGGACGAAACACGATATAAACATTTATGGGGCATTGATGTCCCCCCATTTCGTGGCATCAATGCCGATGCTTTATGATGAAGATGAGTCACTTTGGCGTAGATATTTATCCGTGTGGCCATATTCTTTTCTTTTTAATTTTATTTTATATGTTAGGTGTATTCCTGAACTTTGGAGCTTCTCTACAAAGAGTTAAATGGGGCCCTTAGTGGACCCACCTGAAGAAACTCATGAATTCACAAACCCCAATCTCGAGGAGGTGGGTTTTGAGCTCCCCACCTCCCAACTTCCCAGTGTTTAATATGGCCATGTTCGAAACTCAAACGAAGAGTTATTAAGAAGAGCAACGAAGTCCTAAATCGTACTTTCCATCCAGTCAATCTCCATTAACCTTTTCATTTTTAGTGCACTCATTTCCCACTTATCACTCCGCGCACCGTCTCTCCAGGCTCCAGCTGTATCTTACCTAACCATGATGGATGATAAACTGCGCTACTAGGAAAAATACAACTAAACAGCTTAGTGCTTCATTAGTGTTTGTACAGTAGATTCAGAACCAATCTCATAATCATCATCCCTGGTCTTTTCTGACTCTGTACTTCATAACATTTATAAGATATTGGCCCAACATAACTATGAATTGTCTCCATTTGCGCGCGCTCCGCAGATCTCCAGACATCCATACACGCCAAGAAAGGAATCTTGCCATGTCTAGGGAGCCTGGATCGACCCCGAAATTAACCGAGGTGTGAAAGGAACAAATTGGAGGATTAAACAAAGGAAGATGCCGAGATTCCGAGCAGGTGAAAGTTGCGTGCGGGATAAATATCATACAGGGGAGGGGTCGCCCCAGGTTGTGGCCCTCGAGAACGTCCTTTGCGTTTGCGAAGTGTTCTGTCGTTATTGATGCCTAGTGGAGTGAAAAACTACGCGATGGCGTCTCTTACACTCGGTCCACGGACGGGACAGGGCTGCTGTGTCGTTATAATTGCAGCATCGATACCCCTGTTGACCACGGCCCACGTGGTGGGTCCTTCCTGCGGTCTCGTCTGTAAAAGAGAGACCTTTTCTTCTGGCATTCTTTATTATTTCCTGCTAATAATATATTATTTATCCGTAATTTATCCTTTGATGACTTTTTCTTTTCTTTTTTTCAGAAAAGGTCGTTCTTGAGGAAAATTCTAAATAAAGAGTTGGAGTATTCCCATTTTCTCAAATAAAAAAAAATATTTTTAATAAGGATTTGAAGTATCATTGTTTTCTCAAATAAGGATTCATATTGAAACTTGCTTAAAATAAGACCTGAATTTATCATATCGATGTCAAAGAAAAGCCCAACCTTACTAGCCGAACACCATTTTTGTCTTTTATTTTTTATTTTATTTTGTTTTATTTTTTCCTCTTCCCTTTGTCGGCCATGGTAGAGGTCGCCGGACTTAGACGAGGGCGAGGGTTGCCCTTGCTTGAGGCCAGAACATCAACGAGGTGTGGCAAGGGAGGGAAGAGGGAAAAAAGGAAAGAGAAAAGAAAAGAAAGCGGAAAAAGAAAATAAAAGGTAAAAAATGAAAATAAAAACATACTTAGAATTTTTTTGACTAAAATACCATTTTTCCAATGATCGGAATAGTAATTGGTTGGCCAAAAGTCTTTATTTGAAATGATTTAGCCACGTCAAATCCTTGTATAAAATTTTCCCCGGTCATGATGAGCAATTCTAACTTCCATTCGGCTTTCATGTCATAGGTTCCTTAATTTTTGGAATTTGAAATCTATTCCGTGACAGGTTTTAGGGTCTACTCAGATTCCTCTTGTACTTTTAATTGAATGATTGGGATGAATCATCACATTTAATGACTACTATTTGCTACAATTCACTAATCACAATTCATATTTAGATATTAAAAAATATTTACAAAGTAAAAGTCTCAATCATGGATATTGCTGGAAATAGAAGTTCAAACTAGCAATTTCAGATTACATGCTTATTGTTGGATGTCATAGGATGTTGCAGGATTACGTGAAAACATAAAAAATTTATATTTGTGATGTCATAGTGGTTTTAGAACTATGTGAAGACCTAGTTGTCTTCGAGAACAACTTATAATTTTTGGGACCTGTAACCTACTACATGTATATCTTAGAACCTAGAATTAGTTCTCGGATTTCCAATTTCACCTTAAAACCATACTTAACCCTAGTTTTCAGATTTCTATGATCCGCAATATTCCAAAAAAAAAAATTAGTTTTGTTTATCTATGTTAATAGTAAATTTCTTATGTGATAGTGTCTAATGAAATGTACGATTGATCATAAATTTCCTTTACATTATGTAAAATTTTGTAACCCACGCGTTGATAATTTTCCTTCCTCTCATAATTTGTTTTTTTTTTACAAACAAATCTAAGTATTGATCATCTTAACATCTGCGACTTTCCTTTAACATTAATTAATTACAAGGGAAAACCAATTTTACGAAGAAAATCTGACAGGACATGTGTTTCTTTTCTTTAGTTTCTGTCATTCGTTCCAATGATTCACATTAAATGCGAGACCGGTCTCATAAAAACACTTAGTTGACTAGAGGATTGCCTCGCTCCACAGGTTAATTAAACCATATCGCCTCTATCCTCTTTCTTTTCTCGGGAGATCACTATCGACACAAAATCCCCTTTCCGTGATTGTAGTGCACTGTAATACCACTACAATAGACAGCTTTCCACGACTTACATCAAACCTTCCCTAGCCCAGTCCTAATGATCTGAACATATTTTTTATCAGGAAGACCTACTCACCCACTTCCACACGGAATAATCACAAAATGATAAGCGAAACTCCCGGAAACCAATGCCAATCGAGGCTTCGGTCCCCCCCAATTAACTTAGGTCAAAGAAATATACATGATTATCGTTTACTCATGTCGCCATCGTTTAGTACCTAATGTTTGCCCCCATGACCAATTTTTTTTTCTTCCTCTCGCTCTCTCTCGCTCTATATGAATGGAATATTAAGGAAGGCAGGCTCATGCAAGGCACAAAAGTCCATATAAGCCCAAATAAAATTTTCATTCACGAACAGATCCCCACATGTTTCACACGGGGCGGGGCCCACACCTCAATTTTCGCCCCCGAATTAACCCGGAGGCGGAGGGCCCCACTTTCCTCCACAAATCAAAAAAGGAATAAAAATAATCCCTTCCCCATTTACCGAGTCAGCTAAAATAGAGGCCAACGTGTCCTGAAGTACATCGCCAGCCGATAGATCAAGCGGGAACCCCATCCCCGACGCTGACGTGGCCCGATCGGGACCGTCCTCCCGCTCTCCACCCGTCCCTTTCTCAGTTTCCACGCCTTATATAATCGTGTTATTTTTTGCCGTCTTCTATGGACACCACATGATGCTCGACGGTTCTCGTTCGATCGACCGAAGCGAACCTGAACGACGGCCTGGCTAGCTTTCCAGGACATTCACACACCTGTCGTTTTATATGTTCCAAAGCGAGACGCTAATGATGGCAGGGAATCCCACTTTACTTGAGGCTTCCGCACTATTCTGGCGTTGAGGTTCTCTTTTTCAAGCCACTCTTGTGTCTTTACTACTCCTCCTCCTCTACTTTCTTTCCTTTCTTCAAGGATTTTTGTCTGGCCGAATGAGGTTTAAATACACGTGATCTGAACCGAGCTGGAACCAGCCCGAAACCCGTTTGGTTATTTTGGGTGTGTGTGTATGTGTCTATATGTACGTGTTGGAAAATCTGGGTTCCCGAGGTAATCTCCGAACGCTGTAACCCAGTAATGTATTGGATTCTGTTCTCTTTCTCTGGCCTGCCAATCAATGCGTGCGTTGTCGTGTGCGTGCTCGGTTCAAAGTTGCGTCTTTTCGCTTGATGGGTTTCCCTTGTTTTTTTGGCTTTTTAGGCTCTGTTTCTTGATTGGGTTGTGACGGACGGTGAGTAATGGATGGTGGGTCTTGTACACGTATAGCAGTACCGAAGTTTAATAATTGATTTTTTTCCGGAAAGGCCGTTTCGCCGGTGTTCCCTAGGTGGGTATTGATTCTTGGTAGTTGTCGCCCACGAGCTGGTTTGCATGTCGATACTCTTGTCCACTGTTAATGTGAGAATTCTGCTCGCTTGGATGGAATTGTCGGCATGAAACTTCTCCTTGCGTGTCTGTGCAATTTGCAGGTCGGCTTCATGTCATGCGTCCGATGCCCCGCGATGTTGGTGTTAGATGAAGAGTAGCGAGGTTTTCGGAGACATGGAGGTGGCCCTGAGAGCTAACCGGAGCCTCCTGTTCATGAGAAGAACGCCATGTCTGTTGCTGGGGACGTGTTTGTGGCTGGTCATGGGAATCCTCGCCGATGTGGCTGGGAATTCCAGCTCTAATTCTTCTTCTCCGCCTTCTTCGTCGAGGCCGAGTGCTGTGACCATAGGTTCTTTATTCACTCGGGATTCCGTGATCGGAAGAGCCGCGAGACCAGCAATTCAAGCTGCAATCGACGATGTCAACAAGGATTCGAGCATTCTTGCCGGTACACAATTGAACCTTCTCGAGTATGATACGAATTGCAGCGGATTTCTCGGAACCGTTGAAGGTACTCTCTGAAGCTTTGCACTCTGTAGAGATTAGACACCATGCTATAGCAACAAATCTTACTTGAAACCTGAACTGTTATTGCAAGTTCAGAAGATCTCGTAGCTGGTGGTATATGAGCTGACACTAGTTGCTTCTCATTCACTTGGTTTCGTGAATTGGTTTCGGTAAATCCTACTTTGAACCTGGAATGTTATTTATCTGTACCGCAGTGAAAGGGAAATTTTTCAGAGTAATCCCCGGCTTCACTGAAAAATTTTGAGGAATGGTGCAAAATGTGAGTAACCTACTGATAATTGTGAAAAAAGTTAAATCGAGCTATCAGATGAGAAAAAGAATGGACTATGTATTGTGCATCGCGTTTCTTCCGTTCAGAGTCCATTCATTAACAATTGCAATATTTCATTTGTAGCTTTGCAGCTCATGGAGAATGACGTGGTTGTTGCCATAGGCCCGCAATCCTCTGGAATAGCTCACGTCATATCCCACGTAGTTAATGAGCTTCATGTGCCGTTGCTTTCGTTCGGAGCGACTGACCCAACTCTGTCTCCGCTACAGTACCCTTATTTCATCCGTACCACGCAGAGCGACTCTTTCCAGATGTATGCGATCGCGGATTTGGTTGAATACTATGAGTGGAGGGAAGTAGTTGCAATCTTCGTAGATGATGATTACGGCAGAGGTGGGGTTTCAGTCCTTGGCGACGCTCTGGCAAAGAAGCGTTCCAGGATTTCTTATAAGGCCGCCTTCACTCCTGGCGCCCGGAAAGTGCAATCAAGGAATTGTTGGTCGGAGTGAATAACCTGGAGTCCAGGGTGTATGTTGTACACGTGAATCCTGACACTGGTCTTCAAATTTTTTCGATTGCCAATAGTCTTGGGATGATGGCTGGCAGTTATGTTTGGATTGCCACTGATTGGCTTCCTTCGTTTTTAGATTTATCTGAGACAGTCGATGCCGATAGGATGAATCTCTTGCAAGGAGTTATAGCTCTCCGTCATTACACGCCAGAGTCAAGTAAAAAGAAGAGCTTCTTGTCTCGGTGGAAGAGCTTGAAGTTCGAGACTACGGCTACCCCTAATTCCTATGCTCTGTATGCATATGATTCCGTTTGGTTAGCTGCCCGTGCTCTCGACACTTTTCTCAGTGAAGGTGGAAACATTTCCTTCTCTGACGATGCAAAGTTGGTTGGCTTGAATAGAAGCACATTGAGCTTCTCCACTCTCCGCGTCTTTGATGGAGGGACGAGATTGCTTCAGATACTTCTTACTACGAACTTCACAGGTTTAAGCGGTGAAATCCAGTTTGATCCGGATAGGGATCTGATCCACCCGGCAATGGATGTTCTAAATATTGGGGGCACAGGGAGCCGCAGGATCGGATACTGGTCCAATTACTCTGGTCTTTCAGTCGTCCCTCCTGAAACGCTATATGACAAGCCGCCTAATAGATCGGCGAGCAGTCAAAATCTTTACGGTGTAATATGGCCCGGTGAAATGACATTGAAGCCTCGAGGATGGGTATTCCCTAACAATGGGAAACCTCTGCAAATTGTAGTGCCGAACCGAGTGAGTTATAAGCAGTTTGTAGCGAAAGACAAGAATCCTCCAGGTGTGAAGGGATTTTGCATTGACATCTTTGAGGCGGCCTTAAACTTGCTGCCTTATCCAGTTCCGCATGTGTACATCTTATTTGGAGATGGCAAGGGCAACCCTACCTACAACGATCTAGCTTATGCGGTTGCCGAGGAAGTAAGTATCTTATTTAAAGAGTTACTTTTATTCGACAAGTAGCTAACTCGATCTTAATTTACTGTAGTTTAGAGGAATTAGTCAGAAGTCTGATTTCTTTATGTTGGCTCAGGAAGTCATTGGTTCTTTAGCAATTCTATTTGAAATCAAGATTGTTTTCCCTCTTGCTATGTCAGAAATTTGATGCGGCTGTTGGAGATATTGCAATTGTCACAAACAGGACAAAGGTTGTGGACTTCACTCAGCCATACATGGAGTCGGGGCTTGTCGTCGTTGTTCCTGTGAAGGAGGAAAAATCTAGTCCCTGGGCTTTCCTCAAACCATTTACGTTACCGATGTGGTGTGTCACCGGTGCCTTCTTCCTCTCCGTGGGGGCTGTGGTTTGGATTCTTGAACATCGGCTTAATCCAGAATTCCGAGGCACACCGAGGCAACAACTCATTACCGTATTTTGGTTAGTTTGTTTGATTCATCTCAAGTTTTTGTTTAAGGAAGGGCAGTTACATGATGTTGAAGTTTCTGTGGGAGCGTCTATTTCCCTTTTGAATGATATTTAACAGCAAGGACCAAATAAAATTCCTACTTGGGATTTCTCTGTAACTCAATGTGCTTACTTTGTGGCTCTGCTTAACAGAAACATATTCTTACACGGAAACTTCTTCTGGTCTTTGCAGGTTTAGTTTCTCAACTATGTTTTTCTCGCATAGTGAGTACCCTATGCCTCATGCGTTGACTTTTCTGCATAAAAGATCTTCATTCTTGCTAATTGTTTCAGAGGAAAGATTTCATGACTTTTCTAATTAACCTGACCAGGAGAGAACACTGTGAGCACCTTGGGACGGTTGGTGTTGATCATATGGCTCTTCGTGGTACTGATAATCAACTCAAGCTACACGGCTAGTTTGACGTCAATCCTCACAGTGCAGCAACTGACATCTGGTATTGAAGGGATCGACAGCTTGATATCGAGTTCGGACCGAATCGGAGTCCAAAAAGGGTCATTTGCGCGGAATTATCTCATTGATGAGCTTAACATAGCGGAATCTAGGCTCGTTACATTGGAAAATGAGGAAGATTATGCAGTTGCTCTTGAGAAAGGATCAAATGGAGGTGGAGTCTCAGCTATCGTCGACGAGCGTCCTTATATTGATCTTTTCTTGTCCAGCGCAAACTGTGCATTCAGGACAGTGGGGCAGGAGTTCACAAGAAGTGGCTGGGGATTTGTAAGTTCCTGAACAATTTTTTCCTTGCCTCTTCATCGATTAATAATTTTCTGAGGAATAGAAATCGAAGCTCATTTAATCAGGCGGTGCAAGATGATTTCTCTTTTTGTCGGCAAAAGCCACACTTTTATCATGAACACGATGATTGGGAAGAAACAGGTTGCAGTTCCAGAATTTGGGCTGTGCTTCAGTAGCAGATAAAGAGTAATGTGAAGATTTACTGAACGTGGCATGTTGTCACATGTCGGATCATTCAAAAAAGATTCTTCACTTATCTCATTGTTAATGTTTTTCTGATTGCTTCCTTGAGATGTAACACGATCTCAACTGGCACAAAAACTAATGTGGTTCTTGGCATGCAATCTCCTTGTTTCAGGCGTTCCAAAGGGACTCCCCTCTCGCAGTTGACTTGTCGACGGCAATCCTTCAACTTTCCGAGAATGGCGATCTCCAAAGGATTCATGATAAATGGCTATCGGCCTCCGAATGCTCGGCTGAAGTAAATTCAGAGGAGGACAACCGGCTCTCTCTGAGCAGCTTCTGGGGCCTGTTCCTCATTTGCGGCATTGCCTGTGTCCTTGCTCTCGCTTGCTTCTGCTGTAAGGTCTTCTCTCAGTACCGCAGATTCACCCCCGGGACTGAGGAACCCGAGATTGAGATCGAACCTGCCAGTACTCGACGCCCAGGTCGCGCGACTAGCTTCAAGGACTTGATTGACTTTGTAGACAAGAAAGAAGAGGAAATCAAGCACATGCTGAAGCGGAAGAGCAGCGAGGAGAAGCGACAAGCCAGCCACTGCTTGGATGGGCATTCGTCGCACTCTGCCGCCTAAGAAGATTTTCTCTGGCCATCACACGTTCTTGTATTTTCTTCTCTATTAGCTGTAGGATGTGCGCAGAGTTAGAGTATAGTTGTACATCTATATCGCATTAAGTCGAGTTTCCACGCGTTAAAACAAGTGGAATCATGGAATACACACGAAGGTAAACGAATTTGCGGAAGAAGGCTGCCTTTTTGTGCGATGCGTTGATGACTGTCAAGTGTCAACGCCAAAACACGTTCTTTTCGCTGGAAGAGACTGTTAAAGGTCTGCTCTTGCTGAGAATCAGAGTTGCTCTGTATCGCAGTTGAGAGTGTCCATGCAACGGAGAAGTCGATCCACGAAATTTGATCTAGAGATCGATCGTGATTCACAGTTCGCATCATGCAGTCGCAAACAGAGTTCTCGGAATGATGTAACCTCACATCAAGGAGTGATCAAGATCTGGCAGTATCTAGTCATTGCTGAAATACTTCTAAGCGTCGTGGATAACTGAAATAATCAAGAACAAGGTAACGCGGCTTGTGTACTCCGATCAACCGGGGCTCATTTCCTTTTACTCGCCACGACACAGCTGAGGGTGATTCAACAAGGCACGGCATTTTGCGTCTTGTGCTCCTGCGAGCCCGACCGCTTCGGTCCAGGCTCCCATGTCGGCCTAGGCAGAGCGGACCGTCCTATCCACGTCGCTCGACTCCTACTTCGGAGGGCGAGGTGGTCTTTGATTTTCGCCCCAGAACTCAAGGATGGTTCAAGTGCTGCTTCCTCTTGTCTGGTCCTCTTGAATCCATTTTGTAGGTATTGTTCCTGGTTTTCGCGTTCTGCCTCCTCTTATCTCCAATTTGTTCGGTTGGTTTTCTATCGTTTCCAATGTTGCAACACATCCTAATCAATGTTCTGTTTCACGTCACAGGGTAGTTCGGGGCATAAGACTCCTGTTAAAGTGAGAATTGCACCGACGCAAAGAGACACCACCTCGCAAATATAAGCCTTCAAAGTTTTCAAGATCCTCCTAGAGGGAAATCATTCAAAAGCTAATGCGGTCAATTTAGTCTTAAGCTTCCTAATTGACAAATTTAATTTTTAAACATTTTGATGATTTGCCAATATAGTTCTTTCGACCATTTTTGATCGAAAATCGCTAACATGGTAGCCCACTTAGCCTTAGCCATCCTGCATGGACGATGGACGACTCATGTTGCGTGAACGATTTTTGCAAATTTTCTAAATTTTTTCTTCACTTTTCCCTTTCTTTTCTCTGTTGGCCATCGTCAAGGCCTTGGAAACAGGCGAAGGGAAATAAGGAAAAATGAAATAAACAAGAAAAGGAAAGGAAAGGATAAGAAAAGGAAAAAGAGAAAAATTCATAAAATTTAAAGAAAAGGTAGGGTCAGCATCGACGTGGAAGATTAATCTTTTTTTTTTTTTAAATTCTAAATTCTTAGTTTTTTTTTTCTTTCCCTCACATATGACGTCCTATGTTCATTAATGATTTATAGTAAAAAAAAAAGAATGGACAGAATGACCGCAATGACAAACTTCAAAGGTGGAAAAGTATTAAAAAAATCATAAACCCATTGTATTTGTGCAATTTAATTTTAAACTTTTGAATTAGACCAATTTAGTCTTAAACTTTTTGCACTTGTGTTAATTAAGTTCATCCAACCAATTTTGACCGAAAATCGTTAACATGAACGTTAATCATCTTACGTAATGTGACCGATATGTAAACACATTTTTTTCAAAATTTTTAAATATTTATGAGTTTGCTTATTGCTTTTTTTTTTTTTTTTTTTTTTTTCCTTTTGCCTACTAGCCACAAGCGAGGGGCTTGGAGTCCTCGTTGGTCGACAGGGAAGGTGTCAGCCTTTGCTTGGACATGGGCTAGGGGGTAGAGGCCCTCGCTTGTGGCCAGCGATAAGTGACTGACAATGTAGTCGGCTCATAGTTGGGGAAAAAATAAAGGAAAGAAAACAAAAAGAAAAGTAAAAAAAAAACAAAAAAACAAAAAACAACCATAAAAAAACTTAGAAAAATTAAAAAATTTATCCATGTGAGTGGTGATCATGCCTCATAGGAGAATGACTGACGTTAGTGATTTCCGATCAAAGTTGGCTGCATGAACTCAATTGACATAAATACAAAACGGTTAGGACTAAATTTGTCATTGTACAAATATTTGAATAACACGAATGAAATAGGTTTATAAAATTTTTGATACTTGTCCCATCAAAATGTTTATGACTAAATTGGAGAAATTAAAAATTTTAGAACTAAATTGGTCATTGTACAAATATGTTTAAGACTTTTTGGACAATTATCTCCGCTCCGAGAGACATGCCAAAAAAGTCATCTCTACTAAGTTCGAGTTTGTCGAATAAACCAAATTTTGATTGAAGAAAAATTGAAAAATGCCTTAGGTATAGTACTCCTTTCCACATAAACATCATACCTAGTTGCTGCCAACAAAATTTCTATCAATGCTAGAGACAACCCCAACAAGCATTGAAGAAGAGAACAATCAAATTGAAGGCAACCTCAGGGATAGAAATTGAATATTGAAGGGGAAAAGAAAAAGTAAATCCGATGCTAGCCAGAATGTGAGCTGCTCTGCCCTTGATAGGAAGTCATATAATTAAAACAAAAGCATCCTCAAATTCCACAACAGTAAAAACCCTAAACCTAGCTAAACAGAATTCCTTTTTTCCTCTTGACATTACAAAAGGTACTGAAGTTAACAACGGAATTAATGGAGTTCTTTGATTATCTTTGTTCAGAGAAGTCAATTCCCGAACCTCTTATCGCCGCGCTTGCTTTGGAGAATGTTTATGGCCGTTGAGTGCTTAAAGTAGACTCCAAATACAGCAACGAGGATCAGACGAGGTGCGTTCTTGACTTCTCCAAATAACTCTGAATTAATATACTGTCCCTTAATCGCCTCCTCTCTCATTGAAAATCACCTCCTCATTCTTGCTCTTGCCTTCTACATTAAACTGTTCAACAGAGAGAGGAAGCATTAAATGTTTAAGAGAAGTAAGTCAAAGGAGATAGTCAAATAAACATTCGTGAAGACGAGCAAAGCAATCGAAGAAGATTCTATCTTGTTCAGAGATGGTGGAGACATAACATCACGCATTTGGTATTAGGGTTATTGATATTGCTAAACTACATGAGACAATTGTTTGTTTCCACAGACAGCGAACAAAAATAATATAGGAAAGATTTTTCCTCCATGGATAGAAGAACAGAGAACAAACCTAGATTCATAACGATGCATTTTTCGACTTTCAGAGCGATAATACCATCAACCCATGCGAAAAACTTAAAACCTAATGCACCCAACAAAGGCAATGCTGCTTGATTTCGAAAAGCAGATTGCCATCTACCTAGAATGTAGAAGGTAAAACTTACCCAGAAAACAAGGAGATAAAAGAAACTTCAGGATGAGATGATGTTATTCTACTGAAAAAGAAAGAGATGAGATGATTTTTGACTTACCAATGTGCATGAGAAGTTAATTGTTTTCAGGCGATAAAGAAGCCCTAATCCTCTCGACAGTGCAAGCAATCAAATTGTTAACAGTTGCGACCGATCCCAGAGAAAGCTTAGCAGTTGGGACTGAATCGACCAGAATTTGAAATGCAACAGTCAAGAGAGATCCACCGGATGCCACTTCGCCACTGCCTTGTGAGCCATCAGGAAGTATGGAAAACCCTGAGGGAAGAAGAGCCACATAATCGGGATCTCCACCGTTTAGAACCACATTCATCGCGACGATATCAACCGGAGCATATACCACGAAAGAGCCCGTCGCATCAGTGCAGCTCTCTTGCAATATCAGCATGTTGCTTTGGCTTGAATTTGCACTCTGGAAAAGATTTACAACAAAAGGATTTGGTTAGATTGGTAACTGAAGAATTTAGCTGCAACATTAGGATAGACACAAAGCTCACATTTACTCGCAACAGAGACACACAGTTGCCGGTGTCCCGGCCATTGGCGATGTGTGCCATTTCTTGAACAGTCCCTCCATTTGAGAGAATATCCCACTGCATAATAGCAAAAAGATAAGGGCATTAGATCAACTTTACAAGAGCTTCCATTTTGCTTATTAATCCAGGCAAAATAAATACCACAGTCGAAAGGACATTTGATGCTTTATAAAACAAAATCTTCGGTTAAGAAAATGAATGAACGATCATTTATGAGTTCTATCATTAACCAATTAAGGTGATGAGATGTAGCATGATATCTTATGTAGGACATTCTAGTCCTACTGGAATGCATTTCAGGGAAAAATCATGTATAAGGAATTTTGGACAATGTTAGCTAATTAAGGCATCAAATGAATTGCTGATCATCAAACTGCATCTCTCTCCATTATTCATGCATCTGGATGTGGAGAACAAGGAGGAACCAAGAACATGAATTCGCAAACCTCGCTCGATGTGTATTGAGAGAAAAATGTCTAGTTGACTGTACCCTGATAAGATACTTCTAAGGCAAAAGTCTCAAATTTAACATCCTAATAGAAAAAAATTAAGAAAAAACACAGGAAGCTGTACATATTAATGGCAATGAAGAATATTTGCATAGAATCTATTAAAAAATCCATTTAAAGAGCTCAACTTACACTTCCTAGCTTGTCAAGTTTACCAACCACACAAGCAGATTATTGTTTCCATCAATGTGATATTGAAAAAAGTAAGTTCTTCAGATATCTTTCCATTTATTCACCTTCTCATACTAAAATCAACATATGCTAGAGACTTGTTAAGGAAAGAAAATTGCGTAATGCACATGTACAGCTCATAAAATTTTTCCCTACCTCACTTCGAGAATTCTCGTCACGAAGGAAATCGAAGACCTGCTTGGGGGAAACCGGCAGCCAGAAGGAAGTGGCAGCACACAGAACTATTCCGGGAGGCCTGCCCGGATCATCCACACTTTTCCGAGTCATCACACGAACGTCGTCTGCTCCGGTTCCAGATAATGTCGTCCATGTTTGAGCTGTAGATGCGCTGACTCCGGCACAAAAGCTTATTACCATCCTCTCAGCCAGCTTCATCATGCTTTTTCTCCCTTCGGGACTCGTTATGACTATGGAATAAAGCAACAAGTCAATAGTTCAAACTCATTCAACCCTCAATGCTTCCAAAATGTTATTGCGGAAAAACTTTGACGGTGTATATTGCATTGTCTACACTGCAACCTTAGCTAACTCAAAAGCTAAAACATCTTTGCAACCAACGAAATTAATGGTAGCATAGCCTTAGTGAAAACCGGTACTCACAGACAAAGCACTTGGTCACTATGGGTACTATATAAAGCCCTCAGATCTTAATTGAACCGAAACTCGTGAGAGAACCGATGAAAAATTAATCAGAAAAATAACACGCATGATCGTTTGAAAGGAACGTGAAAAACCCTTGATACAAGAGAGAAGTGGCCTTAGAAAATTTGTGAATGTAGGCCACAAACTAAGAGATACAGAACATTGATTTGCAATCAAATAAAAAAAAAATATCGGCGTTCATAATCAAATGAAAAAAAATCAATCAAAATAAACCGTGAAGCAGAGTCGAAATCAAAACATTACCACCAACATCTCCGCTAGGAATATGAGTTGCCATGGCACTTGCGAGACGTTCACATTGTCGATCTAACGTAGCAACCCAGCGTTTGGCCCCGAAAGCATGGCCAGAGCCAACAAGCTGCTTGTATAGGTTATGCACTCCTCTATCATCTACTTCCACATGCTCAAGCCATGTGACCTACACCATGATTTTATTCACTTAGCTTTTCTATGGAATGATATAGGTGATACGGAAATCAAAAGAGAGTAAAAGATTCATTATACCCTAGAGTATCCGTTCGGCATTTCTTGAATTAGACATCCTGAAGGCTTCCTGCGGCATCGAACCGCTGGGTTTGGGCGTGAAGTGTCCAAAGAAACATCAACCACTGCCCAAGTCCCATCCCTATGTTTCTTGCAGTAGCGGACGAAATAAACTTCCCGAGTCGGAACAAGCGGCGACGGAACTTGAAATTCAGCCGTCACCTAGGAATTCACGAGATCAATCAATCATATAATTGGATACGCTAATGGGTGCTAAGTGCTCACTAAATTCCCAAAGCTCAACTGTCTTGCTTAATTATTCATAACCACGCCAATTTTGGGCATTGGTTTGATCTACTTAAGTTTGTATGAGAAGAAACACGATTCATACGAAATGAATGCACATACATACCACTTGCAAGGCTCCATTGTAATTCCCTGCCACCCCAGTTGATAGTACTTCCAAAGTCATAGCTCTTGACACAATGCTTGAGAACATAGTGGACCACTGGTTCTGCAAACAAATATCATCAATGAATGATCGAAAGGTGCTTTGAATGAAAAATTTTGCTCAATGGAGCTATCAACGCGACCAATTAAAAATGGAAATCCTACCACATCCATGAGAATCTCAACAAGATTGATGTGATTCATGATGATGACCCCGGTTTGTCGCGAGGCTTCGCGCTTAAATCCGGTGGGGTTTGTTACGATCCCACGAGGAAATGCGCGAATGTACTCATCTTCATTCAGCACGCTTGAAGAGCCATCAGGTCCTGCAATCCACATGGGCTCTCCCACCTGCGCCATTCGGATTAGTTCCTCCATGGCCGCCACGGCCAGCTCGATTATCATCGGCTTCTCGGCTTCAGTTGGTGCAGGGATTGATCGGAATAAGTCCCCGCTGCCATAAATGTCACCCCCGACACCTGACTGGCCCGAGAAACTTCCAAAACCAAGCTCAAGTGGGCGAGGAGGAACCGAAGAAGGAAGAAGAGGGTAGTTCGCTATGGGCTTGCCTACATACTTTGCAGCTATTGCTGATATCCTATCAATCTGAAACCAAACTAAGAATCAAGATATAGTTTAAGTAAAAGACAATCTTCAGCTGAGCAAAGTTCTGGTTACTGCCAAATATCCAGTTTGCTGTTGGGAAAAACATTACTTCAACAAGTGGTACTGGATCGCGTACCGACTAACAACAGTCCGCACTTTTTTTCAAAGTGCACAGTTGTCATCAACTCGGACACTGCATAGGAAAACAAAAGTTCTTTCCATCTCTAATAAAAACCTAAGAAATTAATTTACCTCTTCTCTCAGACGTGCATTTTCAAGCCTCAAGTGATGTTCATCGAAGGACATCTCTCCTATGGCAGTCGGGCCTCCACAGTTGGGACAGGAAGCGTTGGTGAGCGCTTCCCGGTACCTCATGTTATCAGCCCGGAGCTTCTCGTTCTCGCTGCGGAGCTGCGTGTTCTCGTGGCGCTCATGTTGGGTCTGAGAGAAAACAATTAGAGTAAGTTTGAATCTTAGGAAATTTTAGAAAAAAGCAAGTACCAAAACAAATGCAAAGCTGGTAGTCACTGTCGCAGATCCATGCACTTTCCGTATTCCGAAGGCGAAATTTATCTTTCCTTAATTCAGGTTTAGGTACATCGTATTGGATTCATGGTGGCCATGATCAGATAGCGTAGGGCCAACGTTAATCTCATGTAAGCGTAATGTCCAGTGGTTTCCAGAAGCAAAATGCTGCGAAGAATTATTCAAGATAATTCGGTGAGCCTTGAAACTTCTAAGTACCACCATTCTCAACTGCTCTAGAAAGCAATATGGGAAATGTACATGCGGGCGTTCTAAATTATTTGGTAAAACAGAAAATACACTTGTATTAGAGACTTCTCATCAATCTCTGATGTTAGAATGATCGGAGATCAACTGTTGTAATCAGAGAGATTTTTGTGTAATTAAGCTTCTTTCTCCAAAAACACCAACCATTGTGTCGTTTCATTCTTATATTTTTTGGTTTTTTGAGGGGCTAACGAAGGTATTCATTTTATTTACCTTCCTTTTTTTTTTGGTCTGTAATTACCTTCATTTGAGTGCGCTTGTTTTGGAACCAAAACTTGACTTGCAAAGGCTCAAGCCCTAATTGACGCCCCAGTTCCTTCCTTTGCTTATCATCCGGGTGTGGACACTCCTTGAAAAATCTAAACCCAAAAACAAAATCGCCAAATTATTAAGAAACACGTAAAAAAAATCTAACCCAAGTAAAAAATCGCCAAATCATTAAGGAACATGCAAAAAAAAGAAGAAAAAAAAAGCACAATTCAGGGCAAAACTCACGCTTCCATTTCTTGAATCTGGTGCTGGGTGTGACGATGGTAGCGCTTCTTCTTCCGGCGCTCATCCTGCAGATCGTCGCCGGAGGGCGGCCCCTCATGGTTGTCGCTGCCAGACTTGGTGCTATCGAAGTCGTCGTCCTGGAGGCGAGCGAGCTCGCTCTCCGACGGATTCTGCGCCATGTCTAGAGGGTGAAGCGGTGGACCACCACCGCCCTCCATCAAGTTTTGCTGGAATATGTCCATCATAGATATCTCCTTTAAAGATTCCCAACCAAACGCTTATGGGTTTTCAATCTAAAAAAAAAAAAAAAAAAAAAAGAGGAAGAGAGACAATGCAGAAGTGACTACTCTCAAAGAAAGCAAGGGAAAAAAATCAGATATATGTCCTAATTAACACATGAGTGAATATGTGAGAGAATGTTTTGGGGAGATAATGGGGGAGCATAATGGCAACAAGGAGTGATGTATACAAAGGAGAAAGGGGGAAGCATTTAAAAAGAGGCTTGAAATAAAGTTGGATATGACTCTAAAAGGCAGGCAAAAAGAGAAAAAAAGGAAAAGCATTAACCATTCATGGGCAGGTTTGATAATGAAAAAATGAGCAACTAAAACTGCAATGTAATGATACTGCTAAAGAAGCATGAGCGAGGGTCTTTGAATTTTCACATACTCCAATGTTTTTCTTCTTAATTTTCGACAGCATAAGTGAGAGGGTGAATGGGTTACACGTAGGAGTGGCGATGGAACTGGAATTCACGCGTTTTCCCGAAAATCGAGATGGATTTTTCTTGAAATAGCAAAACATTGAAAGGGAGAAATATGGGACATCGAAATAAAAAAAATAAAATAAAAGAGATTTATCGCGAAACGGAGAAGAGACCTTTTGACTTCTCCAACCTGTAAAAGGATGATGAACGCAGGATCTAATGATCCGTCGAGAATGAGGTGGAGAGACTGGCACGATTCTTGTGTTTCAGGATACAAGAACGGCCTTTTATCTTATAAAGGATGAGAAATTTGCAACGAGAGAGAGTGTTGATTTATCAGTGAACTGAAAGGCGAAATGAAAACAAAAGGGAGGAAAAGAAAAGGAGATCACAAAGATCCCAACACAACGATGAGTTTCATCACCTCCGCAAAGTTTCAAGAGAACCAAGACTGACCTGAGCAATCCCGAACCCGCCTGCGTTTCCGCTGATGCCGATCATAGGAGACATGTCTCTCGCTGGAATCATGATGCGGGCGGGCATTTTTCTCAGTATTCTCTTGGGTTTTCCTCGTATGAACAGTGGTGATTTTAGGGCTGGAACTTGGTGAAGATTGTGTCTGGAGGTCTGAGAATGGGACTAAGTATGAGGTCACTGCAAGTTGGGGAGAGAGAGAGAGAGAGAGAGCCAGGCAAGTCTTGACTTTGGTCTAAGTGTCGCCGTTGAAAAACAATTAAGGTATGGGATTCTTTTTTTTTTTTTTTTTTTTTTTTTGGGCGAGTTAGTCCATGCCTGTTTTACTCTTACGTGCCGAAGACACGAGAAAAGTGCAGAGATAGGGTTGACAAATTTCTCTCGACGCTGTCCTCTACTTTGACACAGCCAAAAATCAGGAAGAAAAATGAAAACGAAAAAAGAAAATGCAAGTGTAACGCCCGCTAATCTCTCTCTCTCTCTCTCTCTCTCTCTCTATTTCTCTTTCTCTTCCTATGTCGTCTTTTTCAACTACAGAACGTTGCGTTTCGTTTTCGTTTCAATTTATTGGTCCATCCACGCTCTGCAAGAAGGGAGAGAACGGCAAAATTAAGCAAGGATAACATGATATGTAAAAAAAAAAAAAAAAATCAAGGGTAGTGCGTAGAAATCTTTGTTAGACCTGTCTATTCAAGCACAAGAAGATCGAAAGATTTCTGCAAAGTATCGCCACTGATAACTTCATGAGAGATTATTGCCAAAAAAATAAACGAATGCAAACTAAACTTGTATAAGAACTACTGTACTTACTCTGAGAAATAAAATGGCAAAATATATATAGAACGATGAGGGCAGATCTGCCTCCGGTTATTCTGTGTTCTGGTGGAACCCTAACTCAGAATCGTCTTCTTGGCGAGAGGGAGAGAGAGAGAGAGAGAGAGAGATGATGATGATGAAGAAGAAGATGATGGAGGAAGGAAGCACAGATGGAGAGAGGGAGAGGGAGAGAAAAATTGGCAGAGAGGAGTAATTGCAGAGGGCATCGAGAGGGTGCAACAGCATTAAATGGTGGAGGGGGTGGGGTGTCAATGAATTCAATACGATAGAGAGAGAGAGAGAGAGACTTAATTTTATGCTTAATCTGATTTCACAGGTGATTCCGTTGTTCCTTCCTCAGCCACCCTTTTCAAGTTTCAATGTAAACCTCATGGACAGACTATTGTCTACTTTGATTTATTGGACTCTCAGTTGAGGATTCCTTTGTGAACTTTCTAAGATCCTCAGAAAATCAAATGGTTGATTAATAGATAGTGTCACTCTTGCACCAAAGACCTTATGAATGATCTTTAACTTTTTCTTTGGCCATTGAAGAAGATTAATGTAAATGATCTTTATATTACCCGTAATTGGATACTCAAATGCATCTGGGATTTAAAAGAAATGGAACTAAGCGCACGAATCGTATCAATGATGGAAAATAGAACTTCAGTTGTTTTTACACAGATCATTAGGATAGCAGATGGACATTGCAAATTTCACCAATTCGAACTCTTTCAACATGGAGTGACGGCACCGGCATCCCAAATTATGGAGTGACGGCACCAGCATCCCAAATGAATTCAAACGTAAGAACAACTTTAGGTATGAAAGTGAGAGGTTAGAAGGATTTATCACCTTCCTCTTTGTGCAAGATAAGAAAATGCCTTATGAATCAATTTGGATTTTGAAAAGCTCACTGTGCCTATAGATGAAGGGCAAGAACATTATACGATCCAACCTAATAAATTACTTGTATGAACTTTATGCGGGCGATTCATGTGTAGAATGAAGCATATATCGTTGGATACGATTCTCATTCCCTTACTTTCTCTCGAACACCACGTAATTGATCTCTATTGGTGCAATTTTGATGAGTTAATGATATTAAAACGTATTGAATTTACCTTCTAACCATCGATAAACCAAACTATATCTTTGGGTCGATTCGATCTTTTGGGAATGTCGTAACGTTTGACAGCAAACCAAGCTAATCATAAGAATGACGCAATTCCGATGGCATTTGTCTTGTAAAATCCTTCTACTTTTGTGACCAGGTACATTCGAACTTCTTTGGCAGGATATCTAAACATGCTTCATAGTTATGGCAGTATTGATTTCCATAATTTCGCTTTCATGGAATAATATTAATGACAATCTCATAAATGGGAATGATTATGAAGGATAAACTCGAAGCATAAAGCAAACATTCCATATACAAATACATTTATTTGGTAGGTGACTCCGAAAAGTACATAAGATAGTGAGGGTGAATAACACTATGAAAACGAAACGCTAATCATTTTCCCTCTTTTGGAAACAATTTTTCAATTCTATGCTCAACTTCCTAAATGAGTTTCACTCAATTGTCGATAGAGTTGAATTGAGGAGCCTAATCATCCTGTCAAAAAATGCATGACTTTTGATGGTATTAAGCGATGCATACTCTTTATCCGACCAAAAAAAAAAAAAAAAGTAATGCATACTCTTGGGTTGCATTTGGTTGTCGGGATTTCTAACCAAGATAATTCTAAATACGATAGAATATAAAATCCATGAATTTTGTTATATCATATTCACTTTTGGTGAATCGCAATAATAAAACCGAATATTGTTACATTCTATCGTATTCATTATATGATATAATTGGGACATAGTGTAAGTGAACCTGAAAACCTACAAATGGAGATGGTAACATTTTCTCATGATTCACTACCTTAGAAATCACAAATGCACAAACACAAATAACCTCCAGCAATTAATCCATAATTATTTTAAGATCTAAATCTTAACCAGAAAATTAGCTCATTTCAAAGCCATAGGTTCAATTATGGCAAGAAATGTAAATGGGGTTATCGCCACATCAATTAGCTAGTAAACACCAAATCTAGCAAGAGAGAGAAAACGTGATCTTTCACCTTCTCGATTTCAAAAAATATAGTGTTTCAACTCTTTGGCCACTTTGATGAAACTTTAACATGAACTACAAAGTTAATAAGAGAAGGAATTTTGACTCTCTTGTTGCTTCCGTGGAATTTTGATGTGACTTAGAGAGCTGCAAAGGAGAAGGAGCTTCAACTCTCGCATTTTTTTAAAACTTTGAAATAAATGAAAAAATTATGGATAAGTAATGAATCTTCAATATGAAACAAAATATTTTGTTCAAGTTTGAATTTATTTATTTAAAATTTGGATTCTTCTGCGTCATTTTTATGTACTTACTTTATTAATTATTTTTTCCCTCTCTTGTTTTTATTTCTTTTTTATTCCCTTCCGCCATTCCTTAATAAAAGATTTATTAAATAATAAAATTTACTAATATACCTAAAATGTATAATAATTATAGATACTAACTATATATGTATATAGAATGTATATTATAGCATTAACAAAAATTCAAACCAAATATATTTTAATAAATAAATAAATAATGAAAATTGTTATAATTTTTTGTTATTATGTATCTTCTATTTTTACATTATAATTCAATTATTATTTTACATTCAATTTTTTTAATATAAAAATTTTGTTATTCGAGAAAAATAGCTTTTATATAATGGATATAAGAAATCCTATTCATCTTTATTTCATCTCTTCATGTGATATTTTTATCAAGGTTATATCCATTTAATATCTTATCTTATCTTATTTCGAATAGGATCCGAATAAATGATATAATAAATTTTATTTTATCTCGACTTTTATCTTGATTACACAAATATAGCTCGCAAAAACCCTACTTAATAAGTCTATTTCCTTTCTACAACATAACCGTGTCATGACTGATGTCATTGAGTATAGCTTTCCCTAAGATATCTTCAAGGTAATTTTTCATGTACAAAGTTAAATTCACATTCTCTTTTGAAACATGCGGACTGAGATGGCAAGATTTAAGGATTTGTGGGAAAGAAATCCTTTAACCTAGTTCAAGATCTTTCATAATAGAGCTCCAACCTCAGATGTCACAGTTCGTAAATCACAAAATGGCATTCATTTACTAACTAAATTAATCATATTAGTTGTACTGCATTGAGAGAATGGTTATATGTTCTATCTTGCACATCTTTGTTGCAGCATTTACTATGGAAACATGACATACCAGGACAAGAAAACCCACTCGTTGAATTGCTCTAGGCCTTTCTAGGAGGAAGCTTCCCTTTCCTAAAGCCTATTACATAGTAAAATTAGATGATTTTCCACTGTCCACAACTAAAATGAAAAGATATTCGAGAAACTGAGTCTCATACTGGATAATTAACATGTGGAACGATCAATAATTTTTAGTGCACTGTTAGCTTAAAATTCTGAGTAAAAAGCGATTTAACCAATATAATAATGGAATCGAACTTAGCTCTCTCGATATCCCACCGGGATGATGGATGGAGACTGAATTGTCATTGTGGCACTGAAATCATAAAGGCCACCAAGTAAGTATTGCATCAGGCCATGAGAATGACATCAGGTCATGAGAAGAACGTCCATTCAAACTCCTTAACTCAGAAAAACCAACGCGGTTCGATCTTTCCAAACACTCGCAACAGATTTTATTTAATTTCCTGTCAGGATGGCATCATGCTGCTTTAATTCCCCGTTCACCGTACCACCTGAGACAACTCAATTGGAAGAAAAGGAAGTAAATTGCGTTGAAAGATGGAACTGTTCTTTTTGCATATGATTGAGCAATTTATTTCTGCAAAAGGAAAATAATAGAAAACAGAAAGTGTTGTAATCAATACAAAAAAAACGTTTGAATGTGCAAGGTCGTTCGGTTCTTATGTGGGATTTCAATGACATAATTTTTTTTTTTTTTTTTAAAATGGATAAATTGTGGAGAGATCTAAGTTCCCCATCCGCATGCTTTCTTCCTCTTTCTGCAATCTTTTTTGGCGCCATCAATGACTGAAATAATTAATGGAGTCTGCGCATTGCATTGACCATTGAATGCGCTCATGCCTTTCTCGTACTCGCTTGCTCTCTCAGTTCTAAATAATCATCGAAGTAAGTACCTTATCGTATTTGCCACATTGCTATAGAAAATGACCAATCCACCATGCAATGCAATGGGTCGCACACTACTAATTTTGAAAATCTTTTGACTGGAGAAAGCGCTTGGAAATTCATATGTTTCGTAAATATATCATTTTACAATTGAACAAAAAAACACTATATCCTCACAAAATACAGTAGTTTTATTCTCATAAGATTATGATAAAGCTATTTTTAGGTTCTATCATGCTTATTAGAACTTTTTTCCACACACCCTTTAAGGAAAATGACTATAAAATTCGTCCGTATTCCGCATTTTATAATTTCGGTCCCTTACGAAATGTAAAAATTTATAACTCAGCAACGAAAAAGGAGGAGGAGGGGAATCACAAGCCAGTCCAAATCCAAATATATATGGACTTTTGGTAAATTGTCACTTCTCTAACTTCTCTAAAAGTCCCACAAGATTCATTACTTTCATGAGTACAACTCATTGGTATTTAGGGAAAACATTCCGCTTCATTTATAAACATCTCTCTCTCGCTCACTCTCTCTCTCCTTGAATCTACTTATGTAAGAATTTGTGGCTTTCGTGATTCCTAGGTAACCAAAAAGTGTAAGGGAGCGGGCATATGTCGTTTGAATGCGACTGATATCTGCACAGAAATTACTCATTCATTTTCGTTTATTTGGAAATTATTTGTCCCTGCTTTTGGACCAAATTAGCTCGAAAGAGCGTCCCAGCTAAATATGCCATGGATAGTCACTTGAAAAACCTAGAGGGAAAAATTTAAATAAGGACCCAAAAATTAAGAGTCTGAAATGTAATTTATTCCAAATAAGAGTATGGAGTGTCATCATTTTCTTAAATAAGAAGCCCTAGTAAATTTCATTTCAAATAAGGGCTTAAAGTGACTATGTCATTTTCAAAGAAAGACTTGACTTTTTTGTTGGTCAGGGCATTTTCATCATTTACCTTTTTGAGTTTTTTTTTTCCTTTTCTTTCCTTTTTCTTTTTCAAATTTTCTATATTTTTTTCTGGTTATCTCTTTCCTCTTCGGCCACCGATGATGCCCGGAGAGGGTTCGGTGAGGGTTGTCCTTGCTCGATCTGGCAAGGGCCACCCTCACCGGCCACAAGTGAGTCACCTTGCCAGCCGCTGGCAAGGGACAACCTTGCTCTAGGTGTTGGCCTTTGCCAAATCTAGGTGAGGGTTTGGGTGAGGAGAGCGAGGGACAATCTCGCCCTAGGTGTTGGCCTTTGTCGGATCTGGCTGAGGGTTTGGGTGAGGCGACCTTTGCCAGCTATTGGCGAGGGCTTGCTGGGCAAGCCTTCACCGAGCAACTAGTGAAGGTTCGGCAACCCTCGTCGAAAATAAAAGAAAATGAAAAGAGAAGAGAAAAGAGAAAAGAGAAAATCAAAATAGAAATAATTTTTAAAAAAATATTTTTTGACGGAAATGCCATCGATCAGTTGAAAAAATTCAGCGAGCCGGCGATCGATGAGGTTAGACCCTTATTTGTAATTGTCATAGCCACTTTAGATCCTTATTTGAGATTAACATGACTACTTCATACATTTAATCAACACAACATCCACTTTAAGCCTTTATTTGAAAAAATGAGTGCACTTTGGCTTTTTATTTAATATTTCCCAAATTTGAATGAAAAGGCAAACTTGAAGTATAGATATTGTGGGTATGTTTCATGATTGACAAAAATTATGTAATTTTATGCATAAAAAATTACCACCATAAACTTTTTATCGCAAACCCAGAATTTTTGGCAATAGTTTCTCGAAGGAAACTATTAAAGAGAAACTGTTAAAAGAGGGAACTGTTAAAAGAGGCACTTGAATCCACGTTTATAAAGAATTATGTGGAAGTTAATAAAAAAAAAAAAAAAAGATGCCCCTTTTTGAATATAAATCGACGACCCTTTCGGAAAAATAAATGATCAATGTGAAAACCCTTTAGGTGATAATTAGTATAAACTGCTTTAAAAATTGAGAGGGTTGACTAAAGAAAAATGCGTGTTTTTTCATCAGTTCGGAAAACGTGTAGAAAGAAGTATGTACAGTACAGTACAGTATACGCCAAAATACAATGTACTTTGGCAACGGGGAGAGTACATATACCTTAGATTGTTTTCCTATCGTGGCAGTAGTCATAACTAGAGGTGAGCGGTTTCAAGTTTGCATAAATTCTACTTGAAATTTACTATTTGTAGCAGGTTCTTCATATTTTGGAACCTAGAACTTACTTTGTATTCCCTAGAATCTAGAACCTACTCTGTCATAGATTTTAAAATTGGTTCCAAGATCTACTCAAGTTTCACCTATATTATTATATTTATTAACTATAACTTATATTTAAACACATGAAAAATATGAACATTAATAAAATAAAAATCTTAGTTATAAAATGAGAAACTCTAAGATCTATCATTCCACCTAAATTATACACTCATCAATTTATTAACTATAACTTATTTTTAGACATATCGAAAGATTGAACATTAATAAAATAAAAATCTTAGTTATAAAAAGAAAAATATCAAAAAAGTTATTCCATGAACCTACATAAGAAAGATTCAAAAGTTACGTTCCTCCAATTAAAAACTCGAAACTTACCAGTCGAAATAGATTCCTCATTTTTTAACTTAAAACTTATCTTATATATCTTGAAACATAAAACCTATAGATTTTCACCCGTTCGATTGTCGGATTCTAAATTCTATGTTGAAATAATGTTCATCCCTAGTCGTGGCCAAATCCTGCCCCCTCGTCTTTCTCCTACTCTCCTTGTCCTGCCCGGGAGACGCGTCCAAAAAGGAGAAAATTAGGATACTTCCAAGATCAGCGGTTCCTCGGTGGGCCCCCAGTTTATGTCAGCCCCTTGATGATGCTGTGAGAGTAAAAGGTTCAAAGGCAAGTGGGCCCCGGAGGGACGGGGTCAACGTTGACTCGAGCAACTTCAATCAACGGGGGCCCAAGAGTCACAAAGTTTTTTTTCATAGGGTCAAAGGCTCTTTGGAAAATCGCGAATTGGCCAAGTCAGCAGTTCTTACCGTAACCCGACCGGCGTGCCGAGGGTCGGGAAGACTTGCCAAGTAAGGCAGCATATGCTTCCAACACAGGCCATCGTATGTTCGATCATGACATGGCTCGAGCTGCTGACCTCATTGAATACAACACGACGCATTTACCGCTTACCTTCTTAATTATAGACAATTTGTAGGGTCACCAGTTTATTAACAAGTCTAGTTCAATGAGCGCTTCTAGGGGAAGCTTTTGTTAAGCATATTATTATGTTCTCGAGAATAATTTTCGCTCATAAATAATTTTTTTTAGATTCTGCTCTTTGAACCAGTTTCTGAACATTTGTAGGTGTTTGGTAATTGTACAAAATTTTTATTTTCAAAAAAAAAATGTGCTCGGTACAACTTTCAAATTTTTCTATGACTTGGATTTCTTTTAATTTTTTATAATTCTATTACATTTTTTCTTTTTTTTTCTTTCTCTAGGCGATGACGTCGTTGGCGTTGGGGGCCCTTTTTCAACCGGAGCTTGCCGTGGTTGGGTGAGGCTCTAGTGAGGTCACCATCCATTGTTGAGGTTGGTGACCGGCTAGAGAAAGAAAAAGAAAAAAAGAAAAAAAAATTGCTTGATTCTTGAGTTATTCCCAAAAACAAAAAGATAACTTTTTTCTATTTCTTGATTTTATTTCAAATCTACTCCCTAGATCAAAAAAATTAATTGACATTATCAAACGGATTTTTTTTTTTTTGTTCTGAAAAACAAAAGAACAGAAATTGTCATTATTTGGTCGGTTACCAAATAAGGCATTGGTATCGAATACTTTGATTTTAAAAGCGTAGATTCCACATAACATTAGAAACTACAGTGTGCATGCCGAAAAAAAAAAATGCAAAAACTCACATGGCCTACTTAACAATTGTTTCGGGAGCAGTTTTTAAGAAAACGCTTTTAATTAATAAGGTCGGCGAATTATGATAAGGTCAACCCCCTTGTTCTGAAGTTATGTGGATTTCTTGGGTATCCTAGGAACTTTGTTCGGCCATCAATGACAGTACGACGCCTTCCCCCAACTACTTGAAAATAGTGCGTCGAAGGGGTCAATGCGAGAGCAAAGGAGGGCCACACTTAAGACCGACATGCCGGTTCAATGTGGAATCGAGGGGAACCCATTTTGACTTTTTTTTTTTCCTTCTCTTTCTAGGGCCTAGGCGAGGCTTTTGAGGCGTTGGGATCAATGGGACTGCTCGATGTCAATGCCGACGGAGCAACGACCTCGCAGACCCCAATAGTAGTTGAACTGGCAACCCTGTTCTCTAGCTAAAAAGCAAAAAATTATGGAGAGAAATTTTAAAAAATTTAATACTATAAAAAACTCCCAAATAATATATACATTTATGATAAATTTACAGTTTCAATTAACTAGAATAATATTATGAAGAATCATAAACAGGGTTGAAAAAATTTAATTTAGAGTAAATTTATTATAAATTTGGAGTTTTTTATTGTATTGACCGAATGTAAAAGAAAAATGAGATGAAATTTGGGGATGATTTTATGGGACTGGTCCTCTATGTTTGGTGCTTGCCAAGAGGGGCATTTCTTGTGGTCTTCGATCAGACATGTACGTGGGCAGTTCTTGTCTTTGCCCTTTGATGGTGGTGGGCCTTTGGCGTGTGGATGTTCTTAAAACTTCAAGACCTACCACAACCGTCCATTGCCCAACTAACTTGTCCGATGCGTGAGTTAGGGGGACGAGGAAGAAGGTCTTGCGAATCAGAAGAAATGTCTTGTGCGAGGCAGGAAAAGACCAAAGAACTTTGACAGAGATTTGAGATTTTTCTCCCTCTTTTTGGGGGCTTTCGTTCGCCTCTCCTTCCAAGGCGTACCTTTCGATTTGAATAGCTTCACTGTTTCATGCAAAGTACCCCGTATTTAATTTACCTTGGATGTGGTTTCTGCCCACACGTAGTAGACATGACCTCTGGAAAAATGGTACTAATGGAAGGTGCCCTTGTTAATATTGGCTAGAATTTTTCCTCCTTTTTTTTTTTGGAATCGGCATGGGGTTTGAGTTAATCGGGACACTTGAAAGTGTTTGCGGAGGTGGCGGAGATGGAGACGGACGACCGTAGATGCAGAAAGATGACCTGCCTACCGCCTGGAGCATCCTGGTCATTGGCGGTTGCTTGAAACATCTCCCAAAGATGCAGCATTTTCTAGTACTCGGGCCAGGCTTCTAGCCGTCAAAGCCCCACCTGATTCAAGCATGTTTTAAGCATAGTTTTGAACACAATTAGTAAAGTCCATTATCCAAGAGAGCAAGGAGCATGTGGAAACTCCTATTTCGTTGATTGATTCTTGTAGGTTTAAGTGCATTTAGGATTGAGAAACACTAGAGTGTGACTATTTTGAGCAATTATAATATCCTCTTTGCCAATCATAACGGAAGCATCTCGTTGATCTCTCCCTATGGAATAAGATACTGCTAAACCATGTGAATCTCTCGTGTTCAAATTCTGCATTTTATTTCTTACTCAGATTGTTACTGTAGTTCACGATTCCGTGGTAGTTGCAATAGTTACAGTGTGAACATTCAATTCTAATTTATCAATCTGTCAATCCTTCGGGGGTCATCAAGCTCATCATTAGTCCTGAGAGGCAAGTAAGTTGGCTCCTTCTATGCTCAACCCGAGAATATTTTCGTCCTGTTTATCTCCCTAGTCTAACAACATCTATTCCAAGAAAGCTCTAACACAAAAGCGGGGAGTGCAATTCATTCCAAAAAAGCTCCAACGAAATCCTTCTCCATCAAATTTAGCCGACAGAGTTCAACAAGAAATTGATCAAAAAGATCTAGAAAAGTTTTAGAACCTAATCGACCCATTAGAAAATTGTGTGAGAGCGAATTGCACTTTGCACGCTTTGTTGGCCAAAGCGTCATCGAGGTTGGGCTCCAGTTGAAGCTGGAAGGCAAAGTTCAGCCCATCAGCTTCGGTCCTTCTTAAGGATACCCGCGTTGGCGGCATGGCATTCGTGTGCTTGACATGGTCAAATGAATATCATATTCGTACGACGGCCTAGTCATATCAAGACAGTGCCTCTTCTCATGGCAAGAAAAACAAGGCATGAACAGTGCTGGCTGTTGTCCTTGGTGCCCAGGAGAGTGCTAGCTGTGCTGTTTGAAAGGACCTTGTGCAACTCTTCGCTGGATATTCGGCATAGCAATAGGCATCGAGAAAATCAATCAAGAGATGATTGGTTTTTGATATGAGCCAAGCCATGAAGCAGCTCGAGACAGACAAATCATAGTTGGTTTAGTGTCAATGAGCAGTTTGCTTTTCTTGGACTCTCGAGTCAGAACAGAGCATAGGCCATCGTTGCATGCAACAAAAAAAAGAAGCCTCTTTTAATCTCATTCGTTGTCGATTAATTCAGAAAGATTTTGTTCGTAACGCCTTTTTGGGCGCCAAGGCGGCCGTCCAACGTTATCATCAACAACTCATCCTGTCATCTAGTGATTTTAATCAACACCCTTTTATCATCATCCTTCCATGTCCCTGTCATTTTCTCTCTCTCTCTCTCTCGATCTCTCTCTGCTTCTGTTTGTGACCCTGCTTTAATCTGATCGAAGATGAACGATTTGCTCACGGTAATCCTCAAGCTCTTTACTCTGATTATGCTTGCTTTTGATGAAATCTGGTAAATTACTTCGATATATTGCATCTATTATCAATTTCCATTATTTTTGTTTGTTTTATTGCTTTCTACTGTTTTTTTTTTTTTTTTGTTGATCAAGAATTTGTGCTTTTGTGGATCATATTGTCTGATTAATTCGAATGACCAATGACAAATTTTGGGTTTACGATTAGAGTTTTCGTTGAAGTTATCGTTTGCATTTAGTTGCTAACGCTGTCCTGTGTCCTCTGTCCAACTTGCCACTTTCCTCATGTTGTGAGACGTTTGTGGGAAATAATCGTCATTATCAAATGCCATAAAATTTGTGTCATGGGTTTTTGCAACATTTGATGTTCTAGGAAAATTTCGCTCTTGAAATCACTGACCTGATGGATCCCTTTCTCTGTTGCTAACACAAAATCCGAGAGTAGGTGAGTACTGATTGCTTTGCTTTATGATCTGCTTTAGGACTCCTTTGTCAGTGACGCGAAAATTCAACGTCCACCTGAGGGAGATGTCGAAATGGGCGAGCGGTTGCCAAGGAGCAACTCCGACATGGGACTTGAAGCTTTTAATAAGCAGGTGTTCGTACTTGACCATTTAAGTTTCTCGCACACTGCACATTGATAAGCAGGAAATGAATGTAATAGAAGTTCTTTTTGGGTGTAATAGGAGCTTTACACGCTTTGAATTGTTTCAGTTTCATATTTTTTCATCCTCCTAGTTCTGTTCTGAAATTGTATAGCGGAAAAAGTAATTACTGGAAAAAATAAAAGAACGCCCCCAGCATGATGATTCTCAAGCTGGTCTTCGTCTCTAGTCCGGTTCACTCTGTATCAATGATATTTTTGTCTCAACATGAACCAACAGAAATTCTCTTGTTGTATTTGTATTTCAGATACAAGAGGTTGAAAAACAAGTGCATAAGCTCTCTAGCCTCCTCAAGAAGCTGAAGGTATGTCTAGTGTACCTTGATAAATGGAGATGGTTCAGAAATTGTTGCATCTCATCATCAAAATGAGATATAGTATCTTTGACGACTATTTGCACGGACCCTTGACTATGGTAGATGTTGCTGTTGCTTGTCGTAGATAAAAGTTCCTCGTACTTATTCATCCATATGTGTAAAGCATCTGTCCTCTTACCCAACATAAATGTAGTATATGGTGATCATTAGCACTTCATTTAGCTGTCAATATGTATCAAGCTCTCAGCTCAGACACATGCTAATGCTATGTGAAATTTGAAGAAGAAAGGTTACGTGGAAGCTTGCTTTAGAACACTTTCCTTCTCATACACCGAAATATAGCTTGTAAAGAGTTCAGTGGCATGTGGTCACAATTTTGCAATGAAACCTTAAAATATTTCTGACATCCATAGAATTCCTTAGGATGCTATGGTAGCATGTGCTTGCGAATTTTTTGCAATCAGGGCTTTGTCAAATTACATTATGCATGGCTGATTTCAGGGGTTTGCATCGCTATAATGTTTTATTTGACCATACTTGCTTAATTTGAACGTAAAACAGGATTCTAACGAGGAGTCAAAAACTGTTACAAAGGCCTCTGCTATGAAAGGTAATCGTCTCATCATGTGGTTGGGGCGATAAGCAGCTTCATCCTGGATGGAAATCTTTTGCCTTTGAACAACACCAGAAGATTGAATGATTTTGTTAATTTGATCTGAATTTCCAAATTCATCCGACTTGTAACGAGAGTGGAATGTCAAACTTCTCAGTAATCAAAAAGCAGATGGAGAGAGATGTGGACGAAGCGGGGAAAATTGCGCGAAATACGAAAGCAAAACTTGAAGCAATAAACAAAGAGGTGCGATTCTACTTACTCTCTTGATATGGGCTATAATTCTCTTTAAAGCTCATTAACATATTTGCGTTTTTCTTTTCAGAATGTAGTGAATCGGAAGAAACCTGGATGCGAGAAGGGAACAGGAGTTGATAGATCAAGGATGAACATGACAAAGTGTGTCACCGGTATCAAGCAGCGATTATATTTGTCCCTACTGTCAAAAACTTGTGTCTGATGGATTATCAATGGTTTTGTCATTGCAGCGCGTTAACAAAGAAATTCAGGGAACTAATGACAGAGTTTCAGGTTTCGTTTTTATTAAACCCGTCTATTGTAGCCAGTCTCTGGCATGACTTCTCATGTAATATGTATGTTTTCAGACACTCAGACAGAAGATTCAGGATGAGTATCGCGCTATTGTTGAGAGAAGGGTAATTACGGGTAAGAATCTGCAATCCTTCAGAGTGCGAATCTTCAACATGACAGACTTGAGTCATAGCTTGAAGTAGCTGTTCTACTATGCCTATATATATATATAGATAAATAATGACACCATTTTAAAATCTTTGGCGCTTCATCATTGGGTAGTCACGGGAACCAGACCAGATGAAGAGGTAAGCCTGATTCCTTATGTTCGGATTTGAGTTCTTTCTCTATGGATCACACTGTAATTGGCTAAATCTAATGGGTTGTGTTAGACAATCGACCGTCTAATAGATACGGGAGATGGTGAGCAAATCTTCCAGAAAGCAATTGAACAAATGGGACGAGGACAGGTATGTCATGCAAATTTACTTTGGGTCTGAGCAGTTTCAATATGATCATTTACAGTATTCTTGAAGCAAACTCATGTAGGCTTAAGATTTCCAGATTTTGCACTACTGAGTGTCATTGGCTACAACTCTAGGTCCTGAATACACTAGAAGAAATTCAGGAGAGACATGATGCCGTAATCGAAATCGAGAAAAAGCTACTTGACTTGCATCAGGTACTATCTTCTCTAAGAACTAGGCAAGGATGCTCCAGGTCGATGTGTATTCTCTAACATTAGTTCCTTTGGAGTTGTCAGATTTACTTGGACATGGCAGTCCTAGTAGAAGCCCAAGGGGAGATCCTAGACAACATTGATAGTCAGGTTTGCTGCTTCTTCCTGCACGCTTGCTCTATATGCTATAAAATGTTGTTGCTCGTTAGCAATTTTAGTTTGGACTTTGTTAAGTATTAATCTACAATGATTGATGTTTACTTAGAGGTTGACTGTGCCCTCCATAGAACATTATCAATAACGAAGGAAAGCAACATTAAGGGAAAAAACATATCAAAATTGAGCACATTTTGGACATGCTGTGTCAAAATCTTCCTGTACTTTGAGTTTGAGCAACAAATATACAGTTCTGTTTGATTTACTTACTGTGTTTGTTTAGCAACAAGATATAGTTTTATAAAAGATGATTCTATTATGCGGTATGACACACAAGTCATGAGTTCGAGTTTTGACATGCACTCTTAGTGATATTCGGCCTGTTTTCCTCTTATTTGACTGAATCCAGCCTTCGGTTTGTGGGCTTGATGGGATCGCGTAGGCAAAAAATTTGAAGTGCTAAGTTACAAGTGAAGGAAAGTGCTAATGGAACTACTTGATAGCGATTAATGGTTGGTGCAGGTGACTAATGCAGTGGACCATGTGAACATGGGCACAGATGCTCTCAACACTGCCAAGAACTTGCAAAAGAAGTCAAGAAAGTGCATGACTATTGGCATCATCTTGCTCCTAGTCATTGCAATCATCCTCATACTCTCAATCCTTAAGCCATGGAAGAAGTGATCACATCAGAATAATTCAAGCTTGCAATCCACTGTAAAGGCATAAAGTGAGTGATGAAGATGACCAGTCTTTACAAGGTGTGGCGCGGCAACCTTTTTTTCCCCACTCTGTTCTTTCTTTTTCTCAGGACTCTGTTTTGAAAGTGTAGATGAAGATTTTGGAGCTGTGCATTATGTTGTCGTTCTGCTTTGATATTATTTCTCCACCCCATCTAGATGATTTCTTATTCATGAGCATATATGACTGTATGTATACTTGTGCTAAAACAAAAAGCGACTCATTCAAACACTTGAGCAAATTACAGTGAACATAAAGAGAGTTTAAAGCAGTACAAGTTCCAAAAGTTTAGAAGAGAGCTGAAAAGGATTGCTGACAGGCAACATTATGGCCCCAAAAAACAATGCCCAGAATGACTCAAATGACCTAATTGTAAATTATTTCCCACACATTATTATTCTACTCCAGTTCCACGAAATAGAGAAACTGGGCAATGATCCCTCCAAATCCCCATTGACAATAGCCACATATAGCTCTCCTACATCCTTGCCTTCGCAACCACAACTGCCCCTTCTCCGAGCCCCACTGCCCCAGACCTTGTCCAGGATTCTTTGAACTGCTCTTCAGTCACCCCTGCATGTCACAAAAATTCTTATCAGCGTGAGAAATGATGATCATGCGAACCGAATTGTACCAAATTGAATCGTTAAAAGCTCTTAATTCCATGATGAAGTGCTAATTGAATTAAAAGGTGTTCATCTTGCCTTTGCCCATAGCAGCTGTGGAGGAGATGCCTCCCTGGACAGTCTTGAGGTACCTATCGTAGTAATTAGCACCAGACCACTTCTGATGAGCCAGTGTGTCCACTCCATTCTTCCTCTCCTCTCTCTGAATCCTCTCCACATAAGCCAGCATTCCTCTCCTTGAAAAATCCTTGGCGAACGTGTCGATCACCAGCGCGTCGGCGTGGAAGCCAGCGAGTGTGATGAACTGCCAGCAAAATCCTAGTTTGGCGATCCTTGGGATGAATTCCCTCATCTGCACGTCTGTCATTCCTGAAGCGTCCCAGTTAAACGAGGGAGAGAGATTGTAGGCCAACATGATCTCCGGCTGCTTTGACTTCACGCCCTCCGCGAATTCGGTGCACTCCACCAGGTCAGGGCTTGAAGTCTCCATCCAAATGAGATCGCAGTGAGGCGCAAAAGCCCATCCTCGGACTATTGCCGCCATAACTGAGCCCTTGAACCTGTAGAATCCCTCCCGGGTCCTAGGCAAGTCCCAATCCCAGAAGAGATTCTTGAGCCCCAGTTGCTCCGAGATCTCACGGCCTTGCTCGTTCGAGAGGCACTTGTCAAAGCTGGAGTGGTTCATCCACTGGTTCAGCCTCCTCCTCTTCTCGTCCTCCCCAGCGTCCATGTTCTTGATTGCGTCTGTGACGCACTCAGAAAATGTTTTGAGTTGTGCCATGGCCAGCCAATTATCCTCGAGGGCTTGAAGCTCAGCCCCGGTTTTACCGGCGGCCATTGCCTCTGATAAAAGTGAGGCCAAACTCTTCCCTCGGAGGCTCGGGTTGGTGACACCCAATATGAATTGGTGATCTCTAGTGTCCACATTGGTCTGGATCAAAGTCGCTGCAACGGCATCGGTTCTTGCAACCAGGACGGTCTCTACTCCCATAACATCGAACTGCAACCTCGCAGCCACGAGCCGGTTGATGTGTTCGGTGACTGCGACGAGCACTTTACCAGCCATGTGACCACATTTCTTGGTCACTGAGGATTGGTCTTCAATGTGGACACCAGCTGCACCTCGCTCAACAAAAAGCTTGCACAGCTTGACAGTCGCTGTCGTGCCACCAAATCCAGTGTCGCCATCAGCAATGATCGGCTTGAGATAGTCGACGTATGGGGTCCTGGCCCTCTCCTCTCGGCTCATGCTCATCCGCGCCTCTCTCTGCTTACGATCGTGGTATTGTTGAGCAAAGAAAAGGTGTTCGACCTTGTTCGGGACGGTGTCATAGGGATAGTCAGCGAGGTCCGGCCCCGGTTCGTTGGTGCTGGTGTGCGTCGACGAGCACTGCCAACCAGAGACGTAGATCGAATCCAAGTGTTTGGCCATCATGGTCACTTGCACGGGGTCGAGCGCACCGAAGGTCCTCGAGGCCGTGCCGTTGGCTTCGTGGGTCTTCAGAGTTCTCCAGAGCTTCTTCGCCATCTCATTCGAGCCATAGCTTTGTCTCAGGTTGCCCCGTAGTGCCACGACGTCTCTAGCGGTATAGGGTCGCCGGGTTAGCTTGAACCTCTCGGAGTTCCACCATGCTTGCACCTCGGCAACTTCGGCTTCGAACCTCCCTTCTTCCTCCATTATCTATTCAAAGATTTCGACCATTTGTGTATACTTTTAAGAATCTCGAGTGATATTATATGTCCAGCAATTCTTATTAAGACTCAATATATAGTTTGCAAAGTTTCGTCGTCATTAGAGATTACTAAATGTATAGAGCTGGAGAGTGGCAAAATCTGATGTAAATTCTTCATCATCCTTTAAATTACTTAAAGATAGAGCAATTCTTTCGATGAACATTTTATTCGGAAGTCCCGGTATACTTGATTCTAAGATTTTTGTGCACATCATCATAGAAGTATTCGCATATACTCTGAATCGATTGAGGCTCAAAACCTAACACAAAGTTCACATAGACAAGCACTAGTTTACACAGATTGAGCCTCCTCTCTCTAACGTCACGATCCCGGACCTCTCCTGGGTCCGGGAGTCACTTCACCATTTAAGGATGAGAATATGAATGCTTCATTTTACTTTCGAGACAAGATAGATTCCGAAAAAACGTCATGATATTAGAGCGGAGGCAAGCAAGGGAAGGCCAATGCTCTCCTGAATTTTATAGTAAACCTCTGAGAGGAACGACATTTTTTTGTGCGTCGGATAGCTGTCCACGAGGAAACAACGACTTAATAACAGTATCAAACACAAAATTTCAAATGACGAAAACTGCACAGTAACATGTTGCTGTGAGAGCAAATTCATGTCAATTTTGTAATATGCACTCTCCGAAATATCTAAGAGAGCTAGAGAGAGAGAGAGAGAGAGAGAGAGAACATGCAGGCACTCACAGCAAAAGATGGTGGACATGAATTTTAACGTGCAGCCAAAAAACATTTATATCATGATAACTATCCTGTCATGTCTACCACCACCAACCAAATGATCGTAGCTTTGCTCGTGGAGTATTCTCACAAAGAAGCTAAAATTCAGTATCGAATTAGCACATATTAGATAACATATGACCCATTTTAGCTCATTTTCACTCGAGTGAGCAACCTTAGTGTTCATCATGTGATTTTCTAAGATGTGTTTCTTGCAAATTGTGTGAAAACACCCTCAAATTGCTTGAACCAACACAATGAAATCTCTGGAATTCAACTCAAATCATCGATAACAAAACTCATAGCGCATGCAAAAAAAGTGCAGAGAAAAGACCATGGAAGACTTGAGTCATGAAGAAGGGTTAAGGAAGGGCTTACCATGGAAGGCACTGAGAAAGATGCAGCCATGGCTAGAACTTGGTTTGAGCGAAGGAAGAAACAGCCAAGTAATAGCACAGTATGAACTATTTGGAGAAGTTCATGCAAGAGCTCCCTCCAGTCCCCTCAATATTTATAACAAGAACCGGAGAGGTGTTGATCTCTTCCACCACGTGAAACCAATTAAAATAAAAAACTTTAACCGTTTTCAGGATAAGAAAAGAACAAAAACCAAGAAATTTCGACTGCAATTCCTGAATTTAAACTTATCTACAGATTGTTGATATATATAAAATAAAAGGGAGGGTTCATTATTATCTTGTGATGAAATGGATTGAAACTTGTCTCTTGGGTGCTGATGTTGCTGGGCACGTAAAAGAAGATGGCCTCTCTCCAACCATCCTGTGCCACCATGCTTGTCTTCTTCCCATCCTAGCAAGATGCCAATTTTCTCTTTTAGTGCCCAACCGCTTCGGTTCTCATATTTTCCATCTTTGTTTACCATATTAGGGTTTGATTAACGAGTATCCTGTACCTAATAAAAACTATCTCAATTGTCAAAATTTTGATTCATTTGCATTTTTTTATTTGAATGCTTAATGAGAACCTCATTAATGTTAGGATCTCATTATGGAGTGTTTTTGGTACTTGATAAAACATAGTTATTTAGATATTCGATTCTAAATATATACATCGTACATATCACAAGAACAGTCAGTGCATTAAAAGTTAATGCCCTTAAAGTTAATTTTTCACAAAATCCTTAACAAGATCATATGTTTATGTGTTGCTAAATCTTTCCTTTTATGATTAATTGATGTTTGATGAAGAGTCACTGCTTTTGAACCCTGCCTATTGCAATTGCAAATGCAAAGGTCTTATTTGAGCTGCACTGCATGTCTGGCAGGACAGGAGCCCCAGGGCAGTTTACCGACAAGTATTAAGATTCATTATAAGTTTATAAGCTCCCCTATTTCTTCTGCGTCACGACGGGTTGGTCAAACCTGCATCATCTTTTCCAGACCACCGTCCCGATTCGGCAGCCTTGTGTTCCCAAGAGACCCGAGCTTTGAAGTCGCTCTTATCGTGAGCCGAACCGGCATGCAATGTGCATACCATCTATATCTTCCTGGCGCGACAAAACAAACCGTAGCACCGTCACAGCATTAATCAACGTGACCACTCGACACCCACAAGAAAAAGAATATGTTATTTTCCCACCCGTCCTCTAGGGATTCGTGATTTCTAGTTCAGACCTTAGTAAACAGAAAGACACATGATCGGCGACGACATATCATTAGTTATATATCACGTCAACAGATGACGACGGGGATGTAAAACCAAACTCGACTACGTTTTCTTAGCGAGGGATTGAGGAAACGACATGTGGTTGAACGCTCGACATGAAGCTTCTTAGAGAACGTCACACGTAGGTTTAAAAAGCATTAGGTGTCGAGGCATGGTGCATTTCAGAGGGTTTCAGACTTAGCTACAACAAATCCAATCCCATGCATTGGCCGAGAGGCTGAGAGGAGTTGGACGTTAATCTGTCGCACTAGCAAATGGCCGCTTTAGGTCTGTGAAAGCTTCTGTCAAATTTCGTGTGCAAACTGCGGGCGATTTTCGCATGAACGACCCAAAGGATGACGACAAGATCACGATACCAGTTGTTGAGACTCCCGAGGACGACAAGAACGAGAACTACCTCACAAGATAAGCCCCTCTCTCTCCAGACAACAATTTACCTTCTCTCTCTCTCCCTCCCTCCCTTTTTTTTTTTTTTTTTTAATCTATGCTGAGTCATAGCATTAGTGGCACCTCTCAATGATAGATCATATAAACTCTGTCCTCTCTCCGATCTCATCCATTTCAATTGCATAACTTGTTACTCAAGATGTGATAGAAAAGTTATGAAAACCACTAGAAAATATTTGAAACAAGGGCTTCCTACTCGATACTATACGTAAAATCTCGTGAGATCATCATCCACAGATTTAAAAGTTTAAACTATTATATAAAATTGTGATTTAATTATATAAATAGTTTAACATTTTCTATCATAAGAAAACAATGGAAATTGGAGTGGAGCAACTTAGACGAAACAAGCTATTCTATGCTTTTGGTTATTTGATTGACGTGAGTTATATAGTGATTTCTATTTCACGTGTGAAGCCGTTAAGGCATGTATTTTAGAGACATTATAGAATGATTCCAGATGATTTGAGACTTATTATATAAGAGCGGCGAGATCCTCTTTTTGTGCTAGTCTTTTAGATAAGGAATATCCATGGCCAGTTCCAATTTTTTCATCTATTTTGATTGAATTCAATTAGAGAGAATAGTTGAACAATTGCATGATATTAATAGCAAAAGGGGGTGATGTTCCAAGGACGTTGGACTGATTTTGTACCAAAATAATAAATCAAGAGCAATCACAGACCTGTGGCATGCAAAAACTATATTATCAACTTATCGGAAACTTCAAAAATGAATGAAAGAACCGTAGCCCTTGGAAAAGGGGGTATGGAGGTGGCAGTCGAATTATTTTGCTAGCATTCCAAGTGGGGATGGACGCGATCATGTCAAGGACATGGGCCATAAAATAAAACAAAAGAAAAGGGAAAAAGATACCGCATCATTATTGCACGGAAAAATATTTATAATTTTCTTGAAGATAAGAAAAATCAGCTCATTTGACTATGAATTTTCATTTTTCAGGACACGACGCATGCGTCAATTTCTGAAAATATGATATGGGCTGGTGAGGAAATAAATATGAAGTGGGGCAACAATGGCCACAACTTGAGAAATGGGTCTCTTTCTTCGGCATACGTGACATAAGGAATATATGGCTGGAATTATTGTGGACGGTGATCCTATGTAGGATTAGGTTTTGAGCATTCCGAGGAGAAAGGACTTTTTCCTTTTCAAATCTTTGACAAACTTTATTTTTCTTTTTCATTTTCCTTTGGAAATTGTTATCTTGCATGTGTTTAAATATATATGGCAGCTATTCTTTTCCTGTATCCACATTGATTTTATAGGGAAAAAATATTCAAAAAGTTCTACTCTTTTTATACAATAATCAATTTAGTCATAAATCTTGCTATTGTGTAAATAAAAATTTCAGATTTTCGACAATTTATCAATTTAATCCTAAAATCTTTTAATTGTACAAATTTAATCACATCGATTAATTTTGACCATAAATTATTGATGTAGTAGTCTAGTCAGTGTTTACCATTCTACATGACACAACTAGTACTAATGTGAACAATTTTTATAATTTTTTTCAATTTTCTGAATTTTTCTTCTTCTTTTTTTTCTTTTGTACCTTTTCCCCTCTACTACTGGGAGGCCTAAGAGGATGTCAAGGCCCTCGCCATTGGAGGGAAAAAAGAAAAATAAAAGAAACGAAATGTGAAAGAAGAAAATAAAAAATTCAAAAAATTATAAAATTATATAAAAAAAATAAAGCTAGATTGACTGGATGGTTACATTAGCAATTCTCGACTAAAATTAGCTGTAAGGACTAAATTTATAGATTGTATAAAAAATAGGACTGAATTAGTACAATTGAAAGGTTTAATAATGAATTGGCAATTTGTAAGAGGGGTTTAGAACTAAATTAATACAATAGAAAGATTCAAGACTAAATTAGCTGATTTGCAATAAGTTTATGACTTTTTGAATAATTTTTCCGATTTTAAAGCAAACTTTTGAATTTGACATCCACCCTCATTTGACGAAATGCCCTAGATTTTTCTGTCCCTTATTATTTTGTTAATATCTATTATTGCAATTAAACTCTTATCACCTGTGGTAAACAATTCTTGACTCCACTATATATATATATATATATATATATATATATATATATATATTCACTTATAACCTACCAAATAATAACCACCCGCAATTTCAGGCAATGACACTTTGTTGCCAACCTCTTCCTTCATGATTTCTTTTCTAAATTTAAATTTTCTATTTATAGTGTGTTTTCTTGATTGACACATCGCTTAATTTGATTGCCCATTTTCATACACCTTTATCCGGACATCAATAGCTATAGATACTCGTTTTTCATTGTACAAAAAAAGAGCACAAGACCCAGTGAGAAGTAAAACGTATTAATCGGATACTAAAGATGATGCAAATATGTGTACGTATTCTCTATGTGAACCTAATCTAGAAAAGAAAAGTGCCCTATAGCAGCAATTCAATTTCTTTTTACCATCTTCCTTCAATTTCACAATCATATATGTTACCTAAATGTATATCCTCCTAACCATCTTCACAAAGGTAATTTCGACTGGCCAAAAGTAATTAACGTTAACAATGTGGTCTTTTATGAATGGTTGAGAGTTTTTTTGGGCTCTTAAGGATTCCCAATAAGGACATCTATCATTCAACCAAGATCAATGATCATATAAGTGGTTGAAGAAGCTATCTATACGTGACTCGATGATGGGCAACCTAATCGCGGATTAATCTATCCGATCAAGAATTGTGTCATTTGGAAGCGTGGAATTGCCCAATTGATCTAGTCTCATCTTAATATACCCATGTATCCGTTCTGTAGTTAGTTTCCTACCCTCAATACATTAGTCACTCACGAAGACAAATTCGAGAAATAAAAACCATTGGCAAGATCCTTTTGTGCTCCACTCAATTCTTATAGGTTTGTTCACGGGATATGGCATATCTTCAGCTGTTTGGAATGACTTCCAACTTGTCAACACTTATGGTGTCACTTCAATGTGGAGGCAATTGTGTCAATTTAGTCATTCCAACTAATTTTGACAAAAAATTGCTGATGTACCTCGACAATACTCATGAGGACAGATGGAACAAAGTGTTGGTGAGCATGATATAATGTGAAGAGTGCCAGAAACACGAAAGAGAAGGGGCAGGAGCCCTACACCTTCCGAGTTGCAAGACTCAACATTTAAAATCCCTTCCAGTTTCAAGGGAGAAGTGAAAAATTGAAATGGAGGGCCCATTTATACCGACCATGTCGGGTCGGATTCGGTTGTATTGGGATGTTGCTTATGGGCCGAATTTGTCCAGCTTTAAGACAAGCACCGAGAATTCTTGCTTTCGACTTCACAATTGATATTGTTCCCAAGCTCAAACAGAACTGCCGGACTCGAAAAGAGAGAGCTCACTTGCACCGGGGAATCAGGCCTGAGCAAGATAGAACCGTCCGGTCCGGTCTATTTACGTGCCCGCGTGTCTAGATAACCAATCCATTTGAAATTATGTCGGTTATTCTCCATATGTCCTCTTTTTTTAATGGCCAATTGAGACCACCACATATTAATTTTTTTTTTGGTTCAGATCGCATATTGAATTACATTACCGCTAAAATGACATTCATATTCACAAGCACTTCAGACTCTACGTTACAATACGCTACACTAAAATTTCCTTCTCATTCGAGATATTTCCTTTTTCTTTCAACTAAAGAAAATACTACCCGAGTACCGGAACCGCCGGTTTGCCCCCCTCCTGCTCGGCAAAGGCACTGGAAAAATTTTCCCTCCACAGAGAAAAACAAAACAGAAAATCCCAGAAACTTTCCCGGAAAATTTCCTTCTCTTGAAAGGGGAGGGAAAATCTTTCTTCCCACAACTTCTAGTTTCGCTGTTCATTCACCATTCGACTATATCTCGAAGTCCAGTACTTCTCGATCTCCTCCGCCGACCTCCCCGGAATCCGCCCGGCGATCAGCGACCACCTGAAACCAACCCAAAATTCCCTCGTCACTCCATGACTACATGTCGCGATTCCTTTTTTTGTCCTTTATTCTGAAAGCATAGACAGTTCAAAGAAACGGATTAAAAGGTCCCCTTCACCTTCGACCAACCAGAGTGTACATCCTGGCTATAAGGGTCTCCTCATCTTCGGAGAAATGCGGCTGCTTTGAGTCTCGACTACCATCCCCTGCAATTCCATCGACAAATTACGGTCCCGGGGCTACTATCAAGAAGAGTAGGTGAAAGGAAAAAACAAAAAAATATAGTATCCAAGTTTCAGATACGAAACAGCTACCTCTAAAGTCCGCTGATGTCGTTGCATCGTGAGAAGAGGAGAGACCCGAGTCAGCCATTGAAATTCCGGTGAAGCGCGAGGAATTTTCTTGTTGGGTATTTTTCTTGCAGTAGGAGTTAAAGAGGGTCAAAACTGTTGGCGTTGGGTGAAGTTGAAAGGCGAGGTTAATCGAGGGGAAGCGTTAAATAAGGGGAGGAAAGTTCGTCGAAACGGCGAAGAATGGCCGGTGAGAGACAGAGCCAGAGAGAGTCTACGGGCGTGTCTGAACAGAGGAATGGTAGTTCGGGAAGTCCAAGTTTGATGGGTAGTTGCAGCAGGCTCGAAGGAAATGGTTTTGGCTTTTGGTTGGTGGCGACAAAGCGACAACAGTTCCCGTGCACGGAAGGAATTTTCCTCGGGCGTGATGAGCCCGACATGTTTTACCTTAGAAAACTGTTGGGTCGGTAAGCGCCTCATTAATTTATAGATTATACCCATCGCATACGTTACCGGTCCCCCACAGAATTCAGACATGACGATCAATTACGATACATATCACGCGATCGTGTGATTAACCCGTGACGCCACTTGAATTGTCTGATTGAAGCATCGAATTCCGTTTAGTGCCTCGTGATTTCGACAAAACTCAATTGAACTGAATTTAAAACGGTATTAACAAGAAAAGTTGTTCGGGTCAATTTTTCATTAACTCAGGAAATCACAAACATTATTTTTCAATAACTAGTGCCGTCCATTTCTTTAGTCACGCTTCCTTTTGGGGAGGTAAAGTTCCAACGGCCCCCACTTTTGTTCTGGGGTCAAAAATAGGCTTCAATTAAAGCATAAACAAAGCTACGGGAGATCTTGGGACGGAGACCCCAGCTTCGTGCAACACCACGAGGAGGTTCAGACGAAATACAGAACGGTCCTATCAGCATCCTCCCTTGCCGAACAAGCGTAATCTACAACCGCACGCCATTATTGACCACCTTCCTAATTCCAGTGGAGAAGGAACCTATCGGCCGCAACCAAAACGGCTTTTCCAGATTGCAAAAGCTGTTGCACCTTCTCTTAGCATCATGGGTTGCCAGCAATTTTTGCGTCTCCTTCTAAAATAATCGACCCATGGCGCCTATTTGCCTCTACCAATACGCCATCTCATCTTGGCAAGCCGAGCAATATTTCCAGTTCTAGACTTCTTAATCCCAGGATCACCTTCCTTCCGATTTTTTTTGCATTTTTCTCTAACCCTGCAGAGAATCCCTCTTGATCTTTAATGAGTTCATTGCAGGTGCAAATTGGTTGGAAGGGTTTCCAATGAACCTTAATCTCATTAAGACGTACAGCAAGCTCAGAGGAAACGTTTTAAAGATCTCAACTTTCGCATAAACAGACGTATATGCAGCACACGCGCACGCGCAAGCAACATATGTCGGGAAGATGGCCTAGAGTGTGACATGCCTTAAAAAAATTGGGAGTTTAAAAATCGACGTCCCCATTCTTCTCCTTGGTCGACACCATGAGATCCCAGCCAGAATTATACAAAGCCTCCCCATATGGCAAACGACTTGTAACGAACATATAAAAACACGGTAATCGGCCCTTTGAAAAAAGAATGAAAGGACCCGAGGAAATCGCAAACACAAGATGCAACAAACCATCACAGTTTCAGAAAAAGCAGCAAAGCTGGCAACAGCAGCATACATATACTATGGCGTGTCTAGGTCTCTTGCCTACATATACATATAAAGATAAAGTTGATGGTCACAGTCAGGCGATTGAGAACATGTACTGTGCACTACCGCCTTGTGGGCACATAAACAAACTACATTTAGCTGTCCCGACTTCCCAGCTTCAAAAACCGTGAATCTTGATCTGCTCCTTCTTCACGATCCCAGCCTGCTCATAAAGATGACACAAAATTAGCCGTGGTTCAGTTTGGTATCAAGCTAAGGTTTGATCAGAGTCATGTGACGAGGTATACTGACCTGCACAAGGAAGGTGGAAACATTTTTCCTCTGGTCACCTTGCAGTTGAATGACCTGCACCAACATACCGAAAAGTGTCAGCCAAAGAACATAGCAAAGAAAACTATAAAAAGACACGAGAGCCAACAAGAGACAAATTTGATTCAAATCGAAGATGGCCAAGAATTCATGTATCGTATTCACCTGGCCTAACTCGGGGTCCTGGACTACAGTTCCATTGCAGCAAAATTCTTTCTTCAGGTCCTTGAGTATCTTGTTATAGCTGAACTCCTTCTTCAGACCTTGCACAGTGGTCAAGCTTTTCCTACCATTGCGCTGCTGGACACGAATGTGGACGTACTCTTTTGACCCAGCACCTGAATCCTCAGCTTTCGCATCAGCAAAAGGATCTGTCGAACCACAATACACGGATTAAAAACCGACACAAGCGCTGTTAGCCAATGAAACCACTGATCTAAAGGGGGTTGAATAGAGCAAACGAAACATACCAAAAGTAGTTGGAACCTGGACGTCGAGCTCAGACATGAAAATAGAGTAACCACAAAGGACTTTATTCTTCTTTTAGGCAACAATTTGAAGCTGAAAAAATTGAAGAAACAAATGATTAACATTTCATCGACAACGAAATAGAACCAATAAGTTTCACTTTTCATGTTGGTCAAGTCTTTAGAACAAGGAATACAGTCTATTATCTTCTAGGTCTTGATGATTCTGAAATTGGGAAAAACTCATCTTCAGCATAATTATATTTGAATCTCATTTATCCACCAAGAGGAGAAAAGGGCATCAGAAAACATTTCCTCATGAACCCAGCTCAGAAGACAGATTACATGAAGTATGAAAAATAACAGACTGAAATGGTGATGCTGGCATAACATCAAGGTTAAACATCAATGTATCAGAGTTCCTAATGTTAACAACAAAGCAGTTTTAGGCCAACACATAGTACACTGTCCACGAGCATCAAGTTCAGATGAATCTCAGGACAATTCTATTAGAAACATAGATTTAAATAAATTCAAAAAAGGAGATATCTTGATCCCGAAATTCACCGATAGTTGGCAGAACACTCTGCATATTCTTTACATATCATGCCATGTCTTGACAGAAGCCAAGCATGACAATGTAGATCCTGCATAAAAATCACTTTAACCTAAAAAAAACCACCAAACAATATCCCCCTAATAAATTAAAATAACAGCCAGTACCAATATTCTTTGTTGTGTTTAACCAAACAAGTTGTACATACTACAAAACAAGAACCAATCTCAACCAAGGACGACAACTCACTTGAGAAGATCTATCCACTCTCATCTTGCCAAAATATGAAAAGAACAGTGAACTATCATAACTTTCAGATTTTCTAGAACATATGACATCACGTCCATCTATAAACTTGAGCCAACACAACCACTTTTCATGTTGCTTTAATACTTCCCATGCAATTCAAGATCAAAGAATCGGTATCCTATCTTCTTGGCTCTTCGGAACTACCATCTTCTTAAAAGACCACCTATATAAATTCTGCACACACTTTGATCTTATGCATTGCAACAATAAAGCAGAGGAGTAGTAGTCTCTCAAACCCATAAAAAAGCTAATCTCAGAAATTAAACATGAGGGTACCTAAAGTGAATAAGATACTATTTCACGCCTATCACTCCTTCTGTGAGCAAAAGAGGCATAAATCACATCACACATCTATCCTTGACATGTTTGGTACATCTGAAAGGCATTATCTAACGTCAACTTCAAAAAGCCTAGAAAATAATTGGTTCTATTGTCTCCTAACTTCACTGGGCTATCTGAACAAGAACGGTATTTATCTTCAATCCATTCTGCGCCTCTAAAGAGGCTTCCTTTGACAAGAATCTACAAAGGCTCTCCGAGAATTGGTTCCTTTTTTTTCCTAACCCCGTTGCCTTGTCTTTCAGAACAAAAGTCTACACCATCCAGTTTGTTCCCAACGATATCACAGTAACAATAACAAGACAAATCAAATTTCACACAAACCCGGAATTCACCAACACAAACAACAAAAGCCAGACGGCATCGTGGAAAAGCAAACAAACAATTAATCGAGCACCCAGATCACCCGAAATCGAAACAAGAGCTCACAACCAAAAAAGGCGCGGAATTTAGAACAAACTCAGAAAACCCAAATCAAGAACTCCCGCCGACGACCCAAAAGACCCAAAAGATAGACAAAAGTATTCGACGATCGGGATGATCCAACACACGGACAACGTGAAAAGATCGCGAAGAAAACATCCAATGCAAACAGCAGATCAAAACCCAACTACCAAAGGAGAGAGAGACCAGCAATTCACCTGAAATTGGATATACCGCAGAGAGAGAAAAAAACCCAGAACGAGAGAGAGAATGAATCGCGCGAGGAAAGCCTTGCAGGTCCCGGGTCGCGTCTTTATATATCGAGAGAGAGAGAGAGAGAGAGAGAGGACACGGAACGCAGCTCTTTCCTTAGCCACACAACGCCTTGCGGGAATTTTCCGGGTTCTCCCTTCGCTTTTTCCCACTCTTTAATTATCTGAGGATAGATGGCGTACGCCTTCCTTCTTTTCGAGTCGGTTTCGGGGGTGGGCGGAAAAGCATGTACGGTCGGGATCGCGGGAGGCGCTTCCGTCCGAGGGCCCGATTGGCGCCACGTGGGGCGGCAGGTGAGAGGATTCGAGAGCTTGGGGGCATGCAAGATGCTGCGCGTGTTACGCCCGACAGCTCAGAGGATCGCGAGCGAGCGACCACCTCTGATGTTTCTCGTCCCTCTCCGTAATTGGACAGGCCCTGCGTACTTTCGACGCTATCCGTCGATCTCTACAATATCCAATTCCATCTATTTCTAATTTATACGAACCGCCGTATTACTGAATTTGGTTGTTCCCTCGACGACCTCGAAAATATAGTTTACTATCTATCCACTATCCTTTTAATAGCGAAAGAGAACAAATACGTATTGATCTCGATTCGCCCGGTTTGGGCCTTGTGCTGTAGCATGCCGGGCCGGACCGGCCCATTTTCAGAGCAAGCCGTGCTCGGGCCGTCACGTGCTTCGTGCTGCTCCCAACTCGTCGTCATCTCACGGTCGTGCCGTGTTCGGTGGGTTTCGGTCCACACGCTAATGGCGGTGATGGTGGAAGTCGGTCGAGAATCACTTCGTAAGAAAATTTGAAAAGAGAGTTAGCATGATGAAAGGCCGTGGTTTGGCCCTCTAAGCTCTTGGAGATCTCTCAACGAATTAATTAACAAAACTTGGTAGAGCTTTTGCTCCATTAATGGCAAACGATAGATCAATATGCTATTTCTGTCACTTTTTCTTTTTTGAAAAAAATTCTAAATTATACGAAGAAAATTAAGGAGAGACGATTCTATCAACTCGATCATGGAAAGGTACTTGAGTAAAAATAGCGTGTGGACATTACAATGGTAAGTGATAATAATATGCGGAAGGGAGCGCGATTTCCACGGTCCGTGATTGCTAGGGTCAGAACTCTTTACTTCGGAAGACAAATGCAACCTCCCTTGTTGTGGTTATTTTCGAATTTAGGTCGAGTTTTCTATGATGCAGTTTTGAACGACAAGCTCATGAGTTGTTCCTTCTGAAGCATGATATGTTCTACGAGAGAGCACCTTGTCTTCCGTGGAAACCGAGCAAGTGTTGAGTCAAACCATTAAGATTATTCAGAAACAGAAGTGCGTTATTGGTCTCGATTATATCTTCAAGAAAGATCTGCAACAACGCAGGAAACTGTTGAAAACCCAGGAGTGGAGCTTCTTTGCTAGAAGGGAGATGAATCTTCGAAAAGGAAATGGTTTTAAATCAACTCGATGTCATATCTACATAGAACTGGAAATTAAGATTCAGACACAGTCGAAGTTGGCGGCAAAGGCATTGGATTTGTGAAAGTGAAGAGAAGATCACTGTCTTGGACGTAGCAGCGACGAGCGGGGCCAATGGAGACAGCAGCTCTCGACGGAGGTGAAGAGGGTGATCGTTTGAATGTCCTGGGTATTTTGGTCAATTCGGTTCATTAGAATTCAGCGGCCTGTGGCCACGGCCCACGGCCATATTTCCCTAGAAAATCACGTTTAGCCTCTAAATCAAGCACTGCCGCTTGTCCATACGACCTTGATCGAATCATTTTGGATCTGTTGTCTCTTTTTGAGCAACAGGTATCTTCATTTTCAGTTTATCCTCAGTCTTAATTGTTTCATACTATTGCAGTATGCATGCTCGACTTTAAAGTGGAAATGTGGACTTGAAAATGCTCCAGCCAATGATTTTGAAGAGGATTGAGGGTAGGGCGAAGGATTATCTGGTCTCGGGTATGGTTCTCGTCGTGCAAGAAGTGTTGAAGGCCAGGACTTTGCTCATCCAGGGCGTGTCGACACTTCTCAGGTTCTTCCCACTCACGGCTTGCAAGAAAGTTTGGTGAACTGACCCTCATTTATCCTATAGAGATAACATTGCTAGAAGAAGGGAAAGTATCTAGCCATGATCCATGATTGTGCATTGGATCTGGTCGTCTTGACTCGACTGCTTGGAACTGGCAATATTTTGTTGCATTGTAGGGGACCGCTTTTTGAAAGCCTGGTGAACGGTAGAATGGATTCGATTCAGATGCTATGGTTTGGTAAATCATGATGATGGTATCGGGTAATAGGACAAAGGGGTTAAGAACTTAGGAGTTTATGGGGATTGACTAACAGACTGAGTACCAATGACCAAATTCATTTGATGGCAGATGTCATGAACTTAGAGTGGCTTCTGATGCTTTGTACTTGTACATAATGTAGCAGGTGAATCTCGAGATTGTCAGAAAGACTAGCTTTCTCCGGCATCGGCGGGTATGCAGAGATTGTTGTCAGAGGTATGTGGTTTCGAAATGTTTTTGGTTTTGGCCTTAATAGGTGCCCGAAGGCATTTGTTAAACATAAAATTGATAGTTTAAATTTTCAAAATACAGATTGCACAATTCATAGAAAGTTAACTCGTTGAACATTGTAATACTTCTTTTATTATAGTTAATTAACAAGAGCCCGGGTCACTCGAACAAATTCCTTTCGTTTTACGTTGCATTTGTTGGCCTGTGAAAGAATTTGCATGCATGAAGTTGTGAGGATTTAGTAACTCTTGAAAGACTGGTTAGATAGCTTCTTCCTCTTTATCCCCATTTTCCCTTGTTTTACTATTACGATAAGCTTGCTTCTCTTCACAATAACAAATATAGGTTATAGTAAAAGAAACATTGGCCACAAGATACTTTCTATTCAGCTGGATCGCCATCAATTCATCACGTGATATCAATACGCAGTTTGATTTTTAGGTCACAATAGGGGGGAAATTTTCTCTAGTCAGTTAAATGAGTTATAGGGCCAAGGTGAAATGAAATATTACCATGGGTGAAAATGGTACCAAACACCCCTAAAAAAAAACAAATTTTCTATACTTTTGTATCAATAATCTCCTGGATTTCCCTCACCTCAAAATTGGAAAGAAGAAGAAGAAGAAAACAATAGAATCTCATTAAGGAAAAATTTGGACAATCATGTCTCTTGAAAATTAGGTTGGCTATTGCTTAATCTGATAGTAAATGAAATTAGAATGCTCTGTATCATCTTGTATTATCGACTGTCTTTTGCTGTGCTATCCTTCTTGTGCATCCTAATTAGTATGCTTTCTAGTTCTTGTTTACGGTTGCTACTTTCACTCAAATTGTTCATAGGGAATGCTCGTTTGCTTATGTTATATGATGGATTTTTAACATAAATAACCCACTTACTTGCTCACTCAAATTGAGAGAAAGTCTAGAAAGAGAAGCCGTGGGAGAGAAATATAGCTGAAATATTTAGATGGATACAAATGTAGGATGGAGAGTTCCCCTATTTATATAAGAAGTCCCCTATTACTACAGTTGATTGGCATTTGATCCAGTGGATGAAATCACATTTCCCCATCTCCCAACTACCGGCATTTATGCCAAGAATGCTCTAGAATTCGAGATAATTACTGTATTGTCATTCCCTAAGAATGTCCCAGAAACCTTAGACGATTTTGGACAATCTTCTTGAATCAAACACAACCATTTCGTCACGGGAAATCTCAAGACCATAACAGTCGCATCTTGCATAGCTCTTACATTAGTAGATGCTCGAGGCAAGCACACTTTTTCTTATGCCCCTCGTCCCAATTACGCTTTTATCAATTTAGTCATAAACCTTTCACTTTTGTTAATTGAGTAATAAACATTTTCACTTCTTATCAATTGAATCAATTTGGCCAATTTTAGTCAGAAAGCACCGATTTAGAAGCCTGTGGTACCAGGTAAGACTGCTAGCGCTAACATGGATAAATTTTAATAATGTTTTAATATTTTTTAAATTTTTTATTATTTTTTTCTTTTTTTTTTCTTTCTTTCCTTTTTTTGCTTCTTCTTCCTCCTTTTGCTAGGTCAACTGGCCTTGCTAGCCACAAGCAAGGCGCGGTTGGGTGAGCCCTGACAAGGGTTGGCCTCACCCAAGCTAGGTGAGGTCAACCTCACCCAGGTCAAAAAAGGCTGGCCCTCGCCCAGGCCGGGGCTGCCTTATTAGGCGTTAGCTAGGCCCAAGCAATGCCCGACGAGGCCACCTTGGCTTGGGCGAGGGTCGGCCTTGCCAGATCTAGCCAGGGAGGCCTCGCTAGGATTCGCCCACCTAGGTGAGGCCGGCCCTCACCTGGCGTTGCTTTTGCCTAGTTAATGCTCAACAATGCCGCCTTGGCCTAGGCGAGGGCCGGCCTCGCCAATCTAGGTTGGGTGAGGCTAACCCTTGTTGGATCAGCATCTCCCAGCCGTGCCTTGTTAGTAGCAGGCGAGGCCAGTTGACCTAGCATGGCCGGTGGCTGGCCTTCAGTGGCCAATTACTGGCAAAAGGAAGAAGAAGAAGAAGAAGCAAAGAAGAAAAGAAAGAAAAAAAAAAAGAGAGAAAAAATCAGAATAAATAATAATTTTTTAAATATTAAAATATTATTAAAAATATCAATATCAGCAACAATAGTTCTACGTGGCATCGTCGATGTTCACGTTAGTGATTTTAGGTCAAAATTAGATAGATGGATTTAATTGGCAAGAAATGAAAAAGTTTAAGACTCAATTAACAAAAATGAAATATTTATGACTAAATTGACAAAAGTGCGATAGGTTTAGGATTTTTTGGACAATTTTCTTGTTGTCTACCTTCGAGGTGAAACAGAGATTGGGCCGACAATGGGGTTGCATGTCCACCAATTGATTGAGAAATGAAGAATAGCCATTTTAGAAAGTAAAGTGAGACTTATAATACAATCTTCTGCTGGTGGAATCCGATAATAAAGATTATGATATTAGTCTTCTACTTGGACTAATAAATCTAAGAGAAATTGCTATATTCTCTATTCAACGGAGAGAAATAAATTTAAATATTCCGCTGATTCAAAAGGGCGGTGGAATTCGATAATGAAGAATGTGATATTAAATGAATAGTAGCGAAAAAAAAAATACTTGGAAGGAGTAAATGATGGCTGGACTCACCCTCGCGTTGATTTAATGGCAGGGGTGTTGCCATCCGTTTGACTTAGAAACCGATATTTGTGAGTTTGATTTTGCCCCGGGGAACTCCAATTGCAGTGTGAGCTGAGTTGCTGTGCCAGCCGCGCTCGTACCTGTGTCCCATGAAAAAAAAAAAAAAAAATGCTTGGCCACGAAGAAACTATTTGTGTCAAAAGTTTGAGTCTATGGGAAAGCGCCGTCTGCGTCACCTATCGAATATTTGTTTGAACATTTTCTTATGTGTACAGTGTACAGTCAAACGCATAAAATAAGACGACGCAAATTATAAATGGCAATTTCGATTATCAAGAGGCAGTTCTCTGTCGAACCTACGATATATAGCTTGGACACGATATTGGATAGTTTTCCATCTAGTGCCTTAATAGCATATGAGCATCTGATCTGTGAAGAAAATAATGAAAAAGGAATTTAATACTCGATAATAAATGACACATAAATGAGTCTGAAATACGCCACCCATACCAAGTATACGTTATGTAGTAATTGGAACTCTGGTTAAAACATCAATCATTCAGTGCAAGTTTACTGGCTGGCGAAATTTAGAAGTGCATATTACTTCGATGCAAAATAATGAGCTGGCCGTTATAACGTTGCCATCGTCAAAGACGATGGCGCCATCGTTCGTGGTCAAACTAGTTTGGAAAAGCTTTAAAATGACGGAGGACCGACATTCGATTTGGATGGACCTGCCTAACTAGGTAATTATTGGAGAGTTCATCTGTGGATTTACGTTAATTAATATAACCTTTTCTAATCACATGTACATTAATCAAACCCATCTGTCAGACGTCCTCTCGTGCACGATTCTTCCGCCTTACCATATTCGGGAATTGTTAAAGCCAGTCGAATTTTGACTTTTCTGAAGCTGTCGAGTTGGAATCGTAATTAAAAAAAAGAAACACGTTCTGATGGCTTCAATAATGCCACCTTTGGATGTGGCATATAATATATGACCTATAGCCGCTGTCGTGACCTACTTCTCGACATAATTAGAGAGAGAGAGAGAGAGAGAGAGAGAGAGAGAGAGAGAGAGAGAGAGAGAGAGACTGATTCTTTGGAGCTAACACATGCATGCAAAAGCTCGTCGAGGGCATCTGAATTCCATGATTAGATCTCTTGACATTCTTGAAATCTTTATAGTTTTTTATAAGGATGCTGTGGTGTTATGGTTGCTTCGTGAGGTTTTATGGAAAAGATGTGGGTGGTTTGTTTTGCCATTCCTTTTAATTGATTCCATATTGTTTTCTTCTGATTTGAATATTGAATCACAACTAAGCTTTATAGCCTTCTAAGTAACATATAACATGTTTTAAATCTCGTGCACCACATCTAAGGAAGGTCGACCTTAAAGTTACTTTGGTTCCAGTTATATATTATGTAAATATTATGCTGTTCTTGCTTTGCCTCTAATGATATAGAATTTAGTCCTTTTAGTATTATATATGTTTGATGTGCAAAGATTTTATTATGCCATGCATACGACTAGTGGTGCCATAATATATGTTGAAAGTGTCCCTTGAGCACGAAGTTTTAATATGGACCTTTGGTTGTAGTTATTGGTTGTAGTTATTCTCTGCCTAATAACTTAAATTTTTTTTCCCATCTTCCGTTCTTAGACTTTATATGCATAGTCTTGGCAGAGTTAAAGGAATCAATTTTGGGTTGGACTTTTTAACAATATCCAAGTCAGATTCAATTTCTTTTGTTTGTGAGCCATCCATGTTTTGAAGTGAGTGATGATTGGGTAATTTAGATCTTGACACTTGCGTTTGCAAGAGTGTGATTTCATATCATTTTTATCAACCTCTGCTTGAGTGAGAAAAGCTGTTTGAAATCCTTTTTCAAACTTAGTCATATTAAGTAATTTGACAAGATTATACTGGATGCTAAGCAAGTGATCATTAGCTTTCAATGAAATATACTCTTACCCAATCACTCGGTAAATATGTTTTAATAAGGCTAAGAATCCTCAATAGGACCATATTGACTGCCTAGGATAAAATTAATGACTTTCTTTTCGGTAATTTTCCCCTACTTTCTTATAGGAATTGGTTTTGAACTTAATCATGAAATGGAATAAAATTCAATATACTCAAAAACAAAGATTCATACAAAAACAACTCCCCAACAGGTCAACTCTCGTAATTCACGCCGCCTATTATAGAACACCAACTCATCCTCAGCTGGGGCCCCATGACAGTTCGTCTCCTCCATATTATTTTTTTTTTTCTCTCCCCTTTTCTTGTTTAGCAATTTCATAGACTTGTGCTGACCTATAAAAGGCTTGTGTCATCCTCATTCCTCAACACCTTCATTGCCAATCTCCAGCTGATTAGCGATACTGTAAAGCAATTCCAATGGCTGCTCAGAAGCTTCTCTCTCTCCTGGTTTTCCAGCTCGCGCTCGTCGCTTTTATTCTCGACGTCGCCAATGCTCAAGGCCTCAAAGTAGGGTTCTACAAGAATACGTGCCCTCAGGCTGAGGAGATAGTTAAGAAAGCGGCGGCGAGCTTCATTTCTCGAGCCCCCTCTCTTGCCGCTCCTCTCTTGAGGATGCATTTCCATGACTGCTTCGTCAGGGTACTTCTATTTTAGCGGTTAAATCAACTCGAGTGACCCCGTTGCCATCAATTTCTTAATTAATGCATGTGGTTTCTTTGAATCAAACATATGCACATCACTCCCCGCATCATTAATTTGTTGCGAAATAAGTTGTAGCTATAATTAGTTGATGTGTAGAGATTTATCTTAATTAGATAACTTGTTTTATGTTAGTAGACACATTTGCGTTCCTTAAAACAATCCGTCTCTGGATAATCAAACTTGATTTTGGAGGACACCTATGTTGTACGCAGTCAAATGTCTCGTTTTCCTGATTTGAAACTTTATGTCATGAAATGAGACAAATTTACCATAATTTACAAATTCATGCAGAGGCAAGCACCTTTACTAAGTTCTAAAGTTCCTTTTTTTTTTGCTTTTCTTTTTGCCTTCCTTTCCCTCTCTTTTTTGGGTTTATTTACAGGGATGTGATGGCTCTGTGCTACTGAATTCAACATCTTCTAACCAAGCAGAGAAAGATGCGTTTCCAAACCTGTCACTGAGAGGATTCCAAGTCATCGACGCAGCCAAAGATGCCCTTGAAAAAAAATGTCCCGGTGTTGTCTCTTGTGCTGATATTCTTGCTCTAGTTGCTCGTGATGCAGTTTCCATGGTAATTGATTAATTAAAGATTCGATTCCTGTTGTATTCTAGCTAGGGATTTCTATAATGCTGGTCATCAACGAAAATTGTTTCATAAATTATATTTTTTGTGATAATTTAACAATTTTTTCAATGATTTCGAACGGAATTGATTATCGAATTTTATTCCTGATGAGCGTGTCGATAGCGCAAACTGATTAGAGTGCAAGTCATCTGTACAGGTCAAAAACTTGGACTCAACTAGTTCATGTGGTTTGCAGAGTGCTACACGGGTCTTTGTGTCCACGCCCCTAAATAACAAGTGATATGTGACATGATTTTTCTAAATCGTTGGTTGGATAACACAGCTAATGGATATGGAATTTTCCAGTTTTTACTATGAAGGTATAGAGTAGGAATGTCAAATATCTTTAACTTGTAATTGGATTCTGGTTTCAGATGAACGGTCCATTTTGGCAAGTCCCCACAGGAAGGAGGGATGGCAGACTGTCTCAGCTCCAAGATGCCTTAAACAACTTGCCCGCTCCTACTTTCAGTATTTCTGCGCTTAAATCGTCCTTTGCCGCTAAGGGTCTCAGCGTCAAAGACCTTGCCGTTCTCTCAGGTACGAGACCAATCATAGTACATATACCTAACATTATTAAAAGTCGTCATCATTAGTTTATAATTTAAGTACAGTGAAATTAACGGTGTGGTTGCATCGATGATAATTCAGGGGGACACACCCTCGGAATGTCGCACTGTTCCTCCTTCACGAACCGTCTGTACAACTTCACCGGCAAGAACGACGCCGACCCATCCATGGACCCCAACTATGTCGCTCAGCTCAAGACCAAGTGCCAGCCGAACGACGCCACCACCATCGTCGAGATGGACCCGGGGAGCGCCAAGAAGTTTGACGTGGACTACTACACCATCGTCTCCAAGAGGAGAGGCCTCTTCCAGTCTGATGCCGCGCTGCTCACCGACAGCACCACCAAAGCCTACGTGCAGCTCCAGCTGACGAGCAAATCGACGTTTGCCGAAGACTTTGGCGTGTCCATGGTGAACATGGGCAACATCGGCGTTCTCACCGGCAAATCGGGCGAGATTAGGAAGAAATGCTATTTGGTTAACTAATCAATCGAGTCGTTTGTCTCTCACCTTGAATTTACAAAGGTTTTGCATGTTGTGATGTATTCTTTAGTTTTTCCTGTTCTGATTGATGTGGAGGGTGGAATGTCGGTCGAGGAAAGGTAGCGTTCAAGATGCTGTTGCTTTACTATTCGTCGGAATGAATAAATCGACAATAATTGGCGTAAGGACAGAAGCATGTGACTATTAACATATTATAAGCACACGTTCATTGCATATTCCTTACATTATTAAATTAGCCTCCCCAGCGCATCAATAATAGGCACCACAAATCATTTCACTCACTCAAGACAAATCAAAAGTCGAATAATACATATAAATGCTAAAACCAGTCTACTAAATTGGTAAACCGAGGCGGCGGAATCCATGAACAAAAGCTAATGGTGTCGGCACGACGATGTTCATCCATCAGTAAGCAAAAAGCTGAGGAAAAGGAGGAGAACCGTGAAGAAAAGTCTCAGCCAGAGAGAATCTCTCATGATGATAGAGAATGAAAGTACAGGCAAAGTGGTTACTTTCTGGGCAAGTTGGGAATAATTAGATAGAAACGTGTTCTGACTAACATCCTTTAATCTTCCGATTATACAACACGAAATTGCCTTTGACTGGTTTAGCTGTAAACATACTCTCTTCTTGACGATCTATTTCAAGGCCACTTAAGCATATAAAAATATTGAACTACAAGAACAGAAATCTGTCATTCTTTCAAAATTTAAGCTTTCAGGACATGGGATTAAGAAGTCAGTATTTTAATATTCACTGACTGAACATCCACTTAACTCCGGAATCAGATCCACCTACTGAAGAAGACCGGACCAACGCAAATTTGGGTATACATATGAATTTGCAATTGAGAACGCAGGATCAATAAAATTTATAAGTGCTAGTTGTGTGTCCAACACACAAATTATCAAAGGATGGTTTATATAATGACGATGCGATATTTACCCTCCTTAAATTTTGCATAGGGTTATTTATGTTATTTCCCCTTTCTAGCTTATTTGTTATACTTGGTCCTTTGGGTGTTAGATTTGGAGAAGGAAATCATGAAATGGGTTGTGATGAAAGCATGGAGATGGCGTATATGAAACGTTTATCCTTTGTTGTATGATCCAATTTACTTCGTTTGAAGGAAATACGAATGAATTTGGTCGAGCATGCATGGCTCCAACTTCAATGAGGCATGGCAAAACCGTTACGTTCTAATATTCTCGTTGTATATAATATTTTTCTCTCTTCCATCGCTATGGATTACCTTTCCAAGAAAAAATAATCTCAACGAAATACACTTACTTTCTCTGCCGTTGATTCAGCCCCAACCACTCTGGAGGGCCAAGTAGTCAATTCTTTTAATTGCTTGAAATTTACTGAAAGTATCATAAAGCAGTGTACAACTCGTCGCATGTATTGGTTGATCATGAAACCGTATGCGTCATTAAGGTTCTTAATGGCATATCCAACACTATAATGTATACGACCGTGCTCGGCTTCTTCTTCACTTTGTCATCTAGATCCCAAACCAAAGCACTTTTGAGTTAAATCCAAATAAAACACGTTTAATCTAGTGAGTTTTGTAAGAGTTTTCCTGATGTGGGCTACATTAATTAAGATTATAATTACCGTTTTACGGGGTTGGTCTAATAAGGTAAGACATAAGATTTTCTTAATAGTCGAATATGGGCCCGGCATTGTATGGGCTGAGTTGGGCCCGGTCCGTGATGAGAGGGCCGTCCAAAACTCTATAAATAGCGCTAAGGTCCCTCCTCTAGACCTCAATTCTTCCACAAATTCTCTCTCACCTCACATAAAGCAAGCTGTGAGTGGTAGTCTCATCAAGCCAGGAGCCGAGGGTCATAGAAGAGAAGAACCTAAGCGTCGACTCGTCGTTTGAATGTCGGATCGTCGTCATTCCACATAAAGAACAATTATTCTAAATCAGGTACGCAAATCTTCATCTTCTCCTTTAAGATGTTCGAGTTTCTAGCTATGTCGATCTTGGGAAGCCGTTTCGACGGTCTACATGTGGTATCAGAGTAGGCATAACCTAGAACTCGAACATAGGGAGTTTGCCCGTTTTGAAGATTTCATCCATTGAAACTTGATTTCGACTGTGTATTTGGATTCTTCTTGTCGAGCCAATTGGACACTGAGTAAAAGTGGATTCTTGGACTGTTGCGTACATTGAAATTATTTCTTCTTTTCGAGCCTTGAGGTGTGGTCAACCACACCAAATCAAACGTGATAAATGTAACTTTATTGTTTGTCAAATCCGATGTATCATAGAGAAATAGAGAAAGGTAGTTGGCTATACTTATAAGCTTCGTAATGATTAGATGGTAATCAGGAAACGTTCATCACATTTACAAGGTGGGTTATATATATTCAATGGGGTCTTGAGCAATTTGTACACGGACATGTTCACATGACGGGGATTCTAGGGAATAGAACGGGTAGGGCACGCGACTTTGCCCTTTCTTGTTGAGGGAATTATGGGAAAAGGGGGATGGGCAAGCCGAAGTCCAGTTTGTATAGTACTCAATGAACGCAACACTGTTGGTGATGCTCTGCTTTATATTTATTATAGTAAAATTAGCGATCGAGTGAGCAGCCAAAAGCTCTCAAATTAACGGTGGATACAGGGCTGCCGGAAATAAATATTATTTACCCCGGGACGTGCACTCTGACTGTTCGTAAAAAGGGTAAAAGGTCCTGCGTATCTGCGAGTCCTCCGAGAAATGGTGAACGAGGGGGTAGAACTGAGGCTAATGGTATATGGCCAAGAAAGGAGAATTTAAAGGCATTTATTTCTGAAAAACACGAATAAATGGGACTAAATCTGTCGAAATTGATCATAGATGCATTTCCTAACTTATATTTCATGTCAAATTTGTTATATGGATGAATCATATTCAGTAAATGGTCATAAATGAATTGAAACTGTTAAAATATAAAATAATATGAGTGTTAAATAGGTCTATAACTTACTCTAAACTCAACTCACCTCTCTCTCTCTCTCTCTCTCTCTCTCTCTCTCTTTTGCCTATAAGATTTCCTAAATTTTGTAATTTTAGCAATATAGATTGGATTAAGTATGAGTCGCTACAATTATATCGCACATAAATAGGTCAAAATGGGTCAAATAAGTCAATTAAAATTGGGCCATTTTCAACCAAACTCGCCCATGTGACGGGCCAGTCGTGCTTGTAATTGTATGACACCCCCTCATATATATATATGACGGGCCAGTCGTGCTTTCCCATGTGGCTGGGGATATTTTGTGCTTTTTTGGCGCTTTATTCTAATTCCCATATCATCAGTTTTTAAAAAAATTATTTCGCTCGATGCAGATGGAAGATAATAATATTTCTCCTAACGATGCTGTTGCCGACACATTTCCTATTAGTAAATAATTTTGTGTAAGCCCTCGTGCACACGTAACAAATCCTGAAACAAAATGCTTTTATGTCGACTTTTAAAATTATATCACGAAATATTTCTAGCAAAGTGACTCTGATAAAGGCTGCATTTTTTTTTTTCTTTTAGTAATCCTAAGGCCTGATCGTAATTAGCCATCAAACCGGAGAAGTATTAGCACAACCACTAAACACCGTAATCCCATCGAAATCAGAGTTTCCTAGGACCGATTTGGACTCACAAAACATTGATTTCTAAATTGAGAATATAAGAACACATTCTTATCATTGTGTTCAGACTTATGCATATCCTTAAAAAGTTTCATCTTAGTTCCAACACGATAAGTACGATTCAATTTTGAACCTGCATAAGTACTGATTTTTATTTGCCGTGCTCGGCCTTAAATAGAAGTTCAATTCCATAATTCAAAGACTTTGAAGAGAAAATCCCGCGGCATGACCCGAGTGCAGAGGCATTGGTGGCGGAGTGCACGCTTCGTTACACCGTATCCCCCCATTCATGGATAAATTTCCCCTTTCTTCATATGGAACATCTTCGTTTTTTCCTAACTTTACTTATAGCCGGTATAATCAACTATAATGAAGACCTAAAGGGAATAGTTGATGTATATCGTAAGCGGAAGTAGAAGTCAATTATATAGGGGCGTTTCACTTGGCCCGAAGGTCAATGGGCAGACTTGGACTCTGCGCTACTGCTTACAGGAGAATATTCGATGCGCGCAACTTTAGCGGAGGCTCGGCCCGAGCAATTCGTGTGAAAAAACGCTTTCAAATCATCACAGCGTCCGAATAAAATTTCTAAAGATTTAGTACTAGGGGTGGCCGTCTAGACTTGCCCATTTGAATAGTTTTAATTTTAGCATCGATGCGATCTCAAGCACCAGCTCGGCTTAGTCGTTTAGCAATATATATAGAGACACAACCACATACATACACAAACCACATTAAAGCATCTAAGATGGTTTTGTGTTACTGAGCGAGCATTATCCATTTTTCCAAGGGCAGTACTACATGGCAAAAAGGTTGGGGCCAATTGCCCCCACTCTCTTCTTAAAATATGTATCATGTCATGTTTTTAAAAAAAAAAATATGCAATAATGCCTCCCACAACTTTTTTTTTTTATGAAAAATCACTTTATTTACTCATCTTTTTATTGTCGACACATAAATTTTCACCTAAAGTCTTCTTATAAATTTCGTAAGAAAATTACAATTCGAATTCATCAATGAGAATGGGGTTTGACCTCTAAACAAAAATGATGATTCTGCATAGTCTTGCATTCGCATTCTTTATTGCATTTCTTTGCATTTATATATTAGATACATTTATGTTTAGGAGTAGCAACATAATTCGGGTTATTAAAATTCGTTCAAACTAGCCCAACATGCGGCCCCATTCGTTGTGCAGAATTGGATAAACTTCTAAGCCTGATCCAAGCTTCGCACTGGACCCAAGAGTTCAAGCCCAATCCACAGCTTAAACCAAGTACGGCCCTTGTCCCCCTCTCCCTCTTGATTCGGAGTCATCGGTGTTCTCTTTTTGCTAAATCATCACTCTATCATTAACGCAAGCAACGAAGCAGAACCTTCCAGGTAGAAATCTAGATCACTGAGGTTACTCTAGTAGCCACCCTTCCCACTTGAAAAGAGAGGGGTGGGGATTCCCCACCTTCTCTGGTGTTAGGATGGGGACATGTGAATGAAGAAACATGGTTTCGCAACCTGCGCATAACACATAACGCACATGGTTCATAAAATTGATATAACACACAAATCATGAATTGCACGACTTGCCCACCTTGCCCACTCGCCTCCACTATACTCAGCTCGCTTTCTCCTCTCCTCCCTCTCTTCTTGTTCTGCTGCCAGAACCTCTTACTGATGTCTCACGTTCGTTTTACCTGTAGGTCATTTGTCGGTCTTATTCTACTCCTATTCTAACTCTCACTCTTAGACTTTTTGTCCTACCTTCTTGTAGGGCGTGGGAGTCGAAACCTATTCCTGAAACTTACTTCGTCCCCACCCTAAACCCCCCCTGAGAAGGTGTGGATTCGAATCCCCCACCTCCCTCTTCCAAATTGGAAGGGAGGCCACTGGGATAAACCCCAGTGGTTGTATCCCATACTTGAAGTCATTATCTTCTTACCATCGGTAGGAGCCGTGAGATTTAGTGGGACCGCCACCAACTGTTTTAAAGATTTAAGCTGTTAAACGAATATATTATTTAATATTTAATTATTTCACAGGTAGGAGGTGTGATATTTGGTAGGATCGCCGGCTTAAGCTGTTAGACAATTGTATGATTTAATATTTAATTATTCCAACACTTTCTCTCATACTTAGTCTGGTTTTTTTACCTAGTGTTAAGCTTGGATATATTTAATTGGAAATGCAAATGGGACCTCAGAAGATTTATTCTTAAGACCTTCAGCTTTGATATCATGTGAGATTTTGTTAAATTATTACAATTTATTCTAAAAATTTAAACTGTTAGATGAATGTTTGATTTAATAATTACTCTAACACTCCCCTTCACGCTTAATCTAGTCTTTTTGCTTAAAACTAAGCATGGACATATTTAATTTGTAATAAAAATGGGGTTTGTAAATATTTGAACTTGTGACCTTTAACTCTGATATCATGTGAGATTTGGTGGGATTGCTACCAATTGTTCAAAAAACTTATATTGTTAGATGAAGGCATGGTTCAATATTTAATTTTTCCAATAGGAGGGACCATCAAGGAGGTTATTTGAGGATAAAATTGGCGGAAAGCATTCTCCTCGGAGAAGATATTCCCCAAGAAACGATGCAAGAAGTCGTTGGTCAGAAACCACATTCCTCTTCTGTGTTTCTTATCATGTAATAACGTTGCTAAAACCTTCTTTGATTTGCATAGAAATATGGGCAATGTGGTTTTCCTTTAATATGCTCATATTTGAGTTCATTCATAAACTGCAACGACAGAAAGTGCAAGAAGCAGCAGCATTTGGATGGTCAAAGTGACACCTCGAAGGTGATTGAAGTTAGAGAACGATGAGGGAAATCTACGTCATCCCAATCCAAATATGCCCTTCTAAAGCAGGTTAGCGAAATCTTTTTGATATCATTAATCTTACTTTGTTTGAAAAAATTTCTTACGTGTGTTCCTTAGAGGGTGTCTTGCTCATTTGATCTTGAAACTAGAAATGCAGTTAAAGTAAGGTCAGATATTAGTATGCTAGAGTGCCTCAATAACAGGAGTTTGTTGTTTGTAGGGAAAAATTAGTAGATATGTTTTGTGTGCCGACACAACAAATAAGAAGGCCATGAGATTGCGACGCATGTCCAAAGTAGGTCCAATGTTAGACTATTTTGAGAACTCTCTCTCTCTCTCTTTTGCCTTCCCTGCATGCTCTCTCCCCTCTTCTAGCACGCTCTCTCTCTCTCTTCACCGCCCCCTCTTTCTCCTACCAAGCCTCCATCCAACGTTGTGCAGTGGCTCGTCGAACAAGCCACCCTGCCTTGTCCAATTGACTTACCACCATGCCTGACTAACGGCAATGGCAGAGGCAACCTTTTAAGGCGGAGCCACACAGTGGTTCGTCAGACAAACCACTGCGCCCTTGTCCGACCAACAAACTTTGCGATTTCTTCGACAAGAGCACAGTGGCTTGTTGGACACAGTGGGAGAGAGAGAGAGAGAACGGCGATAAGAGAGAGTCTAGTGAGAGAGAGCATGTCGGGGAAGGGGGGGGAGATCGCATGTAGAGGGGAGAGAAAGAGGGGGAGAGAGAGAGGAGTTTTCAAAACTTAGGTCCCACACGCTATGCATGTTGTGTTTTTAAGGGCCTTTTTATTTGTCACGCCGGCAGACAAGACATACCCGATATTTTCTCATTTCTAGATATGCTTTTCTTGTTTTATATATATTACCACTTTTGATGAATTTTGCTTTCCATAATGATGTGATTGTCTTTATTGATTCTTATGCGTCACGATGGTCATTTTTTTTAAAATGTTTTGAAAGTTTTTGCTTTCCATCTTATATGATTGTCTTTTCTAGCTGCTTTCTTTGAGGTTGTTTTTGTCTCATGCCTTTTTTTATTCGTCGTCTTTTGAAAGACCATAACAATACATACGTACAGACATACATTCTCCTATGCTGCTCATTTTCTTACGTGTTTCTTAGTTTCAGTAACTACTAACAATCAAATTGCTATGTTTGATCAAAGCGCAATGACGATATCCACCTTTGAAGATCATTTTGTAATTTCACCTCTATAATTCTTGAGTTCCTATTAACGTATCATTTTTCCCCCCGAAAATGCTCACCTCAAATTTTAAATTTTCACACCCATCCAAAATACTCAAAACCAATATTGACCAAATCGACGATTTCTTTTCTTTTTTTTTTTTTTGGTCGAAAAAATCGCCAATTTCGAGGAGCGACAACTTGGTCGTTTCGAGGGAAAAAGGGGAACTTGTTAATGGGCTTTGTTCTCAGTCTCTCACCAAATCAGTCCCATCTCAGCCCAGCCCAAAAAGCACCACGAAAGCCCAAACCCGCAAACGCAGAAGCAAAACCCTAATTTCCCCAGATCGGCTCCTCCGCTCGCCTTCCGTCGCCTACATAAAGCGAAACAATGGCCTTCGTCTTTATCTCCATCGCTCTTCCTGCCTCCCTCCCTCCCTCCCTCTGCAAATCTCTCTCCGTCTCGCTTCCCTCGGCGTCTTCATCTGGTGTTCCGCCTCTCCCGGTCGTCTTCAAATCCATGCCTTCTTCTTCTTCTTCATCTTGTTGGTGCGAGTGCAGTGATGATGCAATTGTATGTGGACTAGAGTTTCTGATACTACTCGTAGTTGAAGACTAACCCTTGGCTGTCTGAGCACTCTCTCGTCGCTTCCCCATGATCTTGTTCCTTCATTATCGTACGTTTTGCAGTAATTTCGGGTTTTTATTGTTGAGATTGGGCTTGTGATGATAAATCAATATATCTTAGCGGATTTCAGTGAGGCTTCATCGTCAATGATCTGATTGTTACACACACTGAAGCCCTTGTAGATTCTCGAATTTTACCCATCTTTTAGACGGCGATTTCTTCATTATTTTTTCTTCTTTTGAAAATAAAGATTGATTCTTTTTCTAGGTGTGGGATTGAGATTGCAGTGATGAGATTAAGGCACTCGTAGGGGGTGTCGATGGGCAGTGGATCAATCCGTGAGCCCAAATTTATAAAACGACTTCTCCTTCCACTGAGCAACGATAATCCCTCCATGTCTTTTTCTTTCTTAAAATCTCTTTTTGGATTTGGATTTAGAGAAAAGTTCATGTTTTTTTCTGAATTTGATTGTTGGGTTTGGGCATTTAAAAATTTAAAAATAGGTAAAAAAATTTGGGGGGCGCCCTTTACCAATTCTGGGGGATGAACAGTTCCTCTTGGCATAATGGCTTGGGCGCTAGATCAGCATTGTGGCACTATCCTGATCGGTGGCTGTGTTCTCAGTGCCATTGGATCCTGGAAACGCCTCATACATTCCCTTCGGACAATAACATCAGAAAACTTGTCTGATCCTTTCGACATTTTAGCAGCATTTAGAGAGAACAATTAGGTTGCTGTGGCATTTAGCCACATTTAATAGAGAAATTGCTGTGGCATGTTGAGCAGTTTTGAGGAATGAAAAAGATCCCGGACAAGTTTGATATGTGAATAACAATCACAGAAAAGATTGATCCGATGAACGGGTCGTGTTTGTCAAACTTCGAATTTAAAAGGTAACTGAACCAAGCAGCTTTTATTGAACATTGGATTTGACAGATAATCAAAACCGATTATGTTCATAGCTAAAAGAGGGGCAAACCTAACTAGGAGTTGGATTACTTGGAAGGTCATTAAATCAGAAAATATTACCATCGGTATTGTTCAGGCGGAGAGATGCCATGCTCAGAAAATTTGACTTGATCATCAAACTGTGTAGTCTACTAGCCGTTTTACAGGCCGACCCATCAACGAAAGAGTAAGTACTTTTCTTCGGAAAATAGGTTTAAGGATGGGCGACCTAAAATGAAATTGCTTGCTAGCTTTCCAACCAGCGAGCTTTAGTGGTCCCGACGGGCTGACGGAACACGATGACCTACAAGTATCGATCCAGGCACCAACACCACTGCTAGACAGACCGTCCTCCTCACCTCATTATGCCAACCTTGCCCCATCCACTGAGCAAGTCTTAATCGCCATACCTCATCTCGGACATTTTTCCTTTCAATACCACTATTTCTAATTTGAAACCCATCTTCTTCAATTCCTACAGAAATACAACTTTTGAATTCTAGACGAGAAAACAAGTATTTTAAACCAGCTTCTAGGATTCTATTGACGCGTCCAGCTTAGGTGTGATAAACAACGATCTACCTTGAATACCAGGAGCTTTACAACTTCTTACGAGAGTTACATGTACCAGGGAAGAAAAAATTCAATAAATGATGATTAATTATAAAAAATTTCCACTGTGCTGCATCCATGTAAATTATGTAGTCACATGTAAATCAGTCCTCAAAGGTCATCCAACAGAATTGTTACACATTTCATTTCTTCCATCCAAAGTAGATACCAGATAGGATAGCCACCCCAGCAACTGCGACACCCAAAGACGAGAGCACTTTGAAGGTAGAAACCGGCTTTTTTGAAGGAAGTTCCAGAAGATCCTTTACCTGACACATGCAACAAAGCAAGTTAACATAAAAATCATATGCAGAAAAATAAATAATCTTAACACGATTTAGCATGTATAAACCATAAATTATTAAAACTAACCACCACAGGCTGCTTCCAATGCTTCTTGATACCGCCAAGATGGCCTTTGCCAACAACTGCAACGACTGAACTATGTTCTCTGGCAACTTTTAACAATGTGCATGACATGTACCTAGCAGACAAATTATTAAGCTGCTAGTGATGCTAGTATCAAGCCAAGAATGGATGAGCTATCATGTTAAGTCACTATAGCTAACAACGTCATCAAAATCTTCTAGAATCTAAACCATTGGCATCTACTTAAAGATCAAATAGAGTTGCAATTTTGAATGTGAAATTAATAATGATGGAAAATGAAAAATGGAAAGTAATATAGTCTTTTATAGCGTAGATCTATTCAACGAAATGCTGAAATATAAGGAGAATACTCACTGATCTCGCTCATGAACAAGTGTCTCCATTAGGGTGGGAAATTCCTTGCTCATTTCTTGAATCACAAGAGTCAACATGTCTACATCGTCCAGGTCCTTCAGCTAATGCAAAAAAAACCAGGAAAATCACCAACGTGGATTGGCTTTTTACTGATGCTCCATTATATCACATGCAAGAAGCACTCAGAAAATTCACAATGAAATATAGCGAAATAAAGCTTACCATTTTATTAAGATCCTCAGGGCTCGGTAGGAAGACTGCTTGGAAAAGTAAGGAATATATTAACTTTGTCTTATGCCAGAGTGGCATTTTTGCCCATGTCCTTCGTAAGGTAACCTGTGGCGGTCATAGAAAGAAGTCATAATAGAGATGAGAAAAGATATGGAGTTAAAAAGCACGAAATAAAGTAAATTGAGAAATAATGCTTCATATATTTCTAGCATCTAAAAACTGCAATTCAAGATCATTACTTAGCGTAATTAAAACAGAAGGCAAACATGATTATTGTCCATGAAGATTCACAATGTCCATAAAAGTCAATCAGCCACCAAAATTGAAACAACATAAGTTAGTTAAATTGACTTTTGGATTTTTAGCCCTCCTCTAGTGTAGGAAACCAACATGGTTGGCCTTCAGAATGAAATGCTTATGCTTTGCCGCTAATATTGTGCTGCATTCCTTGGGAATAAGTTTCTGGAGAACACCCTAACTAATATCACATACTAAGCACCTCTCACATTGATCTCTGAGTATTACTCATTGAAGACGATAAACTAGAAAACATCATAGATGCTCTCTACAGTGATTACTCAGAACAACAACATGAATGCCTTAGAGTGAGGAGGAAAAGAAACCGATACCTGTACTGGGCGATCACCTAGTAGAACCTTGCCATTATACTTCATTGCTTCTTCAAATGCTACACGAAACTCGGCTCCAGGATAGACCTCAAGCTTATTAGCAACCTAATAAATAATAGAAGTGAGATCCAAAGAATATATGTTGAGTCCAGTTAAAAGAATTACCAAAGGATATTGCAAACAGAATAATGCTGACATAAAATTTCAGTTCAAACCAGACAAGTCATGAGTTAATTGGAGAAAAACATGCCTTGGCAAGGAACCAGCTATAAAGGATTCCAAATACATTGTGTTTTTTCTTGTACATTTCCACCATCTCTCCAAATGTAGGTACCTGGCAGACCATAAGAAAACATCCACAGATTGAGATGAAATCAAATCGATCCTTTAGATTTGAATCCAATGATACCGATCAAAAGAGCGTTCAATGTACACTAATGACATTAACTTCCATGCCTAAAAAATGCCACCAAATATATTTTAAAATACTCTTCAGCTCGAGAATAATACTCAATATTTTGGTGCTTCTTCAGAAGTAAAACCAACAAGATGTGAATTAAATTACAGCGTCAAGCTAGTATATACATGGGATAGAAAAGTAAGACTATGTTAATGCAATTCTAGAGTCATACAAAACAAGTATCAGGCAACCTATTTAAAACTAATGTCATCTGCTGATTCATAAATCAATTTGAGTGTAACTAGCTTTTTGCTTGTGGGAGGAACACTGAGCAAATGAAGCCTCCCGTACAGGTTTGCAAGGACAAAATAGTAAATAAACCAGCCAAGGACTAAGATAAAGATTCATAGACCACACACCTTCAGATTCTGCGGTGTAAGCACAGCCGCTCGACTGTGGCATAACTCCAAAAATACCACCTGTGCTCAAACAGAAACACCAATTTTTCTCAAACTTCCTCAGGAACTGGAGGTAGTTCTGAAGCATGAACAATGCAATGCAGGCGAAATCCAAAACATTATCCATCCATCAATTAGCAAGAATAGAAAAACACCTCTGGTTTCAGGTAACTGATCACAGCTTCTACTTCTCTACATGATTCCTGCAACCAAACCCATATCAGCACATTTACAGCACAAACTTGCGTTGCCACAATAACATGAAACTGATACTAAACGAATTATGCATGGACAAATTAGGGTTCCATGAATTCAATTCTCTTTCAATGCCACATTTTCTCATCAACCAAACATATCATCAGTCCAGCTGCAAGAAAACTCAATTTCCAAGTCTCGCGTCGATTTCCTCCCAATCCTCTCCCGAACAATCATCAGAATTCATTCCGATTTCTCATTCCACTCCAATCGATTCAAGAACGACATCAAAGTCGTCATGCTAAAGATAAACAGCCATAGATAATCACGACCCAAAATTCAGAGTCCGAAACTTCACAACCACTCACCTCGGAGACATGGGCCGTCCCGACCAGGAACACGTCGCAGGTGCCGCCCTCGGCCGTGGACTCGCAGTCGAGGACCACCACGCTCCTGGAGAGCTCCTCGGGAAGCGTCCTCCTCCTCCGATCGGATCCCTCGCCGTCTCCGTCGCCGACGCCGCCGCCGCCGCTCCGACGATCAGCCTCCTCGCCGTCGTCCTCCACCTCCCTCGCGACGTCGACCCCGACGAAGCTCTCGCCCAGGCTCTCCACGTTGGGATCCGGGTCCTCGATGTGGACGAAGTCCTCGCCGGAATTCGGGTCGGGCTCGGGCGCGCGAGGGTCCATGGTGGCAGCGGCGGCGGCGGCGGCGGAGGGCGGGTGGTCGCGGCGGCGCTGCGGCGGTTCTCGGAAGGGGCGGTGGTGGAGAGGCTGAACCGGGCGGCGGGTCTGGAGGGGGTAACGAATCTGAGACGTGGACGGTGGGAGGTTCTGGCAGCAGCAGCAGCAGCGGGAGGAGGAGGAGGGATGGAGGAGAGGAGATAGCGGGTCGGGCGATTCATGAACCGGGTCGGGTCGAGGAGGAGGAGGAGTGCGGCGGATGGCTTGCCATATCTGGGGATTTTACCTGGAATCCGCCATTTATGGAAATCGATCTTTTTGCCCCCACCTCGATTGCGTGTCTTCGAATGGAGCGATTGAATTCGCGAAGAACGAAGCGCACTGACGACGACGCCGCCTCGGAATCAAAGATTGGAGCGGGATTCTTGCACGTAGAAGTTTTGCTTTCGATGCTTCTTACAGCGTTTGAGGAAAATTTTCCTTATTAATTTTGAAGATTGATAAAAAAAAATTTCTTCATTATTTTATACGTTAATTATCCAAAAGGAAAATATTCAATACAATCTTAATTTCTCGATCCATCATCAATGAAACAATTAAGACGGAATATTCTCCAAAGAAATTCAACTTATGAAAATCCATGTATAGGGATGGATATTATGGGGAACTTCACTCTCGACAATCCAGAAATGATGAGATATTCTTCTAGATTCAAGTCCAACGAATTGATTGAATGGCTGATCCTTAAAGAGGAGGTTCAATAGTCAACTTGGATATCAAGGAGTATTAAAGGAAGTTGTACCACACTAAAAGAAGAGCTGAGAGAATACAGACGTTAGTCTTATCTTCAATACTTTTATCTTTCATGAGTTACACTTTGTAATTTCTTAAAGGTTATGAGTGTGAAATCGGATAATCTTTTATATGAACTTAAGTAATGAACATTAAATCTATGTAATATCTAATTGATTCATCGTAGTGTAATCTAGTCGATAGGTTTTTAGTATGGAAATTACATTAGGAGGAATATAAGCCGAAACATCTTCCGACTGGGTCTCTACTATTGGTAAACGGAAAAGTAGACTCAAAGTCGAATCAATATAATTTTGTTGTATATATTTTTTATTATTTAAATTCCTATTCATATTTTGTGATGATTTATTGTATACCGGTAAGATCTGAATATTACACAATTTATGACAATATTGTCTTAACTTCGTTTTAATTCTGTATTGTCATCTATCCACCCCGCGATGGATTCAGCTCAAACCCAAAGATGCCACCTTTACCTCATCTCCAATGCCCGAATTTTGACAGCAAGCTCGTAGCTTTTTAACTTCACCCGAATCACTGCTCAAAATCCCTTCGTGGGTATTTTTATATTTGGGCTAAGGGGTAAGGGCTTAGGGTTCCCTTCTTCTGTAGAAACCCAAAGCCAAAAGACGCCATTTTCAGACGCGAACGAGCGACCTTCCTCCTCCTCTTTCGTTCCTCCTCCTTCGGCGTGCGCTTGTGTCGGCGGCGATCGGCGGCGCTCCATTTCGATCCTTCAGTTCGTCCCTCTCTCTCTCTATCTCTTTCCGCTTTGGAGAAAACTGACTACTAATCATCGCCGTCCATGCGTTGTGGACGTGCAGGGGATTCGCGATCTCAGCCGTCCGAATCCGGCTCGACAGCTCGCGGGAGCTTGGAATTGCTCGCCCTCCTCCCCGATTTTCCCGATCGGTTCTGTGTATTCGGCCTCCGGTCGCGTCGGGCTGCGGTTCGTTTGATTTTTTGCGAGGGAGTTCCGACCGGTCCGAGTCGCCGCTCACGATGGTCGATAGGAAGCTGTTCAAGACGAAGCTGTGCGTCTTGTACCAGAGAGGTCACTGCAACAGGCAGAGCTGCTCGTTCGCGCACGGGCAAGCGGAGCTCCGGCGATTCGTCGGCGGCCCCAGTACTGGTAATTGCGATGTGCTTCCTTGCGCCTTCTGGTCGTCGCGGGTTTAGCGTTTCGGCTTGTCGGCGATTGCGTAATGCGCGTGTTCATGAGAATAGAAATTGGCAGGACAGGTGATGGGTCCGATTGTTGTTTGGTGGGTGATGATTGGAATCATTTGAGCATCGGTTGGAAATTTGAAGAGCGGACGGAGTTTATTAATTGTTTAGATGTGCGGGTTTTGTGCGTATCTGACTATGTTCAGCGAGCCATAGAGTGCACCTAGTTTTCATGACCGCTTGAATGTTTTCAGCTTTGAAGCATCGATCATGAGCTTGATGATACTGTGTTGAACTCACTTATCTAGCTGTATCAGCATCATTGATGTGCATTGTGATTGGCTGCAACTATGTTTTGTTTTTCTTTGAATCTACTCCTCCTATAATCGTTGTTGCAGCGGGCCTTTTTTTTGATCTTCTTGCTGAACGCAGCTTCCCATTTTGCTGCGTTTTCTTTCTTCTGCTGCATTTCATGTCCGCCATTACTTCGCATGGTTTTGTTCCCTCTGCAGCTCGCGAGTGTTTCACTGCTAGATGATGGGATAACTTTATACTTCATTTGAAAAATTTATCTAATCATGCTGATGCAATACGTTTGATGGGATAGTTATTTTGCTATGTGCTTGATGTTGCCGGAGAACAAATCCAAGGGAAAATGCAAATTTCCTTGCCAAATCCAGGGAATTTTTTGTTGTTGAAAATATGAATTAATTTGACTATTTCATTGATTACAGTTATTTGCATTTTCTTGCAGCTGTCCCTAAAGTGTTCTTTCCATGAAGCAGATAATTATACGATCTATTTACCCTTATCTTTCGTCCTGAATTTTCCAAGCTGTTTTCTGTTTTCTTTATCCAAAAGTTGTGCTTGCACTCACATTTATGTATTGGCCCTGCATAACTTGAAGCAGAAGCATCTTCCATACCTCTGATGTGTATGCGAGGAGATTTCGTTAGTATCTATTGCAGAATAGAGATTTCAGGACATGGGTTATCGAGAGACTTAATGCACTATATCAGCAATTTCAAGGCTGGGATAGACTCTTCTGGATAATCCAATGCTTATGGGATGACTTTAACAGTCATTAGTATATTATATATAATGGGCTTCATCTTGGCTTACTGTAATTCGTCCACCAGACTGGAAAGCTACTTCTGGGGGAATTCTCTAGTCGAATTTGTGTTCTTCTGTGTATGATTCTTAGAATCAAGGTGATAGCATGATATGTTCAACTTATCTCAATCATGTTATGAGGAAGGAGCTCACGGTATTCTCTTCGTCTAATTCTTCAAATATATGATTCAAATGGATTTCATGGATGGAGATGATGCGACTTCTAATGGCTTTTTAGTCTGAACTATGAAGCAACAAAAATATTCATTGTGGATCAGATTGTATCATATTATGTGGTCAACAAGGAGAATCTATCTATAGTATGGTTCAGAATTCTTTTGTGTCTCTTGTTGCTCCACAAGAAGAAGAGGGCTGTCAACTATTCTTAAATACTATTCTACTTTGACATTTCAAGGGTTGTCTTGATGATATACTCTCCAAATGGGTCTTTTATAACTATGTGTTCTATGAGTTCGCTTGTTGCTATGGTTCCTTGGCATGTCATGGAGGCACTTTTTCTATTCATTGTTATGTTATTCGTATTGCTCACTATGGTAAGCTTTGCTTCACTATGACTTATAGGTCATCTAAACTAGATGGTTTGACAACTATGGTACCATACTGGAATTTATTATCTTCTTATCATAGGTAGGAGGGACTACCGAGGTGGTGATTTGAGGAATAAAATTGGCAGAAGGTATTCTCCTCGGAGGAGGTATTCGCCAGGAAAAGATGCAAGAGCTCGCCATGGATTTCATGGTCAGAAGCTACGCCCTATGTCTGTGTCTCTTATCCCGTGTTAACATTGCTATAATCTTCTTTAATTTGCATACAACCTATGGGCTACGTGGCTTTTCTTTATTCATTAATTAATAGCAGTGGTAACAGATCTGAGCCATGAGTCTTGGCAGTTCTTTTGTTCACTTTTTTCTTCCGGGTGCTGTCATTTGCAGGATACAGCCCTTCAAGGTCCCCTGAGGAAAATAGGTAAGCTGGCACAACTCTCCCTCTTATGCACTTACTGCCATTTTTAAGTGTGTATGAGCTGTTCATCTCTTGCTTGTTTTTCTGTCTCTGTTGCCATCACAAAATCTTATTAGCAATAGATTAACTATTATTTTCACATTACTTTTTTACACAACTATCCTTGAGATTTATCTGTCAGTCAAAGATGAACTAGCGGATTTCTGGTGGTTTGTGCTTTTCTTCTCCAATCTTTCGATGTTATGAGCAATTTGGTATTTCAAGTGAGTTGGAGATATGACATGTTGGCAATGGCAGTCTCCATGTTCCGGAGTTAGATGTAATCTGATTCACAAAACATTGATTGTGGGGGGTTGCTTTATAAATTTGTGACTAGAGTTAGCTTTGTTCAAAGGCACGAATATCTTTTTGTTATGGTAGTGTTTGCATAACACGCTGTTACCAAACTAGGATTTTCTTACTATACATCTATTATGCAATCGTAGCAACCTGGCTTGCTTATCGAGGTTGATGGATAAGAAGATCTTTATTTCGAGATTGGCCAATAGCTCCCGGAAAAAAAAGTGAATCGATTAAACCAAATGGCTTAATGCTACTGAATGAGTCTTCCACGTCATCAAGGAAATGATTCCTTTTTCCAAATGGGACATTGATCGAGAGTGGGGCTGTTTACTGGTCCATTGGGAACCGCACTAGCTTAACATTTATAAGCTACTTTGCTCTCTATTGATATTGGAATGATGTCACATATATTGTGATATGGAACAAAGCACTAGGTACCACTTCTCATAGAAGTGGTATGTAGGAGGTAGGCTTAGTTGGTTTCGAATGACAAATAAAGTGGATGACCAACCTCTTTCAATCAAGTGAAGCAACAGTTTTTCCGCCATTAGATTTATGTAATATCTTTCAATACCATGAGTATGTGGTGGGATGAGTTGGAGCACTGATTTCGGTGATCTGGAAAGTGAATGGACCCAGCATCTAAGTGATGAACTGGAATGGCAGTTCATAAGCGGGGTATAACAATCCCATTAGGCTGCATTTGGTCGTCCTAATTCAGATTGGGATGACGTAGGATAAGGTGAGATTAGAAATCCTCCGAATGTCCTTCGGAATCTAGAAAATCCCATCCCGTGTTTGGTGCAGCTAAGATAGTATTGAAAATCTTGGAAAATCAACTATTATATCTAGTTGCTTTGGTCTCCATCCGCCACTTCCAACGCTCTTTGTAGTGCCCCAAGTTTGTCATCCCATCCGTCACCTGCTTGATTGGCATCCTCTTGGTCGCCATTGTTGACGCAGTCTTACCTCGAAGGTCAAATTCTGATAGTTTTTGGACTGGAGGTGCTTATAAGGCTAAAAACAACGGCAATTTTTTCACTGTGCTGGTGCAAATATTATTCCTTTTGTGCCTTTACATCCTGAAGAACAAATTCAGTATTCAAAACATAACCCAGTGTCTTTATTCACCTAGCCAATTGGTCCAGTTCATCATAGATCTCCGGTGCCTTTGGGTGTGAAGTGTCACCCAGATAGAACTTGTGGCCTATATTTTTCACTTGAATCCAGCTACAAATGGCTTCTTTTAAAAGACTTTTCAGTTTCATCTTCTTTCTGATCTTTGCTGCATCTTCCCATAGACCTGCTGAGGCATATGTATTTAATAGCAAAAAATAGGCAGCAGGGTCATCCAATTCCTGCTTTAAAATCATTGCTGCAGCTCGTTTTGCCAGTTGAACGCTGCCACGAGCTTGGCAAGCTCAAGGAATTGCACACCAGACCAGTGTATCAGCCCTTAGAGTCATTGAATTTATAAACTATAAACTGAAGGGTTTTGACAAGGGATCCAGATCTGCCCAATAAGTCACTATGCATGCATGGTATTTGATTCTGGGCAAGGTACCGAGTTCAGGCTCCTTTTCACCCTCGGTTGTTGGAACACAAAGCGACGGCGATTTACTGTTGTGATGGTGGTCCTTGTGGCCAACGAAGCAATATCTGGATGCGTCACTCCATCACTCCATCATTGGAAGATAGTGGGGTTTGTTATGTTTTTTATCTGTCTAAAGTCTTTTTAATCCAACCCGAGCTTATTCCAACCTCTCTCGGATTTCTTATCCGACTTTATATTCGGGTATATCTGGTCTGGAGGACTTCACCAAACACTTGATAGGATAATTTGTTATCCTATACGGACTATCAAATGCAACCTTAACACTTGACCAAAATGAATAAATCAGGCTCATGACCTTATTTTAAATTCTCTGACATGCATTTCTTGGTCATGATTTGGATGGGCTGGGTTATTGATATACTTCTCCATTTATGCCATGATTTTTGTGATCTGCTTATATTTGAGCTCATTATTAAACTGCAGTGACAGAAAGCGCAGGAAGAAGCAGCATTTGGATGGTCAAAGTGACGCTTCAGATCTCAATCTTCCGGAGGAGGCTGAAGATCGAGAAATAGGAGGGAAATCTACATTGTCCCAGTCCAAGTATGCTCTTCTGGATCAGGTAAGTGAAATCTTTTTGGTATCCTAGTCTTACTTAGTTTAGAATTTTTCTTAAAGTGTGTTCCTCGGAAGGAGTCTGGCTTTTTTGATCTTGGAACTGGATATGCAGTTAAAGCAGGTAAGGTCAGATATCAGCATGCTGAAGCACCACAAGAATCAGCAAGAGGTGAGTTTGTTGTTTACAGGAATGCTTTTATGCTTCTCTTGTTTTATATATTGTTTTTATATTTGCTTGAATAACTGCTAAACTCGGGTGCATTTATTTAATATGAAGATGTACCTGGAAGAGCAACTTCAAGAGGCAGATAGTCTATCCTCTAAAATTCAGGAGCTTGAAGATCAGTTGCACAAAGAAAAGAAAGAGTGCAAAAGGTAGGAAGCAGGAAGTCTGCTCTTTTCTGGCATTCCATGATGCATTGCGTCTGTGAGAAATCTATTCCTTTAATGTTATTGTTTCTCCATTTTGCCTGGTCTTTTTTTGACATGATCGGATGTTCAGGATCACATCAAAGATCAAGAAATTTGTCAAAGCGCATCAGCGATATTCACGATCACAAGATGAACTGAAAAGGCAAAAGCTCTTTTCTTTTATTTTCATGTTAATCTTTGACTTACGTATGCATGTTTAATTCCATGCATTTCGAATTGCTTCCAGCTTCAGAGAATTTCTTTTATTCATGGTTTTATCATCATTCTGAATTTTGCAGATCAGAACTCCAACTTCACAATCTGGGAGATCAGCTTGGCATGGATGCTATTGGTGTTGGAAACAATGAAGAGGACTCGAGTGTCAACATCGTCAGTGATGGAGAGCCTACTGGGAATTATGTTGCAAGCCCAAAGAGTATGTAATGAAAATTCTTTGATTGTTTTTACCAGATAGATGATTCTTTTTATTTGACTAACTAATTGCTGGTGTTTACTGCATTGTTCCTCCTATCTTTTTCCACTTCCTCTGTTTTTGGCTTAGAAAAATAATGTCACGTTGAAAAGGAAAGTAAGGATACAATTTATTGCAAAGGCTTGCCAAATGAGTTGGAACTATATCCTTCTGTTAGTTTTTTAAGTCTTAACGAGTATTGGAAAGGGAGGTTAGGATATGATTTTGTGGTCAAGTTGCCAGGAATCCAACTAAAGATCAGAGGATCTGGGCTCACTACTTCCACATTTATTTAGGGAATGCATTAGTACAAGAAAACAGCAACTATCATTTACATGATAAATACAGTTTTGCAAATTTCCGAGTCGTTGAAAGATGGGACTATCTGCATTCTCCAAAGTTTGGATGAAATATAAACTAGTGGGATAATTTTCATTTTATGGGACGAGTAGGTCTCGTGTTTGATATTACTCATTTTTCTTGTTTGCTTGCATTTGTTTGTAAAACTTTCGATGTGAAACAGGTAGATTAAAGTATTCACAAGGGAAAGCATATCCTCAAGTGAACAATGACAAAGATGAAGAGGAGAATGGACAAAAGAATGGTCCTAAGCAAGCTGATGAAGGCAAGAGTAAGAGAGAGAAAACTGTATCTTCTAGCATTTCTTCAGCAGATAAGGTTCCCTTTTGTTCCTAATGCCTCAAATGTTTTGTATTTGAGATGATACAACTGTCTTTGTGTTGGTCATTAGAATTTTGCGATTGCTTGCTTGAGATATATTTCTTTTTCTTTCAATTGAAGGTTCTGCCTAAAGGACCTTTGATTGGGATGACGCTACCACCAACTGGCATGGCTGCTCATGCTATTGACGAACTTGCTGATATTGAAGAAGAGAACATTGAATTGACTGAGCTTGCTTCAGCAGGAAATGAGGTGGCTGTATCAAAAGGCTTTCCTTCATCAATACAGTCATTGCCCAGTGTTCACAAGAATTCTTTTTCTCAGGTATGTGTTCATCTTTTTTCAGCATTATTGCTAGGAGGAAGAGAGGATAGATCTGTTTCATGGGATTTGGTTGAACGAGTTGGTGTTCACCTAATTTGGTCTTGCAAATGGTTACGATTGTTCTCTGGGTCCTTCTGTCTTGCAGAACTATATGTTCTGAACGGATGACCGCAGTACGCTATTGTCTTGGTTTTTTTGGTAAATAGTGGCTGTATTTGCTTCTTATATGAGTATTTTCTCTTGCAGTATAAGCATAATAGCGAGAACGTGGACTTGAAGGGGCTGGGGGAGGAGACAGTGAACGTGGATAATGTGTAGGATCATCCCATGCCTTAGATACGATTTATTATCTTTGTGAGATTCTGCGAGCCTCACATTTTCGGGAGACCTGGACGTGGCTTGTGTACAGCATTTAGTTAGTGGGATGTACTCCTCTTATATATCTCTTACTATTTTCAGTGGCATTAATTTGGAAGATGGAAACATGATGAACTGTAAGTCCTTTGATCAAAGACCTTGTAACTTGTGTCACTTGCCAAATCGTGTTAGGCTACCTTTTGTCCTCCTATGTATATAGGGTGAAATCTCGCAGAAACATCTTGATGTGTTAGCCAGGATGACTTAAACATAATGAACTGTAAGTCCTCCTTTGATGAAAGTCCTTGTAACTTGTGTCACTTGCCAAATCGTGTTAGGCTACCTTCTATACCCCTGTTTACATAGGGTGAAATCTCGCTGAAACATCTTGATGTGTTGTAGTATTCTTAGTAGTTTAAGTCATCTTGGCATTGTGACCTTGATCCATTAACCTCTAATTTCCCAAACTAAGCTCGAAGATTATGCTGCAAAACAAGTTAAGAAATGAAATGACTATGTTACGTTCTTTCTTCATGACTAGCTTGTATAATTGCAAAGCATATATGAAGTTCAGGGGAAGAAGTAAATTCTAAATGTCAAAACTTGGCAAGGGTGGATAATTAATAAGTATCAAAACTTTTAAAAAATATACTTAAATGCCACTTTTTTAGAAAATTGGATACTTAAGTATCAAATTCAGTGAGGTTTGTCGAAAATTCAATGTGACCGTTTACGTGGCTTGCAGGAATTTATTTAATAATCCTTTGTTTCAAAATGATGTTGTCTTGTTCCCAAATTTGATTTTTAATATAAATATCAATTTTAAATTAAAATAGACTAAATTTAAAACAAGGGTGAAATTAGCAGGGGCTTCCATGGCCCTTGTTGTCGCGGCCACCCCACTATCAATGGAAAGGATCGGTAATAATAGGACACTGGTTGGCTGGGATCCACCCTACTATCGACGGAAAGGATCGGTAATAATAGGACACTGGTTGGCTGGGATCGACGGGCTTTGGTTAGTAGTTGGTGACCTTGGTTGACCAGCGACCTTCCCAAATTGGACCAAGGGTTACTGCCACAACCAGTGGTTGCCATTGGCCCCTTTGGGTGAGGGCATGCAGGCTCTCACTTGCGATCGGCCTCGGCTAGGGTCATTGGCCATTGGCCGACCCCTCGCCAAATGGTCGCCGGCCCTTTCCGGCAATGGTGGGGCGGCGGTGGCGGCGAGGACCATTGACCATTGAGGCCCTCGCTGGTTTCCTCTCTCTCTCTCTCTCTCTCTCTCTCTCTTTAAATTTATATATTGATATTAAAAATCAAATTTAAACTAAAATGACGTTATTTTGGGCTTATCTAGCTTTGTCGATACCACATGAATAAATTTTTTTAAAAAAGAAATGCCACATTATTTAAAATTCTTGTCAAAAATGCCATATTAGCTTTTTGGTCAGAAATTCTCCATGTTGGCATTTAAATGTTCATTTTTTCTTCAATTTTGGTATTTAAGTGTATCTTTTAGAAGTTTTGGCACTTATATGTTCACCTATGTCAAGTTTTAGCACTTAGGGTGTTCGCATCTTGAAATTCAGGATTCCACTATACAAGTCGACCAAAGTGAAAATGAACAATATCAGTGACCATTGCACAAGTATCTTGGTATGTTACGTATTGCAATTACTTATTTTTAAGGGTCGAACTTTCTTCAGGTTACAGAGTAAGAAGCTTGTGGCTTACCCTCTAAAAGCAATGCCTGCGCATCACTATAAATTGAGAGTTTGGGTGGAGTCCTCTGGTGTGCATATAAAACACCCCAAAAAAGTCACAAGAGTTTTCAACAACGTGTGTAAATATGAAAATTCCTGACAGTTCTTCAAGTGAGGGTGTGTAAATACGAGAGATCTTAAGAGTTCATCAAGTGATGACGTGCTTGCGATAGTTGTGAGGATTTACCGTGCGAGAAATACCGTTAGAATGTTAATTGTAATCCTTTGACTATAAAGGAACAGTTTCTGGATAAGGGTCCCATGGTTTTATTCCACATTGGGTTTTTACCTAGAAACTTTGGATGCATCGTTCTTCTCCTTTTTTGTTTGCTGTGTTATTTACGCCTTTCTGCAAAATATACGGTCATATATTCTGAAGGCAAACGGGTGCATACTTCAACATAGGCGTGTTGCTCTTGCGGACGGAGTGCTTAAACCATCGGGCAGAAAACGAGAGGGCTACACAGCCTCATATCAATATGCGGGTGTGAAGCAGAGAGTTGGGCAAAATACACGGGAGGAGCATACGGTCGTGTACAAATAAACGGCCAGAGACGGTAGCTTTGCAATTTTGAAGACTCATCAATATACGATCGCATATTGTGGGATTCTGATAGTTAGAACTTCGCTATGATCGGTTGCGATCTGGCTTAATTTACAATAGTTACAAAAATTTGTCATAATATCATAATTTTTTTTAACTTAATTATGAGGATACGTTAAATTATTAGACAATACACGTAATATACCCAATTGGATAGGAGCCAAAATAAAGTGGAAACCAAGTGCTCGTGCGCGAGATGCAATGAGCGAGAGAAAGAGAAGAAAGTGAGGCCAGCGGTGATCGTCGAAAAATTGAATAGCCATTTCAGTCCCGATTTCCATGAAATTCTACTGCCACGTTTGTGGCGATGTGTGCTATCTGTTGAACGGTGCCAAACGTTGAAAAGCCTCTTCCATCAGTGTATTCTTGGCATTATTGCTCAGTAAGATCCGGCCGCCTTTTCCTCTATATTATTGCAATCCACCTAGTGATGAGATAGGCTTTGTTGTTGCAGTCATCGAAGATAGTTATCTTGATGATACGTTGTGTAACCTCTAGTGGGACAAGAGAAGGCCTATTGCAACTCCACTTTGCATACCGGAAGTTTTCGGCGATCCCGCTAGGTGGGTTTTTCCCGACTGGGGTTCTCACGTTAAAATTCTATGTCGGAGTCTGCATTTTCGCTTCATTATTATACTATAGCAGTGTTTATTGTGCTCATTTATTCGCGCAGAGAGGGGAGAAAAAAGTTCCCTAGTGTGATGTGATCGCACCGCGGTTTGTTCCCAGCAGGTTCTGTATAGAGTGCAGCTTTCCGAATTAAGAGCTATGTCCCTCACTATGGTAAGTTGTACAATTCTTCATCCAAAGTCCTGCACGAAAGACCTGCTGTTATTAGTTAGCCTCTCAGTTCACTCTTTGAAGCTATCTGCGCTACAAGATGGTTAAGACAAAAGAAGATAGCCCGACAGAGGTAAGGTTTGTCACCCGGGTTCAATTGGGGATGAAATTATTATTTCCGGGTGGGTAAGGAATCAGTGAAAACCCAGAGACAAGAAGAAAAGATGGGCTTAATTGGGATGATGACCTCTCCTAAGATCCCTGCCCTACCAACGGGGTAAGCGAATGTTGATATCTTCGAAAAATGGTAGACTCTTCCACCGGAGGTGTTTCCTTATCGATGATCTCGCGCAACCACTTTAACGACTCATGCGACTCTTTTGCTTAAAATCAAGTGGGCTGTTGTGGAGAGGAACAGCCTGTTCCAACACGTACTGACAACATTTCAGCTTTGTTTTAGGACGCAGACGCATACTGTAACAGCAAGCATAGAAGTACCACGAACACATCAGCAAACGCTAAACATAACCAAGATTGATTTTGCTTCCTCTTTTCGATCTACCCCTACATGCAGTTCTTGAAGCTTCATCTAGATGCAGAACCCTGGCCTTGAGTGGCCTTCTCACGCCGAAAGTCGCCCATTCTAATAGAGTCTTGAAGTTTTTTTATCTACCAAGGACCTTTCAGCAGCAGAGTGGAAGATTGGGAATGGAAATTTGGTTAAGATCTCCAGATTCTTCACCAACGATCAATGCAATGTAACGTCATTGAAACTGCAAAGGAAAGCTGTGGAAACAGATCAAAATTTTCCGAATATGGCGGACTGTGACCAATTCCTCTGATCTCCAAGGTTGTAGACATAAAATGATCGCAGAATTCCAAAGAGAGCAGTGCTTCGTCTACTCTTCGAAAGTCATGTATTCACTTGGACATCCACTTTCTTTTCGATCAGGACACAAAGCATTCAGATTGTTGAAGTACGGAATTGGTCGAGACGAGCTCATTATCTCGGTGTCCCAGAGTGGGAATTCCGCAGCCATATTTATCCGCGAATCATGAACTTGCTAAAAGATTACCCTCTCTAAATCTGAGGTGGGCACCTTCCTGAAAGGTGATGTCACGAAATCCTAGCACTACAATTGTCCTCCACTCCTGAAAAAGTTTTCCCCATTGTATGGTCACAGAGTCTCATAGAATACACTCCCTGATCTTCACTTCGGATCAAGCCACCTAATTTAGTTGTGGCAATCAATTTTAGAGTAGGTAGGTTCTAGATTAAAAACCCGGAACGGTTTCCTTAAGAACTAGCCTAGACCCAATTCGGCCAATTCCAAGGCTGATCCGGGAATACTGGGCCTATCTATTTTGTCTCCCTTCTGTATCATTGTTTTTATGAATAAAGAATATTTATTCCCACTTGCAATTTAAAAATTTCCATTACAACAAATAAACATAAGACTAACTAAAATACTTCGACATATATTATCAGTTGAGTAGTCCTGAGCAGGACTTTAAAAGGCTCAAAGGGTCCCTACAGGCGGGAGAACCGCCCTCGGGTGGGAGTCCCGGCTGAATACCCTTTATTCCTTCTCTCTCGGGAAGAAAAATAATGAGAGAGGATTAGGGGGCTCTTGGGTGGTGAAGGTATTATAACGTTACAAGAAATCAAACAACAGAACTCTTGGGAACAACAGAACAATAATATTAACATAAGTCTTGGGCTCTTGAACACAACAAATAAGGTCTCGACAAAAAAAAAAAAAAAAAAAAAAAAAACACACACACACACACAACAAACAAAGTAATAAACTACACAAAAGTTTCAATAAACATATCCTAAACGTAAGAAAAATATTAAAAACACAAAGCACGTAACATGAATTATAGAACTTCATTCCTCGTTTGTCCATGAAAGAGTGCTCCAAGTTCTAATCACCTGAAAAAAAAAGGAACAAATATAGCTAAGCCCTAAACAATAGTTTCAAATTAAAATTACTATACATTGAACTCGAACAATTAATACTATATATTCATTCAACTTATGCTTTTAATCTCTATTTATCGATAATAATCTTATCAGAAAGACAATTTATATATAACAACAAATTAAGCATTCATTTATTAGAAATACAAATGAAGATATTACAAGATAAAAAGAAATATTCGACTTACCAAACTCAAATTAGATCTTCGAGGTTCCAAATCGGAGGACGTATTTCCTTGATTAATGTCCCAGAGTGATTCAACTTAATCAACGTCTTTAGCTCCCCAACAGCATCCACCCGTGAGTTAAGACTCATATATTAAGATGATCAGTTGAAAGAGCAAATGAATCAGGTGAAATTGTACCATGATTTCGACCCATTCGCTCCGATGTTCTGTGATGATATTGCCTAAAAGCTTGAGAACAACTAGGTGATTCAATGCAAAGTTGGTTGCTTGAAGTTTCAGAGGACAACTATGCCAACAAAGCTGTCTTAGTCCTAGAAGAATATCCTCAAATTTGCCAGCAAAGTTCCCTCCATCCAATTCAAGAAACCTTGTATTCATGAGATTTGCAAAACCTATGCGTGTAAAATTGTGTCTTGATCTCCATGGTGTGAGTGCTACTACATTTTCTGTTCCCTGACGATCAAAATAATATTAGATTATGTCTTTTGATTAGAGCAATGAGTTTGGATCCGTTAATTGTTACATGCGATAATAATGATTGTATCTACTGGTTTTTCGCTTACTCAGCAACGAAACTGATCTATTTACAGTTTTTTTTAGCTATTGTTGAGTAGGATTGAGGAACTTGGAAGGTTGAGGTTAACTTTACCAAGATGCGCAGCGGAAGCATGGATATATATTATTATAACTTCGATGAACTTTTCATGATTAAAATTTCAGCGATGAAATTTGATGGAGTTGATGTTTCTAGACTTTGGTGTAGAAGAATAATATTCTAGCATGATTTGAGGCTTGAAGGACTGTCATTATAGGGGCGTCACATATCCAATCATAATATTATGCACAGTAAGTTAAAGGAAACATGACACCGCTTGCAAAATTTGAATCAGACTTTTGAAGGGAGAATTCTTTTAGCATTTGTTTTCGGACGGAATTTTTTTTATAGCTTTACGAGATATTACTAATATAACCTTTTCAAGAAATACACTTTTATAGTACTATCGAGATGCAACAGCTTCAAAAAACCTTTAAGACATCTATTTTGTTCGAATGGGCATTATCTAGATGGAACATGATAGACTATAGGTATGATTATGTAATGGAAAAGGCCAAATGGTCTTTTAAACCCAATTTCTATTTTTGTCTTATTTAAATATTTTCAAAAAATTGGCTCACTATTTATTGGTGAAAAGAATCAGATAATTGGAAAATTTCTCTTTTAAGGAAAAGCATAACTAATTCGCTACTTTCTTCCATAGCACAGGCTTATTAGCTTGTAGAAAATGGAGAAGGTGGGCAAGAGATATGAAATCTTGGTTGTACTCACCTTTTTGGCTCGTGCTGTGTCCAGGGCCATCTCAAGAAACCCCAATCTGCTTGGATCTCCAGGTAAGATGCACTTGTTGGGTAATATTTCTTTGATCGTATTATTCCCTTTCTTACGATCGATGGTTTCACGAGGGAAGAAGCCGAAAAGATCTGCTACTGATTTTCTTTGCATTCTTACAATGCCATAGCAATTTGATGATTCTTGAATGGTCGAAAGGAAGGAGTGAAAGGGGTGAGCTTCAAAATGAGAAAAGAGATGGTTGAAAATTGTTTTGGCAATAATCGTCTTTCTAATACCATCTATCCCATAGATAATAGGACATTGCACCCCACTAGTATCACAACTTAACAGCTTCCGAATTGCAGAAGGTAGTTGCCTGATAGCTGTCCCAGACTGATACAGCTCAGTCGCCGTTCTTATCTCCCCAACAGCATCCCGCTGTGAATTTAGAGTCGTACGGTTCAACGAAGGCGAGGATTCAACATCCCCTCGCCCATTGACTATCCCCAGAAATTCAACTGATCTCGTATTGTCCATTGATAGACTTGGAAAACCTCTTAGATTGCTGATCGAGTCTGGCAAATGACGAGCACTCTGACCCTGCATAGGCAAAGCCCTCATCAGATGTATTCTTATCCCAAAACTGTTCATCCGTAGTGTCCGATGTTCGAGGTTCCAAATAAAACGAGGCAGGGTCCCAATAGTTGTCCCAGATAGATCCAACTCAATCAACGACTTCAACTCCCCAATAGCATCCGACAGTGAATTTAGATAAGTACAATTCACCATACACAAGTGCTTAAGATCCACCAGCCCTTTAATTGTTTCTGGAAGTTCAACTAATCCCGTATCCTCCATTACTAGCCTTGACAGACCTCTTATATTACCTATCGAGTCTGGCAAATAACGAACCCTATGACCCTGGATCAAGATGAGCTCTTTCAGATCAGTTAGACAACCAATTTCCTTGGGCAACTCTTTAAGATGTGGACACCATTTGATTTTCAAATATTTCAATCGCTGTAGTTCATCAATTGAGGGATCGATTTCAGCCAACATCTGGAAATCTTTTAGAACCAATCTCTCTAAACTCATAAATTCGGAGAAGCGAGGAGTTTTGATCAAGGACATAGATCCCGCAATTTTCAAAACTTTTAATTCACTTGCCACCTGCAAAACAGAAACCATCTTAATACTCTAAGGACTCTATATGCATTGCAAAATACATGCATCTCATCATATATTAAGACAATTATTTGGAAGAGTAAAAAAACCGGGTGAAATTGTACCATGATTTCGACCCATCCACTCCATTTTTCAGTGGTGATATTGCCAGAAAGGTTGAGAACAACTAGGTGATTCAGCACAAAGTTTTTTGCTAGAAGTTGTGAAGGACAATTTCGCCAACAAAGCCATCTTAGCTCTGGTAAAATATCCTCACAAGTGCCAGCAAAGTTCCCTCCATATAATTTGAGAAACCTAGCATTCTAGTCATAAAATCTTCGCATGTGAAATTGTGTCTCGATCTCCTTGGTGCGAGTGCTACCATATTTTTTGCTCCCTGATGAAAAATATACTATTAAACTGTCTTTTGAGCTAAGCAATGAATTTACGTCAGTTATCATTAAATGTAATATTGATACATATGGAATTTGATATATCTTTACTATTTAATATTGTGTATATTAGATGACTGCATTTATGCTTTCATATAAACACTTTGGTATAAAAGAACAATTTTCAAGTATAGTTTGAGGTGTAAAGGATAATGTATTCAATATTCGAGGTGTCACATCTTCTCTCAATCTATAATTCAAGGTAACTCAATAGAGAGTTAAAGTAAACATGACAGTCACTTGCTAAATTTGAATCAGACTTTTGAAGCAAGAATTCTCTTGGCTATACTAGATATTACTAATATAATCTTTTCAAAACATACTCATTTATAGCACTATCTAGACCCAACAGTTTCATAAAACCTAAAGATTTTTTTTTCTTTTTGAATGTGCATTATCTAGATAGAACAAGATATATTTGCTACTTTATAATAAAAAACCTCATCATACACCAATCAGAAAAAATTGTAAAGTTAAAAGATGGATAGGTTTGATTAGGTAATGGAAAAGTTTAAATGGTCTTTTAAACCCATTGTTTTTATCTTGTTTATATTTTTGGAAATGGATGCACTATTTATTGGTGAAAAAAAGAAAGAGAAAATTAGGAAATTTCTTTAACGAAAAACATAATTAATTCGCAAGTTTTTCTATTACGGGCTTCTTAGCTTGTAATAGATGAAGAAGGCAATATGCAAGAGAGATGAACTATAAGACTTGTAGTAGTGTAAAAAAGAAAAAAAAATGGTGTTGTTTGTACTTACCTTTTCCGCTTGGGACATCTTGAGAAACCACGATCTACTTCGATCTCCAGGATTTCTGATATTCTCTTGGCGAACAATGTCTCTCCCAAGATCTCTTAACTGATTATGCATCCAGATTCTATCTTGATTAATCTTGATCAAGGACTTATGGATAAGAACTTCAATCTCAACTTCTGGGTAGAAAGAACAAGCTTCCCACATATGCATTGCATTTTTTTTTTCTTGTTGACAAAGAAACATGCAATGTCCAGAAAAATTTGTTGCCCCTCACATCCAAGTGCATCATAGCTAATCTTTAACCTCTGGACCTTTTCGTGGGGCACTTCCTTCAACTTCGTCAATGTGGTTGTCCACTTTGCTCTACTTATGGTACGAAGATGTGAACCTATCACTTCAAGAGCCAATGGAAGCCCCCCAAGTGAGTTCAACAACTTCTCTTGAAAGATCATAAAGCTCACAAGGAGCTGAATCTGTGTTGAAAGCATGCTTGTTGAAAAGTAAAAGTGCATGATCAAAATTCATTTCCTTCATTTCGTACAAAAAAATTTGTCCAGACTGTGATAAGATGTTTTCTTCCAATCCATCCACATTGGTCATAAGAAAATCTCGGGTTGTAATGATGATCCTACTCCCTAGACCATACGAATAAGAATTCATCACTTCATTCAAAAATTGATCTTTCTTATCCATGTCATCCAAAACAAGTAAGACGCGCTTGTTTGGTAATATTTCCTTGATCGTACTATTTCCTTCCTTACAATCAATGGTTTCACGAAGTGAGAAACCAAAAAGATCTACTACTAATTTTCGTTGCATTTTACAATGCCACATCATGAAGATGACTCATTGATGTTTGAAAGGAAGGAGTGACCTTCAAATTGAGAAGAGAGTTGGTTGAACACTATCTCAGCAAGAGCTGTCTTTCCAATGCCACCTATCCCATGGATAATGACAAATCGTACGTCACTAATATCACAACTTAACAGTTTCTTTATGGCTTCTACATGATCATCAATCCCAACCAGATCAGTAGGCAAATATCTTTGCCTTATTGTGATCTTCTGCAAGACCTTTTCAGTGATGTCTGCAATAACCTTGCCATGCCTACCACATTCATGAAATCGTTGCAAGATTGTATAAGAAAATAGAATTTAAAATAGAAGCATATGATAACCAGCATGCCATTATGTAATTTTCATGTGGTGTTTGCCATAAATGTTCACGAATCGCCTGTTTCACGTGTATCGAATAAGGCTTTTTTTACAAGGGTGGTGAGTATTGCCCTGAAAGAGTTTATCTAATTAGTTTGAATAAGAGATATGTTGAAACAGAGCCAATCACTTAAGGCACCCTTTGGGCCTTTGGCAGTTCATCAGTTTGTAGATAGTCTTAGCCTAGTCGTAGTAAATGACGTATACAAACATGCGTGCTTGTGTTCGCTATTCTTCTAATACAAGATCTAACGATAACCCAATAGACATGTAAACAGAAAAATAAAAGAAGATGATGTGGATACCTTTGACCTTTCAAACACCATCCCTTGATTCCAGCCACCTTTGTCAAAGCGTCCTTCCAAGGCTTCACTTCAGTGCAGCCAAGTTCCTCCTCATGCTTGTTTAGGGCGCTATTGTACAGCTCTGTTTCAAGCTTAACATCCGAGGGTTCCACATTGTAGAAGACGGGTAGTATATCTTTCCTCGTAGATCTGCAAGAGCACTCCAACATGCATGTCAGCTCTCGAAGGTGTGAAAGCTAGTATGAGCACCTAGAGGGGGGGTGAATAGGTGTAAAACAAATTTTCCTTAGTTAAGTATGCAACTCAAATTAGCAATAGATTATGAAAAGGAGATTCGTCTCTTGTAAATAAAACGAGTTACGATCAAAGTAAAAGAGCGTAGGGAAAAGAATATGAACACAGAGTTTATAGTGGTTCGGCTTAATCCAAGCCTACGTCCACTCTTCCGCACTGACAGCCCACCGGCTGGATTTCACTATGAACAAAAGAGTTGTTACAGTAAAGCTCTTCCTTGATTTCACGGTGTAGAGACTCTACTACACTTCCTCAAGGTCTCTCAAAGATATAGACTTTCTTTTGCGTACAAGATTTCGCTCAACAGGTTTAATTGACTAAGAACAAGGAGCTTCGACTTTGGAATTCTTCTATCGCGCACACACTCGAACAACTGGAACGTCTTCCTTATATACTCCTTTATGCCATCATACCCATTGGCACTTACCAAAGAAATTCTTCCAATCTTTGGACAGAATCAATTAGGAAGATCTTCGAGCTATTTAAGGAACATGACGATAGCCCATCAATCATGCTCGCCCATACAATCAGGATCTAGGTTTCCGTAAGTAGAACCTTCCAAGTATACTTCGCCAATCAACGGATCCAAAATCCCTGAATCAATCTTGATTTGAATAGTGGATTTCGACATGTTATATCCAACCAAGAGATCTTCTCCAGTTGATAAAGTCAAATCCTTGACGAAACATCCAGTTCTGGATAAGCCTTCTTCGATGGTCTAGAAACTGTCAATGAGGATAGACTTTGAGTCTTGAGTCTGGCAGTCCAAAGTCTTCAGACTTTGATGGAAGAGTCTGCAAGTCTTCAAACTAGACTGATGGAAACGTTTTGTCAACTTCAAAACACTCAAGGAAGTTTTCTCCAACAGAAGGCACCATCGACTCGAAGCGTAGCCTTGGGAAAAAATAGGAATGTATATTTGAGAGCATTCTACTGCTCCCAAGATCTCTGAGATATTTTTGCCCGGGCCTAACATTTCCTCATCCCTAAAAATGCGGATTCCTTTGTAGTTCATGAGTTCATAAAGGCAATCTGTGAATGTGTTGCGAGTGTCCGCTCCCCGAAAGTTCAGGAACACGTCGAAGTGGCCACCTTTTGCAATCCCTGAGTTGGCCCCTTCATCCCCCATCTGATGACACAGAGTGATGTTGCCGATGACTTCTCCTTATGGTCCTTGAGGAGATTTCTACAGCAAGAGGGACTTGCCGCGTTAGGCCACTCATCGAAGTATCACATAATCAATATTATAGATTATGCTTTTTGGTCTATGGCTAATAATGTCTTGTTGGTTGATTGGGTTTTTGTGCACACTTTAGGAGGGAGTTCATGGAGGTCATGGGTTGCATCTCCTTATTTATTTATTGATTTTTTAAATAAAGTGTATAAGACCAGTTCTAAATTGATTCGCTTTGATCTCCAATTGAATTGGTCTGGTCGCTCACTGCGACTACATTTATTTGGAAAAAGGTCCTAGATATCCAACGAATTGGTACACGATATACACTACTCTTTTGCTCGATGGGACTCGGATAAAAAATTCAAATTTACTGGACCCTCCCATTAGATAAGCTTTTATTTTTTCCTATGACAGTTTGGATTAACAATTTAACATTGAAAGCCCCCAGTTAAGCGTGCTTGTTGAGGCGAAAGCGCAAAGCTATGTCTTGGTAAAATTCCTTGCTAAATAAAACCATGAGGTGCGATTAACTTGATTAAAAGAAGAGTTCATATCATGAAAAGTCATAAACTTGACAAGTTACTTCAAATTAATTTTGTAATCACTAAAAAATCTAAATTTATACGCCTATACGAGATACTGAGACACGCCCAGAGTGAGCTCGTTGCAGCTCCTCTATTTGCACTGCGACCGACAGACACTCCCACAATTTCGCACATCGCACCAAAGAAATGGAAATCACAGCCCACCAAAATCGAAACATGAGAGAGAGAGAGAGAGAGAGAGAGAGAGAGAGAGAGCACCTAAGAGTGGGCTGATTGATGGCAGACCGATATAGACCGAGAGAGAGGCTATATCTGGGGAAGCACCGCCTCAGCAGACTATATATAGAGAGACAGAGGGGCCACATTTGAGAAAGTGAGTGAGAAATGAGAATGTGAGGAGCGCGAAAGTGTTTCAGAGACTTGACTTAAATTAGATGGGGGCCTTCGACCAAAAAACAAAAAGAAATTAAATGTGGGCCATCACAATATATACAAGCATATCTTTCATATAATCAAAAGTCTGAGAAACATATACATTTGCTTAGTACAGAATCTTCCTTGAAAGCATTTTTGGTACTCTCACCTAAATATGTATTGCATTTCTGAAAAATGAGAATAACAACCCATTTGGCTGAATCTCAAAACACGAGGAATATATGGTGGAATATATGGCGAATTAATGTATGGTGTCTAACTCTACAGCTTGCAAAATGTTGATATTGTGTAAGGTAGTTGAACAACATAAACTTTAAAACTCTTGTCAATGAAACGAACACAACATGAATTGTAAACAACGAATCCAAAAATACATCGCAGTTGGCTAAGCTTAATAGTGAGCTAAGGATCGCACAAATTATTATTGGAACACTAAAAATAGTTAGTTCACATTGGATTTTTTTCATCTCCTATCTCTTCGTTTATCTCTGTATATGTTTGATAGAAGCATTTGCATCTAATATGATCAAACCATTTCTACATGTACCAAAACTTTGACTTAAATTATTTCGCCAAAAATTATCTTGCATTACTAACCTCAACAAAATTTTAATTTGATTTCGACTTTTCCGCTCCTTTCTTCTGTGGCAATATTGCCTAAAAGCCAGAGAATAACTAGGTGATTCAGCAAGTTGTTTGCTTGAAGTTTCAAAGGACAATTTCACTAGCAAAGCCATCTTAGCTCCGGCGAAATGTCCTCAAAGTTCCCAGCAAAATTCCCTCCATCCAAATCCAGTAATCTTGTGTTGATGAGATCTCCAAAATCTTTGAATGTAAAATTGTGTTTTGATCTTCGTAATGTGAATGCTACAACATTTCCATGTTCCCTGACGGAAAATACAATACAGCATCGTGTCTCTTGACTTGAGGTATAAGATCGGATCCATTAATTATTGAATATAACATTGATTCCTATGAAATTTGATATTTCTTTATTAGGATAAGTACATTAAAAGCCTTAAAACTTGTCACCAAAATTTAATTGAGTCCTAAAATTCTCAAAAAGTGCAATCAAACTTTAAAACTTGTCAAATTGGCGCAAGCAATTTCTTATTGTTAAGTCCATCAAACTTAACTAATAGAAAACGCTTACCTAATTAGCTTATTATTTTCTCTCTCCTATGTGATATCGACGTCACTAAAACACGAAACATAAGTCTAAAATAACGCCGTTCTAATCCAAATCTTATTTTTTAACTCAAATATCTATTAAATTAGATAAACATATAAAAGGCTAAATCTAATAAAAAAAAGAACACAAAAAAAAAAAAAAAAAAAAAATCACGCGAGAGCCGTGAAGCCCCACTCCCCCGTCCCACTGTTGCCAAGTTGATGGCCAACGTGGGTAGTCGGGGCTCGATGGCAACCCTCCCGCAGGTGAGGCCCTAAGCCCTCACCTTTATAGAATTGTGTATCACCTTCTACCCTTTCTTTACTTATCACTTACTATATTTGATAGATTGCACTTGATATTTCTGCATAAATCAAACTAATTTTGCATATACCAAGCTTAGCTTGACTTATCCCGCAAAAGTTGTTTATGATTTTATAAGTCAACCTATTCATCAATTCTAGGTCACATTGTTGGCTATTTTAGTAAGTTGCTCATTATTATGAAATGTTATATTTTAAGAAGATAAAGATCTTCCATGACTAACAACATTGGTCCTGGTACTTTTTTAAGGTTTATCAACAACAAGGTCCTTGATTAAATTTATAGAGCTAGAGGCACGATTAAGATGCGTAGCAACTTCACGCTCTCTTTTTCCATAAGGTCAATCATCAAATGCTATTTCAGCTCGTCATTACTTAATTCTCCCTCTCTTTCCGAGTAAGGCGAGTCTTCCGCGTAAGGTCACTCATCCTCATCCGCTTGATTGAGCCATTTTGACAAAAGTCGTAGGAAAATGCTAAGTAATCCCCACTACAACAGGCGGAATCTTCCAGCGGGTTGATTAAGCGAACATTCCGAACTTACTACTTCCGTTGTCCACCTTGCTTCAGTTTTGTTGCTTTCCTTCTTTTTTTCTACGACTAGAACAAATGATTGACTGAATCCAGAGAGCATGTATGCAATCCCGACGTAATCTCGAACCACTTCGTCCCCAATAGGAAACTTTTCTTTCCACTGTCAAATCTCCTCCCAGTCACAAAAAGGAGGTTCGTATTCATAATTTAACTATCACGCAGCGAACTAGAAGCAAGATTGGCTAAAATTACACAATTTAATCCTCTTAATGTGCAACATCTCGAAGATAGTTTCTTAACCTTAAGGCAAGCTCTTCAATATCCGACTGATATTGGCTTCCATGCTTCTAAAAGTAAGGGCATATGAAAGTTATCCATAACATGAGCCGTGTCCTTCATACAGCTATTCAGAAAAATTGCTTTTGACTTCCTTTACCATAATATTGTCCATGCAATTGCCTGAAAAATGCGAACCAATGTAATAGCTATCCATACCGGTTTTATAAACACGTGCAGTAGAGATTCTCTGTGAATGAAAAATCGAGTACCCATTTCTATAACTGTGTAACTTTGCTTTTTGCACGGTATACCAACTACCAATCGAGAATTTAAATAGTCTGATCCAGTTGCTTGGTGATATTAAAGTATGACAATATAGTAATATATTACCACAACAACCACCTAGCATTTTCTCATCAAGTGGGTCACCTAGATAGACATAATTTTCAACTTGTCATTGTATACTCTCTTTCTTTTGGCATCAGGTCTTCCTTTCCGCGAAGGTCACTAATTGACTCTCTTTCCGTCCGCCTAAGTTGAATCTCTTAATTGATATTAAATGAATAGCAAGCACATTTGATGAGAGCACACTTTGGTTAAAACATAAATCGTCAATGAAACAAAACAATCAGCGAGCTCACTTATTGATAGTGCAAGATGTTGATACAACAAGATCGTGAGGTTAGTGCAAAGGTTAACAATGAAATCCTTCACCAGTAAACAATTTGATTTATCGATGGAAAATCTTTTAGTAGTTGACTACTCGAAAGAGACCAATAAATAATCAACAGTAATCGATAGGAAGCTTATAGATTTTACTAAGTGCTGGAGCAAATACCAATTATGAAAAATATAGAGATTTGCCAATGCATCAGCCGAAGATATAGATTGACAAAAACATATGATTGCCGAGCGGTTATGTCTATAGTCTCACTGCGAGTATGTTTTTGTGTTGCGCGAGGAGAATTCTCCAGCAAGAGGAGGCACGGTGCAACTTCCACCCTCCTTTCCCTGTAAGGTCACTCATCGAAGTCCTTTCTAGCTTTGCAGCCTTTGAACTCTCTGTTTCCATGTAATGTCCACCGTAAGGTCCGAGTAATTTCACTCTTGGAAGTCCTTTTCATCTTGTCATTATTCAATTCTTTCTTTGGGCGCAGTGCCACTCGTCATCATATTATAAACCTGCTTTCCACCTCACTTGACTAATCCAATTCCTTTCAAGCTTGTCGCGTTTTAATCATTAGGAGAAGGCCATCTTTACATGTTACATCACGTCATATCATTTACCGAAAAATGCTAAATAATCATTCCCTTCAACATTCTTTCGGCCATTTAATATTTATAGTGCCCACCCTCAATAAATACTTTCTATTACTATTTTAATTTTAAAGATTAAAAAAAAGTTTGTTAATAAAAACTGGTGTGAACGTTTATATTTAAATCAATGAAATGCGAATTCACCCATGGTATTCAATTATTTAACCTAACGAATTTGTTCATGGCCATCGTCCATCTAGGTTCAGTTTTGTTGCTTTACTTGTTGCCTTTTTCTTTTTGCTTTCTTTTTTTCCTTTTTAATCTCATCTATATAAATTCGTTGAAAGGAATATGTTAGATTCCCAAAATAACTCACGGAAAATGGCTCATGAGATTAATGTATGCATATCGGTTTATCCAACATAACCTTTAATTAACTCATACTTATGTTGTTACCGCTTTCATGACCACAGTTGAACCCTAAAACCATACTTTGTGGCGCAAATGAACAATGGTGCAAACTTATCATTAGTGTCCATCAAGATTCTTCTTGGCACTTCGTGCACTTGCACAAGAAACCATAGTCCCCAAGCGGTGCCCGTCTCCCTCCAAAGGGTAAATCCTCATCTATGTTGAAATGGTAACCTGCAAGACTCCACGATTTCTCACATCTCATCATTCTCGACCAAGTCAGGCGTCCATAGAAAGGAATAGATTCAACGTAGCATACATTACATATAGATGATGTTATGTTGAAGGAGGCACGACTTCAACAGTCTAAAGTTTCACAAGCACGAGTGAATCTCATAACTGATTATCCAGCCCAGAACACGCTAGTTATGGATAAGAGGCAACATTGTGTGGATATCTACATTTGTATCTACAAACTACAAAAGCGGTTGATCTTCCAGGATTATTGATAAGGGTACATCAGATCAATCATATTGAAGGGCCATCCCAGTAAATATGAATAACATCAACTTGAAGCTCAAAAGATTCAATATTTCAAACCATTTCAATAATATAAAAAAACGTGAAGAATGCTAGAGATGCAAAGACTATTTTAAAGATTAGTGCGCCAAACTCTGGTGGGGCGCCTATACATTGCCCATTATGCAGTTTGCCACAGCTTTGTAAACCGTTTCTAAAATCAGCCCATCCCCGAGCGTTACAGAAAGTTAATGACGTCACCATCACGAGCAAAATGTGCACAGGGTTACTTATACGTCCTCTCTTTTGAAAGCTTTGGCGTTAGGATGGCAGGAGTGGTTCACGCAGCTCCACGAGGGGAAAATGACGTGAATGAAAGTATGAATTTAATTGTTAGCAATAACACATGGCATAAATAACTAAACATTACAAATGGCAGATCCAATGAAAAGGGAATTGCTGAGTATATGTTGTTGAGTAGGTCACTCCCAATTGGAGAGGCCAATGCAATTATGTATATCTGTAGTTGAATATGTATAGTAGTGGGTGTGTAAAAGAAAAAGAAAAAAAAAGGAGAAAAAGAAAAAGAAAAAAAAATATCAAAAGAGATGGGGAGACGTGATTTTCCACATCTAGAAAATCAAGGGAGATTGGGAAAGAAATCAAAGTGATATTCTCATATCTACAAAATCACGAGAGATTAGGAGATATATCTACGTGATTTTTTTATATCGTACAATTCCAATTGGGATTGTATTTGCTCCTATAAATAGGAGTCCTCCTCAACGGAGAAGATGTGACACACAGAGTAAGAATATCATAGCAGCGTAGCGGAAGAAACAGTTTTCTTCTTCCAAGAAAGGGAGTTATCTTTGAGGGTTATCCAATTTGTGAGAGGTTCAGATCCACAAATTGAAGACAGTGAGAGATCCACCTTTGGGTGAAGTTGTGTCCCACTATTTATCATAGTGGAAGTTTGAAGTGGACTACGGTCCCGTGGTTTTTCCCTTCACTTTGAAGGGTTTTCCACGTTAAAAATTCTGGTGTTATTTACTGTTCATCTCTACTGCTTTTATTTAATATCCTATTTAATTTTCACAGAAATAGTAGCGAGAAAAAGTATCTAGGCATTCTCCACAAATATTTTTTTTTCTTTTTTCCCAACAAGTGGTATCGAGCAAGGTTGCTCTATATATTATTTTTCTGTGCAGAATTAAATGGAGGAAAATTTTGGCAACATGATAAACCGATCGCATTCAATTATGAAATCTGGAAACCAAAGATGGAGGATCTGCTATACATTAAAGATCTTTGGAGGCCAATTGTGATACCGATGGAGGTGCCGGTACCAACGTCCAAGGAGTCGATCTTGTAGCGGAAGCCAAATTGGCATCGTCTTCGGTGGCAAACCAACGACAATGTCTCGATAGCGAATGGATGGTGCTCAATCGGAAGTGTGCCGCTCAAATCCGACAATGGATTGATAAAAGCATTTTTCAAAATTTTGCTAATGAACATGATGCTGGTGTTCTTTGGCAAAAATTAGAGAAAATATACGCAAGAACAACGGCGCAAAATAAAGCAAATCACATGCGGCGGCTCGTGAATCTGAAATACAAAGACGGGAGCAGTGTCTCGGAACACATGAGCGAGTTCCAAGGTATAGTAGACCAACTCAATTCTATGAAGATGACATTAGATGATGAATTGCAGGCATTACTGCTGCTTAGCTCTTTGCCAAATAGCCGGGACACACTTGTTGTGTCGGTCAGCAACTCGGCTCGACGGCAAGCTTACCATGGACGTGGTAAAAGATAGAATGTTGAATGAAGAATCCCGGCGAAAAGAAAGTGGAGTCAACCCTGCATCTGAGGCTCTTGTCATTAATCGACAAGAAAATCAAGAACAGAGAGGGAGAAGCAAAAGCTGAAACTTCCGGAATCAGCAACGAGGAAGGTCCCAATCCAACTTCAGACGAGACAAGAAGTGCCATCATTGTGGTAAATTGGGACACTTCATCCGAGAATGCAGAAAGCTAAAGGCAGAAAAATAAAAAAGTCATAACATCAACAAAGCTAACGAGAACCAGACGAATGAGATTGCAAATATTGCAGATGAGGTGATCATTATTCAAAGTGATGATTCCATTAATCTTGCATTCGAAGATTCGACATGGGTAGTTGATACCGGTGCATCCTACCATGTCACGGCTCGTCAAGATCTTTTCACATCTTACACCACTGGCGATTTTGGACTCGTAAAGATGGGAAACGAAGGTACGTCCAAAATTATTGGTATGGGTAATATTTAATTGGAGACTAATGTTGGATGTAGGCTACTACTCAAAGATGTGAGGCATGTTCCGGACATACACTTCAATCTTATATCTGCCGGCAAGCTTGATGATGAAGGCTACATCAATTTCTTTAGTGATGGAAAATGGAAGCTCACTAAAGGTAATTTGGTGGTAGCCAAAGGAGAAAAGACTAACTCTCTCTATATCACACTATTCAAGCCGTGTAGAGGAGAGGTGAATGTAACCGGAAAAGGAGTCACCACCGAGTTATGGCATAAGCGACTCGGACACATGAGTGAGAAAGGACTTAAGATTCTCACTAGAAAGCAACTTCTACCCGGAATGAAAGGTACACCGTTGAATACTTGTGTCGATTGCATTATGGGAAAACAACATAGAGTAGCATTTCACAATTCCTCACCATCTAGAAAAGCTGAAATTTTAGATTTGATACATACTGATGTATGCACAATGCAAACTAGGACACTTGGAGGTGCGCTTTATTTTGTAACATTTATTGATGACCACTCTAGAAAGGTGTGGGCATTTGCCTTGAAAACTGAAGATCAAGTGCAGGAAATCTTCAAGCAATTTCATATGAAGGTTGAAAGAGAAACAGGCAAGCGATTGAAGTGTGTACGCTCAGACAATGGTGGCGAATACCGAGGACCTTTTGAAGATTATTGCAAGAACCTTGTGATCAAACTAGAAAGATCCGTACCAAAAACACCTCAACACAACGGTGTCGCGGAGCGGATAAACAGAACCATATGTGAAAAAATTAGATGTATGCTCTCCAACGCAAAGCTACTAAACCACTTTTGGGGTGAGGCAATGAGGACGGCGGTTGATTTAATCAACCTATCACCTTCAGCTCCACTTAACGGTGATGTACCACAAAGTGTCTGGACTGGTAAGGATATTTCTTATGGCCACTTGAAGGTGTTCGGTTGTAGAGCATTTGTTCACATTCCAAAGGATGGGAGATCAAAGCTTGATGGGAAATCAAAGCAATGTATTTTTTTGGGGTATGCACATGAAGAATTCGGTTACAGACTCTGGGATCCTGTTAACCGGAAAATAGTCAGAAGCAGGGACGTGATATTTCTTGAAGATCAGACAATCGAGGACTTCGAGAAGCACGAGAAATCTCCATCAACAGAAGAATACTCAGTTGATCTTGGCCCAGTCGCTCCTCCTATCGATTCTAATAACAAGCAAGCTGAATCTAGGATTGAAGGTAAGACTACTTCAACCGAACTTGAACCTATTGTTGAACAGTCCCATCGAACCTCAATTGAGGAGATCAACCCGTGAACGACAATCTAGTCGTAGATATTCTCCTAATGAGTACCGATGCTCACCGACGGGGAGAACCAGAGAATTACCAAGAAGCTTTATTCCACGAGCACAAAGAGGAGTGGTTAAAAGCTATGCGGGAGGAGATGAAATCCTTAGACGAAAATCATACTTATGATTTAGTCAAGTTGCCACAAGGAAGAAAAGCTCTTAAAAACAAGTGGGTATTCAGACTAAAGACTGAAGAAGGTAACTCACAACCACGATACAAAGCAAGGTTGGTTGTGAAGGGATTCGCTCAGAAGAAAGATATCGACTTCGATGATGTATTTTCTCCTGTGGTTAAAATGTCCTCTATCCGAGTTATCCTTGGCTTAACAAGCTTGAACTTGGAGATCGAGCAACTTGATGTGAAGACCGCGTTTTTACATGGAGATCTAAATGAGGAGATCTACATGGATCAGCCAGAAGGTTTCAAAATCAAAGGCAAAGAAAATCTTGTGTGTAGATTGAGGAAGAATCTTTATGGGCTCAAGCGAGCACCAAGACAAAGTGGTACAGAAAATTCGATTCCTTCATGGAAGAAAATGGGTTCAACAAAACCACCGCCGATCACTGCGTTTTCGTCAAGAAATTTACTCGATGGTAATTTCCTCATTCTTTTGCTTTACGTTGATGACATGCTAATTGTTGGCCAGGATAAAAGCAAGATCAACAACTTAAAGAAGGAATTGAGCAAGTGCTTTGCGATGAAGGATTTGGGACCCGCAAAATAAATTCTTGGGATGGAAATCTTGCGAGACAGGCAGAATCGTAAACTCTGGTTACTCAAGAACGGTATGTTAATAAAGTTCTTGAAAGATTTAATATGAATAACTCCAAAGCAGTTTGTTCTCCACTTGCAAATCATTTCAAACTCAGCTTAGAGCAAGTGCCCAAAAAGTGAGAGAAAAGAAGGAAATGGAAAAAGTCCCTTATGCATCGGCGGTTGGCGTCTAATGTACGCGATGGTATGTACGAGGCCCGATATCGCCTATGCAGTTGGAGTGGTAAGCAGATTTCTATCCAATCGGTAAGGAACATTGGGCAGCAGTCAAATGGATATTCGGGTATCTTCGAGGTACTTCTAATAACTGCATATGCTTTGGTGATGGTAAAACTGTGTTAGAAGGTTTTTCGAATTCAGACATGGCAGGGGACATGGACTCAAGAAAGTCTACATCGGGATACCTAATGACTTTTGCAGGGGGAGCAGTTTCATGGCAATCTCGACTACAAAAATGTGTTGCCCTATCTATCTGCTGAAGCAGAGTATATTGCGATAACGGAAGCATGTAAAGAACTCTTGTGGATGAAGAAGTTTTTACAAGAAGTGGGCCACTACCAAGAGGAGTATATCTTGTACTCAGATAGTCAAAGCGCAATACACCTCAGCAAAAATGCAACTTTCCACTCTAGATCCAAACACATTGACATCAGATATCATTGGATACGTGATGTGTTGGAAGAAAAAGCCCTACAGCTGAAGAAAATACACACCGACAACAATAGCTCAGATATGATGACAAAATCTCTATCTACAATGAAGATGCAAGCCTGTCGAACTTTTGCAGGTTTGACACCTTTTCCTAATTGCTCGTGAGGGGGAGATTTGTTGAGTAGGTCACTCCCAATTGGAGAGGCCAATGCAATTATGTATATCTGTAGTTGAATATGTATAGTAGTGGGTGTGTAAAAGAAAAAGAAAAAAAAAGGAGAAAAAGAAAAAGAAAAAAAAATATCAAAAGAGATGGGGAGACGTGATTTTCCACATTTAGAAAATCAAGGGAGATTGGGAAAGAAATCAAAGTGATATTCTCATATCTACAAAATCACGAGAGATTAGGAGATATATCTACGTGATTTTTTTATATCGTACAATTCCAATTGGGATTGTATTTGCTCCTATAAATAGGAGTCCTCCTCAACGGAGAAGATGTGACACACAGAGTAAGAATATCATAGCAGCGTAGCGGAAGAAACAATTTTCTTCTTCCAAGAAAGAGAGTTATCTTTGAGGGTTATCCAATTTGTGAGAGGTTCAGATCCACAAATTGAAGACAGCGAGAGATCCACCTTTGGGTGAAGTTGTATCCCATTATTTATCATAGTGGAAGTTTGAAGTGGACTACGGTCCCGTGGTTTTTCCTTTCACTTTGAAGGGTTTTCCACGTTAAAAATTCTGGTGTTATTTACTGTTCATCTCTACTGCTTTTATTTAATATCCTATTTAATTTTCACAGAAATAGTAGCGGGAAAAAGTATCTGGGCATTCTCCACAAATATTTTTTTTTTCTTTTTTCCCAACATATGTGAGGACAACGCAGAATAAAAACAAAAAATTTACTCCACATCATGATAAGCTTACGTCAGGACATAAAACAAAGCAGGACTGATTGTCAAACTGGGAAAGCCTACTAATTCATATTCATATTCATATTCTAAAGTTGCTTCTCAGGTGACTTATCCTATCCTGTCAACTAAAATGCGATCAGCAACTATGTGGTGTCACATTTTTGTACAGTGTTATAACTGTATGCTTTCTCTAGTCCCACAGCATGCATGTCAGAGATCGGATGCCAGCCCATCAATAAATAAGAAGATCAAATGCTGAAGAGTTAGATGTGATCTAGCTCAGGCCTTGTCACATGTACCTAATTGAATACACAAACCAGTAATGGCATGATTAGAACAGCAATTGGATTTGGTATGACGGGATTTTTCAAGCTAGAAACACAACCATGTTTGTTGATTAATCAAGTCCATCCGGTTAAAGTTTCACATACCCTCACAACAAACTGCAAACTCATCACCAAGGGCATCCAAATATGGTTGAGATACTTTCTCGGCTTCTTCCTGCCATTAGAGATGATCGCAAATGCATAAACTTCCAAATTCTGTAACAGATGTCAGATACAGAAATGTGCATCATATATACCTCCTCGGGAGGTGGTAGATCATCGATATTCGATATACAAAAAGTAATCTTGCACAGGAGATGCTACAACCAGGTCACTGTGACATACCAAAACCGAAAAGAATATCTTAAATGCCCAAAGCAGAATTTCAATAGTAAGGCATTCATACAACATGTGTCATCGATATCAAGGAGACCCAACCGACTGTATTTCCTCATGTAAAGTAGAAATGTCATACCTTCTATCTCTATGTACTTCGATGCAAGAAAATGGAGAAAGAAAGGAGTGATATTGTTGTCTGCACAGTCTATGGTTTGAGACTCAGAAAGTAGGAAATATTCAAACCTTGATAAGACCAAAACTTACACATTATTCAGCTAAAAAATTCCAATGATAAGCCCATAATGTCAAGTGAGAATACTTTGTAGTCAAGGAATCGAACCCCACATACTATAGTACCAAGCCAAAAAATAAAGATGACTGATAATCAGCAAACTGTGAGTGTTTTTAAAAGGACACATGGTTCATATTCTTTGTCAAAGATAGCCGCCTTCAGGAGTTATGATGACTGAAAAAAGAAAAGAAGGATTATCAGGGTGACTGTAGATGCAGGAGATCATTGACATGCGAAGTGATAAGAGATAAAGACAGAATTTTAAAAATCAACTATTTGAATTTCTCCAGGAAAGAGGTAGAGGGTATCTAGTGGCAACTTTTTAGAATGAGCAAACGGGAATGACCACTGATCCCCATTTACAATACACCTGAACTTCCGAAAGATGCTTGAGGCTGGTGGTGATCGTACACGGATCAAAACAACCCAAAAACCAAATAAGGCATCACTTAGGAAGATCAAGCGGTTGAAATTTTTATTTCTTGAATAAGCAAAGAGAAATTCACTAAGAGGCACCCATTTACGAAAAGATGTTGGGAGTAGTTGGTCCTGAGTCCAGTTCACCTTGCCACATAACAAATACTATTAGCAAACTAAGCATGGAAAGGTAAAGAAGATAAACTTAAGAGTGGAATGCAGCCAACAAAATAATGGGCGAGCATCACCAACGAACACTGCTTCAGACTTCTCTCCAGTGCACAGTGAAGAATGAAATGAATTCCAGTCAGCATCTCTACACACTTTGCTTGAGGGGATTGTTAAGATTACTAAATAAACTATTCCACAGAGTATCCCCATAAAAAAAGGTACTTACAGCAAGCTTTATACACATAAGAATTCAGTTGTTGAATTCAATTTCCAGATTTGCAATTCAAAACTTTTGTTGCCAGGACTTCGCATAAGCACCTTCTCCTGTATTTATTTCTTGGAAAGTAGCCTCTTTGAGCAAAAATTAACAAAGTACCATCGAATTCAAAAAAGGCAATGTAAACATCAAGAAGATTTCTTTCCATACTCATGCTTTTGATCCTTTTCATACTATTTCAACTCGCTTCCAAGCAGGAAATAGCGAGAGACCGGAAATCTCGGGGGAAAAAGCATCATATCAAAGGTCACCGTTGTGACATCCTGAAATTCGAGCCCTATAAGGGATGAATGAATGTGAATTTCGTCAATGCATCGTTGGTTAATCTCACTCGGAATTGATCACTCCTGAGATACTGACCTTGAGGGGAAAGGCTAATGAGGACAGAACTCGTGCGACTAAAGGACTCGACCTGGGAAAACGACTTGATCGTGAGACTTACGTGAGGACGATCCTGTAGATAGACAGGCCGATTTCAAAGACGACTAGAAGTTGATTCGTGGATAGAACATAATGGAACAACGGGTGATTCCGTTTACCGTTATCGAACCCGCGAATGACCCTATGTCGATCCTCAGTGATCGTGTACTTTGAAATAAGAATCTATCCTCCGTAATATCATGCAGTCAAGGACGTCCATGCGTCGAGATGTCTTGAACGTGGTTTGGCACGAGTCGGTTACGCGTGAATCCTCGGAGCCGCCTTTGTCGTCGTTTGAGTTGTGACCGAAATGGCATTAGGCGAAATTGACATGGCTTGAGGACTAAAGATTGAGCTTTGAATTATCGAGAATGTCCGGGACAAACATTAGATGAAGCTGCTTCAACAGTCGACAGAGCCAGTGAAGCCGAGCAATTGAAAAAGGGATTTTCGGACTGAGGAAGCAAGCCCGTGAGGAAGTGGGCTGAGCCAAGCCAGTGTGGGCCTTAGGCCCAAGATGGGACAGCCACCATAATGGGCTTAAGTCAAGCAAATGAGCCCATTGGGCCAAACCAACTATTCATTCTTCTAAGCCCTTTAATAAACCTTAAGCCCATTTGAGCCCAATCAAGCCCAACCAATTCCCGAGCCCGTTCCTGTTCATTTCTAAGCCCATTTCTTGGGCCCAGCCTTCATTTTCAGCCCAAGGACAGAATGGTAATTGTGCAATGTGAAATGACCAAAATACCCCTAGTTGTAGGGAGAAAAAGGCTAGAGAAGAGAGAGAATGTGATGTCATCTTGCATGAGAACTTGAAGCAGCCATTTAATGGCTTTAATGAGGAGTGCAACAGCTCTCCCATCACCCTCTCTCTCCCTCATTCGGTCTCCATCTCGAACGGAGCTCTCTCTCTCCTCGTTTTCCCTCTCCTTCAGTTTCTGCTCCAGCTGACCCTTCAGTGAATAATCGAGTCAAAAGTGGTCTTCCCGGATGAATCAGAGAACGAACCACCTATCACCGTGACCGGGAGAGACAGACCGTTCCAGCGACCCTGATTTCGTCTCGAACGGAGCCGTAGTCCGTCCTGTACGGCCGTCGCAAGCCGCCGGTCGCCGGTCCGTCGGTCCGCCTGCAGCCTGGACTGTTTCGACTTTGCAGCCCGTTTTCTTCCATTCCAGCCATTCTTCCGCCCATCCTAACCTCCAGCAAGACCCCCAAGACCCCGGGAGCCTCCGGTTGTCGAGCAACCCCCTCGCCGGAGCTCCGGCCAAGCCGTTCAACTCAGTTTCTCCTCCGGCAGGGCTGTTTTTCAGTGTTTTCAGTGGGAGTCCGAGCTGTGGTTGCTGTGTTGAGCTTGGGACTGCCTTGGATCGTCGTGGTAGAGGTTCCGGTGCGTAGCCACCGTCGCCGCCGCCGCGCCGGTGTCGCCGGCCCGCTTAACGGGTGAGTTTAGCTCCTAATCCTTCGTTTAGTGCCTAAACTTGCTTAGGGTTGGTTTAGTTAGATTTAATTCTAGTTTAGGTGATTTAATTAAGTTGTATTAGCCCTAAGATAGGTGGTTAGATTAATGGCTAAGATTAGTTTAGCTTAATCTTGCTTTATTAGCTTAATGATGCTTATGTGGTTAATTAAGCATGTTTATCTTAATTGATTGATTTCCTTAAATTGATTGTTGTTTTAATGATTTCTGAGTTTAATTTATCATTTATTAAATTCTGAAAATTTACTGTTCACGATTTATTGTTCACGATCACTGTTCACAAAACACTGTTCACCCGAGATTGAAATGTGTTTAATTTCATGTGTGTTTAATTCTATGAAGTGATTGGATGTGTTATTGCATAAACATCCGCATGAATTGAGTGACGATCTGTGCAATTATGTGATGATTGTGAAGTTTTGGTATTTAACTTGAAAATACCCGGTGTTAGCTTCTAGCACCGTGATTGGTTTGTATGGCCAGTTTGAATTGATTGGATTGATTGATTGATTTAATTGAAGTATGGATTAGTTTATTATTGAATTATTAGCTTTTGAGAGCTATTATATCGATTCTACTTTGGTGAGCTACTATATCGATTCTGACTTTGGTGAGCTACTATATCGATTCTGACTTTGGTGAGCTATTATATCGATTACTGACTTTGATGAGCTATCTATCTTCTGACTTTATGAGCTATTATCTATCTATACAGCTTGTGCGAGCTACTATCTATCTATACAGCTTTGGCGAGCTACCGTCTAATTATAGTGCAGCTTTGGAGAGCATATGTCATATTGACGAATGAATTGATAGACGGTAATGAATGATAGATAGTACTGAATGATAGATAGTATGAAATGATAGATAGTATGAATTGATAGATGGTGTCAATCGTATGGTATCAATTGGATTGATTGAATTGATGGACTGGTGTGATCGATTGATATGTGATGAGTGGCGCACTATGGTGCAAGAACGCATGAGAATCATTGCATTGTTGATTCCGGTCATGCATGAGTGAATCACATCGTTTATGGCACACACGCATGAATCAATAACGTGCGAGTGTGACAATGGCCAGGTGAGATCACTTGTGATGCGACTCGTATGTGATTGATGAAATGTATCATCTAATGGCCATGTGCATTGCGTGTATCGTGCTGAATTATAATGTGCAGGGTATGGCATACCAGGTAAGGTTGTATGCGAATCGATTGTTGGTTGTTGCTTGTGGTGGGGTAGTTCTGGATAGATACCCTGGGTTGAGTTGGTGTACTAACCGGGGCTTAGGGGTGTAACTCGCTGAGATTTATATCTCACTAGTTATTGAATAACCACTTTCAGGTCCCTAGTGTGAAGAACCCGGAGCTTGAAGCGGAAGGGTTAGGAGCATGGGTGGCTCAGTAGTTCTTTATGAGACAGACCTTTTGTATAAGCTTGAGGTGTTTATGAAAGCGTATTTGATTTGAATTTGGTTGTCCCGCTTTTCTATCCCATATATGTTGTTGTCGGGGATTAGTTAATTCGCTTCCGCATGTGCAATAAAATGAAAAGGGTCGGCGACGAGTCCTGGGAACGTCGCAAAATTCTATCGACCACCGAGGGATGTGCGCGTGCTCGAGGTTCGGGGCGTGACAACCGTACCTGCACAACACTCACCTACCTATCCGAGACATATGCCCCATCCTGGCCAGGCGCTTCGGCCGAGAACTCGCACATAATGAGCACCATGCCCTTGGAGAGTTGCTGCTCCCGCAACCGGATCCTTGCCATCACCGTCGTCCCCCTTCCCGTCCTCGACTCCAGTGGAGCTCGGGCACACGAGAGTGCGAGGCGGTCAAAGAGTGAGGACGATGGCAACAATCCAGTTGCAGGAGGAAGCTTGCTGAAGACATGGTCTGTTAAAATATGCGTCGAGTTTGAGTCCAATGTGAAATTCAGAATATTCCGAATTGGATATGTTGCGAACGTTCGAAATTAAGTAAAGAAGATCCGAAGATCAACTTCCCAAAGTTTGAATCTGCGTTGGAGAATTCGGCCGCTGAAATAGGAAAGTTCAACTTTGACTTGAATTTGGATTTTGTTTAAAATATATAGAGATATGTTTTGGTTAAAATCGTTTTAGATATGAAATAGAATCCTATGAGAAGTTGGCAAAAGAATAAGAATTTTACTTATATATAGACTTGTGGCCGTGGGTGGTAGAGGTGGATCACAAATTGTCTTGAAGCGCCGCGTGAGTGCTTGGTGTTCCGCCGTTGATCATGAAGAGTTGGTCTTGAAGCGCCGTCTCGTCGTCGAGTGCTTGGGAGGGATTTTCTTTGTAGTTCTCGTCCGTGAATTACATCCAAGAAAGATTAGTGTTTGTAGCTAATTAAATCTTGTGGTAAAATTTGCGTGTAATTCTTTTGTGAGATTGAGAGATTATTTCTTGAGGAATTTCGAGGCTAAACACTGTGTGTGTTGTTGGTGTAATTGGGGCTTGGGAAACACCGAGAGAGTATTTGAGTGACTTGAGTGTGTAACCTCCTTGTATCGCTTGATCTATAGTGAAATTCACTGCTGCTCTCCCCGTGGACGTAGGTCTTTACGACTGAATCATGTAAATCTAGCGTCCGATTTATTTTCTTCTTCTGTCTATATTATTGTTCGATCGCTCACCTTTTCACAACAAGTGGTATCAAAGCCAGGTTTGGCTAAGTTGAAGCGAATCGATGGCGACAGAAGAAGTAAAAGTGAGAATCGACAGATTTGATGGGAATGATTTTAGTTTCTGGAAAATGCATATTAAAGATTATCTTTACCAGATGAAACTGCACTTACCCTTATCTGGGGAGAAACCAAAGACGATGAAGCAAGCTGATTGGGATTTGCTAGATAGACGAGCTATGGGTGTTATTTGGCTGATGTTGGCTCGTAACGTCGCGTTTAACATTCTGAAGGAGAAGACCACTGCCGATTTGATGCAAGCCCTGTCGGATATGTACGAGAAGCCCTCTGCGATCAACAAGGTCTATTTGATGCGACGTTTGTTTAATTTGAAGATGAGCGAAGGTGAGTCAATTGCAGATCATATCAATGAATTCAATGTGATTGTTAGTCAATTGAGTTCAGTTGAGATTGACTTTGAAGATGAAGTATGTGTTTTGATTCTGTTATCCTCATTGCCTAATAGTTGGAATACTACTGTTACTGCTGTTAGTAATTCCTCTGGGTCAACAAGTTTGACGTTTGATGGGGTTCGGGATTTGATTCTGAGTGAGGAGATCCGTAGAAGAGAATCTGGCGAACCTGTATCTACTGCTTTAGTAGGTGAAAATAGAGGAAGATCTAGAACATGTGTGGTTAAGAGTAGTATTAATATGAACATGTGTAGTCAATTTAGGATTGTTGTCTGTTGGAGCTGTGGCAAGTGGGGGGCATCTTAGAAGGAATTGCCTTAAGCTGAAGAATGAGAAGGGTAAGGGAATTATAGTTGATTCTGCAGATAATGTTGCAGCCTGTAGCAGAGATAATGCCGATTATGTCTTGTCTCGTCTTCGATTATTCATCGTTTGATGGATGGATTATGGATTCTGGTTGTTCTTTTCATGTCACACTAAATAGAAACTGGTTTATCACTTATCAGTGCACGGTAGTGGTAAAGTCCAGTTAGGGAACAACGCTGAGTGCGATGTTGTGGGTGTTGGTGATGTTAAAATCAGAATGCATGATGGCATTGTGAGGACATTGACTGGAGTAAGACACGTTCCAGAATTGAAAAAGAACTTAATTTCCTTGAGTGCCCTAGATTCAGCTGGTTGCAGGTATTCTTCAAAAGGTGGAGTTCTGAAGGTTGTTCGAGGTGCCTTGGTGATAATGAAAGGAATCAAGCACGGAGGCCTGTATAAACTTCAAGGTGAGACAGTGACAAATTTCGCTGCGGAGACGTTGGATACATCTGTTCGAGAGTCTATTGACTACTCGAGTAAGACCTGGGTGTTTGTGCCAATGCACAAGTTTGATGCTGGTGTTTGGATCACGCGGTTGAGAGCTTTGATCGAGACAGAGACTGGTAAGTCGATCAAGCATGTGCGGACTGACGATAGCATGGAGTTCTGCTTGGAGCTGGCAAATAAATTCTGCATGAAAGATGGCTTAGTGAAACACCGCACTAGTGTCAGTAAATCACAACAATTTGCAAAATTGATGAGCAGAACATTACTAGAGACGGCCCGTAAAATGATCTCTAGTGCTGGTATTGCTAGGAGAATCCTAGTTGATGTGCTTAGTACAAAAAGCTGCCTGGTGAATAGATCCCCATCAACTGCTATTGAATGGCGGACTCCTGAAGAAGTGTGGTCAGGTAACGTTGCTGGTTATTCTATTATGAGAATGTTTGGTTGCCCGTGTTATTTTCGAGTGAGTGATGGTAAGCTCGATTGGAGGGCAAGGTGCATATTCCATGGCTATGCACAAGGTGAGCGAGGCGATCGGTTGTGGTGCCCAAATATAAATTCACCTGTTAACAGCGGAGAAGTTACTCTTGATGAGTCTCCGGTACTTCTAGCTAGGAGTGTTTGTGGCAGTGTTAATACGGATCTAGACGGTGTTCAGCTTGAGGTGGAGTTGCAACCAGAAACTCTTAAGGTAGCGAGTACTAGCAAAGTAATCAACACAGATGGTGATCATAGCGAGGTGGAGCTTATAAAGCCAACGGTTGCTATAACTGCTGAAATTGACAAGGTACGTATTCGATCTCCTGATAGATATGGATGCAACAATGGTTTTGCTTTATCTGTAGTTAAGGAGGTTGCGTCGGAAAATCCTTGCGGAGCAATTAAAGGTGCATGTGGAGTTGGTATTCTGATGAGGTCCTCGGTTATGGCGAAGTTCAAGCGAGACTTGGACTTGGATAATATCTGTGGCGGTTGAGCCCATCGGGGGCTATGGGAAAGTAGCAGCAGAGTTTGAATTTTTGCGAAGCGATTGCAACTTGGCTCAAACGTCGAGCCAAGGTGGAGATTGTTAAAATATGTCTCGAGTTTGAGTCCAATGTGAAATTCAGAATATTCCGAATTGGATATGTTGCGGACGTTCGAAATTAAGTAAATAAGATCCGAAGATCAACTTCCCAAAGTTTGAATCTGCGTTGGAGAATTCGGCCGCTGAAATAGGAAAGTTCAACTTTGACTTGAATTTGGATTTTGTTTAAAATATATAGAGATATGTTTTGGATAAAATCGTTTTAGATAGGAAACCAAATCCTATGAGAAGTTGGCAAAAGAATAAGAATTTTACTTATATATAGACTTGTGGCCGTGGGTGGTAGAGGTTGATCACAAATTGTCTTGAAGTGCCGCATGAGTGCTTGGTGTTCCGCCCTTGATCATGAAGAATTGGTCTTGAAGCGCCGTCTCGTCGTCGAGTGCTTGGGAGGGATTTTCTTTGTAGTTCTCCTTCGTGAATTACATCCAAGAAAGATTAGTGTTTATAGCTGATTAAATCTTGTGGTAAAATTTGCGTGTAATTCTTTCGTGAGATTGAAAGATTATTTCTTGAGAAATTTCGGGGCTAAACACTGTGTGCGTTGTTGGGTGTAATTGGGGCTTGGGAAACACCGAGAGAGTGTTTGAGTGACTTGAGTGTGTAACCTCCTTGTATCGCTTGATTTATAGTGAAATTCGCTGCTGCTCTCCCCGTGGACGTAGGTCTTTACGACTGAACCACGTAAATCTAGCGTCCGATTTATTTTCTTCTTCTGTCTATATTATTGTTCGATCGCTCGCCTTTTCACAACATGGTCTTTGCTATGTGCGAGTACTCGGCCCACGTTAAGACTTGGAATTGGGACATCAAAGAAATGAAAAAGGGAAAAGCGAGAGTAGAGAGAGATGAGAACGAGCTGGACTGGGAATTTATAAGATGGATCTCTTTTTACTTGTGTCTAACATTTGGTTATTACGATTTGTCGCAATATAGTATATGAATTCAACAGTGTGTTACAAGGTATTTGAATTTAATTACGACAATACGCTGAAATAATTATTATAATACAGTAGACCTGAGGAATCATAAAAGTGCCAGATTCATCAAAAGCAGAGGAAAGTGAGTGCTCGTGTGGAAGATACAATGAGCCAGAGGAAGAGAAGAAAGTGAGGCGGAGTGGCATTTATCGAAAAATCAGAAAGCTATTTCACAATCCCAATTTTCATGAAATTCTAATATGTTGTGCCAATCGTTGGAAAGCCTCCTCCATCCTAGTAATTTCAACATTATCGCTCCTTAAGATCCGACCACAATCTTTCTCTATTTTATCGTAATCTATCTATATGGTGATAAGCTTGTTGCTGTCATCCAAGATAGTTTATCTTGATATACTAGAGAAGGCCTGAAGTAATCCTGCTTCGCACAGGGGAAGATTTTGGTGAGCTTGCTTTGTAGTTTTCTCCCGATTGAGGTTTCCATTTTAAGATCTTACGTGTCCGAGTTTACAGCTCTGCTTGTTTATGGTCTGTTGAGGAGGCACATCTTCTCTCGAAGCTGTGGTACTATTTTGCTGAGTTCCTTAAAAGAGAGTTGTCTGCCTAGAAGAATTTATTGTGCCCATTTATTCACAAAGAGGGGAGACGAAAATTTCCTTGTGTTAGATAATTTCTGTAGTGCACAATGTGAGGTGGTCGCAGTGTGGTCTTATCCTAATAAAGTGACATCAGAGCATTGGTTTTTGTGTGTTGGTTGATTTCTTCAGTGAAAATGGAAAGCATGAACAAAATGGTTTGTTTGAATAGCACAATTATCATTCATGGAATAGTAAATGGGAAGAGCTATTGTTTGTGGAGTGTTGACGCCTAAAATTTCATTTTAATTAATTAGGTTTTACTTTACTTTATTTTATTTTATTTTAGTTTATTTTATCTTTTTCGGATAATAAATAAACAAATAACAAAAAAACAGAAGAAAAACAGAAAAGAAACGAAAAAAGATAGAAAAGAGGAGAAGCAGCCTTCGCATGGGCCCTCGGCCCATTTTCGCCTCGGCCCGGCCCAGCCGAGTCTTCTTCTTCCTCGCGCCTCTGCAAAACACGCGCAGAGGGCGCGACGCCGGATGGGCGAACGGACGGCGACGTGGGAGGGGCAGCTGGCTTCGGATGGGACACCGGTTCGGTCGTCGGGGGCCGCTCGGCGCGCGAAGGGGACCGGCGGTCGAAGTCCCATCGACCGGCCACCCCCTTGCCTATAAATAGAGACGCCTCGCCTCCGTCGAACGGGACGAGCCACCTAGCGAGTTCCGAGAGAGCCCCTGAGAGACTTCGGGGGACTCAAAGGGCGAGCAAGGGCAGAGCAGTCGGGTCGCGAGCTCGACGACCTTCTTTCGAGAGACTTCGGAGGAGATCGGCGGCAAGCAAACCCGGATCTGCGAAACCCGTGGCCAAAGAGAGAGAGAGAAGGAAGGGAAAGGGGGACTACGCCCGCTGCCGTCGCCGCCTCAGCCGTTCATCGCCACCGTCTCGCCACAGGTAACTGTCGCCGTCGCTCGCTGCCTCCCCTGTCCCCGCAATTCACCACCGCCGTTGTCGCAACGCCTCGGCCCTTCTCGGCGCCGCGAATTGGGAACCCTAGGGTTCCCGATTTTTCGGATCACGGCTCCGGGTCGTCGGGTCGGACTCGGGCCGAGAGTCGGGTAGGGTTTTGCGTGTGTTGGGAGCGGCTGGAAACCGGGTCGTGGGATTGGATCCGGGTCGGGTAGGGTTCCGCGGGAACCGGGTCATCGTCGGAATTCGGGTCGGATCCGGGCCGGGTCGTCGGGTCGGTCCGGACCGCTCCCAAAACGACGGGCCGTTGGGCCGTTTTAATAAATAAAAAAATAAATGAAAAAAAACGAGTCAACGACCAGGGTCGGACCAACCCGCGGACCCGACCCGGGTCGGTTTTTATTTTATTTAAATAATATTTTAATAAATAAAAAAATAAAAATGATTTATTTTCAAAAAAATAACAAAAAATAGTAAAAAATGTTTTATTTTCCAAAAAAATAACAAAAAATAGTAAAAAATGTTTTATTTTCCAAAAAAAATAAAAAAAATAAAAAATATTTTATTTTCCGAAAAATATTAAAAAATATTTTATTTTCCGAAAAATCAAAAAATCAAAAAATATTTCATATTTTCCAAAGAATGCCAAAAATCCCAAAAAAGGTCACAATTCATAAAAAAACCAAAAAATTCATAAAATGCCAAAAAGCCTTGTATTTTCTAAAAATACCCAAAAATCCAAAAATCCCTTTTATGTCAAAAAAAAAAAAAAAATGAAGAAGAGAAAAAGACTAAAAATGTTTTTCCTCCCCAAAATGCATGGAAAAACCCTCAAACATCCAAAAAGCCTTAGGGTTTAAACAAGATTAGGTACCGAAAGGGCATTAGTGATTAACTAGTGTAATCAAGTCCCCGATCCTAATTTCTCTGGTTGCGCAGGAGCAAGTATTTCTCCCGATACTTTGCTTGGGTTTCTAATCGACCCACCCCAAATCGATTAGTGGCGACTCCGTTTTAAAAATTGATTTACAGGTTAAAAAATTGAACCATGAAAGTCGTGAATTGGTGGACTTGGGAGAGTCCGGGCTAACTAATTTCAGTCGAGCCATTAGCCTCCTTAGGCGCCCGTACCTGATTGCGGGCGCCGAAAAAAGAGGTTGCGATAGCTTGGCGACTCCGCTGGGGAAGATTTGAGGACTTAGGCCATTTTATCTTGTTTAAACACTTTACTGACTTGTTTTTTTTCTTTATACAGGTCAGTAGTTTAGAAGTTTATTTTAATTTTGGTTAAAATAAAATGTTTTGTGATTATAAACTGTTGTGCATGCTTTACTGTTTTAACACTACACATGGCACACACAACCCGGCCGCCGGACCTGGGCCGCCATAGGATATTAGGATGGTGTTAAGAAAGATACGGCCTCGAACGCGAGACTGCGATGTAGAGGTTGCCTTTCTTTTCCCGAATTTCTTAGCCGAGGTTAAAAGGGTACGCCGCCAACGCGAGCGCGACGGGCGGATACCTTTTTAATTTCAACAAACCTTCATAGTTAGAAATCGAGCCGCACGTTCCATGTGCATGTCTCTGTGCTTGCCATTTTCTTTAAAAGCAAAAGTAATCTATTTACTTTTACTCAATCTTTTTTATTGGCCCATGGCAATTTAGGGTAGGTTTTTCGAGTCCCGATTTATATGCAATGGAAGAAGATGATATCCAGTTCATTCCCGCTCCCAAAGCAGAACTCTTCAGATGGTGGGGTCAATTGGACCAGTATGCCCAAGAGCGTGTGAAAGCCAAAGTCGATCATCTTCTATCGTTGATCCAAATCCGTGTTCATCCCGAAGTCATACAGGCCATGACACATTTCGGTGCCCGAAGACGACTACTTTTATGTTCGGTAAGTTCGAGCTAACCCCAACTCGGAAGAATACAAAGCATCATCACCGGAATGCCTCTCGAGAAAAAGCTTGTTAGGCCATCAACGGGCATTGTCCCGTTGCGTGGGTTAGCACGACTTTTAAGAATCGAAGTCCATGTCATGAGACAAATTCTTGAAAACAACCATAATACCCGCCCACTAGCATTTTTTACTGCCTGTTTTGAAAATCAACCCATGACCCAAAAAAGTGAGATTTTTCTCCGGCCTTTTTCGGGTTCATCATTTTCCCCATCAAAGAAACGTCATAAGTCCAAAGATGGCATGAATAGTTGATCAAATCTCAATGGGGCAAAATTATGTCAACATGATCTTAACCGAAACATTCTTGTCCCTCAATCGTTTTAAAGGAAACACGGAAAAAGTCATGCGGGTCTCCCCGGAAATTTTACAAGTCCGGTTCTTTTCTCAACTAAGTGAATATCGATGCTTCATGCAATCGTCGAAACAAATAATTTTGAAAATCCATTGCAGAAATTTATGGTTTTAGGACCATACATTCCTAACCAAAGCCGTTTAAACTGGATAAACTTCCTAAGAGACCCGACTCCCGAGGTATTCCAATGGTGTGCTGGTTGGTTCCATGAAAAGAGAGCTCACTTTGCTTATAGACGCTGCCATCCAATTCCTTTGCTCGACCTCACTGGTGCCGTTTCCTATTTTCCATATCGGGTGGCACAACAATATGGAGCCCTTCAGGAGATCCCGTCGCCTTTCAAGAGGAAGGCCCCTCCACTCTTTTTCACCCATCAAAGCCGTGAATACACATTCGAGATTGACATTATCGAGGAAACATGGAACAAGTGCCATCGCAAAAGGATCGTGGTACCTGAAGGGCTTGAGGGAGAAGAAAAAGCCCACCACGCCTCTATGTCCTACATCCACAACCATCATATCCCGACAAAATGGAAACCATTGGTCCCTCACTCAATCAGCGAGAGCAACCAGCATGAGCAAGCAGAGTTTATGCAAAGGGATTTGGGAATAGACTGGGTGCATATCTCAGAGCCAGTCCAAGGAAGCAGGCATCTGCGCAAGAGCAAGGCTCCCCGTCGCATATAAAATAGCAATCATGTGCCCATTAGTGTTAATGTTGTGAAAGTTTTGTCCCATTGTTTAGGGACTTTTGTTTAATATCTAGTATTTCATTCGTCATTTCAATTTTAAGTTTTAGATGTCGAAGTTGGCGGTCTATAAATCCTCTTTTGATAAGTAAAAGCAAGTTAGACTATTGCCATGGGTCAATCTTTGTCTACTTTCATGCTTATTCATGATTTTTGCGATACTGTGTAATTATGAATCATCGACTATCGCCACCCGCGAATGGCCTCACATAATAGGGCCTGATCAGAATGATGTACAAAATCGCCTCGCCAACATTGAAGATGGCGTAGGACAGATGTCCATTGTCCTTCGACAACTCTCAAAGCAAATGGAATCCACTCAAGTCAAACCCAACTCCGTAGCTGCTTTAAGCACCGTCATGACACCCGCGAATTTGCCAGAGAATAGCCAACACCATAGACAGTTTGAAAAGATCATGAAAAAGTTAAACCAGCTGCAGGGGCAGAATCCCATGGACCTGTCCAATTACGCCGGCATTGAGATCCCCGAAGAGCTCAAAGCACCCGAATGCGAAAGGTATCTTCGATACCTCCCGCCCGGAGACCTACTTTGTGTGCCTACCCGGTCCGAAGGATGATTCAATCGTACCAATCAAGCTTGACTGGCCCCGCCTTGCGATGGTATATTGTCAGGAAAATTAGTCCCCTTAAGACCTGGGGGGAACTAATTCATGTTTTTCACCAAGAATATAATATTGACATCAGCCCTCACATCGCCTTGCCCTACGAAGAACCGATGGTCGCGGAGCACGAGGAGCCGTTAGTCGCTGAGATAGGAGAAGAAGATATCAATAAAGCCTCGCATGATAAATGGGCGACTGAGCAGCATCCTATTACTGAAAAGTTTCCCACTGGGAAAGGCAAGGAGCCTGTGTACGAGGTCAAAGACACAGAGACTGTGCAAGACAGGGGCACGACAAGACAACTCCCCAAGCTTACTGCAAGAGCTAGGGTTCAAAGAATACCAACCCCTATCAACCTAGAAAGTGAAGCAGAGAGTGAAGCTCTAATATCTCTCACTCCCCTTGACAGAATTGAACTGGCGAAACGAAGGGCCTTACTCAAAAGGTCTGGACCAGGAGCCAAGAAAAGAAAGCCTAAACAAGTCAATTCAATAGCTACCATTGAGTATAGGCGAAATTTGATAGCTGATGAGCCGCCGCACCAAAACTTCGAGCATTCCCTGGAGTACAACCCTGAAGACTTCCAGTCCCTAGGATACAATCCTAAGGACTACCAGTGTTATACAGATGAAATCGGCCATTCATCATATAACTGCTTTCTACCCACACACAGGGTCGAAAGCCTGTCAGAAGAGGGAACATTCATCCTTATTCGCTATGATCCCAATGAACTGCTAAGCTTGTCACCTAACCATGAGGATGACGTAAACGCCTTATCCTCGTTTGGTGATTTTGACCCGGAGGAAAGCCATGAGATGAACTCAGGAGAATCTAGCTTCCCCGAAGCGAAGAGTTTACCATCGCAATGAATATGCAATGGGAAAATCGTGGCCTAACCAGGATACAACGGAGTCCATCTTGCCCTCATGGGATCATGACACCCGGAGAAATGTGGATACCTAATCTCCGCAAGTATAATGGCATGATTTGCCCCGTGGCCCATTTGCAATATCTTCATGCTGAAATGAGTCAGTACTACAGCCCGATGTCATTCACAACTCAGGCCTTCCAAGAAAGTCTTACAGGGTCTGCATTGCAATGGTTCGTCACAGCAGATATCAATCTCATGAGCGATTGGAATGAGCTGTCTTCCACATTTCTGCATCAGTACCAAAACCAGATTGGAACTGAACTGCCTTGCGAAAACTTGGTTCACTTTAGAAGAAGACCAATGGAGGATTTCCGAGCATATGCAAGGAGGTGGGAGACTTTTATGATGCAAACCTACCCTCAACTGGCCGAAGAAGAAATTATAAAGTTGTTCATAGGAGCTTTACCTCGCAAGCATTGTTGTTGGTTGCATGGGTTGCACTTCCGTAACTTCAATGAAGTGATCCTCTCGTGCGAGTACTTTGAGTCTACTGGAGGCGAGGAACTCAAAGGCGCTTGACTTCAGGACCAGCACTATCAAATCGCTCCTTCTCATAGGAGTTTTCATGGGTTTTGTTTGTTTGTTTCTTATCCTGTCTAGTGTGCTACTGTTGCATTTTCCATCTAGTAATCTAATGTACAGTTCTAATATTTTGTTTTGAGAGCATGAGCCGGTATTCCAAACCAGCCCGGTGATGCTATACAACGATGAAAAGAAAATATCATCCAAGGAGAATACTGAGGGCTGGGCTTCCTCATGCTTTCTTCCCCCCAAAGTTATATACTTTTGAAAATAAAAAACATTTTGTTATGAAAAGCTTTTGTCAAAACAATCTTGTTATTTTTCTGATTCATCCATTTCGTGTCTCAGAATATCATCCCCCTTCGACTTAGCATGACAGGGGGCATTTGAAGCTGGTACATCATGTGAACTCGCAGAGTTCAAAGATACTCTTCCAAGAAAGCGGGAGCAAACAAAAAAGGATCATCCTGTTTCAAAAAGGGTAAGTCTTATTCCCTAAGCATAATTTTGAAAATAACGTCCCCTCTCTTCTATGTACAGGAAACAAGAGATAGGACGTAATAGACATAGGTATATGGTTAAACTCGAAGCATGCGTGCCATGGTAGCTCGAGGCAGGATAACCTCCCCCATGCTGCTTTCGACCTTCCCGTTTTTGCAAGCCGTCCTCAGGAGCTTTGTGCACTCCACCTAGCTCCTGCCCAACTCCTTCTCAAGTCGGAGCAATGTCTTTTCCCCACAACGTGCTTGAGCAACTAGATGATGTGGTTTCATCAACAGGACTTCTAGCTTCGACAAGCCCAGAAGCACAAGGAAGGAATCTGTTTTCTTTCTTTGAATTGGCTATTGTCAACAGGGAGAAAATCCAGACAGTCAAGGCGATCCATAGCCCCCCCACTCCTGACAACGACTTTAGAATCCGGAAGCTTCACTCCGTGTTCCAGACGCATATTCTTCCAAGAAATAATTGCCTTCAGGAGACTGGAGATTTTGATTGTCCATCTCAGATTCCGTGGAAGCTTGAGGTACGTGACTTTGCCCAGTGTTACAATAGTTAAAGACAGAAGGAGAAATTCCACAGAAGGAAGGCGTTGAAGATGAATCAACGACCAGCAATCATGCATACATGACCACAAATGGGAAAGGCCAATCGAAACGTTGAACTGTGTCGAGACAAAGAGGCCGTCATCGACATTCAAATATCCCTAGGAGCCAGCACATACAAACTCTGGGGAAGAGTAATTTGGTATCGTTTCCAACACTCACTCTCTAAACTCACTTTTGACATATTTTCTCCTATTGACAGAAAGCATAGGATTCAAGAAACAGTCTTAATGGTTAATTTGGGTAAATCAAGTGACCCATATCGATTTACCTAACTTGGTATGAAAGGACGTGTCGTCCAAGATCCGGTTTGGTTAAATAAAAAAGAAGCGCCCTACGGACACCGTCGGCGCCTCTAGCCGAGTGGTACCCGGGAAGAAGCAAAACGGTCCGAAGTCGGGGGTTCGAATCCCCGACACGGCAGTTAGCCGCTTGGTAAAAAAATAATAAAAAAGTTTTTGCTTCTCTTGCGCTTGCAAATTACGAGAGAACATGTGACCTAACAAAGTAAAAGTGCAGGACTTCATATCCTCCTCATACTTCGGGACCATTCAAACATCTGTAAACCAGTGAAGGGTAATGTTGTATCGCTCCCAAGATAGTCGACTCTTGAAAGAGCTTCTGACTAACATGACCCCTCTTATCTGTTGCAGGATCACCTGATCGTCAAAAATACAGAAAACAAATCAATGAGAGACACGTCAGACCATGATAAGCTCTCCCAAGCCAAATGGCGTCTCAAGTATCGCCAAAACAAATGACAGAAAATCTTCAGGCCTCAACTCACATTTGATTTTGGCCAGACTAATTGATCTACTTGTACATCTTCTCTTCTACAGGGGCAAAAGCATAAGGGCCCGTCAAATCAATAAATCAGATTCCCAATCCTTGGCTGATCATTCTTGTGTCATTTTCCTATAGGGACGATCCATTGACACCCATTTGTGAATAACTCTTTTGATGTTCAAAATTCAATACATTTGTAAATACAATTTCACCAAGTGAATACCCCTAAAGTTGTCAATAGGGTTTCTTGAGTAAAAATCATTCATTTGTTTTGAGAGTACAAACTCTCTCATACTTAAAAATGCTGCATGCCTTCTCCAAATGGATTTTTGCATGATGATTTCGTCATGTCAAATCACCGATTCCATTGAGGATTATCGAACATACAACTAAGTGAAGAATACAAGATTGATTGAGCATGCTAGATGAGGCGCGTCGGAATGATTACGGTGCAAGCCATATCCTACACACAGTCCCCCATCTATACACTTGTGAGATGAGTGCAGAAGATTCCGTGATCTGCGGGGTAAAGAGTTCTCTCGCGAATGGTACGATAACCAAAATAGTGAGAGGCATTTCATTGCTCACCCCCTTTCGAGCCCCATACACTGGTGAAGCTTCTCTCATTAAGAATCACCCCACATTGGAGCATGTCAAAGACAAGGCAAATCAGCATCACAAGGTGAGAAAAGGGATAGAAATTTTCTTGCTCGCACTTGCATCAATCTTCGGATGTCTTTATTGCATATGAACACTCGCGTTAATTTAAGTGCCTTAGAATGACGAAGATCAATTCTTTCTTTATGCACTTGTATTCATTGTACAACCCAATTGAGTTTGTAATTTCACCCTCACATGGAGGCAAAACAGAAGTTACTGCTATTCGAGCAGCATAATTAAAAGCGCCGGCAAAAGATAAAGACTCAACAGTCTAACAACGGCGTTTTCTTGAACTTGCCTAGATTAGTTCCTCAAGCAACAAAGAACAAAAAACTAGGGGCATGAAAAGCAGTGTACCTGGTAAAAGCAAGGTCAATGCCCATAAATGAAGAACTGGAATAAAAAATAGGGGCATAAAAAAGCAGTGTGCTTGGTAAAAGCAAGGCCAATGCCTCCCAGTCAAAAATATAGCCATTTGTTGCTATTGTGGTTCAATTGATAGAACCTCCATCTGACAGTGAGAAGAAAAACCGGTGACAAATGCCAAGACAACCACCAGCTCTCACCTTTTTACACATCAGTCAAGCCTACATTGCGTCCCATTGTAAAAGTCTCGTCGACTAGGGCACTTCAATTAACGTAGGATTTCATATGTCTATAAACATCGCTCGAAGAAGTACGAGCAAGATTATTCTATCTCTTTTCGCAGGATTCTTGACTTGCAAAAACCCGAAGATGATCGTGCAGCAATTCCTTCAAGAGTCTTGACCTTGACGATCCCCTTGATAAGCCATCAATCAGGCCTACAGTACGGTCTCGAAGAAGACCTCTCACACTGGTAAAATCGTACCACTTGCGAGAATACTCGGACCCAAAAGAGAGAAAAACTTATAGTGTGACTTCATGAAAGAGAAGCATACTCTTCACTGTAAAGTCGAGATCACCAAAGCTGTAAAATCTCTTTTGTTTCTTAGTGGAATCTAGCCAGTGGGCTGTCAGCGTGGGAGAGTGGACGTAGGCTTGATCTAAGCCAAACCACTATAAACCTTGTTCTTATTCTCTTCCCTGAACTCTTTTATTTTACCAGTAGTTCTTTTTAACTGCTAAAGTCTGAACTTGCTCAAAGTCAGTTATCTTTCAGACTCAGTTTTAAAAGCGAAATATTTTTACTATTCCTTGCAAAAAATTGTTTTCACACCTATTCACCCCCTCTAGGTGTTGTTACTAGCACTTTCAAAAGTGTCCTATACTGAGGAGCTAGTGTGGATCGTGGATGGAAAGGAGAAAGTTTTGACAAATAAGGCAATTCCAAAGCTTTTTATGTTACAAATTTGGAGAAGCTTCCTTCATGAAAGTTGTTTAAAATATCTTGATCTATAACATGCTTAAATTTCATATTTTTCTAAGGTGAAATGATTGGGACAAAGGCCTAATCAATTACCATATATAACCTGCCCAATATAGTGAAAACGGTAACCAAGTTACTTTCTTGTATTTTTATAAAATATTCCCTTACAAATTTGGATATGCTTCATTCACAAAAATTTTAAATGACATCCATATCTACAATATATTAGAATTTCAAAGATTTTTGTGAAGATTTGAATTTCAAAATGAGTCCGTATCTCTGACCATTGAATCTACTTGACGGATGAATTTTTGGGTTGCGTTCAATGATTTTCTGCTCTTTCCATAGAACAAATTTTGCTTTGGTTCCTTCATGAAATTTTTTTTCTAAGGTCTTTTCTACAACATATCAAAATTATATAATTTTTCGAGCCCATTTGATAAGGTAATGATATTGATTTTGAAAGTTGCTCAAAAACGTTTTTGCCTTAGAATGAGAGAACCACACGCCCAACTTAGAGGGGAAGGGAGCTGCACGTCTAACTAGAGGAAGAAGCCAATCTAGAGTCTTCTTGGCTTGAAGATAAGAATGTTATTAAATGCTTTTGGAAGCTAGCTAATTAATAAGCTTAATGAGTCACATGCTCATGTGTTTAACTTGGAAAACTAGGTGTCCAAAGTCCAAGTTTTTTTATGACCAAATCTTAGATAAATCTTAGGGTATGATGGCCCTAAATTATAGCCTTAATGAACAAGGTAAGGACCAACAAATTAGAAGAGAACATTAGACATTAAAGGGGCTTATGTGTCCCTTAGGCACCATAGGCAATAATGAGCCTAGAGTGAGGTTTGGAGAGCAAGCAAACAGGTGGACCAATCACAAGCCAACACCAAAGGACCTAGGCGCCAACTCGGGAAAATAGGTAGGCCAAATCGTCATTTAGGCGTAATCATGAGTTTGCATAAAAATCTAAGAGGAAGAGGTCTATAAATAGGAGAAGGTATTCTCACATCTTAAAGGTGAGCCATTCTCTCCTTTCATCTCCCTTTCTCTCCTCTCTTTCACGCCCTTCTTTTCCAAGTTGCCCTAGATGCCAACCGACCACCAAAGAAGCATCTTGACACTAGGTCCAAAAAGTAGTAAGTAGATTTTTCTAACTCTTTGATAAGGCGATGTGCTACACTTATCGATTTTAAGATCATGCCATCGTTAGCTTGTGTTGACTTTGTATTGTTATGCTTGTTGTGTTTCTATTGCTTGTTATTACATTAAGTAAGTTCATATTCCTGCATGGGTATCGAGTACACCCGGATGTTGAGGAGAGGTCTCAGTGACTATGGCCAATGTTAAAGCCTGAACGAATGGTTCCAAGTCAAGGTCACGAGCTCGAATTGCATCCGACATGAGTTTGATTTAATAAAACACAAGAGTCGTTCATTAATTCACCTTTCATGGCACGCCTTCAAGCCTTTCATTCAGCTAAAAGTTTAAATATAACATGAATCGGTTGATACTTGAAATGCATGGACACACAATGGACTTATATGCCAACATTGGGGGATGTTGAGTCGTTACATAGGGTAAAGTCCCAAATGCCGTCCCAATATTGAGATCGTGGATGATGTCAGACTAGGTGAGGTCGATGTCTGGAAGTCGCCCTAGATGCCATCCTAATAATGAGATCGGGACGATGCCGGTTGCCAAGGGGGGCACTGATGCTCGATTGTTACTGGAAGAGTCGATTAATTTCAACTAATAAGATACTGAAAAAGAAAAATGAAAGTTCAGATGTGGTCCATGATTGATACATGTGTAATGCTTGCAAAAGCCGGATTTGTTTTGATATGTATTGTTAAGTCCTTGCATCAATTTGAGCATATGTTTGAATTGGGTCACTTAGTGCTTGAACGTGTTTAATGAGATGCACGTATCCTTTTTTGTGATCGAAATGATTATAAGCAATGGATCTTTGGAAAGCTTGTTCATATGCACTACTCTCTGTCTTTAATTCTTTACAGTACATAGACATTTGAGAGCCTTTTATATGCATAAGCAAGGCCAAGCACGAACCTTGCTATTAATTTTCCATCGACAAGTGGGAGATGACATTTTATCCGACGATTGACGGCGAGATGTCATTCTATAGGGGAATTAGGGATTTCTACTTATTGAGTCATCAACTCACTCTTGTTGTTTTCATAATTTCAAGTGTGTAATGGGTGAACCAGGGTCCAAGAAGGGAATGAACCTAGCATGAGGGCCGCTTTTGGGAGTAGCTTAGCAGAGGAGCTAGGCTACCTCGGCCTTTTGATTGACTATGTATGGAAACAAAAATAAGTAGCCTAGGACTAGGATGGACATATAATCAAAACAACTTTTGATATGTGAATATGTGTATGAATATATGTTGCTTTTATTTGCTTGGCTTGTATATGTCTTGCCTGGCTTCCATGTTTGTTTGTACGGGGATTGTTTATGATCGCTTCCACATTTGCTTAACTAAAGATAAAAGACTTTCAGGATGTTCGACATTGCATGGGGCGTCGATGCTAACCCACCGAGTCATGCTCTCGTGCCAGAGGTGGGGCGAGGGTGTGACATGATAAGTATAAAAGGCAAGGCAAGTAGAAAGGAAAAGGTAAAATATCTTTATCTCCCCAAACTGGCATTAAGAAGGAATCCAAGTGCTTCTTCCGTAAAAAGAAGGGATACATGAAGAAGGATTGCATCAAATTTAAAGCTTGGGTCAAGAAGAAAGGTAACCTACTCTCATATATTTGTATGAATCTAATATGATTGATGTGGGTCACAATACTTGGTGGATTGATTTTGTCTCTACAGTCCATAATTGAATCCCTTGCAAGGTTTTCAAAACCAGCGAAAATCAGTAAGAAGTGAACAAAGCATCTATTCAGGAAACAAGATGTGTTTGCATGTGAAAACTATTGGGATATGTAGATTAGTTCTCAATAGTAGTTTTGTTTTAAATTTAGAATGACCTTTTATATTCCTAGTTGCTTTAGGAATTTAATTTCAATTTCAAGACTTGACCTTTGGGATAATTCTTTGTATAAATCTAAAATTGTTGGGAGTGGTATTTTATCTTATGGTTTCTTTTGAATTAATTCACAAGACAATGTCATTTATAATGCGATGCATAAAGCAATGTATTGTGAATTATGATTTATCTATGTTGTAGCACTAGAGATTGGAACATATCTTCATGAACAGAATTAAGCAATTAGTAAATGATGGATTACTTAGTACTCTAGATTTTACTGATTATGATATTTGTGTAGACTGTATAAAAGGAAAGCAGACCAACAAGTCAAAGAAAGGTAATAAGAAGAATACAAAAATATTAGAAATCATATATACAGATATTTATAATTAAGATATTGACTCAAATGGTCAAAGATATTTCATTTTTTTCATAGATGATTATTCACGATTTATATATCTCTACTTGCTTCGTAATAAGCACAAAACGCCAAATACCTTTAAGGTATTTAAAACCAAAGTAGATAAATAATGTAGTAAGCAAATTAAGATTGTGAGATCAAATAGAGGTAGAGAATATTATAGTAGATATATTGAAGATGGACAAACACCTAGTCCATTTGCGAAGCTTCTTAAAGAGTATGAGATAGTTGCTCAATACACTATGCTTGGTTCTTCGGACTAGAACGGTGTAGTAGAAAGAAGAAACCAAACTTTATTAAACATTGTGTGGAGTATGCTTAGTAGCTCCAAATTTTCTAAGTCCTTGTGGACTAAGGCTCTTGAAACGGTAATATACATATTAAACTGAGTTATGACCAAACCCGTCCCAAAGACACTTTTTGAATTATTTAAAGGTTGAAAACTCAGTGTTGTGACATAAATTTCAAGTGCACCCCCTAGGATTAGGCTAATGGACTACTAAGTCTAAACTTAGCTCGGGCTCTCCAAAGCCCATACCAACTTGCACCTTAGGTTCAAATATTTAGCATGCAAAAAATTATTAGCTAGGAGTTGCCACTAATCAGTTTATGGTAGGTCGATTAGACACCTAAGTAAAGTAATTTGAGATTTACTTTACTTCTGCGAACCAAAGATCGTGAATTCGGGGACTTGGTTACGCTAGATTTCTCTAACGTCCTTTCGGTACATTTCTCTTTTATTTTGAAAAAAAATGTTTTGCAGGCAGCTCGAATTGATTTTAATTTACCTTCCTAACATGTGAGGCAATCATGCGGGTGCGCAAACTACCAATTTAACACCCCAAGAAAAGTAGTATATAAATTGCAAGACTTACCTCATGGCATCGAAAGCATCTGTGGTGTTAGATCAGAATTCACATCGATAGTTTTATATATGATTTCTAATTAACACGCAATTACTTTTTTTGTTTTCACTTGTTTAATGAGAATCATGCTTTATGCAATGCATGCTACTAATCTAACAGGAAATGATATAACATAGCAATATGAATATGACTTAAACTATATGACGTAAGTGAAATATTTTTGTGTTTTCGTAATGAGCATGCAATCTATCCTAAAGAATGAAATTGATTTATTCTAAGACAAATATTTTTGGTGTTTTCCATGAAATTCGAAATTAGAAAAATGCAAAAATTATCTAGCTAGATTAAGATACCATCCAACTTATATTAAGAATTAGGTTAGACCAAATCTTAATTTAAAATAGGATATTATCTTAACTTGGTAATCTCTAACCTAAGATGCAATCTATCTAAAAAATCTATCTAGACTTAAAATTAAACATGCAATTTTATCCAAATATGCAATGACGTGCAAAGAATGCCCTAATTCTAGTTTTTTTTTTCTTTTTCTATTTATGAAATTCGAAATTAAAATTGACACATAATTAAACGTGCAATCTAAATGAATGCATTTTTTTAGATTTTTATTTTTTCAAAAATTCGAAATAAATAAATTTCCTATGCAAAATAACCCTAAAACAATAAACCTAATCTAACTAAAAAATTTTGGATTTTTCTTTTACAAAAAATCAAAATTGACACGACAGCAAATCAGGCAAGATAGGATCGATATCCATAAATTGACGAATCATATCTTGCGCATGAGATCAGGTTGGCTAATTTTAAATAAACCGCGAGTTGAATCTCGAGTGTGAGATCGGGGTTGGCGATTTTCCAGGCGATTGAGAGTCAAATTTCGGGCGTGAAAATTGGACTGTCAATCCTTAATTTAAGAGACTACTTCATGTCGGGAAATCTCAATCTAACATCAAGGAATATTTTAAGTAAAGAAGTAAAAAATAAAAAAAATAAAAAAAATACCAAAATGGGATTTTTCCAGATCCGGGTTAATCAACGGCCGCTCGACGTGGATCACGGTAGAGGCTTGGCGCGTCTCAAGGGCGAGTGGCTGTGATGGCGGGTCGCCGACGCTTCGGCGAGGGGACCAACGGCGAGCGAAAGAGAGAACGACAGCAAGGGGCGGCTCCCGGGTAGCAGGGATAGCAAGCGCACGGCGAGGGGCAACCAGAGTCACCGATGGCACAATAGGGGTGGCTGGCACGGAAAACAGCAGGGCGTGGGCAGCGACGAGCTTGGCGTCGAGGTCGGCGTTCACATGCAGCAGATCGGGCAGTAGCAACGTAGGCGAGGGCTACTGGGCGTCGGTTTAAACGCGGCTTCGCAGGGACTCGGGATCTGGTGCTCGGGCAGATGCGCAGGCACAGAAGCGCTGGGACGCGGCTACAATAGGCGTCGGATCTATGAGCTCTGGTGGCAAAGGAGACGAGTAGCTGTGGTGTCGGAGCAGAGAAGGAGTAGGGGCGTCGTCGCTGGTGCAGTGGGTTGCTTGGAGGTGTGAGTCGGCAGAAGCGACGGCAAACGCGGAGCTCCAGCGGCTGGTGGAACGACGGTTGCTTCAGGTGGGTTGACAGAGCGGTGGTGGCGGTGCAGCTTGGAGACCGACGATGCAGGCTCATGGAGGCGATTACCGGCGAAGGCTCAAGTGTTGCAGGGGCGTCGTGGAGGACCCAGGCACGGTTGATGGCGTCGCGGGACGCGACGATGGCTAGCGGAGCAACGAGCGGCGGTGCCGCGCAGTGGCCGGTGGGAGGGAGTCGGCGGCAGAAGCCCCTTGAGGAAGAAGAACTTCTTTCTTCTCTTTTTTTTGCTTTTTTTTTTTCTCTCCCCTCTGTTCTCACATCTCCCTCACGTCACTTCCCTCTTCTGCTCCCTACTCTCACGTCCACTCTCTCTTTTCCTTTTGCTTTTGTTAACTTTTACTCAAGAACTTTATCTTATATGCTGCTTTTCCCCCAAACCAATCAAAGAAAAAGCCCTCTGCCCAAAAGAATGAATTTTTTGCTTCTTGTTGAAATTTTTACCTAGAATTTGAGAAGAAGCTCCCAAAACCCTACGTGAACAACCTTTTTATAGGATAAGGATTAGGGTTTTAATTTTTCAAATCAATATCCATGAAGATTTATTTTCCGAACGTAATATTTGTTTTTGATACAATTCAGGATTGCAAAAGGATTTTTTCTCAAATTTCAAATCCTGCAAAGATGAGCTCGCAATACTTTTTGTCGCACTTGCCCTATTCAAAGATATTTAAAATTGCCCCAACATATCCCAGAAAAATTTCAAATCTCTATTTTTGACGAGATAATTTTCAATCATTAAAAAAAATAGGCTTGAGCCAATTTGCTCCCTTTGTGGGCTTAGTCCAACTTATCAATTTAAAGTTCTGAACCATCAAGTCAAACCCATCCGTCGCCGATCCAATGCAAATAAATAAATAAATAAATAAAAATGCTCCTAAATCTATATGCTATGCTACTTAATTCTATTTTTTAGGGGTTAAAAATTAATCCCTAATTTTTTAATGCAATAAATAAATAACTGAATCACCAAAATTTAGGTGTTAATAGCTGCCCCTCTTTGAAAGTGAGCTCATAGAGGTTGCCTTTAAAGACAAATTGAGACCTAAACTTTTTTGTTGGAAAATGAATTCCATTTTTGAAATGCAATTTATATGATGCATGGAAATGCTAATGCAAATGTATGATGCGAAAGGAAAGAACATACCTATAGTTACTTACCAACCAGTGTGGCAGAGCATCTTGAGCTACATGATAAATCTTCATTTACTCCACAAGTACCCAGTCTTCACTCAGGTTTCTTGAAGAGTCTAATGTTTATCGTAATACCTAGATTCAAACTAAGGTATGACGAAAAAGATCGAAAAACATTCATATTCAGAATGAAATGTTTAGCGAAATGAATTAAGACATCCAAATCCAAACTGAGATGTCAAGATTTTGGAACTCGAAGTACCTAGATCCAAACTAAGATATAACGAGAAAGATAAAAAAAACATTCACATCCAGAGTGAAATGTTTAGATGAAAATAATTAAGACATATAGATCCAGACTGAGATGTCAAGATTTTGAAACTCGAAATACCTAGATCTAGACTAAAGTATAACAAGAACGATCGAAAAACATTCACATCCAGAGTGAAATGTTTAGATGAAAATAATTAAGACATCCAGATCCAGACTGAGATGTCAAAATTTTGGAACTCGAAATACCTAAATCCAGACTAAGGTATAACGAGAAAGATCGAAAAACATTCACATCCAGAGTGAAATGTTTAAATGAAAAGAATTAAGACATCTAGATCCAGACTGAGATGTCAAGATTTTTGAACTCGAAATACCTAAATTAAGGTATAACAAGAAAGATCGAAAAACATTCATATCCAAAATGAAATGTTTAAATGAAAAGAATTAAGACATCCAGATCCAGATTGAGATATCAAGATTTTAGAACTCGAAATACCTAAATCCAGACTAAGGTATAACGAGAAAGATCGAAAAACATTCACATCCAGAGTGAAATGTTTAGATGAAAATAATTAAGATATCCAGATTCAAACTGAGATGTCAAAATTTTGGAATGCAATTTGTATGGAAATACTAATACAAACGGTAAAGGAACCTACCTGGAATATCTCACATTCAAGGAGGGTAGAGTATTTCAAGATAATTTGTGTTACATGTCCAAGACTCGTACCTTTCTACGGTTGCCTAGAATAGCAACAAGACTTTGTAAGAAAACTGCTTTCATAGGACCTGTACCTTTCTACGGTCGCCTAGTATGGCAGTATTTGGTTGTCTAGGATCTGAACACTTTTTTCGGTCGCCTTGATGAAAAAAATTGATTTTCCAAGACCCATACCTTTCTATAGTCACCTAAATAAGAAACTGTTTTTCTAGGACCCGTACCTTTCTACGGTCGCCTATTAGAGCAATAAATATTGTCTAGGACCCGTACCTTTTTACGGTCACCTAAACGGGGATTCATTTTCCAGGACCCGTACCTTTCTACGATCGCCTGAATGGGGAATAACTTTTCCAAGACTCGTACCTTTCTACGGTCGCTTGTTAAAGCAGCAAAGATCATCTAACCAGGAACTAAACCTTTCTTCGGTCGCCTTAATCAGACTGAATCTTGGAGAAAAAAAAAATCTTTAGGGACAATTCGAGCAAGTTAAGTGTTAGTGCACTTGAGAGAGAATACCTCTTAAGCACGCCAATTTGATAAGGAGGACTCTAGGCTACAGAAGCATGCCAAGTCAGGAACTTCGAGCTACGAGAGCACGCCGTGTCAATTAAAAGGGACATCAGGTTGTGGAAGCACGCCGAGTCGATGAATAGGACTCTGGGCTACGAAAGCACACCAGGTTAGGAACTTCGAACTACGGAACCACGCCAGATCTATTAAAAGGGACATTAGGCTATAGAAGCATGCCGAGTCAATGAAAAGGACTCTAGGCTACAGAAGCACGCTAGGTCAGGAACTCCGGGCTACGAGAGCACGCCGGGTTTATTAAAAAGGACATTGGGCTACGGAAGCACATCGAGTCAATGAAAAGGACTGTGGGCTACGGAAACCTACCAGGTCAATATAAAGGAAATCCAAGCTACGAAAGCATGCTGGTTCGATAAAAGGGACTCTGGGCTACGAAAGCACGCCAGGTCAATATAAAGGACATCGGGCTATGGAAGCACGTCGGGTCAGTGAAAAGGGCTTTGGGCTACGAAAACACGTCGAATCGATGAAAATGACACCGAGCTATGGAAGCACGCCGGGTCAGTGAAAGGACTCTGGGCTACGGAAGCACGCCAGGTCAGTGAAAAAGGCTTCGGGCTACAAAAGCATGCCGAATCTCAAGGCTTCAAGGAGCAACTTGAACGTCAAGTATTACTCGGTCTTCAAGGAAATATTACCTGCCAGACATGATTATAGCAAAAACTGATATGCATTCATTAAAGACGTAGACAATTTGAGCTACTCTAGAATGCACATTTCAAAGTTCAGTGGGGTTTTCATCCATTCAATCAAGGTTTATGCATAATGACTTTACTATATTTGCATCACCCAAATTTCCATTTGAGAGAATTGTCGTTCACGACAATGACATGGATTTCTACTAAATAAGAGACTTTTAGTTAGAAAGGACTTTCACTTACTTTAATTTAGAATGACTATTTTATGAGAATCACTCCATCTCACTATCATCATACCAACAAGGGTCCAAGTATTCTCACAAGCAATACGACTTTACTAATCTGAGAGGTCTTTAATATGGACCGTAATGTGGGCTTGGTTAATGGCTTAACAAAGGGACTCTTTGAGTCAAGACAATTGAAAGAACAATTATGTAATCATTTTCAAGTTTACAAGTCAAGAGCCCTACAAAATGAGAAAGAAATAATCTTGCTCTCACTTCTTCGAGTAATGCTTAAAACATGTGAACTCTATGTTAATTCAAGTGCCATAATCTAAAGAGACATTGTAAGGGACGTAACATAGGCTGAGTTCATGGGTTGAGAAACGAAAGGATCATTAGGCTCAAAATATGTGTAAAGGGTGAGAGTTGATGATCATTTTGGCATTGCCACTAGTTTTCTTTTTCACCATCGAGGATTGTCTTCATAAGATGCCCCACTGATTGTAAAAACTCAGCATTTGAGTTCTTTGAGTATTGCTCCATTGGAGATACAACATTTTCTCCACCGATGGTCCTTATCTTGACTCTTTTTTTTTTTTCATCTATGGGCATCGGCCTTGCTTTTACCAGCCGCACTGCTTTTTTTTTTTTTTGGGTAAAAGTAAGCAATATATTGGGGAAAATGTCAAACTGTACAGACGTACACGACTTCAAAAAACTTGCACTCTAGATGAACGGGTCATTAAGAGTGGAAGGAAGCCGAGAGGAAAAGCCAAGAGGCTAAAACAAGGAAACCCGAAAAGCAATAAAGCACAAGAATGGCAAGAACAACCGCCAACCAAAAACAACCAACACAAAGCAAAACAGAAGAGGCGAGAATCATCCGCCTCCCACCGCAAAATATAGCAACCTCAGAGTGAGGTGCAGGAAAAAGCAAGAACCAATGGTCACTAGGCAAATTAGAGTGACGGATCTACAGACGCGAAAACGATCGGGTCAATGTCCTAGCTGCGCTGTAACCTTCTATTCCTAGCAGTATCCTCAACATTTCTAAAGGCGAGAGCCTTATCTTTTACAACTTTAAGAAGATGCTTCTTCATAGTCGGGACGGTGAGCGGGTCCTCTCTGAAGAGTATATTGTTTATGTTCTTCCAAATAATATGACAAAGTGTACCAAACGAAAACTGGGCAATGCACTTATAAAAATCTTGGCCCGACAGCAAGGTTATGGCCTAACATAGATTCTTAGCCCAAGATTTATTACGCCGAGGAGGATTGCATCTAGCCGCCCAAAAGAAAGAAAAACTAGCCGTAATGCGACACTCAAAAAATAGGTGATCAACAGAGTCAGGCAAATAATTGCAAAAAGGGCAAGAGCCAGTATCTATCACATAAGATAGAAGAAGAGCTTGGGTGGGAAGCCTATGCTTAATGATGAGCCAAAGGTGAAATTGGTACCAAGGTGTGATGGTGTTGTTCCAAACAAATGGATGCCAAAAAACCCAGGACTTCTTCCGCCTAATGGCCTCCCAAGCCGTCGCAACTATGAACTTGCCCACTGAGTTCTCCCTCCAATAAAAACAATCTTGGTTCGGAGATAGGGAGGGAAGGGGTTGCTCCCACGACTCCAACACTGCTTTGATAGCTTGGCCTTCATTCAAAAAGAGGTCTGCCACCGTAGCCTACCTAGAAATACCGGAACTATAGATGAGAGAATTTGAGAAAAATAAGTTCAACGGGCCCCTAGGGTGCTAGTTATCAAACCAAAGTGACGCAAATAGGCCATCCCCTATTCTCCAACAGAAGCTATGTTAGATTTCCGCCCTGAGTTGTAGTATCTTCTTCCACGCCCAGGAACAGTAAGTTAGCTTCTTCACGACCTAGAAATTTCTCATTTTTAAGAAGGTTGAGTAGATCTACTTGCACCACAACGACTCCTTATCTGAAAACAATATCCAGATATGCTTCATCATAGCAGCCTTGTTACAATCACGGAGTCTTCGGATACCAAGGCCTCCTTCCTCTTTTGGTAGGCAAACATCATCTCAGGCCACCTTGGCACCCCCTGCTCAAATCCGGGCCTTTCCAAAGGAATTGTCTAAGGATACGTTCAATCTGGTCCAACACAACCACAGGAAGAATAAAAATACTCGCCTAATAAGCCTGGATAGCATGAAGCACTGATTTGATCAATTGAAGACGGCCGGCAAAGGAAAGAAAACAATGAGTCTAGGATTGAACCCTCACCGTGATGCGACTAACGAGAGCCGCACAATCCACCTTCCCCAGCCTTGACGTAATGATAGGCACCCCCAGGTAACAGACCGGGAGGTTCCCTTCCATGAAGGCTAGGCCTACCAGGATTTGATTCCTTAAGGATGGCGAGCCCCTAGACAAGAACACCTTGCTTTTCCTCATATTCGGGTGTAAACCACTCCAAGCTAAGAACGTATGAAGGCCTTCTTTGAGGAGCGTCACAGAAGGCAAGTCTACTTCACAAAATAGGAATACATCATCCGCAAATAACAAATGCGAGAGGTTGGTGGCCCTTCATCTCCAAAAGAACCTAAACTCCGGCTGCAAGGAGCACTTTACTAGGATCCCGGAGAGCACCTCCATAACTAGTGTAAATAAGTAGGTAGACCACACCGCTTTTTCATGCCCTTAGTTCTCATTCATTTTTTCTTCACTTCTTTTTTCATGGGCATTGGCCTTGCTTTTACTAGGCACACTGCTCTTTTCATGCCCCTTAGTTCTATTTTGATTATAATTCTTGCGCACAATGCATGCATCAAGCAATTACACTTTGAATGACACTCAAACTTTCAAGGGGCTTCATTTGCCTTTTGCTTTGCCCCAGTGTAGGGGATGATCACCAACTGGGTTTGAAGAAATGAAATTGTAGGCTCAAGTGGGCTATGTAAAGGATAAAAGTATGTAGGATAGAGAAAGAAATGCTCTTCGTCATCCTAAGGCACTTAAATTACCACATGAATTCAATGTAATAGCACGACTTGAAAATTAATGCAAGTGAGAGCAAAAAAATTTCTTTTCATTTTCCTCACCTCATGATGCCATATTATCTCCAATTTGCCCCGATGTGGGATGGTTCTTGATAGGGGTAATTTGAAAAGAATCTCAATAAGTGTATGGGGCAGGGTTAAGCGATGGATCATATGTAGTGTTTCGGATAGAGAAATGAATTACCCCTCATCATTTTGGTCATCGTACCTTTCACGAGAAAACTCTTTATCTTGTAGATATGAAACTTTCTACACTCATTTCACAAATGTATAAGTAGGGGACTGTGTATAGGATAAGGCTTGCCTTTCATCATCCTGACATGTCTCATTCAACACGCTCAATCCATTGAATTGTCCATCTTGACAAATCTCCACATGAAATTGGTGAGTTAAATAGGTAAAATCACTATGGAAATTTTCTTTTCAAAAGAGTCCAGCAACTTTAAGCATGAAAAACTTTTGTAACTTCAAACAGATAATTTACTACACTAAAAAATGCTCTCATAAGTATGAAAAACATGATTTCAAGCGTTCATTCAAGGAATTGCCCCACGAAGGGATTGTCGCGACAATGGGTGTCCCTGGATTGCCCCTATCGAAAGGGAACAAACACACAAATTGATTAATCAAGGCTGAAAATCCAATCTTTGATTTGATGAATTCTTACTTTTGCCCCTGCATAAAACAACGTGCATGAATAGGATACTATGCAACATTAAAGTAAATGCACATGGAATATCCATTTTGGTTTGGGTGGAGATTTTGTCTCGTTAGGTCACTACCAAAATCTGTCATGCCCCCAATCTGTCATTTGCAAGGAAAAGAATAGAGTGTCCTTTCCCAAAATTAATTATGTTCAAGGACGAGATGTACCTCTTTCACTAGAGATGGATGGTCCTCTTTTTAACTTGCCCCTCATTTTCTTATTAATGGGCAAGAATGGAAATTTCGTCAAGCACGGAAATGTAAAACACTTTGTTTGGCTCTTCAAGATGGATATTTCAAGTGATATGAGATGTGACCCATATTAACTTTTAGAAATGTGTTCTCAAACTTGTTGAGTAACAGTTGAGCCAATTGATCTATTATTGCAACCTAATGCGCCTTTTCCAGATGGTTCCTCATCAAGCCAAGAAAATAGTGCTCATGAATAATGTGTGCTTGAGTTCTTCACCCTCCTGATCTTGTGATGTGAACCCTCCAGGTCAGATATTCTTCCTTCCAGATATGTCACTAGTCTTTTCATGGTAGCATTAAATTCCACTACATCGGGAAAATGAGATGGTTCAAAAGTCTCTTGGCTCTCTTATTCGAGTCATAATTTCTCACTCGTTTTTATCCGTCATCTTAGCTCTTGAACGTGTACGGATGAGTGAGCAGGATAGCTCCATAATCACCTAATTCAAATGAACGGGAACATGTAAGCATGAGGTGTAAATAGAGAGTCAGTCAATTCATGACAATGATCTAATTGATTTTTTTTTTTTTTTTTTTTTTCATTCATTCATGAAAAGTTCGTACAAGAAGGGAATTTCCTAAAAGAGAGCTAGAAAAATAGATACCCTAGTAAGACTAAATTTCCGAGACATGAATTGAAAACAAATTCTCTAAAGTTTTTTTTTTTTTTTTTCAAATGATTCATTGCATAATAATTTCCTCATTTAATCTCTAGTTGACAAAGGAGTTAAATCAATGATTGACCTAAGTTGCATAGTATAGGGATAGAAGACTTACTTCACCAAGAAAAATCGACGGTAATCACATAGACATGCACATGAGATGTGAGACTTGATTTCTACTCTAGATAGGCTTAGCAAAGTGAAGCCACAAGGATGATTGGACTAGCCGCGGGCGTGCGGACTAAGTCGGGTCCTCATGACTCCAGCTTGGTCAAAGAGCTGACCCGGGTCGCGGGCATGCGGACCGAGGTGGGTACTCTTGACACCAAAAAAGAAATTTCGAGATCGAGATGGACGACTTGTACCGTGGGCATGCGGTCAGAGTGGTATCCATCTCGATACCATCCTAGATAATCCTATGTGGCCCAAGTCCGGCGGCAGGTTGTATGTGCAATAGTGTAGTGCTAGATGCAAGGCATGCACAACAGTTTATATAAAGCAACACTTCATAAATGAAAGTAAACTATCCATTCCTACACCTCCCTACAAAACAAAGATTAGCAAACACTTCTCATTATAACTCCCATCCTGCAAGAACATTTAATACCTTAAATGTTAGGGACGTACTTGGGATCCTCACTACCAAACAAAAATATATATATATTTTTCAAATAGAGGAGAGAATTGGCCTAAGTCCACTAAGAGCTTTAACTCAAGTCCCCAACGGAGTCGCCAAGCTGTCGCGACCTAAATTTCGAGTACACCCCCTAGGATTAGGCTAATGGACTACTAAGTCTAAATTTAGCTCAGGCTCTCCCAAGCCCATACCAACTCGCGACTTAGGTTCAAATATTTAGCATGCAAAAAATTATTAGTTATGAGTCATCACTAATCAGTTTACGGTAGATCGATTAGACATCTAAGTAAAGTAATTTGAGATTTACTTTACTCCTGCGAACTAGAGATAGTGAATTCGGCGACTTAGTTACGCTAGATTTCTCTAACGCCTTTTCGATACCTTTCTCTTTTATTTTGAATAAAAATATTTTGTAGGCAGCTTGAATTGATTTTAATTTACTTCCCTAACATGTGAGGCGATCATGTGGGTGTGCAAACCACCAATTTAACACCCCAAGAAAAGTAGTCAATAAATTGCAGGACTTACCTCATGGCATCGAAAGCATTTGTAGTGTTAGATCAGAATTCACATCGACAGTCCTAGATATGATTTCTTATTAATACGCAATTACTTTTTTTGTTTTCACTTGTTTAATGAGAATCATGCTTTATGCAATGCATGCTACTAATCTAACATGAAATGATATGACATGGCAATATAACCTAAACTATATGACGTAAGTGAAATATTTTTGTGTTTTCTTAATGAGTATGCAATCTATCATAAAGAATGAAATTGATTTATTCTAAGACAATTTTTTTGGTGTTTTCCATGAAATTCGAAATTAGAAAAAAATCAAAAATTATCTAGCTAGATTAAGATACCATCCAACTTATATTAAGAATTGGGTTAGACCAAATCTTAATTTAAACTAGGATATTATCTTAACTTGATAATCTCTAACATAAGATGCGATCTATCTAAAAAATCTATCTAGACTAAAATTAAACATGCAATTTTATCCTAATATGCAATGACGTGCAAAGAATGCCCTAATTCTAGTTTGTTTTCTTTTTCTTTTTATGAAATTCGAAATTAAAATTGACACATAATTAAATGTGCAATTTAAATTTTAAAAAACTAACATCCTAAATGAATGCATTTTTTTTGGATTTTTATTTTTTCAAAAATTCGAAATAAATAAATTCCCTATGCAAAATAACCCTAAAACAATAAACCTAATCTAACTCAAATTTTTTGGATTTTTTTTTACGAAAAAAAAAAAATTGGCACGACAGCAAATCAGGCAAGATAAAATCGATATTCATAAATTGACGAACCATATCTCATGCATGAGATCGGGTTGGCCAATTTTAAATAAACCACGAATCAAATCTCGCGCGTGAGATCGGATTGGCAATTTTCCAGGCGATTGCGAGTCGGATTTCGGGCGCAAAAATTGGACTGTCAATCCCTAATTTAAGAGACTACTTCATGTCGAGAAATCTCAATCTTACATCAAGGAATATTTCAAGTAAAAAAATAAAAAAATAAAAATAAAAACTACCTAAATGGGATTTTTCCTAAATCCGGGTTAATCAATGGCGGCTCAACATGGATCACGGTAGAGGCTTGGCACGTCTCAAGGGCGAGTGGCTGTGATGGCGAGTGGCTAGAGCTCCGGCAAGGGGACCAACGACGAGTGGAAGAGAGCACGACAGCAAAGATGAGCTCGCAATACTTTTTGTCGCACTTGCCCTATCTGAAGATATTGAAAATTCCCCCAACATATCCCGGAAAAATTTCAAATCTCTATTTTTCACGAGATAATTTTCGATCACTAAAAAAAAACAGGTTTTGGCCAATTTGCTCCCTTCGTGGGCTTAGTCCAGTTTGTCAATTTAAAGTTATGAACCATCAAGTCGAACCCATCCGTCACCGGTCCAATGCAAATAAATAAATAAATAAATAAATAAATAAATAAATAAATGCTCCTAAAACTATATGATATGCTACTTAATTATATTTTTTTAGGGGTTAAAAATTAATCCCTATTTTTTTAATGCAATAAATAAATAACTGGGTCGCCAAAATTTAGGTGTCAACATCCAATTTACAATATGTACGCCTTTAAGAAGCCTATTTGAAGTAAGAGTTTACAATCCACAAGAAAAGAAGTTAAACACAAGGACTATAAGTGTGTTCGTTGGATATGCCGAAGGGTCCAAGGGATATAGGTTTTATTGTCTATCTCACACCACTATATTTGTTGAATCGAGAAATGCTAAGTTTCTTGAGAATTACCTGATCAGTGGGAGTGATCGATTTAAGGACGTTGTTCCTAAAAAAGATCATTCAAATACTCAACATTCCACCTTAGGTACTGGATTAGTTGTTGTTTATAACGCCTCTTCAACTCAATTGGCCATTGAACAATCAATCATTGAAAATCCACAAGTTGCTAATTTTGATCCGGTAGACCTAACTATTCAGTTATTACCAAATACTATTGAGCTTCCTGTTGAACAATGACTTTCTCAGGAGAATATTGATGCAATATTAAATCAACAATCCCTAGTAACTACATCATGTATGTGCAAGAATCTTACTATAATGTTGGAGCTGAAAATGATTTTGAAATGTTTTCACAAGTCATGAGTTGTGATAAATTTGGTTTTTAGTATAATATCATGAAGGAAAAGATGAGTTTTATAGCATCTAACGAAATCTAGGATTTAGTTGAATTGTCCAATGGTGTGAAGGCCATTGGTTGTAAATGGGTCTTCAAAACTAGGAAGGATTCATTGGGCAATATGAGATATATAAAGCCAGACTTGTTGCTAAGGGATTCACTCAAAAAGAAGGAATTTATTACATGGAGATACTTTCTCATGTATTTAAGAAATATTCTCTTCGTATCATTTTGGCATTGGTTGCTCATTTTAATATAGAGTTACATCAAATGGATGTGAAAACGACGTTCCTTAATAAAAGAAGTGGTTTACATAAAACAATCAGAAAGATTCTTCTCTAATGCTGATGAGCATTTGGTGAGCAAGCTTAAGAAGTCTCTATATGACTTAAAGCAATCATCTCGCCAATGGTACTTAAAGTTCCCTAACATCATCTCTTCATTTAGTTTTGTAGAGAATGTTATGGATCAATATATATACTAGAAGGGTAACAGGAACATAATTTGTTTTCTTATCCTATATGTGGATGACATTTTACTTACAACCAATGATAAGAGGTTGTTACATGATGTGAAATAATTTATCTCTAAGAGTTTTGACATGAAGAATATGAGTGAGGCATTTTATGTTATTGGCATTAAGATCCATAGAGATAGACCTTAAGGTATATTAGAATTATCTCAAGAAACCTATATTAATAAGGTCTTAGAGAGATTTCGGATAAAAAATTGTTCACCAAATATAGCACCCATTGTAAAGGGTGACAAGTTTTATTTGAACAAGTGCCTGAAAAATAATTTTGAAAGGGAACAAATGAAAAACATCACATATGCTTCTACTGTCGGAAGCTTGATATATGCTCAGGTTTGCACTCAACTTGACATTATTTTTGCTATGGGAATGGTTGGAAGATATCAGAGTAATCCAAATAAGAACCACTAGAGAACTGCAAAGAAGGTGATGAGGTACTTTCAAAGTATAAAGGGACACATGCTTATGTATAGTCGGATGGATAGTTTGGAGGTAGTTAGTTACTCGGATTCAAACTTTGCTGGTTGCGTTGATTCCCGTAAATCAACATTGAGATACATTTTTATGTTTGCTAGCGGAGTTATGTCTTGGAGAAGTGCAAAATAGACCTTGGTTGCCACTTCCATTATAGAGGCAGAGTTTGTTTCCTATTTTGAGGCCACCTTACATGGTGTGTAGTTGAAAAGTTTCTTATCAGGATTTAGAGTTGTGGATTCATTTTTAGGCTTTTAAAAATGCTTTGAGATAATTTAGCTACAATTTTCATGGCTAAGAATCACAAAGTAGTAGTTGAAGCAAGCACGTCGATATCAAGTATTTAGCTATCGGGGAACATGTTAAAGAAAAGAAAGTTATCATAAAATATGTAAGCACTGGATTGATGATAGTTGATTCTTTAACTAAAGGCATGCCAGCAATAAGTTATAAGAATCATGTATTCAGAATGGGCATTAGTCCAATCATGTAAAAAAGTTTATATGGAAGAATTTGTGAGATTTTTATTCATTTGCGATATTTTCTCAATACAGTTGCATGCATTTAGTTATTCTGAGAAAAAAACAATCATGTTTGACCTAGAATAGACAAACTTTATGCACCAAGTTATGTTTTCACATATGGACTGATGAAATGCATTATGATACATGAAAGATAATACTCGTACTAAGAGAACTCATTGCCATTATTCATGTGTTTTATTTCAGCATGAAGTTTATGTGGATTTGGGTTAATGTTTACTTTAATGGAATGTTGGGATAAATTGGGAGAATGTTATAATATTTTATTAATATGATTTAAATTTCGTATTTCCCAATTAATTCTAATTTATTGCCCAATTTATTATACACGTTTATTACGTGATAATTGCTTATTAATATGTTACCATAATGTTTTGATTGAAAACGTTGATAACGTAAAAAACAAAATAAAAACGTTAGGCCGTTAAGTCCAAATCCTATCACTACAACTATCACTATAGAAAAATACACCATCAAGTTTTGAGGGGTATTGACTAGTAGAATAGGACGTTCAAATCTGGTAATTCTACGAGCCAATCGATACACGCTTTGCACATACGTTCAAGGTTTTGGGGTCTTCCGCATTTGCAGTTTTTCAGCCATTAGGTATGTCAATCTTTATATTTCCGTAAATCGATTCCAAATTTTGTATGAATTTATCCGTGAATGATAAATCAGAATCGTCAATTTTTATTTAGATTTATTCGTACAATTACATCTAGCTATCTTAAAAGTTTAAGCTATTAAAGAGAAACGGGGATTAATTCAAGTACTTTAACAATTACCATTGATTTAATGCAATAGAAAAGCTAATGTAGAATTAGCCAAATACACCAAAGCGAATATGTATATATTTCCTGCAAACCATCGATAATATCAAATGATCAACTGAAACTAGTAGTTGAAAAAAAAATATATATGAAACTAATGATTGGGCGGATGTGGCACCTTCCCCCCATTTTGTTGTCGCCAAGTAATCAGTCATCCGTTCACTGGCGAGCGGTGGTCCAGCAGCCATTCTCTCCTCTTTCGAGTCATCCAGAAGAAACGTCTCAAATGACGGACGAGTCTGGAGTGGATCCCAAAGAAGGGAGCGAACTCAGACAATGTAGCTCCTAATGCAAGGAGGACAAAGAGACCGATCCCCAAACAATATGCGGTTACGGCAAGCGAAGGGAGTTTGTCAAGGGTCAAGATAACAGCTAAGAGAGGGACGAACATCGCCAGGAGTGCAATTATTAGCAGCGCCGTTGCGTGCTTTGATGCGACCGTTGCCTTGGGGTAGTCACTTTTCTCTGCCAATTTGAGGTGTTTGTACGCAATCACAGAGCAGATCATCGCCATGATGTGGCAAATTACAAAGATCTGGAACTTTCTCTTAACCAGCATCGCAGCCATGCCCCAGTCTTCTTTGAAGGCTATGTCCCCACTGTTAAATCTTCCGGGAACTGTGAATACAGCTGCGAAATTCACAGCGACCATAAGGCTTGCCACCAGCATACGGTTTGTGATCCACTCCTGTAAATTATCGATCCATTTTACTGAATTTTTCAGATCAGGTCCACATAATACCAGCATGTCTAGTGCGATTAATATGAGTGGCCAATGAATGGCCAGCATGCAATGTTCAGAGATATTTGATAAGGAATATCAGTCAAACAAGGCCTATAAATAGGCTGTAGCGTGATGGAAGTAGAAGCTGAAGACACACACACATACACACACACGCAGCCGAAGACGCAAGATTTGGTTTCCTTTTCACCACGTCTATTATTGAGTGCGCTTTATCTCAGGCTTCCGGCCTCCGTACAAAGGAAAAAAGAAGAAATCTTTGCCACATCGACAGCAGGAAAGGATTCTGGAGTACTCATTAAAGGGAAAAGTTTAACTTCTAAATATGCAGTGTCTGCTCTTAGACGTGTAGTGTAGGAAGGAATAAAAAAGGGTTATTCACACTTACCTTTACATCGACTATCTTGAGAAACGAGAGTCTTTCGAAACGAGATAGTCTTTTGAAGGACTAACAGAACTTCTCTCATATCTCCAGATGCCTCGAGAATTTTCAGCATCGATTTTCCCTGATCATGCATCCATAGTTTACCATGATTAAGAATCTTGATCAAAGGTTTCCGTATATAAAATAGGGTTATCGCACTTACCTTTCTCTTGAATCTGGAACACAGCCATATGTCGCGAGATATAATCTTGGAAATCTCTTCACGAATAATTTCCCGCACAAAATCTCTTACCAGATCATGCATCCAGATTCTGCCATGATCAGTAATCCTGATCAAGGACTTATTGACAAGGGCATCAATTTCAACTTTTGGGAAATAGGCACAACCTTCCTGTATATAAACTGCTTCAGTTTTTTTCTTGCTAAGAAAGGAACTTGCAATGTACAGAAAATATTTTTTCTCCCCATATTTAAGTCCCTTATATATTAACATGAACTTCTGTTGGATTTCCTCAAGAAGCACTCCCTTCAAATTTTTTGGTGCGCTTTTCCAATCTGCTTGAATTCTTATGGAGTTGAAGCAATCCTCAATACCTTCCAAGGAAGGCAAGTCCCCCATCAGTCGGGTTCTTATCTTACTACTGTTTATTCGTAATGTCAGATCTCCAAAGTTATAAATCGAATGAGGTAGTTCCTCGATGATTGTCCCAGATAAATCCAACTCAGTCAATGACTTCAACTCCCCAATAGCATCCAGCAGCAAATTCAGACTCGTACAATTTGCCAAACTTAAGTACTCAAGATCCACTAGCCCTTTGATTGTGCTCGGAAGTTCAACTAATCCCGCATCCTCCACTACTAGCCTTGACAAAAGTCTTAAATTGCCGATTGAGTCTGGCAAATAACAAATGCTAAAACCCTGGATCAAGATGAGCTCTCTCAGGGCATTTAGACAACCAATTTGCCAGGGCAACCCTCTAAGAAGTGGACACCATTTAATCTTCAAGTAAATCAACTGCTCTAGTTTGCCAATTGAGTGATCAATTTGTACCAAATTTGGAAAATCTTCCAGAACCAATCTCTCCAAACTCATAAATTCTGAAAAACAAGGAGTTTTGATTAAGGACTTTGACCTCGCTATTTTCAAAACTTTCAGTTTACTTGCCACCTGCACAACGGCAACCGACTTAATCCTATCAGGATTTAGTATGCATTGTAAAACAAGTGCATGTCATCATATATCATACAATTAGTTGAAAGATCAAATGAATCAAGTGAAATTGTACCATGATTTCGACCCATCCGCTCCATTTGTCTACGATGATATCGCCTGAAAGCTTAAGAATGACTAAGTGATTCAACACAAAGTTTTTTGCTTGAAGTTCCAGAGGACAATTTTGCCAACAGAGCCATCTTAGCTTCAGCAAAATATCCTCAAAGTTGCCAGCAAAGTTCCCTCCATCCAATTTTAGAAACCTCGCGTTTGTGAGATCCGCAAAATATTTGCAAGTAAAATTGTCTCCCATCCTCCGCGGTGTCATTCCCTGATAAAAAAATATAATATTAAAGTGTGCCCCTTGACTTGAGTAATGAGTGAGGATCCATTAATTGTCAAATATAATATTGATTTCTATAAACTTCGATATTTCTTTATTATTTGAAATTGGGCATATTTGATGATTGTATATGCTTTTGCATGGAAATATATACTATTTCTTTTAACTAATATTTCTGATTATATATTACACATTTAGAATATAATAAAGTCTGTATTTGATTCTTTGAAAGTGATGTTTGATAGTTTATCCACTTAATGACCTATTTTCAGTTTTTGCTGATGTAGAGTAGAATTGAGGAATTTTTTAGGTTACTTTTATCAAAGTGTGCAGCAAAAGCAAATGATGTTTCGTTATCATAAGTTTAGCAGTAAATTTTGATGGAGTTGATGTTTGTAGACTTTGGTGCAAAAGAATAATTCTCTAGTATTATTTGAGGTTTAGAGGATTGTGTATTCAATATTTACGGTTTAAGTCGTCAACTAGCAATTTCAAGTTTGGATTTCAGAGTTATGAAATTCACGGTGTCACATCAATAGAGAGTTAAAGGAAATATGACCCCAATTACTAAATTTATATCAAACTTTTGAAAAGAGAATTCGTTTAACTTCATCAGACATTGCTAATTAACCTTTTAAAAAATGTACTCTTTTATAATACCCTCGAGTTCCACCTTTTTGACAAAACCTTAGACAGCTCCTTTCTATTTTTTTTTTTTTGGTTCCAATGTGAATTATCTACATAGAACAAGATAGATTTTGGTAATTTATATAAATAAGAAAAATCCTCATCATATATCAATCGAAAAAATAGTAAAGTGAAAAGATAGATTGGTTAGGTATGATTATGTAATGGTTCAAATGGTCTTCTTTTTTTTTTTTTTTAAAAAAAAAAGGTCTTTTAAACCCAATTTCTATTATTTTCGGATACTTTTATCTAACTAAAATAAGCGAAAAATGGGTGCACTATTTATTGGTGAAAAAAAATCAGATATTAACCAAATTGCTCACTTAACGAAAAACATAGTCAATTTCCAGGTTTCCCTATAGCAATAAACGAAGAAGGCAATCTGCACAAGAGATGAACTCTTACATGCGTAGTAACTTAGGAAGGAATAAAATAGGGCTGCTCGTACTTACCTTTTCATGGGCCGTCTCGAGACACCAACTTCTGCTTCGATCTGCAGTCTCTCGACGAACAATTTCCCTTCCGACATCTCTCAAAAGATTATGCATGCATATGATATCACGATCAACAATCTTGATCAAGGACTTGTTGATAAGGATGTCAATTGTGACTTCTGGGTGATAGCCACAAGCTTCCCACATATACATTGGTAAAGTTTTTTTCTTATTAACAAAGAAACATGCAATATCCAGATAGATTTGTTGCGCACAATCATCAAGTGTATCATAACTTATCTTTAACCTTTGTAAAACTTCTATAGGAGGCATGTCCTTCAACTTCTTCACTATGCTTATCCACTTTGCTTGATTTTGGCCACAGAGATCTGAACCTATCACCTCAACAGCCAATGGAAGTCCTCCGGTGAGTTGAACAACTTCTTTTGAAAGATCATATAGATCAGGTGGAGCTGAATCTGTGTTGAAAGCATGCTTGTTGAAAAGTTGAAGAGCATGATCCAAATGCATTTCTTTCATTTCGTACGGAATAATTTCTATAGACCTTGTTGAGATATTCTCCTCAAATCCTCCCATATTGGTCATAGAAAAAACACTCTTATCTTGGGTTGTAATGATAATCCTACTCCCTGGACCACATAAAGTACAACACTTCGCTAATTGCACACATCGACCATTTTCATCCATGCCATCAAAAACAAGTAAGACTCGTTTGTTAGGTAATCTTTTTCTGATCATGTTGTTCCCTTCCTCAAAGTCATAGGTTTTAGGAAGTAAGAAATTGAAAAGATTCATTGCTAATTTTCTTTGCATTTTTACAATGCCATGGTCTTGGATGTTTGAAAGGTAGGAGTGACCTCCAAATTGAGGAGAGAGTCGATTGAAGACTGCATTGGCAAGAGTTGTCTTTCCTATACCACTTATCCCATGGATTATGACAAATCGTACATCACCAGTATCACAACAATTTAACAGCCTCTGTATGTCTGCTACACGATCTTCAATTCCAACTAGATGAGTAGGCAAATCTCTTTTCCTTGTAGTGATATTATGCAATACCTCCTTAACAATATCCTCGATGACCTCACCTTGCCTGCCATATTCACGAATCATTGCACACGAGACTATACATACGCAATTAGAATTTCAAATAGAAGCAAATAATTTATCACCAGCATGCCGACATGTATAATCCACATGATACTCATAATGTATAAATTGCTCTTCCTACATGTACCAAATAAGGCTTCTCTTACAAGGGTGGCAAGTATTGCCCCTAATTTATCTGAACAGTTTGATAAGATGTGCGTTTTGTTTGAACCAATCACTAGAGTTTCCATTTGGGAGTTTATCAGCATGTAGATAGTCTGAGCCTAATAATAGAAAATCATGTATACAAACCTGTGTGCTTGTGGGCGCTCCTCTTCTAAACACGACCGGAAGGACCAATAAATGAACAGATAGATAAATAAAGGAAGGAGGTGTCAATACCTTTTATCTTTCATATGCCACCCCTTGATTCTAGCCACCGTGGTCAAGGCCTCCTTCCATTGCTTCACTTCAGTGCAGCCAAGCTCCTTCTCATGCTTCGTTAGGGCGCTTTTGTACAGCTTCGTTTCAAGCTTAACATCCCTAGGCTCCACGCCGTAAAAGATAGGTAGTATCTGTTTTCCTGGGGATCGGCCCTGCCTCTCTACCATGCATTTCAGCTCTCGAAGGCACCACCTACTTGAAGCATAAGTTTTGGAGAAAATAGGAATGTATATTTGGGAGTTTTCTACTGCTCGCAAGATCTCCGAGATCTTTTCTCCCGGCCGTAACTCTTCGTCATCCCTAAAAACGCGGATTCCACTATTTTTCATGAACACATAGAGGCAATCTGCGAATGTGTTGCGAGTGTCGGGTCCTCGAAAGCTCAAGAACACATCATAGTCGCCACCAGTTGCAGTGCCTGAGTTGGCCTCTTCGTTCGCCATGTAACGGCACAGATTGATGTTACGGGTGACTTCTTTTTTTGGAGTGGTGCTTGAGGAGATTTCTACAGCCAAAGAGACACGATCAAGATGAGCAGCGACTTACACTCTCTTCCTTTCCGCTTAGGTCGCTCATCGAAGCCTCGGCCGCCCCTAATAGCTAAACACTTCATCCACGTCGAGGATCCGAACCCGGCGACGGCAAGGGATCCGATCACAGAAGGACGCTTCCGAGGAACTCTCCAGGAGCATGGTGGTCCTCGCGTGCGCGTCCTCAGCCAAGAGCGGCACGTGCGACGTGCACCCTGGTCGGGAGGAAAGTCTCAGGTGAGTGTTGCGACTCGAAAAGGAGCAAAACCTGAGAGATGGAGAAAGAGAGAAGCAATTCAGCGAGGAGCGAGAGAATCGAGAGCTTTGCTGGTTCTTCCCGGGTTTCTGATGCTGAAATGACCAAGGCAGACTAGGCTTTGAGCCTTCCAAAGGCCAGCTTTCTCTTATGGACGTTTACGAAAAAAATTCCTAAACGCCGAATTTCAGCCCAAGGGGCTTTGGCTTGGGAAAGCCCGTCCCGATTGCAGCCTAAGATTAATAGTGAGTCAAGGCCTCGGCCTCCCACGAATTATCATTGTAAAATCAGCAATAGCTAGTGAATATCGAGACACCAGAGACGGTAAGTTCTATCAAACTCTTTCGAATGTCCTAATAATCATAACTTTCCATAAGTTATTATAAATTTCTCTTTTTCCTTTTATTTTCTAACTTATAATCCTTAATAGTTCGTAAGTTTAAGGAATCCATTGGAAAGTAACTATCATTGTATGCTGTAATTTTCCTTGATAAATGATAGATCGACAACTTTATAATTATTTTCCCTCTTCTTCCATAGGAATTGTTCTGTATTTTCCCACACGAGACTAGAGAATTTTCCTGTTAAGAAAATTAGCTTCTTCCAATCACTCATGCTCAACAACGTTGGTCCGATGGCGCCCTGCACTTGACGGTTCAATTGTAATCCGACACGCTGTTGCTGACCTTGTCGAAGAGCAACATTGGAGAGATGGGATATCCCCCAAAGTTTGGGACAGCTTGAAGTTTTTCAGTTTGTTATGTACTTATTCCGTTAGGACAAGGAATCTGCTCCACGCGCATCAATGTTTTTCCCTCTCCATTCTCTTCCGACAAACAAATGACTCCTCCCTTTATGCATGAACATGAGAGAGAACAAGATAGCTCTTTTGTTTTGAACAAAATTCTCGGTTCGCTCCGATTTCTAGTTGGAGCAGCCTAGGGACTCGGATTTCTAGTTGGAGCAGCCTAGGGACTCGGATAACAAATTCAAATTTACTGCCCACCGGAAAAAGAAAGGAGCTGGTCCACGCATCCATGCGGGCCTCCAGGTCCCCATCCACAAATCAAAAGGAGGAAATTTTACAAGATGAAAACTCGTTGAAGATAGAAGATCACCATCGTCATCCATCAAATGAAAAGAAAAAGCCAACGACCCCTGATAATACGACGCTCCCATCATTTTGCACATCGCACCGAAGATATAGAAATCACAGCACACCAAAATCGAAACATTGAATGAAGAACCGAAATCGAAACCGAGAGAGAGAGAGAGAGAGAGAGAGAGAGAGAGAGAGTACCTAAGAGTGAGCTGATCGATTGCAGACCGACAAAGGTGAGGCCACAACCCGTCAGACAGAGAGAGAGGCTTCGAGCGATAATTGAGAGAGAGAGAGAGAGAGAAAGAGACCGAGTGGCGCTGCTGGAGAGACTTGACAAAGAGGCCAGATCTGAGAAAGCGCCACTCAATAGACTTTATATATATACATAGAAAGAGGGAGAGGCCAGATCTGAGAAATTGAGGGAGAAATGAGAAAGAACTGAGAAAGTGTTGGAGAGAGTTGATTTAAAAGAGTTTAGGTTTCATTTTGAACTGGTTTTGAGCCGGTCGTGGCTGTTGGCTATCACAATAAACAAAATCTTTCACCTAATCAAAGTCTCTGAGAAAAATATATATTTCTTAGTACAGAATCTTCCTTGAAAGTAATCTGTACCATTTCTCACCTATATATGAATTACATTTCTAAAAATGAGAATAACGTCTCATCCGACTGAATCTCAAAACACACAGAATACATGCCAAAAAAACAAATGTATGGTGTCTAACTCTAAAGCTTGCAAAACGTTGATAATGAAAAGGGCCGTTGAACAACATAAACTTTAAAGCTGCTGTCTATGAAATGAATGCAACATGAATTGCAAACAGCAATTCCAAATATACGTTGCGGTTGGCTAACCTTAATAGTGAGCAAGGGCCTTGCACAAATTTTTATTGGAACACTAGAGATAGGTAGTTTGCATCGAATCTTTTGCATCTCCTATCTCTTCATTTACCCACATATATGTTTGATAGAAGCATTTGCATCTAATATGATCAAACTATTTCTGCATGTACCAAAACTTTGACTTCAATTATTTTGCCAAAAATTATCAAGTTTTGCAAATCAGCCTATTTTATGTTGTATTATTAGTCTCAACGAAATTGCAATTTGATTTCAACCCTTCTGCTCCTTTCTTTTGTGGCGATATCGCCTAAAAGCTTGAGAAGGACTAGGTGATTCAGCAAAAAGTCGTTTGCTAGAAGTTCCAGAGGAAAATTTCACCAACAAAGCCATCTTATCTTCAGCAAAATTTCCTCAAATTTTCCAGCAAAGTTCCCTCTATCCAATTCAAGAAAACCTGGCATTAATGAGATATCCAAAATGTTCAGCAAAAAGTCGTTTGCTAGAAGTGTACATTTCTTTTTCCCCGATGAAAAATAAAATATCAAATTGTGTCTTTCGACTAGAGCTAGAGGTCGAATCTATTAACGATTGAATACAACATTGATTTATTTGAAATTGATATTTCTATATTGGGATAAGTGCACTATAAGTTCTAAACTTGTCACTAAAGTGTAGAAAGTATAATCAAATCCTAAAATTTGTCGAATTGGTGCAATCAATTCATTTCGCTAACTCCATCCAATTTGGCTAACGAATAATGCTTACGTGGTTTTTTTCTATTAACTTCTCTCTCCTATGTGGCATTAACATCACTAAAACATGAAACATAAGTCTAAAACGATGTCGTCTTAATCCATATATTATTTTTAAGCCAAATTTTTTATCAAACTAGATTAACAAATAAAAAGGACTAAATTAATATATATATATAAAACCAGGCGAGGGCCTTTAGGCTCTCCTTGGCTGTGACTCGGGTGATGAACGGCAACCCTAGTTTTGAAAGAATTGTGTGCATCACCTTCTACCTTTACTTGTCTCATTTTATATCTGATAGAAGCATATTGGACTTAATATTCCTGCATATATCAAACTATTTCTGCATATATCAAACTTGACTTATCTCTAAAAATTGTTATGTTTTCATAAATCAGCATATTTATCCCCTTCTAGATCACATTGTTAGCTATAATAAGTGCCATCTGAGCCCGTTGCTCATTCCTTTGAAGTGTCATATTTTAAGAATATAAAGATCTTTCGTAACTCATAATGTTGGTCCGGGTATTTTTTTATGGTCAATCAACAGCTAGGTCTTTATCGACAAAAAAAAAAAAAAAAAAAAAAAACAAGGTCGTTGAGGAGATTTGTACAGCTAGAAGCACGATTAAGATGCGTACTAACTTCCACTCTCTTTCCTTCCGCCTAAGTTGACTCTCTTAATTGATATTAGATGAATAGCAAGCTCATTTAATAAGAGCACAATTTATGTGAAGGTCACTAATTGACTGTCTTTCCTTCCACCTAAATTGACTCTCTTAATTGATATTTAATGAATAGCAAGCTCATTTGATGAGAGCACAATTTGGTTAAAACATAAATCATCAATTAACAAAACAATCAGCGAGCTCACTTATTGATAATGCAAGATGTCAATACAATAAGATCGAGAGGTTAGTGCAAAGGTTATCAATGAAATCCTTCATCAGTAAACAATTTCAGTTATCGATGGAAAAATCTTTTAGCAGTTGACTACTTGAAAAGAAATCAATAAATAATCGATAGTCACCGATAGAAAGCTTACATATTTTACTGAATGCTGGAGCAAATATCAATTGTGAAAAAGTCATAAACCTTTTGTCTTTGTGCCGATTTAGTCCTAAACCTTTTTTTGTACCGTTTAGTCCTAAACCTTTTTAAGTTGTGCCAATTCAGTCCTTTCCGACCAATTTTAGCCGGATTTTGCTGACTGGACGCCGAGCGGCTGACGTGGACAACTTTTAATAATATTTTAATATTTTTGAATTCTTTTTCTTTTTCTTTTTTTCTACTCTTCTTCTTCCTCCAGCCGGTCGCCGGACCTCGGCGACCGGCTAGAGGTGACGGTCGATGAGGTCAAGGACGACCTCGCTGGCCACCTCGTCAGTGGCCGCGAGGGCAGCCTCACGCCGGACAGGCAAGCCTCACCCACTCAGCGCAAGGCTGCCCTCAAGGCCTTGGTGGCAAGGCTTGCCCTCGCCGATCGCCCATGGCCGGCGAGGGCAAGCCCCGCCTGCTCGGCGCGAGGCCAGCTCGAGGCCGCCTCTTCACGCCGAGCTAGCGGGGCTCGCCCTCGCCACCTAGCGCGAGGCTGCCCTCGCGGCCACTAGCAAGGTGCCCGGCTAGGTCGACCTCGACCTCGCCGCTGTCGCCTTTGGCCGGTCACCGAGGTCTGGCAACCGGCTGGAGGAAGAAGATGAGAAGAAAAAAAGAAAAAAAGAAAAAAAGAAAAAAAGAAAAATTAAAAAATTATTAAAAATTGTCCACGTCAACGCCGATCAGGCCACGTCAGCCAACTGGTGTCCAGTTAGCAAAATCCAATTAAAATTGACCGGAAATGACTAAATTGGCACAACGTAAAAAGATTTAGGACTAAATCGGTACCAAAAAAAGGTTTAAGACTAAATCGATACAAAAACAAAAGGTTTATGACTTTTTTGGCACTTTTCCCATCGGAGATGTAGATTGACAAGAACGTGTGATTGCCGAGCGGTTATGTCTATAGTCTCACTGCGTGTTATCATTTTGCGTTGCGCGGGAGTGTTCTCCGGCAAGAGGAGGCACTATGCAAGTTCCACCCTCCTTTCCCCTCCTTTCCCCGTCAGGTCACTCAACGAAGTCGTTTCCAACTTTGCAACTATTGAACTCTCTTTCTTTCCGCGTAAGGTCTGCCATAAGTTCCGTGTAATTTCACTCAATCGAAATCCTTTTCATCTTATCATTATTTAACTCTTTCTTTTGGCGTAGGGTCACTCGTCATCATTATTAACCTACTTTCCACCTAAGTTGATTAATCTAATTCCTTACAAGCTCATCATGTATTAATTATCAGGAGAAGGCCATCGTCACACGTCATGTCATCTGTTGAAAAATGCTAAATAATCATCTCCTCCGACATTCTTTCGGCCATTTAATATTTATAATGCCCACTATCAATAAATATTTGCTGTTACTATTTTAATCTTAAAGAATAAAAAAAAAGCATATTAATAAAAAAAAATGCCGTGAACATATACATTTAAATCAATGAAATGCAAATATGCCTACGCTATTCAATTATTTGACCTCACGAATTTGTTCATGGCCATTGTCCATCTAGGTTCAGTTTTGTTGCTTTTCTTGTTGCCTTCTTTTTTTCGCTTTTTTCTTCTTTTTAATCTCATCTATATACATACCTTGAAAGGAATATGTTAGATTCCCCATAAAACTCACGGAAAATAGCTCATGAAGTTAATGTATGGATATCGTTTGATCCAACATAACCTTTAATTAAGTAATACTTATGTTGTTACCACTTTTACGACCACAGTTGAACCGTAAAACCATAATTTGTGGCGCAAATGAACATTGGTGCAAACCTATGCATTAGTGTCCATCAAGATTCTCCTTGGCACTTCGCACACTTGCACAAGAAACCATAGTCCGCAAGCAGCGCCTGTCTCCCTTCAAAGGGTAAATCCTCATCTATGTATGAAATGGTGACTCGCAAGACTCCACGATTTCTCACATCTCATCATTCTCCACCAACTCAGGTGTCTATGAAAAGGAATAGATTCAACGTAGCATAGTCCACTTATATATGATGTTATGTGAAGAAGGCACGACTTCAAAAGTTCAGAGTTTCACAAGCACAAGTGAATCTCATAACTGATTATCCAGCCCATAACATGCAAGTTATGGATAACAGGCAACATTGTGTGAATCTCTACATTTTTATCTACAAACTACAAAAGCAGTTGATCTTCAAGGATTATTGATAGGGATACATCGCGCCAATCATATTGAAGGGCCATCTAAGTAAATATAAATAGCGTCAACTTGAAACTCAAAAGATTCAATATTTCAAACCATTTCAATGATATAAAAAAACGTGAAGAATGCTAGAGATGCAAAGACTATTTTAAAGATTAGTGCGCCAAACTCCGATGGGGTGCTTATACATTGCCCATTATGCAGTTTGCCACACCTTTGTAAACCACTTCTGAAATCAGCCTTTGCATCCCCAAGCGTTACACAAAGTTAATGACGTCACAATCACGAACAAAATGTGCACAGGGTTACTTATACCTCCTCTCTTTTGAAAGTTTTGGCGTTAGGATGGCAGGAGTGGTTCATGCAGCTCTGCAAGGGGAAAAATGACGTGCCTGAAAGTATGAATTTAATTATTAGCAATAACACCTGGCATAAGTAACTAAACATTACAAATGGCAGATCTAATGAAAAGGGAATTGCTGAGTATATGTGAGGACAATGCAGAATAAAAAAAAAAAAAAATTACTCCACATCATGATAAGCTTACGTCAGGACATAAAACAAAGCAGGACTGCTTGCAACATTGTCAAACTGGGAAAGCCTACTAATTCATATTCATATTCATATTCCAAAGTTGCTTCTCAAGTAACTTATCCTATCCTGTCAGCTAAAATGCGGTCAGCAACGATGTGGTGTCACATTTTTGTACAGTGTGTTATAACTGTATGCTTTCTCTAGTCCCACAGCATGCATGTCAAAGATTGGATGCCAGCCCATCAATAGATAAGAAGATCAAATGCTGAAGAGTTAGATGTGATCTAGCTCAGGCCTTGTCACATGTACCTAATTGAATACACAAACCAGTAATGGCATGATTAGAACAGCAATTGAATTTAGTATGACAAGGGATTTTTCAAGCTAGAAACACAACCATGTTTGTTGATTAGTCAAGTCCATCCAGTTAAAGTTTCGCATACCCTCACAACAAGCTGCATACTCATCACCAAGGGCATCCAAATATGGTTGAGATACTTTCTTGGCTTCTTCCACAGGAGATGCTACAACCAGATCACTGTGACATACCAAAACCGAAAAGAAGATCTTAAATGCCCAAAGCAGATTATCAATAGTAAGGCATTCATACAAAATGTGTCATCGATATCAAGAAGACCCAACCGACAGTATTTCCTCATGTAAAGTAGAAATGTCATACCTTCTATTTCTATGTACTTCGATGCAAAAAGAAAATGGAGAAAGAAAGGAGAATTTTAATTATAGATCTTGTTGTCTGCATAGTATACGGTTTAAGACTCAGAAAGTAGGAAATATTCAAACCTCCATAAGTCCAAAACTTACAGATTATTCAGCTCAAACATTCCAATGATATGCCCATAAATGTCAATTGAGAATACTTTGTAGAGTCAAGGAATCGAACCTCACATACTATAGTACCAAGCCAAGAAAGAAAGATAACTGATAATCAGCAGACTGTGAGGGTTCTTAAAAGGACAGATGGTTCATATTCTTTGTCAAAGATAGCTGCCTTCAAGAGTTGCAATGACCAAAAAAAGGATTATCAGGGAAGTGACTGTAGATGCAGAAGATCATTGACATGCAAAGTGATAAAAAGAGAAAAAGACAGAATTTCTAAAATCAACTATTTGAATTTCTCCAAGAAAGAGGTAGAAGGTATCTAGTGGCAACTTTTTAGAATGAGCAATTGGTAATGACCACTGATCCCCATTTACAATACACCTGAACTTCCGAAAGATGCTTGAGGATGGTGGTGATCTTACACGGATCAAAAGAACCCAAAAACCAAATGAGGCATCACTTAGCATGATTAAAGGGTTGGAATTTTTATTTCTTAAATGAGCAAAGAAAAATTCACTAAGAGGCACCCCCTCCATTTACAAAAAGATGTTGATAGTTGTTGGCCCTGAGTCCATTTCACCTTGCCTCATCATAAATACTATTAGCAAACTAAGCATGGAAAGGTAAAGAAGATAAACTAAAGAGTGGAATGCAACCAACAAAAGAATGAGCAAGCATCACCAAAGAACACTACTTCAGGAGCGGACTCTTAAGAAGCAGAATGATAATCTATTTGGATACCAAGATTTAATTACCTAATTACAAACCAGCACAAGACTTTCAAATCTGCAATCAGTCACAAAATGGAGGTTCACATTCATAATTTAACTATCATTTTTTATACTGTCACAGAAAACTGGAGTATTTTAGCCAGTCGAAATCTTTTCTTTCCAATATCAAATCTCCAATCAGTCACTAAATGGAGGTTCACATTCATATTTCACTATCACACAGCGAACAACTAAAAGCAAGGTTGGCTAAAATACGCAATATAATTGTCTTAAGATGCAACATGTAGAAGAAATTTCTTTGCTGTAAAGGCAAGCTCTTTAATTTCCATCCTAAATGCAGCCTCCTCAGAAGGATCAACATCCTCTGGCAATGCTATTCATTCCCACCACCTAAATGCAATTATTGGTGATGAGTATGTTCATGTTTGACAAATAAATCTTGAATAGGTCAAACACGACAGAAAAATTACCTTCTCTTGTGACCAAATGATATTGGCTTCCATGCTTTTAAAAGTAAGGGCACATGAAAGTTGTCCATAACATGAGCCTTGTCCTTCATATAACTACTCAGAAGAATTGCTTTTGACTTCCTATACCTCAATATAGCGTATGCAATTGCCTGAAAAATGACCACCAATGTATTAGCTACAATATACACCAGCTTTATTAAACATGTGCAGTAGAGATCTGCAGACGGAAATTGAGGTATGTCTATAATCTTGTTATAAAGCAATGACGTAAACTTTGCCTTTGTGCACGGTATACTCACTACCAACCGAGAACTTAAACAGTTTAAGAACATGGTAATATTCTATGATCCAATTGTTCTTTGATACTAAAGCATGACAATATAATAATTTAAGCATACAACAACCACCTAGCATTTTCTCACTGGGTGGGTCACCCAAATAGACATACGAGTTGACCATGCCAAATTAAATTAGGTCAATGTAACAAAAAATATATTCCCCATCAGCACAACAGTCTTAGAACAAGATCTAAGATAAAGCATAACATAGGAAATTCAATGCCTCACTTAGTTGCCTACATTTCCCGACCAGGAAGGGCAATTTGACAAGATGGAACATAATGAATCGTTAACGTCCACAGTCAATATCATTGTTTTGCTAGTTCGTACAGTTCAACCACGATTATCCACCCAATTCCTCCTTTACCAATCTTTCTTTTTTTTGCTATATATTCTGGATCACAAGATAAAATTACAAGAAAAAGGGTTGGGAAATGAAACGTAGGAAGAGGAGTAAGAAAAATGGAGACTAATTAGAGAAGACAAGTACTTTGGCTGCCAAAATGAAAATATCATTTGTTTCTGCAGTGAAAAGAAACAATGAAGAAGGAGGATCAATATAAATAGACAACAAATTTTAAAAAAGAAAATGAATCCAATCGACAATACAAATTAAGAGCTTTACCGTTAGCAAGAATTGGAGAAGAGCCTTTGTGGAAAACGGTTCTGACTTCTCTCCAGTGCACAGTAAAGAATGAAATGAATTCCATTCCAGTCACCATCTGCACACACTTTGCTAAAGGGGATTGCTAAGATTACTAATCGAACTATTCCACGGAATAGCCCCATAAAAAAAAAATAATAATAAAAAAAAAAGAATACTTACGGCAAGCTTTATACACATGAGAACTCAGTAGTTGAATTCAATTTCCAGATTTGCAATTAAAAACTTTGGGTGCCAGGACTAAGCAAAAGCACCTTCTCCTGTGCCTCTTTGAGCATAGATTATCCAAGTACCATCGAAATCAAAAAGGCAATTTAAACATCAAGAAGGTTTCTTTCCATACTTACGCTTTTGGTCCTTTTCATACTATTACAACTCGCTCCCAAGCAGGAAAATAGCGAGAGACCGGAAATCTCAGGGGAAAAAAGAATCATATCAAAGCCCACCGTGCCTTCACAGCACTCACCTACCTACCCGAGACATACGCCCCGTCCCGACCAGGTGCCTTCGGCCGAGAGCTCGCACATGACGAGCACCACGCCCCTGGAGAGTTGCTGCTCCCGCAACCAGATCCCTTGTCGTCACCGTCGTCCTCCCTCCCGTCCTCGGCTCCAACGGAGCTCTCTCTCTCTCTCTCTCTCTCTCTCTCTCTCTCTCTCTCTCAGGGCTCTCCACGTTGGGGGTTCGGATCCTCGACGTGGGTGAAGTCCTGGGCGGCATTAGGGGACTGCGAATTTACAAGATACACCGGTGTCCATACCCTACTTCTTCTTTTTTTTTTTTACTTATGTCTAACACTTGATTACTACGATTTCTCATAATATAGTACATCAATTCGACATTGATTAATCAATAGTCTATATAATCTAAAGATCATGCAATATTTTATCATACTAAATAGGTCTATTGAAGTTTGCTAAGTTATTTCATTTTTACTTGTTAAATCATCTCATATTACTTGACTATTAAATTTATGTGTTGTTTATACATATGTGTGTGTGTGATTTCCCTCTATCTATTATGTTAAGCATCTTAATTGGACTTTCAAACGTCATGTTTGTTAGGACTAGATAGATCATCTAGAGGGAAGTGAATAGGTGATTAAGCGGAATAAATTAAATTTAAACGATTCGTAGCGGAATAAATTAAATTTAAACAATTCGCAACAGAATAGCTTCTATATCCAAGCTGATCATTGGACATTTCCTTAGAAGATCACTAGGCCAATCTACCCGTTGAACTTGAACATTGTTAGAAGATCTGATAGCTTCAACGTTGTTGAGATAGAAGTCTCTCGTTAATTTTGTCATCTATGCACCATATAGAGTTTCCATAAGAAGAATGTTTCACTTGGAAAGAATACTTCACCTCTTGTGAATTGAATTATCCAAGACTTGCTAAATTCAATTTTGAGAGATTAGATCTGACATTCTTTCCTTCTTGGATAGATCTCATAATTACAGCAAGAAATTCACCAATTTTTTTACCATTGCACGAGGATTGTCTTCTAGAACAATATCTCGATAATCAAATATCAAAGATATGAATTACTTCATGACTTTGATGTAAGAATTATTGCGACCCACATGATATGATTTATTAAATGATTTAATAATTATTGAAATGCTATAAAATAAATAATTATTGGTTACGAGAAGTTGCGACTTATATGAAAGTTGAAAAGGCGCTTTGATGGAAGGCACATTTTCAAAGAACGTACAAATAGAGTCCGGTCCTCTCTCCACCCATATGAATAACAATAACTAAAAGGAATTGGGTATTCTCTCCTCCATCGATAGAATACATTAAAGTATAGTGGGTTAAGGGAGATAAATCGGATTTCTTCATTTGGTTCGAGTTCTTCGGGTTTCTACAACGATTATCATCTAAGGGTAACGCTATGGATAAATGTATGTCTTCATCTATTTTTGAAAATCATGAAAATCAAATATCACTGTTTTTATCTTTGAATTTCCGCATAAAGTATTATATATATAATATAACAGTTGGTATCAGAGCCAAGTTTATGATCTCATGATTTTTCCGTTTATAGAAATATTATGATTTATGTATGATGATTCATTGAACGATCCTGTTCATACTATTTGTTGTTGTTGAAATGTTTTCGGAGAGTTCTGTTGAAGAAAATTCGAATGATGAATGTTTTCATGGTGAAAATGACGAAAATGGAAGAATTTAGGGGAAACAGGGAAGGAAACGGCGAAAAATTGGAGAAGAAAGGTGTTCGGTCGCGCGGGGAAGAAGACGCATGGATCTACGCGTGCACTGCAGTTGCAGGAGCGTGGAACCCACGCGCCACGCGCCTACACTCGCGCGCCAACCGTTGGCGCCTGGAACCCACGCGGGCGGAACTGCCCGCGGCAGTTGCGTTGCACGCGCTTGCGCGTTGGGCGCGCGCGTGCGGGGCGCGCGCCTGACGTACCAAGGGCCTACTTTTACGTTTTTGCCCCCATGCCATTTTTAAATTCCCATTTTGTCCTTCTCGCAATTTTATGGTTTTGCCCTTGCTGATTATTTACCATTTTGCCCCTGGATTAGAAATTTACGGTTCTATCCTTGCTAATTATTTACCATTTTGCCCCTGAATTATAAATTTATGATTTTGCCCTTATGTAATTATGATTTTACGATTTTGCCCTTATGCTTTGATTACGTTTTGTCCTTGTGTGCAATTTGGTAAATATTCGTATTTTATAATATTAAAAATTCATATAATGAATGGTTTGTTAGTCACCAAAGTGGCCAAACCTTGAAATCTTTTGAATTTTTGATATTGTAAATTGTTTTATTCAATTACCCATGATTAATATATGCTATATATGAAATTGATATGTTTCATATCATTATTGGTGTTATGGGTGTATTGAAGTTCATTTATTATAAGAACTTAGGGATTAACCCAAAGGTTAATTATTTTCTTATAATTCATGAACATTATGGTTGATAATTAATATGACTTGTTAAATTTGTTTGTATATCCAAAGATAGCAAATAAATTTTAATAAGATATATTTATAATTATCAAATAAAAGTCATTAGCATCATTATGGTTTATATATATATATATATATATATATATATATTTGTGTATCATAGGATCACCCAAAGGAGAATTATGATGTACATGTGTAGTTTAATTTGAATCTGATTAGGTGATATTCTCAAGGCATTATTGTATGAGTATTTTCTTGCACATTTGCAGTATCTGTACATGTTTCACTCCATTCGCATGCTTCATCTATTCCCTTATTCAATGGGATAAATTTTTCTGATTAGAGTGAACAAGTCTAGTTTCACTTAGCTGTTATGAATCTTGATTTAGCGCTTCAAGCTGAGAAACCAGCTGCTATTACTGATGAAAGTAGCGATGATGAAAAGTCTTTTCATAAAACTTGGGAAAGATCGAACAGACTGAGCTTAATGTTCATGCGAATGACAGTTGCAAACAACTTAAAGACTTCTCTTCCCAAGACTAACAATGCTAAGGAATTTATGAAATTTGTGGAAGAACGTTCTCAAACTGCTGATAAGTCACTTGCTGGTACAGTAATGAGCACACTAACCACCATGAAATATGATGGTTCGCGTATCATGCATGAGCATATACTTGAGATGACGAATTTAGCAGCAAAGTTAAAGACTTTGGAAATGAACGTGGATGAGTACTTTTTAGTACAATTTATACTTAATTCCTTGCCTCATGAGCAATATGGGCCATTTCAAATGAATTACAACACTATAAAGGATAAGTGGAATGTAAATGAATTGGCCAATATGCTAGTTCAAGAGGAAACAAGGATAAAGAATCAAAAGGCTCATTCTGTTCATCTATCAAGTCATCAAGAAGTTCAAAAGAATTTCAAGAGAAAAAGTGGAAGGAGCAAGAAGAAAGGACTACATGTCCTGAATGACTCTTCAAAGGCTTCTCAAATCCATAAGAAGGAACACAATCTTATTAAGTGTCATTTTTGCAACAAAATTGAACACTTGAAGAAAGATTGTCTAAAATGTAAAGCTTGGTTCGAAAAGAAAGGTAAGCCTTGTGCTTTAGTATGTTTTGAATCAAACTTTACTAAAGTTCCTCATAGTACTTGGTGGATTAATTCTGGTGCCACCACTCATGTGTCAAATACGATGCAGGGATTTCTTACGATCCAAACCATAAAGCCAAATGAAAGTTATGTGATTATGGGGAACAGAAACAAAGCTCCAGTTGAAGGCATTGACACTTATCGTTTGACCTTAGATACTGGGCATTATTTGGATTTGTTTCGAACCCTTTATGTACCAACATTTTCTCGCAATTTAGTTTCTTTGCCAAGACTTGATGTAGCGGGATTTTATTGTAAGTTTGGATCTAAATCTTTCAGTCTATTTAAGAGTGATACTCTTATTGGAACTAGAACTTTATATGATGGTCTCTACAAATTTGGACTTGATAATACTTTTGTTGAGACATTAATGACCTTGCATCATAATGTTGGCGCTAAACGAAATTTGGTGAATGAAAATTCTGCTTACTTGTGGCATAAACGTTTGGGTCATATATATAAGGAAAGAATGCAAAGATTAGTGAAAAATGAAATTCTTCCAAATTTGGATTTTACTGACTTTGGAGTGTGTATTGATTGTATTAAAGGTAAACAAACAAAGCATACTAAGAAAGGTGCCACAAGAAGCACAGAGTTTCTTGAAATTATATATATTGACATATGTGGTTCATTCGATGTTCCATCTTTTGGTAAGGAAAGTTATTTCATCACCTTTATTGATGATTTTTCACGTTATGGTTACATTTATCTATTTCATGATAAGTCTCAATCAGTGAATATACTGGGCATTATTTGGATTTGTTTCGAACCCTTTATGTACCAACATTTTCTCGCAATTTAGTTTCTTTGCCAAGACTTGATGTAGCGGGATTTTATTGTAAGTTTGGATCTAAATCTTTCAGTCTATTTAAGAGTGATACTCTTATTGGAACTAGAACTTTATATGATGGTCTCTACAAATTTGGACTTGATAATACTTTTGTTGAGACATTAATGACCTTGCATCATAATGTTGGCGCTAAACGAAATTTGGTGAATGAAAATTCTGCTTACTTGTGGCATAAACGTTTGGGTCATATATATATAAGGAAAGAATGCAAAGATTAGTGAAAAATGAAATTCTTCCAAATTTGGATTTTACTGACTTTGGAGTGTGTATTGATTGTATTAAAGGTAAACAAACAAAGCACACTAAGAAAGGTGCCACAAGAAGCACAGAGTTTCTTGAAATTATATATATTGACATATGTGGTTCATTCGATGTTCCATCTTTTGGTAAGGAAAGTTATTTCATCACCTTTATTGATGATTTTTCACGTTATGGTTACATTTATCTATTTCATGATAAGTCTCAATCAGTGAATACACTTGAAGTGTATATTAAAGAGGTTGAGAGGCAATTAAATAGAAATGTGAAAATAGTAAGATCGAATAGAGGCGGTGAATATTATGGAAAATATGATGAATCGGGACAATGTTTAGGTCCATTTGCTAAATTCCTTGAAAGACATGGCATTTGTGCTCAATACACAATGCCAGGTACACCACAACAAAATGGTGTAGCAGAAAAGCGTAACCGTACTTTAATGGAAATGATTAGGAGTATGATGAGTCATTCATCTTTACCCGTGTCTTTGTGGATGTATGCTTTAAAGACTTCTATGCATTTATTAAACGGGGTTCCTAGTAAGGCAGTTCCAAAGACTCCCTTTGAACTGTGGACAGGAAGGAAACCTAGTTTACGACACCTGCATGTTTGGGGTTGTCAAGCAGAAGTAAGAATTTACCATCCACATGAAAGGAAATTGGATTCAAGAATGGCCAGTGATTATTTCATTGGTTATGCAGAGAAATCCAAAAGGTATAAATTTTATTGTCCTAATCATAGTACAAGAATTGTTGAATCTGGAAATGCTAGATTCATCGAGAATGGTGACATCAGTGGGAGTAAAAGAATGCGTGATGCTTGCATTTAAGAAGTAAGGGTAGAAGTTCCTATACCCAAAACTTCTAAAGTTGTTGTTCTTGATATTATAGTACAATCTAACAATAATCGAGAACAACAAATTAATGAACAAACACTCCATAATGGAGATGTCAATATTGAACCTCTAATAGCCGAGTCACAAGAAATAGTATTAAGAATATCTCAAAGAGAAAGGAGGTCGGCTATTTCTAATGACTATATGGTTTATCTACAAGAGTCAGAAATTGACTTAGGAATTAGAAATGATCCAGATTCATTTTCCCAAGCCATGGAATGTTAAGATTCTAATGAATGGTTTAATTCCATGGAAGAAGAGTTAAAATCCATGCAGGAAAATCAAGTTTGAGATATTGTTGAATTGCCTAAAGGATGTAAGAAGGTCGAGTGTAAATGGGTCTTTAAGATCAAGCGCGACTCAAAAGGCAATATTGAACGACATAAAGCCAGACTTGTTGCAAAGGGTTTTACGCAAAAAGAAGGCATTGACTATAAAGAGACATTTTCACCAGTCTCTAAGAAGGACTCACTTAGAATCATTATGGTTTTGGTGGCTCATTATGACTTGGAGTTACACCAAATGGATGTAAAAACCGCCTTTCTTAATAATAATTTAGAAGAAGAGGTTTATATGGACCAACCTGAAGGCTTTTCAATTAAAGAAAAGGAACACATGGTATGTAAATTAAAGAAGTCAATATATGGATTTAGACAAGCTTCCCGACAATGGTATCTTAAGTTTAACGATACCATTAATTCATTTGGATTTAAGGAAAACACTGTTGATTGGTGTATATATATGAAGATTAGTGGGAGCAAGTTTATTTTTCTAGTTTTGTATGTTGATGATATTTTGCTTGTTGCTAATGATATTGGTTTGTTGCATGAAACCAAGAAGTTTTTCTCTAAGAATTTTAAAATGAAGGATATGAGAGAGGCAACATATGTGATAGGAATATAAATATTCCGTGATAGATCACAATGATTATTAGGATGGTCTCAGAAAGTCTACATTGAGAAAATTTAGAGAGATTTAATATGAGTAAATGTTCAGCAGGAATACTTCCAATTAAGAAAGGTGACAAATTTAGTCTTATGCAATATCCAAAAAGTGAATTGGAATGAGAACAAATGAAAAATATTCTTTATGCATCTGTTGTGGGGAGCTTAATGTATGCACAAACTTGCACTAGATTAGACATCAGTTTTGCTGTCGGAATGCTGGGTAGGTATCAAAGTGATCCTGGAATTGATCATTGGAAAGCTGCAAAGAAAGTTCTTAGATACTTGCAAGGAACGAAGAATCATATGCTCACTTATAAAAGATCCGATCATCTCGAGGTGATTAGATATTCAGATTCAGACTTAGCCGGATGTGTCGATACAAGAAAATCAACGTTTGGTTACTTGTTTCGTCTGGCTGGAGGGGCAATTTCATGGAAGAGTGCGAAGCAGTCAGTTAGTGCTGCATTCACTATGGAAGCTGAATTTGTGGCATGCTTTGAGGCCACTATTCATGGATTATGGCTGCGAAATTTTATTTCAGGGCTTGTGATTGTCGATAGTATTACCAAGCCGCTGAAAATTTATTGTAATAACTCTGTAGCAGTTTTCTTTTCTAAGAACGATAAGTATTCTAAGGGTGCTAAACATATGAAGATCAAATATTTGTCTGTCAAAGAAGAAGTTCGAAAACGAAGAGTGTCAATTGAGCACATTAGCACCAATCTTATGATAGCAGATCCCTTAACAAAAGGACTGCCGCCCAAAATATTTAATGAGCATGTTGAAAAGATGGGTATTATTGGATGTCATTAATGTTTGTATTATGATTGTATTAAGTTTATGTATTTGACACTTTGAGCTCACTTACGTGTTTTTGATATTTCATGTTTTCTATTTAGTATACATTATGGAAATAGATGAATGTTAAACAGGATAGTTCTAAAGAAACATTATAGTTGGATTATTACTCTACTTTTCATTTATGGATCATGTTAAGTAAAGTGCTATAGTTGTAGTACATAGAAGGGACTATGTCGATTAATGACATACAACCGCTATGACTCACATTAGTTTTCTTTACTTAATTGTGATTATTATGTGATTGCCAATTTAATGAAAATTTTATAGCATAATGTTATTGTGCACATTACAGTCTTTATTAAACCATGAAAGGAAAATCATATGGGCCAAGTGAGAGAATGTAAGAATTATTGTGACCCACATGATATGATTTAGTATATGGTTTAATAATTATTGAAATGCTATAAAATAAATAATTATTGGTTACGAGAAGTTGCGACTTATATGAAAGTTGAAAATGCGCTTTGATGGAAGGCACATTTTCAAAGAACGTACAACTAGAGTCTGGTCCTCTCTCCACTCATATGAACAACAATAACTGAAAGGAATTGGGTATTCTCTCCTCCATCGATAGAATACATTAAAATATAGTGGGTTAAGGGAGAGAAATCAGATTTCTTCATTTGGTTCGAGTTCTTCGGGTTTCTATAACGATTATCATCTAAGGGTAACGCTATGGATAAATGTATATCTTCATCTATTTGTGAAAATCATGAAGATCAAAGATCACCGTTTTTATCTTTGAATTTCCGCATAAAATATTATATGTATAATCTAACATTTGAGTCTAATTCTTTGAGTCTAATGAGTAATGTCTGAAGGTGCTTATGAGAGTTTCCACCAGAAAAATCTTATCATCCGAGTCACAGAAAATTTTGTTAATCATTTAAACTAATAATGATATTTTCCTCAACAGTATTAAAGTTAAGTTCTACCTCAATTCGACAGTTGATGGTTGAAGCTCTTGATGTGACAGAAGCCACGTTGCAAATGGGAGCAAGAGCAAGGAGAGATGAGAGCAACGTCGGACAGAAGCCAAAATAGAGAAGGAAATAAGTGCTCGTGTGGGAGATATAGTGAGCGAGAGAAAGAGAAGAAGGTGAGGCCAGCTGTGTTCGTCAAAACGACAGACATCGATTTCAATTTTGATTCACATGGAATTTTACTATGTTGTTGTGGCAGTGCTTGTTACGTGTTAAATTGGTGCCTGAGTGTTGAAAAGCCTCTTCCATCCATGTGTTTTGGAGATTCTAGTTCGGTGAGATCCGGCTGCATTTGTATGATGACTATTTAGGCTTGTATTCAGGACTACTCGACCCAAATATTACTAGGGTTTTGCAATATTTGTATGCTATTTTACGTTTAGAAAGAAAAGCATCAACACATAACCGAGGGTCACGTCTCCAAGATATATGGAGTGCAGCTATCAAAATTAAATGGGATGTCCCTCACAATTTGGTAAGTCTTAGAAATCTGCTACCAAAGTCCTGCACGAATCACCGCCAATTTATTAATTAGCCTCTTACTTCACTATTTGAAGCAATCTCTGCTATAACAGAGGTAAGGTGAATCACCTGCGTTCAGTATCCATATACTGCTTTTGTCGGATGGGTAGAGAATCAGTGAAAAGCCAGAGACAACAAGAAAAGAAGGGCTCACTTATGATGATGACCTTTCTTCCGATCACGGCAGTACCTAGGGAGCAAGAGTATGCCCATATCTTCAAAGAACTAAGCGTATTTACCTCCAGAAGTATTTCTATATGGATGATCCCACCCAACCAATTTGCGACCTCGGTGAATTCCCTTGCAAGCCTCTTCCAACACGAAGTTACGGTAGTCCAGCTTTGTCTTCATAAACGGGCACAAAATGCAGCAGCAAGGACAGACTAAAACCGTATGCATCAGCGAACGCTCATCTAAGTATTTATGCAAAAACATAACCAAGATAGACTTCGCTTCCTCATGGCTCGTGATATATACCTGCGTGTATTTCTCAGTCGTTGATGTTGGATGTATGCCCTAAAGCTACTATGTAATAGTTACATATTAGGGATTTCAGTTGTACTTTCATTATTATTATTTAATTAATGGCAATGACGTATTCATTCATTTGTCCAATTGTTTTATATTTATGAATGATTCCATAAGATCAGTTGCAACTAGACCTATTCTTGAGATGTCAAGAATATATGTGACGGGTTCATAGTTAGACTGAATCTTTAAATCGTTCCCGGTCGATGGATTATTGAGTGGATATTAATAATCCTATTGAGACCGGTGTGTTCTTAACTTCACCATTAAGTATTGGATACTTAAGGGAATGATGAGTCACAAGTCATTGGGTATTGTGATGCCTAAGTTAAGAACACAGGTGTTTGTATAAGACAAGTTCACTGAACGTGACACGTATGGAACAATTAGCGACATGGAAGCTTTTAGCGTGGTCAATGTCTAATTGTTCATGCTTTGGTCTTGTGTAAATAATCCTTAGACCTGAGGCACAGTGTTAACTTGTGTGTCGAACAACTATGGTTCACAGGTACACGTAATGCCGGGTCGTTGATCCGTCTTTGTACCGATGGTCATATTTTGTTCATATACGAAGTTACACGTGTGCGCAATATGGAATCTGTCTCCTTGTTATATGCAAGGTATAATGATGATGTCCTATGCGATCTAATTATGACACTGCATTGAAATCCTCGGCCGGGGTTGTAAATGAGAATAAATTGTTTATGTCTCGGGTAAAATGCATGTCAATTAGATTTGTGCATATGATCGAATTAATGACTTGACAAATATTCCATGGTCTTTGTTTGATCGGGACATAGTAAGACAAAGTGATTGAATTACACGGTCGCCAAAGCTGATAGGTTCATTATGTTCTTAAAGCATTCACACTATCTGGGTAGTCATGACATATTGCTAGATGTCAATCATGGCTTGTAAGACCCAAATATTAATCGGGACAATTAATTCTTTTGGGAGTACTAATGTGTTAGTACAAGTCTTACTACCAGCTTAGTGATGAACCTAGGGATGTCACACACCATAAGCAATTAGCAGAACTTCATGTTTTTGACGGTGAAAGAACCGATACGGAACAAGAAGAAAAACACCACACCCATTGCCGCTTGAGCAGAATGGGGCTTTTCTTCTTCACGAATCAGCAACGGTTGCTAAACCGTTGCTGATCGTGCACAATCATGCACGATCGTGCAAGAACGGTCAGCAACCGTTGCTGGTCATGAAAGTGGGTATTCACCACTTTCGGATATTCACCACTTCGGATATTCACCACTTCGGAGAATTATGTAAAAATATATATCTTTATTTCCGCTGCGTTCTTTTTGTAAATTTTTCTTATACATGATTCATGAAACCCCAACAGCTGACTCATGCGGTTCTTGAAGCTTCTTCTAGACGCCAAATGCCGAACTTGAATGGCCTCCTCATTCCGAACTTGAATGGCCACCTCATGCATAGCTTGAATGACCTCAGCAGCCTCATGCCGGACTTAAATGGCATCCTCATGCCGAACTTGAATGGCCTCCTCCTCGCCTCCTCATGCCGAACGTGAGTGGCCTCCTCCTCATGCCGAACTTGAGTGGCCTCCTCCTCATGCTGAACTTGAGGCAGAACTTGAATGGCCTCCTCCTCGTGCCGAACTTGAATGGCCTCCTCATTTATAGCTTGAATGACCTCAGCAGCCTCATGCCGAACTTAAGTGGCCTCCTCCTCAGGCCTCCTCCTCATGCCGAACTTGATAGGCCACCCTCATGCCGAACTTGAGGCAGAACTTGAATGGCCTCCTCCTCATGCCGAACTTGAATGGCCTCCTCATGCATAGCTTGAATGACCTCAGCAGCCTTATGCCGAACTTGAATGGCCTCCTCCTCATGCCGAACTTGAATGGCCTCCTCATGCTGAACTTGAATGGCCACCTCATGCATAGCTTGAATGACCTCAGCAGCCTCATGCGGAACTTGAATGGCCTCCTCCTCATGCCGAACTTGAATGGCCTCCTCATGCTGAACTTGAATGGCCGCCTCATGCATAGCTTGAATGACCTCAGCAGCCTCATGCCGAACTTGAATGGCCTCCTTATGCCAAGAGTCCCACCTCTCAATGTAGTCTAGAAGATTTTCTCTCCAACAAGGCAGCCACAGAACGGTGGAACCCAAGATTGGAAGTGACGATTTGGTTACCAAATCCAGATGCTTTACCCGACGACCAAACTGGTGACTATGCCCAGGCTCATATAAGGTCATTGATAATCTAAGGAAAAGCTGTGGAAACCGATCAAAACCTTCCAAACAAGGCGGACTGGGACTGAACCCTCTGTTCTCCGAGGTTATACACATACAATGATTGCAGAATTCTAAAGAGAGCAGCACATCTTGTGCTCCCTGAAGGTCATGCATCCACTTGGATACCCACTTTCTTTCCAACCAGGACACAAGCATTAAAATCAGATTTTTGAGGTACAGGATTGGTTGAGATGAGCTCATTAACCCGGTGTCCCGAAGTGGGACTTCCACATCAATATATATCGAAGAAACATCATGACGATAGAATATGCTCGCTAAAATCTTAGATGGGCACCTTCCTGACAGGTGATGCTCATGAAATCCTGGTGCTGCAATTGTCCTTTGCCCCTGAATAAGTATTTCTATCGGATAGCCTGGGAGACGAACAGAGAACCTTGCAGTCTCGAATGGGCCATCTGGTCCCGGGCTTCTTCCCTGGTCCAAGCAATGCTCGAGTTCTTCCATGAGAAGCCTATACCTCATCACTTGGGTTTCTATCTTACTACTATCCATCCATAATGTCAGAACTTTTAGGTCCCAAAGCGATGGAGGTAATTCCTCGATAGTTGTCCCAGATAGATCTAAGTGAGTCAAAGACTTTAATTCTCCAACAGCATCCGACAGCGAATTTAGACTCCTACAATACGCCAAACACAAGTGCTCAAGACCCACTAGCCCTTTGATTGTGTCCGGAAGTTTTACTAATCCCGTATCCTCCACAATTAGCCTTGACAAACGTCTTAGATTACCAATCGAGTCTGGCAAATAACAAACACTACAACTCTGGATCAAGATGAGCTCTCTCAAGGTAGTTAGACAACCAATTTCCTCAGGCAACTCCCTAAGACGCGGACACCGTTTGATTTTCAAGTAAATCAACCGCTCTAGTTTACCAATTGAGCAATCAATTTCAGCCAAGCTTGGGAAATCTTTCAGAATCAATCTCTCCAAACTCATAAACTCAGAGAAGCAAGGTGTTTTGATTAAGGATTCGGATTGCGCAAGATTCAAAACTTTCAGTTTACTTGCTACCTGCAAAATAGCAACAAACTTAATACTGTCAAGACTCGGTATGCATTGGAAAATAGGTGCATGTCATCATACATTCAGACTATTAATTGAAAGAGTAAATAAATTGAGTGAAATTGTACCATGATTTTGACCCATCCGCTCCATCCTTCTATAGTGATGTGGCCTGAAAGCTTGAGAACAACAAGGTGATTCAGCACAAAGTTGTTTGCTTGAAGTTTCGGTGGACAATCTCGCCAACAAAGCCATTTTAGCTGCGGCAAAATATCCTCAAAGTTGCCAGCAAAGTTTCCTCCATCCGATTCAAGAAACCTCACATTCTTGAGATTCGCAAAATCTTCACGTGCAAAATTGCATCTCGATGTGCACATTGTGAGTGCTACCACATTTTCTGTTCCCTGACAGTAAGAAAACAAAGTTAATAGCCACTATTTCATTCACCCGCACATCTGCATGAGCTCTTTCTTTCTTTTCTTGTAACCACCCGGCCCCTTCTACATGGGCCAAGCCGCGGATGAGGGTGGAGTTGAGTGTGAAGTCTTTATTTGAGATGATTGGTTACTAAGATTCAATCTTTTATAAGGTTCTATATATCTTGTAAATTATTTGAGGAATCAATTGTTTACAGTGCCTTTGATATGGATTGTATGAAGGGCGCATTTAAGTTTGCGATTAGATGTTATTGGAAATTTGAAATTGAAGTAGAAGCATCCTTGGATAATAATGGAAGTAAGAAAGAGGAGAAGTTCTCATAAGGAGACAAGATCTTTCGTTGTTGTGTGGGATGCTTATATTGGAGATTATGGGAGGTTTATATATCTTTTTGGATGTGAATGTCTGTGATTCAAGAAGATTAATGTAAGATTGGAAAATCAATTTCTTGCGAAGTCGAGGTTATGGGTGGACATAACGATATTATTGGATGTGACGGTTGGAGTTTTACAAGATGAGATAGAGTTTGTAGTTGATCTGATTTTGCATCGTACCTCTTCTAGATGTAAAGTTTTCTTGGAGGTGCCAACATAGAGAGTTGAAGGCTGTGGCTTAAAGAGGAATGGTTTGGGGATATGGAGAAGAATGATTTTTTTTGTTCCACTTCTTGGTTAAGTTGATTTGGTAAGGTAGGTCACTCTCTATCACTTCTATGTATTTCTTGTGCATCATTCATAAAGTAACAATGAAATTATTTTGTCCATCTATAAATATTACAAATTATTAGCGAGAAACATGTTATTTGAATTGTTGTGTTCTTTTTAACTATGCTCACGATCAACTTATGCGATAATCATACATTGAAATTCCCAAGTGTGAACAGCTAAGTTCTATTTTGTGGCTTAATCTCTGCCTATGTGATTTTGGGGCCTAGCTGTCGTTGGTATGGTTTTCGGACATACTCTTGACTTGAGCAATGAGTTCGGATCCATTAATCATTAAATACCAATAGTTTATTTATTATATTTAATACGTGTACAATAATAATGATTATATCTAATTATACGAAAGTGGTGTTTGTCACTTAGTTGGTAATCCGCTTACTCATCAATGAAACTGACGTTTTTACAGTTTTTGCTAAAGTTGAGTAAGATTGAGAAACTTGGCGGTTCAGGATTTTTTTTAACAGACTGCTCAGCGGAGGTGTGGATAATTTTCTTATATTAATTTGATGGATGTATGTACTTTTGTGACTATAATATTAGCGGTGAATTTTGGTGGAGTTGATTTTTTAGACTTTGGTGTTAAAGAATAACTTTTCAATATTATTTGAAGTTTAAAGGATTGGATATTCAGTATTTGTGAAAGTTAAATGAAACATGATGCCATTTACTACATTTGAATCAAACTTTTGAAGAGATAATTCTTTTAGCTTTACCAGTGATTACTAATGTAACATTATCAAAAAAAAAAAAAACGCTCTTTTATAGTACTCTTAAGTTCATAAAACCTTAGATATTATTTTTGCGTGTGCAGTATCTAGAAAGAACAATATAACGTTTTGCTACTTTATATGAAAAACCTCATCATATATCAATCGGAAAAATTGTAAAGGTAAAAGATAAATTGCACATGTATAATTATGTAATGGAAAAGTTCAGTTAGTCTTTTTTAAAAAAAATTCTATCGTGTTCAGATATTTTTATCTTATTTAAATACTTTGGAAAATTGGTGCGCTACATATTGGTGAAAAAAATCATATAGTTAGCAAATTTCTCTTTAAGAAAACATAATTAATACACAAGTTTTTTCTATTGTACAGGCTTCTTAGCTAGTAATAAATGAAGAAGGGAATGTGCAAGTGAGATGAACTCTTGGATGCATAGCAGAGTAGGAAGGAATAAAATAGTGTTGCTCGTACTTACCTTTTTAGCCTTTACTATGTCCGGGGCCATCTCAAAAAAGCACAATCTGCTTCGGTCTCCTGATTTGTCAGTACTCTCTTGACAAAAAAATTTCTTTCCAAAATCTCTCAACTCATCATTTATCCAAATTCTATTACGATCCACCATGATGATCAAGGATTTATTGATAAGGACGTCAATTTGGATTTCGGAAAAAAATTCACAAGCTTTCCACATATATTGCATTAGTTATTTTCTTGTCAACAAAGAAACATGCAATGTCCAGAAAAATTTGTTTTGCCTCATATTTAAGTGCATCATATCTTAACATTATCCGCCGTGGGATGCACACCTCTTCATCTTCAAGTCTTCGTGGTGTTCTTATGTTACAACTGTTCGTTCGTACTATCAAATCTTCACGGTTTCGAATAGAATAATGTAATTCCTTGATAGCAGTCCCAGATAGATCCAACTCAGTCAAACATCCTAACTTCCCAACAGCATATGGCAACCCATTTAGACTCGTACAATTCACCAAAGACATGTACTCAAGAGCCACTAGCTTTTCGATTGCCACCGGAAGTTTAACTAATCTTGTATCTTCCATTACTAGCCTTGACAAATGTTTTAGATAACGGATCGATTTTGGCAAATAACGAACACTAAAACAGTGGACCAAGATTAGCTCTCTCAGTGCAGTTAGACAACCAATTTCCTCGGGCAACCCTCCAAGATGCGGACACCATTTGATTTTCAAGTAAATCAACTGCTCTAATTTGCCAACCGAGGGATCAATTTCAGCCAACTTTGGGAAATCTTTCAGAATCAATCTCTCCAAGCTAATTAATTCATAGAAGGGAGGTGTTTTGATTAAGGATTTAGATCCCACGAGATGCAAAACTTTCAGTTTACTTGCCACCTACAAAACAACAACCTACTTTATGCATTGCAAAATACGTGCATGTCATCATATATTCACACAATTAGTTGAAAGAGTAAATGAGGTGCAATTCTACCATCATTTCGACCCATCCACTCCATTCTTCTATGATGATATTCCCTGAAAGCTTGAGAGCAACTAAGTGATTTAGCACAAAATTGTTTGCTTGAAGTTTTGGAGGACAATTTTGCCAACAAAGCCATCTTAGTGCTGGCAAAATATCTTCAAAGTTGCCAGTGAAGTTTCCTCCATCCAATTCAAGAAATCTCGCGTTTATGAGATTCGCAAAATCTTCCCGTGTAAAATTGTGTCTTTATCTCCATAGCGTGAGTGCTACCACATTTTCTGTCCCCTGACCATACCAAAATGAAGTTAATAACCACTACCCATCATAGGAATCCCCTATTTCATTCCCTGTGAAATTACATACTATGCAAATTGAAGTTGAAATTCATAATTGCGCGCAGAGTAATTATGTTTTGTGGGTTGCAGAGTAATTATGTTTTATGGGTTAATCATAGCCTATGTTATTTTTGGGGCTTAGCCATGGCCATTGTAGTTTTCAGCTTTATAACCTAGCGAGTTTCACCATAGCGTTTGGTAATTCGACTTTATAATTATTAAATATAATTTAATATTTCTTTATTTTTTGAAATCATGTTTACTTGATGATGGTATTCATGCTTTTATTTGAATAAATATAGAACTTCCGTCACTCCATCCCCACAGGGACATAGAACCTATTTTGTTGGAACTACTATTCCAAATCATATAAGATATTCATATTATAATAATGATTGTATTTGATTCCATGGAAGTGATGTTTGCAACTTCTGAGTTAGTAATCAGCTTACATGGTCGTGAACTGATCTCTCCACCGGATTTGTTAATGCTGAGTAGGTATATTCACAATAACTGAGTAGTTACTAAATTTGAGTCAAATTTTTTAAGAGAGGATTCTTTTAGCTTTATCGGACATTACTAAGGTAATCTTTTCAAAAAAATACTTTTTCATAATACTCTTGTGACCAAGCAATTTTCCTTCTGTTCGAACGTGCATTATCCAAATTCAGCAAGATAGATTTTGCTACTATATATATACACACACCCCTCATCGTATATCAATCAGAAAAAATTACAAAGTTAAAATATGAATTATATGATTATGTAGTGGAAAAGTTCAAGTTATTTAAACCCAATAATTATGTTATTTGAATAATTTTGAAGATGGATGCACTATTTATTGGTGAAAAAGAATCAGATAATTAACAACTTCTCTTTCAAGGAAACCCATAGTAAATTCCCTAGTTTTTTCTACAACACGAACTTCTTAGCTAGAGAGATGAACTCTTAGACGCGTAGTTGTGCAGGAAGGAATGAAATAGCATTGTTCTTACTTACCTTTTTAGCTAGTACTATGTCTAGGGCCATCTCGAGAAACCACAATGTACTTCGATCTCCAGGTTTGCCGATACTTTCTTGACGAACAATTTCCCTTCCAAGATCTCTCAACTGCTCATGAATCCATATTCTATCATGATCAACAATCTTGATCAAGGACTTATTAATAAGGACGTCAATTTCGACTTCCGGGAATAAGTCACAGGCTTCCCACATATACATTGCATTAGTTATTTTCTTGTTAACAAAGAAACATGCAATGTCCAGAAAAATTTGTTTCGTCTCATGTCCAAGTGCATCATAACTTATCTTTAACTTCCGTTGGACTTTTTCGTGAGGTATTTCCTTCAACTTCTTCAGTGTGCTTTTCCACTTTGTTTTACTTATGGTATGAAGATGTGAACCTATCACCTCAACAGCCAATGGAAGTCCTCCAGTGAGGGTGACAACTTCTCTTGAAAGATCATAAAGATCAAATAGAGCCGAATCTATGCTGATAGCAAGCTTCTTGAAAAGTTGAAGAGCATGATCAAAATGCATTTCCTTCATTTCGTACAGAAAATTTTTTCTATACCCGGTTAAGATATTTTCCTCCAATCCTTCTGCCTTGATCTTAGGAAAAACACATTTATCTCTAGTTGTAATGATGATCCTACTCCCTGGACCACATGAAGTACAATGCCTCGCTAGTTGCATAAATTGGTCATTTTCATCCATTCCATCGAAAACAAGTAAGACTCGTTTGCTAGGTAATCTATTTTTTATCATACTGTTCACATCCTCAAGATCAAAGGTTTTAGGAAGCGAGAAATTGAAAAGATCTGCTACCAGTTTCCTTTGCATTTTTACAATGCCATGGCATGGAGATGACTCCAGGATGTTTGAAAGGAAGGAGTGACCTTCAAATCCATAAAATAGTTCATTGAAGATTGCCTTGGCAAGAGTTGTCTTTCCAATGCCACCCATCCCATGGATTATGACAAATCGTACATCACCAGTATCGGCATGATTCAACAATTTCTCTATATCTTTAATACGATCATCAATTCCAACTAGATAGGTGGGCAAATCTCTTTTTCTTATTATGATCATCTGTGATACCTTTTTAATGACATCGTCAATGACCTCGCCTTGCCTGCCATATTCACGAAATCATTGCACATGAGACTATACATAAGCAATTAGAATTTCAAATAGAAACCAATAATTTATATCTAGCATGCCAACATGTATTTTCCATTTGGTACTCACACTATATGTACATAAATCGCTCATTCCACAAGTACTGATATGGCTTCTCATACGGCCCCAAAGAGTTTATCTAAACAGTTTGAATGACAGATATATCGCATTTGAAACAATCACTAGCATTTTACTCTGGGAGTTTATCAGCATGTAGATGGCCTTAGCCTAACAGTAGAAAATGATGTATACAAACATGTGTGCTTGTGGGCACTCCTCTTCTAAGGCTCAATTGTAAGGGCCAATAAATGAATAGATAGATAAATAAACAAAGGCGGTGTCAATACCTTTGATCTTTCATATGCCACCCTTTGATTCTAGCCACCGTGGTCAAAGCCTCCTTCCAAGGCTTCACTTCATTGCAGCCAAGGTCCTCCTCATGCTTCGTTAGGGCGCTTCTGTACAGCTCTGTTTCAAGCTTAACATCCCAAGGGTCCACATCATAAAAGATGGGCAGTATCTGTTTCTCCAGGGATTGGCCATAGCTCTTCACCATGTGTGTCAGCTCTCAGAGGCACCATCTACTCGAAGCGTAATTTTTGGAGAAAATAGGAATGTATATGTGAGAGTTTTCTACTGCTCGCAAGATCTCTAAAATCTTTTCGCCCAGCCGTAACTCTTCGTCGTCCCTAAAAATATGGATTCCTGCCTTTCTCATGAACACATAGAGGCAATCGGTGAATGTGTTGCGAGTGTCGGGTCCTCGAAAGCTCAAGAACACGTCGTAGTCGCCTCCTATTGCGGTTCCTGAGTTGGCCTCTCCTCTCGCCATGTAGCGACACAGATCGATGCTACTTCTTTTTTGAGGTGGTGCTTGAGGAGATATCTACAGCCAGCGGCGCACGATCAAGATGAGTTGCGGCTTACACTCTTTTTTTTTCGCTTATGGTCCCTCATTGAAGCGTCGCCCGACCCTAATACCTGAGCACTTGACCCAAGTCGAGGATCCGAACCCGGCGACGGCGAGGGATCCAATTGCAGGAGGACGCTTCCGAGGAACTCTCCAAAAGAGTGGTGGTCCTCGCTTGCGCGTCCACGGCCGAGGGCGGCACATGCGACGTGAACCCTGGTCGGGAGGAAAGTCTCTGGTGAGTGTTGCGACTCGAAGAGGAGCGAAACCGCAGAGAGAGAGAGAAAGAGAGAAGGAATTCAGAGAGGAGCGAGAGAACCGAGAGCTTTGCTGGGTTTCTGATGCTGAAATGACCAAGGCAGACTAGGCTTTGAGCCTTCCAAAAGGCCAGCTTTCTCTTATGGAGGTTTACGAAAGAAATTCCTAAACGCCCAATTTCAGCCCAATTTCAGCCAAAGGGGCTTTGGCTTGGTAAAGCCCGTCCCAATTGCAGACTAAGATTAATAGTGAGTCAAGGCCTCGGCCTCCCACGAATTATCATTGTAAAAACAGCAATAGCTAGTGAATATCGAGACACCAGAGACGGTAAGTTCTATCAAACTCTTTCGAATGTCCTAATAATCATAACTTTCCATAAGTTATTATAAATTTCTCTTTTTCCTTTTATTTTGTAACTTATAATCCTTAATAGTTCGCAAGTTTAAGGAATCCATTGAAAAGTAACTATTATTGTATGCTGTAATTTTTTTTCCTTGATAAAGGATAGATTGACAATTTTACAATTATTTTCCCTCTTCTTCCATAAAAGCCGATCGACGTTTCAATAATTTTGCTCTCCTAACTAATGTCTCTAATTGCTCGGGAACAGTTCTATATTTTCACACACAAGACTAGAGAATTTTCCTGTTAAGAAAGTTAGCTTCTTCCAATCACTCATGCTCAACAACATTGGTCCGATAGCGCCTGCACTTGAGGAACCGCACACCGGAAAAAGAAAAGGAGCTGGTCCATGCATCCATGCGGGGCTCCAGATCCCCATCCGCAAATCAAAATCAAAAGGACGGAAAGAAAATATAATTAAATTTTACATGATGAAAACTCGTCGAAGATTGAAGATCATCATCGCCATCATCCATCAAATGAAAAGAAAAAGCCATAGAAAAGCCCATAAGCGACGACCCCTGATAACCAGACACTCCCACCATCTTGCACATCGCACCGAAGATATAGAAACACAGCGCACCAAATCGAAACATTTGATGAAGAACCGAAATCGAAACCGAGAGAGAGAGAGAGAGAGAGAGAGAGAGAGAGAGAGAGAGAGAGAGAGAGAGAGATTACCTAAGAGTGAGCTGATTTATGGCAGACCGACAATGGTGAGGCCGCAACCCGTGAGACCGAGAGAAAGGCTTCAAGCGATAATTGAGAGAGAGAAAGATCGGGTGGCGCTGCTGGAGAAAATCGAGTGAGAGGCCAGATCTGACAAAGCGCCGCTCAATAGACTTTTTATATATATAGAAAGAGAGAGGCCAGATCTGAAAGATTGAGGGTGAAATGAGAAAGAACTGAGAAAGTATTGGAGAGACTCGACTTAAAAGTGTTGAGGTTTCATTTTGAACTGGTTTTGAGCCGGTTGTGGCTGTTGGCTATCACAATATATACAAGCAAATCTTTCACCTAATCAAAGTTTCTGAGAAAAATATACATTACTATGTATAGAATCTTCAAGTAATCTGTATTATTTCTCACCTAAATATGTATTACATTTCTAAAAATTGAGAATAACGACTTATTAGACTGAATTTCAAAAAACACGGAATACATGCCCAACAAATGCATGGTGTCTAACTTTGCAGCTCACAAAATGTTGATATCGTAAACGGGTCTGTTGACACCTAATTTTGGCAAATCTAGGGAAATAAAAAATAAAAATCGCATTAGAACGAATAAAAATGGAAAAATGGAAAAAAACAAGGGAAAATCGATTTGATTGATTATGCATGGAAGTTTGAAATTCTGATGAATATTCAGATTTTGATAAATGTAGATGCAATTTAAAAATCAGGTGAATAAAAGGCAAGGATTTCGATAAAATGGAAGGAATCAAGCAAAATTGAGCTAATTGTGAAATCACGCTCCGATTTGCAGCCTTAATTTAAAGCAACAGAAGATGGAAACTTGAAAGTTGCCATGGAAAGCGGCCGTCTGGAAATCACTATAAAAGAGAGACATAAATCTCGTGACAAGGGAGAGTGAATACAGAGAGCAAAAAAATTCGAGAGAGAATTCGTGAGAAAAAAAAGGCTCTTTCTTCGTTCGTTGAAAAAGAAAACACAAAAAAAAAAACGAATGGGAAGAAGGGTTTCTTTTGGGGTCATTTCTGAGGAAAAAAGGGCCGCAGAAGACTTTCCCCTGCTGACCATAGAGGAGACAATGACGTGAATAGACAGGAAGAGGTGAGCTACTGTTCATCTTCTTCCTCACAAGTTCTCCCACTGCTGCGACCAATCCTCTGTGCCGCTGGTTTCATCGCATCATTGCCGTTTCCCCGAGTCGGCCGCGTGCCAGCCGCTACCGCAATCACTATCTCCGCCCATGCCTGCACTGGCATCCCCTGCCGTACGAGACACCGACCACCACCGTGCTAGCGCCACCCCCTCCCGTCGCCAGCAGCCCACGAGCACCTACACCTACCAATTCGCCTCTGCCATGTCTCCACAAGCACCGCCGCCTTGTTGATCTGCCCGCGACAACCAGGCATCTCCTCTCGCTGCTCACCATCGCGGTAGTTGCTTGAGCCCGCTGCTCTGAGCTCGAGCCATACGCCGTTGCTGCCCTGCCGACACCTGCATCGCTCCTCGTTGTCCGACGACGCTCGTCGCGCGACCGCCTATGACCTGCTTGCCTATCCCGCTGCTGCTCTGTTCAGTTGTAGCTCGCGCTACCACCGGAGCTCCCCCTCACCTGTGAAGCCTGTGCAACCTGCAGCTGCCGCGAACGCCATCCTTGCCCAAGCACCAGCCAGCAGCAAGCCGCACCTCAGCCCGTGTTGCCTCCGCTCCACCCGCGCTTCACCCACTCGCCGAAGCCGTCGTGCGTCGCTGCTCCCACCCCTTTCCAAGTCCCCCTTAAGTAGTTTTTATTTTTATTCTTATTCTTATTCATTTCATTTCATTTATTTTATTTATTTATTTAAGTTTAGTTATTTAAATTGGAACCTTTGGTGTCAATATCCATTTCATGAATCTTGTAGGCTTTGACTGCAGGGGCTTTGCCCAAAATTGTTGTAATTATTAATTTGATCCGTAATATGTCGGATTATTTTTTTAATTATATTAATTTTAGGGCTTTTTGATAGTATTTTAATTGTTAAATGATTATAATTATTAATTTGCTCTATAAGACTTCGGATCAAATTTTTAATTATTTTGATCTTTTTTTATATGTCGTGATGTTTAGGGTTCGAGTAATCGTGAGTTTAACCCGTGAGACAACGGATTATTTTTTTCGATTATTTTAATTCTTTATTTGATGAATATTTTGATTAGTTTAGATATAATGTTTATTTGATAATTGCTTGTCTTGGAAAAATATTAAAAAAATATAAAAATAATAAAAATCAAAATCTCGCATCATAGCATGTAGGTTTAGTAAATTAGGATTGCATTTTTAGGATTACATTTTTTTTTAGGATTGCACGTTTGGATAGATAATTTTTTTAATAAATTAGGATTGATTTTTTTTATATAAACAGACTTTTAAATAATGTTGGCACATCTTGATTATATCTTTTCTCTAAAAAATATTTTTCTAAGATAGGATAGGGTTTAAGTCAAATTAATCCCTAAAATAAATTAGAAAATTATTCATTTTAGATAGTTTAATTAGGGTTTTTATTAATTCCGAATTTCAATAAAAAAATACAAAATATTAGGTGCATGTTAATCGGTTTGCATAATAGGTTCATTTAATTAGAATTTGTTTGTTAGTAAAATTAGGTCATGTAGTTAAAATGCATGTTTTATAAAAAAATTCTAATTTCAAGAAAACCAAAAAAAAAAAAAAAAACAATTGCTTGCTTTGTGTGTCTATTTCTTTTGATGCGATATTTATTTATTTATTTTTTTCATTGAATGTTTAATAGTGAATGAGCATCTGTGTGGTCACCATATTTGCATGATAGTAATTTAGGTTAAAATAAATCTTAGCCGCCTATAAAAACATTTTTTTGAAAATTAAAAGAAACGGTACCGAAAGGGCATTAGAGAAGTGTAGTGTAACCAAGTCCCCGTACCCTTAGTCTCTGGTTCGTAGGAGTAAAATAATTCTTTCATTATTTTACTTAGGTGTCTAATCGACCTACCATAAACTGATTAGCAGCGACTCCTAGCAAATAATTTTTTGCCTGCTAAATATTTGAACCTTAAGTCGCGAATTGGTATGGGCTTAGGAGAGCTCGAGCTAAGTTTAAAGACTTAGTAGTTCATTAACCTAAACTCTAGGTGGTGCACCCGAAATTTTAGGTCACGACAGCTTGGCGACTCCACTGGGGACTTGTGTTTTAACACTTAATGGACTTAGGCCAATTTTTTTTTTTCTTTTAAAAATGTTTTTGTTTGGTGGCAATGACACCAAGTATGTCCCTAACATTTCTAAGTAAATGTTCTTGCAGATGGGAGGTATAAGGGGAGTAGTTTTTGCTAATCCTTGTCTTACAGGAAGGTGTGGGGATGAATGATTTTATTTTTCCTGATTAGAAGTGTTGTTCGCATTTAAACTATTTTGCATGTTTTATTGCTTTTAGCACTACACTATTGCACACACAACCTGTGGCCAAATTTAGGCTACGATAGGATTTTTAGGATGGCGTTGAGAATGATGTTTCATCAAAAGCGAGAGTGCTATGTAGAGGTTGACCTTCTCTTCCTTGAAAGTTTTTCATGGTGTCGACTGTGTTTGTCCATATCCGCGAGACTGCGTGATTATTGGGCATTCCATTCAACTGAGCCGAAATTAAGATGACCTGACACGTTAAATGTGAGGTTGCAACGGTCAGATCATCCTTTTAGCTCTACTTTGTTAAGTCGTCTAGATAGAAATTGAGCCTCACACTTCATGCGTGTGTCTATGTGATTGTCATCCCTTTCCGGTGAAAGTGAGCTGTCTAAATTCTTACTTCACAATTTACTTACTTTATTGCAATTTTGTCGATCCATGACAATAGGTTTCATCGTCAGTCTTGTTTTATATGCGATGGGGAAAACCGATGTACAATTCATTTCCACTCCTAAAAAAGAGCTCAAAATGTGGTTGAACCAGTTAGATCAAGATGGCCAGAGGTATGTGAAAGCCAGGATCACCCGACTTCTCCCATTGTTAGAGATCAACATCCACTCTAGTATTATACAGGCGCTGCCTCACTTCTGGTGTCCACAAACTTCCACCTTCATATTTGGTGAGTACGAGCTAACTCCAACACTAGAGGAATATAATGTTGCCATTGGAATGTCCCTAGAAAAGGAACTTGTTAGGCTGCCTATCAATATCGATTCTATTTATTAATTATCACAATTTTTAGAAATCGAAGCCGAAATGGTAAGGAAGGTTGTCAAAGCTAATTGTTATGCATGCTCATTTTCATTTTTGGAAGAATGTTTTGCAAATCAATCAATGATTTCAAAAGCTATGATTATCATGTTAGCATTTTTTGGGCTAATCGTTTTTTCTTATAAAAAAAATGCCATTAATCCTTCAATTTCATGGGTGGTTAATCGTGTTTACGGGTTAAATTATGTCAATATGGTTTTAGCTAAAACATTTTTATAATTAAATGGTTTCGTCATTAAACCGTTTCAAACAAAATGAAGAAAAGACCATGCGTGCCCTCCCCGAACTTTTGCAAATATGGTTTTTCTCACACATAAAAGGTTTTGGGCACCTTATGAAAGAAACAATTTAAGATTGATGATTTAAGGCACCTCATACAAAAATTTGTGGTCTTGGAACGTTTTTCCCCAAATAAACAGTACGCCCGTTGGATTAATTTTTTGAAAAATCCTAATCCTAAGGCATTCCTATGGTATACTAAATGGCTCCATGTTGAGGAGGCTCGTTTCTCTCACAAGTATGATGAGCTAATCCCGTTGCTGGGCCTTTCTAGTGCTACTTCTTATTACCCATATAGGGTGGCCCGTCAGTACAAAGCTCTTCAAGAAGTTCCTCCGCCTCTCAAGACAGAATTGTTCCAAGTTTGTTTTGTTCGTATAGACGATGACTACTTCAACGAGATCCAGATGATCATTGCTGCATGGAAGGAATGGCATCTAGAGAAGATTTTGGTGCCAAAGACACTGAAAGGCGAGGAGGAGATCCACCATGCGTCGGCATTTTACATCCAACAACACGGGATTCCTGATGCCCTACATCCAATGGTCCTTGATGTGACTAAGAAGCCCACTCAGCGAGCACAAATTGAGCATCTTAAACGGAAAGTGGAAATGATTGAAGCTAAAAATAAAAAGCTTCGCAAGGCGTTGGGATCTCGAAAGCATATAAGATGAGATTTTTTGAATTTTGATTCTTAGTTCAATGTCTAGGGACCTTGATTTCAATTTTCAATTCAATGTTTTCAATTTCTAGTTCAATGTTTAAGGACTTGGATTTCAATTCTTAATTCATTGTTAGAAAGTTTGGTTCAATGTTTCAAATGAATTTTGAATAAAATTAGGCAATTAGACCATTGTCATGAGCCATTTTCCTATCTTGTCATTGGTTCTTACATTACCTCTTTTCCCCTTAGGTGACAACGGATCCGCCACGCTCGCCCATTGTTACTCGATCATGAGCTAAAATGGCCGACCAAACCGAAATGCGCGATCGTATTTCCACCATGGAAGATCAACTCCAACAGTTAACTGCCTCTATACAGCTTATAACAGCTGCTGTATAGAGGCAGTTAACTGTTGGTGAATCTGAATCCTGCACCCGCTCTCCCTGAGATAGTAGCCTAGAAGCAGGCAAATAGGGCCCAAATGAGTGATGACGACATGCCGAAGTTGGAAGATGACCTGGTCCTTGTTGGAAAGGCTAAGCTTGGTAGCGTTCCCAAGACAGAGCAGGATGAGCGCTTTGCGAAACTGGAAGAGAGAGTGAAACAACTGCAGGAGTCACGGAGCTTACTCCCATTCGACCTCTCGGTTTATGAGAAGGTCAAGATGCCAAGCAAGTTTAAGATGCCAGAGTTCGAGAAGTATGATGGTACTTCTTGCCCAAAATCTCATTTGCAAATATACCACGTACGCATGGCCTAGCATGTCAAAAATGAGCCCCTCATGATCCAATCATTTCATGCGAGTTTGACCGGGCCCGCACTGAATCGGTACATAATGAAGAATGTGAACCTCCTTGATACTTGGAACGAAGTGGCTGACGCGTTCCTCAAGCAGTATAAGTTTAATATGGACATCGCACCTTCCCGAGAAGACCTTGAGCAGATGGAAAAGAAGAGGAGCGAGTCATTTAAGGAATACGCTGTGAGGTGGAGAAATCTGGCGGGTCAAATCACTCTTGAGCCTACTAACAATGAGTTGACAAACTTATTCGTCAAGACTCTCCCGTCTGAGTTCCGTAACTAAATGGCCAGCACGTACGTCGAAAACTTCAATTAGCTTATTCCTGTGGGAGAACAAATCGAGATGGGGATAAGGGAAGGATGGTTTTCCAGAGCCATCAAGTAAAAGATTCTCTACCAAGAAGGAGAAAGAAGCAGCCGTGGATGTGAATGTGGCTTATAACCAAGAAAGTATCAATCGTGCCCCAGCTATCCAGATAAATCCAAGGTAACAACAAACTGCTGGTCGTCAATCATTTGCCCAAGCAAATAATAGAAGGCAGTTCTCTTCTCTCCTTGGATCTTCATCCCAAGTGTTGGCAATCCTCTGAAAGAAAGGTATGCTTACTAGCGAACCAACGCGCCCTAACCGCGAAAGCATTTGTAGTTACGACTTGACAAAGAAGTGTGACTACCATAGCGGTGAATTGGGGCATTCAACTGATGAATGTTTCACCCTCAAGCACCGGATCCAAAACATCTTGGACACGAAGGCCTTTTCGTTTCAAACTACTCGGCTGAATGTCCAGAAAAATCCGTTACCAGAGCATGAGGGTAGGGTGAATGCTATTTTCAAACATGACACCGGTCGAATCAAGAACTCGACGGTGCACGTGGCGGATGCTTATAATGGACTGGTGAGAGCTGGATATTATCCAAATCATGAGGATGCTCCCCTACCATTGATGAAGGAAAGAGTTGCCAAAATGGTGGATGACGGCATCATCGTGTATGCCGACCGTAACTGCATAGTTTCTACTATTTCCCATATCATTATCGATTGGGAGGAAGAGCAGGCTGCGCTTGATGCCGACAGGGGAGAAATAGATCCTTCGCTCATAGACATGCTCCCACTAGAAGATGCAGAATTGTCTGTCGAGATCCCCGCATCCGAAGAAGGGATAGTAATCGAAATGCCTCAGCCTTATGAATATGTCAGCAATAAGGTAGTGCCTTGGTCCTATGACCTAGATGTTGACCTAGTTACAAGGTCTGATCGAACTTATGTTCAAACTAGCACCCAACTGACAAAGCCTGTCATTGACGAAGAGGTAAAGGAATTTCTGGCTGTGCTCAAAGCAAATGAGTATAATGTGGTTGACCAGTTACGAAAGATGCCAGCTCAGATTTCTTTGCTCTAGCTCTTGCTAACGTCTCCTACGCATCAGAAGTCTTTGATGAAAGTGCTGAGTGAAGTTCACGTACCAGAAATGATCGAGACAGACAAGTTAGAGGAGTTTGTGGGATCGATTCTCCTCAATGACATGATCGCTTTTTCTCATGAGGAATTCCCTCTTGAAGGTAGGGGGCATAACAAGGCACTCTACATATATGTTAAACACAAGACTTCCCATATGTCTCGGGTGCTTATTGATAATGGGTTCGCCTTAAACATATGTCAGTTGGCCACTCTTCATCACCTTAAGATAGACCCATCCAGGATACATGCTGCGAAGACGTCGGTGCGAGGTTTTGATGGGACAAAAAATGAGGTGATTGGGGAAATCCATCTCGATGTGCAAATAGGGCTAGTCGTCTTCAACATTCCCTTCCAAGTGCTGGACATCCCTACTGCATTCAATTTCCTACTAGGTCGTCCTTGGATACACACTGCTGGAGTGGTGCCTTCAATTCTACATCAAGCTGTGAAGTTCGTGACCAAAAGAAAGCTAGTCATTGTGTATGGCAAAGAAGACTATTGAATTTATCAGGAGACAGCTATGCCCTATGTAGAGCTAGATTTCGAGTTCGAATCAAGTTACCACTCATTTGAGTTGGTGTCCACCATACATGCTTCTCGAAGTTCATCACCGCCCACTCTTGAAGTTTCAGATGCTGCCCTCATGGTGGGAAGAGTGATGGTTGGGAATGGCTTTGTTCCTGGCAATGGTCTTGGAAGAAATGGTCAGGGCATTCAAAACCCCATTGAAGCCCCTCAGAGGTCCCGTTCTGCTGGATTAGGGTACCATGGAAGAGGTGGAGAAAGTTCTGGAGGACGAAGACAGGAAAGGCAGAACCCGTCACCTGACCAAAGACGAGGGAGGCAAAACTCACTACCCCCAAACATTCGCGAGACATTCCCTGGTCCTCCCATAATGATGCAAGATGAAGCATAAGTGATGGACACCCTAGGGCAGCCAAGTTGCAAATTTGACTATTTGGTGAAGTATTCGGCTCCTCCCAGCTTTTATATTGGTCCACGCGACATAGTTTCAGATGGATGGGGTGGTATGGATGATTTGACACCCCTGAGGACAAAGAACCCTGATGATGCACTGGAAGGAGTTACAAGCTTGTTTGATGACCTCATCATAGGAGCCATTGACGAAGGACCCCCAAAAGAGTTGGGCTTTGGCCCACAAGAGTAACTCTTCTACCGCTTTTGCACATTCCCCTGCGTGGGAATTTTTATTGTTTTTCCATTCTATTATTGTAATTGATTGATGAATTTTAATAAAATTACAAGTTTTATTTTGAGGGCATGATGAGGTATACCAAACTAGCCCGGTGATGATATCCAGCTAATAGAATAAAAGAAAAATCCAATGAGGATTTTGAGGCCTGGGCTTCATCATGTTTTCTTGTGTTAAAATGTTTTAAAAAAAATGCATTTGCAAAAGAATTTCAAAAAAATAAAATAAAAATAAAAATAAAATATGATTTACCCTGTTTGTTTTTTTGATCATTCTACTTCCTGTTTAAGGGACAATCATATAGTATGCAAAAGTGTGGAAATGGCCAAATCCAATGCAACGAATGCTGACAATGATGATCCCAAAGACTTGATCGAAGACTCCATTAAGGTGCAACGTAGCTGGGAACAACATGAAAAGGCCAATGCTCTTACATCCGAGCATATCATCACTATTAATTTAGGTGACATTGAAAAAGCCAAAGAGGTGAAAATTGGGGCAAATTTCCCCAAAGATGAGGTCGAATGCCTGATTAAGCTATTGAAGGAATATCATGATGTCTTTACATGGACCTATGCTGACATGCCTAGTTTAGACCCGTCAATTGTTGAGCATTGCCTACCTACTAATTCGAACGTTTCACCTAAGAAGCAGAGGTTGCGGAGAACTAAACTCGACCTCTCAAAGAAGATAGAGGAAGAAGTGATGAAGCTTTTGAATGTGGGATTCATTGAAGTCTCACAATATCTTGAATGGGTGGCTAACATCGTACCGGTGATGAAGAAGGATAGTCGAGTTCGAGTTTGTGTTGACTATCAAGATCTGAACAAGGCTAGCTCGAAGGATGATTTCTCGTTACCACATATAGATGTCCTTGTGGATAGTACCGCTGGTTTTGAACTATTCTCATTTATGGATGGTTTTTCCAGGTACAATCAGATAAGGATGAATGAGGAAGACAATGAGAAGATTGCATTTATCACCCCGTGGCGAACCTTTCATTATAAGGTCATGCCCTTCGGACTCAAGAATGCAGGGACAACCTACCAGCGAGCCATGGTAGCATTATTTCATGACATGATGCACCAGGAGATTGAGGTCAATGTTGATGATATGATTGCAAAGACCCGACCTAGAAGAAGCCACATCGAAACCTCGAAGAAGTTGTTCGATCTACTCCGTGAGTTCAAGCTTCGTCTAAATCCCGCTAAATGCGTGTTCGGAACAACATCTAGTAAATTACTCAAATTCATTGTGAGCAGTAAAGGGATTGAGATCGACCCATCTAAAGCTAAGGCCATATGTGAGTTGCAACCTCCGTCAACGATGAAAGAAGTTAGGAGCCTTTTTGAGAGATTGAATTACATCGCTCGATTCATTTCCCAACTTTTTGAAACTGCCAAGCCATTCTTCAAGCTCCCAAAAAGAATGCACGAATTAACTGGGATGATGAGTGTCGAGAAGCGTTCGACAAGCTGAAGCAGTACTTGATGAATCCACTAGTTCTTGTCCCACCCTCGCCAGGGCATCCTTTGATTCTCTACCTCACTATTCATAGTGAGTCATTGGGTGTAATGTTGGCTCAGGATAGTCCTGTTGACAGAAGAGAACGAGCTATTTATTACCTGAGCAAAAAGTTCACTGCATCAGAACTGAAATATTCTGATACTGAAAAGACCTGTGCTACGCTAGTGTGGGTATTGCATAGATTGCGACAGTACACGCTACATTACCAGATGTTCCTCGTGACTGAGAACAATCCTATCAAGTACTTACTTGATCGGCTAGCTTTGGTGGGTAAGTTGGCTAAATCGCAAATTTTGATCTCAGAATTTGATGTGCAATTCATGCCACAAAAGTTGGTTAAGGGTCGACTAATTGCTGATCTATTGGCCGAGAATTCGGTAGTCTCAAATAATGATGATAGTTTCATAGATGAGCGTGTCTTGGTGAGTGAAGATTCATGGACAATGTTCTTCGATGGAGCTGTAAACCTATCTTGTTTTAGTACTGGAGCAGTTATGATATCCCCAAATAGACAACACCATCCGGTAGCTGCAAAATTGATATTCTCATGCACTAACAATGTGGCCAAGTATGAAGCTTGCATTCTTGTGTTTCAAGCCGCAATTGAGATGGGTGTGGCCAAGTTAAAAGTGTTCGGAGATTCCGCACTAATCATATTGTAGACCGTAGGTGAATGGAAGACCAAGGATGCTAAGTTGCTCCCGTACCACGAGTATTTAGAAGATCTGGTAAAGGAGTTCGAGGAAATTTCGTTTAAATATTTGCTAAGGTCTCATAATCAATTTGCAGATGCACTCACAACTTTGTCTTCTATGCTGCAAGTCACTGCTGGGTTAAAGGTGGAGCCCTGAAAATAGAGGTTTTGCCGAAGCCGACTTTTTGTATGATCATGACTGAAGAACCTAATGGAAACCATGGTATTACGATATCATGAATTACATTCAAAAACAGGAATTTCCGGCTGATAGGAAGTACATCACGAAGATGGCCCCAAAATTTTTCGTCAGTGGTGAAAATTTGTACAAGAGATCTTACGATTCAGTCTTGTTGCAGTGTGTAGATATAGCCGAAGCAACTTAAATCATGCAAGAAGTGCACGAAGGAGTATGTGGCCCTCATATGAATGGTCACATGTTAGCCAAGAAGATTATGAGATTAGGCTACTATTGGCTCACACTAAAAAGTAACTGCATCCAGCATGTTCGAAGTTGTCATCGTTGCCAAATTCATGGAAATAAGATAAATGTTCCTCCAACTGAGCTGTACTAGTTTTCCGAGCCATGGCCTTTCTCGATGTGGGGCATTGATGTGATTGGCCCAATCAATCCTAAGGCTTCAAATGGGCATCGATTCATTTTGGTGGCGATAGACTATTTCTCCAAATGGATCGAAGCCACATCCTTTGCAAGTGTCACTGCTCGCAATGTTGCGAAGTTCATCAAACGTGACATAATTGCTCGCTATGGCGTCCCTGAATCAATCATCACTAATAACAGGACAAATTTGAACAACAAACTTGTTGATGGGTTATTTAGCGAGTTCAAGATCAAGCATTTGAATTCGTGTCCTTACCGCCCTCAAATGAACGGGGCTATTGAAGCGGCCAATAAGAACATTAAGAAGATCTTGGCTAAGACAGCTGAGAATTATCGAGATTGGCATGATAGGTTACCCTCCACACTGATGGCGTACCGGACATTGATCTGCACTTCTACTGGGGCAACCCCTTTTGCTCTAGTATACGGCATAGAGGCAGTTCTGCCTGTGGAAGTAGAGATTCCTTCTCTAAGAGTTTTATCCCAAGTGGAGTTGTCTGAGGCGTAATGGTCGCAACAAAGATTTGAGTAGTTGAACTTGATTGATGAGAAAAGACTTAAGGCTCTCTGCCATGGCAAAACATATCAACAGGGAGTAGCCAGATCTTTCAACCGGAAGGTGCGGCCGAGACATTTCACAGTAAAAGATCTTGTTCTAAGGAGGTTGTTACCAATTTTTCCAGATCCTGAGGGCAAGTTTGCTCCAAATTACAGCAACCCAAATGTGGTAAAGAAGGTACTTCCTGGAGGTGCATTGATCTTGGCAGAAATGGTGGTCGTGAGTTTTCCATTTCAGTTAATTACGATGCTACCAAGAAGTATTACCCATGATAGAATTTGCTATGTCATGTTTGAACTACAAGCATTTCTACGATGAATAAATTGCTTCAATGAGTTGAATTGTTCAAATTTGTTGCAAGTCTTACATTTTTCTTCATTGATGAATTGTGTGAGATAAATTGAATGTGTCAAATGGGATACCTTAGAATGATGAAAGTCAAGCCTTATTCCATACACTATTTCATACACTAATCCCCAGTGAGTTGTGTGAAAAAATTCCATGCCCGCAAGGAAAAGGTGATCTCGCAAAAGGTACGTCAACTAAAGTAATGAGAGGCATTCTTTTCTCTATCCCAAACACTACAGATGATCCATTACTTAACCCCTTTAAGCTCTATACACTTATGGAGATTCTTTTTAAATTATCCCTATCAATGATCATCCCACATCGGGACAAATTTGAAATGAATGGTAGGAATCTTCTTGCTCGCACTTGCATAAATCTTCGAGTATTGCTTTCGTAGTGTAACTCGTACGGTAATTTGAAGTGCCTTAGGATGACGAAGAGCGGTTCTTTCTTTATCCTATACACTTTCATCCATTGCATAGCCCACTTGAGCCTATGAATTCATTTCATGTGAAACCCAGTTGGTGATTATCCCCCATACTGGGGCAAGGTAAGAAAAGAACTATTCAAGTAACATGGCTTAGAATGCTGATAAAGGGTGGAGGTAGTGCGAGTCCAAAGAAAATAAGTGCCAAAAAAAAAATAATGGGGCATAAAAAAGCAGTGTGTTTGGTAAAAGCAAGCCCAATGCTCAAAGAGAAAAATCAAATGTTGGTCTCATCCCCAACAAGGAAAAAAAAAAAAAAAAAAGAGCTCAAATGTTGAGGTGTTACAATCAATGAAGTTTTGATATGAAGAGAATCATCGATGGTGAAAAAGAAAACTAGTGGTATTGTCAAGATGATCACCAATTTTGACCCTCCAAACACTTTTTGAGCCTAACGATCATTTCATTTCTCAACCCAAGAACCCAGCCCACGTTACGTCCCTTGTAAAGTCTCTTTTGATTATGGCACTTGAATTAACCTAGGGGTTCAAATGTTTTAAGCATCACTCGAAGAAGTGCGAGCAAGATTATTTCTTTCTCATTTTGCAGGGTTCTTGACTTGTAAACCTAAAGATGATTGCAGAATATTATTCATTCTTCAATAAGCCTCGACTCAAAGAGTCCCCTTTATTAAGCCGTTGACCAGGCCCACATTACGATCCCTATTAAAGACCTCTCAGATTGGTAAAGTTGTACCACTTGCGAGATTGTTCAGACTCTTATTTGGCATGATAACGGTGAGATTGAGTGACTGTCAGATCCTGCGTCAAAGGTCAGGATGAAATGGCCTTTTAATGAGGATGAGAGAAAAGTCATTTCAAACCAAGAGGTCCCTCATTTGACACATCCATGACACTTATGTGTTCAGATTAGAATATTTTTTTGAAATTTTTCCCAATGGAAATTAGATGATGAAAGATTGATAGAAATCATTACGCATGAACTTCATTTGAATTAATGCATGTCTGTAAATCCATATTGCCTCTCCTACAATTATGTTTTGCAGGAGACATATCCCCAAGGAACAGAGATGTTACCAGATAAGTATATCTCTATCCATACTTTAAATACTTGTCATTGCACAGGTATTCCCTCTTGAGTATACCGACACTTGATTGAGTTGCCCCCCCCCCAAAAAGATTTTTCCCAGATTCATTCGATCAAGGTGATCGAAGAAAGGTTCGGGTCTTGGTCAAATGATCTATGCTACAATGCTAACCGACCGTAAAAAGGTATGGGCCCTGAAAAAGCAGTTTCCCCATTTAGGCGACCGTAGAAAGGTACGGGTCCTGAAAAATGTTTTCCCATTTAGGCGATCGTAGAAAGGTACAGGTCCTGGAAAAGTAGTTTCCCCATTCAGGCAACCATAGAAAGGTACGGGTCCTAGGAAAGCAGTCTCCTTACAAAGCCTCGTTACTATTCTAGGCAACCGTAGAAAGGTACGAGTCCTAGACGTGTAACACCAACTATCTTGAGTTACTCTATTCTCCTCGAAGGTAAGTTATTCCAGGTAAGTTCCTTTATCATTTGTATTAGCATTTCCATACATCATATAATTTGCATTTCAAAATGGGATTCATTTTCCCAAAAAAGAAAAATCATTCAGTGCATGTGCATGCGTGGCATCCGGGTTTTCGTCAGACCTCGAATAAGTAACGGCTCGTCACGAGTCGACGAGAGTATCGACAGACTGCGTCATTGGTACCATTTGCAAACACGATTTCATCGTCATCGCCGATATAGCATTAGGCCATCATTTCCTCACCACCCATCATTCCGAAACATCAACTTTCGGAGAGAAATTTCCCATGCACGGCCATGCACACATCTAATACTAGTCCTGAGCGACCTCGCAAATTGACCGGGCTGAAGGTTTATAGCATGCAATGGCCATACGCACGTCCGTAACATTTTCTACATGTAAGAATGAAGCAACCGAAGGTCCACATTCACAACTTCATGCACGATTTTTCTCCTTAGACGGCCATACGAACGGCCTCACAAATGGCTGCATTTTTCGGCCATGCACCTACGTAAAAGTCACCCTCCATCATGCAGCCACATTCATTACTCAACCATGCGAATACATGAAGACATTGAATTTTTCAGCCATGTGCACGTACAAGTAATAGTCAACCAAGAAGAAGAAGTGGACCACCATGCAGCCCATGCACACGTCCCTTTTCTTCATTGGTCAACAATTGGAAGGGATCTTGATCGAGCAGCTACGTAGCTCCCTCTTCGGTGGACAGCAAATGAAGGAATTTGACCATGCTGAAGACAAGTATTCCACTGAGTTGTCCCCTTCGACGACGGCCACCGAGACCTCGCTTTTCCCTTCGTGTAATCGGTCAGCAAAGAGAGAGTGTTGACCGAGAAGGAGCAGCTAAAAGCCACGTCCTTCTCCAGCTGTTGCGTGAAAGCGTCCCTCTCCTTCTTCGGCCAGCGTAGCGAGTGCAAGAGCAAGGAGTCGGACACGTTCCTTGCATGTGCATGCAAGCTGTCCCATTGCCAGCGCCGAATCTCTTGGTTGTCTTCTTATTCGGCTGCCACCGAAACTTTGGATTGTTGACTCATGAAGTCAACAAATGGTGAAGGCAGCGGCAGATGGAGCTGCCCTCATTCTCGAACACCATTTTCCTAATTAGTCAACATACAGCAAACGATCTTCCTTCCTTCTTCTTCGTAGATGCCCAACCTTGCACCATTTTCAGCGACCACTCCAGCAACTTCCCGAACCAAAACCATTGCGCCATTCTGGCCGTACTCCACCGTTAGCCATCGACGTCGCAGCTCGAGTTCTACCGCCACCCCTCTGCCGCAGCAGGACTCGAGAGACCTCGGCTTGTGCCTCACCGCACGCCGTTGTTGCCGTCACCGCTTCTCCTCGCCTCGACTGTAGCTCGTAGCTTGCAGTCCGCTTGCCATCAACGTCTTAGGACTTAAGGCAAGTGAAAGTCTACTAACCTATGTAATGCACTGCCGTTGTTGTCTGATGTAGTGCAGTTAGATTGGCAATACTTGAGTTTGGATGTTGACTTCGAAAATGACCGAATCGATTTGAGGCTAGACTTTCGTGAGTACCTCGATTTAAGCCTTCGATTTTTAGACCAAATGTTGAGGTGGTAGCACCTTGAGGCTTTGTTCGCAAATTGTTTTAGAAAATCTCTTGGATTGCATCAAAATTTATGGGTACTGTGACACCGTACCCAGAAATGTTTTATGTTTTAAAGATTTCTGAAATTTTTATAGAAAACATCTCAAAACCATTGGAGATGGGATTGAGATTTGGATTTGCCAAAGTGCCGATTTCAAATTACTTATGGTTTTGATAAATTGTTTTATTTCAAGCCGTGATGTGCAAGTGCGACTCGAGGCTATTTATGTGGATTTTGAAAAGCATTTGAAATTTAAACGTGAAAATGGATTTATGGATTTGGTATCATGTTTTCGATTTTATGAATTAATTTCATCGATATGAGATTGACCTATTTTAAAGACTATTGTGTTGTAAACCATTGAAAGTTGGGTTGAATTTCGGACTTACTCAAGTTTTCAAGTTTACTTACCATTTTGATAAATGATTTGTCGTAAACCAAGAGAGTGGATACTACTCTCCGATTACTTTTGATGGATTTTGAAATTACTGAAGGGTGAGTTGTGAAAATGGAATTTCAAAAAGAATCCAAAGGATTTCAGATGTTGTTGTTGTTTTGAAAATATTTTGGCATATGATTTAAAGGCCTGTTGTTGTTGTATTGATATGCTTTTGAAAATCTCAGTTTGCATTGTTTGACATCATAAAAGGAGATTTTCAAGGATTCAAAAGGAGTTTTAGATATGGTTGTTGTTTTGAAACTGTTTTTGGCATTCGGCATATCATTCAACACTGAAGATTTCAATGAAAACTCATGAGACTTCCAATGTCATTGCATTGAAAATGTTTTTGGTATTGAAATAAATTAAGATGTTAATGTTGCCATTGGACCCTCGGGTCAACGATGCCCCGGAAGTCGGGAGGCTCGAAGGCTCGAATGAGTGGATGTCCTTTGGATGCCTGGGGTCCGTAGTGCCTCAGAGGTTTTCCCCGGGAGCTTCGGGATGCCCGGTCGTATGATTGTCGGTACGTAAATCCGAAGGGTAGGGGTAACCATTCTCATGGTGCGCCCCGGAGATTCCTCATGATGCCAGATGGGATGCGAGATGCCCGGAGGTGTGACGTAACACGCTCTGGATGCCCCGTGGCCCTAATGGCTGAATGCCAGAGGCTTTCGCGATGCCAGGGTGGGTGCGAATGCCCGGAGGGACGCAAACATTGGTCCTCTGGGGGGTGAAACCTTTTTTAATATTAAATTTAATGGCTCTGCTAAGTGTGTGTGCGTGGTCTGGTTATAGGACTAAATTGTATGGCATGGTATGGGATGTGTCATAACAGTTTGGCCCTATGATCAGGACCTGTGTGACTGAAACGGTGCATTTGGTTTTGAAACTACATTGTCATTGTTTTAAAAAGTTTTATCGATTTGATGCATATTTATTCATCCCTTGATTATATGATTTGTCTATCTTACATGAAATTAGAGAGTGATGGTTCTGCACGATATAGTTTAGTGGCTCTTTTACTGATGGGTGGTTGTATTCACCCCTTTTGGGGACTAACAGTTTCAGACTAGATAAGATGCCTCTGCTGCCTGCACCTCCTGTTGCATTCTACAGGATCCCTATCGACCTATAGTGGGATCAAATGGAGCATAAGGATCCTAACTGGATAGGACTGATATTTGTTCGTGTAAGGGTGAACATGATGTTTGACACCAGTCTTCCTTCCGGACCTATACGTCAAGTGTACATCGTCTTATTCATCCGCAAGAATGGGCGAACTCTAGGGCTACTGCCATCGCCACTAGAGGACGACGACGACGGGGGACCGAGTGGTGTGGAGTGACCGTGGATGGTGAGGCCAGCAGAAGAAGGAATTTTGGATGCCGGCACTGATCGATGGACATTATGTATAGAGCTATTGGAAATGTCGGGTACTTTTGAAGTATGGCCGAGTATAGAAAACTACGGCATTTTAGTGTACCAACTAAAAATGTCCATCTAGTTTATGTAAATAAAAGTGCTCGGCTATTATTTGTAAACGCGTTTAGTTGGTGTGCATCATTTCTGAATATGGGAAAAGGAGATGTTGGATACGCTTCCGCCATATTTTGCGCAGGGATTAATGGAAAAGATATAGACCCCCAGAACTAATGGACTTATTGAAATCTTATGGTATCAGAGTAACCAACTTTCAGGTTAAGTGAAAGGTAATGATATGTGGCGACCCTAACGGATCGGGGGCCATCAGGGAGTGCCACAGCATGATCAAAATTTAGGTCTCAACTTGCCTTTGAAGGCAACTTCTACGAGCTCACCTTCAAAGAGGGGGAGCTGTTGACACCTAATTTTGGCAAATCTAGGGAAATAAAAAATAAAAATCGCATCGAACAAATAAAAATGAAAAAATGGAAAAAAAAAAAAAAAACAAGGGCAAATTGATTTGATTATGCATGGAAGTTTGAAATTATGATGAATATTCAGATTTTGATAAATGCAGAAGCAATTAAAAAAATCAGGTGAATAAATGGCAAGGATTTCGATAAAATGGAAGGAATCAAGCAAAATTGAGCTGATTGCTAAATCACGCTCCAATTTGCAGCCTTGATTTAAAGCAATAGAAGATGGAAACTCGAAAGTTGCCATGGAAAGCGACCGTCTGGAAATCACTATAAAAGAGAGACATAAATTTCGTGACAAGGGAGAGCGAATTCGGAGAGCAAAAAAAATTGGAGAGAGAATTCGTGAGAAAAAAAAAAGGCTCTTTCTTCGTTCACTGAAAAAAAAAAAAAAAAAAAAAAACACAAAAAAAAAAAGGAAGGAAGGGTTTCTTTTGGGGTCCTTTCTGAGGAAAAAAGCAAAAGGGCAAGCATAAGACTTTCCCCTGCTGACCACAGAGGAGACAGTGACATGAATAGAGAGGAAGAGGTGAGGGACGTCCGACAGGTGAGAGAGAGAAAAGAGAAAAAAAAAAAACAAGAGCTACTGTTCATCTTCTTCCTCACGAGTTCTCCCACTGTTGCGACCGATCCTCTGTGCCGCTGGTTTCCTCGCGTCACCGCCGTTTCCCCAAGTCGGCTGCGCGCCCGCCACTGCCACTTCCTTTGTCACCGTCTCCGCCACGCCTACACCGGCGTCCCCTACTGTTCGAGACACCAACCACCACCGTGCCAGCGCCACTCCCTCGCATTGCCAGCAGCCCGCGAGCACCTGCGCCTACCAATCCACCTCTGCCGCGTCTCCATGAGCACCATCGCCCTGTCAATCCGCCTGCAACAACTAGGCGCCTCCTCTCGCTGCTCGCCATCACGGTAGCTGCTCGAGCCGTACGCCGTTGCTGCCTCGCCGACACCTGCAGCGCTCCTCGCCATCCAACGACGCTCGCCACGCTACCGCCTGCAACCTGCTCACCCATCACGCCGCTGCTCCATTTAGCCGTAGCCCACGCTACCACCGGAGCTCCCTCTCACCTGCGAAGCCCGTGCGACCCGCAGCTGCCGCAAATGCCGTCCTTGCCCAAGCACCCGACAATAGCAAGCCGCACCTCAGCCCGTGTTGCCTCCACTCGCTCGCACTTCACCCACTCGCCGAAGCCGTCGTGCGTCGATGCTCTTACCCCTTTCCAAGTCCCCGTTAGGTAGTCTTTATTTTTATTTTTATTCTTATTTTTTCATTTATTTTATTTTATTTTATTTTATTTTATTTTATTTAAGTTTAGTTATTAAAATTGGAACCTTGGGTGTCAATATCCATTTCATGAATCTTGTGGGCTTTGATCATAGGGGTTTTGCCCAAAATTGTTGTAATTATTAATTTGATCCGTAAGATGTCGGATCATTTTTTTAATTATATTAATTTTTAGGGCTTTTTGATAGTATTTTAATTGTTAAATGATTATAATTATTAATTTGATCCGTAAGACTTTGGATCAGATTTTTAATTATTTTGAACTTTTTTATATGTCGTGATATTTAGGGTTAGAGTAATCGTGAATTTAACCCGTGAGACAACGGATTATTTTTATTATTATTTTAATTCTTTATTTGATGAATATTTTGATTAGTTTAGATATAATGTTTATTTGATAATTGCTTGTCTTGGAAAATACTAAAAAATATAAAAATAATAAAAATCAAAATCTTGCATCATAGCATGTAGGTTTAGTAAATTAGGATTGCATTTTTAGGATTACATTTTTTTTAGGATTGCACTTTTAGATAGATAATTTTTGTAATAAATTAGGATTGATTTTTTTTTATATAAACAGACTTTTAAATAATGTTGGCACATCTTGATAATCTCTTTTCTCTAAAAATAGTTTTCTAAGATAGGATATGGTTTAAGTCAAACTAATCTCTAAAATAAATTAGAAATTATTCATTTTAGATAGTTTAATTAGGGTTTTATTAATTCTGAATTTCAATAAAAATACAAAATATTAGGTGCATGTTAATTAGTTTGCATAATAGGTTCATTTAATTAGAATTTTTTTGTTAGTAAAATTCGGTCATGTAGTTAAAATGCATGTTTTATAAAAACATTCTAATTTCAAGAAAACCCAAAAAAAAAAAAAAAAAATTGTTTCCTTTGTGTGTTTATTTCTTTTGATGCAATATTTATTTATTATTATTATTTTCATTGAATGTTTAATAGTGAATGAGCATCCATGTGGTCACCATATTTGCCCGATAGTAATTTAGGTTAAAATAAATCTTAGCTATTTGCAAAAACATTTTTTTGAAAATAAAAAGAAATGGTACCGAAAGAGCATTAGAGAAGTCTAGTGTAACCAAGTCCCCGTACCCTTAGTCTCTGGTTTGTAGAAGTAAAATAATTCTCCCATTATTTTACTTAGGTATCTAATCGACCTACCATAAACTGATTAGCGGCGACTCCTAGCTAATAATTTTTTGCCTCTTAAATATTTGAACCTTAAGTCGCGAATTGGTATGGACTTGGGAGAGCCCGAGCTAAGTTTAAAGACTTAATAGTCCATTAGCCTAAACTCTAGGTGGTGCACCCGAAATTTAGGTCGCGACAGGGTTGTTGAACAACATAAACTTTAAAATTGTTGTCTATGAAACAATTGCAACACTAATTGCAAACGACAATTCCAAAAATACATCGCAGTTGGCTAAGCTTAAGAGTGAGCAAAGGCCTTGCACAAATTTTAATTGGAACACTAGAGATAGGTAGTTCACATTGGATCTTTTGCATCCCCTATCTCTTCATTTACCCCCGTATATGTCTGATAGAAGCATTTGCATCTAATATGATCAAACTGTTTCCGCATGTACCAAAACTTTGACTTAAATTATTTTCCCAAAAACTATCAAGTTTTGTAAATCAGCCTATTTTATGTTGTATTATTAGCCTCAACATAATTGTAATTTGATTTCAACCCTTCTGCTCCTTTCTTTTGTGGCGATATCGCCTGAAAGCCTGAGAAAGACTAGATGATTCATTAGGAAGTTGTTTGCTAGAAGTTCCAGAGGAAGATTTCACCAACAAAACCATCTTATCTTTAGCAAAATTTCCTCAAAGTTGCTAGCAAAATTCCCTCTATTCAATTCAAGAAAACCTCAATGAGATATCCAAAATCTTCAGCTATAAAATTGTGTCTCGATCTCTATAGTGTACATTTCTTGTTCCTCAATGAAAAATAAAAAATTGAATTGTGTCTTTCGACTAGAGCTAGAGGTAAAATCTGTTAACGATTAGATACAACATTGATGTATTTGAAATTGATATTTCTATATTGGGATAAGTACATTATAAATTCTAAACTTGTCACTAAAGTGTAATTGGGTATTAAGACTTTCAAAAAGTATAATCAAATCCTAAAATCTGTCGAATTGGTGCAACCAATTCATTTCGTTAACTCTATCCAATTTGGCTAACAAATAATATTTACATGGTTTTCTCTATTATCTTCTCTCCTATGTGGGATTAACGTCACTAAACCATGAAACGTAAGTCTAAAACGATATTGTCTTGATCCATATATTATTTTTAAGCCAGTTTTTTTATCAAACTAGAGTAATAAATAAAAAGGGGTAAATAATAATAATAATAATAATAATAAAACAACAACAACAACAACTAGGCAAGGCCCTTTAGGCTCTCCTTCGTCGGGACTTGGGTGATAGGCGACGACCCTCGTTCTGAAAGAATTGTGTGCATCATAATAATAAACAACAACAACAACTAGGCAAGGCCCTTTAGGCTCTCCTTTTTTGGGACTTGGGTGATAGGCGACAATCCTCGTTCTGAAAGAATTGTGTGCATCACATTCTATCCTTTACTTGTCTCATTTTATATCTGATAGAAGCATATTGGACTTAATATTCCTGCATATATCAAACTATTTCTGCATATATCAAACTTGACTTATCCCCAAAAATTGTTATGTTTTCAAAAATCAACATTTTTATCCCCCTCTAGATCACATCGTTAGCTATACTAAGTGCTTCTGAAGACGTTGCTCATTCCTTTGAAGTGTTATGTTTTAAGAATATAAAGATCTTTCATAGCTCACAATATTGGTCCGGGTATTTTTTATGGCCAATCAACAACAAGGTCTTTATCTACCCAAAAAAAAAAAAAAAAAAACAAGGTCGTTGAGGAGATTTATATGGCTGGAACCACGATTAAGATGCGTGGCAACTTCCACTCTCTTTCTTCTCGGTAAGGTCACTCTTCGAAGTCATTTTCAGATTGCTATGTTCTATTCTCTTTCTGCGGAAGGTCACTAAAGCACGATTAAGATGCGTGGCAACTTCCACTCTCTTTTTTTCCCAGTAAGGTCACTCTTTAAGTCATTTTCAGATTGTTGTATTCTACTCTCTTTCCGCGGAAGGTCACTCCATACTTAGCTCTCTTTTCATTCCGCCTGATTTGAGTCATTGAAGTCCTTTTTTTTTTTTTTTTAACATGTTCTACTTTAACTCTCAACGCATTGTTAGTCTTTTGCCCAGCCTCTTTGCAAAGCATGAGAGCCGAATCCCACATTTATAACTAAATGTTCCCAATCTTAATTATCTTGAGAAGGTGGGGAATCAAACTCCACACCTCCCTTTCTTATGTGGGAAAGGTGATCACTAGGATAACTCCCGATGTCATGACATGATATCACATGTAATGGCATCCATGTTGATTGTCATTATCTTGACCAAAGTTGCAGGAAAATGCTAAATAATCCCCACTTCGACTTGCGGAATTTTCCAGCGAATTGATTGATAATTTCTATTTCCATTGGCCCCCTTGCTCCAGTTTTGTTGCTTTTCTTCTCGCCTCGCCCCCCGCGCCCCCCCCCCTCCTCTTTTGTCTTGTTACTCACAACTATATAATTACGTTGAAGGATTTAAGCTAGATTTCCAAAATGTCTCAAGGAAAAGGGCTCGTGAAGTAAATTCATATGGATGTACTTTTATATCGATCGATCAAACATAACTTTCACGAGTGGTAATTATCACGCTACTCAACCAAGCTTTCGTTTCATTGTTATAGACCACCGCCACAGTTGGAACCTCCAACAATAATCCGTGGTCTGACCAACATTAGATGCAAAGTTATGTAGTCATGTATATTAGAATTCTTCTTGGCGTCTTGGGCACTTGCACGTGAAACCATAGTCTGTACGCATTGCCTAGCTCCCATCAAAGGGTAAATTCTCATTCATGTATGAAATGGTAACCTGTAAGCTTTTAGGATTTCTAGCATGTCAGTGGTACATATGCTCACTATAAGAGAATGAATCTGCAGTGCTTTACACCTAAACTGGACTAAATTCATCCGGGCATATGCTAACTAGCCAGATTAAGCCACATGAGATAACCTCTTCTCCCGAAATGGACTTTAACGCCACTATTATTGCTCTGATCATCTCTATCCAAAAAAGGTAGCAGTAATTAAATCAGCTCTGTTGCCTATCATTTGCATCTGTCCACCCCCTCAGGTGCCCCTGAAAATATTTGGTTCGACATGAGTTCAACAGTCTAAAGTTTCAAAATCGTGAGCAAGTCTCAAAAATGATTATCCAGCCTACAATATACAAGTTATGGATAAAAGGCAACATTATGTGATTCTTGTTTGTATCTACAACTTTGGAGGGCGGTTGATCTTCACGGATTGTTGAAAGGAATGCATCGGCTCAATCGATTTTGAAGGCTGATCTCAGTAAATATGGGTAACGTCAACTCGAAGTGCAAATGGATTTAAATTTTCTTACCATGCTAAGAAAATTAAAAAACGTCAAGAATGGAAGAGATGCACGGACTATTCTAAAAAGTAGTGCGCCAAATGGGGCTCTTATACTTTGCCCATTAATAAACGTCAAGAATGGAAGAGATGCACAGACTATTTTAAAAAATAGTGCGCCAAATGGGACTCTTATACTTTGCCTATTATCCAGCTCGCCACATTGCTTTGTAAACCATTTTTCAAATTCTGCCTTTGCATCCCTGAGCATTCCTAAAAGTCAATGACGTCACCGTTACAAACTAAAAATGCACAGCTTTACTTATACCTTCTATCTTTTGAAAGCTTTGGCGTTAGGATGCCAGAAATGATTCATGCAGCTCTGCAGGGGGAAAAATGCCGTGCCTGAAAGTTTGAACTTAATTATTGGCAAAACACCTGGCAAAAATAACTAAACATTAGAACTCGTAGAAACCCAAGAAAAAAGAAAATGAAATTACTGAATATATGTGGGGACAATGCCGAGTGAAAACGAAAAAATTTACTCGACATCATGATAAGCTTCCGCTTGTAAGGACATAAAACAAAGGAGGACTCCATGACTTGTTGTCAAATTGGGAGAGCCAACTATTTCATATTTATATTCATATTCTGAAGATGCTTCTCCCGTAAGTTAGGCTCATTAGGTAGTGTGCCAAACATGGCCTAATTTTATTCGTTTGTTTTTCATATTAAAAAAAAAAGAACAGAAATCCGTTTGTAACTTTTTTTGTTTTTGGAACAAAGTTGTTTTCCGAAATAGATTTGGAACAAAATAAAGAAGTAGAGAAAAATTACTTTACTTCTTTTTTTTCTGGGGAATAATACTTAGAACCAAGCAATTTTCTTTGTCTTTTCCTAGCCAAGGGCAAGGCTTGGCCTCGCTAAGGGTAGGCAAGGCTCCCCTGAGGCCGGCAAGGTCATCGTCCCTCGTCTAGCCGGTCACCGAAGCCGGCGATAGGTTAGATGAAGGAAGAAGAAAAGAAAAGAAAAGAATAAAAAATGTAATAAATTTATTAAATTTATTTGGACTAGAAATTTGAAGGATATTACCAAATGCATTTCTATACCGGAAATAAAATTTTGTATCAAGTGTTAAAGCAATGTCATTTATGAAATATACAAAGAGTCACCAATGCATCAGTCAAACATGTAGATTGACAAAAAATATGGTTGGCGAGTGGTTACCTCTATAATATACCATCTCGGGACATGTCATCTTCTTTACAAGAGTTGTGGGAACTATTCTAAATAATCCCCACTCCACAGCTCTTCGAGCAGATCGATTGAGCGAATATTCTGAATTATTGTTTCCAATGTCTCCCTTGCTTCATTTTTGTTGCTTTTATTGTTGCCTCATGTTCTCTTTCCTTCCTTTTTCTTTTTCCTTTGCATTCAAGAAAATATGCTAGATTCCTAAATGTCTCAAGGAAATTGGCTCGGGAAGTTAATGCATATGGATGTACTCTTATATCGGTCAATCGGGAAAAGTGCCAAAAAAGTCCTAAACCTTTTGTCTTTGTGCCGATTTAATCCTAAACCTTTTTTTGGTGTCGATTTAGTCCTAAACATTTTTACGTTGTGCCAATTCAGTCTTTTTCTGCCAATTTTGGCTGGATTTTGCTGACTGAATACCGACTGGCTGACGTGGCTTAATCGGCGCTGACGTGGACAATTTTTAATTATATTTTAATTTTTTTGAATTTTTTCTTTTTCTTTTTTCTTTTTCTTTTTTTCTTTTTTTTTCTTCTCATCTTCTTCCTCTAGCTGGTCGCGAGCTCGGCGACCAGCCCGAGGCGAAGGCCGGTCTCACCGGCCATGGGCGAGGCTCTACCCTTGCTAGATCGGCGAGGGCGAGCCTTGCCGCCCAGGCCTCGAGGGCGGCCTCGCGCCGAGTGGGTGAGGTTGGCCCTCACCGGATCTGGCGAGGGTGAGCCTCACCGGCCATGGGCGAGGCTCGACCCTCGCCAGATCCAGCGAGGGCGAGCCTCGCCGCCTGACGCGAGGCCGCCCTCGCGGCCACGGCCATTGGCGAGGTGGCCGGCGAGGTCGTCCTCGACCTCGTCGCCGTCGCCCCGGCCGGTCACCGAGCTCCGGCGACCGGCTAGAGGAAGAAGATGAGAAGAAAAAAAGAAAAAGAAAAAAAATTAAAAATTTATAATTTAAAATCTTAAAATCTTAAAAATAAAAAATAAAAAGAAAAAAATTCAAAAAAATTAAAATATTATTAAAAGTTATCCACGTCGCGCCGATCGGCCACGTCGCCAGTCAGCAAATTCCGGTCAAAATTGGCCGGAAATGACTGAATTGGCACAATGTAAAAATGTTTAGGACTAAATCGACACAAAAAAAAAAAGGTTTAGGACTAAATCGGCACAAAGACAAAAGGTTTAGGAATTTTTTGGCACTTTCCCTCGGTCAATCAAACATAATCAATCATTGAGTCATAATTGTGTCATAATACTTATCAAAGCTATCATCTCATTGTTGCAGCTTTAACGACCATCGTTGAACCCCTAAAGAATAATGTGTGGTGTGAGCGAACGTCAGATGCAACTTATGGATTGGTGTTTATTAAGATTCTTATTGGCATTTCAAGGACTTACACATGAAACCTTAATCCATAAGCAGTGCCTGCCTCTCTTCAAAGGTAAATTCTCCTCTATGTATCAAATGGATGTACATAAATCGCTTTTCCCACATGTATCGAGTAAAGATTCTTTTACTAAGATGGTGAGTATTACCCCCCGAATAGTTTATCTAAACAGTCAGAACAAAATATGAGCGGAATTTGAACCTATTGAAGCACGCTTTTGGAGTTCATCAGCATGTAGATAGTTGTAGCCTAATCGTAGAAAATGATAAATATAAACCGGCGTGCCTATGGGCGCTCTTATTCCAAAAAACAATCTAATAATTAATCCAATAATAAATCAAAAGATAAAAGTACAAAGATGAGGTCAATAACTTTAATTACTTATGTGCCGTCCCGTGATTTTAGCCACCGTGAAAACTTCCTTCCTAAGTCTTTAGCAGGGTTGATCCTCCTCATGCTTCCTTAGGGCGCTTTCGTATAGCTTTATTTTATGCTCAACATATGAGGGATTTACATCACAAAAGACAGGTGGTATCTTGGGGATTGGGAAGTGCACTCCACCATGCATGTCAACTCTTGCTGGCACCATATATTTATGTTTTCAATTTTTTATTACTTTTTTATTTTTCCTTTTTCGCTTGAGACTTGCCGGCCACTATGGGGAAAAGAAGCCAAAAGAGGAAGAAGAGAAAAAAGAAAAGAAAAAAAAGAAAAAATTCAAAAAAATTAAAAATGATTAAAAAATTGATACATCAACATTGGCCGGATGGCCGGCGTTAAGAAAAAAGAGAAGGAAAAAAATAAAATTCAAAAAAATAAAAAAAATTCAAAAAATAATTAAAAAATTAGTACGTCAACATTGGCCGGACACCCGGCGTCCACGTCAATGCCAGCTGGCCAAAATTGGCCGAATGGACTGAATTGATACAATTGTAAAAGGTTTATGACTAAATTGATTAAAAAAAATTAAGACTGAATTGGAACAATTGCAATAGGTTAAGGACTTTTTTGGTTATTTCCCTCTCGACGAAGCTATCATCTCATTGATGCAACTTTCACGACCATAGTCAAACTACTTGGAGCACTTGCACATGAAACCATAGTCCGCATGCAATGCTTACCTTCCTTCAAAGGGTAAATCCTCGTCTATCTATGAAATGGTAACCTATAAAATTTTATGATTTCTCACATTTAGTTGTACATATGCTTATTATAAGAGAATGAAGCTGCATTGCTTTTCACTTGAACTGGACTAAATTTCATCCGAGCATATGCTAACTAGCCATGAAAGGGAATCGGTTCGATATGGCATAGACGCAGATGATTTTATGCGAATAAGGCATGGCTCCTATTATTAAAAAAAAAACAATCTAATAATTAATCCAATAAATAAATCAAATAAAAATACGAAGATGAGGTCAATAACTTTAATTACTTATGTGCCGTCCTGTGATTTTAGCCACCATCAAAGCTTCCTTCCTATGTCTTCAGCAGGGTTTATGCTCCTCATGCTTCCTTAGGGCGCTTTCGTATAGCTTTATTTTATGCTTAACATACGAGGGATTTACATTATGAAAGATAGGTGGTATCTTGGGGATTGGGAAGTGCACTCCATCATGCATGTCAACTCTTGCTGGCACCGTATTTTTTTTTTTCAATTTTTTATTACTTTTTTATTTTTCTTTTTTCGCCAAAGACTTGCCGCCACTACGGGATAAAGAAGCCAAAGGAGGAAGAAGACAAAAAAGAAAAGGAAAAAAATATTAAAAAATTGCTACCTCAACATTGGTCGGACGCTCGGCATTGAGAAAAAAAGAAAAAAAATTAACAAATAAAAAATTATTAAAAAATTGGTATGTCTATGTCAATGCCGATTGCTCAAAATTGACCAAATAGACCGAATTGATATAATTGTAAAAATTTTATGATTAAATTGACTAAAAAAATTAAGACTAAATTGACACAATTACAAAAGTAAGGTTAATACATTGAAAAATCCTAAGCTAATACACCTCTGACAAATTTACCCAAAACTATTTTTTTGACCATAAAAAATCCTGAACTGGTACACCTTTGACAAATTTACTCTAAACTGGTACGCTTGTGACAAATTTATTTTTTTGTTAATTTCCATTAAATTTTACTGTCAAATTATTAAGTTAAATGATACGTTACAGTTGGCTAGTATATCAATTTGAGATTTTACTCTCCATTTGTCACAGTTTACAATTTTTGTGATTTTTTTTTTGTGGTATTAATCCAATTTAACATGAGGTATATTTGTTATTTTTGGCAGTCAAATAAATTAGTTCGAGGTAAATATACCAGTTTAGGGGTTTTTTTTTTTGTCAGTTTGGGTAAATTTGTCACATGTGTACCAATTTGGTATTTTTCAGGATATTAACCCTACAATAGATTAAGGACTTTTTTGGTAATTTCCCTCTCAACGAAGCTATCATCTCATTGTTGCAACTTTCATGACCATAGTCAAACCACTTGGAGCACTTGCACGTGAAATCATAGTCCACATGCAATGCTTACCTCCCTTCAAATGGTAAATCCTCGTCTATCTATGAAATGGTAACCTATAAAATTTCATGATTTCTCACATTTAGTTGTACATATGCTTATTATAAGAGAATGAAGCTGCACTACATTTCACTTGAACTAGACTAAATTTCATCCGAGCATATGCTAACTAGCCATGAAAGGGAATCGGTTCGATATGGCATAGACACAAATGATTTTATGCGAATAAGGCATGACTTCAACGGTCTAAAGTCTCAAAGGCATGAGCAAATATCATAGATGATAATCCAGCGTGCAACATGCAAGTTATGGATAAAAGGCAACATTATGCTTTCTTTTAAAATTTGCATCGATGAATTAGAGAGTAGTTGTTCTCCAAGGATTGTCCAAAGGGATGCATCGATTCAATCATAATGAAGGGTGATTTCAGTAAATTTGAATAATGTCAAGTTGAAGCTAAGAAGGATTTAAAGTTTTAAACCATGCCACAAAAAACGAAGAAGTCAAGAATGCTAGAGAGAGACGAGAGACGCAAAGACTGTCATACCAATTAGTGCGCCAACCTCTGATGGGGCCGCTTATTCATTGCCCATCATGCAGTTTGCCTCATTGCTTTGTAAACCATTTGTGAAAATCAGCCCCTACATCCCTAGCGTAACTTAAAGTTAATGACATCACCATCACGAGCTAAATGTGCACCGGGTTACTTATACCTCCTGTCTTTTGAAAGCTTTGGCGTTAGAATGGCAGGAATGATTCGAGCACCTCTGCAAGGGGAAAAATGCTGTGCCTCAAAGTATAAATTCAATTATTGGCAAAACACCTGGCATGAATAACTAAAACCCTAGAAATTGCAGAAATCCAACAAAAAGGGAATTGCTGAGTACATGTGAGGACAATGAGGAATAAAAACAAAAGCTTGTACTAGTCTGTTACTCACAACTATATAATTACGTTGAAGGATTTATACTAGATTTCCAAAATGTCTCAAGGAAAAGGGCTCGTGAAGTAAATTCATATGGATGTACTTTTATATCGATTGATCAAAGATAACTTTCACTTGAGTGGTAATTATGTCACGCTACTCAACCAAGCTTTCGTTTCATTGTTATAGACCACTGCCACAGTTGGAACTTCCAACAATAATCTGTGGTTTGACCAACATTAGATGCAAAGTTATGTGGTAATGTATATTAGAATTCTTCTTGGCGTTTTGAGCACTTGCACGTGAAACCATTGTCTGTAAGCAGTGCCTAGCTCCCTTCAAAGGGTAAATTCTCATTCATGTATGAAATGGTAACCTGTAAAATTTCAGAATTTCTAGCATGTCCGTTGTACATATGCTCACTATAAGAGAATGAATCTGCAGTGCTTTACACCAAAACTGGACTAAATTCATCTGGGCGTATGCTAACTAGCCAGATTAAGCCACATGAGATAACCTCTTCTCCCCTCGAAATGGACTTTAACGCCACTATTATTGCTCTGATCATCTCTATCCAAAAAAGGTAGCAGCAATTAAATCAGCCCTGCTGCCTATCATTTGCATCTGTCCACCCACTCAGGTGCCCTTGAAAATATTTGGTTCGACATGAGTTTTCTTTTTTTTTTTTTTTTTTTTGGTAAAGTGGTTCGACATGAGTTCAACGGTCCAAAGTTTCAAAACCGTGGGCAAGTCTCAAAAATGATTATCCAGCCTACAACATACAAGTTATGGATAGAAGGCAACATTATGCGATACTTGTCAAATTTGTCTCTACAAATTTGGAGAGCGGTTGATCTTCAAGGATTGTTGAAGGGAATGCATCGGCTCAATCAATTTAAAGGGTGATCTCAGTATATATGGGTAACACCAACTTGAAGCGCAAATGGACTTAAATTTTCTTACCATGCTAAGAAAATTATAAAACGTCAAGAATGGAAGAGATGCACGGACTTTAAAAAAATAAAAAATAAATAGTGCACCAAATGGGGCTCTTATACTTTGCCCATTGAAAAACGTCGAGAATGGAAGAGATGCAGACTATTTTAAAAAATAGTGCGCCAAATGGGACTCTTATACCTTGCCTATTATCCAGTTCGCTACATTGCTTTGTAAACCATTTTTGAAATTCAGCCTTTGCATCCCCAAGCATTCCTAAAAGTTAATGACGTCACCGTTACGAACTAAAAATGCACAGCTTTACTTATACCTTCTATCTTTTGAAAGCTTTGGCGTTAGGATGCCGGAAATGATTCATGCAGCTCTATAGGGGCAAAAATGCCGTGCCTGAAAGTTTGAACTTAATTATTAGCAAAACACCTGGCAAAAATAACTAAACATCAGAACTCGCAGAAACCCAAGAAAAAAGAAAAGGAAATTGCTGAATATATGTGGGGACAATGCCGAGTGAAAACAAAAAAAAAAAATTACTCGACATCGTGATATGCTTCCGCTTGTAAGGACATAAAACAAAGGAGGACTCCATATCTTCTTGTAAAATTGGGAGTGCCAACTACTTCATATTTATATTCATATTCTGAATATGCTTCTCCCGTCAGTTAGGCTCTATTCGGTAGTGTGCCAAACATGGCCTAATTTTATTCATTTGTTCTCTGTATTTATAATAAAAAAAAAAGAACAAAAATATGTTTGGTAACTTTTTTTTTGTTTTTGGGAACAAAATTGTTCTCTAAAATAGATTTGGAACAGAATCAAGAAGTGGAAAAAAACTACTACTTTTTTCAACAAATAATTCTTGGAACTAAGCAATTTCTTCTTCTTCTTCTTCTTCTTCTTCTTCTTCTTCGGCGTCGCTGGGCGACCTCTAGTGACCGGCTAGACGAAGGAAGAAGAAAATAAAAAAGAAAAAGAAAAAATGTGATAAATTTACTAAATAATTAAAAGAAAATTATTTAGACTAGAAATTTTAAGGATGGTACCAAATACATTTCTCTAGCGGAAATAAAAAAAAAAATTAGGGTGGTACTAAATGCATTTCTATGCTTAGTAAATCATTCCTATTCTCGGGAATAAAATGGATACCAAACATACCCTTATTCTATCATGTCAATTAAATGTTGTGTCACATTTCTCTTTGAAATTTTACAATATGTTAAAATTGTGCGCTTTCCTTTAGTCACCTAGCATGCATGTCAATGGCCGGATGCGAGCTGATTAATAAATAAAAAGATCAAAATGCTGAAGAGTTAGACAGAAACGATGTGATCTAGCTCAGGCCTTGTGACAGGTAGGGGGGGTACACGAACAGGTAATGGCATAATTAGAACAGCTACCGGGTTTAGTATGATGAGGGCTTTCTCAAGCTAGAATCCCAACCATGTTTGTTGATTAACAAAGTCCGTCCAGTTAAAGTTACGCAGACCCTGACAACAAACTGCATACTCATCACCAAGTGCATGCTAATATGGTTGAGATACTTTCTTGGTTTCTTCCTTCCAATCGAGACAATGGCAAATGCATTAACTTCCAAAATTTTGTAAGGGATGTCAAAGACTGAAATGTTCATCATATATACCTTCTCAGGAGATGCTAGATCATCGATATACAAAAAGTAATCTTCCACAGGAATCTGTCATTCATCAACTCCACGGTCAATACTCCATTGGGTTTGGAATTGTGAATAGACATAACTAAGGTGTCCCAGCTTTTTGGCATAAAACCTATTAGAAAGTGCGCATGCAATTTCAGAGTGATCATGCTCTCTATTGCATTGATTTGACTCACCAAACCTCTGATAGTTCCCATGTGTTCAAAGACACTCATTCCATGGTTGTACTCCATACGCAACACCTTCTTTAGTAGGCTTACTATGTCTTGAGATGTACTCTTTGTGTATGTTAGAATTCTCCACAAGTCATAAACGTTGTCTTCTTGAGTACAGTTTTTAAAGATGCATTGATCGAGCCACATTCTAATGGTGCCAATATATCTTTTGTTGACGATAGTCTACTCATTTTCCTCCTCCTCCTCTTCTTTTCCACTGCTATTATCGGGGCTTTTGAGGAGTTATCTTCTTCCTCTCCAGTTTTTGCCTATTTAGAAGCTGATGCTAGAGTCTTTACCATGCCCTTTGGGGACATTCTTGTCTTGATTGGCCTTTGCAAGCCTTTGATGTGACATCCTGTAATTTTCAGTTCTGCTTTCAATTAAATTAATTGAGCCTTTCATCAACGCGCTATAGTACTATTCTCAGAGCTGATCACTCTAGAGATAAGTAGACTATCTAAGGAAGTCATTAAGGAATTTTAATGCAATAGACTTGGGAATTCGACCAGGAATCGGCTACTCGACCGTGCTCATCTACATAAGCCATTACGGTACAGTTAAAAATCGATTAGAGATTAGAGATAGGTCGGTTCGACTAAGAGGTGTGGCTAAATGTGGGTGATTCCACTAAATTACAAAATTCTCGTCGACCGGCACTAGACTGATTTTTCTATCGTTTTGGTACCCTATGTCCGTATTTGAATCCTCTAGATTTTCACGACCATTGAGAGTCGCCAATGTGTCGAATGGGTTCATTGTGGCTCGAAGAAAATTGACCACTGGTCATTTGCACTAAAAATTTCTGAAAGCTACCCAGTAGCCTAGGTCATGCTAAAATCGCATCAGATTGAAATTAACCGCGAATTTGAATCCGATTTCAGAAATTGAAAATTCTGTCATGTCACAAATCATTTTAGGAACGTCAACTCAGTCTCCGAAGATTTTTTTGCAAACCGAGATTTTGGCGGAAAAAATCGACATAGGACCGTTTTCTATCGAAAAAATTAGAGGACCGTTTTTTATCGTAAAATTAGGATAAAAGTGGGTTTTAAAGGTGAGGAAAAATACCAATTTGATCGTGGGCTTGACAATTGAATTTTTAAGAGTCAAATTGGATTGATTCGGAGAGGAATTGAATCCCAATTGAAGGAAAATCAACCAAAGTTGTGTGCCACCATGGACACAACTTGTGGACCACTTCAAGGGCTTCTAGAAGGATTATGGTGGCTGGAAATTGCTATGGAATCCAGCTGGGATGTGGTGGACCTCACCAAGGAGACCAAAGAGGTGAGGATGAGACATGGTGGCCCCCTCTAAGCCAATTTGTCCCCCTTCTCTCCTTCCTCCTTGCAACCCATTGACCAACCCCGTTCCAACACCTTGAGAGCTTAAAAAATCCAAAGAAGAACCAACAGCCAGTCCCCAAGCCACCACACCACCCGTCCAACCGCTCGGAGCTCCGCCGCAATGTCGTTGTGCCTCGCCCGCTCACGCGCCAAACCAGCGCCTCTCAGTCTGCTATTCCGCTTCCACCGTGACCCTAGGCACCCCCAGGACTGCTCGAGCTCGTCCCGCCGTCGTTGGAGCCGCTTCGCCGCTCGCCTGCCGTCGTGAAGCCTCGTTACAGCCTCCGTCAATCTTCCTTGGCTATTTCATCCCCAACCAGCCACTAAACAGAAGCCAAGCAGAGTGGGTCTCCAGCCACAGTTTTGGCCCACTTTGGATTGTTTCCAGACCTCAAAAGGCGGTCCCACTTTGGAGTTTCTCGTCCCCTGCCGCGTCCCCGTTCTTTTAATCCAAGCAGATCTCTAATCAAGTGAGTTTAACTCACTAACCCCCGCTTAGTAAGTTAATGACGTTTAAGGGTTGTTTAGTTTAGACTAAGTATGGATTATGTGGATAGTTAGAGTAGATTAGTAATTTAGTTAATCATTATTGCATGTTAGATGGTTAGAGTAGTGCATTTAGAACCTAGACAAGCTCTAGTATTTATCTAGAGTGATTCGAAAATTTTCCGGGTTCGCCTCAACTTTTAATTAGGTTTTACGAGCATAAGTTCTATTTATTGGCATTTATTAATTATTTTTCGTAATTATTTAATTAATTTTTATTTTCCGAAAATTAGACTGGGATAGCATATGACCGGAATTTTTTGCTGATTGTAGTAGTGTGATCTATTTATTTAATTGGCTATTAATTTGTGCTAATTGTGTGTGATTTGTGATTTTGTGAATTTATTAAATCACCGGGCGTTAGTTTACAACGCCAAAAATGGACTGGTGGACTGTTGAAATTAGTGGGATTTTCAAATGTGAAAATATTATATTTTTAGCTAAAACCGATCGTGTACCCACACACGATTATTTCTATCGAGGAGGATAAAAATGGTGATTTGATTAGATGATCAGAATCGGTATATTTTCTTCGACGAGCATATTTAATATACTATACAATTTATCTAGCAGCTTCTGGCGAGCATATTTAGTATACTATATCAGTTTATCTAGCAGCTTCTGGCGAGCATAATGAGTATACTATATCAGTATATCTGGTAGCTTCCAGTGAGCTATACTATCTATTATCAACTTAGAGTGAGCAGTCCTGATTATGATCGGACTTATAGATAGTATTGATTGAGATGACCGATGAAGGGTCTTGTGGACATGGAATCGATTGAGTCGATTGATCGATGATTCGATTTGGGGGGATGAATTGATTTGTGAAGTGATTGATTGGATGGTTATTTGAACTATATCAACTTGCAGGAAGGAATTGAGGCCAAGGTAAGTCCTCTGGCTTGTGTTTGTGCCTAGGCAGCCCTCAGGGTGTATTTTCTTCCTAGTCGGGTCTTAAGGGGTTGAACTTGCTGAGACGTCGTCTCACCGCATTATGGAATGACATTTCAGGTCCATAGATGGTAGCTCATCCCGAGCATTTTGGTCAATCGAGGAAGATCACAGAACAGTAGTATTATATTGCGATTCATGGGCATCCTAATGGGTTAGAGTACGAACTGGTGAAGTCCATAATCTGGGTTGATGCGGGTCTACCCAAAAAGGTGCCCCATCAATACAAATCGTGGTACCGTCAGAATCATAACGGACTGAGAGAGGGCCCCATACCGAAATCTGAGATACCTTTGTATGTGATGGAGGTTGCTTTTGGAAAGGGCACGGTAGACCCTCTAGGTGGTTTGGTGGTAGATCCGGTGGACCTTGACCTTGCAGATCTAGGATCTCCTTATATTTAGCAGTAGGCTCCAGTTGGAGTGTGGAAGGAGATGACGAGGAGGACGAGGACCCATAGTTGTTTGAAAACCCCCCTGTTTGGTAGACTTCATGTGTGTGTGTGTGTGTGTGTGTGTGTGTGTGTGTGTGTTTGGGTTGGTTTGTATTGTATTATATATGACATAACTAGTTATGTTATGTATATATAAGTGCGGTTGATGGTTTTAAAAATTTTGGCCCTACTTTTCTATCCCATTGAATTGTTGTTTGAGGATTATACATCTGCTTCCGCATACGCATTAAAGTGAATGGGTCGGCGATACGTCCTAGGACATCGCTATTAAATTGACCAAGCCGGGATGGGCACATGCTCGGAGGATCGGGGCGTGACATTTGATGTAGAGATGATCCCCCATCTTGCACCTCCATATTACGTAATTTGTAGTCATGAGCATAATCATGTTGACCTTGTTTACTAACATCTTTTACAACTTGGTTCTAATATCACTTGTTGTAAATTTAGTCGGATCACAACCGATTGCAGTGGAATTCTAATTGTCAAAATTGCACAATATACAGAACGTAAATAAAACAACATATGAGAGAAAAGAAGAGCGGCGCACCATAAATTTTTATATGGAAAACCCAAGATGAGAAAAACCATGGAATGCTAATTCAGGAACTCTCCATTATAATCAAAGATTACACACTCTAATGTCCCTCACAATAAATCCTTACAACTTTCACAAAACACATCATTTTTTGAAAAACTCTCAAGAACTCTCATATTTACTCACATTGTTGAACACTCTTGTGATCTCTCTAGACTATTTTCTGGAGCTCATTAATTCTCCATCCAATCCTTCTATTTATAGTGGTAGACCTCCAACCAAATCGGGAATTCTGTCTAATTGGTAATCACCTCCCAATTAGAAACTTTCTTGATTTATTGAATTCCTCTAAGTCAGGCAGTCATCAGAATTATATCTTGGTATTCTTCTTAAATAAGATTAATTCTTATTTAGATTCTTCCTTTCTAGTGTCCTATCATAATAAGACTCCATTCCTATTATGTAATCTTGATGAGCAATCTTTAAGATATTCTAAATCGACTTCAAAACATGTTGGGCTACTCCCAACAAAAACGACTTCTCCCTTTATGCATGAGAGAGAGAACGGGAGAGATATTTTGTTTTGTACAAAGTTCCTTCTCATGTTCCAAACCTCGCTCTTTTTAAGGTTTGCTTCGGTTATGTGGTCAAAGGTGTGGCCACATATTTTTGCCGAAGATAGGAAAAAGCTAGAGTAGAGAGATGAGAACGAGCCAAACTAGAATTTCTTAGATACATTGGTGTACCGAAACCTCACTCTTTTTTTACGATTGTTTTACATTTATTTGCAACAATTCATCTCAATATCGTAAATCAAAGTTTACAATGTATTATGATGATTTTGTAGTTAATTATGATGATGTGTTGTAATTCTCTACGGGACACCTAAAAGATCATAGAATTGTCCAACTGGACAAAAGCGAAAATAGAGAGGAAAGTGAGTGCTCATAAGAGAGATACAATGAGCGGGAGGAAGTGAGGCTAGTGGTGTTCAGGAAAAATTCAGATAGCACTTTCAAACCCAATTTTCATGAAAGTCTCTCTTATAATAGATAGAACAATTTACGTAATTTGATCATAGTGACATATGTCCATGAGGAGAGCAGTAATGAATTTTATTATAAATCAAACGATATGACGGAAATTACAATTTTACTATTATACACCAATTCTTACCACAATAACTTAACTGACTTTAGCACTAAAATCTTCTTGGTGTAATTGCATGAACAAAATCAATGCCAAGCACCGTGTAACAAAATGGCGTTTTAGGACACTTGTTGGAAATTAATCCAGAGAAAACAAATTGTTTGTTGTAATTAGAATATCAATGTAATGGAGGTGAGGTACGGATATCCGAATCTCCTTAAGGCGATTAGTTCCTGCCAATGGTGCTCCTTAGATTCATGAACTATGCCTCCCAAGATACAATACCTTAAACCTGTTTGAATTAGCACTATGCAAACAGAACTTAGTTGGACCGTTCAATTGAACCAGCACACTTAGAAAAATCAGAAGAGTAGAAAAGTATATCAAAGCTTTTATGGAATCGAGTCGAAAAAACAAAAAGCGTTATGAAGCTCTATGCTCCTTATCTATTTATAGAGCTTTTTAGTTTATGTACAGAAGAGATACATGAATTAAAAAGACGCATGTATCCACGAAATTCATGAACCAAGAGATACGTGAATCCAAGAGATTCATGAATTTAGAAACATGTGAATTCAAGAGATTCGTGCACTCAATAAATACATGAACTAAAAAATACATGAATCTAGAAAATTCATGAATTCAATAGATACGTGAACAGAAAAATTTAAGAAATTCATGAATTCAAGAGATACGTGAACAGAAAGGACGTATCTTAATTTATTAGCTTTCGTTGATCCATTAACCATAATTATAATAATCCCCCACATTAATGGATCAACAAAACATTTTTTACTCGAATGAATCTGAGCATACCTGTTGAAATACATTGCATCAAGATAGGTAGCTTTCGCTTTGAACCTTCTTTCGTGAAAGCCTATCGGACTTACTTAACTAGTTGATTGACTAAGCCTTGAATTGCTAGTTGTTTGTGTAAGCCTAGACAATAAACCTCACGCAAAGTATTTGTCACGTCCCGATCCTCAGGCACGTGCACATCCCTTACCTTGGTTGATTTTAAATGCGATATCCCAGGACTACGTATCGCCGACCATTTTCTTTTCATAAGCACATTCGGAAGCAATTATAAATCCCCAGACAGTAAAGCAATGGGATAGAAAAGTATGGCCATAATTTTTCATAATAAAATTCACAACTTTACTTTTATACATAGCACAACCCATAGTATTTTACCATATTATTCATAAAAGTCTGATCTCACACCTGTCTACAAGAACACAAGGTTCACACAAAACGGGATGGGATCTCAATCCCCATCCGGGTCGTACTCAAGATCCTTCTCTGGATCATCTTCTTCTTCAAAATCTTCCTCCTCCTCAAGTTTCACATCAAGGTTCTCCTCAGACTCCTCCTCAAGCTCCTCATCAAGGTCCTAAAATGGTTATATAATAACCATTGAGACAATGTCTCAGCAAGTTCTACCCCCTAAGACTCGATTAGTAAACCAATACGCTAACCGGCTGCCTATGCACGCACGAGTCAGAGGACTTACCTTGGCCACAGATTCCACCTGCATGTCAGCACAATTCCATAGGCACCCAAGCAATCACATCACAAATCGATATCTCGATCAATCGACCTAGTCGATTACATGTCAATCGGACCATCTCAAGGTCATTCCCAACCATACTACCCAACTTCCAGTATAATATACCTAGTCACCTTACTACGTACATTCTCTATGGCGCCGTTTTCGCCAAGGTGATATAAACAATTTACATACATGCTCTTGGGCGTCATTTTTGCTGGGGTGATATACTTAATCACAAAGCCAATATAACCAATTTACGTGCATTCTCTTTCAGGCGTTCCAATTACTTTTTGCCACATGGGCACGATACTCGATACACAGAAATACGGCCACACGGGCACGATCTACGCCACACAAGCACGTTCTACACCACTCAGGCATGATCATTTATCGCCACACAGGCATGATCAATTATCACCACACAGGCATGATCAAGGTGATATATCTATATTCAACAATTTACGTGCATTCTCTAAGGCATCTTATATGCCAAAGCGATGTAATAATCGTCGAGCCACGTCACACAGCATTTCTTCTCATCTTTTATCATATTCGATAAAATATTGTGCGTGGGCACACAGTTGGCCTTAGCCAAAATATAATATTTTCATTTCCATAACTCCCACATTTTCTGTAGTCCACTAAAAATATTTTTGGCATTATCAATCGATGCCCGGTTAATTTTCAATTAATAACCAACATTAATTAATTCAGGAATAATTCACAAATTCACAGATAATTCAATTCCACACAAAATAAAGCTCAATTAAATAAATGGACTGCGCCACGACAATCAGTATAAAATTCCAGTCGTCGGCTATGCATGCCTAATTTTCGGAAAATAATTAATTAATTAAATAATTTCAAAAATTAATAAATAAATAAATAGTAAAAATCCAATTTATGCCCATAATGCCTAATTAAAGCCCGAGATGGGTCGGGAAAAATCCCGAGATGCATTCAATAAATAATAGTACGTCTCTACTTGTTAATTGCACAATTCAATTACCTAACATGCATCACAATTATCTAATAATCACTAATCTACTCTAATCTAACCACCTAATTACACTTAATTAAATCTAATCAACCATTAAGCATAATTAGCAAACTAAGAAAGCATTAGTGAGCAAAACTCACAGGAATTGCACACAAGTCGGATCAATCTGACGAGGACGATGCGGGGGTCGTTTCTTCCCAAAGCGGGCCTCGGGTTCGGGGCCCGGAACACACCAAAAACGGGCCTAGACGTGGCTGGAAACCCACTAAAATTTGATCTGTTTAAGCTGCAAAAACAGAAGCAAACAAGCTAGGTTGGCGCAACAAGGCTTGGGGAGGCTTCGGTGGCTTGAAAGGGCGGTCCACGGCGGCTTGAGAGGCTTCCCCAGCCACTTGCAGCAGCTGAACAAGGCTAGAACAGTGAGATGCGGCTGAACCGAAATGCGGGAAACACGAGGGTTGACTGGCGGACGTTCCTTCGTGGGCGTGAGGTTAGCAACGGCGGAGAAGACCATGAAAACGAAGCTGCGGCGTTGATTGAACGGTGCGGCCAAACGAAGGAGGAAGAGATGGAGGCGTGCATGTGTCGGCAGAGGGGATGAGTGAGAGAGAAATGGGATAAACTTGACTAAAAGTCAAGATAAGTGGAGGGAGAGGAAAATTGGAACATGGCAGTAAGGAGAGCGACGTCGGTGGGGGGTGGTTTCGAGAGAGAGAGAGAGAGAGAGAGAGATGAGTGCGCATGGGGGGAGGGGGGACATGCGCAGCAAAGGAAAGAAAATTAAAAAGGAAAATTGAAAATAAAATCCTATAATTCCAATTTCTCGGTCCCGCTTGCTCTTGTCTAGTCCGATTTGGTCCCAAAAAATCCCCATGCTAAAGTACTTGACCCTCACTTGCTTTGTTGCACAAAATTTCCCTCAAACGACAAGTTTTGGACATCAACAATGGCCATTTCCTTCAATTCCGAATTTTAATTCATTTTCTTTTCGAAATCCGATTTTCTGAACAAACAAATTCGGTTGAGGTCCAATTTGAGTTCAGAAAAAGTCCAAACAACTTCCATTCATCAATTCACTTACACCAGATGCCAAAAATCTCTTCAAATTGGCCAATCCGAATTTCCGTTCATTTTCCGAATCATCCGCAACAATTTTCTGTAAAAATCCCGAATTTAACGGAAATTTCTATGAAAGACAAGACGTCGTCCTATAATTGAACCGTGGTATGCTCGAACGTCCGATTTCCGAAACCGAATTCAATTTCGTGGTTAAAATCAACTAAACGCGATTTTAGTCCGATCCAACCTATCAAGTAGCTTTTAGGAATTTTACCGTGGTTATATCCCTTAATGGCTTCATCCAAAAAATTGGTTAACTCGTGAGTGATCGGCTCAGAGAAAAAGGACCATAGGCATGCCGGCGAAATGCCCATTTCATATATTCGGGACGGGGTCAAAGTTCAGGATGTCACAGTATTTCCAATTCAAGATTGGTTCTCGGTCGTGTTCGTTCTTTCGGCCCTAAACCTCTCGGGATTCATGTGTGCTTCAGAAAATCTAGCCTTTGAAGATTTTCATAGAGTCGGCTAGCTCCATGCATATAGGTGCATTCCTATCAAAGATATCCTACCATATTTTACTTGGATGTTACATTCCAAGTTATAGAAATCATTAAACACATAGCATACCCTTAATAACGCTATAGGAAAGCACTGTTGCATCATAGGAATGGGAGACATTGCTTACACTAAGACAGTGCTTACACTAGAGTTTCCAAAATTTGCGTTGTCCTATTAAACCTAGACCATGGGATCTTCAAACGCATAGGTTAGGTTTCCACCCTGGAATCTCTTTATTGGGTTAAGGCTCTTAAACCCATTCCCCCTCGATGCGCAGTATCTGCTCTCTTGACAAACATTTTGTCAATGGATCCGCAATATTTTCCTTTGACTTTACAAAGTCTAAAGAAATGATTCCATTTGAGAGCAACTGCTTTATGATCTTATGTCTACGACGAATGTGTCTAGACTTACCGTTATAAATCACATTATGCACTCTTGCAATTGCCGCTTGATTGTCACAGTGTATGCAAATTGTAGGCATAGGTTTTGGCCACACTAGAACATCTTCTAAAAAATGTCGAAGCCATTCTACTTCTTCAGCAGCTTTATCCAAAGCAACAAACTCTAATCCATTGTAGAGCGTGTTATTAGAGTTTGTTTAGAGGATTTCCATGATATTGCGGCACCTCTTAGTGTGAACACATATCTGCTAGTTGATTTCGATTCATTAGAATCTGAAATCCAGTTGGCATCACAATAACCTTCCAAAACAGCTGGATATTTGCCATATTGTAGAAAATAGTCTTTTGTCCTTTTCAAATATCCTAATACTCTCATCAGAGCATTCTAGTGCTCGTGACCTAGGTTACTGGTATATCTTCTCAGTTTGCTTACTGAGTATGCAATATCAGGTCTAGTGCAATTCATGATATACATGATGCTGCCGATTACTTAAGAGTATTCTAGCTGTCTGACACTATTTCCAGTGTTCTTTCTTAAAGTTAGGTGTGGAAGAAAATGATTGTTTGCATATTTAATGCCAAATCCTTTAAATCTCTCAATCACCTAATTGTGTTAAACCTAAGCCATCAGAATTTCTTAGAATTTTGATGCCGAGTATAACATCCGCTACACCTAAATCTTTCATCTCAAAGTTCTTCTTGAGAATGTTCTTGGTGATTCTGATGACCTCAGTGTTATCTCCAAGAATTAATAAGTCCTTGACATATAGACAAATAAGTACATATCCAACTGTTGTGGATTTAGTGTACACACATTTGTCACACTCATTAATTCTATACCTATTTTGAATCATTATTCAGTCAAATTTCTCATGTCATTGCTTAAAAGCTTGTTTAAGTCCATATAATGATTTGACAAGTTTACACACTTTGTGTTCTTGTCCTTTGACCTTGAACCTTTCAAGTTGTTCCATATAAATCTCCTCGTCGAGATCACCATTTAAGAATGCAGTTTTCACATCCATTTGATGTATCTACAAATTGTATAATGAAGCTATAGCAATCAACATCCTTACTGATGTTATTCTTGTGACAGGTGAATAAGTATCAAGACCCTCTTTTTGTCTAAACCATTTGGCTACAAGTTGAGTTTTGTACTTATCGGAACAATGAGCTTTTAGTTTTTTCTTGAATATCTATTTACATCCAATTGGTTTATTTCCAGATGGAAGATCAACCAATTCCCAAGTATGGTTACTTATGATGGAATTGACTTCATTGTCAACAGCTTCTTTCCAAAAAGGAGCATCTAGAGATAACATTGCCTCTTTAAATGTTTGGGGCTCACCTTCTAACATGTATGTTAGAAAATTAGGTCCGAAAGATTTTTCAATTCAAGACCTTTTACTCCTTCGAAGTTCAGCTTCTTTGGTCACAACTTCATCGTTCTCATATTCTAATTCTTTAAGCCTTTTCTAAGAAAGTTCTCCTTGATTTCTTTTTGTAGGATATATATCCTCAAAAATTTCAACATCCCTTGATTCTAGGATTGTATTGACATGGATTTCTGCATTTTCATATTTGTGAACCAAAAATTTATATGCGTTACTATTTTGATCATAACCGATGAATATGCAATCCACCGTTTTAGTACCCAACCGAGTTTGTTTAGGAGGAGGAATTGCCACATTGGCCAAGCACCCCCACACTTTTAGAAAATTGTAGGATGGTAACTTTTCATTCCATAACTCGTATGGAGTTTTACCTATCTTTTTGTGGGGTATTTTATTAAGAATATAATTTGCAGTTAAAACTGCATTCCCCCACAAGTTTTAAGGTAAACCTGAACTGAAAAGCATGGCGTTGGCCATCTTCTTTAGTGTCATGTTCAATCAGTTAACAACTCCATTTTGTTGTGGAGTATAAGGTGCAGTCGTTTGGAGAATTATTCCAAAACTAGCACAAAGCTCTTTGAAATTGATTGAATTATATTCTCCTCCTCTATCAGACCTAAGCACTTTGATCTGTTTATCAAGTTGGTTTTCAATTTCATTTTTATACTTAACAAACATGCTCATAGTCTCATATTTGCTAGTTAGTAAATAAAGAGATAAGTGCACCAGAAGTGCTAAAACTTGTCACGAAAATGCATTTCAGTCCTAAAACTTGCAAAAAGTGCAAATAAGTCCTAAAACTTGTCAAAATGTTTCATTTGAGTACTAAAATCGACGCCGTTAGCCTTTTCCGTTAAAAATGCTAACGTGGCATTTAAAATTAATTTTTATTTCCCACGTGGCTTTTTTTAATAATTTTTATTCCTTTTAAAAAAAAGATTTAAAAACTAAAAAATTAGATTTATTGATTTTATCTTATTTTCAACAAAAAAAAGAAAAAAGAAAATTTATTTTATAAAAAAAGGCAGCATCGCCGGAGGGGCCGGTAATCGTCGCCAGAGGGGCCGACGATGGTCGCTGGCCCTGGGTGCGGGTGACCGGCTCTCGCCCGGCTAGGGCGAGGCCTTGCCGGTCCCAGGCGAGGGCCGGCGACCCTCGCCAAGCTCGGGCGAGGGTGCCCAGATCTGGACACGCCGACACTCACGGGGGGCCGGTGGCCGTCGCTCGGCCTGGGCGAGGCGTCGCGGCCCTCACGAGGGGCGGGTGACCGTCGCCCGCCCGGCAGCGATGCCTCGTCGGCCCTCGCTCGGGGCCGGCGAGGCTTGCCGGATCTCGGGCGAGCCTCGTTGAGATCTAGCGAGCGTCGCCGGCCCCGAGCGAGGGCGGCGCGGTCGCCCGACTGGGCGAGTCGTCGCCGGCCCTAGCGGGGCCCGACGACCGTCACTCGGCTCGGGCGACGCCTCGTCGACCCTTACTCGAGGCCGACGACGGGCACCCTCGCCCGAGCTTGGTGAGGGTCGCCGGCCCTCGCCTAGGGCCGGCGAGGCCTCGCCCTAGCTAGGCGAGAGCCAGCCAACTGCGCCCAGGGCTGGCGACCGTCGCCGGCCCCTCCAGCGATGGTTGCCGGCCCCTCCGGCAAGGCTGCCATTTTTTTTTTTTTTTTTTTTTTTGAACTGTTTTCTTTTTAAAATAAATTTTCTTTTTTTTTGTTGAAAACAAGATAAAATGAATAAATCTAATTTTTTAGTTTTTAAATCTATTTTTTTAAAATAATAAAAAAATCATTAAAAAAAGCCACGTGGAAAATAAAAATTAATTTTAAATGCCACGTCAGCATTTTTAACGGAAAAGGCTAACGGCGTCAATTTTAGGACTCAAATGAAACATTTTAATAAGTTTTAGGACTTATTTGCTTTTTTTGCAAGTTTTAGGACTCAAATGCATTTTCGTGACAAGTTTTAGGACTTCTGGTGCACTTATCCACAAATGTGATGAAGTACTTCTTTCAACCTCTACTTTCTACAAACTTTAAATCACATGGATCACTATGGATTAATTGTAGAGGTTCACCTGTTCTTTCAACAGATTTGAAAGGTTTCTTGGCAAACTTGGCCTCAACACAAGTCTCACACTTGTAATGGGCATCCAACTCAAATCTTGGAATTAACCCCAAGTTTGTTATTCTCTTCATTGTACCATAGTTTACATGTCCTAATCTACCATGCCATAGATAAGGAGACACAACAGTGTAAACTGAAGACTTTTCTTTATTAATAGTTTTTGGGTACACATAATTCGAGTTTACATCAATAACAACCACATTGACTTTAAACATGTCATTACACAAGTACCATTTCCCCACATACATCCCTCCTTTCAAAAGTACAAACCTGTCAGACTCAAATACAACTTTGAAACATTTCTTAACAAGTATGAGGCCAAAAATTAGGTTTTTCTGAATCTCTGGTACATGCGGCACATTCAGCAGGGCGACCTCATTGCCAGATGTAAACTCCATGGTCACCTTTCCTCTTCCGACAATCTTTGCTGATGCAGAGTCAGCCATATAAAGCTTCTCATCTTCGTCAACCTTCTCATAAGATGAGAATATGTGTTTCTCTACACAGATGTGATTTATGGCACCTATATCTAGCCACCAGCCACTAGTGTTCGACACCAAAGATGCTTCGGACATTACCACAGTAGATAGTCTCTCAATATTGTCATGTTCTGTCAAATTCAGTTGATGGGTTGCACCATCATTCTTGCCTTTTTTCGGGCGCTTCTTGCAATTTTTAGCACGATGGCCAGGCTTGTTGCATATAAAACATGTCCCTTGAAATTTCTGGAACTGTTCCTTCTGCTTGTCTTTTCCTTGAAAAGACATCTTACTTTTTCTATCTTGCTTGGATTTGGAAGATTCCACAACGTTGGCCTTTGGCTCAGAAGAAGGGTTCGCACTCCTTCTATTGTCCTCCTCGATTCTAAGGCACAAAATTAGATCTTCAAGGCTCGTCTTCTTCTGTTTGTGCTTCAAATAATTTTTGAAGTTTTACCAACCCGGAGGCGGTTTCTCAATCATGGCCGCCACTTGGAATGATTCACTAAGTATCATTCCCTCAGCAGAGATGTCACTCAGAATTAATTGCAATTCTTGAATCTGATTCATGACAGATTTAGAATCCACCATCTCGTAGTCCAAGAATTTGGCAATCACAAATTTCTTGGTACCAGCGTCCTCAATCCTGTATTTCTTCTCTAAGGACTCCCGTAACTATTTAGCATATTCAATATTACAATAAACATTATATAGAGAATTCACTAAACATATAAGAATATAATTCAGCATAAGAAGTCCCCCTGCTTCCAAGCCTCCAATGCACCGAGTGTTATGATATCGTGCTCATCTGGACTAATTACCGAGCACACCTCCGATAAATATTTCGTCAGATTTAGCATGGTCAGATAGAAGAACATCTTCTACTACCACTGTTTAAAGCCCACTCCAGTGAATTTCTCCGTCTCATTAGCTGTAACTGAAGGTGTTACCATCACAGTAGGCAAGGTTCATTGAACTATCCCTCCAGAAACGGAGCCAAAAGCCATTTGGCCTATACTGTCGCGGGCATACCAATCATATGACTTGTACCCACACCACCAAAATTGGTGTTGGCCCAAGGGCCCGTAGCATTGAAAACTACAAATTCAAACCCTGAGGGCTGAACATCTTCCATAGCAACGGTCGAATCAACCATAGGAACGTCTCTTGAAACATTCTGGACATTGAAGGACACTTGATTGTTTTCAGCCATCTCAATAATCTGACAAGAACAACAAATAATGAGGAACTAATCGCCTTAAGATTGTTGGAAATTAATCCAGAGAAAATAAACAGTTTGTTGTAATTAGAATATCAATGTAATGGAGGTGAGGTATGGTTATCCGAATCTCCTTAAGGCGATTAGCTCCTGCCAATGGTGCTCCGCAGATTCATGAACTATGCCTCCCAAGATACAACACCTCGAACCTGTTTGGATTAGCACTAAGCAAACAGAACTCAGTCGAACCGCTTAATTGAACCAGCACACCCAGAAAAATCAGAAAAGTAGAAAAGTATATTCAAAGCTTTTTTTGGAATCAAGTCGAAAAAATAAAAAGCGTTATGAACTTTATGCTCCTATCTATTTATAAAGTTTTTTAGTTCAGGTACATAAGAGATACATGAATTAAATAGACGCATGTATCCACAAAATTCATGAATCAAGAGAACCGTGAATCCAAGAGATTCATGAATCCAGAGACACGTGAATTCAAGAGATTCATGAACTCAATAAATACATGAACTAAAATATACAAGAATCTCGGAAATTCATAAACTCAATAGATACGTGAATAGAACATTTTAAGAAATTCATGAATTCAAGAGATACGTGAACAAAAAAAACGTATCTCAATTTATTGGCTTTCGTTGATCCATTAACCATAATTATAACAACACTTCATGTCAACTACTGCATATAATATATATATATATATAAGCCACCGCCAATAAGATTGGAATATGTGGATCGTCGAAAGATAACAACCTGTATTGGAGAAGGAAAGGGAATCCAATTGGGATTCGGTCAAACAAGTCCAATTCTTGGACTTTCCTCTTCACTGTTTCTCTAACCGACTTTATCACATATTCAGATCGAATTTTCGTCCAACGGGCAGTTACATAACCAATTTGCCAGACTCGATCGACAATCCAAGGCTAAAACCTTGGATCAAGATGAGCTCTCTCTGGGCAGTTACATAACCAATTTGCTTGGGCAACCCTTTACGACTCAGACACCATTTGATCTTCTAGTAAATCAACCACTCTAATTTACCAATTGATCAATCAATTTGAGTCAACCTTGGGAAATCTTTTAAAACCAATCTTTCCAAACTCATAAATTTAGAGAAGCGAGGTGTTTTCATCAATGATTTAAAGCCTGCAATTCCCTTTGCAAAATTATAAAACCAACTTAATACCGCCAGGACTTTGGTATCCATTGCAAAATAGGTACATGTCATCATATATTCAGATGATTAGTTGAGAGAATAAATGGATTAGGTGAAATTGTATCATAATTTCGACCCATCCGCTCTATTCTTCTGTGGTGATGTCGCCTGAAAGCTTGAGAACAACTAGGTGATTAAGCACAAAGTTGTTTGCTTGAAGTTTTTTGGAGGACAATTTGGCCAACAAAGCCATCTTAGCTCTAGCAAAATATCCTCAAAGTTGCCATTAAAGTTCCCTCCATCCAATTCAAGAAACCTTGTTCATGAGATTTGCTCGCGAATAAAATTGTGCCTTGATCTCCATAGTGAGAGTACTACTTTATTTTCTATTCCCTAACAGAAATATGAGGAAAAGAATAGTATAAGTGCCATAATTTTTGTATAGCGCTCATTTGAAGGTCATCACTTTTTTCTCACTCAAGTGCCACATTGGAGTAAAATCGATTATTTTAGTGCCATTTTCGGCAAATTTTTAATTATTTTTTTTATTTTTTTTACTTTGATTTCTTATTTTCCTTTCTTTTTTTTTTTTTAAGACTGGCAAGGGTCACTAGCTACCCTTGCGGACTTGGGCAAGAGCCACCCCGCCCAAGACCTTTGCAACCAAGGGCAAGGGCTTTGCAACTGGCAAGGGCAACCCTCACTAGACATGAAAAAAAAAAAAGGCAAAAAAAAGGAAAATAAAAATAAAAAATTCACAAAAATTATTAAAAAAATATTTAAAAAATTGTCCATGTCAACTTTAGCAAAACTATGTAGAATGATCGACGTCCATATTAGATTTTCTGACGAGGCAAACCCCCAATGTTACTCAAGTGATCGATTTTGAAATTTACCGCACTCAATTGAGCCAAAGAAAAAGTTATAGCACTTAAGTGAGTGCCATACAAAAGTTATAGCACTTGCATTGTTCTTGCCCCAAAAATATAATATCAAATTGTGTCTCTTGCCTTGAACAAGGGGCTCGGATCCATTAATTATTATGAAATTTGATAGTGCATATTTGATGTGAAAATTTGAACCATTCTTTGAACTATTATTTTTTATTACATATGTATACCATAATATAGTAGTTGATTCCATTGAAGTGATGTTTGTTACTTTCTAATTCACTTACACAGTAATGAATTTGACCTATATATAGTTTTGGTTGGTGTTGAGTACGATTGAAGAGATGAACTTCCACAAATGCAGTCATAGGAAGGAGTGAAATAGTGTTATTCGTGCTTACTTTTTTAGTTTGTACTACTATTGACACCTAAATTTTGACTAAGTATTTTGATTTAAATTTCATAAAAAATTAGGAACCAATTTGACCCTAGTAAAAATGATTTTCGCATCACCTAGGTATTTATATTATTTGCATCCTTTAAGTTTTTTTTTTCTATTTCATTTTCCCTTATTTTACCTTATTTTCACACACACACACACACACACACACACACACACACACACACACACACACATATATATATATATATATATATATATTTAAAGGAAAAAAAAAAGGTGAGCCCAAGTGGCCTCGGGGCTGGGTTCTTGCCCTAGCCAGTCCACTTCCTTTTTCCCTCCGCTCGGGTCAGGCCCATCTGGCCCTCTCTTTTCCCCGGCCCAGCTCGTGCGCCTCTCTCCTTCCTCCCTCCTCCCTCCTCTCTCCGTCCCTGCAACTCACACGCGCCGCCTACCACCGAGGCAAAGTAGAGCAGCCGCGACATCTTGCAGGCGCCATTAATGCTATCGATCGAAGCAGCGCAAAATCCGGCTAGAAACCCTGATGGAGGAGACGTCTACGCGGACGCCTTCAATAACCTTCTTCAATGCCGAGCAGGCCTCCTCGGAGAAGAGGGGATGGGATACCAGTTTGGCCGAAGCAGGGCCAGTCGGCGCACGGAGGACCGGCTGCCGAAGCTCCTCCATCGACCGGACCCCCAGCCTATAAATAGGCCTACCGCGAGCTCGGTTGAAGGGGGGCCAAGGAACATGAAGAGAAAAAGTGAGAGAGATCTGTGAGATTTGAGCGAGAGAGAGATCTTAGAGCTGTGAGCGAGGGTAGAGTGTGAGGAAGAGAGCCTCCGTCAGCCACCACGCTTGAATCATAGCCGACGACCCGCTGCCATGTTTCTTTTTCACGTCCAAGCCATGGTAGGTTCCGTTCAGATTTGCCCCCAGCTTTTCTGATTCGGATCGGTTTCCCGAGGATCCCAGCTTCAAGACGTGCGAGGCAAGTGGACTCAGCCCGATCTATTGAACTTGTCCGTCGTCCGACGTCGTCGTGCCAAGTAGGGACGCCGCCGGCCACCCCCGTTCTGCTTTCTTTTGTGCACTGTTCCGGGCTCGCCGGACTGGGCTGGCGTTGTTCAGTTCATGCGAGTTCCAACCTCGCTCGTATACGTGCTGCTATCCTGGGCCATGCTTGTTGTTTGTTATGAGTCTCAGTCTAGGCGAAAATCTCTCGTTCTGATAGCATGCTGCAACTGTTCGATGAAATGCCTCAACTAGATCTGCGAATATCTTCTTAAATTTGATATACTTCTGGAAATATTGGTTGTTTCGTGCATCCTTTGTTCATGCGGTGACAGGATCGTGGAGGAGTAGCGTTCGCGAGGGGACTAGGGGTCAGCTTGGCCCAAGACCGTTATTTGTCGATCGTTCGCGGCCGTGTTGGCCAGCGTCACCGTGGCCGGCTTCGACGCATTGAAGAGTCGGGTCTGTCTCGGTTTGGCTTGAGTAGGTTCTATCGAGCGTAGATCGTTGACAAAGGCGTTTCGGTAACTGCTGGTGGTCGTTGAGGATCAGGCAATTCTTCATAGGCCCTGTTTGGTTCAGCATGTAGAAGGGGCTTTGGGGCTCTAAAGGGGTTTGGGCAAAAGTGAAGGTGTTTGGTTCAATTTTTTGAGCACTTTGGGGAGATGCAATTGCATCTCCAAGGGGGTTGAAAGGGCTTTGGGGGAATGGAGGGGTAGAGGTCCATTGGGAAGTTGCATTTTCGAAATGCAACTTTCGGTACTTTTCATTATTGTTCATCTCTCCGGTGGAGAAGCCGATCGGAGGTCGACGACTGCCAGCCAAGGGGTCACGCGCGCCGGCGACCGCTGGCCAAGGGTCGCCCGACCCCGACGACCGTCACCGGACCCCAGGCGACTCCTGGGTCGCACGACCAAGGCGGCCGTCGCCCGAATCGCGCGACCAAGGCGGCCGCCTAAGGTCGCATGACCTTAGGCGACGGTCGGCGAGGTCGGGCGACCCTAGGAGACGGTCACCGGGTCGCGCGACCCCAGGCGACGGTCGCCTGAGGTTGCGTGACCCAGGCGGCCAGATCTAGCCATCCAGCCGCCAGATCCGGTGGTCCGGTGGCCAGACTTCAAAAGAGAAAATATATATATTGTTTTTTTTAATTTAATAAAAGTCATTTACAAATGCAAATTTTACCAAACGATATTTGTATTTCAGAAAACCCCCTTCACCCAAAGGTATTTGCATTTTGGCAAATGCATTCCCCAAAAGCGAACCAAACAGGCCCATAATTAGCATCTCCCTTCGTTTTGGGTTCATGGATGCTGAGGGTCGATCTCTAGGCAGTACGAAGGAAGGAGTAGACAAAAGACTAAAGGCTATAGAGATAGGAAAAGAAGGAGGCAAGAGAGAAAGGAAAATATTAAAAAAAGAATTGAAGTTTTAAAAAGTTGGTGCTGCTCCCATCAAGTCCGTTGCATGCAAAGAGAAAGAGAGGACAGGAGAGAGAGAGGACAAAATAAAGAAAAGACAAAAAGAGCGAGAGGGAGAAGTGTTTAAAACAGACGGTGGTGCACACGAGACCCGGGTCAGAGGGGGAGACGCGAATCGAGCCGGCGCCAAGGTCTGGCCGACCCGGGTCAGCTTGTGATATTTTTTAATAAAAAATCCAAAAAATCAAAAACAATCTTTTTTCACAAAAAGGCCTAAAATTGATTTTGAGCGTTGCCTAAAATTGATTTTAGCGTTTTTCTCTTAAAAATTAATGAAAAAAGCTTTAAAAGTTTCGCAAATAATGCTTTTTTGAGTATCTTTTTTAATGCATGAAAAAAAAAATCAAATCTCAAGGCTTAAGCAAGTTCCACCCCTAAACCCTGACTAGGAAGGAAATACGCCTAAAAGTAGTCTATACGCATAAAATAGAGGACTTGCCTCGGTTCCCTCTTGCATGTCAGCACAATTCACATACTCAATCAATCAATTCAAATAATTCAATCAATACAATCAATCAATCAATTAATCAATACATCAATCACAAGGGTCCCGATTATAAGGCCAAATCGTTATGACACGTCTCATACCGTGCCACACAATTTTATCCCATAATCCGACGCTTCAATTTCAATCAAACACACGTTCCAACTTGATTACTGCCCGCATAGGCACAATATACCTACACACATCGAGTTTTTGGCGTAGCCATGCTTCGTCTCACTCCTTTGAGCATGGAAACATCTACCGACGGGACAGCATTTCCGAAGGAGCATCGGTCTAGAATCTACTGCAACCGGCTTCCGTTGTCTAGGGAAATCCCATATAGGGGCAATGTCCTACCGACGCACATCGGGGACGGGTTCACTTAGTCATCACACGATCAATCAATCCCGGCCAAGGACATTGTACTTTGCACTCAAATGCCTCAATTAAAATAATGATTTGGCCTATTTTCTTCGTATTAAAAACACTCGATAAAAATAATCGTGTGTGGGTACACAGTCAATTTGAGCCAAAAATACGATATCTTCATTTTCAAAAATCCCACTATTTAATATAGCACATAAAAACATTTTTTTGGCGTTAAAAACCGACGCCCAGTATTTTTTTGATTAAATACCAAAATTTTGATTTTTGAAATAATAACTCAAAAACACAATCACCGCCCAATTTACACAAATTAGCATTCAATTACATAAACTAAGCACACCATTGCAATCAACACAAAATTCTGGTCATCGACTATCCCGGTATAATTTCTGGAAAATATCAAATAATTAAATAAATAACAAAATTAATTAAATAATGCAAATTAAATCCAATAAATACTAACTTAGGCCGGAAATGCTAATCTAACCACCTAAACGGACTTAGAAAATTATTGCACTTATCTAGATAAATAGTACAATCTAATTAGCCCCTAATCAATATATTCTAACTACTTAACATGCATAATTAGGCGATTAAATCATTAATCTAAACTAACTAACCACATAATCCCTAATTAGCCTAAACTAATTATCCATTAAGCGTCATTAACTCCATAAGCAGAGTATAGCAAGTAAACTCACCGATTTAGCGAGCCGGTGAGTCCACGGCGACGACGACGCGGAGGTGAGCAACACTCGAGCCTATAGCGACACCAACGGAGGTCCGGACAGGCCTTAAAACAGGCCTTGAAGCCTTAGCCCACAGCTGAGGTTCGGCTTTTGCTTGCTGTTGAGAGGGGCGGTCCGAGCAGCTGGTTGGTGCGGAAAAGGCGAGGAGGTGGTGGCAGAGGCTGCAGCGAGCGATGGTGGTGGCTTCGACGGCTTGGAGGGCGGCGAACGGCGGCTGGATGACTTGAGACGGTGACCAAGGTGCAACGGAGGACGGCGTACAGACGCTGGACGGCGAGGACGTGCGGATGGGATCGAGCAACTCTAGTGGGCGGTGTGCGGGCGTGCGACAAGTCCAGCGGCTTCGAGCGAGCGGTCGACGGTGAAGGAGGAAGGACAACTGGTTTCTTCTAGTTTTTGAGCTCCTAAACTTCTACAACAATGGATAAAGGAGCCAAGGGAAGAAGAAGAAGCTTCTGAAGATGAGGAGAGGGCCACAAAATATCTAAATGGCTTGAACGGTTGCCCACCAGCCATGGCTATCATCTTCAGCCAATTTCCCCTCCATAGCTTCCTCAAGAAGTCTCCTAAATGGTCCAAAAGGTTGTAGCACCCCCTAGCTACGAATTTTGGACCTTTGGCCTCCAAATTCACTCAATTCCTCACCAAAACTTCTCCAATTAAGCTCAAATTGGAGTCCAAAAATTCACTCAAGGTGCCATCGCCCATCTCATGATTTTTCCTCGTCAATTGAACCAACTTGACTGCCAAAAATGCAACAAAAAACGGCCCTCTAATTTTCCCGTTCCAAAATAACCCAATTTTGATTTTTCGCCGAAATCTCGGGCTTGCAGAAAAATCTTTGGAGGATGAGTCAACATTCCTAAAATGAATCGTGACATGATAGAACTTTCAATTTTTGAAATCGGGTTTAAATTCGCGGTTAATTTCAATCGAGCGCGATTTTAGCGTGACCTAGCCTACTATGTAGCTTTTAGGAATTTTTAGTGCAATTGACCCGTAATCGATTATTTTCGAGCCACATTATGCATCTTCGACATATTGGCGACTCTCGGTTGTCATGAAAATCTCGAGGTTTCAAATACGCACATGGGATATAGAAATGACAGAAAAATCGGTCTAGTGCTGTTCAACAAGAATTTTGCAATCAGGTGGGATCACCCACACTTTAATCACATACCTCAGTCGAACTGACCTATCTCCGATCTCTGATCAATTTTGACAGTGCTATATTGACCCTTACAGATTAGCATGGTCAACCAGTCAATTTCTAGTCGAATTCTCAAGTCTATTACGTTAAAATCCCTTAATGGCTTCACTAGATAGACTAGTTATCTCGTGAGTAATCAGCTTAGAAGATAGGACTATAGGCGCGTCGATGAAAAAGCTTAATTCATTCAATTGAAAACAGAATTGTAAAATCAGGATGTCACATTTAAAGAAACCCCAATCTACTTCGCTCTATAGATTTTCTAATATTCTCTCTATGAATAATTTCACTTCCAAGCTTTACTTGTGCATCGTTATTCTATCATGTCGACAGCCTTGGTCAAGGACTTATTGATAAGAATGTCAATTTTGACTTTTGAAAAAGGTCACAAGCTTTCCACGAAAACATTACATTAGATATCTTCTTGTTAACTAAGAAACAAGCTTCCCACAAATACATTGCATTAGATATTTTCTTGTAAAGAAGTAAACATGTGTCGCGACCTCTTTTTTCGGAGCACAATTAGGGTGCAGGCACCTGCAGAGGCTAATGGTTTGGCTAGGTCTCTTAGGCTCAGGCCAGACTTTCCTAAGCTCACCAATTCACGACTTAATGGTTTGATATTTTAACCTACAAGTTAATTTTAAAGAGAATCGCCACTAATCAATTTAAGGTGGATGGATTAGAAACCTAAGCGATATATTGGGAGGAATATTCATTCATGCGCAACCAGAGAAATTAGGATCAATAACTTAATTACCCAAGTTAATCATTAATGCTCTTTTGGTACCTAATCTTGTTTAAACCCTGAGGTTTTTTGGATTTTTAAGGAGTTTTCCATGCGTTTTGTGGAGGAAAAACATCTTTTGGGTCTTTTTCTCATTTTTTGGACATAAAAAGCTTTTTTTTTTGGATTTTTTATTTTATTTCGAAAATATAAATCATTTTTTGGCTTTTTCTGACTTTTTTGGCCATTTTTTTTGGGAAAATATGGGATATTTTGATTTTTTTGGATTTTCTGGAAAATAATTTATATTTATTGTTTTTTATTTTTATTTAAAATTCTACTTTTTATTATTATATAATACAAAAACCGAACCGGGTCGGATCCGAGGGTTGGGTCCGACCCGGTTCATTAAAACCCGGGATCCGGGTCTGACGGCCCAAGCCCGGACCAGCTTGGGTCGTGTGATCCGGTCCGGTGAACCTTTGCTGGGCTAGGCCTGATGCGCAGGCCCAGTCTGATTTCTTCTTCCCTTTTTTATTTCTAAGAGCCCAGCAACCCAACGACCCGGCCCATGTTTGCCCAGCCCAATTCACTTAAAAACCCTACCCAATTCGTGACCCACACCCGGGTCCGCTTGACGACCCGTCTTCTTCCCTCGCCGACTTGCTCTTCGAGCCTTCGAGGTATGATGATCCGCGGCGAAGGCGGCCGAGCCCGTCTCGGTCTGAGCTCAGGCCTCCGCCGGCGCCGCCTGGATCCTGTCCGGCCAGCCGTTGTAGCCAAACCCGTCGTCTGTCACCACCCATCACCACCGGTTACTGTAGATTCGGCGTTCACCTGGGATTTCCATCAAACACCTAGCGGGCACCAGTTGAAGAGGACAAGGTGGGGGCGCTTCGGGCTCGGAACCGCAATAGAGCTCCGAGCAGGCGACACCGGGGACTGGCGGGGGAGGTAGGTTACGGACAGTTGGCGGCGGGAACTCCCATGAAGCCAGCGGCTGCGAGTCCCAGCTCGACGACCCCAGCACACACAGACAGACATGAAAAAAAAAAAAGGAAGGGCGGGCAACCCTAGCTCACTGCAACAGGGGATGCGGCGTCAGGTACATTGTCCGGTGGGCCGTTGATGGAGTCGAAGCCCTTTTTTTTTCTGGAACTCACGGATTTGGGTGTCTTCTCCCCTTTCCTTGCTCACCCACTCTCCCTCTCGGGCTTACTCGCCGCCAGCCTTCCCTGATGTCTCTCGGAGGGAGGTCGTTTGAGCTCACAACCCGCTCTCTCTCGCGCTCGCTCTTCAATCCTCCCCTGAAGTCTCTCTGGGGAAGATTTCTAAGCTTGCTCATTGCCGTCGACGGAGCCAGCACCCGCCTATTTATAGGCGAGGGGGGTCCGGTCGACGGAGAGCCTCGGCCACCGGCCTTTGGCTTGCCGACCGGACCCGCTCAGCTGAACCGGCGTCCCATCGTCGCTCCTCCACCGAGGCAGGCTCGACATTGAAGGCGGCCATTAATGGCGCCTGAGATCCGTCCCCTCCAGCCGATGTCAGCCTAGCCCCCTCGACCGTAGGTGCTGCCGTGAGTTGCAGATGGGGTAGGGGGAAAGGGACAAATGGGAGGAAGAAGATAAGAGGAGGAGGGTTAGGCCTGGCTAAAGAAGAAGGGGGTTGGGCCATACGGGCCCACGCGGGGGAGAAAAATGAGGGGGGCTGGGTGCGAAGGCCCAGCCCCGACAAGCCGCTGCTTTTTTTTTTTTTCTGGTTGTTGTTTTTTGTTTTTGCTTTTTTTTTATTATTGAAAAAAAAAAGTAAAAAAGAGGAACATAAGGATTAAAAGAGAGATTGAGGCCTAATTAAAAAAGACTAATTAAACTTTACGTGTCAACAACATGCAAATGTCCTGAGAAATTTGTTTCACCTTACGTCCTGGAAAAATCTTAAACTTATGTTTTTGGAGAAACACTTTCTCTTTCACCTCATGTCCAACTACATTAGGAATCATCTTTAAAAACGGTTGGACGTCTTGGAGAATCACTTTGTCTAACTTGTCCAGTATTCTTTTCCCCTTTGCTTCACTTTGGTTACGGATATGTGAACCCATCATGTCAAGAGCCAATGGAAGTCGCCCAGCGAATTCAACAACTTTTCTTGAAAAATCACCAAGGTCGTGATCAAAAGGCATTTTCTTCATTTCATTCGGAATAACTTTTGTGGACCCTGTTGAGATATTTTCCTCTGATCCTTCCAACTTGGTCACCGAAAAGACAGTATTATCTATGGCTGTAATGATGATCATACTCCCTGAACCACACGAAGTACAATGCTTCGCTAGTTGCAAAAATTGATCATTTCCATCCACGCCATCAAAAACAAGAAAGACTTGTTTGTTAAATATACTTTTTTTGATGATATTGTTCGAAAGGAAGGAATGACCTTCAAATTGAGGAGAGAGTTGGTTGAAGACCGCCTTGGCAACAATTGTCTTTTCCATGCCACCTATCCCATGGATTATGATGAATTGTACATCACTTGTGTCACAATAATTTAACAGTTTCTTTATATCCTTTATACAGTTATCAATTCCAACTAGTTCTCTTTTCCTTTTTTCGATCATCTGCAATACGCCCGTAACGATATCCTCAATGACCTTGCCTTGCCTGCCATATTCACGAAATTGTTGCACAAGACTATACATAAGCAATTAGAATTGCAAATAGGAGCAAATAGTTTGTAACTAATGTGCCGGCATGTATTTTTGACATGATAATCACTATGTATGTACATAAATCACTCTTTTTGTACATACCAAATAAGGATTCTCTTACAAGGGTGATGGGTATTGCTGCCAAAGAGTTCATTTAAACAATTTGAATAAGAGGTACGTTGTATTTGAACCAATCACTAAAGTTTCCCTTTAAGAGTTTATTAGCATGCGGATAGTCTTAGCCTAATAGTAGAAAATGAGGAAAAGTTTATTAGAAGTGTCAAAAGTTGTGTGTGGCGCTCACTTTGGTGCCAAAAGTTTCCATCGGATCACTTAAGTGCCAAATCGGAGAAAAAACGATCACTTTGGTGCCACCGGCAGGAGAGTCCGGCCAAATTAATTAAGTGGCTTTCATATTTTTAGAAAAAAAAAAGTTGTGGTGACTTTTAAACGAAGTTGTTTAGAAACGATGTCGTTTTGTCGTCATACGTGGACAGCCTCACAAAAACGATGTCGTATAGCTCATATGGGGACTGAAATTAGGGTTTCTTTGTCGTTCGCTCGCCGTCGCTCAGCCACCATCGTAGTTGCTTAACCAGGTGAGCGAGGAGAGGCTGAGGTTGTTGCTCAAGCAAGAAGCAGCGAGAAGAATAGGAGGCGAGGGCGGAGGAGGAGGAGGAAGAAGAGGGTCGAAGGTGCCACTGCTGGTGTCGCTGCTGGTGCCGCTGATGGTGCCATTGCTGGTGCCACTACTAGTGTTATTCTTTGGGGAAGAAGACGAGGAGGAAGCCCATGCCTCTCTCTCTCTCTCTCTCTCTCTCTCTCTCTCTCTCTCAATTTGGGGATTTAGGGTTCTTACTTGGGGGAAAGACGCTAAACGGTGTCATTTTGATATTTGGATACTGACTGTACTCTCTAACGAGCCACATCAATTTCAAAAATTAATAAAAAAAAAAAAAAAAAAAAAAAAAAGCAACGTCGGATTTCCGACTAATTAGATCGGCGTTGGCACTGAAATGATCGTTTTTCAAATTGGTTGGCACTTAAATGATCCAAATAAACTTTTGGCACCAAAGTGAGCGGCGTACACAACTTTTGGCACTTCTAGTGTACTTACCTCATAGAAAATGATGAATACAAACCTATGTGCTTGTGGGCGCTGCTCTTCTAATGCATAACCAGAAAGGCCAACAAATGAATAGATAGATAAATAAAAGAAGGGGGTGTCCATACCTTCGATCTTTTATATGCCATCCCTTGATTCTAGCCGTCGTGGTCAAAGCCTCCTTCCAAGTCTTCACTTCAGTGCAGCCGAGCTCCTCCTCGTGCTTCATTAGGGCACTTTTGTACAGTTCCGTATCAAGCTTAACATCTCTAGGGTCCACATCATAAAAGATGGGTAGTATTTTCCCTAGGAGTTGGCCATAGCTCTCCTCCACCATGCATGTCAACTCTCGGAGGCACCATCTACTTGAAGCGTAATTTTTAGAGAAAATAGGAATGTATATTTGGGAGCTTCTTACTGCCTGCAAGATCTCAGAGATCTTTTCACCTGGTTGTAACTCTTCGTCGTCCCTATAAATGCGGATTCCCGCATTTCTCATGAAGACAAAAAGGCAATCTGCAAATGTGTTGCGAGTGTCGGATCCTCGAAAGCTTAAAAACACATCATAATTGCCGCCTGCTGCAGAACCTGAATTGGCCTCTTCCTTCGCCATGTAACCACGTAGATTGATGCTACGGGTGACTTCTTTTTTGTGGTGATGCTTGAGAAGATTTGTACAGCTCAAGTGGCACGATCTAGATGAGTAGGGACTTCCACTCTTTTTTTCCGCTTAGAGGTGGCTCATCGAACTCCTTTTTCAGCTCGTCATTATATACTCTCTTTCTTTCCGCGTTGGGTCTCCCTTTCCATGTTGGGTCCTCCTTTCCGTGTTATGTAAAATCAACGGGAAAAGTACCAAAAAAGTCATAAACCTATTGCGTTTATACCAATTCAGTCCTAAACTTTTCAATTGAACCAATTTAGTCATAAACCTTTTAATATTGGTACAAATTCAGTCCATTCGATTAATTTTGGCCAGCTAGCACTGACGTGGACGTCAGCCGGTGGCCGGACGCTGACATGGTAATTTTTTCTTTCCTTCCTTTTTCTTTTTTCCTTTGCATTCAAGAAAATATGCTAGATTCCTAAATGTCTCAAGGAAATTGGCTCGGGAAGTTAATGCACATGGATGTACTCTTATATCGGTCAATCAAACATAATCATTCATTGAATCATAATTGTGTCCTCATAATTATCAAAGCTATCATCCCATTGTTGCAGCTTTAACGGTCGTTGAACCCCTGAAGAATAATGTGTGGTGTGAGCGAACATTAGATGCAACTTATGGATTGGTGTTTATTGAGATTCTTATTGGCATTTCGAGGACTTACACATGAAACCTTAATCCATAAGCAGTGCCTGCCTCCCTTCAAAGGTAAATCCTCCTCTATGTATGAAATGGATGTACATAAATCGCTTTTCCCACATGTATTGAGTAAAGATTCTTTTACTAAGATGGTGAGTATCACCCCCAAAGAGTTTATCTAAACAGTTTGAATAAAATATGTGCGGAATGTGAACCTATTGAGGCACGCTTTTGGAGTTCATCGGCGTGCAGATAGTCGTAGCCTAATTGTAGAAAATGATAAATAAAAACCCGCGTGCCTACGGGCACTCTTATTCTAAGAAAACAATCTAATAATTGATCCAATGAATAAATCAAAAGATAAAAGTACGAAGATGAGGTCAATAACTTTAATTACTTATGTGCCGTCCCGTGATTTTAGCCACCGTCAAAACTTCCTTCCTAAGTCTTCAGCAGGGTTGTTCCTCCTCACGCTTTCTTAGGGTGCTTTCGTATAGCTTTATTTTAAGCTCAACATGTGAGGGATTTACATCACAAAAGATAGGTGGTATCTTGGGGATTGGGAAGTGCACTCCACCATGCATGTCAACTCTTGCTGGCACCATATATTTCTTTTTTCAATTTTTTATTACTTTTTATTTTTCTTTTTTCGCCGGAGATTTGCTGATTACTGCGGGAAAAGAAGCCAAAGGGGGAAGAACAGAAAAAATAAAAGAAAAAAAATTCAAAAAAAATTCAAAAAAAAATTCAAAAAATTATTTAAAAAATTGTTACGTTAGCATTGGCCGAATGGCTTGCACTGAGAAAAAAGAAAAGGAAAAAAATATAGAAAAAATTATTAAAAAGTTGGTACGTCAACATTGGCCGGATGCCTAGCATCCACGTCAATGCCAGCCGGCCAAAATTAGTCGAAAAAAATTATGACTGAATTGGCACAATTGTAATAGGTGAATGACTTTTTTGGTAATTTTCCTCTTGACGAAGCTATCATCTCATTGTTGCAACTTTCACAACCATAGTCGAACCACTTGGAGCACTTGCACGTGAAACCATGGTCCGCATGCGATGCTGACCTCCTTTCAAAGGGTAAATCCTTGTCTATCTATGAAATGGTAACCTGTAAAATTTCATGATTTCTCACATTTAGTTGTACATATGCTTATTATAAGAGAATGAAGCTGCACTGCTTTTCACCTGAACTGGACTAAATTTCATCCGAGCATATGCTAACAAGTCATGAAAGGGAATCGGTTCGATATGGCATAGACGCAGATGATTTTATGCCAATGAGGCATGACTTCAACGGCCTAAAAAAGTCTCAAAAGCATGAGCACATATCATAGACGACAATCCAGCGTGCAACATGCAAGTTATGGATAAAAGCAACATTATGCATTCTTTTAAAATTTGCATCGATGAATTAGAGAGAAGTTGATCTTCAAGGATTGTCCAAAGGGATGCATCGATTCAATTATAATGAAGGGCGATTTCAGTAAATTTGAATAATGTCAAGTTGAAGCTAAAAAGGATTTAAAGTTTTAAACCATGCCACGAAAAACGAAGAAGTCAAGAATGCTAGAGAGGGACGCAAAGACCGTTATACCAACTATTGCGCCAACCTCTGATGGGGCCGCTTATTCATTGTCCATCATGCAGTTTGCCTCATTGCTTTGTAAACCATTTGTGAAAATCAGCCCCTACATCCCTAGCGTAACTTTAAGTTAATGGCATCACCATCACGAGCTAAATGTGCACCGGCTTACTTATACCTCCTATCTTTTGAAAGCTTTAGCGTTAGAATGGCAGGAATGATTCGAGCACCTCTGCAAGGGAAAAATGCTGTGCCTCAAAGTATAAATTCAATTATTAGCAAAACACCTGGCATGACTAACTAAAACCCTAGAAATTGCAGAAATCCAACAAAAAGGGAATTGCTGAGTATACGTGAGGACAATGAGGAATAAAAACAAAAGCTTGTACTAGACATCATGATCAGATTCCGCTTTTCAGGAATTAAAACAAAGCACGACAGCGTATCGTTGTCAAAGTGGGGAAGCCTACCAATTCATATTTATATTCATATTCTAAAGTCGCTTCTCAGGTAAGTTATCCTCTCCTGACAGCTAAAAATGAGGTTGGCAACCACGCTGTGTGATGTTTTTGTTTGAAATTGTACCATATGTTATCATCGCGTGCTATCTCTCGTCCCACAGCACCCATGTGAACATTGGGATGCCGGCCTATCAATAAATAAAAAGATCAAACAATGACGAGTTAGACAGCTTTGAGGTGATCTTGCTTGGGCCTTGTGACTTGTAGCTAAAGGGTACACGAACCAGTAGATGGCATAATTTGGACAGCAATCAGGTTTAGTATGATGAGGGATTCTTTAAGCTAGAAACACAACCCAGTTTGTTGATTAATCAAGTCCGTCCGGTTGAAAGTACGCATAACCAGACAACAAACCTACTCATCTCCGAGGGCATCCAAATACGGTTGAGATACTTTCTTGACTTTTTCCTGCCAAAAGGAACAGTGGCAAATGCATAAACTTCCAAATTTTGTAACGAATGTCAAAGACTGAAATATTCATCATGTAGACCTTCTCAGGAGACGGTAGATCATTGATGTAACAGAAAGTAATCTTCCACAGGACATGCTACAACCAAATCACTGGGACAAACCAAAACCGAAAATGAAAAAAAAAAAATTCTTAAATACCTCAAGCGGATAATCGTGAATAAGGCAATCATACAACCCGTGCCATCAATATCAAGTAGACCATTTGATTGTATTTTCTCATGTAAGGGAGACGTGTCACATAAATAAAACCTTCTCTTCCAATGCATTTCGATGCAAAAAGGGTATGGAGAAAGAAAGGAGAATTACCACATTGTGTGCAGAATCTACAGTTTAGGATTCAGAAAGTGGGAAATATTCAAATCCCAGATGAGTCAGAAACTTACAGATTATTCAGCTCAAACGATCCAATGATATGCTCATAAATGTCAAGTGAGATTACTTTGTAGAGTCAAGGAACCAAACCTCAGATAGTTTTGTACCATTGGAAAGATTGGCTATAATTACTCAATGTTATCCTCCTAAGATGCAACATCTCGAAGATATTTTCTTTACCTTAAAGGCAAGCTCTTTAATTTCCATCCTAAATACAGCTTCATCAGAAGGATCAACATCCTCTGGCAATGCTAAACATTTCCACCACCTAAATTTAATTATAAATGGTGCGTACAAGTTCACCTGTTTGAAAAATAATTCTTGAATAGGTAAAGCCTGACGGAAAAGTTACTTTCTCGTGTCAAACTGATATTGCCTTCCATGCTTCCGAAATTAGGGGCATGTGAAAGTTGTCCAAAACTTGAGCCGTGTCCTTCATATGACTAATGAGAAAATTGCTTTTGACATCCTATACCTCAATATAGTGTATGCAATTGCCTAATAAATGAGAACCAATGTATTAGCTATCCACATAAGTTTTATTAAACATGTGCATTATAGATTTTTTCTGAATAAAAGTTGAGGAACCATATCTATAACCTTTTTTTTTTTTTAATGACCCGGGAACCCCCATACAGCCGGCAGCCGGCAAGGTAAACCCGGGGGATGCTAGCGGAGGACCCACCACCTCGACATCCCACTTAAGACCCCGTGCGGCCAGCGGGATTCGACCCCCTCCGTTGTCGTTAACTTCATTGGAGAGCCTTATCCAACTGGGCCATCGGTACCATATCTATAACCTTGTTATAAAGAAGACAAAAAACTTTGCGTTGTGCATGGCATGCTGACCATCAACCGAGAATTTGAATGTTTTAAGTACATGGTAATATGTAATGATCCAATTGCATTGTGATAACTATATGCATGCTACAACAAACACCAATTATTTTCTCACCAGGTGGGTCACCCAAATAGACATACGAGTTGACATGGCAAACTAAACAGGCAAATCGAACAAAAAATTTATTTCCCCTTAGCAGATATGCCTTACAACAAGACCTTAGGTAAAGCATAACTTACGAAATTCAATGCCTTACTTAGCCGCTTACATTTCCAACCTGGAAGGGCAATATAACAAGATGGTACATAATGAATCGTTCACGTCAATAGTCAATATCATTGTTTTGGCAGTTCATATAGTTCAAGCATGATTATTCACCCAATATCATTGTTTTGACGCACTATTTCATAAAATGAAATCATTGTCAATCTTGATATTGCGCCCAGCACTAAGATGGTAGTGTCAAAGCAAAACCAGCAGTAAAATGTTTCTTTGCTAGAAGAAATCTTCATTTTGCATCTCCAGAAAAATATACAAGAATAAGGTTGGGAAATGAAACTTAGGGATAGGAATAAGAAACGTGAAACTAATAGTAGAAAAAAGGTACATTAGCTGCCACAACGAAAATATCATTTCTTTCTGCAATGAAAGAGAAAATGCTCGAAGACAGATCAACAGAAGTAAATTACAGATTAGATAAATGAAACCTATCGATAATACACATTAAAGAGCTTTACCATTAGCATGTTGTATGAATTGGAGAAGAGCCTAAAGGGAACGCTTCCGACTTCGCTGCAGTGCAGACAGTAAAGAATTAAATGAATTGCAGTCAGCATCTGCACACACTTCGTTAAAAAGGATTGTATTACTAAATGAACTAATCCACAGAGTAGCACCAAAAAAAAAAAAAATCTATTTACAGAAAGATCCATAAGCGATGTAAGAAACTAAAATATCGAAACATGTGACTCAAAGAAATGATGAAAACAACTCTACATATCAGAAGTCAATTCAATTTCCAGATTTGCAATAGCGAAACTTTGTGCCAGGTAAGCACCTTCTGCATTTATCTCTTGGAAAATACCCTCTTTGGGCATAAATTAAAAAAGCACCGTCAAAATCAAAAAGAAATCTAAATCAACTTTTGACCATGCTTTTGGTCCTTTTTCTAATATAAGCATGAAAAAATGAGAGACCCAAATTTCTGGAAAAAGTATATCAAAGCCCCCGTACCTGCAATAGTAAGTTTCTTGACATCCCCCTCAACATGCAATAACCGGTCGCAAGGAAAATTTGTCCAAGTGTGGCAATACTGATTCACCATCCAACAATGATTCAACAATTTTGTTGGGCAGAGGAACTTTCGCTCTCTTGCTTCCTGAAGCACATCCACGAGAGTCATCATAACTTTCTCATCCGCGGTGTTGTCCCCATCCGATGAGTCAGATGCACCATGATCATTTGAAACATCAGAGCACGAACCGGTATCACATCCATGGCTTGAAGAGAGACCTAAATCTTGAAAAAACAATCTTCTTCCAATTTGAAGTATTAACATCCCAATAAAGCGAGAACAGAAGCTACATACTAGACAATCAATCTGCAATAACAAAAGAAAAGGAAGTGTTAGACTTTGTGCATGATCAAAGGTCCTGACAAGTAGGGCGTCAACGGTTCGGTTCAGTTCGGTTCATTTTTTTTTTTTTTTAAATCGAACCAAACCAAACCGTTAGAAAAAACTTCCGAACCGAACCGAATACGAACCGAATTTCGGTTCGGTTCGGTATTTCGATTTTCGATTTTTGATTTTTAGCTTTTGATGTTTGTTTTTCTTTTTTTCCGTCTTCAGCGGCAGCCAAAAAGCTTCCATTTTTCTTTGATAGAGTTCGTCCGTCCGTCTTCATCGATGAGTAATTGTCTTATTTTGCTCAGCTGTTGGATTCGTGATCAGGCCCTTCTTTTCCATGTCGTTTTTTTCGGTGGGTCTCTCTGCAATGCATCAAGAGGAGTGCCCTCTGAGCGAGCGGTTCACTGACATTTCCAGCTCTGTCTTCCTTCTTTTACCCTTCTGCTTTGCTTGACCCAGAAGCAATATTGCAAAGCAAATATTCTCTCTCCAACTCTCTGCTTTTTTCAGATAATTCAATTGCCATATCACAGAGATCTACTTGCTCTACTTGCTCTCATCAGCTCTGGTCCCTAGCATCACATTCTCCCTCTCTCGCATTGCTCTGTTTCGCGATCGAAAAACAGAGCAAACGAGTCTCTGCCGAAATGGACCGGCTCTCTGCAACTAGTCTTTTTCCCGACACGTTCGGAGGGGCAATAAAAAAATAGGTGGGGACCACCCAGATAAAACCACACCATCTGAACTCCCCACCGAGCCGCACAACAACAAAGTGTTGATCAACAATTCTCTGCCCAAGATCCAAATTTTAGAGACCCATCAAACAACCAAAAGAGATTTCGATTCAGTTGGAACAGATGGAGCAATGAAACTCCTACACTATCTTGCGTTGATGCATACTTTCTTATCAAGCATAACGAAAACACAAGAAGAAGAAGTATAAAAAAAAAAAAAGGAGATCGAACTATACAGCAAACCCAGAATGGACAAAGAGGAATTGCCCCGAGCGTTGAAATCCCCCGCGGCGAGGGAGGGCGAGCTTCTAGTTGCGCAGCGACGGCACGAGGAGACGCTCGACGCGATCCCGCTGCTCGGCGAACCGCCGGGCCAGGTAGGTCTCGAGGATCTCCATCACGGAGAAGGGCCTCCGGTGGGGGTGGTGGTGGTGGTGGCCGTAGCACATGGCGGAAGCGGCGGTGGATTCAGCAGCGGTCATGGCTGGCGGAGATGGAGATGGAGGATGCCCAATAAACGAGTCTCTACCGAAATCGATATCTCTTGGTTGTTGTTGTGCGGTTCGGTTCGGTTCGGTTAACCGGTAAAAACCGAACCAATAAAAAAATATTAATTTTTAATGAGAACCGAACCGAAAACCGAATCAAACCGAAAAAACCGAATTTTTCTGTTCAATTTGGTTCGATTTTCGGTTCAGTTCAGTTCCTGACACCCTTACTTCTTGGATCGTTGCATGAGGTGATCTAGATAGAAGTAAGAGCGACTTGGTCCTGACCAATCTCAGATAAACTTACGATTCACAAACTTTCGTACAAGATTTTCAAATGCATAATGCACACATGTCATACATTGAAATGGCTCGTTTATTATGTGACAACTTCTATTTTTGCAACCAAAAAAAAAAAAATCCCCTATATTGATGTGCCTATCGATAAATGGTTCAACCGTTTCTTCAGGTCCGAACTCAAATAAACGGAATTATAATGTGCCGCGGCTGCAGGCCAGCAAAATTCATGCAAGCAAATCTTTCACGTAATCAACATGTCCGCAAAACCATGCGTCTAGCTTAGCACAGGATCCTCTTTGAATGAAATCAGTACTAATTCTCACCTAAATATGTATTGCATTTCTAAAATGTGAGAATAATGATTTTATTAGACTAAATGTCAGTACACATTGGATATATGCAAAAAAAAAAAAAAAGACTATGCTATTTAGCTCTGCAGCTTGCAAAATGTTGATTTGCAAAAGGGTAGTAGTACAACATAAACTCGACTCGAGTCTACAAAACTAACGCAACATGAATTGCAAGTCGCAAATCGTAAAATACATTGTGGTTGACTACGATTAATAGTGAGCTAAGGCCTCGCACGAATTATCATCCAAAAACCAACGAAGCTGGTGAATATTGGAACACCAGGGGTGGCAAATTATTCGAGTTCTTCTTGATGTCCTAATGATCGTAACTTTCCATAAGAAATTGTGACTGATCTGGATTTATTGTAAATTATTTCTTCCCTATTTATATGTAACTTACTTCAGTAATCAGAATAATCCTTAACTGCTAGCATATTTGAGGTGTCTGTTGAAGAGTAATTATTGTAATGTTCCTTAATAAGCAATAGTATTGACAATTTTATAATAGTAAGTTTCTTTGAATGGTAGGCAGTTACTTTAAAAAAAATAAAAAATTCAACGGTCCAAAAGTTTGTTCTTGCCTAACTAATACCTCCTAACTAATACTTGAAGGTCGATTGCAGTTTATGCATTGTGTCTGGCAGGACTGTTCCTCGCGCAAGAATGTTTTTTCCTCTACATTCTCTTCCGACCAAAAAATTTATGAGAGAGAGAGAGAGATATGTTGTTTTGTACATTGCGTGGTTGCATGAGTATGGCGAAAATTGTAACCTAAGTCAACATGAAAAGATAAATTATCGTAGGGTCTAAGCACCATATGAACCATGATCATCTCGACAATTAATTACATGAATCCAAAGTTAGGAATCACCCAATCAATGGTCTAATTGGGTTTGGTCCACTTGTTCTAAAGGTTTTGTAATAGCTTTTCAAATCAACAGATTGATTAAAGGTTTTTTTTTTTTTTTTTTTTTTTTTTGGGTTCCTGCGGAAAAGCTTATCCTCGTCATGCGAAAAGGGGATGGCCACAAACGATGGTAAAAAGCATCAACGGTGAAGTTTTGTGTAACTATACCTCTCCTCAGACTGAGAAGAATCCGTGTGGTGATTCTTGCTGTTAAAATTCGCATTCACTATATAATACGAGAGAAGAATGCTTGCTTATTTGCTGTATTTAGAGATGCGGAAAAGGATATCCTCGTCACACGAAAAGGGGAATTTCTAAGGTAAACACGTACGGAATCCTCAATTCCTCGTAATCTAGTAAATAAATGTTACGATATTCTTGTATACGTCATAATATGCACAGTAAACTTGAGATACCATAGAAGTGTCCGATTGGAGCTAGCAGAAATAGAGAGGAGACCGAGTGCTTATGTGAGAGATCCAATAAGCGAGAGGAAGAGAAGAAAGTGAGGCCAGCTGTGCTCATGAAAAAATCAGAGAACAATTTCAACCCCCATTTTAATGAAATTCTAGTTTGTTGTGCCAATCGTTGAAAAGCCCTTTCCATCCTTGCATTTTCGGCATTCCCGCTCGTTTCTCTTTATTATTGAAATTTATCAAACGGTGATAAACTTCCTGTTGCTGTCATCCAAGATAGTTGTCTTGATGCATTGTTGTCTATTGTAACCCTGCTTTGCAGAGTGGAAGTTTTTGGCGAGCTTGCTCCATGGATTTTCCCCGGTTGAGATTCCCACGTTCGAGCTTGCATTGTCTAATTGATTATTGTATAATAACAGTTTTTATCGTGCCCATTTGATCACAGAGAGGGGGAAGAAATTTCCCGGTGTTAAATAATTTCTCCCGTGCATGATGTGACATGGTCACACCCCGGTCTTTTCCCAATCTGTTCTGCACAGTGGACATTTTATGACGACTATAGGCTCATCATCAGGACTAGTCCCGCCCAAATATTACTATGGTTGTGCGATATTTGCATGCTAAATTATCTATTGAATAAAAAAAAAGCATCAAGAGTGACACATAAGCTTTATCAAGCATGATCAGAGAGATAAATCGTAGTAATTGATATAACTCATTTCCACGAGGGGAACAAAAGTTTGGTCAAAACAAGAGGGAATGCCTGCTCGGTTGAGCATTCGATCAAACACAATCTCGGATAGAATAAAGGAAAACCAAAAAAAATTCATAGAGAACAAATCGTAGTAACAAGCATAACAATAGTATTGATATTTAAAGCATAACACCATAATCGAACCCAACCGAAAGTAAGAGCGATTCCTAAAACATTGCATCTGATTGAAGAGAACACTAACAACAACCAAGCTTAACAAATCAATTCGTCTTCAACCTTTAAACTTCACCAGACCTTGAATACACCATGAAACACCAATAGGATCCCACCCAGCCTCCGAGCCTGTACAGAGTCACAGGATAACTTGGTTGGAGAAGATGGGTACTGCTACGTCTACAAAGGCCAGCTCAAATATGGTCAGGAGATTGCGGCAGAGGTACGGAAGGAGGCCAGTGCGCAAGGGTTCATTGAGTTCAATTCCAAGATACAAGTGCTGAGTTTCACACAAGTACAGCCGGCGGAGGTACGTCGGCCAAAAACCATATCTGACCCACTTCATAAAAAATGAGTTATCAATCCATTTCGACACATCTATCTCCAAGATATATATATATAGAGTGCGGCTTACGGAATTACGAGGGATGTCCCTCACAATTTGGTGAGTTTTAGAACTCTCCGTGCAAGAGACCTGCACGAATGACCGTCGATTATCAATTAGCCTCTCCGTTTACTATTTGAAGAAATCTAATCATTTAAGAGAAAGAAGATAAGCCGGGATTCAATATCCACAGACGAAAAGAAAAGATGGCTTACTTGTGATGACTTTTCCTCCAATTCCAGTGGTGCAAACGGAACAACCGAATGTAGATATCTTCGAAGAATAGATAGACTTCTTTCACCGTAGGTGTTTCCATGTGGAAGACCTCGCGCAACAACTTCACAAGCAAGGGGGTTCCCCACCTCAGGCGAGTTGCAGCCTTCCCATCAAGTCGGAAGCGAAGGAGCCAAAAAGCTTTTTCTAACACAAAGGAACAATGGAACGGCTTCGTTATACGAAAAATATTGTCCATATGGTAATGGCAAGCACAGAGGTAGACCAAATGCATCAGCAAACGCTTATTCATGTAGTAATCTAAACATGACCAAGATAGATATCGCTTCCTCTTGGCTTGCAATCTACCCCAGCGGGTTTTTCTCAGTCGGCTAAGCATGCAGTTCTTGAAGCTTCTTCTAGATGGGGAACCCTGGGCTTGAGTCTCCTTCTCACGCCACAATTTGCACATTTCAGTCAGGTATTGAAGCTTTTCGCTTGACCAAGGACATTGCAGCTGCACCTCCACGCATGGGAGTGAGAATTTTGCTACGATCTCCACATTCTCCACCAAAAAACCAATCCGATCCCCATCAGGATGCTCATATGCGGTCATTGAAAACTCAATGGAAAGCCTTGGATACTCATAAAAACGGTTCAGCCAATATTCATGAATGATCGTCTTGGTGGTTTTACGCATATGATGATTACATGATTCCAAAGAGAGCGATGCCTCGTCTATTCTTTGGAAGCCATGCTTCCACTTGGACACCCACTTTGTTTTCAAACAGGACACTAAATTGAACTTCAGATTTTCTAAGTGCAGAATTGGTTGAGATGAGCTCATTATCTCGGCATCTAAAAATGGTAATTTCGCAGAAATATTCATCCACTTTCTATGATGACCGTGCGAAAAGAGTAGCCTTACTGAAAGGCGATCCTCATAAAATCCCCGCACTGCACTCGATTCCTCAAATACTATATACGGTAGATAGTCTCGGAGTATAAGAGGATCTTCACTCGGGATCAAGCCATCTGGTTCCAATGTTCTTCCAGCGTAGAAGCAACTCTCGAAATCTTCTATGCGAAGCAGATTACTCTGCCGTTCTCTTATTGTACTTTTGTATGTCCATAATTTCAGATCTTTGAGTTTCCCAATTGAAAAAGGTAATCTCTTCATAGTTGTCCCAGATAGATTCAACTCAACCAGCGAGTTTAACTCCCCAACAGCATCTGGCAGCGAAATTAGACTCGTACAATTCGCCAAATACAAGTGCTCAAGATTCACTAGCCCTCTCATCGTGTCCGGAAGTTCAACTACTCCCGAATCCTCCATTGCTAGCCTCGACAAAAGTCTTAGATTACCGATCGAGTCTGGCAAATATCTAAGACTAACACCCTGGATCAAGATGAGATCTCTTAGGGAAGTTAGACAACCAATTTCCATGGGCAACACTTTAAGACTTGGACACCATTTGATCTTCAAGTAAACCAACTGCTCTAGTACACCAATCGAGTGATCAATTTCGGCCAAATGTTGGAAATTTTTCAGAATCAATCTCTCCAAACTCATAAGTTTGGAGAAGCAAGGTGTCTTGATTAATGATTTAGATCCCGCAAGTTTTAGAACTTTCAATTTACTTGCCACCTGGTAAACAACAACCAACTTAATACTGTTAGAACTCGATATGCATTGCAAAATAAGTCCATGTCATCATATAATCAAACCATTAGTCAGAAGAATCAATGAATGCTGTGAAATTGTACCATGATTTTGACCCATCCGCTCCAATGTTCCCTTGTTATGTCACCTGAAAGCTTGAGAACAATTAGGTGATGCAAGAAAAAGTTGTCTGCTTTAAGTTGCAGAGGACAATTTCGCCAACACAGCCACCTTAGCTCGAGCAAAACATTCTCAAAGTTGCCAACAAAGTTCCCTCCATCCAATTCAAGAACCCTCGTGTTCGTGAGATTCGCAAAATGTTCACGTGTAAAATTGTTTTGCGAGCTCCGTAGTACAAGTGCTACCACATTTTCCGTTCCCTAAGAGTCAAAAAACAAAGTTAGTAGATATTACCAGTAGTATACATTATTTCATTGACCCGAATATGCTTTTTCTTTCTTTTCTTGTAACGGCCCGTCTTATTCCAAATGAGCTAAGCCCTCAAAAGAAATACTATAACATGTCAATGATGAGGGTGAGTGGTGACTTATGAATCACTCAACATAGTCTCTCCCATTTTATGTAGGACTTGAATAATACAAACTCCTCCGCTTAATTATGTCATCCTTAGTGTTGGCTCATACCACTCAGTGATACTCCTCTATTCATTATATGGTCCATTTGTTCTTGCCCCTCCATCATCCTAAAAATATGCCACAAGACACACCTTATTAAAACCCTCTCACTCCTACATTCACTTTTGCGATCACTCCCCCCCTTGTAAAATCGAGAATGGGCCTAGCTTGTCCAAGAACCATATTTTTATTGGAGGGGTTCTGAAAGTCCTACTTTAGTACCATATGTAACACCTCAAAATTTAGAGACTAGAAAGCAGTCCTTTGTGTAAGGCCGAGGTGGCTTTGTTTGTGGGATAGTAAATCTGTCTTAAACCATTTCTCCTTTTAAGTTTGTGGTTTGATCTGATTTTGTGTCCCACCACTTCTAGAAAGAGTTCTTAGAGGTGCCTACATTAAGTCAAACGCTATGGTTTTGAGTTAGAAGAAGAAGCAGAAGAAGAAGGGAGGAGAGAGAGAGAGAGAGAGAGAGAGAGAGAGAGAGAGAGAGAGGAGAAAAGGTTTAGTTATGGTGCACGAGGAAATGTCTGGGAGAGGGAGAAGAATGATATTTATTCGACTTTTTGGTTAAGTTGACTTGAGGAGGGAAGTCCATCTCTATCTTTTCTATGTACTTCATTGCATTATTCATAAATTAAAATTTGAAATTATTTTCCTCATCGCTAAATTTTATAAATTATTATTGGACAAAATATCATTTCAACGTTAATATAATTTTCCATTTATGCTCTTATCGACCTACGTGATAATTACAAACTAAGAAAAGTGAAATTGAAATTCATAAGTGTGCGCTCACTAATTTCGTTTTGTGACTTAATTCTCTGCCTATATGATTTTTGGGACATAACCATGGCCGAGATGGTTTTTGTACCTTGTCTGAGAAGTGAGTTCAGATCCATCAATTATTGAGTATAATATTGATTTTTATGCAATTTGATATTTCTTTATTGATAAAATTGTGCATATTTGATGGTTGTATCTATGCTTTTATGTGAAAATTTATACTATTTCTTAGAACTATTATTTTTATTTACATTAATTACATAATATAATAACAATAAATGTATCCAATTCGATGATAGTGATATTTACTACTTACTTAGTTACGAATAATGACTAAAAAAAGTCTTAAATGTATAAATGACAATTTAGTCTTAAATTTTTTTAATTTGACCAATTAATCTTAAACCTTTTGATGATTTGCTAATAAAGTCATTTTGGCTAATTTCGGTCGAAAGCGCGATGTAGACAATCTTTGTATTGTTTAAAAAAAAATCTCAATTTTTTATAATTTTTCATTTTTATAATTTTTATTTTCTTTTTTCTTTCACTATTGGCTAACCAGGGTTGCTAGAGCCTCAACAATGGCCAAACGGCATTCGCTAGCCACCAGGCATGGGTCGCCAGCCTTCATCAGCTACTTGATGAGGGTCGTGACCCTCACTTGCAGTCCACAAGGGCTCGCGACGGCCCTCGCTTAGATCTGTCACCCAATGGGTGACGAGGGTCACCAGTGCCCTACGACCCTTGTCGACCAATAGTGGAAAAAAATAAAAGAAACAATCATATAGTATAAAAAGCTTTATAAAAAAAATTACAAAAATCATACACTTTAGTACTAGCCATGCCGAGTGAAACTTATCCACGTCAACAATTGCCAGCTAAAATTAGCTTGAGGGACTACATTAGCAAATTGTCAAAAGATTTATGACTAAATTGATCAAATTGAAAATTTTATGACTGAATAAACACTTGTACAATAGATTTATGACTTTTTCGATAATTTTTATACCTCGATTAGTAATCCTCATCCTCAGGTGTGAGACTTATTTATTTACATTTTTTGCTGATGTTTAGTAGAATTAAGGAACTTGTTGTTAAGGTTGATTTAAACATAATGCGCAACAAAAGGGTGGATTTTCTTTTAGACTAATTTTGATGGATGCATGAATTGTCATGATTATAATTTTAGCGGTGAATTTTGATGGAATTGAAGTTCACAGACTTTGGTGTAAAAGAATAATTTTCAAGGATTTGTATTCAATATTTGCAGCTTTAGTTGTTAACTCGCTTCCATGTTTGGATTTGACTGTTTTGCATTTCGAGTTATCGTATTTCCATTTATGATTCTATTTACAGTAACTCAGTAGAGAGTTAAAGGAAATATGAGGCAGCTTCAAAGAATTCTTTTAACTTTACTAGACGTTAAAAATATAACCTTTTCAGAAAATACTGCCCAACAATTTCTTAAAACCTTAGACATTTGTTGTTTTGGTTTGAATGCGCATTACCTAGATAGAACAAAAAATAGATTTGGCTACTTTTCATTTAAAAAAGAAACCTCATCATATATCAATCAGAAAAATTCGAAAGTTAGAGGATAGCGTTGGTCGTACTTACCTTTTTATGTTGTACCATGTCCAAGGCCTTATCCGGACACCGTACTCTGCTTTGATCTTCATTTTTCCTGATAGTCTCTTGATGAACAATTTCCCTCCCAAGAGCTATTAATTGATCATGCATCCATATTCTATCATGATCAACAAGCTTGATCAATGACTTGTTGATGAGGATCTCAATTTTGTCTTTTGGGGAAAAGCCGCAATCTTTCCACATATACATTGGATTAGTTATTTTCTTGTTAGCATATAAACATGCGATATCCAGATAGATTTGTTGCGCCCAACAATCAAGTGCGTCATAACTTATCTTTAACTTTTGTAGGACTTCTTCACGAGGCACTTCCCTCAAGTTCTCCAATGCGCTTCTCCAATCTACTTTCCTTTGGCTACCAACATGTGAACCCATCACCTCAACAACCAATGCAAGTCCTCCTGCCAGTTCAACAACTTCTCTTGAAAGATCATAAAGATCACTTGGGGCTGAATCTGAGTTGAAAGCAAGCTTGTTGAAAAGTTCAAAAGCATGATCAAAATGCATTCCCTTCATTTCATACCAAAAAAAATTGTCTAGACCCTGTTGAGATATTTTCCTTAGACCCTTCCACCTTGGTCATAGGAAAAACACTCTTATCTTTGGTTGTAATGATGATTCTGCTCCCTGGACAACACAAAGTACAGTGCTTCCCTAGTTGCATAAATTGATCCTTCTTATCCATGCCATCAAAAACAACTAAGACTCGTTTGTTAGGTAATCTTTCTCTGATGATATTGTTCCCATTGTCGAAGTCAAAGGTTTTAGCAAATGAGTAACCAAAAAGATCAGCCACCAACTTCCTTTGCATTTTTTCAATGCCACCATGTGAAGATGATTCTTGGATGTTCGAGAGGAATGAGCGACCTTCAAATTGAGGAGAGATTTCGTTGAAGACTGCATTGGCAAGAGTTGTCTTTCCAATGCCGCCTATTCCATAAATTATGAAGAATCGTACATCACTTATATCCTGACAATCTAATACTTTCTTTATGTCTTCTATACGATCATCAATACCAACTAAATTGGTGGGTAAAATTCTCTGTGTTGTTGTGATCTTCTGGAAAACCTCTTGAGTGATATCTTTTATGGTATTGCCATGACTGCCACATTCATAAAATCATTGCACATGAGACTATATACAATCAATTAGAATTTCAAATAGAAGCAAATAATTATAACTAGCGTGCCGATATATATTTTTCATGGGGTATTCACCGCAGATGTACATAAATCGCTCTTTCCACGTGTATTGACTAGGACTTATCTTACAAGGATGGTGAGTATTGCCCACAGAGATTTTATCTGGACCGTTTGACTAAGAGAATGTCGTATTCGGGAGCTCATCAGCATGTAGATAGTCTTAGCCTAGTAGTAGAAAATGATGCACAAAACCTGCGTGCTTGCGTGCGCTCCTCTTCCAATACACAATCGGAAGTATAGATCTAACAGTAATCGAATAAATAAATAGATAGATAAGTAAAACAAGATCATGTCCATACCTTTGATCTTTTAAATGCCATCCCTTATGTTCAGTCACCCGTTTTCAAAGCATCCTCCCAAAGCATCACCCGCTCCCGGCCATATTTCTTTTCATGCTTCCTTAGGGCACTTTTATACAGCTCCGTTTCAAGCTTAACATCCGCCGGATCAACATCATAAAAAATGGGTAGTATGTTTTTCCCCTTGGATTGGCGAGTGCTTTTCACCATGCATGCTAGCTCTTCAAGACACCATTTACTCGAAGCATAATCTTTGGAGAAAACTGGAATGAAGATTTGGGAGCTTTTTACTGCTCGCAAGATCTCTGAGATCTTTTCGCCCGGCCGTAGCTCCTCGTTGTCCCGATAAACACGAATTCCTCTTTCGCTCATGAACACATAGAGGAAATCCGTGAATGTTTTGCGAGTGTCGGGTCCTCGGAAGCTCAAGAATACATCGTAGTCGCCACCAGTTGCAGTCCCTGAGTCGTCCTCTCCGTCCACCATCTGAGAACACAGATTGATGTTATCGTCGGCTTCATTTTCTGGTCCCGGGCTTGGATCACGTCTCCCAAGCCATCTCGATACGTGTAGCACAACACAATTCCACATATCGAGCAATCTCAGAACATATGGCATAAGGCAATTCCACATATCGAGATCGGAATGGGATCGGGTGTCTTCGCATCACAGTGCAGGGCTCGATCTGTCTTGAGGAGATCTATATAGACAGAGGGCCGATTAAGATGAGCAGCAACTTCCACTCTCTTTCTTACCGCGTATGAGGTCAGTGACTGAAGCCCAGCCCTCTTCAGCTGGTCATTGTGGACTCTTTCTTGCCGCGTATGAGGTCAGGCGTATGAGGTCAGTGACTGAAGCCCAGCCCTCTTCAGCTGGTCATTGTGGACTCTTTCTTGCCGCGTATGAGGTCAGTGACTGAAGCCCTCTTCAGCTGGTCATTGTGGACCCTTTCTTTCCGCGTACGGTCTCTTTCCGCGAAGGTTACCCCTGGTCATTATTTAATTCTCTTTCCTTTGCCCAAAGCTTTGACTCGTCGAAGTCCGTTTCAGCTTGTCATCCTCTTGGCAAAAGCTGTGGGAAATACGCTAGATTAATTCCCACTCCAACTCGCGGAATCTTCGAGCGGATCGGTGGAGCGGACATTCCGGAGTCTGAACTTTTGTTTCCAATGTCCTCCTTGCTTCAGTTCTGTCGCTTCTCTCGTTGCCTCATGTTCTCTTTCCTTTCTTTTTTTTTTTTCCTTCGCGTTCAAGAAAATATGCTACATTTCGGCAAGTTAAATGCATATGGATGTACTCTTATATCTGTCTATCACACGAAATCATTAATAAGGTCGCATTTATCTCACAATACTTAACAAAGTTATTATCTCATTATTACAACTTTCAGAACTATCATTAAATCCTTAAAAAATAATTTGGAGCACTTGCAAGTGAAACCATAGTTCGCAACATTGTTTACCTCCTTTCAAAGGGTACAAAAATAATGCTTCCACATTTATTGAGTAAAGATTCTTTTACAAGGATGGGGAGTATCAACCCCAGAGACTTTATCTAAACAATTCCAATAAAAGATAAGAGTAAACTCCTTGGATAAGATAGAAATGTATATTTAGAAGCTTTGTAGTGCTCACAAAACATTCCAAATCTTTGCATCCAATTATAAGTCTTTGTTGTCTTTAAAAATGTGGATTCCCACATCACTAATGAACTCATAAAGGCCATCTGCAAATCCATTACTACTGTCCAATCTTTAAAAACTCAAAGAACATGTCGTAATCACCGTCGGTTGCAGCTGGCATCTTCTTACCCCTGTCTAATAACATGGACTGATGTTACCAACGACGTATTTTTGCGGTGTTTGAGGAGATTTGAAAACAAGAGAAGGCACAATTAAAGATTGAGAAGCAACTTCCACTCTCTTTCAACGTGGTCACGCTCCTCCAAGTCCTTTCCAGCTTGTCAATATTGAGAACTCTCCCTCCGTGTAAGGTCCGAAAAATTTCATTGGAAAGTCCTTTCCAGCTCTGTCACCATTCAATTCTTTCTTTCAGCAAGGGTCACCCCTCGTATTATTTCACCTGCTTTCCGCCTAAGTTGACTAGTCCAACCCCTTCCAAGGTTTTCGTTATTAAAATGTCCCATCGGTGTGTCATGCCATCACAGTGGGAAATGCAAATAACCCCCAATAAACATTTTCCATTACTATTTTATTTAACAAGAAATAATTATGAAAAGTACATAAATAAAAATTGGTGTCCTTTTACTTTTAAATCGATGAAATACCGATAGACCTAGGCTATTCAGGACCTAACGAATTTGTCCATATCCATTGTCCGCCTAGGACAATTTTGTTGTCTCTTCTTATTGCCTTTCCTTCTCTCCTTTTTCTTTTTGATCTCATCCATATGATACGTCAAAGGAAATCTGTTGGATTCTCTTACAAAAAATGGCTCGTGAAGTTAATTTATGGATATCGGTTAATCAAACACATTTAATTAAGTCGCACTTATGTTGTTATAGCTTTCATGACCGCAATTGAACAGTTACACCATAACCTGTGATGTGAGCGACATTGGATGCAAACTTATGCATCAGCGTCCATCAAGATTCTTCTTGGCACTTCGCACACTTGCACGTGAAACCATAATCAGCAAGCAGTGCTTGCCTCTCTTCAAAGGGCAAATCCTCCTCTATGTATGAAATGGTGACCTGCAAGATTTCAGGATTTCTCAAATCTCAGTTACACTTATGCTCATTATAAGAGAGAGCTGCATTGCTTTTCACCTAAACTAGCATATATTCGTCTGAGCTTATGCTAACTAGCCAGATTAAGCCACATGTAATTTACCTCCTCCCTTCGAAATGGGCTTCAATGCCACTATCGTTGCTTGACCATCTCTATCCTGAAAGGCGGCAACAATTAAATCACTTCTGCCACATATCATTTGCATTCCACCCACTAAGGTTTCCATGAAAGGGAATAGGTTCAGCGTAGCATGGAACAGATATAGATGATGTTATGTTGAAAAAGGCATGACTTCAACATTCTAAGTTTCAAAAGCACAAGTGAATCTCATAAATGATTATCATGCAAGTTATGGTTAACAGGCAAGATTGTGTGAATCTTTACATTTGTTTATACAAACTACAAAAGCAATTGACCTTCAAGGATTATTGACAGGGACACATCAGGTCAATCATATCGAAGGACCATCTAGTAAATATGGACCACGTCAACTTGAAACTCAAAAGATTCAAAATTTCAAACCATTTCAATCATATAAAAAAGGGAAAAAGTCGCCAAAAATCCCAAACTTTGCCAAAAGTGACAAATTTACCCCAAAATTTTTTTTATGTGACATGAAAAACCCCAAACTTTGCTAATCATGATATATTTACCCCACCAAGAGCATTTTCATATTATTTTTTATGTTTTTCCTTTTTCTTTTTTCTTTTTTTTTTTTTTTTTTTTTTTTTTCTTCTTCACTCTTCCCTCCGCCATGGCCGGCGGAGGGAAGAAACAAGAAGAAGAAAAAAAGAAAAAGAACAAATTTTAAAAAGTAAAAGAAGAAAATGCCCTATAGTTTAGGGTAAATGTGTCACACGGATATAAGTTCAGAGTTTTTTGTGTCACGAAAAAAAGTTTGGGGTAAATGTGTCGCGTTGGCAAAGTTTGGGGTTTTTCATGTCACAAAAAAAGTTTGGAATAAATTTGTCACTTTGGACAAAATTTTGGGTTTTTGATGGCCTTTTCCCTATAAAAAAAATGTGAAGAACGCTAGAGATGCAAAGACTACTTTAAAGATTAGTGCGTATACATTGCCCATTATGCAGTTTGCCACAGCTTTGTAAACTGTTTTTAAAATCAGCCTTTGCATCCCCGAGCATTACTAAAAGTTAATGACGTCACCATTTCGAACTCAATGTGCACAGGGTTATTTATACCTTGTCTCTTTTGAAAGCTTTGGCATTAGGATGGCAGGAATGATTCATGCAGCTCTGCAAGGGGAAAAATGCCGTGCCTGAAAGTACGAATTTAATCATTAGCAATAACACCTCACATAAATAACTAAACATTACAAATGGCAGATCCAATGAAAAGGGGATTGCTGAGTATATGTGAGGACAATGCAGAATAAAAACAAAAAATTTACTCCACATCATGATAAGCTTACGTCAGGACATAAAACAAAGCAGGACAACATGCAACATTGTCAAACTGGGATAGCCTACTAATTCATAGTCATATTCATTTTCTAAAGTTGCTTCTCAGGTAACTTAATCTATCCTGTCAGCTAAAATGTGGCCAGCAACTGTGGCATCACTTTTTTGTACAGTATGTTATAACTGTATGCTTTCTCAGCATGTATGTCAAAGATCGGATGCCTGCCCATCAATAAATAAGAAGATGAAATGCTGAAGAGTTAGACAGAAATGATGTGATCTAGCTCAGGCCTTGTCGCATGTACCTAACTGAATATACGAACCAGTAATGGCATGATCAGAACAGCAATTGGATTTTATATGAGAAGGGACTTTTCAAGCTCGAAACACAACCATGTTTGTTAATTAATCAAGTCCGTCTAGTTAAAGTTTCCCATACCCTCACAACAAACTGCATACTCATCACCAAGGGCATCCAAATATGGTTGAGATACTTTCTTGGCTTCTTCCTGCCAGTAGAGATGATTGCAAATGCATAAACTTCCAAATTCTGTAACAGATGTCAAATACAGAAATGTGCATCATATATACCTTCTCAGGAGATGGAAGATCATTGATATACAAAAAGTAATCTTCCACAGGAGATGCTACGACCAGATCACTGTGACATACCAAAACCAAAATGAAGATTCTTACATGCCCAAAGCAGATTATCAGTAGTAAGGCATTCATACAACACGCGTCATTGATATCAAGGAGACCCAACCGACTGTATTTCCTCATGTAAAGTAGAAATGCCATACCTTCTGTTTCTAGGTAATTCGATGCATAAAGAAAATGGAGAAAGAAAGGAGAATTTCAATTTTAGATCTTGTTGTGTGCATCGTCTACAGTATAAGACTGAGAAAGTAGGAAATATTCAACCCTTGATAAATCAAAAACGTACAGATTATTCAGCTCAAACATTCCAATGATATGCCCATAAATGTCAAGTGAGAATACTTTGTAGAGTCAAGGAATCAAACCTCACATACTATAGTACCATGCCAAAAAAGAAAGATAACTGATAATTAGCAGACTGTGAGGGTTCTTAAAAGGATACACAGTTCACATTCTTTGTCAAAGATAGCTGCCTTCAGGAGCTGCAATGACTGGAAAAAGGAAAAAGGATTATCAGGAAAGTGACTATAGATGCAGAAGATCACTGACATGCAAAGTGATAAAAAGAGAAAAAGACAGAATTTCAAAAATTGACTATTTGAATTTCTCCAGAAAAGAGGTAGAAGGTATCTAGTGGCAACTTTTTAGAATGAGCAACCAGGAATGACCACTGATCCCCATTTACAATACACATGAAATTCCAAAAGATGCTTGAGGATGGTGGTGATCTTACACGGATCAAAACAACCCAAAAACTGAAAAAGGCATCACCTAGGATGATCAAGCGGTTGAAATTTTTATTTTTTAAATAAGCAAAGAGAATTTCACTAAGAGTCACCCAAGGGGGCACCAATCCATTTACGAAAAGATGTTGGGAGTAGTTGGCTCTGAGTCCATTTCACCTTGCCACATAACAAATACTATTAGCAAACTAAGCAGGGAAAGAAAAAGAAGAATAACTAAAGAGTGGAATGCTACCAAAAAATAATAAGAAAGCATCACCAACGAACACTGCATCAGAAGTAGACTCACAAGAAGAAGGATGATCATTTATTTAGATACCAAGATTCAATCACCCAATTACAAACCAGCACGAGACTTTCAAATCTGCAATCAGTCACAAAATGGAGGTTCACATTCATAATTCAACTATCATTTTTTATATTGTAACAGAAAACTGGAGTATTTTATCCAGTCCAAATCTTTTTATTCCAATATCAAATCTCCAATCAGTCACAGAATGGAGGTTCACATTCATAATTTAACTATCACACAGTGAACAACTAAAAGCAAGATTGGCTAAAATACCCAACATAATCCTCTTAAGATGCAACATCTGACAGAAATTTCTTTACTGTAAAGGCAAGCTCTTTAATTTCTGTCCTAAATACAGCCTCGTCAGAAGGATCAACATCCTCTGGCAATGCTATGCATTCCCACCACCTAAATGCAATTATTGGTCATGAGTATGTTCATGTTTGACAAATAATTCTTGAATAGGTCAAACATGACAGAAAAATTACCTTCTCTTGTGACCAACTGATATTGGCTTCCATGCTTCTAAAAGTAAGGGCATATGAAAGATGTCCATAACATGAGCCGTGTCCTTCATATAACTACTCTGAAAAATTGCTTTTGACTTCCTATACCTTAATATAGTGTATGCAATTGCCTGAAAAATGACAACCAATGTATTAGCTATCCACACCAGCTTTATTAAACCTGTGCAGTAGAGATCGGCGGATGAAAATCGAGGTATATCTATGACCTTGTTATAAAGCAACGACATAAACTTTGCTTTGTGCATGGTATACTCACGACCAACTGAGAATTTAAAAAGTTTAAGTACATGGTAATATTCTATGATCCACTTGTTCCGTGATAATAAAGCATGACAATATAATAATTTAAGCATACAACAACAACCACCTAGAATTTTCTCACCAGGGGTCACCCATATAGACATACGAGCTGACCATGCCAAACTAAATTAGGTCAATGCAACAAAAAGTATATTTCCCCTCAGCACAACAGTCTGAAGACAAGACTTCAGATAAAGCATAACATAGGAAATTCAATGCCTCACTTAGCCAGCTACATTTCCTGAATCAGGAAGGGCAATTTGACAAGATGGTACATAATGAATCGTTAACGTCAATAGTCAATATCATTGTTTATGGCAGTTCACATAGTTCAAGCATGATCATTCACCCAATTCCTCCTTTACCAATCCCTAACAGAAATAACAAGTGGTTGAGTGACACACTTCTCATAAGTGTAATCATAGTCAATCTCGAAAATGTGCCCAACATTAAGATATGAGTAGGTGTCAAAGAAACAACTGCAGCAACAAGTTTCTTTCCTAGAAGAACAAATTCATTTTGCATCACCAGAAAAAAATTACAAGACATAGGTTTGGGAAATGAAACGTAGGAAGAGGAATAAGAAACATGGAAACTACTTATAGAAGAAACTTACTTTGGCTGCCAGAATGAAAATATCATTTGTTTCTGCAGTGAAAAGAAAAAATGAAGAAGAAGGATCGATAGAAATAGACAACAAATTTAAATAATAAAAAAAATGAAACCTATCGACAATACAGATTAAGAGCTTTACCATTAGCATGTTGTATGAATTGGAGAAGAGCCTTTGTGGACAAGGCTTCTGACTTCTCTCCAGTGCACAGTAAAGAATGAGATGAATTCCAGTCAGCATCTGCACACACTTTGCTAAAAACGATTGTCAACGTTACTAAATGAACTAATCAACAGAGTAGACCCATGAAAGAACATATTTACAGCAAGCTTATACAAGATGTAAGAAAATAAAATATCAGAATACGTAACACAAAAACATAATGGCAATATTGCTATTACACATCAGAACTCAGTTGTTAAATTCAATTTCCAGATTTACAATTCAAAACTTTTGATGCTAAGACTAAGAACAGCACCTTCTCCTGTATTTATCCCTTTTTTCTTTTTTGGTCAGACTGTATTTATATATTGGAAAGTAGCCTTTTTGAACATAAATTGAGAAAGTACCATCGAAATCATAAAGAAATGTAAACATCAAGAAGATTTCTTTCCATAATCGTGCTTTTGGTCCTTTTCATACTAATACAACTTGCTTCTTAGCAGGAAAATAGTGAGAGACCCAAATCTCAGGGAAAAAAGTATATCAAAGCCCTGTACCTGCAATAGTAAGCTTCTCGACATCCCCCAGAACATGGAATAGCTGGTGGCGAGGAAAATTTGTCCGAGCACGGCAATACTATTTCACCATTCATTAATGATTCAACATTTTCCCCAGGCAGAGGAACTTTTGCTCTCTTGCTTCCTGAAGCACATCCACGAGAGTCCTCATAACTTTTCTCATCTGTGACGTCGTCCCCATCAGATGAGTCAGATGCGCCATGCTCATTCGAAACATCGGAGCATGAACCGGTATCACATTCATGGCTTGAAGAGAGACCCAAATCTTGAAAAATAAATCTTCTTCCAATTTGAAGTTCTAATGTCCCAATAAAGCAAAAACAGAAACTACATACTAGACAATCAATCTGCAATAACAAAGGAAAAGGAAGTGTTAGCATGTGCATGATCAAAGGTCCTGACAAGTGCTTATTGGGATTTCATGCCAGCAAAACCTTATTTGAGGGATGTTGACACCCAAAAAGCATTTGATCCCTTAAGAGAAGCTCCCCTTCTTTAAAATCCACATCAGCATATACACCTGGAAAACAATAATCCAACAGATGCTCAATGGTAGAAAGGAAGACTGCAGAAGCCACTGTGCAAGAGAGCACCTTCATCACAAACAACATGCAAAAAACAAATTAATTCAACAGTGCGTGAAATTTTTTAAGCTTGAGCTCATTTTGTCTTATCAGGAACTACATAATTAAAATGGAGAAACAACACAATGTAAAGCGATAGCAAGTGGCACTGCACACAGGTTATCATAGAGTAAATTACGCACCTAGAATGGACACTCCTAATTAGGCTGAACAATGAATATACTTTTTCTCATGACTACAAAAAACAAAACAGTACATGGAGATTCTTCTTTTAGTGCCCTCATCACACACAAGGAAGCATCTCGCATATCCTGGTGTACGCTTTAAGTAAAGTTTGCAGCTTTCAGGTCAATGTCATTCGTTTTTGCACAATTCATCTGTTTCCATTGGCACTCATGCACCGGCAAATTTCACTGGAGAACTATCGATGAAAATGGAAACACGTCGCCAACAACACAACCAATTTCACAACAGCAACTCGCCATCCTCAGGAATAGCAACTACCTCTAAACGATTAAAAGCCGCGAAGTGATCCCGCACCAAAACAAGAGACAACAGTCAAATTCGAGAACTCAGCCAGGTAGTAGCACAATGCCAGGCGCAAGAAACTCATTTAAAAAAAAAAAAAAAAAAAAAAAAAAAAAACGACTTATCGAGCAGGAGACCGGTCTTACCTTTCCCGAATTCGCCGTCTTGCCTCACCTTGAGGCGGCAGCCCTCCCGCGAGGCCAAAAGCTGGTCAAAGTAATCCTGAACGGACAAGATTTCAGGCAGCCATCGAAACCGAAAAGGCGGGAGAAAAAAGCAGAGGGAAAAAAATGCAAAATCTGCTCGACCCTCTCGCCGTCATGCTCGATACTCTCGAGTCCCCACCGAGCATCTCGCCCTCGACGCGATAAAACACGGCGCGAAGATGCGAATGCGAAGGGACGCGAAAAGCTGACTCGTTCCTTCTATTCTACGACTGTAACAACCTCGCCCGTTCGTAAAAAGGATCGATTGAAGGAGCAGGAGGAGCGTTACCTGGATTTCGCGAGGAGGAGGGGGTCGGAGGAGGGCGGCAATTTCAGGGAAAGAGCTAAAGCAGAGAGAGATGAGAACGAGCTGGACTGGAATTTCTACGACCCACTGGTGTTCCGTAACCACACTTTTTTTTAGACCGTGTTACATTTGTTTGCGATGGTGGCTTGTCTCAATATCGCAAATCAAAGTTTACAATGTGTTACGATGGATTTATACTTAATTACGATGACATGCTGTAATTTTGTAGGGGACCCCTAAAAGATCGTAGGATTGCCCGACTGGACAAAAGCAAAAATAAAGAGGAAAGTGAGTGCTCGTGCGCGAGATACAACGAGCGAGAGGAAGAGAAGAAAGTGAGGCCAGTGGTCTTCATGGAAAAAATCAGAGAGCAATTTCAAACCCAATTTTCATAAAAGTCTCTCCTATAGTTAAATATTAGGGTTAATTTATAACGATCCTATTTCATGCCATTAGAGTTGCATATAGGTTGCATTACATTTAAATAATAATATAGTGATATGCTACTTAGAAATCATATTTAGTTCACGCATCGCGGCATTATTTGCTTCCTAGTTAGCACTTTGCTGAACACTTGATGCATTGGACATAAAGGAGCTTGCTTAGTACATCGAGGTTCTGTCATTTCTTTGAGCAATTGATTTAATACTTTGATTATGAGTCGTTAGCTTTTTTATTGTACACCCGCATGATCACCCATTGCATGTTAGCAGCTTAGCCTCTACAATTAACCAAGATTGCTCGCAATGAAATAAAGAAAAATGGACCAAAAAGTGCGTTAAATTAATCTAGCGTAACCAAGTTTCTCTATCCATCAATCTCTATTTCGCAAAAGTAAAATGTTCTCCTATGCTTTACTTGGGTTTCCAATAGACCCATAATAGATTAACGGCGACTCCTAATTGAATTGATTTGCATATTAAATCGAATTAAATTGAAAACCCCAAACTTGTGATTGGTAAGTCTTTGGAGAGTTCATGCTAAGTTTTAAGCTTAGTAATTCATTAGCTTTCTTATGTGTGGTTCACCGTTGAGAAGATCGCAACATTAATTAATACTACATGTTGCATGATGCATGGTATCACTATGAAAATTCATGGAACTATAGTCAACTATTTAAAAGAACTTGAATTATGTAGGCAAAGGCCTAGTTTAATTCAAATACTTTAATATTCTTACTCAAATGCAAGTTGGACTTTACTCTAAGATTAAAATATGGAAATATATTATAGAGAATGCAAATAGGGCTGGAAAAAATTGAATTCACAATCCCTTACTTTGCTGTGATGTGAAATTTTGTGAAATTACATCTAACTATCTTAAAAATTTAAGCTAATAAATAGAAACGGGGATTAATTCAAGTACTATTACAAACACCATTGATTTAACGCAATAGGAAAGCTATAGTAGAATTAGCAAATACACCAAGGCGAATACATATTTATTTCCCGCAAATCATCGATAATATCAAATGATCAACTGGAACTAGTGATTGGCAAAAAAGAAAAAAAAAAATGATACCAGTGATTGGGAGGACGTGGCACCTCCCCACATTTGGTTGTCGCAAGTAATCGGTCATTCGATTCACTAGCGAGCAGAAGTCCAGCCACCATTCTCTCCTCTTTGGAGTCATCCAAAAGGTATGTCTCAGTTCCCCCACCAATTAATATAAGCGAGACCAAGCTAGAAGAAGACGGAAAAGTCCGACGAGGGTCCGAAAGGAATAAGTCAATTCAGGCAACACACTTTCTGAGATTAAGATACGAAGAGCGGGACCGTATAACAAACTAAATTTGGCATCGCCAAGCGGAGGGAGTTTACCATCCTCCAAGGTCATAACACCTAACTGACATATGGAAAGCACTGAGGGTAAAATTATTAGCCGCGCCATTACGCTTGACATAACTTCTGCCTTCTGGTAGTCCCTTTTCCATTTTGAGCTGAGGGTGTATAACTTACTCATGATCACCAAAATGGACGCCAGTAAAGATATGATCATCGAGATGGACTTGTAAGATAAAAGCATCCCTGAGTTTCTCCTGTCAAGCATCGTAGCCATGCTCCAGTCTTCTTTGGAGGCTGTGTCCCAGCTGTCAAATTCTCCTGACAGTAGGAGTATCTGTCTCAAACATGCAATGACCGAGACGATTGCCGACAGCATAACGTTTATGCTTTGCTCCTGTACAAAATTGATCCATCTTGCTGAATTTTTTAGATCAGTCCACATAATTCTAGCTTGTCTTGTGAATGAGTGCTAATGAATGGCCAGCATGCAATGTTCAGAGATGTTTGATAAGGAATATCGGTCGAAGAAGGCCTAGAAATAGGCTGCGCTGGTGATGGAAATTGAAGCTGAACACACACACACACACAGCTGAAGACCTAAGGTTTGATTTCCTTTTCGCCTCGTCTATTATTGAGTGCGCTTTATCTCTGGCTTCTGGCCTTTGTACAAAGGATAAAAAGAAGAAATCGTTGCCATTTCGACAACGGGAAAGGATTCTGGAGTACTCATTTAAAGTGAAACTTTTACTTCTAAGGATGCAGTGATTTGGGACTGATGAATGTACAATAATAATGATTGTGTTTAATTCCATGGAAATGATTTGGTACTTAATAATCCGCTTACTCATCAGCGAAATTGTCCTATTCATAATTTTCGCTAATGTTGGTAGGATTGAGAAACTTGCCTGTTGTTAATTTTATCAGAGTGTTGATGGATGTATGCATTTTCGCAATTATGATTTTAGCAGTGAGTGATGGAGTTTGAGTTTGGATTCGAGAAATGAGAATTTGGAGGTGTTACCTTTTCACTTAGATATTATTCACATTACCTCAATAGATTGTTAAAGGAAACATAACACGACTTATCACATTGAATCAGACTTTTGGAGAGGGAAATCTTTTTTTTTTCTTTTGCTTTACTGGACATTACTGATGTAACCTTTTTAAAAGATACTTAATTCTGGAGACCCAACAATTTCATAAAACCTTAGATACCTTTTTTTGTTCATCATATATCAATTAGAAGAATTGCAAAGTTAGAAGATAATTGTATTGGTATGATTATGTAATGGACAAGTTCTTCTTTTCTTTTTTTTTCGGTCATATGTAATGGACAATTTCAAATGTTCTGCTAAACCCAATTTCTATTGTTTTCAAATGTTTTTATCTTATCTTTAAAAAAAAAAAACACACACACACACACACAAATCGGAAATGGGTGCAGCACTTGTTAGTGAAAAGAATCAGATAATTAGCAAATTTCTCTTTTAAGAAAAAATAGAAGTAATTCACCAGTATTTCCAGTGGCACGGGTTTCTTAGCAAGTAATAATGAAGAAGGGAATGTGCAAGAGAGATGAACTCTTAGACGCGTACTAGGGTAGGAAGGAAAAAAATAGGGTTATTCGCACTTACCGTTTCATTGACCAAGTTGAGAAACTGCAATCTGCTTTGATCTCCAGATATCTCGATATTCTCTTGATGAATAGTTTCCCTCCCAAAATCTATCACCCAGTCATGCATCCACACTTTGCCATGACCAAGAATCTTGATTAAGGACTTACTGACAAGGGCGTCAATTTCAACTTCGTCACAACCTCTCCGTATATACACTGCATCAGTTTTTTTCTTGCTTAGAAAGATACTTGCAATGTCCAGGAAAATTTGTTTATCCCGATATTCAAGTCCCTCATCTATTAACATTAATTTCTGTTGGACTCTTTCGGGAGGCACTTCATTGATTGACTTCTGTCGAACCTTTTTGAGAGGCTTCTGTCGAACTTTTTCAAGAGGCATTTCATTCATTGACTTTTGTCGAACCTTTTCAAGAGGCACTTTCCTCATTGAATTCTCTACTAAATACGCACATTTCCTCATTGAATTTCCTGTGAATGACACTTCCCTCATGAACTCCTGTCGGACGTTTTCGAGATGCGCTTCCTTCAAATTCTTTGGTTCACTTTCCCAATTTGCTTCAGGTCTTATAGAGTCCAAGCAATCCTCAATACCTTCCAAGAAAAGCAAGTCCCTCACCAGTCGTGCTCTTATCTTACTACTGTTTATCCGTAATATTAGATCCTTGAGATTATAAAGCGAATGAGGTAGTTCCTCGATGGTTGTCCCAGATAGATCCAACTCAATCAATGACTTCAACTCCCCCAAAGCATCCGGCAGCGAATTTAGACTCGTACAATTCGCCAAACTTAAGTACTCAAGATCCGCTAGCCCTTTGATTGTGCTCGGAAGTTCAACTAATCCCGTATCCTCCACTACTAGCCTTGACAAAAGTCTTAGATTGCCGATTGAGTCTGGCAAATAACAAATGCTGAAACCCTGGATCAAGATGACCTGTCTCAGGGCATTTAGATAACCAATTTGCCAAGGCAACCCTCTAAGAAGCGGACACCATTTGATCTTCAAGTAAATCAACCGCTCTAGTTTTCCAATTGAGTGATCAATTTGTACCAAATTTGGAAGATCTTCCAGAACCAATCTCTCCAAACTCATAAATTCTGAAAAACAAGGTGTTTTGATTAAGGACTTTGACCCCGCTATTTTCAAAACTTTCAGTTTACTTGCTACCTGCATGACAGCAACCGACTTAATCCTATCAGGATTTAGTATGCATTGCAAAACAAGTGCATATCATCATATATTCATATAATTATTTGAAAGATTAAATGAATCAGCTGAAATTGTACCATGATTTTGACCCATCCACTCCATTTGTCTATGATGATATCGCCTGAAAGCTTAAGAATGACTAAGTGATTCAACACAAACTTTTTCGCTTCAAGTTCCGGAGGACAATTTTGCCAACAAAGCCATCTTAGCTTCGGCAAAATATCCTCAAAGTTGCCAGCAAAGTTCCCTCCATCCAATTTTAGAAACCTCGCGTTGGTGAGATCAGCAAAATATTTGCATGTAAAATTGTCTCCCAATCTCCGTGGTGTAAGCGCTACTGCATTCTCTACTCCCTGATAAAATAATATAATATTAAAGTGTGTCTCTTTACTTGAGCAATGAGTTGGGATCCATTAATTGTTAATTATAATATTAAATTCGATATTTCTTTATCACTTGAAAATGGGCATATCTGATGATTGTATTTATGCTTTTGCATGGAAATATATACTATTTCTTTGAACTAATATTTCTAATTATATTACATATTTAGACTATAATAAAGTATGTATTTGATTATGTGATAGTGATGTTTGATAGCTAGTAATCCACTGAATGACCTATTTTCAGATTTTGCTGATGTTGAGTAGAATCGAGGAATCTTTTAGGTTAATTTTATCAGAGTGCACAGCAAAAGCAGATGATAAACTTTCGTGATCATAAGTTTAGCAGTGAATTTTGATGAAGTTGATGTTTGTAGACTTTGGTGCAAAAGAATAATTTCCTCGTATAATTTGAGGTTTAAAGGATTGTGTATTCAATATTTACGGTTTAAGTCGTCAACTAGCAATTTCAAGTTTGGAATCGAGAGTTATGAAATTCACGGTGTCGCATTAACTCAATAGAGAGTTAAAGGAAATGTGACCCCACTTACTAAATTTCTAGCAAACTTTTGGAAAGAGAATTTATTTAATTTCATCAGACATTGCTAATTACTAATGTAACCTTTTTAAAAAAGTACTTTTTTTATAATATCCTCGAGTTCCACCTGTCGCGACCAAATTTTTCGGGTGTGAACCACCTAGGGATTGGCTAATGGATTGTTAAGCCTAGACTTAACTCGGGCTCTCCCAAGCCCATACCAATTCGCGACTTAGGTTCAAGTTCTTAACATACAAATAATTTTCAATCAGGAGCCGCCACTAATCTATTTTTGGTGGGTCGATTAGAAACCCAAGTAAAGTAATGGGAGATTTACTTTACTCCTACGAACCAGAGATTCATGAGTTCGGGGACTTGGTTACGCTAGATTTTTCTAACGCCCTTCCAGTACCTTTCTCTTTTATTTTGAAAAATGTTTGGCAAGCAACTTGAATTGATTTTAATTCCCTAACATATGAGGTTGTCATGCGGGTGCGCAAACCACCAATTCAACACCCAAGTAAAGCAATAAATAAAATGCGAGACTTACCTCATAGCAACGAAAGCATCTGCAATGTTAGATCAGAATTCACATCAACAACCCTAGAATATGATTTCTAATTAACACGCAATTTCTTTTTTTGTTTTCACTTAATTAATGAGAATCATGCTTTATGCAACGCATGCCACTAATTTAACATGAAATGATATGACATGGCGACATGACTTAGCTATATGACCTAAGCGATATGACATAAATAAGCATGTAGTCTATCCTGAAATGAGATGGATTTATTCTAAAAAATAATTTTTTTTGTATTTTCCATGAGATTCGAAGTTAAAGAAATGCAACACTTAAATATGCAATCTAAATTAATCTAATGACCTAATTCTAATGACGGGCAATTTCTAATTAAATGAACCTAACAAAAATCACTAAATGACGTGCATTGTATGAACCTAATTCTATATGATGTGCACATGATTTGTATTTTCCTAATAAGCATGCAATCTATCATAATATGCAATGACGTGCAAAGAATGCTCTAATTCTAAAATTTTTTTATGAAATTCGAAATTTAAAATTGCCAAATAATTAAACGTGCAATTTAAATTTAAAACTAACATCCTAAATGAATGCATTTTTTTGGATTTTTTTTATTTAAAAATTCGAAATAAGACTGCAATCCTAGATATGTAAGATAACCCTAAGACTAGGAATATTCTAAAACGAACCTAATCCTAATTCAAATTTTTTTTGGATTTTTTCCTTTTACGAAAATAAAACTGACTCAAACACCACGATATCAAATCAAACAAGATAAAATTGATATCCGCAATTTGGCGAACCATATCTCGCACATGAGATCGGGTTGACCAATTTTAAAATTAAATCGCAAATCGAATCTCGGGCATGAGATCGGATTGTCGATTTTTGCAAGGGATTGCGAGTCGGATTTCGGGCATGAAAATCGGACTATAAATCCCTAATTAAAAGGGCTATTCCATGTCAGAATCTCAATCATACCTAAAGACAGATTCTAAAAAAATAATAATAATAAGATAAATAAATAAAATAAAGTAAACAATAATAAAAAAAAAACTACCTAAATTGATTTTCTTTCCAAAAAATCCGCACGGTGAGGTGAACCATGATGGAGGCTCGGCGCGGCACAGCTCGAGGACGGTGGCTGTGGTGGTGACTTGGCGTGGATCGACAAGGCCACGGCAAGTTCGATGGGTGGTCGTACGGGACACCAAGAAACCTGCAAAACTATCGAAAGCTTAGGTAACTCGTTGAGAGGCTTGCCGGTGTCACCGATTGATCATCGGCAACGAGGATGCCCAAAGTGGATCACGGTGGACCGTTCAACTAAGGTTGAAGACGTCAAGGTGACTCCACAGCGAGGAAGCTTTGACGATTTTTCTTTTGTATCTTCACTTCTGGACAATACCTGCAGAAGACCAATTCACCACCTAGATTTATTTCATCAAAATTCTAGCAACTCCTTTGACTGTGGACTCCAGGCTTGCAAGTGGTGGCCACGTGGTATTCACGCTAGTCAGTAGATGTTGACCTCTTTGGACTTCGACGAAACCTGCAAAGAACGAATACGAACGAAGCGCAAAAGCCCGTTTGGTGATTGTTGGTGAGTCAGAAGAAAAAACTTCAGGGCATCGCCAGGCTAGATGGAACTTGCGAGAGTCCTCGCTGACTCCGAACTAGGCTGTAGTGGTTCCAGCGTCCCTGGGGTGTGCTGGTTCGTGGTATAGCAAAAGCAGCAGATCGTGGATCGTCGGGGATCGGAGGGCTGCTCGAGTGATTGCAGATCAGCAGCTTGTCGCGGTGGCAACAAGGTCACAGCAACGAGTCCGTCGTCGACGCAGCAAAGATGGTGTAGCGACGGCAACTCAGGCAGCTCGGGTGTGGCGTCGCGGCAAAGGGCCTCGCAAGATGTGGGGCTCCTTGGTTCGGCAATTGTCAGATGGGCTCCGCGTGACCTATGAAACAAAAATTTCTAAGCTCGGCAAAGGGCCGAGAATCGTCAATGGACGCAGGCAAGGACAGCAGGTCTCGGTCTCTCGCTATTGGTGTTGTGGCTTGAAATAGATTGGCGCAGGAGCTCGCGGTGATGCTGATCACGGTGCGGTCTCCTCTCCTCGTGAAAGAAAAACCAGCCTCCTCCCTTGAGGCCACTCTAGTATCCGAGACTTCTAGGGCTCATACCATGGTCTCTCTTTCTTCATGCGTTTCTCACTTGCCGAATGCTTTTGAATTCTGCCCGAGAACTTCAACTTCTTTTACCTTTGCTATCAATCTTCTCTTTTCAAAAGCCTAAAATAAGAATTGAGGAAGAGGTGGCTAGGATGCTTTGCTGGTGTCAGTTGAGTTGCCCATAAAATCGTCAAAGCGGCTGCAGCGGGTTTGGAGATGATGTCGGTGCTGGACTGGAATGTGTCAGGATTGCTGAGTTCTTTGTTATGCAGAGAAATCACCGCAAGTGGCACCGCGGCGATCAAGCTTGAGCAGCTACCGGGGACAGATGCGAAGATGTTGCTGGTACGAGAATTTGGGCACGGCTGTTGAAGGTGAACAACCTTGGCGACTAAAAGTCGAAATCTCCGCTCTCTCTCTCCCGTGTTCTTCTATATTTTGGCCATGTATTCAATGCGTGGCCCCCCCAAAACCCTAAACGAACAAACCTATTTATAGGCCACCGATTAGGTTTTCAATTTTTCCAAACCGATATCCACGAAGATTTTTTTCAAACACAATATTCGTTTTATCGAACGCAATATTTGTTTTTCCACTTGCCCTATCCAATCCCGACAAAATTTCAAAATTTCTATTTTCCCACGAGATAACTTTCAATTATTAAAAAAAAACATGGGTTTGGGCTAACTTGCTTGCTTTGTGGGCCTAGCCCGCCTATCAATTTAAAGCTCGTAATCACCAATTCAAACCCATCCACCACCGGTCCAAATGCAAAACATGTAAATTAAAAATAAATGCACCTACATCTATATGCTATGCAATTAATATTTTTTCAGGGATAAAATTAACCCCTAATTTTTTATGCAATAAATAAATGACTAGATCGCCAAAATTTAGGTGTCAACACCACCTTTTTTTAAATTGAGTTCCACCTTTTTGACAAAACCTTAGACAGCTTTCTGTTTTGTTCGAATGTGAATTATCTACATAGAACAAGATAGATTTTGCTAATTTATATAAATAAGAAAAAGCGTCATCATATATCAATTGAAAAAAATAGTAAAGTGAAAAGATAGATTGGATAGGTATGATTATGTAATGGTTCAAATGGTCTTTTAAACCCAATTTCTATTATTTTCAGATACTTTTATCTAACATAATTAAGCAAAAATGGGTGCACTATTTATTGATGAAAAAAATCAGATATTTACCAAATTGCTCACTTAACGAAAATCATAGTCAATACACAGGTTTTTCCTATAGCGTGCAATAGATGAAGAAGGCAATCTGCAAGAGAGATGAACTCTTATATGCGTAGTAATGTAGGAAGGAATAAAATAGGGCTGTTCATACTTACCTTTTCATGGGCCCTCTCAAGAGACCAAAATCTGCTTCGATCTTCAGGTTTCCTCATATGCTCTTGACGAACAATTTCCCTTCCAAAAGCTTTTAACTGATCGTGCATCCATATTCTATTATGGTCAACAATCTTGATCAAGGACTTGCCAATAAGAACCTCAATTTCAAATCTCGGGCGAAAGCCTGAGTCTTCCCACATATACATTGGAATAGTTATTTTCTTGTTAACAAAGCAACATGCGATATCCAGAAAGATTTGTTGCTGCCGATATTCAAGTGCATCATAACTAATTTTTAACCTCTGTTGGACCTTTTTGTGAGGCACTTTCTTCAGCTGATCCAGTGTGCTTATCCACTGTGCTTTGCTTTGGCCACGGAGATGTGAACCTATCACCTCAACGGCCAATGGAAGTCCTCCGGTGAATTCAATGACTTCTTTTGAAAGATCATATAGATTAGGTGGAGCTGAATATGTGTTGAAAGCAAGCTTGTTGAAAAGTTGAAGAGCATGATCCAAATGCATTTTCTTCATTTCGTACGGAATAATTTTTGTAGACCTTGTTGAGATATTTTCCTCAAATCCTTCCACCTTGATCCTAGAAAAAACACTCTTACTTGTGGTTGTTATGATGATCCTACTCCCTGGACCGCACAAAGTACAATACTTCGCTAGTTGCATAGATTGATCATTTTCATCCATGCCATCAAAAACAAGCAAGACTTGTTTGTTAGGTAACATTGTTCTGATCAAATTGTTCCCTTCCTGACAGTCAAAGGTTTCAGGAAGTAAGAAATGGAAAAGATCCGCTAGTAATTTTTTCTGAAGTTTTTCAATGCCAAGGTCTTGGATGTTTGAAAGGAAGGAGTGACCTTCAAATTGAGGAGAGAGTTGATTGAAGACTGCATTGGCAAGCGTTGTCTTTCCCATGCCACCTATCCCATGGATTATGACAGATCGCACATCACTAGTATAATAACAATTTAATAGTCTCTTTATGTCCTCTACACGATCATCAATTCCAACTAGATGGGCGGGCAAATCTCTTTTTGTTGTATTGATCTTCAGCAATACATCCTTAACAATATCCTCGATAACCTCACCTTGCCTGCCATATTCACGAATCATTGCGCACAAGACTATACAGAAGCAATTAGAATTTCAAATAGAAGCAAATAATTTATCACCAGCATGCCGACATGTATAATCCGCATGGTACTCACAATGTATGTACATAAATCGCTCTTTCTACATGTACCAAATAAGGCTTCTCTTACAAGGGTGGCAAGTATTGCCCCTAGAGAATTTATCTAAACAGTTTGAATAAGATATTCGTTTTATTTGAACCAATCACTAGAGTTTCCATTTGGGAGTTTATTAGCATGTAGATAGTCTGAGCCTAATAGTACAAAATGATGTATACAAACCTGTATGCTTGTGGGCGCTCCTCTTCCAATACACGACCGGAAGGGCCAATAAATGAATAGATGGATAAATAAACGAAGGAGGTGTCAATACCTTTTATCTTTTACATGCCACCCCTTGATTCTAGCCACCGTGGTCAAGGCCTCCTTCCATTGCTTCACTTCAGTGCAGCCAAGGTCCTCCTCATGCTTTGTTAGGGCGCTTTGGTACAGCTCCGTTTCAAGCTTAACATCCCCAGGCTCCACATCGTAAAAGATAGGTAGTATCTGTTTCCCCAGGGTTTGGCCATGGCTCTCCACCATGCATTTCAGCTCTCGGAGGCACCACCTGCTCGAAGCATAGTTTTTGGAGAAAATAGGAATGTATATTCGAGAGTTTTCTACTGCTCGCAAGATCGCCGAGATCTTTTCTCCCGGCCGTAACTCTTCGTCATCCCTAAAAACGCTGATTCCCCTGATTTTCAGGAACACATAGAGGCAATCTGCGAATGTGTTGCGGGTGTCGGGTCCTCGAAAGCTCAAGAACACATCGTAGTCGCCACCAGGTGCAGTTTCTGAGTTGGCCTCTTCGTTCGCCATGTAACGGCCCAGATTGATGCTACGGGTGACTTCTTTTTTTTTTTTAAGGTGGTGCTTGAGGAGATTTCTACGGCCAGAGAGACACGATCAAGATGAGTAGCGACTTCCACTCTTCCTTTCCGCTTAGGTCGCTCATCGAAGCCTCGCTCGACCCTAATACCTGAGCACTTCACCCACGTCGAGGATCCGAACACGGTGACGGCAAGGGATCCGATCGCAGGAGGATGCTTCCGAGGAACTCTCCAGGAGCGTGGCGGTCCTCGCGACCCGCGTCCTCAGCCGAGGGGGGCACGTGCGGCGTGAACCCTGGTCGGGAGGAAAGTCTCAGGTTGAGTGTTACGACTCGAGAAGGAGCGAAACCCCTGAGAGAGAGAGAGAGAGAGAGAGAGAGAGAGAGAGAGGCGGAATTCAGAGAGGAGCGAGAGCTTTGCTGGTTCTTCCAGGGTTTCTGATGCTGAAATGACCAAGGCAGACTAGGCTTTGAGCCTTCCAAAAGGCCAGCTTTCTCTTATGGAGCAATAGCTGGTGAATACCGAGACACCAGAGATGGTAAGTTCTATCAAACTCTTTCGAATGTCTTAATAATCATAACTTTCCATAAGTAATTGTAAATAATCCTAGTCATTATAAATTTCTCTTTTCCTTTTTATTTTGTAACTTATTTCAGCACTCGCGATAATCCTTAACAGTTTGCAAGTTTAAGGAATCCATTGGAAATTAACTATTTTTGTATACTGTAATTTTCCTTGATAAACGATAGATCGATAATTTGATAATTATTTTTCCTCTTCTTCTGTAAAAGCCGATTGACGTTTCAATAATTTTGCTCTTCTAACTAATGTCTCTAATTGCTCGGGAACGGTTTTGTATTTTCCCATACGACACTAGAAAATTTTCCTGTTAAGAAAATTAGCTTCTTCCAATCACTCATGCTCAACAACGTTGGTCCGATAGCGCCTGCACTTGCTGGTTCAAATGTAATCCCATATGCTGCTGTTGTTGATCTTGTGGAAGAGCAACATGGAGAGATGGGATATCCCCCAAAGTTCAGGGAGCTTGAAGTTCAATTTCAGTCCGTTATGTGTTTGTTATGTTAGGATTAGCTTTCTGCTCCGCGTGGATCAATGTTTTCCCCGCTTCATTCTCGTCCGACAAAAAAACGACACCTCCATTTATGCACGATGGAGAGAACAAGAAAACTCTTTTGTTTTGAACAAAGTTCTCGGTTCGCTTCGATTTCTATTGGGAGCAGTCTAGGTACTTACTGCTATTATATTTATGTGGAAAAAAAGTCCTAGATATCAAAACGAATTGTTCTGGAGAATACACTACTCTTTTTTTCGATGGGACTCGGATAACAAATTCAAATATTTTGGACCTTCCCATAAGATTGGTTTTTACTGTTTCCTATGACGGCTTGGATTAACAACTTAACATCGAAAGGCTGTTAAGCGTGCTTGTTGAGGCCAAAGGGCAAAGCTATGTCTCGGAAAAAGTCCTTGCTTAATAAAACCGTGAGATGTGATTAAACCTGATAAAAAAAATAAAAAAAAAACTGCAATGGAGTACTTGGAAAAGTACACCGCATTCCAAAATCACTAAAAAGAATCTGTCACCTCATAAAAATTTTGGCGTGCAATTTAGGGGTGAGCACAGTTCCCGGTTCCCCTTTTCTGGGAACCGGCGTTCCCGGTTCCGGAACCGGTCATAATTCAAAAAAAAAAAAAACCTCTAGCTTCTTCCCCTCCGCCCACATGATTTCCCCCTCTGCGGATTCTTCCCCCTTCCCCTTTTCTTTTTCTCTCTCTCTTTCTTTTCTCCCCTTTTCCCTCCTCACGTCACTTCTTCCCCCCCCCCCCCAACTTTTTTCTTTTCTTCTCTCTCCCTCTCTTCTCTTTCCGGTTCCGGTTCCGAATCGCCTAGGGTTTCTTGGATTGCTCTCTCTCTCTCTCTAGAATCCTCCGTTTCTTTCTCAACGAGCGCCTCCTCCCGGCGCCGTCTCCGATCTCCTGCTTTCCGGGACCTGATCCGCGCGACGCCCTCCGTTCCGCGGCCACTCCAATTCGGAGCTTCGATCGAGCGCTTGTCGCCGTCGATCAGTTCCCGCTCTTCTTCTTCTTCTTCTTCCGATCTCTTTCTTGTTTTTTGTGGCTTGAGAGAGCGAGACAGAGAGAGGGAGGGGGAAATGGTGAGGGGAAGACGCAGATGAAGAGGATAGAGAACGACACGAGCGGGCGGTGACGTTCTCGAAGCGCGGGAATGGGCTGCTGAAGAAGGCCTTCGAGCTCTCCGTCCTCTGCGACGCCGAGGTTGCACTCATCATCGTCTCCCCGAGGGGCAAGCTTCTACGAGTTCTCGAGCTCGACGAGACGGTAGGTTTTCCTCCGCATTTTTGCTCAAGTGACAGATTGCTCCTTTGCCTAACTAAGATGAGCAACACTAACAGTTGCTCAACCTTCATTTCAAAATTTGGAAAAAATGAAGATTGCAGAAAGATGCACTGTTACTCGATTCTGTTGGGGTTTAGTGGTTCCATTGGGTTGAATAGTTGATTGGCACGTTGTTTCTTTTGCAAGGCCTCCGAAGGTAGCGTGAGAATCTTATGCTTCGAGTGCACGAACTGCAGTACTTGACCTTGGCGAACCGGCCAACGGCGAGCCGGAGTTCCGCGCGATGAAGCTCGGGGGCGACGGACTTGAGCTTCTTGAACTGGTCGAAGAAGGCTTGGGGAGTGCGCTCCTCGATGGACGACGACTCGTTCGCGAGCGTGAAGTTGGGGAAGTTGAAGCCCTCGAAGATCGATCGGCCACGAACGATTCGATGGCAAAGTGCCGGTGGCCGGGCTTCACGAACCTCGCTCGCGGCTCGATGAATCGGATGGCCTCGTCGAGGTTCCAGTTCGCCGCCTCCATCTCGCGAGCCATGGCTTTCGCGAAGTGCCTCACAGATCGTAAGGCGTAGTGGAGGACTTGGGGGAAGTGGGTCGGGCTCAACGACGCGAGCTTGAAGCCGTCGAACAGGGGCAAGACGCCGCTCAGAGACGAACTGGAACTGAAAATTATGAATTTAGTTGTCTATTTGGATGTAAAAGATTCACGTTGCTGTGTATTGGCAGGAACGGAAAATGGAGGGCCAACTATTGAATTATTTCGGCTTCCGAATATTCGCGCCCATTACGAAAATGAAACCAAAAGAAAAAGAGCCTGTTGGAACCTAGAACCGACTCCGAAACCTGTGACGGGTAGGTTCCGGGTTCCCGATTTCGACAGTAGGTTCCGGGTTCCAAAAATTGAGGAACCGTACCGAGAGTAGGTTCCAGGTTCCGGACGGAACTGAACCGGAACCGGGAACCGCTCACCCCTAGTGCAATTGAGGAACTGCACTCTGGAAAAAAGAAAGGAGCTGGTCCATGCATCCACGCGGGCCTCCATATCCCCATCCACAGATCAAAATCGAATGGACAGAAAAAAAGGGAGGAAATTTTACAAGATGAAAACTCGTTGAAGATAGAAGATCGTCGTCGTCGTCATCCATCAAATGAAAAGAAAAAGCCATAGAAAAGCCCATTACCGACTACCCCCGATAACCGACGCTCCACTCTCACTCTCTCTCTCTCTCTCCGCAGGGGCATGAGAGATCCTCTATCTGCACTGCGACCGACAGACGCTCCCACCATTTCGCACATCGAACCGAAGATACAGAAATCACAGCACACCAAAATCGAAACATTCGATGAAGAAACCAAATCGAAACCGAGAGAGAGAGAGAGAGAGAGTACCTAAGAGAGCTGATTGATGGCAGACCGACAAAGGTGAGGCCGCGACCCCTGAGACCGAGAGAGAGGCTTCAAGCGATAATTGAGAGAGAGATCGAGTGGCGCTGCTGGAGAGACTCGACAGAGAGGCCAAATCTGAGAAAGCGCTCAATAGACTATAGAGGGAGAGAGGCCAGACATGAGGAAGTGAGTGAGAAATGAGAAGGAAAGAAGTGAGAAAGTTTCTTTGAGAGACTTGACTTAAAAAGAGAAAAGGTTTCATTTTGTACTGGTTTTGAGCCCGTTGTGGCTGTTGGCTATCAGCCTATCACAATCTATATAAGCAAATCTTTCAATCAATCAAAGTCTCCGAGAAAAATGTACATTGCTTAGTACAGAATCTTCCTTGAAAGTAATCTGCACTTTTTCTCTCCTAAATATGTATTACATTTCTAAGAAATTAGAATAACCGCTCTTTCAAAACACACAAAGTACATGCCAAAAAAATGTATGGTGTCTAACTCTATAGCTCGCAGAACGTTGATAATTGCAAAAGGGTAGTTGAACAACATGAACTTTGAAACTGTTGTCTATGAAACGAATGCAACATAAATTGCAAATAGCAATTCCAAAAATACATTGCAATTGGCTAAGCTTAATAGTGAGCAAAGGCCTCACACAAATTTTTATTGGAACATTAGAGACAGGTAGTTCACATTGGATCTTTTGCATCTCCTATCTAAGCATTTGCATCTAATATGATCAAACCGTTTCAACATGTACCAAAACTTTGACTTAAATTATTTTACCAAAATTTATCAAGTTTTTATTTCGACCTTTCCGCTCCTTTCTTCTATGATATCACCTCAAAGCCTAAGAGTGACTAGGTGATTTAGCATAAAGTTGTTTGCTAGAAGTTCTGGAGGAAAATTTCACCAGAAAAAGACATCTTATCTTTAGCAAAATGTCCTCAAAGTTGCTAGCAAAGTTCCCTCTATCCAATTCAAGAAAACCTTGCATTATTGAGACATCCAAAATCTTTAGCTGCAAAATTGGGTCTCGATCTCTATAGTGTATATTTCTTGTTCCCTGATGAAAAATATAATATTGAATTGTGTTTTTCGACTAGAGCTAGAGGTCGAATCTATTAACAATTGAATACAACATTGATGTATTTGAAATTGATATTTCTATATTGGGATAAATGCACTATAAGTTCTAAGCTTGTCACTGAAGTGTAATTGATTATTAAAACTTTTGAAAAGTATAATTAAATACTAAAACTTGTCGAACTAGTCAATCAATTTATTTTGTGAACTCTATCCAATTTGGCTAACGCATAATACTTTTGTGGTTTTTTCTATTATCCTCTCTCTCATATGTGGCATTAATGTCACTAAAACATGAAACATAAGCCTAACATAAGCCTAAAACAATGTTGTCTTGATCCGTATATTATTTTTAAGCCAAAATTTTATCAAACTAGATTACCAAATAAAAAGGGCTAAATTTTTTTTTTTTTTTTTAAAGGTGAGGGCCTTTAGGCTCTCCTTGGCTGGGACTCGGGTGATGGGCGATGACCCTTGTTTCAAAAGAATTATGTGCATCACCTTCTATCCTTCATCTCATTTTATATCTGATAGAAGCATAGTGGACTTTATATTCTTGCACATATCAAACTAGTTCTGTATTTATCAAACTTGACTTATCCCCAAAAATTGTTATGTTTTCATAAATCAACATATTTATCCCCCTCTAGATCACATCGTTAGCTATACTAAGTGCTATCTGAGCACCTTGCTCATTCTTTTGAAGTGTTATATTTTAAGAATATAAAGATCTTTCGTAACTCACAATATTGGTCCATGTATTTTTTTATGGTCAATCAACAACAAGGTCTTTATTGACCCCCAAAAAAAAAAGGTCGTAGAGGAGATTTATACGGCTGCAAGCATGATTAAGATGCGTAGCAACTTCCACTCTCTTTCTTCCCGGTAAGGTCACTCTTCAAAGTCATTTTTAGATTGTTATTTTTTGTTCTCTTTCCACGGAAGGTCATTAAGCACGAATAAGATGCATAGCAACTTCCACTCTCTTTCTTTCCCGGTAAGGTCTGTTCTCTTTCCGTGGAAGGTCACTCCTTGTCATTGACTCATTATTTAGCTCTCTTCCATTCCGCCTTATTTGAGTCATCAAAGTCTTTTTTTTTTTTTTTACCCATCATACTCTAATCCTCACCTCACTATTAGTTTTTTACCCCGCCTCTTTGCAAAGTACAAGAGTCGAACTTCATACTTATAACTAAACGTTCCGAATCCTAGTTCTCTTGAGAATGTGGGGGAATTGAACTCCCCACCTCCCTCTCCTACATGGGAAGTGGGACAACCCCAGTGTCATGACATGACATCAAATGTAATGGCACCTATGTTGATTGTCATTATCTTGACCCAAGTTGCGGGAAAATGCTAAAATAATCCCCACTTCGACGTGTGGAATCTTCCACCGAATTGATTGAGAATTTCTATTCCCATTGGCCCCCTTGTTACGGTTTTGTTGCTTTTCTTCTCGCCTTTTTCCCCCTTTTTGTTTTGTTACTCTCAACTATATTATTACGTTGAAGGATTTATGCTAGATTTCCAAAATGTCTCAAGGAAAATGGCTCTTGAAGTAAATTCATACGGATGTACTTTTATATCCATCGATCAAACATAACTTTTACTTGAGTCGTAATTATGTCACGCTACTCAACCAAGCTTTCGTTTCATTGTTATAGACCACCGCCACAATTGGAACCTCCAACAGTAATCTGTGGTCTGACCAACATTAGATGCAAACTTATGTAGTAATGTATATTAGAATTCTTCTTGGCGTTTCGAGCACTTGCACGTGAAACCATAGCCTGCAAGCAGTGCCTATGCTTACTACAAGAGAATGAATCTGCAGATTTCAAGATTTCTAGCATGTCAGTTGTACATATGCTTACTATAAGAGAATGAATCTGCAGTGCTCTACACCTAAACTGGACTAAATTCCGGGCATATGCTAACTAGCTAGATTACACCACGTGAGATAACCTCTTCTCCTTCAAAATGGACTTTAACGCCACTATCGTTGCTTTGATCACCTCTATTCTGAAAAGGTAGCACCAATTAAATCAGCCCCGCTGCATATCATTTGCATCTGTCCACCCGCTCAGGTGCCCTTGAAAAGATTTGTTTCGACATGAGTTCAATAGTCTAAAGTTTCAAAAGCGTGAGCGAGTCTCAAAAACGATTATCCAGCCTACAACATACAAGTTATGGATAAAAGGCAACATTATGCGATACTTGGCCAATTTGTATCTACAAATTTGGAGACCGGTTGATATTCAAGGATTGTTGAAAGAGATGCATCGGCTCAATCAATTTGAAGGGTGATCTCAGAAAATATGGGTAACGTCAACTTGAAGGGCAAATGAATTTAATTTTCTTACCATGCTAAGAAAATTTAAAAACGTCAAGAATGGAAGAGATGCACAGACTATTTTAAAAAATAGTGCGCCAAATGGGGCTCTTATACCTTGCCCATTATCCAGTTTGCCACATTGCTTTGCAAACCATTTTTGAAATTCAGCCTTTGCATCCCCGAGCATTCCTAAAAGTTAATGAAGTCACGTCACGAACTAAAAATGCACAGGTTTACTTATACTTCCTCTCTTTTGAAAGCATTGGCGTTAGGATGGCGGGAATGATTCTTGGAACTTAATTATTAGCAAAACACCTGGCCAACTATTTCATATTTATATTCATATTCTAAAGATGCTTCTCCGATAAGTTATCCTATCCTGTCAGCTAAATACTGTCAACAACTATGCTGCGTCACGTTTCTCTTTGAAAATGTACAGTATGATTTAACTGCGTGCTTTCCTTTAGTCCCCCAGCATGCATGTCAATTATAACTGTGTGCTTTCCTTTTGTCCCCCAGCCTAAAACAATTTTTTTCACAAGCACGAGTGAATCTCATAATTGATTATCCAATCCAGAACATGCAAGTTATGGATAATAGAAACATTGTGTGAATCTCTACATCCCTATCTACGAATTATAAAAACAATTGATCTTAAGAAATAATTGATAGGGATACATTGGGTCAATCATATTGAAGGGCCATCTGTAAATATAAAATAGCGTCAACTTGAAGCTCAAAAGATTCAAAATTTCAAACCATTTCAATGATTTAAAAAAAAAAAAAAAAAAAAAAAAAAAAAAAAAAAAACCTGAAGAATGCTAGAGATGCAAAGACTATTTTAAAGATCAATGCGCCAAACTCCGATGGGGCACTCATACGTTGCCCATTATGCGGTTTGCCACAGCTTTGTAAACCATTTTCTAAAATCAGCCTCTACATCCCCGAGCGTTACTAAAAGTTAATGACGTCACCATCACGAGCAAAATGTGCACAGGGTTACTTATACCTCCTCTTTTTTGAAAGCTTTGGCGTCAGGATGGCAGGAGTCATTCATGCAGCTCTGCAAGGGGAAAAATGATGTGCCTAAAGTATAATTTTAATTATTAGCAATAACACCTGGCATAATCAACTAAACTGCTTAGAATATGTGAGGACAAAGCAGAATAAAAACAAAAAATTTACTCCACATCATGATAAGCTTATGTCAGGACATAAAACAAAGCAGGACTGCTTGCAACATTGTCAATTTGGGAAAGCCTACTAATTCACATTCATATTCATATTATAAAGTTGCTTCTCAGGTAACTTATCCTATCCTGTCAGCTAACATGCGGTCAGCAACTATGTGGTGTCACGTTTTTGTACAGTACGTTATAACTGTATGCTTTCTCTAGTCCCACAGCATGCATGTCAAAGATCAAATGCCAGCCCATCAATAAATAAGAAGATCAAATGCTGAAGAGTTAGATGTGATCTAGCTCAGGCCTTGTCACATGTACCTAGTTGTATACACAAACCAGTAAAGGCTTCATTAGAACATCAACTGGATTTAGTATGACAAGGGATTTTTCAAGCTAGAAACACAACCATGTTTGTTGATTAATCAAGTCCATCCAGTTAAAGTGTCGCATACCCTCACAACAAACTGCATACTCATCACCAAGGGCATCCAAATATGGTTGAGATACTTTCTTGGCTTCTTCCAGTGGAGATGCTACAACCAGATCACTGTGACATACCAAAACCGAAAAGAAGATCTTAAATGCCCAAAGCAGATTATCAATAGTAAGGCATTCATACAAAATGTGTCATCGAAATCAAGGAGACCCAACCGACTGTATTTCCTCATGTAAAGTAGAAATGTCATACCTTCTATTTCTATATACTTCGATGCAAAAAGAAAATGGAGAAAGAAAGGAGAATTTTAATTATAGATCTTGTTGTCTGCATAGTCTGCAGTTTAAGACTCAGAAAGTAGGAAATATTCAAACCTCAAGAAGTCCAAAACTTACAGATTATTTAGCTCAAACAGTCCAATGATATGCCCATGAATGTCAAGTGAGAATACTTCGTAGAGTCAAGGGATCGAACCTCACAGACTATAGTACCAAGTCAAGAAAGAAAGAAAACTGATAATCAGCAGACTGTGAGGGTTCTTAAAAGGACAGATGGTTCACATTCTTTGTCAAAGATAGCCGCCTTCAGGAGTTGCAATGACCGAAAAATGAAAAAAGGGATTATCAGGGAAGTGACTGTAGATGCAGAAAATCATTAAAATGCAAAGTGACAAAAAGAGAAAAAGACAGAATTTCTAAAATTGACTATTTGAATTTCTCCAGGAAAGAGGTAGAGGGTATCTAGTGGCAACATTTTAGAATGAGCAATCGGGAATGACTGCTGATCCCCATTTACAATACACCTGAACTTCCAAAAGATGCTTGAGGATGGTGGTGATCTTACACGGATCAAAACAACCCAAAAACCAAATAAGGCATCACTTAGGATGATCAAAAGGTTGAAATTATCATTTCATAAATAAGCAAAGAGAAATTCCCTAAGAGGCACCCAAGGGGGTGCCAATCCATTCACAAAAAGATGTACTGGGGGCTGTTGGCCCTGAGTCCATTTCACCTTGCCACATAACAAATACTATTAGCAACTAAGCATGGAAAGGTAAAGAAGATAAACTAAAGAGTGGAATGAAACCAACAAAATAATGAGCAAGCATCACCAAAGAACACCATTTCAGGAGCAGATTCTTAAGAAGCAGAATGATAATCTATTTAGTTTCCAAGATTCAATTACCTAATTACAAACCAGCACAAGACTTTCAAATCTGCAATCAGTCACAAAATGGAGGTTCACATTCATAAGTTAACTATCATTTTTTATATTGTCACAGAAAACTGAAGTATTTTATCCAGTCCAAATCTTTTCTTTCCAATATCAAATCTCCTATCAGTCACTAAATGGAGGTTCACATTCATAATTTAACTATCACACAGCCAACAACTAAAAGTACGGTTGGCTAAAATACCTAATATAATCCTCTTAAGATGCAAATCTAGAAGAAGTTGCCTCATGCCGAACTAAATTAGGCCAATGTAACAAAAAGTACATTTCCCCTCAGCACAACAGTCTTAGAACAAGAACATAGGAAATTCAATGCCTTAATTAGTTGCCTACATTTCCCAACCAGGAAGGGCAATTTGACAAGATGGAACATAAGGAATGGTTAAAGTCAATAGTCAATATCATTGTTTTGCTAGTTCGTATAGTTCAACCATGATTATCCACCCAATTCTTCCTTTACCAATCCCTAACAGATATAACAAGTAGTTGAGTGACGCTATTTCATAAGATGAAAGCAGAGTCAATCTTGAAAATGTGCCCACGCTTAAGATATGAGTAAGTGTGAAAGCAAAAACCACAGCAAAACCTTTTTTTTGCTAGAAGAACAAATTCATTTTGCATCACAAGATAAAATACAAGAAATAGGGTTGGGAAATGAAACATAGGAAAAGGAATAAGAAACATGGAAAATATTTATGGAAGAGACGTGCTTTGGCTGCCAGACTGATAATATCATTTGTTTCTGCAGTCAAAAGAACCAATGAAGAAGAAGGATCAATAGAAATAGACAACAAATTAAAAAAAAAAAAATGAAACCAATCGACAATACAAATTAAGAGCTTTACCGTTAGCAAGAATTGGAGAAGAGCCTTTGTGGAAAAGGCTTCAGACTTCTCTCCAGTGCACAGTAAAGAATGAAATGAAATCCAGTCAGCATCTACACACACTTTGCTAAAGGGGATTGTTAAGATTACTAATTGAACTATTCCACAGAGTAGCCCCATATATAAAAAAAAAAAAAAAAAAAAAAAGCTTACGGCGAGCTTTATACACATCATAACTCAGTAGTTGAATTCAATTTCCAGATTTGCAATCCAAAACTTTTGGTGCCAGGACTAAGCAGAAAGCACCTCTTCCTGTATTTATCTCTTGGAAAGTAGCCTCTTTGAGCATAGATTATCAAAGTACCATCGAAATTAAAGTGAACATCAAGAAGGTTTCCTTCCATACCCATGCCTTTGGTCGGTCCTTTTCATACTATTTTAACCCGCTTCCAAGCAGGAAAATTAGCGAGAGACCGGAAATCTCAGGGGGGGGGAAAAGCAGTATATCAAAGCCCACCGTACCTTCACAACACCCACCTACCTACCCGAGACATATGCCCCGTCCCCACCAGGTGCCTTGGGCCGAGAACGCGCACATAACGAGCGCCACGCCCTTGGAGAGTTGCCGCTCCCGCAACGGGATCCCTTGCCGTCACCGTCGTCCTCCCTTCCGTCATCGACGCCAGCGGAGCGCGATCTCTCCACGTTGGGGGTTCGGATCCTCGACGTGGGTGAAGTCCTCCGCGGCATTAGGGTCGGAAGCGGGCGCACGAGAGCACGAGGCGGTCCCGGAGCTGGAGCGTGGTCATAGAGTGAGGATGATGGCGACGATCCGGTTGCAGGTGGACACTTGCGGACGACATGGTCTTCGCTATGTGCGAGTACTCAGGCCGACGTTAGGGCCTGCAACTGGTACATCAAAAAGGAAAAAGCGAGAGCAGAGGGATGAGAAGGAGCTGGACTGGGAATTTACAACATACGCCGGTGTCCCATACCCTACTTTTTTTTTTTTTTTTTTTTTTGACTTTTTTCACTTATGTCTGACCATTGATTACTATGATTTTTCATAATATAGCAAATCAATTTGACATTGATAGGACTCGTATGTTAAATAGTCTATATAATCTATTGATCATGCAATATTTTATCACACTAAATAAGTCTATTGAAATTTGTCAAGTTAATTCATTTTACTCATTAAATCATCTCATATTACTTGACTATTGAATGTATATGTTATATGCGTATGTGTGTGTGGGGTTTCCCTCTATTTGTTAAGTTTTTCAATTGGATTTCTGAACTTAATATTTAAAGTTAAGTTCTACCTCAATTCGACAGAGGTGAGCAAGGTAAAAGCTTGATGGTTGAAGCTCTTGATGTGACACAAGCCACGTTGCAATGGGAGCAAGAGCAAAGAGAGATGAGAGCAATGCCGGAAAGAAGCCAAAATCGAGAGGGAAATAGGTGCTCGTGTGGGACATACAGTGAGCGAGAGGAAGAGAAGAAAGTGAGGACAGCCGTGTTCGTCAAAACGTCAGACATCGATTTCAATTTCGATTCACATGGAATTCTACCGTATTGTTCGTGGCGGTGCTTGTTACGTGTTAAACTGGTGCCAAGTGTTGAAAGGCCTCTTCCATTCTTGTGTTTTGGAGATTCTAGTTCGGTGAGATCCGGCTGCATTTGTATGATGATTATTTAGGCTTGTAGTCAGGACTAGTCCACCAAATATTACTATCGTTGTGCAATATTTATATGCTATATTACGTTTAAAAAGAAAGCATCAGCACATAAGCAAGGGTAACGTCTCCAAATTATATAGAGTGCAGCTATCAAAATTGAATGGTATGTCCCTCACTATTTGGTTAGTCTTAGAAATCTGCTATCAAGGTCTCGCACGAATCAACCGTCAATTATCAGTTAGCCTCTCAGTTTACTATTGAAGCAATCAACGCTGTAACAAAGGCAAGGTGAATCACCTGCGTTCAGTATCCATGCTAGATACTACTTTTTTGGCCGATGGGTAGAGAATCAGTGGAAAGCCAGAGACAACGAGAAAAGAAGGGCTCACTTATGATGATGACCTTTCCTCCGATCACAGCGGTACCTAGGGAGCAAGAGAATGTCGATATCTTCAAAGAACTGAGGGTATTTACCTCCTGAGATATTTCTACATCGATGATCCCACCCAACCAGTTCGCAACCTAGGTGTTTGACATCGAGTGCGCTGTCAAGGAGCGGGCAACCCTCTTCCAACATGTAGTTACAGTAATCCAGCTTTGTCTTCATAAACGGGCTCAAAATGCAGCAGCAAGGACAGACGTAAACCGTATGCATCAGCAAATGCTCATCTAAGTAGTTATGCAAAAAATGACCAAGATGGATGTCTCTTCCTCGACTTGCAATCTATCCCTGCGTGTTTTTCTCAGCTGGCAACTCATGCAGTTCTTGAAGCTTCTTCTAGATGCCAAAACCTGAACTTGAGTAGCCTCGGCATGCCAAGAGTTCCACATTTCAATGTAGTCTAGAAGTTCTCTCAACCAGGGATTTTCCAGCAGCAGATTGGTAGAACCCAAGATTGGTAATGAAAATTCAAATAAGAAATCCAGACTCCTTGCCCGACAACCAATCTGATCACTATGCCCAGGCTCATATAAAGTCACTGAATATACAAAGGAAAGCTGTGGAAACCGATCAAAACTTTCCAAACAAGGCGGACTGGGACTAACCCTCTGATCCTACACATACAACGATTGCATAAATCTAAAGAGAGCAGTGCCTCGTCTTTTCTTTGAAAGTCATGCATCCGCTTGGACACCACTTTCCTTCCAACCAGGACACAAGTATTAACATCAAATTTTTGTAGTACATAATTGGTTGAGATGAGCTCATTATCCCGGTGTCCCAAAGTGGGACTTCCACGGCAATATTAATCGACAAATTATCACCGTGCAAAAAGATTACCCTCGCTAGAGCACCTTCCAGAAAGGTGATGCTCATGAAATCCTGGCGCTTCAGGTGTCCACCACTCCTGAATAAGTATTTCCATTGGATAGCCTGGGAGACTAACAAAGAACATTGCACTCTTGAATGGACCTTCTGGCCCCAGGCTTCTTCCAGGGTCCAAAGCAATACAAGAGATCCTGCATGAGAGACCTATAGACCTCATTGGTTTCTACCTTACTACCATTCAATTCCTAACGTCAGAACTTTTAGGTTCCAAAGCGGAGGAGGTAATTCCCTGATTGTTGTCCCAGATAGATCCAAGTGAGTTACTACCTTACTACCATTCAATCCATAATGTCAGAACTTCTAGGTTCCAAAGCGGAAGAGGTAATTCCCTGATTGTTGTCCCAGATAGATTCAAGTGAGTTTCTACCTTACTACCATTCAATCCATAATGTCAGAACTTATAGGTTCCAAAGCGGAAGAGGTAATTCCCTGATTGTTGTCCCAGATAGATCCAAGTGGGTCAAGGACTTTAGACTCCTACAATTCGCGAGACAATTGCTCAAGATCCGCTAGCCCTTTGATGGGGTCCTGAAGTTCAAGCGAGATGTAAGCTCTCATATGAATGTTTCTTCGTTTCAAGTAATATAAATAAGAGAATGAGAGCAAGCGAGATGTAAGCTCTCATATGAATGTTTCTTCTTTCCTTCGTCGTACAGAGAAGAGAGAATCCAAAACTCTTCATTCATTTTCATCTTTCTCTTCCTTTCATTCTACTCATCTTCACACGAAGGAGCTGTCATGCCCCGAACCTCGAGCGCGCCAACATCCCGTCATGGTCATGCAAATGCGACATTTCCAGGTAGTGTCGCCGACCCCATTCATTTATTATTGCGCAAGCGGAACGTATTATAAAACCCCTGACAAAAACTCACGGGATAGGAAAGCAAGAAACCAATTCATTCATAAACAAACATGCTTTCAAAGGTAACCACACTAGGATTTACACATATACCAAAAAGGGGCAGTCTACAAAAGGGATTAGTCATATGACTACTAGTCGGACTCATTCACCAATCCTCCTGACTTCACCTCTGCAACTCCTCAAGGCCAACCAAAGCGATCTGGCCGCTCCGTCCATAAGGGACCTGAAAATGTTATCCCATAACCGGGATAAGACATTGTCTCAGCAAGTTCAACCCCCTAAACCCTTATTAGAAAGAAAATACACCCAAGGTTGGCCTAGCCACACCACATAGAGGACTTACCTCGCCTCCGTTCCTTCCTGCAGGTTAGCACAATTCAAATCACTCAATCACGTTCATATCACTCAAGCATATACGGTAATAGAATTCAAACAATTCAATTACTCGGATCGACTCAGCGATCAATCGACTCAGTCATCGATGTCATCACATGGTCATTCTGACTATTCATTCTCGACCCTCAAACACGGCCCTCCAGGCAAATCTAAATTTAGTGGTAATCACGGCTACACTCGACAACTTTCAATATTTAGTGGCTTTACGGTTCCACTCGACACTTTCAAGATTTAATGGCTTTACAGTCCCACTCGACCCTTTCAAGATTTAATGGCTTTACGGTCCCACTCGACCCTTTCAAGATTTAATGGTTTTACGGTCCCACTCGACCCTTTCCATAAATCCCACCATTTTCTATAGTCTACCAAAACATTTTTGGCATTGTCAACCGATGCCCGGTTATTTTTCAATTAATAACCAAAGATTATTCAATTTAGGAATAAATCCTAAAATCACTCATAAATCAATTTAGCACAAAATAAAGCTCAAATAAATAAACGGACTGAACCACGATGATCATCATAAAATTCCAATCACCGGCCATCCTCGCCTAATTTCCGGAAAATAGTTAATTAATTAAATTTATTCCGAAAATTAAATAAAATAATATCCATATTTTTCACAATCCACACTCAATTTATAATATCCAACCATCAATTTCAAAATCTGAATACAGTTAAAGCAATCGCACGAAATTTCGAGAATATAGGGTCCCGACAAAAATTTTCGAAATTTAATAAATAATTAAATTTATTCCGACAATTAATTAAATAATAAAATTATAATAATTTTCGTAATATAATATTTTATTAAATAATTCAATAATTTTGAAACATTTATTTAAATCAAAATTAAATTGCTTTAAGTCACATCAAGGCTTATATTAATATAAACATCCACTTAGCCCTAAATTAAACACACTTTAAGTTAATTAAACACCTTAATCTAATTTACACTTAAATCAATTAAACTAACCACCTAATAACACTTAACATAAACTAAACCTCCCTAAGCATAATTAACCCTCTAATCGAGGTTTAGTGAGCTAAACTCATCGGATTAGCGAGCCGAGCGATTCCAAATGACGGGGACGCAACGGGGATCGACTTTCCTCAAGGCGGGCCAAGCGATCAGGGTCGGGAAGCCGGCCAAAAAGGGCCAAGACCGGGCTGCAATACCCACTCGGCGAGCTGCTATTTGGGGCCGAGAAGAGGCAGATCCGGGCTCGATCGGGCAGAGGAATGGCGGGGAAGAGACGGCGGTAGCTCGGGGCGGTGTCGGACAGTGACAGCGACGACGAAGGAGGCTCCGACGACGGTGACAAGCGGCGGACGAAGGGCTGGAACTCGGGCTGTGGACGACGGAACGGTGAGATAGCCGGTGAGGCGCGCGCGGGCAACGCGTGCGGACGAGCGGCGATAGCGGCGGCGAGCTTCTCCGGCGGAGCTGGCGGCGTCGAGCGAAGGGGCGAACGGCGTCGCACGAGGAGGGGGCGTCAGACTGCTGCAACCGGTTGCTCCTCTCTCTCTCCTCCAAGTTCAAAAGCCAAGACCAAGGTTGAAGATGATGGAGATGGGGGGAAGTGACATCCCACATTTTTGGGATTCAATCTCCACCCTCCATGTGTCACCATCCTAGCCACTCTTGCCCCACCTCATAACATCACTTGTGATGTCATAATCTACTAACTCCAACCTCCCATAACCTTATTCCAATAGGTTCAATTTCATTTTCCGCTGGGGCATAAAATCTTGTACAACAACTTCTTCAATTCCACTCGATTCTCTTCCAATTGAATCAAATTGAAGTCCATAAAATTAATCCAATGTCACCACACTTCAATTTACATCTTCACTTGTCCGTAGAACCAACTTAAGTCCCAAATGCACGACCAAAAGCGGGCCTACTAATTTCTCGAGCCAAATTAGCCATTCTCTTATTTATTTGTTGAAAAATTCTGATTACATGAAAAATCTTCCGAAGATGAGTCAATGTTCCTAAAATGATTTGTGACACACCATGATTTCCAATTTCCGAATTCGATCTCAATTTCACGGTTAATTTCACTTCGGCACGATACTAGCGCGCCTTAATCTACCGGGTAGCTTTTAGAAATTTTCGTGCATTTGACCTGTGGTTGATCAAGCCACAATGTACATCTTTGACACATTGGCGACTTACGGTTGTCAAGGTAATCTTAATGTTTCAAATACGGACACAGGGTACCCAATCGACAGAAAAGTCGGTCCAATGCCGATCGACAAGAATTGTGCGATCTGGTGGAATCACCCACACTTAATCACATGCCTCTGTCGAGTCGACCTATCTCCGGTCTCTAATCGATTTTTAATTGTGATGTAATGACCCTTGCAAATTAGCTCGGTCGAAAGGTCGCTTCCTAGTCAAATTCTTGAGTCTGATGCATTAGAATCTCTTAACGGTTTCACCTGATAGACTAGTTTTCACATGAGTGGCTGACTCAAGGAAAAGAACTATATGCATGCTAACGAAATGCCCGTCTCAATTTATTGAAGATAGAATTGGAAAATCGGGATGTCACAGGAGCCATTATGAGGAGCCATTATGAGGCGATCTAATACAATGAAAATCAATATAATCCGGTGAATTTTGCTTTTTATTAGTTTTCCCTCTTTCTAGTCTTGTTCTTTGTGTTTTTCATTTCTAGGTTGTTTATGTTGATGTATTGAGAGTTGGCTTTTCTCACATCAAATTTTACCTTCTTGTTTAATCTTTTTGTTCCTGCCGGCCTGTTTGCCTACAATTTGGTGATGGTGGCTTTCACGAGTCTTTGACCTAGTGTCACCTATTGTCACGTCTGTCAAAAATATAAATATGTTATTCACCCGTAAGTTTGCCCTCAAATCCTTTATATTTACATTAGGTAGTCCTAGCCAACAGTTCGGCAGGTGCAGGTGCAGGTGGGCACATAGAACTATGTGATACATGTGCGCTCCTCTATGCAAGTTCTGCAAGTTCAATTTATGTAAAAGATGCTCACTGTTTGAAAATAAACATGACTGCCTTTTTTCTTGCTTTTTAGGTATTGCCTTGGAGCCATAAGCCTACAGCTCTCAACAAAGATGTTATTTGGCTATGCAATGATTGTCAACCCATGCCCTCGAAAGGAAAAGTTGCAAGAGATTACAGAAGATTTGAAAAAAAAAAAATTACTCCTCTGGAAAGATTGGGAAAGAAGAAGGAGAGGAGAACTAACAACTTGGAAGGGGAGGAGGGTGAAGAATAGAATAAAGAAGAAAATGAAGAAAATCTTGGTTTAATAGTCTTGCAAGAGAGTTTATTTTCTTCCTTAGAAACGTCTAGATCAGCCAACTTTTCCTTTAGCATCTCCATCTCCTTCATACCGTGGGCCAATTTCTTTCTTCTCCATCTCCTGTTTGTTTGGACTTGAGAACGTATGAGAAGCTCGTCTCTTTGTAGCTTCTTAGTTTGCTAATGCAGCTGCCAACTGTCCCTCTTGAGTATTCCATTTTTTTCTAATATGGGAAGCTATTATGTTTCATATAAGAGGTATATGGTTGAAGTAGAGGGAGGTGCTCCAACTTTACAATTAGTTTCAGTGCATACCTATATCATCATTGGTAATCGGAAGGCTCTCATATTCCCATGGCACTCAGGTTTTCATCTTCAAATGCCAAAGCTGTCTCTTCCCCAATGCTTTCACATCCATTGGAGTTGATTTGGACAGGTTTTTCATGTGTTCCCCTGCCTAAAGTCAAACACAATCATTCCTGGCTATTAGTTAAATTCATACTAGAGTAAATGAGCCACTTAAAGTAACCAATGCCACGAAACTTAATTCTTTAAAGTTGACAAGCAGTCATTAACAAATGATGCTTATGCAGTCGCATGATTAAACAAAAAAAAAAAAAGCTTGTGTAAATGATAAACAAAACAAAAAGGAAAAAGAGAGAGTGAGGAAAATGATGCAATAGTATTAGAGCAGCTACTCGAGCAATGCCTTGACTTTTGCCAATTTAGATACCAATTCAGCAATTTTGTGGGCGTGGCGCAATTTTTAAATAATTTCTCATTTTTTTCATTTTTTCGTATTTTTTATTCTTTATTTTTTTACTTTCTTTTCCTTCTTCTTTAGGCTAACCACTTGATGAATCAACTAATTTGAATTAGATCGAGATACCGAGGGGTTCCCATGAAATCAAGGGCATAAAGTGCTCGTAGGAGTGTAATGTAGTGTAATGCCTCATTGAAATCATAAGAGCAAAAACGAGCTTGGATTCCTTTCATGACCTAAAAGGCAGTTGCCGGACTATACAAACGGAATGAAAACCAAAGCCATGGACTTAGAATAAAGTGAGTAACAAGCACAAGGCAGCTATAGACAAGGCAGTTATAGATGACAAATCCTTAACAGAATTTTGCTTAGTTTGAGGCTTTCATCAGCAGCAATAGTAGAAGGGCATCATCAACAACCTATAAAGAAGAAAATAAAGTGATATCAAATGATCAAACCACTTGTGTATTAAGAATTATTTTGATCTCTCTCCCACCCTCGTCTCTTTAAGCAAACCTCTGCCGGTGGTGGTCAGTAGTCAGGCAAGGCATCTACGGGCGTTTGCAATACTTGTATAGAATCTGTGTCTCGGCTCGACAAATGCATTGTTCACATTCAGTGTGATCGTAATAGTCGATATCACGCACCCATCCCCTCCTCTTGCAGTGTTCAACTTGTATCTCACAATCATAACAACGAAGGTCTTCTCTAAAGATCATTTTGTTATTCCACCACATGCCGCGAATGCTAATTAGATACTTCTCACGGCATTCTACTAGTCGTCCCGTAGAGTAGACTTTTCGGAGCAATCCAACTCCTTCCTTCTTCTTCGACTCGCCACCCTCGCACACAAGGAGGAGGCCAACGATATAGGAAGCCCCAAGGTGCCCCAATTCTGCAGCTCTATCCAGAAGCTTCATTCCCGACTCAACCTTCACGAGACTTATATATTCATACTGCAATATATAAGCGTTATTGATCTTCAATTTCTAGCTTTGAAGAAAATTATGTAAAAAAAGATTAGATGGATAAATCATGTAATTAAACATTTACAAATCGCATTTAGTGCACCTCTTAATAAAGGCATTGACCTCTTTCTGGCGCCAGCTCCATATGTTTGAAATTTTGTCTAACGATATTTGTCAGTCCTCTTCGGCTAATTTGTTAAACATTTTGCAACTATAGAGGCAAAATATTTACAAGAATGAAATGTTTGTGCTCTTAAAAAGCTTAGACACCTTTTTCTTGTTTAATTAAAATAAATGATTAATCATTTTTAAATTATATTAGCTAAATTGTCGAAAGAAACTCAATTAACCCTGGTTTGTTGAAAAAGACTTAAGGGGTATATTAAAATGTTACCTTATTTTTGCATTGAAAAAGTCTTCCATGGAGTTAGCCGCCACCAAAGAAAGAATCTTCACCACCAAATCATTGGAAAGATTGTCAAAGGGTTGAATCTCCATGACTTTGATGTAATCGATATCTAATTCAAACAAATAAACGAACAATTTCAGCTTAAATAAAAGGGATATGACAAAATTGATAGACACTAAGAACTAATTGTCTTTGTATGAAAACTAATAAAATTTTGAATTCAAAAAACTTGAAATTAGAAAGAATAAGAGCTCATAAAGGGAAGCTAGGCTCTAGCCAAAATGAGCCTTTCTCGCCCATCTTCCTAATGCCATCTTCCTAATGCAACCTTACAATGAGAGCTGGATGCTTATGTATTTAAGAATTTCTTAGGTCAGGTAAATATATGCTTATGTATTGATTGTAATTTTTTATTTGAGCTTGTTCCGAGTATAGGAAAATTCAAGACTCTTCCTTAAATTTTATCTTCACTAATGGATCCACAAGAGGCGGGACCCCAACCTTCTCCTTTCTCTCCTCTGTCTTTTTGTTCATTTATGGAAAATCATGAAATTCTAATAAAAAAAGAAAATTCAAAATAATTTTCGTTTTTATTTTTTTCCTATATTTTTTTCCATATTTAAATTTCTAGATATTATATATATAGAATATATATTAATTTAGTATTATTATTATTATTATTATTATTATTATTATTATTATTATTATTATTATTATTATTATTATTATTATTATTATTATTATTATTACTATTATTATTATGTAGCCGGGCTAGTGGTTGAGTTAATGAGACCGACCAGTGGATTGTAATTTATGTGTAGTGTATTTCCAATGTGAACTAAGTTCATGCTAAATTAATTGGTCAAAATTTAGGTATTAATAACAATCTCAAAATCTAGGCATGAATAGTATTTGTTAGTAAAAATTTATATTAAATAAAAATTAAAATACAAACTTCTAAAAAAGGAAATTCATACGCTAAATCAAATTTTCCAGGTAAGAAAATCATTCCAGCACAAAATATGAACCTATTAAAAAATGTATGGGGTCATTTATACGAATTTATTAATTGAAAAAAGGATTTATACGAATTTATTAATTGAAAAAAGGATTTATATGCCATCTTCCTAATGCGACCTTAAGATGAGGGTTAGATGCTTATGTATTTAAGAATTTCTTAGTTCAGGTAAATATATGCTTATGTATTTATTATAATTTTTTATTTGAGCTTGTTCCGAGGATAGGAAAATTCAGGACTCTTCCTTAAATTTTATCTTCACTAATGGATTCACAAGAGGCGGGATCCCAACCTTCTCCTTTCTCTCCTCTGTCTTTTTGTTCATTTATGGAAAATCATGAAAATCTAATAAAAAAATGAAAATTCAAAATAATTTTTGTTTTTATTTTTTTCCTATATTTTTCCATATTTAAATTTCTAGATATTATATATATAGAATATATATATATAGTCGGGCTAGTGGTTGAGTTAATGAGATCGACCAAAGGATTGTAATTTATGTGCACTGTATTTCCAATGTGAACTAAGTTCATGCTAAATTAATTGGTCAAAATTTAGGTATTAATAACAATCTCAAAATCTAGGCATGAATAGTATTTGTTAGTAAAAATTTATATTAAATAAAAATTAAAATACAAACTTCTAAAGAAGGAAATTCATACGCTAAATCAAATTTTCCAGGTAAGAAAATCATTCCAGCACAAAATATGAACCTATTAAAAAATGTATGGGGTCATTTATACGAATTTATTAATTGAAAAAAGAATTTATACGAATTTATTAATTGAAAAAAGGATTTTTAAAAATCTTGCAACAGGATAAAGACTGAGAGAAGCTTCAGGACTTTTTTTTTTCGGGAATTTTCTAAGACAAAAACTCAAATTTCCTTTTCCCTCCTTGTTTTTTTTTTTTTTTAATGTGATTGCATTTAATTAATCTAACACAACCCATGGAATAAAATAAAAATCTATAATAATTTACTTAGTCACATAAAAAAAAAAAAACTCCAGCAAAGTAAGGAATGAGGACTCGGGATGAAAATTACAAATTATTTATTTATTTTAACCAAATTAAAGGAGTTATGAAACTAATCATGTTCCTGTTTCCGGACTAATAGTCTCTCAGCACATCCTCTCCTCTCAGCACATCCTCTCAGAACACAAAACACCCGCTGGCTCCTCCCTCCCCCGACCACCGCTAAACCCTCCCCGCTACTCACATTTTTTAAAAAGCAAAGTAAAAGTGGTATTACCGATTTGATAGTTGTGAGGGGGAGAGGGAGGCCGCCGGTGGCTTGCGCTCGCCAGACCGACGAATCACCTGACCCCACCAATGAACCACCGCACCGGACCAATGAACGCAGTGCGGCGTGCGAGAGGAGGCGGCGAAGAGAGAGAGTCGGGTGAGACGGAGCGTGAGAGGAGAGAGAGCGTGAAGGGGAGGCAGAAGAGAGAGAAAAGAGCGTATGGAAAAAGTGCGGGAGGGGTGAACAGAGAGAGAAGAGAGAGTGAGGGCATGCAGAGATCAACGGTGACAGGTGACAGGTCACAGGTGTTGATGAATAATTACGCTAGCCGGCTTTTTCTTTTCTACACATTTATAGTACAAGTCTACGTTCTAGCAAAATAAGCAAAATAAGGAAGACGGACGAAATTAGAAAATATTTGTTTTTTCGAAACGAGGGAGTTATAAATTAATCTCAATTTAATATCTGGCATAAAATTTAATTTTGAATCGGCTGAATAAACCTTAAACCTAAGTTAAACAATGATTTTTCTTTTTCATTTCAATTAATTAAATTAACCAACAAAAGAAAAAAATAAATAATCGAAGCCTTAACCATATATTTATTTGCACCGTGTAATAAATAATGAACTATATTGTATGAAAAATATTCTTGATGTATAATAAAAAAATCTCTAGATAATTTACTTTGAGAAAAAAAAGTTCAATTGGACAAGTTTGAAACTTTATCATTTACAGTCTCCGATGAAAGGGAATTTATTGAAAATTGGTTTAATATTTGATGGGTGTGACCATCTTCATAATTCAACTTCAACTTCATTGCCTCAACTTCATTGCCGAATAAAAAATAAGTGTTTGCATAGAGTTTGGACACTACTTAACAAAAAGCCCCATGTAAATACCTAACCATTTGAATGCTAATTCCATTTTTTCAATCAATTCCAAGGTTTCTTGGGGGGACATGGACATTTTTAAAAATTTTTCTGTAATAGCCTAATTTCAAATTTGTCACCCTAACCCGATTATCCTCTTTTTTAACTACCTAGACAAAACTCTTTTTTAACTACCTAGACAGCGTAAGAATATATATATATTTTTTAAAAATATATATTTGGGTAATATGACACTACATGTAAATATTACAACCCCAGTTTTAAATCTTGAAAAAGAAAATTGCAATGCAACATTCTTACCCTTAGTTTCTTCAAGAGCTTCTCCCAAGATCTCCTTCAAGATGATTAAAGTGAGGTTATTCTCGGTGGCTTGGGTTAAGACTGAAGCGTGGGGATTTAAGGATATTAACTTATTAAATAATTGAAGAAAAGAGTGATTCACTCTCTTTGGTTGGTGGACCGGAGTAAAATGATTTTCTGGGAACAATATTTTCTCAGGCGTTAGAGTTAGAGTGGCCATTTTGACTCTGCCCGTGGCGTTATATATTTAATTTTAATATGTGTCTAGCAGGGTTTTGTAAATAACAAAAACCTTAAATTCTACCTTATCTTAGACACATTTATCCCAAAAAAAAATTTACTCTCAAACTTTTTTCTACAACAAAAATCTCAAACTTATCAAAGGCAATTTTTGGCATATAAGTATAAATTTGGACTTTTGGGTGTCCGCATCCAAGCCTCTTTAAGGTCGCTCCCTCCCTGCCTCCTTCCTCCTTCCTCCTTCCTGGAGAGGTGAGATGGTGAAGTATAGGATTTTTAATATGCAAATCACTATTTTGAATAAGTGAAGAAAATAGCTTACAATATTAACAAGCTCCTCCCCCATGTCCCAGCTTGTCCCCATGGGATGATCGAAGTCACAAGGACTCCAAGAAGACGCCAATCCAACAAATATATCGTCCACAACCAATAGATCCTCAGTTGCGAGTTTGTGGACCAATAGAGATCCTTAGTTGCGAGTTGGGAGAGAGAATAGACGTGAACTCCAAACTATTATAATGTTATCAAATTCTGATGATATTCATATTTTGTTTTTCACAATCACATCCACAATTTACAACCAAAAGAGAAAGTGGATCCCATTAGATAAACCGGCATCCCTCATCCTCAGAATTAGCATCCCCACTAAACTCAAAGGATTTGCTCCTCTTCCATTAGAAATAGAAAGTGGGCAATGGGCAATGGGCAATGGGCAATGGGCAATATTATTTGGAAAAAAATTTACTGCTAAAATAAAATAATAAGTATGAAAGTATCATCGCTTAAAAATATTCCTAATGTTAATGCAAATATTTATTAACCTTTTCAAAGTAAAAAAGAAACATGGAAAATGTTGTTCTTAAATAATTTCCCGCTAGTGATTTGAAAAAAAAAAAGGAGGAGGAATTGTTATTAAGAAAACTAAAAAAAATAAACATTTTCATTTGCACTTTAAAAAGAAAGAAATGAATTATTTAATAATTTTTTAAAGACCTTTGCCTCTGCAGGCTTTTCTCACGCGGCATGAAACGAAGCCGCCGCCACAGGGCGGGGTCCATGACGGTCACCGTCTTCCCTTTCTCCCCCCTTGCCTCTCTCTTTCTTTCATCTGGGGTGGAGTAGCCTCTCTCTATGTCCTAAATTTCTTTTTAAAGAAGTAAGTATCAATTTAAAAAATCAGTAAATACTAATTTAAACACAATCCTAGCTTAGACACTTCATCGTCCTTCCCCCTCTCCCACATTTGCTTCTCTCCGCGATCTGCTCTCCTACATTTCCTCCTTTCTTTCTTTCTTTCTGCCCACCTTATTACCTTATTACCTTATTCATATTCATATATTCATGCACCTTATTACCTTATTCTACCTTCTTATTCATATTCATCCACTGGCGGTGAGCCCATCCAAAGCACAACTTACATATCCCCTCCCTGCAAAAATTTTAGAAAAAAAGAAAACATGTTATGGGACACACAGTCTGAGGCGTCGCTCGCTCTTACGGCGAGATACTTCCGGCTTTTTTTGACTTTCGTACAAGGGACGCACAGAGCCGCACAGAGCCCGCACAGTCTGATCTTGGTTGCTGCAAAAGACTAGCGTGAGAGTAGTAGGGCTGGGAGCGTTTGGGAGACGCTTTTTTTTTTTTTTTTTTGTCTTCAAGCTCCTTTTTGCCAATTTTGCCTGTCCCCTAGCTCATATCATCTCATCCGTGCTTGGTGCTTGATGGTCTTAGATATATTTAGGTGGTATATTTAGGTACTAGAGGGAGAGATATCATCTCATCCGTGCTTGGTGCATGATGGTCTTAGGTATATTTAGGTACTAGAGGGAGAGAACTGCTCTCGGGCACTAGTCCCCTTGTTAAATTCACCCAAAAAATTTACTTCAAACTTCTAACACTAGTTTAATCAAAATGAGAAACTACCATTGAACTAGTTAGTAGTTAGTGCTGGTCTCATTTACTTAAAAAAAAAAAAACTATGCTCCAAAGAAAACAAAATAATTATGGGATTTCAAAATCCAATGCTCTACTTAATGCTCTACACATACACACACATACACACGGGAGAAATAAATTCTTGACTACAGAAATTTTGAATAATCAAAGAAGATAATTATGATGATCAAAATAAGCATCTCTATCTAGTTTAGTCTCTTCTTTTTCCCTTTACTTGTTTAATCAAAATAATTTGTTTACTTGAGTTTTAATTCAAAATAGTTTAGTTCCTCCCTCATTTACTTTTTGTCCACTTATTAATCAAAATAAATTCATCAACTAAGAAATAAAATAATTAATCACTGAGAGAAGTATAATGGCCAACATAAAGAGAAAGTATCAATTGAAACAAAACAAAATAATTAAGATTTCCGTACCTTGACCGGCCCCAAGCAAGCCCCGCATAAAGCTAACCAACCTTACCTAAGCTAAAGTGGGAGAAATAAGTGGATTAAGTTCCTAAAAAAGAAAAAAAAAAGTTAATGATCATCCAAGCATAGATGAAACATCTATTTTTAGATGGTTTGTATTTCCCAATAAAAACTTGAATTTAAACATTATGGCCACCACTACCGCCTCAAGGCTGGGAGGCTGAGCTATGACCTGTGGAGAATGCATCCTTAGCTGGTTCACGTCAGATCTCAAGACTCTAAATAAGTATCCGTCTCATGATATCTGGAAGAGATATTTGAATGTTCAAACTAGGAGGCTTCTCGGGCATGACCGTCGATGGGGGCAATTCCAGATATTTGGAACAGATTTAGATTTTGAATAGGTCTTTGAGTCTTAATAGATTGCTTCCTCAATAAGATGATACTGTCTAAGTCTAAATACTCCCTAAGTCTGGATACCCCTGTTTTCCTTCTCTTTTCTTTGACTTTTCAACCTATCTCTTTTCTTTTCTGTTCTTTTCTTTTCTCTCTCTCTCTCTCTCTTCTTCTTTTTCTTCCTCTCTCTCTCGGGCATGGGAATGGGAATGAGAATGGGAATGGGCATGGGCATGGGCTTTAGTCTCCTTGTTAAATTTACCCAAAAAATTAATTCAAAATAGTTACTCCCTTTTTTGTTCTTATTAATCAAAATAAATTCATCAAATTAAAAAATAAAATAAGTAATTAGGAGATTCATCATATAAAAATACAAAACTATTCATTACTCTTCTTTACTAACAAAAACTATGCATAATGTTTAAACTATAATAGATTTATACCAAGAGACTAAACTAATAGACCGCTTTCATCCTTGTTTCTATCCTTGTTTCTCGATCATCATCTTGGATTATTATAGCTTTTGTTAGTAAAGAATAGTAATGCCTAGTGTTTTCTCTTTATTTTGATTACTTCTCTCCCTAATTAGTTATTTTAGTTATTCTATCTTTTTATTTGATGAATTTATTTTACTTCTCTCCTAATTAATTTTTTTTGGTAAATTTAAGGAGATGCCCCCAATGTTCTAAGTAGAGCATTGGGATTTCCTTCCAATAAAACTCAAGTAAAGATTTATTTTGATTAAACAATAGACCAAACTAAAGGTTTTTCATCCTTTTTTCATCCTTTGTTTGATCATCATTATCTTCTTTGCATTATTCATAATTTGTATCGTTAACTTTTTTATTTTTTATTTTGAGGAACTTATTCTCCTAAGGGTTAGTTGAGGGTTAGCTATGTGGGGCTTGCTCGTTGGTCAAGGTAAGTTACATAGACCATTGCGATTATGAAAATCCTATAATTATTTTGTTTTGTTTGAAGAATTCATTTGATTTTGATCGAATTATATGCATAGTTTTTGTAAGTGTAAGTAAAGAAGAGTAATGGTCTTTATTTTGATTACTTCTCTCCCTAATTCTTTTTTATTTTTTTTATTTGATGAATTTATTTTTCCCTCCTAATTAATTTTTTTTTTATTTTTTTATTTGATTATTTGATGAATTTATTTTGATTAATAAGTGGACAAATGTAAACCAAAAGTAAAGGGGACTAAACAAGAGTAAACTATTTTGAATTAATTTTTTGGGTAAATTTAACAAGGAGACTAAACATAACATGTGTTGACACCTAAATTTTGTTGATTTGTTTAAGTGTTTATTAATTGCATTGAAAAATTAGGGATTAATTTCTAACCCCTTAACAAAAAAGCTTTCATTAAAATTACATCATATATAGGCATTAGGAGCATTTGCGTCACTAGTTTTAAAATTTTGTTGATTTGTTTAAGTGTTTATTAATTGCATTGAAAAATTAGGGATTAATTTCTAACCCCTTAACAAAAAGCTTTCATTAAAATTACATCATATATAGGCATTAGGAGCATTTGCGTCACTAGTTTTAAAATTTGTCAAAAAAAAAAAAGTTTACAATTTAAAAAAAAAATCAAAATCAAAAAAATAAAAAAAATTCAAAAAAATTCAAAAAATAGAAATTCAAAAACGAAAATTAAAATTAAAATTAAATTCCTTCTTCCCTTTTCTCTCAACCCGCGCAGAGTCTTTCCCCCCTCCGGTTCGCCTTCGCTGAAGAGCCTGCAAAAAGTAGAGCTGGAAAAGGAAACAGAAGCAGAGCAGCAACACAGACAGAGGAGCAGCGAGAGGAGCAGGAGGATCGGAGTCCAGCATGATCCGCGGGTCGGCCGTTGACCAAGAAGGATAAAACCAGAGAAAATAGAATGGCGAAAGAGAGGAAGAACGGACGAAGCAAAAAAAAACACAGAGAAAAACGAGAGAGAGAGCTGGAGCGAGACCGGAGTTTTTGGGAAAGGCGGAGAGCGACTTGGAGGGAGAGTAAAACTTGAGAGCGAGAAAGAGTTTTCTATCAGATTGGCCACGCTCGAACCCTCTTCGACGACCTCTGGCCAATACCCTCTAGCATACGATCTTTCGCTGGTGAGTTTCTTTACTTGGTTCAAATCTCCCTTGCCCGAGGATCCCGGCTCGAAGATACCAAGACGGCAAACTATGGCTCGATTTGTCACGAGTTGGCCCGCTTCCTGCCGTCTTCGAGTTGGGTAGGGAACTCCGTGATGAGATGCTTGTTTGCATGAACCCTTGCTGCTCCACCTTGTTTTGGTCTAACCGGAAGCCAAGTCTTGTTCCTTTTGTTAGTCCATACGCACGCTGAGTTTAAGTAAGTTGATGCGGTCGATTTTGCATGTTTCTCGATGATTGCTCTGGGTCTAGACTCGAGCGGGTCCAAAAAGGAGTTAATAACCTCTTCCCGAGTCAGTGCTTACCACGTGCTTGATAAAACGCTTGAACTAAGTTAACGTGGATTAGGTCGTGATTTTCGGATCATTTGGAATGAGTATGCTCCTGTCTTGCGTAAAAGGAATCTTTTATGGATCATTGAGCAAGATTCCATTCAGGTTTTGTTGTTGTTACGGCTGAATCCGAATATTTCTTAACTATTGTTTGGGTTTAGGTTTGTTAAAATGCCCCTTAGACAAGTCTGGGAGAGCAGCGCCCATTTTGTCCCGATCTGAAGAGGTGTTGACGTAGGTTGATTGTGATTACTTGATATCTAGGGAGTTCGGATGTTCATTAGTGTCCGCGTTCCATTCCTTGTCTTGTTGTTATTCTTTTGCGCCTGTTCATCTTTCTGTGGAGTAGCGACTACCGGTAGGCGGGCGATGGAAGGGTCACCGATTGTTTAGGGCCGTGTCGCTAGTGTGCGGGTGAGATCCGGTGGGAAGAAGCTTCGGTGAGGAGGTTGTAGACTATGTAGCACGGACACTCTCCGGAAGCCTTCGTGTCGTGTCCGACACTCCGACACGTGTCCGACACGCTCCGACACGTCCCGACACGCTCCGACACGCGGTCAATGAGTCCGACACGTGATCAACTCTCTCCGACACGCTCCGACACGCGAGTCCAGAATTTCGACACGCGATTCCGACACGCACGGGGTCAATTTTAAAAATTTCTAATACTTGTGGGGTCAAAATATAAATATACACAAAAGAAGTAATAAAAGAAGTAATAAAAGAAGTAATAAAAATGCTATACATATACACGCACGGGGTCAATTTTTTTTTTTTTTTTTTTCAGTTTTGTTTTCTTAGAATTGTTTTAGTTTTTTAAAAAGTATTTTACTATGAAAGAAGTAATAAAAAATGCTATATATGATAAATAAATAAATTTAAAAATATCATTTCAGCATTTTTCTTTAAACAATATTTTTTTCCTCTAAGTTTTATGTATTATTGTAACAAATTAAAATAATGAATGATATTATTTAATATTTTTCGTGTAAATTAATTCTAGGCTATTTTTATTATTATTTATTTGTGTATTTATATATAAAAATATATTTAATATATAACGTGTAACGTTAAATTCTCTATTTTTAATAAATGACGTGTCGGCGTGTCGTGTCGTGTCGTGTCGCGTGTCCCTATCAGTGCTACGTAGGTTGTAGAGTTGGCGTTGGCTTTAGGAAGGAGAGGATGAAGTAGAAAAGCCGAAATAGGGAAAAGGACAAAAAAGATATATAAAAAGAAGCAAAACGAAAAATAATAAAAGAAAACTATGAAATGGCAGAGGGAGCTTCGGGTGTGCAAGGAGGCGTCGGGGAGAAGATGAGCACAGAGAAGAATAATAAAAAGAAAAGGAAAAAAAAGAGAAGGAAACAAAAGTGCAGAAAAAGTGAAAAGAAAATAGAGAAAAAGAAAATAAGAGTTGGCTTCGGGAAGGAGGACCAACGAGCAGAGTGTGCAAGGAAAAGGACGATTAAGGAAAAGACAAAAAAAAAAGGAATTACATTTTTAAAAACAAAAATTAAATTAATTAAAAAAAATTAAAAAGTTTCGAAAATCTAAAATTTGTAGGGTTTGATTAGGATTTGTTATGTCTTGTCTTCTTAGTGTAATTAGGCCTTTATTTGCTCGTATTTTAATTATATCGTATGTTTAATTTGCATATCTAATTATGTTTAATTGCATGTGTTTAATTTTACTGTAATTAGGATCTTGATAGCCATTATCATTACTTTAATGATTGCGCACTTGCATGATTGTCTCATATGTTAGTGGATAGGTATAAAATCAACCCAAATTGTCTACCAAAAATCATTTTGTTAAAATGAACAAGATTAGGTACCAAATATTAGGTACCGAAATGGCATTAATTGGTCAATTAGTGTAATCAAGTCCCCAACTCTAGATTCTCTGGTTTCGTAAGAAGTGAGGTACACTCCCATGTCTCACTTGGTTTCTAGCCGATCCCAATAGGCTAGTGGCGACTCCTTTTGTGCAAAAATTCCTAAAAAATATCCCAATGTCGCGCGGGGTATGGACTTGGGAGAGCCCACGCCTAATCATGGGCCCTAGGCCCGTCCTTTAGGCAAATACCCCTAAACATATTCCCTCCCCCGAGGGTAGGTTGCGACAACATGCCATGCCCATGCCCATTCCCATGCCCGTGCCCATGTTTAAACTCGAGTTTTCTAATTTGTTTGTTTAGAATGGATAAATTTATTTTGATTAAAGAAGAGGGAAAAACAAACTAAACTAAGAGACTAGACTAAATAGACCATTTCATCTTAAATAGACCATAGATCACCATCATTATCTTGTTTGGATTATTAAAGATCATTAACTTTTTCTTTTTTTTTTCGAACTTATCATGAATCCACTTATTTCTCCCATAATTATTTTGTTTTGTTTCAATAATTATGATAGTTTCTCTTTATTTTTATTTTTATTAATCTAGTTTTGTCTCTCCCTAATTTGATTATTTGATTATTTTATTTGATGAATTTATTTTGATTAATAAGTAGACCAAAAGTAAACGAAAGTAAACTATTTTGAATTAATTTTTTTGGATAAATTTAAGGAGACTAAACATGCTCATGGCCATGCCCAAATAAAACTCAAGTTTTTCTAAGTAAACAAATTTATTTTGATTAAAACTAAACTAAGAGACTAAACTAAATACACCATAGGTTTTTCACCCTTTTTCAAGCTTCGATCATCATTATCTTTGCATTATTCAAGTATCATTAACTTTTTTATTTTTTATTTTGAGGAAGAATCAACTTATTTCTCCGTGGGGTTTGCTTGGCGTTGGTCAAGCTAAGTTACTTAAGTGTAGAGCATTGGAGCATTGGGATTTTCCCATAATTATTTTGTTTTGCATAGTTTTTGTTAGTAAAGAATAGTAATGCTTAGTGTTCATAGTTTCTCTTCTTCTTTTTTTATTACTTCTCTCCCTAATTAGTTATTTTATTTTTTTATTTGATGAATTTATTTTACTTCTCCTGATTAATTATTTTATTTTTTTAGTTGATGAATTAATTTTGATTAATAAGTGGACAAAAGTAAACCAAAAGTAAAGGGGACTAAGGCTGTGTTTGGTTCTTAGGAAAATTCAAAGGATTTGCAAAAGCCGTTTGGTAAGGAGAAAAATAAAGTCCGTGATTAATATTTTGTTTTTTTTTTTAATTTTTTGTTTAAAATTGAAAAAAATAATGTATGCAAATTTGTAAATATAAATTTTGATAATAATACTAAAAAAAATCAAATACATATATAATTTAAAAAAAATATTTTTTTAATTTTTATTTGCTTAAAATTGAAAAAAAAAACTATGTATGCAACTTTTTAAATATAAATATAAATTTTGACAATGCTAAAAAAATCAAATATATATATATATATTTTTTAAAAAGACGAATTTTAAGTTTTCTTTGTTTAAAATTGAAAAAAAATAACGTATGCACATTTTTAAATATAAATTTTAAATAAATTTAAAAATAATGCTAAAAAAACAAATACATACATATATATATATATAATTTTTTTAAAAAGACTAAACCGGGAATTTTTTAATTTTTATTTGTTTAAAATTGAAAAAAAAAATGTATGCAACTTTTTAAATATAAAATTTGATCAAATGCATATATATAATTTTTTAAAAAAAATCAAATGTATATGCTAAAAAAATCAAATATGTAAATATTTTTGTTTGAAAATACCAAAATATATTTAATTTTTTTAGCATTTACATATATTTGATTTTTTTTAGCATTATTTTGGCATTTAAATAAATAATAAGGAGGGAAAAATCAAAGTTAGTCCCTAGGGCTCTACTTCAAAATGGTTGGTTGCCGGTAGCATTTTCCCAAGTTCAGCATTTTCGACTTTGGAGGCAAAGAACGCACCACCACCAAAGGCCCCTAAAGAGTAAACTATTTTGAATTAATTTTTTGGGTAAATATAAACATGCCATGCCCATGCCCATTCCCATGCCATGCCCAATGTTTAAACTGGATTGATTAAAGAGGGAAAAACAAACTAAACTAAGAGCAGACTAAATAAACCACTTCAATCTTAAATAGACCATAGGTTTTCAAGCTTCCATTATTGGATTATTAAAGATCAGTAAAAAAAAAAATTGGTAACTTATCATTGATAGTTTCTCTTTATTTTGATTAATCTAGTGTTGATTAATTTTGTAAGTAGGCCATTATACTTCTCTCCCTAATTAATTATTTAATTTTTTATTTGATGAATTTATTTTGATTAGTAAGGGGAGGAAAGTAAGAAAGTAAATGAGGGAAGAAGAAGTAAACTATTTTGATTTTTTTTTTTTGGTAAATTTAAGGAGAGTAAACATGCACATGCCATGCCAATGTTGTAAGTGCCAAAGTTCTAAGTAGAGGATTGGGATTTCCTTTGAAAAAAACTCAAGTAAACAATTTATTTTGATTAAACAAGTAAAGGGAAAAAGAAGAGACTAAATTAGATAGTTCTTGAGACCATTTATTTTGATCATCATTATCTTATTTGGATTATTAAAAAAATTTGCATGAGCTGGAGGGTTAGCTATGCGTTGGTCATGATCAATTAAGTGTAGAGCTTTGGGATTGGGGGTAATGCCTAGTTAGTAAACTAGTTCAATGATAGTTCTCAATTCTGATTAATTATGCTTGCTATGGCGTGGTGGCTTGGGGTGGGGATTTAAGCGATGCCTTGCCTTGCCCCACCTTGCCGTGGGACGGTGGCAAGGCTAAATTAGGTGGGTCGCCAAAAAGAAAAAAAAGAAAAACAACTGGACCAAAGGTAAACCAGGAAGAGAAGTTTGAATTAAATTTTTTTGGGTAAATTTAACAAGGGACTAGTGCAATTCTGCTCTCCTGCTATCTAATTATACATAATTGCTATCTAATTATACCTAATTACTATGATTATGAGCTAGGCGACAAAAAGGAGCTAGGGCGAGCAAAGCAAAAAGCTTTCCAATACAAACCATAACTACATGTCCTACCACTATAACTACATGTCCTACCGTCCCCCTCTCCCTCTCTCTGCGCGCCTCTCTCTACCTCACTCTCTCTGTCTCCTAGCTGGGAGTATCTCTCCGTACGAGTACAAGCACGAGCCCTCACCAAATTGTGTCCCTCCTCCGTGGCCTCTCTCTCTCTCCGTACTCCGTACAAAAGTAAAAACGGAATTATCTCATGCAACAACAAAATGCTAAAATCAGTCTTTTTTTCCCTTTCTTCCTTTTTTTTCTTTCTTGCTCGGCCGGAGTCTGCCAAAGCCTATGATCGGGCGAGGCATGCCGCTTGAGCACAAGCTATGACAAAAAACAGAAAAAATTTGATATTTTCAAAATAAAGATAAAAAATAGATTTTTTTTAAAGAAAATATTAATTTTATAAGAAAAAGAGTTTGTTTTTTGGTTTTTGGAAAACCTTTTCTTAAAAAATCTTTTCAAAATCAAACTATTACCTACAAACTATTTTTTTACTCATTTTAATAATATTTTTAATTATTAAAAACGAATATTTAATTATTTCTAAAAAAATTCGAACTTTAATTATTTTTAATTATTTCTAAAAGAATTTGAAAGTTTAATTATTTTTATTTAAAAAAATAAGAAAATTAATAATGGATTTAGAAAAAAAAGAATCTAATTTTAAAAAAAAAATAAATAAAATTAGATTATAAATTCACTCGTTCCAAGCCCCTCTTGTTTCTTGCTCGCTCAGAAATCCTCTCGCTCAAGAAACTCTCTTGCTCATCTTCTTCTTGCTCAAGAAACTCTCTTCCCCAGGAATCCCCTGAAAAATGTCTTTCTTTCTTCTTCTGCAGAATGACTGGAAGAATGACTCCAAGCCTGATTAGTCATCCCTTTCCTCCTCATCCTTCTTCGCTGCTCTCTCCCAGATCTCCCACCTTTCCTCCTCGACCTCATTTCACAAAGCTAACCCCCACACCCACATCAACATCAAATGGGGGTGAGGCCAATGGGATACCCCATTCTTTAGTCGGAAGCCTATATTTAACATCTGGATATTATCGCTCACTGGGAATGGGAATGGGAATAGGATGACGGCGTGCAATATAGGTATCTTAGGAGCAAGACATGACACTCAGGTAAGGCTAAATCAAGAGAGAAGTGAGTCTAGCTAATATCATATATTCAAATTTTTTGAAATATTTTTTCAGAGATCAAGGGAAAAGGTGCAAGAGCTTATTGCTGCTATGAAACCTACTGGTGTATTCATTGAGTTGTCAAGGGATTGAGAGCATATAATTAAGGAACCCTCTAGTGAATTTCATGTGGCCATGGAGGAGGCCAAAAAGTGTGGGGCCGAGATTATATGAGGAGATATTGAACAAGGAGTAATAAAACTTGTTTTATTGTTTGCCCTTAAATCTTGTTAAATGTTGTTATTAAATGTTGTCATGAAGAATGATTTTGTGACATTTTGTGGATATGCCATCCCAAGAGATGCACGTGTTGAGCGTGTAGAGCAAGGTGGAGGTATTAACCCATGAGGAGCGAGTTGATCTTATCTTTAACAATTTTCACTTAATCCTTCGCAATCTTGACTTATTTCTCTCGGTCATGAAGGTTATACAGGATGAAAGAGACAAGTGAGTTCCTTTTTCATGGTTGAAAATCTCAAGTTATTCCTTAAAAATCTCAATGGTTGATATTGATTCATGTTCGACCATTTGCTAAAAGCTGCCTAACGTCATCCTTCACTAGTTGCGGTGGTTGGCAAAGCCCACATCTCTGGACTCTCAAGGTATCTCATAATGGAGGCTCTATAATGGAGGCGGCTGACAACTCATAGAGGATCATAGTGCCTATTTGGAAGGCTCATAAGATCATGTTTAGAAGGCTAATTTGGAAGGCTAATTAATCACGGACTCCATTTTAGAGTCTCCATTATGAGATACCTTGAGAGTCCAGAGATGTGGGCTTTGCCAACCACCGCAACTAGTGAAAGATGACGTTGGGCAGCTTTTAGCAAATGGTCGAACATGAATCAATATCAACAATTGAGATTTTTAAGGATAATAACTTGAGATTTTCAACCATAATAGGAAAAAGGAACTCACTTGTCTCTTTCGTCCCGTATAACCTTCATGACTAAGAGAAATAAGTCAAGATTGCGAAGGATTAAGTGAAAATTGTTAAAGATAAGATCAACTCGCTCCTCGTGGGTTAATACCTCCACCTTGCTCTACACTCTCAACACCTGCATCTCTTGGGATGGCATATCCACAAAATGTCACAAAATCATTCTTCATGACAACATTTAATAACAACAATTTCCTTGTTCCATATCTCCCCATATAACCTCGGCCCCACACTTTTTGGCCTCTTCCATGGCCACATGAAATTCACTAGAGGGTTCTTTAATTATATGCTCTCGATCCCTTGACAACTCAATGAATACACCAGTAGGTTTCATAGCAGCAATAAGCTCTTGCACCTCTTCCCTTGATCTCTGAAAAAAGATTTCAAAAAATTCGAATATATGATATTAGCTAGACTCACTCCTCTCTTGATTTAGCCTTACCTGAGTGTCATGTCTTGCTCCTAAGATACCTATATTGCACGCCGTCATCCTATTCTCATTCTCATTCCTAGTGAGCGATAATATCCAGATGTTAAATATAGGCTTTTGACTGAAGAATGGGGTATTCCATTGGCTTCACCCCCATTTGATGTTGATGTGGGTGTGGGGGTCAGCTTTGTGAAATGAGGTCGAGGAGGAAAGGTGGGAGATCTAGGAGAGAGCAGCGAAGAAGGATGAGGAGAAAAGGGATGGCAGAAGAAGAAAGAAAGACATTTTTTAGGGGGATTCTTGAGGAAGAGAGTTTCTTGAGCAAGAAGAGGATAAGCAAGAGGATTTTACGACGCAGAGCAAGAGACAAGAGGGACTTGGAACGGGTGAATTTATAATCTAATTTAATATATTTATTTTTTAAAATCGGATTCTTTGTTTTCTAAATCCATTAGTAATTTTCTTCTTTTTTTAAAATAAAAATAATTAAACTTTCGAATTCTTTTAGAAATAATTAAAGTTCGAATTTTTTTAGAAATAATTAAAGATTCGTTTTTAAAAATTAAAAATATTATTAAAATGAGTAAAAAAAATAGTTTGTAGGTAATAGTTTGATTTTGAAAAGATTTTTTAAGAAAAGGTTTTCCAAAAAACAAACTCTTTTCTTATAAAATTAATTTTTTCTTTAAAAAAAATCTATTTTTTATCTTTATTTTGAAAATATCAAATTTTTTTCTGTTTTTTGTCATAGCTCGTGCTCAAGTGGCATGCCTCGCCCGATTAGAGGCTCGGCACTCGGCTGAGCAAGAAAAAAAAAAAGGAAGAAAGGAAAAAAAAAAAGACTGATTTTAGCATTTTGTTACCGCAGGAGATAATTCCGTTTTTATTTTCGTACGGAGAGAGAGAGGCCACAGAGGGAGGGACACAATTTGGTGAGGGCTCGTGCTCGTACGGAGAGATACTCCGGCTAGGAGAGAGAGAGCGAGGCGGAGAGAGGCGCGCAAAGAGAGGGAGAGGGGGACAGTAGGACATGTAGTTATGGTTTGTATTGGAAAGTTTTTTGCTTTGCTCGCCCTAGCTCCTTTTTGTCGCCTAGCTCATAATCATAGTAATTAGGTGTAATTAGATAGCAATTATGTATAATTAGATAGCAGGAAAGCATAACTGCACTAGTCCCTCGTTAAATTTACCCAAAAGAATTTAATTCAAACTTCTCTTCCTGGTTTACCTTGGTTTACCTTTGGTCCAGTTGTTTTTCTTTTTTTTTTTTTTCTTTTTGGCGACCCACCTAATTTAGCCTTGCCACCGCCCCACGGCAAGGTGGGGCAAGGCAAGGCATCACTTAAATCCCCACCCCAAGCCACCACGCCATAGTAAGCATAATTAATCAGAATTGAGAACTATCATTAAACTAGTTTACTAACTAGGCATTACCCCCAATCCCAAAGCTCTACACTTAATTGATCATGACCAACACATAGCTAACCCTCCAGCTCATACAAATTTTTTTAATAATCCAAATAAGATAATGATGATCAAAATAAATTGTCTCAAGAACTATCTAATTTAGTCTCTTCTTTTTCCCTTTACTTGTTTAATCAAAATAAATTGTTTACTTGAGTTTTTTTCAAAGTAAACAATGGCACTTACAACATTGGCATGGGCATGTTTACTCTCCTTAAATTTACCCAAAAAAAAAATTAATTCAAAATAGTTTACTTCTTCTTCCCTCATTTACTTTCTTACTTTCCTCCCCTTATTAATCAAAATAAATTCATCAAATAATTAATTAGGGAGAAACGTATAATGGCCTACTTACAAGATTAATCAACACTAGATTAATCAAAATAAAGAGAAACTATCAATGATAAGTTATCAATTTTTTTTTTTTACTGATCTTTAATAATCCAATAATGGAAGCTTGAAAACCTATGGTCTATTTAAGATTGAAATGGTCTATTTAGTCTGCTAGTTTAGTTTGTTTTTCCCTCTTGTTTAATCAATCCAATTTAAACATTGGGCACGGCATGGGAATGGGCATGGGCATGGCATGTTTATATTTACCCAAAAAATTAATTCAAAATAGTTTACTCTTTAGGGGCCTTTGGTGGTGGTGTGTTTGGTTTAGGCGCTCTCTGCCTCCAAAGTCGAAAATGCTGAACTTGGGAAAATGCTACCGGCAACCAACCATTTTGAAGTAGAGCCCTAGGGACTAACTTTGATTTTTCCCTCCTTATTATTTATTTAAATGCCAAAATAATGCTAAAAAAATCAAATATATGTAAATGCTAAAAAAATTAATATATTTTGGTCTTTTTAAAAATAAGATAATTATGATGATCAAAATAAACATCTCTATCTAGCTATTCAAACAAAATAAAACAGGAAAGGCAAAGAAGGGCAAAGTTTAGTATTAAAACAAATTAAATTGTCACACCACGGTCTTGAGACCATGTAAGGTTCATTCCAACTAATAATACGAATTGCTTCGGCAACCCTTGAATCAATTTTTAACACGGAGACTAAATGTCCATGCCCATGCCCATGCCCCTGACCAATGTTCTATTTCTAAGTAGTAGAGCATTGGGATTTCTTAAACTCAAGTTTTTCTAAGTAAACAAACTCCAGAGATTTATTTTATTTTGATTAAACAAGACAAAACAAGAGACTAAACTAAGAGACTAAACTAAACCTTTAGTTTTTCATCTTAAATAGACCATAGCTTCTTCATCCTTTATTTCAAGATTTCAAGCTTGGATCATATTATCTTTTTTGAATTATTCAAAGTTTGATTAACTTTTTTTTTTTTCTGAAGAACTTATTATGAGCAAAGACATAGAATATTCTATTCAAGACTTAATTCTCACCTAGTGGAGGAATCGCCTCATTTACATTGCATTTGGAATCTTTTTTTTTTTTTTTTTATTTATTTAAATTCAATAGCAGTAAGCTGTAAATACGGAGTCCTACTACCAACCTTCCAATACCGCCAAGCCCATAGAGGGTAGCCAAGCCCATAGGTCCACAGGGCGTAGAGGCTCCTTATCCGAAATTTGATTTCCGGATGCCGGTTAGTTAAGTAAATCTCAACACAATGTAAAACAGACCTAAGGCTAAATCTCAACACGATGTTGATCGCTAATTTTGGGAAAAATTGAAACTTTAGTAAGACAAGTAGTGGCCATTAGTAAGACAAGTGGTGGCCAGACAAGTGGTGGCCAGACAAGCGGAGGCCAGACAAGACAAGACAAGCGGAGGTCAGAGAGCGGAAGAAGAAGAAGAAGACAGGCTAGAGAGACGGAGAGGGAGACTGACCAGAGAGGTTGGGGGCCCGGGGGGTATGGCTTCTCTCTCGCTCTCTTTTTAATTTTCTTCCTCTCCTCCCTCGTTCTGTATTTTCTTTGTTTTGGATGTTGTTTACCAAGAATGTGGAAAACGAGGATTGTTTTCTTGCCCGTGATCGACAGTAAGAAAGAGAGGAAAGAGAGAGAACTCCGGTCAAGAAAGACGAAAGGAAATCAAGATGAAAAAATGGTCTTTCGCGGATCAACATGCTCTTCCCCTTTTTTCTTTCAATTTTTGGTTTTTTTTTTCCTTTTTTTCCTTATGATATTTAATTCAAATAATTGAATTCTACAGGTTTTTGTAATCAGGATCGGAGTTGGGGCTACTTTTTTCACTATTGATGTCATATTAATGACGTTTAATGAGAACAAACGTGGGTAGATAGAATGAGGTAAAAACCCGGAAGTATGCCACTGTACTTGCCCCACATAGAAAGAAAGAGGAAAACCGCAGAAAGAACGAACGAGCATCTCGGAAAGTCTAACAAAACCAGCCTGCGGATTGCGGCATTCTCCCAATGACATTGTTTTATAGAAACAAATACCATAAGAGGTCAACCATATATCCATTGAGCTGTTGGTTATTATTCTCCATTCAGCTGCCAAATTGATCATACAATAATCACGAAACTGTGTTGGTGCATTTGCGATTTCATTAGCAATGGATCATAAGAGTCTTATCATATTTATACTCATATTTATACTGATATACCATATGAAAATTTTGTCATATCCTAATTAAAAATTTCATGATAAGTTAGGTCCAGTGATAAGTTAGGTGATAAGTTAGAAGTAGACTTGAAGTATTATGATTAAATGGGTCTATTACGAGAAAGCAGATCGCAAGCAGGCGCAATCGATGGCATCTTCTAAGTTTACCAAGACAACTTGGCATTCCGAAGAAGAAGAGAATATACCCTTGAAAAAGAGAGATCGCAAGAGACGCCGAGAGAGAAATTTGATGACGGCGGTCGAAGAAATCGACCTCGATCGGGGGTTGAGGGTCCTATTTATAGGGCTTTAGATGCTACCTTGAAGGTAAGTGCCGAGACGGAGACGGAACAGCGCCTCGTTTTCGAGAAATTTGATGACATCGCAAGCAAGCACGATGGCATCTTCCAAGCAAAAAGCTTCGACCGAAACAACTTGGCATTCCGAAGAAGAGAATCCAGAGATATACCCTTGAAAAAGAGAGATCGCAAGAGGCAAGAGACGCCGAGAGAGAAATTTGATGACGACGGTCGAAGAAATTGACCTCGATCGGGGGTTGAGGGTCCTATTTATAGGGTTTTAGATGCCACCTTGACGGTAAGCGTCTCCTCGATGCCGAGACGGAGACGGAGACGGAACGGTGCGTCGTTTTTGAGACCGACCCGGGCTGGCGTAAAGATATTAGGTTCCCTTCTGTGGACCGGGGCTTTTCGGCACCGGGGCTTTTCCGCACCCACGCACTGCGCTCCTTCCTTATTATAAACGAGCGTAGGGCGCGGGCATCTTATTCGACCAGAAAAAAAGACTACTCATTATTTTCTGACCAAAAAAAGGCACTAATATGCTTCCTGGAAAAAATTTATTCCTAATGACATAGAATTGCATATGAAAAAAAGGCAAGTATACAATATTCGGACCTACATCGGGTATTAGAAAAAAAAACAAACTTGAGTTTTATCCCAAGTAAGCTCTACGAATGTAGAACATTGGGTACGGCATAGCTTGGCAAAAGACATGTTTAGTAATGAAAATAAATTCATAAAATAATTAATAATTATTAGGGAGAGAATTTAGTTTACTTAGAAAAAACAAACTTGAGTTTTATCCCAAGTAAGCTCTACGAATGTAGAACATTGGGTACGGCATAACTTGTTTAGTCTCCTTAAATTTACCCAAAAAAATTAATTCAAAATAATTAACTTTTACTTTAATCAAAATAAGGGAGAGAATTTAGTTTACTTACAAAAAAAAAAAAAACTTGAGCTTAAGGAAGCTCTACGAATGTAGAACATTGGATACGGCAATTTATCCAAAAAAATTAATTCAAAATAATTAACCTTTTACTTTTACTTTTGGTTTTAAATCAAAATAAATTCATCAAATAAAAAATAAAATAATTAATAATTATTAGGAGAGAAATATAATGGCAGAAACTAGAGAAACTATACAAAAATGAGATTTCTCGTACCTGACCCGACCAGCTCCAAGGAAGCTAACCAACCAACTTGGCTAACCGGAGAAATAAGTGGATTCAATCCTAAAAAAAAATAATGATCTTTAATAATCAAGAAGATAATGGTGATCCATAAGTTTAGGTTGTTAAACCTATCCAGCATGCCAAACTAGTTTACTCTTCTTTACTTGTTTACTTACAAATGGAAATCATTTCTTGAAACAAAACAAAATAATTATGGACTTAATGGCTAGACTCAAGTAAAGCAAGCCCCAACAAGCCCCACATAGCTAACCTTTCATCTAGGGGTGATCTAGGGGTGAGCTGTTGGGGGCTGTCACAGGTGTTGTCACAGGTTCTAGTGTGAGAAGTTGGTGAGTGGGTTGCATTAAGGTTCCAACAGGTTTTTTTTTTTTTGGTTTCATTTTGAAATTTGAACTATAAAGAAAAAGTTTTATTTTAATTTGTTCTAATTGTTGAGCTTAGTATACCTTCTGCTGCCAATACTTGATGCGTATAGCATTCTTTTGCATTGGATTGCAAGGAGTGAGATGCCTTATAAGATGTTTGGATTCTGCAGAAAGTAAAAGGTAAGCCCAGATAAATAATCAAATAATCAAGTACGAGTGAATCTCATAAATGATTATCATGCAAGTTATGGTTAACAGGCAACATTGTGTGAATCTGTACGTTTGTTTGTACGAACTACAGATGCGATTGGTCTTCAAGGATTTTTGATAGGGATACATCACGTCAATCATATTGAAAGGTCATCGCAGTAAATATGGACAACATCGACTCAAACCTCAAAAGGGTAAATCCTCAAAGGATTTGAAATTTCAAACAATTTCAATAATATGAAAAAACATGAAGAATGCTAGAGATGCAAAGACTATTTTTAAGATTAGTGCGCCAAACTCTAATGGGGCGCTTATACATTGCCCATTATGCAGTTTGCCACAGCTTTGTAAACCGTTTTTAAAATCAGCCTTTGCATCCCCGAGCATTACTATAAGTTAATGACATCACCATCACGAACTAAATATGCATAGGGTTACTTATACCTCCTCTCTTTTGAAAGCTTTGGCGTTAGGATGGCAGGAATGATTCATGCAGCTCTGCAAGGGGAAAAATGCCGTGCCTGAAAGTACGAATTTAATTATTAGCAATAATACCTGGCATAAATAACTAGACATCACAAATCACAGATCCAATGAAAAGGGAATTGCTGAGATTCTATGGTCGCTCCGCGACCCCTGGATTCCTTGGGGTGATCTCGTAGTTCCTATGGGGTGGAGATGATGGGGTCGGTCCATGGATATGTGAGGACAAAGCAGAATTAAAAACAAAAAATTTACTCCACATCATAATAAGCTTACATCAGGACATAAAACAAAGCAGGACTGCAAGCAACATTGTCAAACTGGGAAAGCCTACTGATTCATATTCATATTCATTTTCTAAAGTTGCTTCTCAGGTAACTCATCCTATCCTGTCAGCTAAAATGCGGTCAGCAGCTATGTGATGTCACGTTTTTGTCCAGTATGTTATAACTGTATGCTTTCTCTAATCCCACAGCATGCATGTCAAAGATCGGATGCCAGCCCATCAATAAATAAAAGGATCAGATGCTAAAGAGTCTGACAGAAACGATGTGATCTAGCTCGGGCCTTGTCACATGTACCTAATTGAATACACGAAGCAGTAATGGAATGATTAAAACAGCAATTGGATTTAGTATGAGAAGGGACTTTTCAAGCTCGAAACACAACCGTGTTTGTTCATTAATCAAGTCCGTCCAGTTAAAGTTTCCCATACCCTCACAACAAACTGCATACTTATCACCAAGGGCATCCAAATATGGTTGAGATACTTTCTTGGCTTCTTCCTGCCAATAGAGAACTTCCGAATTCTGTAACAGATGTCAAAGACAGAAATATGCATCATATATACCTTCTCAAGAGATGGTAGATCATCGATATACAAAAAGTAATCTTCCACAGGAGATGCTACAACCAGATCACTGTGACATACCAAAACCTAAAAGAAGATTCATAAATGCCCAAAGCAGATTATCAATAGTTAGGCATTCAAACAACGTGTGTCATCGATATCAAGGAGACCCAACCGACTGTATTTCCTCATGTAAAGTAGAAATGTCATACCTTCTATTTCTATGTACTTCAATGCAAAAAGAAAATGGAGAAAGAAAGGAGAATTTTAATTGTAGATATTGTTGTCTGCACAGTCTATCGTTTGAGACTCAGAAAGTAGGAAATATTCAAACCTTGATAAGAGCAAAACTTACACATTATTCAGCTCAAACATTCCAATGATAAGCTCATAATGTCAAGTGAGAATACTTTGTAGAGTCAAGGAATCGAACCTCACATACTATAGTACCAAGCCAAAAAAGAAAGATAACTGATAATCAGCAAACTGTGAGGGTTCTTAAAAGGACACATGGTTCACATTCTTTGTCAAAGATAGCCTTCAGGAGTTGCGATGACAGAAAAAAGAAAAAAGGGATTATCAGGGAAGTGACTGTAGATGCAGGAGGATCATTGACATGCAAAGTGATAAAAATAGATAAAGACAGAATTTCAAAAATCAACTATTTGAATTTCTCCAGGAAAGAGGTAGAAGGTATCTAGTGGCAACTTTTTAGAATGAGCAAACGGGAATGACCACTGATCCCCATTTGCAATACACCTGAACTTCTGAAAGATTCTTGAGGCTGGCGGTGATCTTACATGGATCAAAACAACCCAAAAACCAAATAAGGCATCACTTAGGAAGATCAAGCGGTTGAAATTTTTGTTTCTTAAATAAGCAAAGAGAAATTCACTAAGATGCACCCATTTACGAAAAGATGTTGGGAGTAGTTGGCCCTGAGTCCATTTCAACTTGCCACATAACAAATACTATTAGCAAACTAAGCATGGAAAGGTAAAGAAGATAAACTAAAGAGTGGAATGCAGCCAACAAAATAATGGGCGAGCATCACCAATGAACACTTCTTCAGGAGCAGACTCTTAAGAAGCATAATGATAATCTATTTAGATACCAAGATTCAATTACCTAATTACAAACTAGCACAAGTCTTTCAAATCTGCAATCAGTCACAAAATGGAGGTTCACATTCATAATTTAACTATCATTTTTTACATTGTCACAGAAAACTGGAGTATTTTAGCCAGTCCAAATCTTTTCTTTTCAATATCAAATCTCCAATCAGTCACTAAATGGAGGTTCACATTCATAATTTCACTATCACGCAGCAAACAACTAAAAGCAAGGTTGGCTAAAATATGCAATATAATTGTCTTAAGATGCAACATCTAGAAGAAATTTCTTTGCCGTAAAGGCAAGCTCTTTAATTTCCATCCTAAATGCAGCTTCCTCAGACGCATCAACATCCTCTGGCAATGCTACGCATTCCCACCACCTAAATGCAATTATTGGTCATGAGTATGTTCATGTTTGACAAATAAATCTTGAATAGGTCAAACATGACAGAAAAATTACCTTCTCTTGTGAGCAAATGATATTGGTTTCCATGCTTCTAAAAGTAAGGGCACATGAAAGTTGTCCATAACATGAGTGGTGTCCTTCATATAACTACTCAGAAGAATTGCTTTTGACTTCCTATACCTTAATATAGTGTATGCAATTGCCTGAAAAATGACGACCAATGTATTAGCTATAATATACACCAGCTTTATTGAACATGAGCAGTAGATATCTGCAGACGAAAAACGAGGTATGTCTATAATCTAATTATAAAGCAACGACATAAACTTTGCTTTGTGCACGGTATACTCACTACCAACTGAGAACTTAAACAGTTTAAGAACATGGTAATAATCTATGATCCAATTGTTCTTTGATACTAAAGCATGACAATACAATAATTTAAGCATACAACAACAACCACCTAGCATTTTCTCACCAGGTGGGTCACCCAGATAGACATACAAGTTGACCATGCCAAACTAAATTAGGCCAATGTAACAAAAAGTATATTTCCCCTACACACAACAGTCTTAGAACAAGATCTAAGATAAAGCAAAACATAGGAAATTCAATGCCTCACTTAGCTGCCTACATTTCCCGACCAGGAAGGGCAATTTGACAAGATGGTACAGAATTAATCGTTAACCTCAATAGTCAATATAATTGTTTTCGGCAGTTCATATAGTTCAAGCATGATCATCCACCCAATTCCTCCTTTATCAATCCCTAACAGAAATAACAAGTAGTTGAGTGACACACTTTTCAGTGTAATCATAGTCAATCTCGAAAATGTGCCCACCCTTAAGATATGAGTAAGTGTGAAAGCAAAAACCACAGCAAAACCTTTTTTTGCTAGAAGAACAAATTCATTTCGCATCACAAGATAAAATTACAAGAAATAGGGTTGGGAAATGACACATAGGAAGAGGAATAAGAAACATGGAAAATATCATTTGTTTCTGCAGTGAAAAGAAACAATGAAAAAGAAGGATCAATAGAAATAGACAACAAATAAAAAATAAATAAAAGGAAACCAATCGACAATACAATTGAACTATTCAGTGCACAGTAAAGAATGAAATGAATTCCATTCCAGTCAGCATCTGCACACACTTTGCTAAAGGGGATTGCTAAGATTACTAATTGAACTATTCCACAGAGTAGCCCCATAAAGAAAAATACTTACGGCAAGCTTTATACACATCAGAACTCAGTAGTTGAATTCAATTTCCAGATTTGCAATTCAAAACTTTCGGTGCCAGGACTAACCAAAAAGCACCTTCTCCTGTATTTATCTCTTGGAAAGTAGCCTCTTTGAGCATAGATTATCCAAGTACCATCGAAATAAAAAAGGCAGGGTAAACATCAAGAAGGTTTCTTTCCATACTCATGCTTTTGGTCCTTTTCATACTATTTGAACTTGCTTGCAAGCAGGAAAATAGTGAGAGACCGGAAATCTCAGGGGAAAAAAGCATCATATCAAAGCCCACCGTACCTTCACAACACTCAACTCACTCACCTACCCGAGACATATGCCCCGTCCCGACCCGGTGCCTTCGGCCGAGAACTCGCACATAACAAGCACCACGCCCTTGGAGAGTTGCTGCTCCCGCAACCGGATCCCCGATCCCTTGCCATCACCGTCGTCCTCCCTCCCGTCATCGACTCCAACGGAGCTCGGGCGCACGAGAGCACGAGGCGGTCCTGGAGCTGGAGCGCGGTCGAAGAGCGAGGACGATGGCAAACGATCCGGCTGCAGGAGGAAGCTTGCCGACGACATGGTCTTCGCTATGTGCGAGTACTCAGGCCGACATTCGAGCTTGGAACTGGGACATCAAAGAAATGAAAAAGGGAAATGCGAGAGCGGGGAGAGATGAGGTAATATAGTAAATCAATTCGGCAACGTGTCCAACATTTGGTTACTATGATTTGTCGTAATATAGTAAATCAATTCGGCAACGTGTTACAAGGTATTTGAGCTTTATTACGACAACGCTGAAGTATTTATTATAATACAGTATCCCTGAGGAATCATAAAAGTGCCAGTAAAAGCAGAATTAGAGAAGAAAGTGAGTACTCGTGTCGGAGATACGATGAGTGTGAGAGGAAGAGAAGAAAGCGAGGCGGAGTGGCATTTATCGAAAAATCTGAGAGCGATTTCAAAATTCTCGATTTCGTAAAATTCTAGTATGTCATGCCAATAGTTGGAAAGCCTCCTCTGTCCTAGTAATTTCGGCATCCTCACTCCCTAAGATCCAACCACACTTTTTCTCTATTTTATTAGAATCTATCTATATGGTGATAAGCTTGTTGTTGTTGTTGTCATCCAAGATAGTTGATCTGGATATACTAGAGAAGGCCTGAAGTAACCCTACTCTGCATAGGGGAAGTTTTGGGTGAGCTTGCCCTGTAGGTTTTCTCCGGATTGGGGTTTCCATTTTAAGATCTTATGTGTCCGAGTTTACGACTTTGCTTGTTGATGGTCTTATGAGGAGGCACTTATTCTCTCGAAGTTATGGCATTATTTTGCTGAGTTCCTTAAAGAGAGTTGTCTGCGTATGAGAATTTATGGTGCCCATTTATTTGCAAGGTGGGCAGACAAAATTTTGCTTGTGTTAGATCATTTCTGGAGTGCCCAGTATGAGGTGGTCGCAGTGCGGTCTGATCCTAATAAAGTGGCATCAGAGCATTGGTTTCTGTGTGTTGGTTGATTTCTTGAGTGAAAACAGAAAGCGTGAACAAAATGACTTGTTTGGAATAGCACAATTATCATTCATGGACTAGTAAATGGGAAGAGCTATTGTTTGCGGAGTCATTGCATCTTCTGGTGTTTGCTGCCCATAAACCTAGCTCTAAAAGTGGTGAGGATTGTGCATTTCATGTTTATGGATTTATTCGGCAATTTGTAGATGATATTGTATATGATCCCCTTTGTGAGAAAATGTACCAACTTTGTGGTCAAAAGTAGAATAGTTGTTTGATTCAAAAACGGGGAACAATAAGTATCTGCTTAAAATGATGCATTAAATTACAGAGAGAGAACCATCGTTGCCGATGACTTGGGTGAATTTCAGGGGAAAATTAGACATTTGTCTAGTACAGCCTTCATACTTGATTGTAAAGTTCTTGGGTTGTGGTTACTTTATGCTCTCCAGGAGTCTAGGGGAGCTATTAAAGTCTAGCTGGCAAGTTCTGGTGGTGTTGTTTCCGTGAAACATGCAAAGAGTGGTGTCTTAATTGAGGAGTTAATTGTTTCAACAAAATCTCAGGGCTCATCGTCCCAATCCGAGGAACTGGGGAGGAAGATATTTCGAAACCCCCAATATAAAGCTATTTGTAGCAAATCGAGGGGGAGGTCCAAGTTGGGAAAAGGGTTTTCGACTGTGGCAAGCCAGGTCGCATGAAAAGAGAGTGCAGATTGCTTGTGAGGAAGCAGAAGCAGGGTGGAGAGGAAAAGACAGAATTAAAAGACACCACAGCAGGGTGAGGAAGTTAAAATGTGTTCATGAAGATAACGGTGGTGACTGGTGAATGCCAAGGTCCCTTTGGGAAGTACTACAGAGATCATGGCATCAGGTTAGAGAACCGTTCCGAAGACCCCACAGCAGTTGTAGAGCCAAGAACTGCACCATTTTCAACAAAATTCGGTGAACAACTTTGCATGCTAAACTCCCTAGACCTTTGGGGTGAGGCAATGAGAACTGCAGTGGTTTTGATCGACCTTTCCTTCAACTCATTTGGATGGTGAAGCACCAGAAAGAGTTTGGACAGGGACAGATGTCTCTTACAAGCACTTGAGGGTGTTTAGCTGCAGAGTATTCGTGTGCATCCTGTGCGATGAGAGGTCAAAGCTTGATATGATGTCCAAACAGTGCATCCTACTGGGTTGTGGGATGCCGCGGGAAGGGGGGAGGGGGTGGTGGGGTTTATCCAAGGCGATGGTCATCCTACACAGAAGAACCTACACGTCAATATGATGTGGCAGGAGAGCAGATTCATGAGATGTGACAGAAGAGCAGATTCATGAAGTCCCTCCAATTTGGTAAGTTCTAGAAATCTGCGTCCAATGTCCTGCTCAAATGACCGTCAATTGTCGTACAATATTCGGGGAGAGTACTTTTTTCGGGTGGGAATGTATAAGTAGGCTTGTTGTGATGATAACCTATCTAGGGGAACAAGCGAATGTATATATCTTCGAAGAATTGATAGGCTTGTTGCACTGTTAGCGTTCCTACATCAATGAACTCTTGCAACCACTTCACGACCAAGGCGGATTCCCTCATCAGACGAGTTTTTTGCTTTCATCTGGTGGGCCGTCAAGGAACGCAAAAGCCTGTTTTGACACTTTGTGGCAATAATCCAGCTAATGATTTTAGGAAGCGGGCATAAACTGTACCAGCAAGCATAAGTAGCCCGTATACATCAGCAAATGCTTATCCAAGCATTCATTGAAACATAACCGACTGCTAGATTTCGCTGCCTCGTCTCTCAGTCTACCCCAGCGTGCTTTTCTCTGTCGGGGAAGCTGCACTTCTTGAAGCTTCTTCTAGACGTGGAACCCTGAACTTGAGTGGCCTTCTCATGCCAAAAGTAGAACATTCTAAATGGAGTCTTGGAATTTTTTCTTTTTTCTCTGAGCAAGGACCTTTTAGCAGAATAGAGGGATTGAACTTGAGAGTGAGAATTTGGTTAAGATATTCAGATTCTCCACCGACAACCAATCTGCACTAGGACAACGCTCATTTAAGGTCATTGAAATCGCAATGGAAAGCTGTGGAAACAGATCAAAACTTTCCAAAGAAGGCGGACTATGACTGTAACCCTCTGATCTCCGAGACTTACAGAGAGGCGTCCAATGATTGCCAAACTCTAAGAGTCTTGACGTGAGGGAGAGGAAAGAGAAGACAGTAAACGCTGATTTACTGTGCTTCTTCTCCGGTGAACCTTCACTGCCCGAAGCCCGCCGCTCGCTGCTCCGCCGTCGCCCTGCCATCACCGACGCTCGGCAGCACTGTCGAAGCCCGAGCGCCGCGCCTCGACGACCCAAGCCCAAATCGAGCCACTCCACCGCCGTCCCGCCGGTCATCCGCGACCGCCCAGCGCCGCTGCCCCACCAGACCGAGAGCCAGACCTGCTCGCTCGTCTGTCGCCGACGACACCTTGCAGATCTCAAGCCCCCGTCGTTGTTCTTGCCCCGTCCAGATCCCGATGTACAGCCGCCGGCCTTCGTCCCCGACCCCTACCGCTGTGCCGCGCTGACGCCACTGCCCGATCCGACCCGACGCCCCTGTCCGCGATTCACCTCCCCCCCGCGACGAAGCTTCGTGGTCCGCAGTCCGCCCGACCCGACGCTGCGAGGCCGCACCCCTACCTTGTCCGCGTGCTCGTGCTGCTCCGACCCAGCCCCGACGCTGGCAGATCCGAAGCTCTGCCGCGCCAGTCGCCGTCCGCGAAGCCCCCTCACGGCTTGCCGTGACTTGGATCAGCCGCGCGCGACAACTCCTGCCCTGCGCACCGCAACATCTCCGACCGCAATCTGAACGCCCCCCACTCCAGATCTGCGTCGTTCGCCGCCCCGAAGCCAGCCGCGACCACCGCGCAGCCCTTGCTCCGCCTCACACCGGTGACCCGCGACCCCGCTACTCGTAGCCGCTCCGCCCGGACGCCCCTCACCGTCGCTGCAGAACCACCTCGCCGGAACCCCGAACTCCGGCGACCCAAGCCTCGGCTCGGCCCGGCACCGACGAACTTGTCGCCCTCTATTTCCTCGGGTTTATTTTTCTTTTATTTTTATTTTTATTTTTCTTATTTTATATTATTTTGCTTTACTTTTAGTTAGTTTTATTATTTATGTTTAAGTTTGAATATTGTAAGGTGACTTTTAGGTTTGATTATTATAGGCATTATCCATAGGTGTTATTCCTAAAATTACTGTAATTATTAATTTGACTAGTAAGATGTCAGGTCAATTTTTTAATTATATTAATTCTTGGGGTTTGTTGATGTTTTAAATTGTTGAATCAATCTAATTATTAATTTGATCCGTAAGATTTCGGATAAGATTTTTAGTTATTTTGAACTGTTGTCGTGATAATTAGGGTTAGGATAATCGTTAATTTGACTGTGAGACAACGGGTTATTTTTTTCGGTTATTTTAATCCTTTATTTTGTTGATAGTTTAGAGTTAATATTTATTTAATAAGTATTTATCTTTTAGAAAAAAAAATCAAAAGGAAAAAAGGTCAAAATCTTGCATCAAAGCATGAAGATTTAACAAGTTAGACATGTAGGTAATAAATTAGATTTTTTTTTTTAGGATTATATTTTTTAGGATTGCATTTTTAGAGATAAGTTAGTTTTAGACTTAAATAATTATTTTTTAAATAGGATTTTATTGCTAATTTAGAAAAGAAATATAAAAACAAAAAAAAAAGGTGCATTCATTTAGGTTATTAGTTTTTTTTTTGAATTGCATGTTTAATTACGTGTTAGTTTTAATTTCGAATTTCATAAAGAAAAAACACAAAAAATCATTGTGCATATAGGTTAGAAATACATGTTTCATTTTAAATTTAAATAATCTTTTTAGATAAATTGCATTTTAGATTAAGATAGTGTCTTAGTTTAAATTATGATTTAAGATGATTTAATCTTTAGTTTAAATTAGATAGAATCTTAATCTAGCTAGATCATTTTTGCATTTTTTCTTAAATTTCGAATTTCATAAAAAATGAAAAATTAAATTAAATCTCTGCATAAGTTAGACTCAATTTTTAGAATAGGTTGCATTTTTAAGAATAGAGATATCAAATGCACGTCATTTAATTTGTTATTAGGTTCATTGAATTAGAAATGGTCCGTCATTAGAATTAGGCCATTTTAGTTAATTTAGATTGCATATTTAATTATTGCATTTCTTCATGTCATATAGTTTAGGTCATGTTGCCATGTCATATTAGATTATTAACATGCATCGCACGATATTCATTAAAAAAAAAGTAAAAATCAAAATTAAGTTTGCATGTTAGGTTTATTAGAATTTGCTTGTTAGATCGTGAAGTTAAAATGCACGTTTCGATTTCAAGATAAAAGAAAACCCAAAAAAATGCTTTGTGTGTTTATTTCTTTTAATTGACGTCTTTTGATTGTTTAATAATGGTTGAGCACCCGTGTGGCCACTCATTTGCATGATAGGAATTTAGATTAAAATCAATCCAAGCTGCTTGCAAAAACATTTTTAAAAATTAAAAAAAAAAATGGTACCGAAAGGGCACTAGGATAGTCTAGTGTAACCAAGTCCCCGTACCCTTAGTCTCTGGTTCGTAGGAGTAAAATAATTCTCCCATTATTTTACTTAGGTGTCTAATCGACCTACCGAAAACTGATTAGTGGCGACTCCTAGATAATAATCTTTTGCATGTTACAACTCTAAGTCGCGATTTGGTATGGGCTTGGGAGAGCCCGAGCTAAGCTTAAAAACTTAGTAGTCCATTAACCTAGTTTTAGGTGGTGCACCCGAAAAATTATGTCGTGACAACTTCCTCACGTCACTTTCACCTCCTCTCTCCTGCTCACTTTTTCACTTTTTTCCTTTTGCTTTTTTTTTTCCTGCTTTTTCTTCAAAAAAAAAACCCCCCCTAAAAGCCAAAAACCGAACCCCTTTTATAGGCAAAACAAAATGCAATCCTTTTGCAAATATTTTATCTTACGAAGATTGCCTATAACCTCCCGATTGCGAAAATTATTTTATTTCCCTTATCTCCTGAATATTCTCTCATGATTTCATCATCTAAAGACTAAAGATAAGATTGCAACCCGATTTTCTTAAATTCCAAAAACCACCGCAATATCATATCAAATCTCGATTTAGATAATTTCGATCATTAAAAAAAAGGCTCGGGCCAATTTGCTCGTTTCATGGGTTTAGTCCAACTAATTTGAACCCATCCGTACCGGTCCAACAAATAAAAATGCAAATTAAAATAAAATGCACTTAAACCTATATGCTATGTAATTAATATATATATATATTTATTTAGGGATAAAATTAAACCCTAATTTTTAATGCGATAAATGACTAAATGGACCGTCAAAATTTAGGTGTCAACAAGTCTAAAGAGAGCATTGCTTCGATCCACTAGCCTTTTGGTTCTTTCCGGAAATTCCCTTGATCCTGTATCCACCGTTACTAGCATTGACAAAAGTCTTAGATTACCAATTGAGTATGGCAAATACCGAACACTGACAGAAAAGAGAATGGAGTAAAAAGCTTTCACTGTATATTCTCTGTATAACATTACATGTACATTTATAATGTAAGAGTGAAAGAGTAAAAGGAAAAAATAAAGATACAAGAATCATAATTCTCTAGTTTCCTATTTACTGTTCTAATCAAATATTTACTAGTATCAATTAAAAAATCAGAATCAACTCTAAGGTCTTCCAACACTCCCCCTCAAGATGGTGGCCTATATATGTCGAGGACACCTAGCTTGCTCAATAAAAACTTGTGTTGTCTTTGGCAAAGCGGCTTAGTGAAGATATCTGCAGGTTGATTCGATGTTCCAATGCCCTTTGTCACGAGAACTCCTTCTTTGATCTTGTCGCGAGTGAAGTGACAATCGACTTCTATGTGTTTTGTTCTCTCGTGAAAAACTGGATTTGCTGCTAACTTAAGTGTAGCATCATTATCACAGAACAATTCACTTGGTCCACTAACCCATATTCCTAAGTCTGAAAGAAGTCCTCGTATCTAGACTATTTCGCGGGTAGTTTTCACCATGGCTCGATATTCGATTCGGTGATGATGACAATGATACAGTGGATTGCTTCTTTGTCTTCCACGAAATCAACGACTTTCCCAATTTAACGCAAAAACCGATGATAGATCTTCTAGTCATTGGGCAGGTAGCATAATCAGTATCGCAAAAAGCTGTCATGCCCATATCACACTCACGAGATAGAAAAATACCGAGCCCTGGACATCCCTTCAAGTATCTTACTACTTTCAAGGCTGCATTCATGTGTGACTCTTTTGGCATATGCATGAATTGGCTAAGTATTTGTACTGCGTAACATATATCAGGTCTTGTCATGGTAAGATATATCAATTTTCCAACAAGTCGCTGATACCCTGACGGATCCCTGAGTAAAGAGTCTTTGTTTGATGAAGAAGAATTGAGATCATACTCATGTGTCGTCAGCTTGATATTCTGTTCAATGGGAATTACTGCTGGCTTACAACCCGATAATCTTGCTTCAGAAATTATCTCCAAGACAAATTTCCTTTGATCGAGGGAAATACCTTTATCCGACCTGGCAATTTCAATGCCAAGAAAGTATTTGGGAGGCCCCAAATCCTTAATGTGAAAATTGGAGTGCAGATATTCCTTGAATTTTGCAACATGAGAATCATTGTTTCCCATAACCAATATGTCATCAACATATATCAATAAGTAAATTGATTAACTTCCCTCATTTCGTGTAAATAGAGCATGATCATGTTTGGAATGCTGGAAACCTGCATTGGTTAATGCAGCAGTGAACTTGGCATACCACTGTCTAGATGCCTGTTTTAACCCATACAAGGATTTGCGAAGACGACATACCCGATACTCCCCCTGTCTGCGTAATCCTGGAGGGAGATCCATGTATATTTCTTCATCTAAATCTCCATGAAGGAAGGCGTTGTGGACATCCATCTGATGTAAAGACCAATTGCGTATTGCTGCAACAGATAAAAAAGATCGAACAGTAACTTCCTTCACAACTGGAGAGAATGTCTCGTGATAGTCGAAGCCTTCTCTTTGGGTGAAGCCTTTGGCTACCAACCTAGACTTGTACCGTTCTATGGAACCATCCGATTTGAACTTGATCTTGTAAACCCATTTACATCCGATCGGTTTTCGATGCGGTGGTAAGGGAACAACATCCCAAGTATGATTTTCCATGAGTGCAGTAAGTTCGGACTCCATTGCCTTCCGCCATTTAGGATCCTTCTTTGCCTCGGTGAATGAAGATGGCTCGTGTGCTTCGAGATTTTGCTTATACATCACATATGTTACGCCGATAACCGATTGAATGAAACATAGGATGAAACGGGGTATTGTGTACCTGAAGAGTTTGTAGCAGAACATATATAATCTTTAGTCCAAGTGGATGGACGAGTCTGTCTTCCAGAACGACGAGGTATCTCAACCATATCCTCGGAAGCCACGGATGATTCAGTAGCCATATCTGTTGTGTCTACTGCTGAAGTAGATGGAGGGACTTCCTCAGATGAAGCTAGTAATCCAGTCTCCAGGTTTGAGAATTCTACTGGTGCCGGTGCCATATGAGATGTAGGCATCATAAGAAAGCCAGCGCGACGATAAATCTTCATCGGATAAAAGAAACCGATTGTTGTCGGATAAATTGTCTTGTGACGAAGCCAGCTTCTCTTTGAAAGGGAACGTGTCTTCATGAAAAACCACATCTCTACTGATGAAGAAACGTCCTATAGAAAACTCCATGACACGATAACCCTTCTGAAGGGAAGGGTATCCCATAAAAACACATTGTGTTGCACGGAGGCTCATTTTATCTCGAGGACCCTGTTGTTGTTGCATAACATAAACAACCAAATACTCTAAGATGGCTATTATCTGGTTGTTTCTTGTAGAGCATCTCAAATGGAGTTTTACCATGAAGAATTCGACTTGGCATGCGATTAATCAGATAGGCAGCTGTGACCACACAATCTCCCCAAAATTCTTCTGGGACTAAAGCTTGGTATTTGATTGCACGGGTTACTTCTAAGAGATGTCTATGTTTTCTTTCTACCACTCCATTTTGCTGTGGAGTATAAGTACAAGAACTCTCATGAACTATCCCATGAGTAGATAATAAAGTTGTGCAATCAGAAGTGAAAAATTCTCTCCCATTATCTGTACGAATTCGATGCACAGATTTCTCAAATTGATTCTTAACTAGGGAAAGAAAATTTGATAAATGAGTGAATGTCTGACTCTTTGACTGCATGAGATAAAGCCGAGTGGCACGACTATAGTCATCAACGATTGTAAGGAAATAGCGAGAGCCATCACGATGAGAAGTATGATAGGGACCCCAGATGTCCATGTGAATTAAAGAAAAAGGATTTTGAGCTCGAGATGTGCTAATAGGAAAAGATGCTCGAGTTTGTTTAGCTAAAGGACATATGGGACATTTTGGATGGGGAAATCGAGCACTATGACCCAGTCGTTGATGCAAAAGGAGATTTTTATTATAAGCGAGTGCATTACAATAAATGCCTTTATTTGAGAATTCTAAATCTCCTGGAGAATTGACCCAAAAATAAAGTCCTTGTGCCTCTTTACCCAAGCCCATCACTCTACCAGTCGAAGGGTCCTGAAAGATACAATTTTTGGAATTGAATATGGCTTTGCAGGAATTGTCCATACATACTTTTGCGACGTAAATAAGGTTAAACTCAAAATCGGGATGTATAGGACATTTTTTAGGACAAGATTTTGACCAAGATGTACGGTACCGATTTTGGTAACATTCATAATGTTCCCATTTGGAAGTCGTCGTAACAGGAGACCGAGTATTTTGATGGACATGAGAAAATAGACACTCATTACAAACTATGTGGTCACTTGCGCCTGAATCGATAATCCATGCATCAATAGATAATGAATTCTTTTCATGAAAAAAAGTTCCTGAGAATCCTGCACTAGTGTCACTAGTCCTGAGTTGGCTCAAGGCTTGCACAATATTTTCATATTGTTCTTGGGTGATATTCTGCTGAGACGGTCCATAATTTTTCTGTGTAGAGACCTGATAGACTGATGCCTCCTTTTCCTTTTTATTATTTGGTCTCCCATGTAATTTCCAACATGTTTCAACAGTATGATGTGGACATTTGCAAAATTCACAATATTTATTTTTAATTTTTGAATTTTGTCCACTAACCTTCCCAGCTGACGTGGCATTTCGTGTGCCGTAGGATCCTTTGTAAACTAGTGCTGACGTGGCAAAATGCCGACCGTCTGATTCAGCGGAGTAACTCGCGAGATCGAAGCCGTCCGATCTCGCGCGTCGATCCCAGCCGTCCACTCCAAAGAAGAGATCCTGCCCGTCTGATCCAGCGCGCCTCTCACGACCATTAGATCTAGGGTTTCTATCCGGACCGTCCGATCCACTGCCGCGATCCCAGCCGTCCATCCGAAAAGACCTAGGGTTGTCTTCTCCATTTTTCATCGCAGCAGCCACGAAGGCTTTTCCTCGCGATTGACCCGTGGCTCCGAAAACCCCTGTAGCTCCGGCGACGTTTTCTGTCGAAACAACCCCAGATGGAAACGCCGCAAACCCTTCATCGACCCGAGCTTGTTCTGTCGCGGCAACCTGCTGGTTTTCTTCCTGCACGGCCAGTTGGAAGATTCGGCCGAGCGTTGGTTGAGGTTCCATCGCAAGGATTTGCGAAAAAAACACGGCGTACGACTCATTCAAGGTAAGGAGAAATCTGGTGGCCTTCTCTTTTCTTTGATTGCGTAGTATTGTCGAAGAGTCGTCTCCGGTCCCTCCAACTTCTCCTCGGCCGCCTCAATCTCATTCCACGAGCCGATAGCCGGTTAAACACGGCGGTGACCGAGAGGTTTCCCGTTTTAATTCGCCTAGGGTTTGTGTTAAGTGAAAAATTCTCGCCCTATCTGACCTTCCATACATTTCTTGTATGTTTTCCTAGAAAATCTTCGAGTCTTCAGTCGGAGGGAGACCGGCAGCAACATCCGGTGCCAAGCAGTTCCCGACCCGGGTGCGCACTAGCTGGTTGCAGCGCCGCCAGTGCTTCTGTAGTCGCTCATCCGTTGGAAAAGGTAGGGTTCCCTCGATGAAGCCCTCCTTAGCCTTGGTGACGAGCGCTCGCCGGAGATCCCGAGCCCAGGAGTGGTAGTTCGCCGGTCCGGTGAGTTGTTGGCTGATCAGGCGTAATTCCGGCCCGTCCGCTGATGAAGTGTAAAGCGGATCGCCAATTTCAGGCCGGCCGCCGCCGTTGAACGGAAAAGGGTAAGGCGCACCGTGTGGAAACGGGTAAGTCTCCATTCCCCGTCTCGGTAAGAATCCGGGCCCGTGACCCGGAGCGGTTGTCCCGACTCATCAGTCGGGTCAGTCCCATATGGGTACTGTCCAGATCCAGTCGCCCATGGAGGAGGGTACCACTGGGCTGGAGGCCAGTAGGTCGTTATTGGAATTTGTACTGGAGCAGGGGCAGGGGCCGAGACATTGTTGGTAACCTGCCCTTCTTCAGTCAATCCAATTTGATCAGAAGACGAATCTGCTTGATTCTGAGGTGATGAGTCTTCTTCGGAAGGACTCATAACGTTTTTATCCTTTACCATGGTATAAAGATTGAATTCCTAATTGCTTTGCTGGTTTGTTCTGCAAGGGGAAAGATGCAGCAACAGACCAGAAAAAGACGACGGCAATTCAGAAAGTTGCGGAAGCAAGGCCAGGAAGCGGAAGCTCTGATACCATGACAGAAAAGAGAATGGAGTAAAAAGCTTTCACTGTATATTCTCTGTATAACATTACATGTACATTTATAATGTAAGAGTGAAAGAGTAAAAGGAAAAAATAAAGATACAAGAATCATAATTCTCTAGTTTCCTATTTACTGTTCTAATCAAATATTTACTAGTATCAATTAAAAAATCAGAATCAACTCTAAGATCTTCCAACAAACACTAAAGCATTGGATCAAGATGAGCACTCTCGGGGCAATTAGACGAGCAATTTAGACAACCAATGTCCTCAGGCAACTCTTTAAGAAGCGGACACCATTTGATTATTAAGTAAATCAACTACTCTAGTTTACCAATAATTTCAGCCAATTCTAGGAAATCTTTTAAAACCAATCTCTCCAAACTCGTAAATTCAAGAAAGCGATGTGTTTTGATTAGAGGATTTAGATCTCGTGAGATGCAAAACTTTCATTTTACTTGGCGCCTGCAAAACAACAACCAACTTAATACTATTAGGACTCAGAATGCATTGCAAAATAGGTGCTTGTCATCATATATACAAAAGTAAATGAATTGGGTGAAATAGTACCATAATGGCGACCGATTCGCTCCATTCTTCTATGATGATATCGCCTGAAAGCTTGAAAACAACTAGTTGATTAGTACAAAGTTATTTGCTTAAAGTTTTGGAGGACTATTTCTCCAACAAAGCCATCTAAAGTCGGCCAAATTATACTTAAAGTTGACAACAAACTTCCCTCCTATCAATTTAAGAAACCTCACTTTACGAGATTCAAAAAATCACCCCATGTAAAAACTATTTCTCATCTTCTAAGGCGAGAGTGTCGTTACATTTTATGTTCCCTAACAAGTAGGAAAATGAAGTTAGTTGCGAATGATAACTATTTTAGCCAAAATTGGATGAGTTTTTAAGCAAAAATACGCGTTTGATAACGGTACAAAATTTCTATTACCAAATCAAAATATTCGTTTGATAACAACACAAAATTTTTCCCTTCCGATGGTGGCGGCAGCGGCAACCGACAACAATGGATGAGCAACCAACTAATAGCGATGACAAATAATGAGAAGAGTTTTTATTTCTCATTTATGTTTTAGAAATAGAAAAGTAAAAAAAAATTACTTCCGATTTCTGTTTCAAACCTATTTTAAAGTACAAATCTATTCCAGAAATAGAAAAATGAAATAATTTTACCAAATGGATTTTTATTCCAAAAGCAAGTCTGAAATGAAAAAATAATTATGAAACAGAAATAAAATGGTTATCATGTGCACCCTTAATAATCAATTGGGATATCACAAGTATATGCAATTTCCTTCATCCATAAATGGTTATACGCTTCTTTTTCATTTCTTGTAATGACCTAGCTCATTTAACATGAGTCAAGGCTCTAAAATATATATATATATATATATATATTAGGTGATGACCATTTGAGGTAGATGTTGGCATATGAATTATATATATATATATTAGGTGATGACCATTTGAGGTAGATGTTGGCATATGAATGACTTTACTTATATTTGCTTGCAAAGTATTCTATCTCTTTATCTCATTTACTTATATTCTTGACACGCGCATCAATATTAATTTAACTATCTCTACATCTATTAAAGTTTTCTTGCAAGCATGTGAAAAGTTTCAGATCTATTTAAAATAATATATTCACCCTCTCAAGGTTGATGCCTTAGCAAGTTAGCCCTAACAACTTCCATGGAATCACATGCAATCATTAGTATAGTACAAATATTTAAAAAAAAAAAAAAAAAAGAACTAGCAGCTTGAAAAAATAGTATTTATTTTTACATAAAAGCCTAAATACAATCATCAATTATGCGCGGTTTTAAATAATAAAGAAATATCAAGTTTCATGGAAAATAATAATATATCTATTGATTGTGGATCTGAACTGATTGCTCAAGTCAAGCAATACAGTCACACTTCGCTAGCTGATAAAGCCCAAAACCTAAATCAGCCATGGTTGAGCCCCAAGTATCACATAGACCGTGATTAAGCCACAAATCAGAATTGGTTTGTTCATAATTTTAATTTCTGTAGTGTGTAATCATCACGTAAGTCGATCATTAGCATAAATGACAAAAACATGATTACTCAAATAACATTTTTTTTCTCAAAAATGATAAATAAAAAATCTATCGATGGGCGAAATAATTACGCTTCCACATTATGAATACTGCAATGGAAGGTACAGAAGTGATTGAGAGCCACTTACCACCCCGAATAAACCCGAATAAATACCATTCTTCTCCGCAACCCGGGACCATTCCTCTTGTACAGCAATTAAACCTGTTCTCTTTTAGTAAAAATAAAAAATAAACCTGTCCTCCTCTTTTTGTTTTTCTTTTCAACTCAAAACCATAGCACATATGTATGCACCTCTAAGAGAACCCTACGTCTAGAAGTGGCACGATACAAAAATCAGAATAACCACAAACTTTATCTGTACATGTATAATTCCGATAATATTTTTTGACTTTGCAAGAAATTAAATTCCTATAGTATTATATTAGTCTCCTTAAATCACACACATTCACATCTAAAGAAAACTACAGATAATCTGTCTTTTCCCTCCACAAATATCAAATTAGAAACCTTGCTTAATCTCCAATATAAGATGCTTATATTGAAGAGAAAGAATCGAGCAGCATACAAAACTCTAAAGCCCAAATCACCTTCAGCCAATCAGCCAGCAAACGGGTTTCGAACAAGCTTCTTGAGAGAGAGAATCGAGCACATACTAATCTGAAACCCCCGAATCGATTTATGTTGATTAGTGTGGACAAATTGCGCTCGAGCATGGAGCAATGGAGCTTTGAACGTGGACCAAGTAAGAGAGAGACAAAGCATGAAGCCTCAGCACAGAGAACTCGACCATGGAGAGTTTTGAATGGGGAGCACGATAGTAGGAGAGACAGAGCCCCAGTGAACGGTGCCGTTCACTAATACTTCAGCCACCTCAGATAAAAAAAAGTCATCGTTCGGGGGTTTTTCCCTTTCCCCATAGACTGGATCGAAAATTTGAAAGGCAGCACGCATAAGATCTCCAAACTGGATGCCATCTGGTTCCAGTCTTCTTTCAGCGTACGAGCAATCCTCGATATCTTCCAAGCGAAGCAAATCCCCCATCCGCCGTGCTCTTATCAAACTCTTATTTATCCGTAATTTCAGATCTTTGAGGTTACAAAGCGATCGAGGTAGTTTCTCGATACTTGTCCCAGATAAATCCAACTCAGTCAACGACTTTAACTCCCCAACCGCATCAGGCAGCGAATTTAGACTCGTACAATAGGCCAAGCACAAGTATTGAAGATCCACTAGCCCATTGATTGTGTCCGGAAGTTTAACTACTCCTGTGTCCTCCATTACTAGCCTTGACAAAAGGGTTACATTACCGATTGAGTCTGGCAAATAATGTACACAAAAACCATGTATCAAGATGAGCTCTCTCAGGGCAGTTAGGCAACCAATTTCCTTGGGCAACTCTCTAAGACTCGGACACCATTTGATTTTCAAGTAAGTCATCTGCTCTAGTTGACCAATCGAGTGATCAATTTCAGCCAAGTTTAGGAAATCTTTCAGAACCAGTCTCTCCAAACTCACAAGTTCAGAGAAGCAAGGAGTTTTGATTAAGGATTTAGATCCCGTGATTTTCAAAACTTTCAAATTACTTGCCACCTGCAAAACAGCAACCGACTAGATACTGTCAGGAATCAAGACTAGATAGGTGCATGTAATCATAAAATCGGATGACTAGTTGAAAGAGTAGATGAATTGGGTGCAATTGTACCATGATTTCAACCCATCCGCTCCAATGTTCTATGGTGATATTGCCGGAAAGCTTGAGAACAACTAGGTGATTCAGCACAAAGTTGTTTGCTTGAAGTTGTAGAGGACAATTTCGCCAATAAAGCCATCTTAACTCTGACAAAGTATCTTCGAAGTTGCCAGCAAAGTTCCCTCCATCCAATTCAAGAAACCTCACATTCATGAGATTCGCAAAATCTTTGCAAGTAAAATTGTGTCTCGACCTCCGTAGTTTGAGTGCTACCACATTATTTGTTCCCTGAGGGAAGATATATTGTTTTATTTGTGATAGATAGTCACAAAGTTATATGAAAAATGATAAAGATTTCGACTTTTTATAAGGTTACAAATATTTTGTGTTTACAATAAAAGTTGTTTATAATTCCTTTTTTGATTATGGGTTGTAGGAAGGGCATATTCAAGTTTGTGATTAAATGATATCGGATATTCGAAATTGAAGTAGAAGCATCATCCTTGGGTAATTATGGAAGTAACAAAGACGAGTTTAGATTCATAAGGAGACAATCTCTTTCGTTGCTGTGTTAAGATGCTTATATTGACGATTAAGGGAGCTTTTTAATATGTAATAGTGGACCAAGAAAGGGGGGATAAAAAGGATTAACTCTAGTTTCTTTTGGAAGTGAATATCTATGATTTAAGGAGACCAATGTAAGATAAGAGTTTAATTTATTACGAAGTCGAGGTTGTTAATGGATAGAAGGATGATATTGGATGACTGTTGGAGTTTTCCATGTAGAGACAGAATTTGTGGTTGATCTGATTGTGTCTAAGACCACTTCTAAATGTAAAGTTCTCTTAGAGGTGCCCACATATATGGTTGAAGGCTATGGTTTTGCGTTTAAAAAAAGAAAAGAAAGTTAAAGAAACAAAAAAGAGGAGAAAAGGTTTCGTTGCGGATAAAGAGGAGTAGTTAAGTCGCTTTCTTTCACTTCTGTGTATTCCACCACACCATCTATAAAGTAAAAATTTAATCATTTTGTCCGCCAATAAATTTTATAAGTTATTATTGAGAAGGCCATTACTGAATTATTGTGTTTTTTGTTTGGATTTATGTGCGTGATGGACCTGTATGATAATCATACATTATTGAAAATTGAAATTAAATTTCCTATGTGTGCACGGACCAATTCTATTTTGTGGCTTAATTCTCTCTATGTGATTTTTGGTGATTAACCACAGCTGAGATTGTTTTGGACCTGTCTTGACTTGATTAAATAAGTTGTGATCCATTTATCAATATATATAATATTAATTTGTATAAAACTTGCCTTTTTAATTTATTTTAGAAATTGTGCATATTCGATGATTGTATTTATGCTTCTATGTGAAAATATATACTATTTTTTCAAACTATTATTTAGAATTATATTAAATATGCATAATACAATAATAATTGCATCTGATTCCATGGAAGTGTTGTTTGCTACTTACTCCGTTAGTAATCTGCTTACTCAGCAGTGAAACTACAGCTTTTGTTGATGTTTAGTAGGAATTAGGAAATTAGGGTTAAGGTTAATTTTATCAGAGTGCATAGGGGAAGCATGGATATATCTATTCTGTTAATTTTGATGGATGTATGAACTTTGGTGATTACAATTTTGGCGGTGAATTTTGATGGAGTTGATGTTTGTAGACTTCGGTGTAAAATAATACCTTTCTAGCATTATTTGAGTTTTACAAAATTGTGTATTCAATATTTATGGTTTAAGTGGTTAACTAGCATTTTTGAGTTTGGTATCGAGAGTATTGAATTTCAAGGTGCCATATTTCCACGCATGATAGAATTCACGGCTAGTTATCATGATATAATTTGCAGTAAATCAGTAGAGTGTTAAATAAATTCTGATGCCACTTATAAATTTGATCAGACTTTTGAACGGAGAATTATTTTAGCTTTACTAAATATCATTAATGTAACCTTTCCGAAAAATACTTTTTTTTTAATGTGCATTATCTAGATAGGACAAGATTGATTTTGCCACTTTATATCAATCAGAAAAAGTGTAAAGTTACAAAAAAGATCGGAAGGCATAAGTTCAAATGGTCTTTTAAACCCAATTTCTATTGTTCTCAGATATTTTTATCTTCTTAAAATAATATCGAAAAAGGGGGTACTATATATTAGTGAATAAATTCAGAAAATTAGCAATTTTTTCCTATAAGAAAAAACACAATTAATTCACAAGATATTTCTATAGCACGGGCTTCGTAGCCAGTAATAAACGAAGAAGACGGATTTTGCTACTTTATATCAATCAGGAAAATTTGTAGAGTTACGAGAAAGATCAGAAGGTATAAGTTTAGATGGTCTTTTAAACCCAAATTCTATTGTTGTCAGGTATTTTTATATTCTTAAAATAATATCGAAAATGGGTGTACTATATATTATTGAAAAAATTAAAAAATTAGCAAATTTCTCTTATAAGGAAAAACATAATTGATTCACAAGATATTTCTATAGCATGGGCTTCGTAGCCAGTAAGAAACGAAGAAGGTAATGTGAACTCTTAGACGCATTGTTGTGTAGGAGTTGTTGGTACTTACCTTTTTAGCTTGTACTATGTCCAGGGCCAGCCACAATCTGCTTCGATTTCCAGGTATTCCAACATTCTCTTGGCGAATAATTTCCCTCCCGAAATTTCTCAATGAATCTTGCATCCTTATTCTATCATGACCAACAACCTCGATCAAAGACTTATTAATAAGGACGTCAATTTCGTACTCCGGATAAAGGTCACAAGCTTCCCACATATACATTGCATTATTTATTTTTTTATTAACAAAGAAACATGCAATGTCCAGAAAAATTTGTTGCGCCTCATATCCAAGTGCATCATAACTTAATTTTAACTTTTGTTGGACTTTTTCGAGAGGCACTTCCTTCAACCTCTTTAGTGTGCTTTTCCACTTTAGTTTACTTTTGGTACGAAGAAGTGAACCTATCTCCTCAAGAGCAAATGGAAGTCCTCCGGTGAGTGCAACAGCTTCCCTTGAAAGATCACAAAGATCACATGGAGCTGAATCTCTATTGAAAACAAGCTTGTTGAAAAGTAGAAGAGCATGATCAAAATGCATCTCCTTCATTTCGTACAAAAAAAAATTTGTGGACCCTGTTAAGATTTTTTCCTCCGATTCTTCCACCTTGGTCATAGGAAAAACACTCTTATCTCTAGTTGTAATGATGATCCTACTCCCTGAACCAAAAAAATAACAATGATTTGCTAGTTGTGTCCATTGATGATATTCATCTATATCATCGAGAACAAGTAAGACTCGCTTGTGAGGTAATCCCTCTTTGATCACCTTATTACCTTCCTCAAAGCCAAAGGTTTCTGGAAGTGAAAAACCTAAAATATCTTCTGCTAATTTTCTTTGCATTTTTACAATGCCACTGCATGGAGATGATTCTCGAATGTTTGAAAGGAAGGAGTGACCTTCAAATAAAGGAGAGACTTGATTGAAGACTGCCTTAGCAAGAGTAGTCTTTCCAATGCCACCAATCCCATAGATTATGAGAAATCGTACATCACTAGTATTACAATCCAACAACTTCTTTATGGCTTCTATACGATCATCAATTCCAACTAGATTGGTGGGCAAATCTCTTTTTCTTATTGTGATCTTCTGCAAAATATTTTGAATGATGTCTTTAATGACCGTGCCTTGCCTGTCATATTCATGAAATCGTTGCACATAAGATGATATATGATCAATTAGAATTTCAAATAGAAGGCAATAATGATTACTAGCATGCCAATTGCTCTTTTACACATGCATCACGTAAGCCTCTTCTTACAAGGATGGTGGGTATTGCCTCCAAAGAGTTTATCGCGACGGTTTAAGTAAGAGAATGTCATATTTGAATAAAACACATGAGGCACCCTTTGGGAGTTTATTACCGTGTAGATAGTCTTGGCCTAGGGGTAGAAGATGATGTATACAAACATTGCTATTCTATGTATACTCCTATTGGGTAGGTCATACGATAATATAATGAAGAAATAGATAGATAAAGAAAGATCATGGGTACCCTTTATCTTTCAGATGCCATCCGTTGATTCTAGACACCGTGGTCAACGCCTCCTTCCAAGGCTTCACTTCAGTGCAGCCAAGGTCGTCCTCATGCTTCGATAGGGCGCTTTTGTACAGCTCCGTTTGAAGCTTAACATCCGAGGGATCCACATCATAAAAGATGGGCAATATCTCTTTCCCCAAGAATTGGCAAGTGCACTGCACCATGCATGTAAGCTCTCGCAAGCACCATTTACTCGATGCATAGTTTTTGGAAAAAATTGGAATGTAAATTTGGGAGCTTTTTACCGCCTGCAAGATCTCCGAGGTCTTTTCGCCCAGCCGTAACTCTTCGGCATCCCTAAAAACACGGATTCCCACATTGCTCATGAACACATAAAGGCAATCTGTGAATCCGTTACGAGTATCAGGTCCTCGAAAGCTCAAGAACACATCGTAGTTTCCACCTGTTGCAGTCTTCGAGTTGGCCTCTTCCTTCACCATCTGATAACACAGATTGATGTTTCCGGTGACTTCTTGTGGTGCCCGGGGGGGGGGGGGGGGGTGGGTGGGGGGAGAGATTTCTACAGTTAAAAGCACGACTCAGATGAGTGGACTTTCACTCTCTGTATTGCCGCATTAGATTAGTCATCGAAGTACCACATATTTAATAGAAAAAGCTACTTTTTCACACGACGACTAATAAAATATTGTTAGTTGAGCTGCCTTTTGTGTGCCTCCTTTAAGTTGGCGGTTACGAGTTCCATTCTTCCCATTCGCATCTCCATATATATATATATATATATATATATATATATATATATTTAAATGAAGTGTATAGGACTAGTTCTAAACTGGTTCGGTTCAATTTTCGCCTGAAACGACCTGCTCATCGCTATCGACTGCTACTACATCTATGTAGAAAGAAGTCCTAGACGTCGAACGAATTAGTATACAGTATACAATACTGTTTTGCTCATTGGGACTCGAATAAACAATTCAAATTTATTGGACTCTCCTATAAGAGATTAATTTTTACCTTTCCGTATAACCGTTTGGATTGGCATCGAAAGCCCACCGTTAAACACGCTTGTTTAGGCGAAAGCACAAAGTTATGGCTCGGAACATGTCCTTGCTTAAAAAGACCGTGACATCATAGCACATCACAGCGGCTGATGACGCCCCCGCCATTTAGCACGTCACAACGAAGATATCGAAATCACAGCATACTGAAACCGAAGCATTCAACGAAGAACTCGTAATCGAAATCGATAGAAAAAGTACCTGAGAGTGGGCTGATTGACTGCAGACCAACAAAGGTGAAGCCGCGACCGGCGAGACCGAGAGAGGGGCGTCAGGCGATAATTGAGAGAGAGAAAGATCGAGGGGCGCTGCAGGAGAGAGGCCAGATCTGAGAAAGCGCCGCTCGGGAGACTAAAGAGACAGGGCCCAGGTTTGAAAAATTGAGCAAGTGGGGGAGGGTTCGAGAGACGTGACTTCCATTTTTGAACGGGAAACGTACAAGCAAAATCTTTCACCCAATCAAAGTTTTTTTTTTCATTTATTGGTCGATCACCTAATCAAACCTGGGCCCTCTCAGATCTGGCCTCTCTCCAGCAGCGCCCCTCGATCTTTCTCTCTCTCAATTATCGCCTGAAAAGATTTTAAAACTTTACCCCAAAAAAAAAAAAAAGTTAATATAAAATAAAATTAATAATTTAAAAAATATATACATTGACTTTTAGGGTAGAATCTCCCCTGAAAAGAATCTGTACCTTTTCTTACCTAAATAAGTATCACATTTCTGAAAAATGAGAATGATGACTTACCATACTGAATCTTAATACTAGGGGTGTCAGGAACCGAAAATCGAACCGAACCAAATCGAAAAATTCGGTTTTTTCGGTTCGGTTCGATTCTCATTAAAAATTAATATTTTTTTATTAGTTCAATTTTTATCGGTTAATCGAACCGAACCAAATCACAAACCGATAAAATCTGTCCTCCTCTCCTTCGTGACTTTCAATTCGTCGATCTCCTCTAGCTTTCAGAAGCACGATTTCCTCCGGTTCTGTATCGACAGACCGGGAGCGATCTCTCCCTTGATCGAGGGACGCGATTTGCCGGCGCTCGAAGCGATCTCCGCCGGCCCCAGACTGAGCCCTCTCCGGTTCAATTTCGGCTTCGCGCTCGACAGCGGAGTCTCCTCGATCCTCTTCGCGGCATCCGGATCTCTTCCGATCCCCACCACTTGCTTCGGCTCCTTGAACTTGGCCGAGACGACTCTCCCGCGGGGCTTCTTCTCGTCCCCGGCTTTGGCCTTCTCGAGGCGAAGCGCCTCGAGCCTCGACGACAGGCGCGTGATCTCCTTCTCTATCTCCTCAATCTCCGCATCTATAGTCCTGCCATTGCCTTCTCGATCTACGGCTTTGGCCGACAGGGGCTCCAGCACGCCCTGCTTCCACTGGATCTTGGAAGGAACGGAGGATTTGAGGGAAATCTGGGAATTGGCGCACTCGGGGCTCCGGTTTTCCTTGCTGAAGTCGTCGGACTCGAGCGAGTCGGAGAGCTTCACGAAGACGGGGTTGACGGACGACCAAGACGCTTTGACGGCGGCGGCGGCGGCGGCGGCGGCGGAGTCTTCGGACTCGCCGTTGTCGAAGGCAGCGTTGTTCCACACCTGAAGCTCTGGCGCGTCGAACGCATCTGGGTACCCAAGAACACTCATCTTTCGGATCCCAGCAGGGCGAAACGAAAAGAAATCCGAAGATTCTTGCTTCTCTGGGGTGGTGGGTCGAGTCGATGATGATTCTTGAAAAAAAAAAAAAAAAAAACAAAAACCGAACCGAACCGAATTGTCGGTTCATATTCGGTTTGTGTCTCATTCGGTTTGGTTCGAAAGATTTTTTTAACGGTTTAACCGAACCGAACCGTTGACACTCTTACTTAAAACGCACAGAATATATGACAAAACTGAAACTAATCAACATAAGATAATTGGTATCGATTGCTCATTCTTTTCAAGTGTTATATTATAAGATTATAAAGATCTTTAAGGATTAACAATGTTAGTCTAGGTATGTTTTGAGGTCAATCCTTAACGAGATTTCTACAACTAGAATCATGATTAAGACTCTATTTGTTTCACAGAAAACAATTTCCAATAAAATGTTTTTTAGATTTTTCGACATTTGGCTCATGGAAAATAAACTAGTGAAGAAAAACATTTTTTACCAATAATAAATTAAAAAAAAAATCTTCAAAAGTAGGGAAGATATTCTCCTCTTTTTTTTTTTGTAAAGGTACAAAGATATTCTCCTCTTTCCGTCTTTCAGAGAGCAAAAAACATTTTCCATCATCTTTCTTTCACCTTTAAACCAAACACTTTTTCCTTTTTTTTTTTTTTCTTTTCTTTTTTCTTTCTTCTTCTTTTTCCTCTATGCTCCCCTTTCAATAATTTATCCCTTTTTTTAAAACGATTTTATAATTATTTTTAAAAATTTCTTTTTTCTTTTTTATTTCTTTCTTTTTCCTTCTCCTCAGATTGGTCGTTAGCCATGACGATCGGCCATAGAGTCGCAATGAGTTCGTCCAAGGTCAATGAGGCTTGAGCTCGCCAGCCTTGGACGGGGTTCCACCTTGCCAGAGGTTGGCAAGCTCTCTCGCCAACGACTCGTGAGTCACAGAGCTCGCTTGTGGCTTGGCCAAAGAGTGGCTAAGAAGAAGAAAAGAAAGATAAAAAATAATTAAAAAATTGATTTGAAAAATAAAATTAAATAAAAAAATTTATTGAAAGGAGTGCATAGAGATTTTCCTTATCAAAAGACAAAAAATATTTTCTAATTCATTTTTAGGTTTCCGTCGAATACTGAAAAATGTAATCATTTTCCTAAAAAACATTTACCCTACATATTTCACAAAACGATCAGAGTTTAAGATGCGTAACCACTTCCTGCATGTATCAAAGTAGTTGTGATCAAACAAATTTTAGTTTTTAGACAACCATTAAAACCGAAAGGCGGGAAAAATCAGAGGGAAAATGCAAAATTTGCTGGACGGAGATAACTTAAACTAAGACAAACCCCATCCAGTGAACACCGAAAACCTTTCCTTTTGTTCAAAATAACCAATACGTAGAATCAGAACAAGTGATTTGCTGAAATTCACCTACCGTCACTTGATACTCGAATCTCCACTGATTCTTTTTTTTGTCATTCGTCAAGTAAGTCTCCACTGATTCTAACTGCTGAACTTCGGAAACAACACATCTCACCCACGAAGCAAAAACAGGCATTTGCATCACAGAAAATGCTAACGCGAATGAACGTACAGTGACTTGTTCTTCTACAACTACAACTCATCATTCTGAATTTTGTAGTTAAGAACTCCAATTTCACAATCTGGGAGATCAGCTTGGTACGGCTGCTATTGGTATCGGAAATGATGAAGAGGATTCGAAGGTCAACATCGTCAGTGATGGAGAGCCCACTGGGAATCATGTCGCTAGCCCAAAGAATCTGCTGATTGCTCGTGTAATCGTGTTTCTTTCAAAAAGTGGAAGGCGTCCTAACCAGACTGGTAGTGAAGAATTGCCATCATATGTTACTGCATTGTTCTTCCAATCTCTTTCACTTCCTCTCTGTTTTTGGCTTAGGAAAATAATGTCCCGTTGAAAGGGAAGGGAGGATACAATATACTGCAAAGGTTTGCCAGATCAGTGAGATCTATATAATACTATTGGTTTTTAAGTCATATTGAGTATTGAAAAGGGAGGTGAGGATACGATTTACTGATCAAGCTGCCATGAACTTTACTGAAGATTGGAGGACATGGACTCACAACTTTGACTTTTTTTTAGAGAATGCATTAGTACAAGAAACCAGCAATTGTCATTGACATGCTTATGTAAATAAATATCGGTAACATTTGAAAGATGGAACTGTTCGCATTCTCCAATTTGGAGCAGACAGAAGCTAGTGGGGTAATCTTTTTATGGGACAAGTAGTTCCATGTTTGCTGTTACTCATTTTTCTTTTGTGCTCACATTTGTTTGTAAAATTCATGATTGTGACATATCAACATGACACAGGTAGACTGAACTTTTCATGGGGGAAAGCATATCCTCAAGTGAGTAATGATAAATTTGAAGAAGGGCATGGACAAAAGAATGGTTCTATGCAAGCTGATGATGGCAAGAGTAAGAGAGAGAAAACTATATTTTCTAGCATGGCTTCAGCAAAGTTTCCCTTTTGTTCTTAATGCGTCAGATGTTTTGTACTCGAAAAGCCTTCCATCACATCTTCGACATTCTAGTTCTGTGAGATCCTGCTGCGCTTGTATGATAACTATTTAGTCTTGTAATCAGAACTAGTCCACCGAAATATTACTGTGGTGCAATATCTATATGCTAACTTACATATTAAAATAAAAGCATCAAACAGTGACACATAAGCGAAGTGTAAAGTCTCCAAGTACTGGTCTAAGTCGGTCACTCACTGAGACATGGGCAACATGTAAGAGGAACATTCAACTGTAAAGACAACAAAAAGATCTTGGAAAAAGAAGAAGAAACATGTCAAGAATGGTTGCTGAAGAAAGGCGGTGATGGAGGACTATAAAAAGGCTTATGCTTGTTCAACTGTGTAATTAGCAGACCACCAACAAAAAGAAAACAGAGTGCCTCCTCTCCTCCCTTTGTGCCCTTCTGTGATTTCAGACTACCTGGTAAAAGCTTTCTTACCTTGTCCCCTGGTGCTCCTTTGTCGTGAACTCCCACACGCGTACACACATTGTCCATTTACACCAAAAACTGACAAAAAGGGATGTCCCTCACAATTTGGCAAACTTTAAGAGATCTTCATCCCTAGTCCTGCACGAATGGCCGTCAATTATCAGTCAGCCTCGCATTTCACTGTTTGAAGCAATATAAGCTATAACAGGGGTAGGGTGAATCACCTGGCTTCAATATCCATAGAGGATCCTACGTTTTTTTCCGGATGGGTAGGGAATCAGGGAAAAGCATGACAGAAAAAGAAAAGGAGGACTCACCTATGATGATGACCTCTCTTCTGATTGCAGCAGTACCAATGGAGCAAGAGAACGTATATATCTTCGAGGAAGTGAGAGTATTCTTTCGGGGTTATTTCTATATTGATGACCGCATCCAACCATTTCATGACCCTGGCGAAATCCCTCGTAAGGCGAATCTTTTGCCTGACTTCAAGTGCGCTGTCAAGGAGGAGAGGGCAAGCCTCTTCCAACACGCGGCTACAGTAATCCAGCTTTGTGTTAATAAACGGGCTCAAAACGCAACAGCCCGCGCATACGTAAACCGTATTCATCAGCAAATGCTCATCTAAGTAGTTATGCAAACATAACCAAGTTAGATTTCGCTTCCTCTTGGCTCGCAATATACTCCCACGTGTTTTTCTAAGTCGGCGACTCTTGCAGTTCTCGAAGCTTCTTCTAGACACTGCACGCTGAACTTGAGTGACCTCCTCATGCCAGGAGTTCCACACTTCAATGTAGTCTAGAAGTTTTTTTCCTGAGCAAGGACTTTCCAGCAGCAGATTGGTAGAACGCAGGATTGGGAATGAGAATTTGGTTAAGATCTCCAGATTCTCCACCCAAAAAAGAAATGGATTAATATTCCCATGCTTAGAAAAGGATATTGAAAATGCAATGGAAAGCTGTGGAAACCGAACAATTTTCAAACAAGGCGGACTGGGACTGAACTCTCTGATCACCGAGGTTATAGACATACAACGATCGCAGAATTCCAAAGAGAACAGTTCCTCGTCTTTTCTTTGAAAGTCATGCGTCCACTCGGATTCGCACTTTCTTTCTAACCAGGACACAAGCATTAAAATCAGATTTTTGAAGTACAGGGTTGGTTGAGATATGCTCATTATCCTGGCGTCCCAAAGTGGGACTTCCGCAGCAATATCTTTGGGCAAACCCTCACCGTGAGGAAAGATTACCCTCACTGAAATCTTAGGTGGGCACCTTCCTGAAAGGTGATGCTCATGAAATCCTGGCGCTACAGCTGTCCTTGACTTCCGAATAAGTATGTGCATTGGAAAGCCTGGGAGATGCACACAGAACTGGTCACATGGTTTCGGTTGTCTAAGTTTCCAGAAATACTCAAGATCTTGCTCTAGTAACCAATAATGCGCCATTTGCATTTTACTATCATTCGTCCGTAATTCTAAATCTTCTAGATTCCAAAGTGAAGGAGGTAGTTCCTCGATAGTTGTCCCAAATAGATCCAACAACTTTAACGACTTTAACTCCCCAACATCATCTGAGAGCGAATTCAGACTCCTACAATCCGCCAAACACAGCTCCTCAAGATCCACTAGCCCTTTTATTGTTTCTGGAAGTGCAACTAATCCTGTATCCACCATTACTAGCCTTGACAAAAGTCTTAGATTACCTATCGAGTCTGGCAAATAACAAACACCATAACCTTGGATCAAGATGAGCTCTCTCAAGCCAGTTAGACAACCAATTTCCTTGGGCAACTCTCTAAGATGCGGACAACGTTTGATTTTCAAGTAAATCAACCGATCTAGTTTACCAATCGAACGATCAATTTCGGCCAACCTTGGGAAATCTTTCAAAACCAGTCTCTCCAAACTCATAAATTCAAAGAAGCAAGGTGTTTTGATTAAGGATTTAGATCTCGCAAGATGCAAAATTTTTAGTTTACTTGGCACCTGCAAAATAGCAACTAACTTAAAACTGTCCGGACTTGGAATGCATTACAAAATAGGTGCATGTCATCATATATTGAGACGACTAGTTGAAAGAGTAAATGAATAAGGTGAAATTGTACCATGATTTTGACCCATCCACTCCATTCTTCTGTGGTGATATTGCCTGAAAGTTTCAGAACAACTAGGTGATTCAACATAAAGTTGTTTGCTTGTAGTTTTGGAGGACAATTTCGCCAACAAAGCCATCTTAGCTCCGGCAAAATATCCTCGAAGTTGCCAGCAAAGTTCCCTCCATTTAATTCAAGAAACCTCGTCTTCATGAGATTCACAAAATCTTTCCGTATAAAATTGCATCTTGTACTCCATAGTGTGAGTGCTACCACATTTTCCGTTCCCTGACAAGGAGGGAAACAAGTTAATAACCACTACCAGTATCACAAGTTTATGCAATTTCATTCACCCATACATCTACATATGTTTTTTCTTTCATTTCTTGTGATGACCTGACTCATTTCACGTGGTGAAGCCCCTAAACAAATTACTTTGAGTGACCACGCAATGTGACAACCATTTGGGTGGATGTTGAATAATGAATCATTTCACTTAGTTCTCTCTTTATCTCATGTACTTATCCGTTTGATACAAGCATCTCTATTAATTTAACTCTTCTAGCGTCTATTAAAGTTTTCTTTCGAGTATTCTGCCAAAGTTTCTGGTCTAGTTAAAACAATTCATTTACCCCCTCCAGGTTTTTGTGTTGGCCCTAACAACTTCCATGGAAGTAAATATAATCATTAGATTGTACACATATTTAATATGATTTGAAATAATAGCTAGGAAAACTAGTATGTATTTTCACATAAAAGCATAAATGCAATCATCAATTATAGACTGTTTCAAATAATAAAGAAATGTCAAATTTCATAGAAATCAATATTGTATCTATTACTTATGGATCCGAACTATCAGCTCAAGTGAAACCCTACAGTCACATTGCGCTAGGTGACAAAAGCCTAAAAATTATATCGGCCATGATAAATCCTTAAGTATCACATAGGCTGTGATTAAGCCACAAAACAGAGTTAATTTGTGCACACTTATAACTTTCAATTTCAACTTTTATAGTGTGTAATTATCACCTAAGTAGATCATTAGTATAAATAGCAAAAACGTAATAACTTAAAATAATATTTTTCTCAATAATAATATATAAAAGCTATCGAAGGGCAAAATTATTTCACTTTTACATAATGAATAATGCAATGGAATATACAGAAGTGACAGAGAGCCACTTAACTCGAATCAACCCGTATAAATACCATTCTTCCCTGTAACCCCAGACCATTCCTCTTGTACCACTATTAAACCTTTTCTCCTCTATTTGGTTCTTTTTTTATATTTTCATAAAAGTCAAAAGCATGGCATATATGTATGCACCTCTAAGAGAACCCTACGTCTAGAACTGGCAGACTACAAAAATCAGAACAACCACAAACTTTATCTGACGTGTAAATTTCCAATATTCATCCGATCTTATTGTTTTAACCACAAAAAACTTCGACTTTGTAAGAAATTAAATTCCAATCTTGCGGGTAGTCTCCCTAGATCACAGACATTCACATCCAATGGAAATCACAGATAAACTGTTTTTTCCCCTCCACAAATACCAAAGTAGAAACCTTGATTAATCTCCATTATAAGCATCCCCTACAACATCGAAAGGGACTATCTCTCTTTCTCACTTCCACAGTTATCAAGGGATGCTTCTACTTCAAATTTCCAATAACATTTATCACAAATTTAAAAACGCCCTTCAAATAATCCATAATCAAAAAGCATTATAAGCAACTATTTCTTCTAATAATCCACAAAATATCTAGAACCTTATAAAAGTTGGAAATCTTAATTGTTATTCATATAGCTTAGTAACAATCTATTTCCAATTAAAATCTGGCACGTTACACACTACCACCTTTAAAATGAGTTTCGTCCTTGAAATTCACTAAATATCAATCCTCAAGATCTTAAGGGGATCTATGCCAAAAAACAGAATAGACAAAATATCAATCCTTAAAAATTTAAGAATCTTTACCTCAAAAAAAAACTTTTCTAGAAACTCAAATAGCATAATTAGGGTGCGTTTGGTTCAGCATTCCCAAGAGGCTTTCAGCCTCCAAAGCCCATTGGGAAAATGCTTGACCGTTTGGCAACTATTTTGAAATAGTTTTGAAGTGAAAATCAGCATTGGGAAAGCTGAAATCCCAATGCTAGTAGAGACTAGCTTTTGAGCTTTCAGCATTTGACCAAATGCTTAAACTTTTTTCTTTCCAAAACTATCATCACTCATTCTTTAAATTTCTTATTTTGCCCTCGTTATTATTTTTTAAATGCCAAAATAATGCTAAAAAAATTAAATATATTTTGGTCTTTTTAAAAAAAAACTTATTTATATATTTGATTTTTTTAGCATGTATATTTGATGTTTTAGCATTATTGTCAAAATTTATATTTAAAAAAGTTGCATACATTATTTTTTTTTCAATTTTAAATAAATAAAAATTAAAAAATTCCGACAAAGGGTTTGGTTTTTTTTTTTTTTTTTTTTAAATATATATATGTATTTGATTTTTTAGCATTATTTTCAAATTTATATTTAAAAAGTTACATACATTATTTTTTCAATTCTAAACAAATAAAAATTAAAAAATTTCGACAAAGGATTTGGTATTTTAAAAAAAAAAATTATATATATGTATTTGATTTTTTTAGCATTATTGTCAAAATTTATATTTAAAAAGTTACATACATTATTTTTTCAATTTTAGACAAATAAAAATTAAAAAATTCCAAAGAAGGGTTTGGTTTTTATATATATATATATATATATATATATATATATATATATATATATGTGTATTTGATTTTTTAGCATTATTTTTATATTTATATTTAAAAAGTTACATATATTATTTTTTCAATTTTAAAAAAATAAAAATTAAAAAATTCAAGAAGGGATTTGGTCTTTTAAAAAAAAAAATTATATATATGTATTTGATTTTTTTAGCATTATTGTCAAAATTTATATTTAGAAAGTTGCATATATTATTTTTTTTTCAATTTTAAGCAAATAAAAATTATAAAATTCCGATGAAGGGTTTGGTCTTTTTAAAAATATATATATGTATTTTATTTTTTTAGTATTATTGTCAAAATTTATATTTAAAAAGTTGCATACATTATTTTATTTCAATTTTAAACAAATGAAATTAAAAAAAAAACTAATATTAATCTCCCAAAGGGCTTTTCAAATTAATTTTCTACCAAACGGCATTTCTCTCAAAGTCGCTTCTCGAAACATAGTTTACCAAACAGTCTTTGCATTTGCCTAAAGTCCTTTAAGCTAAACCACTTTGCATTTTCCCAATTTGGGCTTTCAAAATGCTGAACCAAACGCACCCTCAGTCTCCTGGAAATAATTATAGCTCTCCTACCCACTAAATCATCTAAGAATTTCGTCCCTGCCCATTACATCTGGTTCTAATGTAACGTCTCCAATTTTATTCTTGATAAATAGTTAGTCACTACGTAAAATAATCAAGATTTCCATCTTTTATAAGGTTCTAGATATTTTGTGGATTATTAGAAGAAATAGTTGTTTATAATGCGTTTAATTATGGGCGAATTTATGTCTTCGATTAGATATAACTGGAAATTTGAAAATGAAGTAGTAGCATCCTTCAATGATTATGGAAGTAAGAAAGAGGAAAAGCTAAGATTTACAAGGAGACTATCTCTTTCGTTGTTGTATGAGAAGTTTATATTGGAGATTAAGCGAGGTTTGTAACTTGATATTTGTGGACCAAGGAAGGGAAAAGAAAGGATTATCTCCAGTTTCTTTTGGATGCGAATGTCTGTGATTCAACAAGATTATTGTATCGGAATTTAATTTCTTAGGAAGTCCAGGTTGTTAGTGGATAGAATGATAATTTTTCAGGACTGTTGGAGTTCTACATGATGAGAAAGAGTTTGTGGTTGATCTGATTTAGCATCCGACCTCTTCTGGATGTAAAGTTTTCTTGGAGGTGCCAACATATAAAGTTAAAGGTTGTGGTTTCCAGTTATATATATAGAAAAAGAGGAGAGGAATGGTTTGGGGATAAGGCGAAGAATGATATTTTTGTTCGGCTTTTTGGTTAAGTGGATTTGAGGAGTCTAAGTCACTCTCTATCACTTGTACGTATTTCTTGCGCATTATACATGAAGTAAAAATGACAATGTTTGTCTATCAATAAATTTACAAATTATTAATGAGAAAAATATTTTGAATTATTGTGTTTTATTTATTTATTTATTCTCATGATCGACCTACGTGACAATTAGACACTGTTAATATTGAAATTGAGCTTGAAAATCATAAGCGTGCACAGATTGATTCTGTTTTGTGGCTTAATTAGTGCCTACGAGATTTTTTGGGCTTAATTATGGCCGAACGGTTTTTGGACGTACTCTTGACTTGAGCATTGAGTTTGGATCCGTCAATCATTAAATACCGATATTTCTTTATTATTTGACATTGTGCATACTTGATTATTGTATTTATGTTGCCAAATACATAGTATCTCTTCGAACTATTATTTCTAATTATATCAATTACGTATACAATAATAATGATCGTATTAGATTCTATGAAAGTGTTGTTCGTTACTTACTTGGTAATCCGCTTACTCATAATTGAAATTGACCTATTTCAGTTTTTGCTAATGTTGAGTAGGATTGAGAAACTTGGGGGTTGAGGTTAATTTTATCAGAGTGCACAGTGCAGGCATGGATAATTTGTTTATATTAACTTCGATGGATGTATGAACTTTCATGATTATAATTGTAGCGGTCAATTTTGATGGAGTTAATTTTTTAAGACTTCGGTGTAAAAGAATAACTTTCTAGTGTTATTTGAGGTTTAAAGGATTGTTTATTCAGTATTTGTGAATTAAGTAGTTAACTAGCGTTGAGTTTGGGTTTGAGAGTCATGAATTTCGGGGTGTGACATTTCCACTCATGAAATAAATGACAGTAATTCCGTAGAGAATTAAAGGAAACATGATGCCACTTTCTACATTTGAATTGGACTTTTGGAGAGAGAATAATTATAGCTTTACCAAACAATACCAATGTAACCTTTAAAAAATGCCTTTTTCAACTTTTCATAAAACCTTAGATTTTTTATTTATTCAACGTGTAGTATCTAAATACAACGAGATAGATTTTGCTACTTTATATGAAAAACCTCATCATATATCAATCAGAAAATTTGTAAAGTTAAAAGATAAATTGTATAGGTATGAATATGTGATGGAAAAGTTCAAATGGTCTTTTAAACAAAATTTCTATGGTGTGCAGATGTATGTATCTTGTTTAAATACTTTGGAGAATTGGTGCGCTATTTATTGGTGAGAAAAATCAGGTAATTAACGAATTTCTCTTCTAGGGAAAACATAATTAATTTACATGTTTCCTTTTTTTTATATATATATTCAACGGGCTCTAAGCTAGCAATAAATGAAGAAGGGAATGTGCAATTAGACACTTAGGAGAATAGGGAGGAATAAAATAGTGTTGTTTGTACTTACCTTTTTGGCTCGTACCACGTCTACAGCCATCTCGGGAAACCACAATCTGCTTCGATCTCCGGGATTTCGGATATTCTCTCGACGAACAATTTCCTTCCCAAAATCTCTTACCTCATCTGTCATCCATATTTTATCAAGATAATCTCTTGAGATCAAGAACTTATTGATGAGGACATCAATTTGGACCTTCGGGCAAAAGTCACAGGCTTCCCACATATACATTACACTAGTTATTTTCTTGTTAACAAAGAAACATGCAATATCCAGAAAAATTTGCTTCGCCTCGTATCCAAGTGCGTCATAACTCAACATTAACTTCCGTGGGACTCTTTGTAGGGACACTTCCGTCCACTTCTTCGGTGCACTTTTCCACACCGCTTTGTCTTTAGGTCCCAGCGATATTCCTATCTCACTATATTTTTTCCGTACTGCCAGATCTTGGAGTTTGCAAATCGAAGGAGGTAGTTTCTCGATAGAAGTTGTTGACACCTAAATTTTGGCAATTTTATTGCATAAAAAATAAAGGGATTAATTTTTAATCCCTAAAAATAAATATATATATATATATATATATATTCCATAGCATGTTAATCTAGCTGCATTTGTTTTTAATTTTTGTGCATTTATTGGACCGAGGGTGAATAAGTTCGAATTAATGTTTCTGAGCTTTAGTTTGGCAGGCCGGGCTAGGCCCACGAAAGGAACGAATTAACCCAAGCCCATCGTTATTTTTAATTAATTATCTTGTGAAAAATTGAGATTTGATGATTCTTTAATATTGAGAAAACCGTATTGTAATCTTATCTTTATCAATAGATGATGAAATCGGGGGAGAATATTCATGAGATAAAAGGATTTTGTGATTCGGAAGTTATAGGCAATTTTCGAAATATTATACGAAGATCACGTTATGTTTGTCTATAAAATGAGACAGTATACGGCAGAGGAGTGGGGGGGCTTTTTCTCGGTTTTCGAAGTAAAAAAAATCAACACAAAAGAGAAAGGCAAAGCAAGGAAGAGCCGTGCGTGGAGGAGGGGAAAAGCAAAAAGCAAAAGGAGGAGCAGTGTGGGGACGGTGGACGTTCACTTTGTCTCCTTCCCTTCGCCGCTCACGCTCGCCGCCCGGCGCCCCGCAACTCGTGCACCGCGAGGCCACCGCTGCACCTCCGCCTCGACTCCCAGATCTGACGCCGCCCCAACGTCCTGCCGACCCGCGCCGCTCGCCGCCTCGGGCCGCCCGCAACCGCCGCGCCGCCCGAGTCCCCGACGCCCGAGTCTTCCTCTACTCGAGCCCACCGTGCCGCGCCGAGCCCCACCCCCTGCTCCGCTTGCGTTCACTCCGCCCGAGCGCCTGCCGGTTGCCATCCACAAAGCCGTCGCCGAATCGCCGCACCAACCCGCGACCGCAGCAAGCCCGAGCCCCGATCCGGCGACTGCGGACGCCCGAGCGCGAGCGCCACCGCCACGACGTCCCGAGCCCGACGATTGCAGCAAACCTCCTCCCGCCGGCGAGCTCAGTGCGGTGACCCGCACCGCTCGAGCGCGCGCGCCACCGCGACCCTCTGCCCTCACCAACGGCATCGAACGCCAGGCGATCCGACGACCGAGCCTCCACAGCCGCGAGCACCCAAGCGCCTCCGCCTCCGCTGAACATCGCCCTTGCCCCCTGCTCGTTCGGCGGCCGAAGCCCGCCGCTCCTGCTCGTTCGGCGGCCGAAGCCCGCCGCTCCTGACCTCGCCGACGCCACGCCTTCGCACCGCCTCCGCCTGCGATTCGTTCCCCCGGCGTCACCCCCATCTCTATTACTTACCTTAGGTAGTTTTTTTATTATTTTTTTTTTTTACTTTTTACTTTTACTTTTTACTTTACTTATAGTTTAATTTATTTTACTCTTTTTATTTGTTAGGTTATTTTTTTGGTTATTCCATTTGATAGCATTTTTTTAGTGATATTGGATGTTAATATTCATAAAATCTTGTAGGCATTATCCGCAGGGGGTTTTCCCTAAAATTATTGTAATTATTAATTTGACCCGTAAGATGTCGGGTCATTTTTTTAATTATATTCATTTTTGGGGGATTTGTTGATAGTATCTTAATTGTTGAATCAATATAATTATTAATTTGATCCGTAAGACTTCGGATCAGATTTTTAATTATTTTGAACTTCTTGTCGTGATGTTTAGGGTTAGAGTAATCGTTAATTTGACTGTGAGATAACAGGTTATTTTTTCGATTATTTTAATCCTTTATTTGATTGAATGTCTTGATTAGTTTAAATGTAATGTTTATTTGATAATTGAGAATCACTAAAAAAATCCAAAAAAATATTTGAATTAGGATTCAGTTTGTTTTGGAATATCTCTTGTTATCTTGCATATCTAGAATAGGGATTTTATTTCGAATTTAAAAAAAAATATAAAATAAAAAAATGCATTCATTTAGGATGTTCGTTTTTGTTTAATTTGAATTGCATGTTTAATTACGTGGCAATTTTAAATTTCGAATTTTATAAATAAAAAATAAAAAATATCATGCATATGTCATGTAGAATTAGGGCATTCTCTGCACGTCATTGCATATTAGATAAAATTGCATGTTTAATTTTAGGTCTAGATAGATCTTTAGATGAATTGCATGATTGGTCATTTTTTTTTAAAATGCATGTTAGAAAGCATTTAGAATAGATAGTATTTCACTTTAGTTTGATTTTCATTTTTAGTGATTTTAATTATGAATTTTCGTTAAAAAAAATAAAAAATCATGTGCACGTCATATAGAATTAGATTCATGAAAAGCACGTCATATAAAATTAAGTTCATGAAATGCACGTCATTTAGTGATTGTTGTTAGGTTCATTTAATTAGGAATTGCTCATCATTAGACTAGGTCATTTAATAAATGTCGCGTGACATATAGCTCGCATATTAAATTGCATGTTACATGTCATTTTAGTTGAGATAATTTTGTACGTCATTGCATTGCATTGCACGTCATTAGAATTAGGTCATTTTAGTTAATTTAGATTGCGTATTTAATTATTGCATGTTCATTAAGAAAGCACTTTTTCCCATGCCATATTATTTCATATTAGATTAGAAGCATTGCATTGCATATGGACTATATTCTCGTTAAAAAGTGAAAGCAAAAATTGAGTGATTGCTTGTTAATTAGAAATCATATCTAGGATTGCTGATGTAAATTCTGATTTAACAATGCAGATGCTTTCGTTGCTTTGAGGTACGTTTTGCATTATTTAATTGTTTTTTTTTAGTGTTAAATTGGTGGTATGCGTACCCGCATGATCGCCTCACATGTTAGGAAAGTGAATTAAAATAAATCCAAGCTGTCTGCAAAAACACTTTTGAAAATTAAAAAAAAAAAGAAATGATACCGAAAGGGCATTAGAGAAATCTAGTGTAACCAAGTCCCCGTACCCTTAGTCTCTGGTTTGTAGGAGTAAAATAATGCTCCCATTATTTTACTTAGGTGTCTAATCGACCTACTGAAAACTGATTAGTGGCGACTCCTAGAAAGTAATCATTTGCATATTCGAATCTTAAGTTGTGAATTGGTATGGGCTTGGGAGAGCCCGAGTTAAGCTTAAAGACTTAGTAGTCCATTAACCTAGTTTTAGGTGGTGCACCCAAAAAATTAGGTCGCGACAGCTTGGCGACTCCGCTGGGGACTTGTGTTAAAACACTTAGTGGACTTAGGCCGATTTTTCTTTTTCTTTTAAAAATGTTTTTGTTTGGCAGCAAGGATCCCAGGTACGTCCCTAACATTTCTAAGGTGAAAAATGTTCTTGCAAATGGGAAGTATAAGGAGAGTAGTCTTTGCTAACCCTTGTCTTGCAAGGAGGTGTTGGGATTAATGATTTATTTTTCCTGATTAGAAGTGTTATTTGCATTTAAATTGTTGTGCATGTTTTATTGCTTTTAGCACCACACTATTGCACACACAACCTGTGGCCGGACCTGGGCTGCGATAGGATTTTTAGGATGGTGTTGAGAAGGATACTTCCTCCAAAGCGAGACTGCTATGTAGAGGTTGACCTTCTCTTCCCCGAAAGTTTTTCATGGTGTCGAATGTGTTTGTTCATATCCACGAGACTGCGTGATTATTGGGCATTCCATTCGACTGAGCTGAGGTTAGGAGGACCTGACACATTAATGCGAGACTGCAACGGTCAGATCATCCTCTTAGCTCCACTTTGTTAAGCCATTTAGAGTAGAAATCGAGCCCCACATCTCATGCGCATGTCTATATGATTGCCATTGATTTTCCTTGGTAAAGTAAGTCTTCTATCCCTATACTATGCAATTTACTTTTGGTCCGTCCATGATAATCTAGGTTAGTCATTTGATCTAATTCATTTGTCAATTAGAAATGAAATGAGGAAATTGCCATGCAATGAATTATTTGCAAAAAAAAAAAAAAAAAAAAACTTTGGAGAATTTGTTTTCAATTCATGTTTAGGGAATTTAGTCTTGCTAGTCCATTTTTAGGAAATGCCCTTCTTGTACGAACTTTTCATGAATAAATGGAAAAACTGATTAGATCATTGTCATGGATTGACTTTCTATTTACACCTCGTGTTTGCATGTTCTCGTTCATTTGAATTAGGTGATTATGGAACGATCCCGCCTACCCATCCGTTCACGATCGAGAGCTAAAATGACAAATCAAAAGAGCTAATCTCGTCAAGCAAAAGTGCTGCGATCTATTTTCGATGAGAAATTACGACTCTAAGGAGAGAGCCAAGAAGACTTTTTTGAACCGTCTTTTTTTCCTAAGGTAGCCGGATTTAATGTCATCATGAAGAGACTAGTGACATATCTAGAGGGAAAAATATCTGACCTGAAGGGTTCGCATCACAAGATCAAGGAGAATGAAGAATTCAAGTACACATGATTCATGGTCCTAAGTAATTCGATTTCCTCATTTAATTAAGGGCATGCACCTTCCCCTGCGTGGGAATTCTTATCGCTTTTTAGGGATTGATTTCAATTTCTTATGTGCTTGAACATCACATTCCAATAAATGTAATTCGATTGATGAATATCAATAAAATTACAAGTTTTGTTTTGAGGACATGATGGGGTACACCAAACCAGCTCGGTGACGATATCCAACATTGAAAAGAAAATATCATCCATGGAGAAAATCTGAGGACTGGGCTTCTTCATGCTTCCTCATCCAAAATATTCCTTAAAAAAAATCATTTTTGAAGCAATTTCCAAAAGCATGCATTAGGTTACCCTTGTTTGTTTTTCTAACTCATTCACTTCATGTCTCAGAGCATAACAAAGAGGCATTTGAAAATAACGCATTCCAGTGATAGTTCGCCCATTGATTTGGGAACATACATTCGAAGGAAAATAGACATGAGGGCAAAGAATCATTTCCTAGCCGATTGTGATGACATCTCCCAAGAGTGAAGAAAATCATCTTGATTCCAAAGTGTGATATGTGGCACATCTCATAACAATTTATGTGAGATGTCATTCTCGAAGGCCAAATGAAGTTTCTCATTTCCATGAGAAAATAATGGAACAAATCAAAAGAGGATAATCCGTCTTGGATGAAATGGATACATTGTGTTCATGAATATAATTAATTCTGGAATTGACACTCTATTCTTTTCCTTGCAGATGACGAATTGGGGCACTACAAATTCTTGTAATGACATGATTGAGACAAAATCTCGATCCGAGCCAAAATGGTTGTGCAATTTGAATTTACTCTGATGTTGCATGGTATCCTATTCATGCACGTTCTCTTGTGCAGGGACAAAAACGGATTTTCAGGGACAATCCAAAAACACCAAATCCTGAGACAATCCTCTCGTGGGACAATTCCTTGAATGAACGCTCAAAATCATGTTTTTCATACTTACGAAAGCATTTTTTTTAGTATGGTAAACTGTTTGTTCTGAAATTTGCAATTTTTCATGCTTAAAGCTATTGAGCTCATTTAAAAAAGATTTTGCATGATGACTCTTACATGTTTAATCCACCAATTCCACTAAAGAATATCAAGATGGACTAATTCAATGAATGATGTGGAATTGATTAAGCATGCTAAATGAGACGTGTCAGGATGATGAAAGGCAAGTCCTATCCTATACACAATCCCTTACTTATACACTTGTGAGAGGAGTGTAGGAAAGTTCCATATCCACAAGGTGAAGAGTTCTCTCACAAAAGGTACGACGACTGAAATGATGAGGGGCAGTTTATTTCTCTATCCCAAACACTACAGGTGATCCATTGCTTAATCCATTTGAGCCCCATAAACTTATGGAGATTTTTTTCAAATTATCCCTGTCAAGAACCACCCCACTGAGGCAAATTGGAGGGTAAGGCGGCACTATAAGGTGAAGAAAATGGATTGAAATTTTCTTGCTCTCACTTGCATCAATCTTCTAGTCATGCTATTACATTGAATTCATGTGATAATTTAAGTGCCTTAAGATGACGAAGAGCATTTCTTTCACTATCCTATATATTTATATCCTATATATTTATATCCTTTGCATAGCCCACTTGAGCTTGCAATTTCATTTCTTTAAACCCAGTTGGTGATCATCCCTCACACTGGGGCAAGGCAAAAGGCAGATGAAGACTCTTGAAAAGTTCAAGTGTCATTCAAAGTGTAATTGCTTGACACATGCATTGTGCGCAAGAATTGAATTCGAAATAGAACTAAGGGGCATGAAAAAGCAGTGTGCCTGGTAAAAGCAAGGCCAATACCCATAGATAAAAAAAGAGAGTCAAGATAAGGTGACTGTCAATTGCAAGAATTGAATCCCAATGGAGCAATACTCAAAGAACTCAAAAGTTGAGTTTTTACAATCAATGGGGCATTTCATGAAGACAATCCCCGATGATGAAAAAGAAAACTGGTGGCAATGCCAAGATGATCACCAACTCTCACCATCCACACACATTTTGAGCCTAATGATCCTTTCATTTCTCAACCCATGAACCCAGCCTACGTTACGTCCTTTACAAAGTCTCTTCAGATTATGGCACTTGAATTAACATAGGAGTTCATATGTTTATAAGTATCGCTCGAAGAAGTGCGAGCAAAATTATTTCTTTCTCATTTTGCAGGGTTCTTGACTTGTAAACCCGGAGATGATAATAGAATTGTTCTTTCAATTGCCTTGACTCAAAGAGTCCCCTTTGTTAAGCCGTTGACCAAGCCCACATTACGGTCCCTATTAAAGACCTCTCAGATTGGTAAGGTCGTACTACTTGCGAGAATACTCGGACCCTTGTTGGTATGATGATAGTGAGATTGAGCAATTCTCATAAAATAGCCCTTCTGAATGAGAGGGAGTGAAAGTCCTTTCTAACTGAAAGTCTCTCATTTAGTATTCTTAGAAAGTCCATGTCATGAAAATTGTCTTGAACGATGATTCTCTCCAGTGGAAATTTGAGTGATGCAAAGGTCATTATGCATGAATCCCGATTGAATTGATGAAAACCTCACTGAATTTTGAAATGTGCATTCTAGAGTAGCTCAGATTGTCTATCTCTTTGATGAATGCATATCAGTTTTTGCTATAAATCATGTCTGACAGGTAATTCAAGTTCCTTTGAAAATGTTTCATGATATTAGGAGATGAGAAACCTCCACCAAGAGGTGAAAGATCTCTATAGGATATCTAAATTCCAAAAGACATATCCCCAAGAATCATAGATATCATCAGGTAAGTATATCTCTACCATACTCTAAATACTTGTCATTATGCAGGTATTCTCTCTCAAGTGCATCGACACTTGACTCGGTCAAGCTGTCCTTTATATTGATCTGGCATGCTTTCGTAGCCCAGTGTCCCTTTTCATTGACTCGGCGTGCTTCCGTAGCCCGATGTCCCTTTATTGAAATGGCATGCTTCCGTAGCTCGGAGTTCCTGACCTGGCGTGCTTTCGTAGCCCAGAGTCATTTTCATCGACTCGGCATGCTTCCGTAGCCCGATGTCCCTTAATAGACCCGGCGTGCTTCCGTAGCCCGGAGTTCTTGACCTGGCGTGCTTTCGTAGCCCAGAGTCATTTTCATCGACTCGGCGTGCTTCCATAGCCTGATGTCCCTTTATTGATCTGGTGTGCTTCTGTAGCCTAGAGTTCCTGACCTGGCGTGCTTTTGTAGCCTAGAGTCTCTCTTTATCGACCCGGCGTGCTTCCGTAGCCCGGTGTCCATTTATATTGACCTAGCGTGCTTTCGTAGCCCGGGTTCCCTTTTATCGAGTCGGCGTGCTTCCGTAGCCCGGTTTTCTTTTATCGACCTGGCGTGCTTTCGTAGCCCAGAGTCCTTTTCATCAACACTCGATTGAGCTGTCCCCCAAGATTTTTCTCCAGATTTAGTCTGATTAAGGCGACCGAATAACGGTTCGGGTCCTAGTCAGATGATCTGTGTTGCAACGCTGGGTCGACCGAAGAATGGTTCGGGTCCTAGCCAAGCAAAATCTCCGTTTAGGCGACCGTAGAATGGTACGGGTCCTAAACAACACTTATTTGCTCTAACAAGCGACCGTAGAATGGTACGGGTCCTGGAAAATCAATTTTTCGTCAAGGCGACCGTAGAATGGTACGGGTCCTCGACAACACCTATTTCCTCATTCAGGCGACCGTAGAATGGTACGGGTCCTGGAAAATGAATCCCCGTTTAGGCGACCGTAGAATGATACGGGTCCTAGACACAACCAAGCACTGCCATACTGGGCGACCGTAGAATGGTACGGGTCCTGGAAAGCAGTCTCTCCATAAAGTCATGTTACTATTCTAGGCGACCGTAGAATGGTACGGGTCCTGGACATGTAACACCAACCACCTCGAACTACTCTATCTTTCTTGAAGGTAAGTTATTCCAGTTTAGTTCATTTATCATTTGCATTAGCATTTCCATGCATCATACAAATTGCATTAAAAAATGGAATTCATTTTCCAACAAAAATCATTCAATGCATGTGCATAGTCAAAATTGAGGTCTCAATTTGTCGTTGAAGGCAATCTCTTCGAGCTCACCTTCAAAGAGGGGCAGCTGTTGACACCTAAATTTTGGCAATTTTATTGCATAAAAAATAAAGGGATTAATTTTTAATCCCTAAAAAAACTAATATATATATTCCATAACATGTTAATCTAGCCGCATTTGTTTTTAATTTTTGTGCATTTATTGGACCGAGGGTGAATAAGTTCGAATTAATGTTTCTGAGCTTTAGTTCGGAAGGCCGGGCTAGGCCCACGAAAGGAACGAATTAACCCAAGCCCGTCGTTATTTTTAATTAATTATCTTGTGAAAAATTGAGATTTGATGCGATATTATGATGATTTTTTAAAATTGAGAAAACCGCATTGTAATCCGATCCGGCGACCTGCGACTAGCGCTAAGCGCCACCTGCCACGACGTCCCGAGCCCGACGATTGCAGCAAACCTCCTCCTGCCGACGAGCTCTGTACCGATGACCTGCAACTGCTCGAGCGCTGCGCGCCACCGCCAGACCCTCTGCCCTCACCAATGGCATCGAACGCCAGGCGATTCGACGACCGAGCCTCCACAGCCGCGAGCACCCGAGCGCGTCCGCCTCCGCTGAACATCGCCCTTGCCTCTTGCTCGTTCGGCGGCCGAAGCCCGCCGCTCCTGACCTCGCCGACGCCGCTCCTCCGCACCGCCTCCGCCTGCGATTCGTTCCCCCGGCGTCACCCCCATCTCTGTTACTTACCTTAGGTAGTTTTTTTATTATTTTTTTACTTTTTACTTTTTACTTTTACTTTTTACTTTACTTATAGTTTAATTTATTTTACTCTTTTTATTTGTTAGGTTATTTTTTTGGTTATTCCATTTGATAGCATTTTTTTAGTGATATTGGATGTTAATATTCATAAAATCTTGTAGGCATTATCCGTTAGGGGTTTTCCCTAAAATTATTGTAATTATTAATTTGACCCGTAAGATGTCGGGTCATTTTTTTAATTATATTAATTTTTGGGGGGTTTGTTGATAGTATCTTAATTGTTGAATCAATATAATTATTAATTTGATCCGTAAGACTTCGGATCAGATTTTTAATTATTTTGAACTTCTTGTCGTGATGTTTAGGGTCGAGTAATCGTTAATTTGACTGTGAGATAACAGGTTATTTTTTCTATTATTTTAATCCTTTATTTGATTGAATGTCTTGATTAGTTTAAATGTAATGTTCATTCGATAATTGAGAATCACTAAAAAAAATCCAAAAAAATATTTGAATTAGGATTCAGTTTGTTTTGGAATATCTCTTGTTATCTTGCATATCTAGAATAGGGATTTTATTTCGAATTTAGAAAAAATATAAAATAAAAAAATGCATTCATTTAGGATGTTAGTTTTTGTTTAATTTAAGTTGCATGTTTAATTACGTGGCAATTTTAAATTTCGAATTTTATAAATAAAAAATAAAAAATATCATGCATATGTCATGTAGAATTAGGGCATTCTCTGCACGTCATTGCATATTAGATAAAATTGCATGTTTAATTTTAGGTCTAGATAGATCTTTAGATGAATTGCATGATTGGTCATTTTTTTTTAAAATGCATGTTAGAAAGCATTTAGAATAGATAGTATTTCACTTTAGTTTGATTTTCATTTTTAGTGATTTTAATTATGAATTTTCGTGAAAAAATAAAATAAAAAATCATGTGCACGTCATATAGAATTAGATTCATGAAAAGCACGTCATATAAAATTAAGTTCATGAAATGCACGTCATTTAGTGATTGTTGTTAGGTTCATTTAATTAGGAATTGCTCATCATTAGACTAGGTCATTTAATAAATGTCGCGTGACATATAGCTCGCATATTAAATTGTATGTTACATGTCATTTTAGTTGAGATAATTTTGTACGCCATTGCATTGCATTGCACGTCATTAGAATTAGGTCATTTTAGTTAATTTAGATTGCGTATTTAATTATTGCATGTTCATTAAGAAAGCACTTTTTCCCATGCCATATTATTTCATATTAGATTATAAGCATTGCATTGCATTGCATATGGACTATATTCTCGTTAAAAATTGAAAGCAAAAATTGAGTGATTGCTTGTTAATTAGAAATCATATTTAGGATTGCTTATGTAAATTCTTATTTAACAATGCAGATGCTTTCGTTGCTTTGAGGTAGGTTTTGCATTATTTAATTGTTTTTGTTTAGTGTTAAATTGGTGGTATGCGTACCCGCATGATCGCCTCACATGTTAGGAAAGTGAATTAAAATAAATCCAAGCTGTCTGCAAAAACACTTTTGAAAATTAAAAAAAAAAAAAAAAAAAAATGGTGCCGAAAGGGCATTAGAGAAATCTAGTGTAACCAAGTCCCCGTACCCTTAGTCTCTGGTTCGTAGGAGTAAAATAATGCTCCCATTATTTTACTTAGGTGTCTAATCGACCTACCGAAAACTGATTAGTGGCGACTCCTAGAAAGTAATCATTTGCATATTCGAATCTTAAGTCGTGAATTGGTATGGGTTTTGGAGAGCCCGAGCTAAGCTTAAGGACTTAGTAGTCCATTAACCTAGTTTTAGGTGGTGCACCCGAAAAATTAGGTCGCAACAGAAGACCCATATAGATCCAACTCAGTCAACCACCTTAACTTCCTAATAACATTCGGCAGCTCGTTTAGACGAGTACAATTCACCAAAGACATGCACTCAAGAGTCACTAGCCGTCCGATTGTGTTCGGAAGTTCAACTAATCCTATATCCTCCATTACTAGCCTTGACAAATTTCTTAGACCACCGATCGAGTCTGGCAAATGTTGAACACCATCAAGATGAGTTCTCTCAAAGCAGTTAGACAACCAATTTCTATGGGCAACTCTTCAACATGCGGACACCATTTGATTTTCAAGTAATTCAATCGCTCTAGTTTACCAATCGAGGGATCAATTACGGTCAACCTTGGGAAATCTTTCAGAACCAATCTCTCCAAACTCACAAATTCAGAGAAGTCAGGTGTTTTGATTAAGTATTTAGATCCCGCAAGATTCAAAACTTTTAGTCTACTTGCGACCTACAAAAAAGCAACCCACTTAATGCTATCAAGTTTCGGCATGTATTGCAAAATAGGCGCATGTCATAATATATTAAAAAGATTAGTGGAATGAGTAGACAGATTCGGTAAAATTTTACCATGATTTCGACCCATCCGCTCCATTCTTCTATGATGATATTGCCTGAAAGCTTGAGAACAATTAGGTAATTCAGCACAAAGTTGTTTGCTTCAATTTTCGGAGGACAATTTCGCCAATGAAACCATCTTAGCTCTAGCAAGATATCCTCAAAGTTGCCAACAAAGTTCCCTCCATCCCATTTAAGAAATGTCGCATTTGTGAGATTCGCAAAATCTTTGCCTGTAAAGTTGCGTCCCAATCTCCATAGTGTGAGTGCTACCACATTCTTTGCTCCCTGATGATAAATATAGTATTAAATTGTGTCTCTTGACTTGAGCAATGAGTTGAGATCCTTTAATTATTAAATAAATACCAATTTTTATGAAATTGATAATTTTTTATGCTTTTGCGCGAAAATATATATTATTTCTTCGAACTGTTATTTATAATATTATTAAAATGTTTACACTATGATAAAGACTATTTTTGATTCTATGGAAGTGATGTTTGTTGCTCACTTAGCTAGTGGTCCGCTTAATGAGCAGTGAAACTGGCCTATTACAAATTTTGCCAAAGCTGGGTAGGATTAAGGAATGTTGAGTTTAATTTCATTAGAAACACACAGCGGAAGTGTGATTAATTTTTTTTATATTGATTTTTGTGGATTTAAGAACTTCTGTAAATATAATTTGAGCGGTCAATTTTGATGGAGTTCGTGTTTATAGACTTTGGTGCAAAAGAATAATTTTCTATTATTATTTGAGGTTTAAAGGATTGTGTAATCAATATTGGAAACATTAGTCGTCAACTAGAAATTTCGAGTTTGGATTCGAGTGTTGTGAAACACAATGTCACATTTCCACTCATGATATAATTCACAGTTACTCATCAGAGAGTTAAAGGAAACATGACCCCACTTACTAAATTGGAATCAGACTTTTGAAGAGAAAATTCTTTCAGCTTTATTAGACATTACTAATTACCAATGTATTCTTCAAGACAAATTTTTTGGCAGTACTCTCGAGACCCAATAGTTTCACAAAAATTTAGACTTTTTTTGGTTCGAATGTGCATTATCTAAATAAAACAAAATATATTTTGCTACTTTATATATATAACTCATCATATTTTATTGGTATAATTATGTAATGCAAAAGTTCATATGGTCTTTTAAACCTAATTTCTTTTGTTTTCAGATATTTTTATCTTGTTTAAATAAGTGAAAATGGGGTGAACAACTTATTGAATGAAAAAAAAAATCAGAGAATTCGCAAATTTCTCTTTCAAGGAAAAACATAATTAATTCATAAGTTTTTTTCTATAGTTAGCACGGGTTTTAACAAAAAAAGAAGGCAATTTGCAAGAGAAGTGACCTCTTAGACACCTACTAGCATAGGAAGGAATATAATAGGGTTATTCATACTTACCTTTTCATGGGCCATCTCGAGCAACCACAATCTGCTGCAATCTTGACGAATAATTTCTCTTCCCAGAGCTCTTAACTGTTCATGCATCCATATTCTATCATGATCGACAATCTTGATCAAGGATTTGTTGATAAGGACCTCAATTTCGACTTTCGGGAAAAAGCCACAATCTTCCCACATGTACATTGCATTAGTTTTTTTTCTTATTAACAAAGAAACATGCAATGTCCAAAAAGATTTGTTTCGCTCGGTATTCAAGTGCGTCATAACTTATCTTTAACCTCTAATGGACTTTTTCATGAGGCACTTCCTTCAACTTCTCCAGTGTGCTTATCCACGCTTCTTTTCTTAGGGTACGGAGATGTGAACCTATCACCTCAAGAGCCAATGGAAGTCCTCCGGTGAGTTCAACAACTTCTCTTGAAAGATCATAAAATTCACGTGGAGCTGAATCTGTGTTGAAAGCAAGCTTATTGAAAAGATGAAGAGAGTGATCAAAATGCATTTCCTTCATTTCGTACAGAAAAATTTCTGTTGACCGTATTGAGGTATTTTCCTTCGATCTTTCCATCTTGGTCACAGGAAAAACACTCTTATCTTTGGTTGTAATGATGATCCTACTCCCCGGACCACATGAAGTACACTGATTCGCTAGTTGCATGAATTCATCATTTTCATCCATGCCATCAAAAACAAGTAAGACTCGTTTGTTAGGTAATCTATTTCTAATGATATTGTTCCCATCCTCAAAGTCAAAGGTTTTAGAAAGCGAGAAATTAAAAATATCTGCTACTAATTTTCTTTGCAGTTTTACAATGCCACCATATGGAGATGATTCTTGGATGTTTGAAAGGAAGGAGTGACCTTCAAATCGAGGAGACAGCTGGTTGAAAACTGCCCTGGCAAGAGTTGTCTTTCCAATGCCACCTATCCCATGGATTATGACAAATCATACATCTCTAGTATCAAGACAATTTAATAGTTTCTTTATATCTTCTATACAATCATCAATTCCAACTAGATTGATGGGCAAATGCCTTTTTCTTATTGTGATGCTCTGCAAAACCTTTTGAGTGATATCTATCATGGCCTTGCCATGCCTGTCATATTCATGAAATCACTGCACATGAGATTATGTATAAGCAATTAGAATTTCAAATATAATCGAATAATTGTTCGGATATATACTTTTCATGTGGTATTTTCTGCGGATATACATAAATCGCTCTTACCACACATATCAAGTAGGGCTTCTCTTACAAGGGTGGTGAGCATTGCCCCAAAGAGTTTATCTAAACAGTTTGAATAGATAAGTTGTACAGGAACCAATCACTTGAGGCCACCTTTGGGAGTTCATCAGCATGTAGATAGTCTTAGCCTAGTAGTAGAAAATGATGCATACAAAGCTGCGTGCTTGTGTGCGTTCCTCTTCTAATACAATCGCAAGTATAGATCTAACAGTAATCGAATAAATAAACGGACAGATAAATAGAACAAGGTCGTGTCGATACCTCTGATCTTTTAAATGCCATCCCTTGATTCTAGCCACCGTTGTCAAAGCCTCCTTCCAAGTCTTTACTCGAGTGCAGCCATACTTCTCCTCATGCTTGTTTAAGGCGCTTTTGTACATTTTCGTTTCAAGCTTAACATCCGAGGGATCCACATCATAAAAGATGGGTAGTATCTTTTTTCCTGCGGACTGGCGAATACTTTCAACCATGCATGCCACCTCTTCGAGACACCATTTACTCGAAGCATAATTTCTAGAGAAAATTGATATGTATATTTGGGAGCTCTTTACTGCTCGCAAGATCTCTAAGATCTTTTCGCCAGGCTGTAACTCCTCGTTGTCCCTATAGACACGGATTCCTGCTTGACGCATGAACTCATAAAGACAATCTGTAAATCCGTTGCGAGTGTCGGATCCTCGAAAGCTCAAGAATACGTCGTAGTCACCACCAGTCGCAGTCCCTGAGTCGTCCTCTTCATCCAACATCTGATGACAAAGATTGATGTTATCGCCGGCTCCAGTCTCTGGCCCTGGGCTTGGATCATATCTCCCAAGCAATCTCAAGAGATACAGCACAAGACGATTCCACATATTCAGCAATCTCAGAACATATGGCGCAAGACGATTCCACATACTGAGGTCGGAATGGGACCGAGTGTTTTCGAATCACAATCTAGTGCCCGATCTGTCTTGAGGAGATCTATACAGAAAGATGCCCGGTTAAGATGAGTAGCAACTTCCACTCTCTTTCTTTCCGCGTATGAGATCAGAGACTGAAGCCCTCTTCAGCTGGTCGCTATTTACCTCTCTCTTTCCGCGTAAGATCTGTTCCTTTTCCACGAAGGTCCCTGCTTGTGATTATTGACCATCACGGACCATGTCATCCTCTTGTCAAAAGTTGAGGGAAATATGCTAAAAAAATCCCCACTCCGACATGCGGAATCTTTGGACGGATCGATGGAGCGAGTACTGTGGGGCGTGAACTATTGTTTCCAATGTCCACCTTGCTTCAGTTCTGTTGCTTTTCTCGTCGCCTCATGTTCTCTTTCATTTCTTTCTTTTTTTATTCGCGTTCAAGAAAATACGTTACATTACCCAAATGTCTGAAGGAAAATGGGTCGGCAAGTTAAATGCATATGGATGTACTCTTGTATCTATCTATCAAGCGAAATCATTAATAGAGTCGTATTTATCTCACAATACTCAACAAAGTAATCATCTCATTGTACAGCTTTCATAACTATCACTAAATCCTTAAAAAAATTTGGAGCACTTGTAAATGAAACTATAGTTCGCAACATTGTTTGCCTCTTTTCAAAGGGTAAATCCTTGTAAATGAAACTATAGTTCGCAACATTGTTTGCCTCTTTTCAAAGGGTAAATCCTCCTCGATGTTTGCATAGATGTACAAAATTAAATTTTCCACATTTATCGACTAAAGATTCTTTTACAAGGATGGCGAGTATCGCCCCGATAGACTTTATCTAAATAATTTGAATAAAAGATGTGAGCAAACTCTTTCGAAAAATAGAAATATATATCTAGAAATTTTTTATTGCTCGCAAAATATTCCAAATCCAAATCTTTTCCTCCGATTGTAAGTTGTCCTTAAAAATGTGGATTCCTGCGTCACTTATGAACTCATGAAGACAAATTGTGAATTTGTTAATACTGTCCAATCTTTAGGAGCACGAGAACATGTCATAGTTGCAGCTGGCATCTTCTTGCCCCATCTAACAACATGGACTAATGTTACAAATGACGTATTTTTGCGGTACTTGAGTAGATTTAAAAACAAGAGCAGGCACGATTAAGATTGAGAAGCAACTTCCTCTCTCTTTCTCTCAAAGTAGGGTCACGCTCCTCCAAGTCCTTTCCAGCTTGCTACCATGGAGAACTCTCCCTCCGCGTAAGGTCTAAGAAATTTCATTGGAAAGTCCTTTCTTTCGGCGTAGGGTCACTCCTCGTCATCATTGAACCCGCTTTCCGCCTAAGTTGACTAGTCCAACTCCTTTCCAGTTTTACGTTATTAAAATGTCACACCGATATACCATGTCTTCACATCAGTGAGAAAAATGCTAAATAACATTCGACCAAAAAAAAAAATGCTAAATAACCCTTAATAAATATTTTCCATTACCATTTTATTTAATAAGAAAAAATAATAATTATAAAAAAGTACATAAATAAAAATTGTTGTGACCTTTTACTTTTAAATCGATGAAATACTAATATACCTATGCTAAACGAATTTGTCCACATCAATTGTCCGCCTAGGACAATTTTGTTGCTCTTCTTGTTCCCTTCCTTATTTCCCTTTTCTTTTTGTTCTCATCCATATAATCCGTCAAAAGGGAATCCGTTGAAATCTCTCACAAAAAATGGCTCGTGAAGTTAATGTATGGATATTTTGAAAAAAAAAAAAAAAGAAGTTAATGTATGGATATCGGTCACTCAAACACATTTAATTAAGTCGCGCCTATGCTGTTACAGCTTTCATGACCACAATTCAACCGTTACACCACATCCCGTGATGTGAGCGAACATTAGATGCAAATTTATGCATCAGTGTCCATGGCACTTCACACACTTGCACGTGAAACCATAATCCGCAAGCAATGCTTGCCTCTCTTCAAAGGGTAAATCCTCCTCTAGGTATGAAATGGTGACCTGCAAGATTTCAGGATTTCTCAAATCTCATTATAAGAGAAAGAGCTGCATTGCTTTTCACCTAAACTGGCATATATTCGTCCGAGCATATGCTAACTAGCCAGATTAAGCCACATGTAATTACCTCTTCTCCCTTCGAAATGGGCTTCAATGCCACTATCGTTGCTTGACCATCTCTATCCTGAAAAGGCAGCAACAATTAAATCACTTCTGCCGCATATTATCTGCATTCCACCCACTAAGGTGTCCATGAAAGGGAATAGGTTCAGCGTAGCATGGAACAGATATACATGATGTTATGTTGAAAAAGGCATGACTTGAACAGTCTAAGTTTCAAAAGCACGAATGAATCTGATAAATGATTATCATGCAAGTTATGGTTAACAGGCAACATGGTGTGAATCTCTACATTTGTTTGTATGAACTACAAAAGCGGTTGATCTTCAAGGATTATTGATAGGGATACATCAGGTCAATCATATTGAAGGACCATCGCAGTAAATAGGGACAACATCCACTTGAAACTCGAAAGATTCAAAATTTCAAACCATTTCAATAATATAAAAAAACGTGAAGAATGCTAGAGATGCAAAGACTATTTTAAAGATTAATGCGCCAAACTCCAATGGGGCACGTATCCATTGCCCATTATGCAGTTTGCCACAGCTTTGTAAACCATTTTTAAAATCAGCCTTTGCATCCCCGAACATTACTAAAAGTTAATGACATCACCATCACGAGCTAAATGTGCACAGGGTTCTTCATACCTCCTCTTTTGAAAGCTTTGGCGTTAGGATGGCAGGAATGATTCATGCAGCTCTGCAAGGGGAAAAATGCCGTGCCTGAAAGTATGAATTTAATTATTAGCAATAATAACTGGCACAAAATACTAAACATTACAAATCGCAGATCCAATGAAAAGGGAATTGCTCAGTATATGTGAGGACAATGCATAATAAAAACAAAAAATTTACTCCACATCATGATAAGCTTATGTCAGGACATAAAACAAAGCAGAACTGCATGCAACATTATCAAACTGGGAAAGCCTACTAATTCATATTTATATTCATTTTCTAAAGTTGCTTCTCAGGTAACTTATCCTATCCTGTCAGCTAAAATGCAGTCAGCAGCTATGTGGTGTCACGTTTTTGTCCAGTATGTTATAACTGTATGTGTTCTCTAGTCCCACAGCATGCATGTCAACGATCGGATGCCAGGCCATCAATAAATAACAAGATCAGATACTGAAGAGTTAGACAGAAACGATGAGATCTAGCTTGGGCCTTGTTGCATGTACCTAACTGAATACACGAACCAGTAATGGCATGATTACAACAGCAATTGGATTTAGTATGACGGAATTTTTCAAGCTAGAAACACAACAATGTTTCTTGATTAATCAAGTCAGTCTAGTTAAAGTTTCCCATACCCTCACAACAAAGTGCATACTCATCACCAAGGGCATCCAAATATGGTTGAGATACTTTCTTGGCTTCTTCCTGCCAATAGAGACGATCGCAAATGCATAAACTTCCAAATTCTATAACAGATGTCAAAGACAGAAATGTGCATCATATATACCTTCTCAGGAGATGGTAGATCATCAATATACAAAAAGTAATCTTCCACAGGAGATGCTACGACCAGATCACTGTGACATACCAAAACCAAAAAGAAGATTCTTAAATGCCCAAAGCAGATTATCCATAGTAAGGCATTCATACAACATGTGTCATTGATATCAAGGAGACCCAACCGACTGTATTTCTTCATCTAAAGTAGAAATGTCAGATCTTCTATTTCTATGTACTTCGATGCAAAAAGAAAATGGAGAAAGAAAGGAGAGTTTCAATTATAGATATTGTTGTGTTTATAGTCTACAGTTCATGACTCAGAAAGTACGGAATATTCAACCCTCGACAAGTCAAATCCTTACAGATTATTCAGCTCAAACATTCCAATGATATGCCCATAAATGTCAAGTGAGAATACTTTGTAGAGTCAAGGAATCGAACCTCACATACTATAGTACCATGCCAAAAAAGAAAGATAACTGATAATCAGCAGACTGAGGGTTCTTAAAAGGATACGTGGTTCACATTCTTTGTCAAAGATAGCTGCCTTCAGGAGTTGCAATGACTGAAAAAAGAAAAAAAGGATTATCGGGAAAGTGACTATAAATGCAGAAGATCACTGACATGCAAAGTGATAAAAAGAGAAAAAGACAGAATTTCAAATATTTGACCATTTGAATTTCTCCAGAAAAGACGTAGAAGGTATCTAGTGGCAACTTTTTAGAATGAGCAATCAGGAATGACCACTGATCCCCATTTACAATACACCTGAACTTCCGAAAGATGCTTGAGGATGGTGGTGATCTTACACGGATCAAAATAACCCAAAAACTGAAAAAGGCATCACTTAGGATGATCAAGCAGTTGAAATTTTTATTTTTTAAATAAGCAAAGAGAAATTCACTAAGAGTCACCCAAGGGGGTGCCAATCCATTTACAAAAGGAAAAGAAGAAAAACTAACGAGTGGAATACATTTCACCTTGCCACATAATTAATACTATTAGCAAACTAAGCACAGAAAAAATAATGAGCAAGCATCACCAACAAACACTACTTCTGAAGCAGACTGATAAGAAGAAGAATAATCATTTATTTAGATACCAAGATTCAATAACCTAATTACAACCCAGCACGAGACTTTCAAATCTGCAATCAGTCACAAAATGGAGGTTCACATTCATAATTTAACTATTATTTTTAATATTGTAACAGAAAAGTGGAGAATTTTATCCAGTCCAAATCTTTTTATTTCAATATCAAATCTCTTATCAGTCACTAAATGGAGGTTCACATTCATAAATTAACTATCACACAGTGAACAACTAAAAGCAAGATTGGGTAAAATACCCAATATAATCCTCTTAAAATGCAACATCTAGAAGAAATTTCTTTACCGTAAAGGCAAGCTCTTTAATTTCCATCCTAAATACAGCTGCCTCAGAAGGATCAACATCCTCTGGCAATGCTATGCATTCCCACCACCTGAATGCAATTATTGGCCATGAGTATGTTCATCTTTGACAAATAAATCTTGAATAGGTCAAACATGACAGAAAAATTACCTTCTCTTGTGACCAACTGATATTGGCTTCCATGCTTCTAAAAGTAAGGGCATATGAAAGTTGTCCATAACATGAGCCGTGTCTTTCATATAACTACTCAGAAAAATTGCTTTTGACTTCCTATACCTTAATATAGTGTATGCAATTGCCTGAAAAATGACAACCAATGTATTAGCTATCCAGACCAGATTATACCTGTGTAGTAGAGATCTGCGGATCAAAATCGAGGTATATCTATAACCTTGTTATAAAGCAACGACATAAACTTTGCTTTGTGCATGGTATACTCACTACCAACCGAGAACTTAAACAATTTAAGTACATGGTAATATTCTATGGTCCACTTGTCCTGCGCTAATAAAGCACAACAATATAATAATTTAAGCATACAACAACAACCACCTAGCATTTTCTCACCAGGTGGGTCACCCAGATAGACCATGCCGAACTAAATTAGGCCAATTGAACAAAAAGTATATTTCCCCTCAGCACAACAGTCTTATAACAAGATCTTAGATAAAGCATAACATAGGAAGTTCACTGCATCATTGAGCCGCCTACATTTAATTTGACAAGATGGTACAGAATGAATTGTTAACGTCAATAGTCAATATCATTGTTTTCGGCAGTTCATATAGTTCAAGCATGATCATCCACCCAATTCCTCCTCTATCAATCCCTAAAAGAAATGACAGGTAGTAGAGTGACACTTACCACAAGTGTAATCATAGTCAATCGCGAAAATGCGCCCAACATTAAGATATGAGTAAGTGTCAAAGGAAAAACTGTGGCAACTTGCTAGAACAAATTCATTTTGCATCACCAGAAAAGATTACAAGAAATAGGGTTGCGAAATGAAACGTAGGAAGAGGAATAAGAAACATGGAAACTACTTAAAGAAGAAACGTACTTCGGCTGCCAGAATGAAAATGTCATTTGTTTCTGCAGTGAAAAGAAAAAATGAAGAATGATCAATAGAAATAGCCAACAAATTAAAATAAAAATAACAATAAAACCTATTGACAATAAAGATTAAGAGCTTCACCATTAGCATGTTGTATGAATTGGAGAAGAGCCTTTGTGGAAAAGGCTTCTGACTTCTCTCCAGTGCACAGTAAAGAATGAAATGAATTCCAGTCGGCATCCGCACACGCTTTGCTAAAAGGAATTGTCGACATTACCAAATGAACCAATCCGCAGAGTAGCCCCATAAAAGAACGTACTAACAAAGCTTATACATGGCGTAAGAAAGTAAAACATGTGACTCAAAAAACATGATGGCAATACTGCTATTACACATCAGAACTCAGTTGTTAAATTCAATTTCCAGATTTATGATTCAAAACCTTTGATGCTAGGACTAAGGAAAGCACCTTCTCCTGTATTTATCTCCTTTTTGTTTTTTTTGGTTGGACTGTATTTACATCTTGGAAAACTTTTGATGCTAGGACTAAGGAAAGCACCTTCTCCTGTATTTATCTCCTTTTTTTTTTTTTTTTGGTTGGACTGTATTTACATCTTGGCAAGTAGCCTTCTTGAGCATAAATTAAGAAAGTATCATCGAAATCATAAAGAAATGTCAACATCAAGAAGATTTCTTTCCATACTCATGCTTTAGGTCCTTTTCATACTGATACAACTTGCTTCTTAGCAGGAAAATAGTGAGAGACCCAAACCTTGGGAAAAAAAAGTATATCAAAGCCCCGTACCTGCAATAGTAAGCTTCTTGACATCCCCCGGAACATGGAATAACTGGTGACGAGGAAAATTTGTCCGAGTATGGCAATACTATTTCACCATTCATCAATGACTCAACGATTTCCTTGGGCAGAGGAACTTTTACTCTCTTGCTTCCTGAAGCACCACGAGAGTCATCATAACTTTTCTCATCCGCAACGTCGTCCCCATCAGATGAGTCAGATGCACCATGATCATTTGAAACATCAGAGAATGAACCGGTATCACATCCATGGCTTGAAGAGAGACCCAAATCTTGAAAAAACAATCTTCTTCCAATTTGAAGTTCTAATGCCCCAATAAAGCGAAAACAGAAGCTACATACTAGACAATCAATCTGCAATAACAAAAGAAAAGGAAGCGTCAGACTTGTGCAAGATCAAAGGTCCTGACAAGCGCACATTAGGATCCATGCCAGCAAAACCTTATTTGAGGGATGTTGACACCCAAAAAGCATTTGATCCCTTAAGAGAAGCTCCCCTTCCTTAAAATCCACATCAGCATATACACCTGGAAAACAATAATCCAACAGATGCTCAATGGTAGAAAGGCAGACTGTAGAAGCCACTGTGCAAGAAAGCACCTTCATCGCATTAAATATGCAAAAAACAATTTTATTCAACAGTGCGTGAAATTTTTTAAACTTGAACTCATTTTGTCTTAAACTTGGCACCACACAAAGGTCATCATAGAGTAAATTACACGCCTAGAATGGACACTCCTAATTAGGCTGAACAATGAATATACTTTCTCTCATGACTTCAGAAAACAAAACAGTACACGGAGATTCTTCTCTTATCACCCTCATCACGCGCAAGGAAGCATCTCGCATATCTTGGTGTACGCTTTAAGTAAAGTCTGCAGCTTTCAGGTCAATGTCATTTGTTTTTGCACAATTCATCTGTTTCCATTGGCACTCATGCACTGGCAAATTTCACTGGAGAACTATCGGTGAAAATGAAAACACATCGCCAACAACACAACCAATTTCACAACAGCAACTTGCCATCCTCAGGAATAGCAACTACCTCTAAACGCTTAAAAGTCGCGAAGTGATCCCGCACCAAAACAAGAGACAACAGTCAAATCCGAGAACTCAGCCAGGTAGTAGCACAATGCCAGGCGTAAGAAACTCATTAAAAAAAAAAAAAAAAAACCCAACTTATCTAGCAGGAGACCGGTCTTACCTTTCCCGAATTCGCCGTCTTGTCTCACCTTGAGGCGGCAGCCCTCCCGCCAGGCCAAAAGCTGGTCAAAGTAATCCTGAACAGAATATTTCAGGCAGCCATCGAAACTGAAAAGGCGGGAGAAAAAGCAGAGGGAAAAAATGCGAAATCTGCTCGACCCTATCGCCGTCACACTCGATACTCTCGAGTCTCCACCGAGCATCCCGCCCGCGAAGCGAAAAAACACGGCGCGGTCGCATAGCGAAGATGCGAATGCGAAGGGACGCGAAAAGCGGACTCGTTCCTTCTATTCTACGCCCGCAACAACTTGCCCGTTCGTAAAAAGAATCGATTGAAGGATGGATTTCGGGAGGAGGAGGGGGTCGGAGGAGGGCGGCGATTTCAGGGGCGCACTTCTCGTCGACCGGGCAGACGACTTCCATTTGGGAATTTGCTTCTTCTGCTCGAGCTCGAGAACGCTCCGCGTATTATTCCGGCGGAGGCAGCGACGGCGAACTCTCGATCCCGAGTTATATTAGTCCGCGCTTCTTCTGCTGCTCTTGGATTATCGGTGGCGGCGCGGCGCTACTCGGCGTCCATACATGTACATAAGAAAAAAAAAAAAAAAAATTTTAAGTAGCCACTTCGAAGCTAATTTTAGCCTAAAAATGTCACGTGGACAATCAGCATTAACTGAATAAATTTATGCGAAAATGACGTCCAAATGTGATATTAACTTATGAATATTTGGAAACTTCTCTAAAGACAATGTCACGTGGACAACCGCGGTACATTCGCTAGAAATAAAAGAAACTAAGGCCTACTTCGGACTTTGAAGTAACAAGACAGGCCAATCCAGAATTCTGATTATTTTCATACTAGGGTGGCTATCATGAACTCACGCAAACAAATTGAAAGGTTGGAGGGTTAAAAAGAGTCATCTATCGCTTTGTTGATGCTACAGTAAGCCCAAATTTAAAGAGAGACCGAGTGACAGCAGATTTACAAACTAAAAGAACACCAAGAACCACAAGCATAAACCGGCACAAACCATTCACTTACTGCTTCCTTCACCGAGAAACAAGATCATTACAATTCGTCATCAGAGATTGAGAAACCAACACGAGGGCGTCAAGAAAAGAAGGAAAAAGATACGGACTTGTTCGAAGAAGAGGCCCCACTGAAAGGCTTTGGTGACGTTCTGCTGGTCCCAGTCGGCCAAAAGGCCAGAAGACTGGTACCCAGATGCGAGGATGAGGATATCCGCGAACCCCTTCACCAGTTTCACCATCTCTTCCAAGCTTACGTCCGGGTGCTTCCACCCCATTGTCCCAGAAAATTTGCAGAATTAGGTTTTCGCCAACTCTCTCTCTCTCTCTCTCTCTCTCTCTCTCTCTCTCTCTTCTTGCACTAGCTATAAGAGCCAGAAAGATCGAATTTTTCGCTTTCCCATTTGGAGCTTTTCCTTTTCTGTGGCAAACCAACCGCGGCCTGGAATCGAAAGATCTCCCTTTTCCCGCTTCCAGATGTTGAATGGTTTCAGACAAACGACATTAATGGCGTCGCCGATAAATAAAACATTTTCACGGGGTTTTTGGGTGGTTTCAGACAAATTCCGTGAGACTGAGATGATCCGGGAAAGCAAGCTCGGGATAATAACAGCTGTTGTACAGTGATTAATTCATTTGTATACCTTTTAATTGTATTAATTTAATTCATTTATATACCCTAGTGAAGGTTAGGGGCATCCGGTTATTAGCCTTGTACATATGTCTTGTTATACATAAAAAAAATAAAAAAAATAAAAAGATTAACCATAAAGACGAGACATATGTGGGTTCATTTGAATCATAAAGACATTTTCTAGTGGTACAATTTTTTTTTTTTGTGACACTTAATGTAAGAGAATGGTGACTAACAAATGAGATCTATCTATGAAAGATGTTATCCATTTGTCACACTATTATATTGAATTCATATCAATAAAGTTAAAAACACTCGTAACCATGGAAGGCTCTGTGTGTATACATATAGTTACCGCCATGATTCAGTATTTGAGACTTTATGGGATGTGATTGACTATTAAGAATTATCTCTAGATCAATGTGCGCACATACAATACAATTTCATTTAATAGTGCTCAAGTCTCTGCTATGCTCTTCTCTTCATGAGTCTTGGATTGTTGCATGAGGTGATCTTGATAGAAGTAAGAGCAACTTGGTCCTGACCAATCTCAAATGAACTTATGATTCACAAACTTTCGTATAAGATTTTCAAATGCATGACACACACATGTCATACATCGAAATGGCTCGTTTATTATGTGACAACTTCTATTTTTGCGACCAAAAAAAAAAATTATTCTATATTGATGTGCCTATCGATAAATTGTAAGAGTTTTCCTAATGTGAACTACATTAATTGATATTGTAATTTATCGTTTTACGAGATTAGTCTAAGGTGAGATAGAAGTTTCTTAATTAGTCTAATATAGGGCTGGTTAGTGTGAGCCGAGTTGAGCCTAGCCCGTAATGAGAAGGTCTGATTAGAAACTCTATAAATAGTGCTTAAGTCTCTCCTCTAACCCTAATTCTCACAAATATTCTCACAAAAGGAGCGTTAATCTTAAGGGTGAGGGAGCCATCGTATTGAGCAAGTGAAATAGAGGGCAATAGAGGAGAATGACTTGCGCATGGATCATCGCTTTTCCGCTTCCGCATCAAGAATGATGGATTCACTTCCGCATCAAGAATGATGGATTCAAAAACATGTGCGTTAATCTTTCTACTCAATTATCTGTGTTCTTGTTTGGGTTATGGAGATCATGGTATTGTACGTTTTGCCTCTTTCATAAATGGTTCAACCGTTTCTTCATGTCCAAACTAAAATAAACGGAATTATAATGTGTCGTGGCTGCAGGCCAGCACAAATCTTTCACGTAATCAACATGTCAGCAAAACCATGTGTCTAGCTTAGCACAGGAACCTCTTTGAATGAAATCAGTACTAATTCTCACCTAAATATGTGTTGCATTTCCAAAAAGTGAGAATAATCATGACTTTATTAGACTGAATGTCAGTACACATAGGTTACATGCAAAAAAAAAAAAAAAAAGACTATCGTATTTAGCTCTGCAGCTTGCAAAATGTTGATTTGCAAAAGGGTAGTAGTACAACATAAACTCGACTCGTGTCTACGAAACTAATGCAACATGAATTGCAGGTCGCAAATCACAAAATACATTGTGGTTGACTACGATTAATAGTGAGCTAAGGCCTCGCACGAATTATCATCCAAAAACCAACGAAGCTGGTGAATATTGGAACACCAGAGGTGGCAAATTATTCGAGTTCCTCTTGATGCCCTAATGATCGTAACTTTCCATAAGAAATTGTGAGTGATCTGGATTTATTGTAAATTATTTCTTCCCTATTTATATGTAACTTACTTCAGTAATCAGAATAATCCTTAACAGCCAGCATATTTGAGGTGTCTGTTGAAGAGTAATTGTTGTAATGTTCCTTAATAATCAATAGTATTGACAATTTTATAATAGTAAGTTTCTTTGAATGATAGACAATTACTTTTAAAAAAAAATAAAAAAAATCAACGGTTCAAAAGTTTGTTCTTGCCTAACTAATACTTGAAGGTCAATTGCAGTTTATGCATTGTGTCTGGCAGGACTGTTCCTCGCGCAAGAATGTTTTTATCTCTACATTCTCTTCCGACCAAAAAATTTACGAGAGAGAGAGAGATATGTTGTTTTGTACATTGCGTGGTTGCATGAGTATGGCGAAAATTGTAATCAAGTCAACACGAAAAGAGAAATTATCGCAGGGTCTAAGCACCATATAAGTCAAGATCGTCTGGATAATTTATTACATGAATCCAAAGTTAGGACTCACCCAATCAATGGTCTAATTGGGTTTGGTCCACATGTTCCAAAGATCATGTAATAGCTCTTAATATCAACAGATTGATTAAAGGTTTTTTTTTTCTTTTTTATTTTGGTTCCTGCGGAAAAGCTTATCCTCGTCATGCGAAAAGGGAATGCCCACAAACGATGGTAAAAAGCATCAACGGTGAGGTTTTGTGTAACCATGCCTCTCCTCAGACTGAGAAGAATCCGTGCGGTGATTCTTGCTGTTAAAATTCGTATTCAATATATAATACGAGAGAAGAGTGCTTGCTTATTTGCTGTATTTAGAGATTCTTGCTGCGGAAAAGGATATCCTCGTCACACGAAAAGGGGAATTTCTAAGGTAAACAAGTACGGAATCCTCAATTCCTCGTAATCTAGTAAATAAATGTTACGATATTCTTGAATACGTCATAATATGCACAGTACACTTGAGATACCATAGAAGCGTCCGATTGGAGCTAGCAGAAATCCCAGACCTTTCATTTCCTGCGCTGCGCGCCCCCGTGTTTCAGGGGGGAAGCCCGCTGGGATCCAGGCTGGCTCCCCTTCCCCCGAAGGGGGAGTGGACGGGAGAACCAATGGGGACAGTTTATTTTTCGAGCCCCGTTCCCCGACTCTAGCCCGTCTGCTTCCGGGCTGTCAAAACCTTTTAAGGCCATGCTTAGGGCCAACCAATTTTACCGCCGGTGACCGGTCGGCCGTGCTTCGGCTCAACCTGTAAACCCTCCAGTGAGTTCCCTCACCGGTCGACTCACAGGCTTCATAGCCTGTCACGGGATCTGGGGTTTGGTTATATCCCCTTGAGCAGTTTACTGCCATGCTGAGGGCCTAGCCGCCAAAGGTGCCTCTCCCGGCGGACTAGTGCAGTTTAAGGACATGCTGGTCCAACCGACCGAGTGCTTATGTGAGAGATCCAATAAGCGAGAGGAAGAGAAGAAAGTGAGGCCAGCCGTGTTCATGAAAAAATCAGAGAACAATTTCAACCCCGCTTTTCATGAAATTCTAGTTTGTTGTGTCAATCGTTGAAAAGCCCTTTCCATCCTTGCATTTTCGGCATTCCCGCTCGTTTCTCTATATTATTGAAATGTATCAAACGGTGATAAACTTCCTGTTGCTGTCATCCAAGATAGTTGTCTTGATGCATTGTTGTCTATTGTAACCCTGCTTTGCACGGTGTAAGTTTTTGGCGAGCTTGCTCCATGGATTTTCCCCGGTTGAGATTCCCACGTTCGAGCCTACATTGTCTAATTGATTATTGTATAATAACAGTTTTTATCGTGCCCATTTGATCACAGAGAGGGGGAAGAAATTTCCCGGTGTTAAATAATTTCTGCCGTGCATGATGTGACATGGTCACACCCCGGTCTTTTCCCAATCTGTTCTGTACAGTGGACATTTTATGACGACTATAGGCTCATCATCAGGACTAGTCCCGCCCAAATATTACTATGGTTGTGCGATATTTGCATGCTAAATTATCTATTGAATAAAAAAAAGCATGAAGAGTGACACATAAGCTTTATCAAGCATGATCCGAGAGATAAATCATAGTAATTGATATTACTCATTTCCACGAGGGGAACAAAAGTTTGGTCAAAACAAGAGGGAATGCCTGCTCGGTTGAGCATTCGATCAAACAGATGGGGTTGTTTTAATAAAAGTCCATCCCTAATAACACAATCTCGGATAGAATAAAGGAAAACCAAAAACAATTCATGGAGAACAAATCGCAGTAACACCATAATCGAACCCAACCGAAAGTAACAGCGATTCCTAAAACATTGCATCTGATTGAAGAGAACACTAGCAACAACCAAGCTTAACAAATCAATTCGTCTTCAACCTTTAAACTTCACCAGACCTTGAATACACCATGGAACGCCAATAGGATCCCACCCAGCCTCCGAGCCTGTACAGTCACAGAATAACTTGGTCGGAGAAGATGGGTATTGCTACGTCTACAAAGGCCAGCTCAAAGATGGTCAGGAGATTGCGGCAGAAGTACGGAAGGAGGCCAGTGCGCAAGGGTTCATGGAGTTCAATTCCGAGATACAAGTGCTGAGTTTCACACAATTACAGCTGGCGGAGGTGCGTCGGCTAAAAACCATATCTGACCCACTTCATGAAAAATGAGTTATCAATCCATTTACACATCTATCTCCAAGATATATATAGAGCGCAGCTTACGGAATTACGAGGGATGTCCCTCACGATTTGGTGAGTTTTAGAACTCTCCGTGCAAGAGACCTGCACGAATGACCGTCAATTATCAGTTAGCCTCTCCGTTTACTATTTGAAGAAATCTAATCATTTAAGAGAAAGAAGATAAGCCGACAGGGGTGAGGTGTATCACCGGGATTCAATATCCACAGACGAAAAGAAAAGATGGCTTACTTGTGATGACTTCTCCTCCAATTCCAGTGGTGCAAACGGAACAACCGAATGTAGATATCTTCGAAGAATAGATAGACTTCTTTCGCCGTAGGTGTTTCCATGTGGAAGACCTCGCGCAACATCTTCACAAGCGAGGCGATTCCCCACCTCAGGCGAGTTGTAGCCTCCCCATCAAGTCGTAATTTAAGGAGATTAAAACCTTCTATTAACACGTAGTGACAAAAGCGCAGCCTCGTTGTAGGAGTATTATGATGCACACCGTAATAACCGTAATAATAAGCATAGAAGTAGACCAAATGCATCAGCAAACGCTTATTCATGTAGTAATCTAAACATGACCAAGATAGATATCGCTTCCTCTTGGCTTGCAATTTACCCCAGCGGGTTTTTCTCAGTCGGCTAAGCATGCAGTTCTTGAAGCTTCTTCTAGATGGGGAACCCTGGGCTTGAGTCTCCTTCTCACGCCACCATTTGCACATTTCAATGAAGTATTGAAGCTTTTCGCTTGACCAAGGACATTCCAGCTGCACCTCCAAGCATGGGAGTGAGAATTTTGCTACGATCTCCGCATTCTCCACCAAAAAACCGCTCCGATCCCTATCAGGATGCTCGTATGCGGTCACTGAAAAGTTAATGGAAAGCCTTGGATACTCAAAAAAAGGGTTAAGAAAAAAACTACGAGTAATCATATGGGTGGTTTTACGCATATGATCATTACAGAATTCCCAAGAAAGCAGTGCCTCGTCTATTCTTTGGAAGCCATGCTTCCACTTGGACACCCACTCTGTTTCCAAACAGGACACTAAAATCAACATCAGATCATCAACGAGCAGAATTGGTTGAGATGAGCTCATTATCTCGGCATCCCAAAGTCGGAATTCCCCAGCAACATTCATCCACTTAAGTGGGATTTCCGCAGCAACATTCATCCAATTTCTATGATGACCGCACGAAAAGAGTAGCCTCCCTGAAAGGCGATGCTCACAAAATTCTGGCACTGCAGTTGTACTCGATTTCTCAAGTACTATATACGGTAGATAGTCTCGGAGTATAGAAAGATCTTTACTCGGGATCAAGCCATCTGGTTCCAATATTCTTCCATCGTAGGAGCAACTCTCTAAACGTTCCACGCAATTCAGACCCCCCATGTCTTCTCTTATTGTACTTTTGTATGTCCATAATTTCAGACCTTCGAGTTCCCCAATCGAAAAAGGTAATGTCCGTATCATTGTCCCAGATAGATCCAACTCAGCCAGCGACTTTAACTCCCCAACAGCATCTGGCAGTGAAATTAGACTCGTACAATTAGCCAAATACAAGTGCTCAAGATTCACTAGCCCGCTCATCGTGTCCGGAAGTTCTAATACTCCCGAATCCTCCATTGCTAGCCTTGACAAAAGTCTTAGATTACCGATCGACTCTGGCAAATATCTAAGACTACCAACCTGGATCAAGATGAGATCTCTTAGGGAAGTTAGACAACCAATTTCCACGGGCAACTCTTTAAGACTTGGACACCATTTGATTTTCAAGTAAACCAACTGCTCTAGTTCACCAATCGAGTGATCAATTTCGGCCAAATGTTGGAAATTTTTCAGAATCAATCTTTCCAAACTCATAAGTTTGGAGAAGCAAGGTGTCTTGATTAATGATTTAGATCCCGCGAGTTTTAGAACTTTCAATTTACTTGCCACCTGTTAAACAACAACCAACTTAATACTGTCAGGACTCGATATGCATTGCAAATAAGTGCATGTCATCATATAATCAAACCATTAGTCAGAAGAATCAATGGATGCTGTGAAATTGTACCATGATTTTGACCCATCCGCTCCAATGTTCCCTTGTTACATCACCTGAAAGCTTGAGAATAATTAGGCGACGCAACAAAAAGTTGTCTGCTTCAGGTTGCAGAGGACAATTTCGCCAACATAGCAACCTTAGCTCCGGCAAAACATTCTCAAAGTTGCCAACAAAGTTCCCTCCATCCAATTCAAGAACCCTCGTGTTCATGAGATTTGCAAAATGTTCACGTGTAAAATCGTTTTGCGATCTCCGTAGTGCAAGTGCTACCACATTTTCCATTCCCTAACAGTAAGAAAACAAAGTTAGTAGATACTACCAGTAGTATACATTATTTCATTGACCTGAATATGCTATTTTTTTCTTTTCTTGAAACGGCCCGTCTTATTCCAAATGAGCTAAGCCCTCGAAAGAAATACTCTAACGTGTCAATGATGAGGGTGAGTGGTGACTTATGAATCACTCAACGTAGTCTCTTCCATTCTATGTAGGACTTGAATAATACAAACTCCTCCACTTAATTATGTCGTCCTTAGTGTTGGCTCACACCACTCAATGATACTCCTCTATTCATTATATGGTCCATCCATTCTTGCCCCTCCATCATCCTAGAAGTATGCCACAAGACACAACTTATTAAAATCCTCTTGCTCCTACACTCACTTTTGCGATCACTTCCCACCCTCGTAAAATCGAGAATGGGCCTAGCTTGTCCAAGAACCATATTTTTATTGGAGGGGTTCTGAAAGTCCTACTTTAGTACCATATGTTACACCTCAAAGTTTAGAGACTAGAAAGCAGTCCTTTGTGTAAGGCCGAGGTGGCTTTGTTTGTGGGATCGTAAATCTGTCTTAAACCTTTTCTCCTTTTAAGTTTGTGGTTTGATCTGATTTTGTGTCCCACCACTTCTAGAAAGAGTTCTCTTAGAGGTGCCTACATTAAGGCGAAGAAGGGAGGTTTAGTAATGGTGCACGAGGAAACGTCTGGGAGAGGGAGAAGAATGATATTTATTCGGCTTTTTGGTTAAGTTGACTTGAGGAGGGAAGTCCATCTCTATCTTTTCTATGTACTTCATTGCATTATTCATAAATTAAAATTTGAAATTATTTTCCTCATCAAAAAATTTTATAAATTATTATTGGACAAAATATCATTTCAATATTAATATAATTTTCCATTTATGCTCTTATCGACCTACGTGATAATTACAAACTATGGAAAGTGAAATTGAAATTCATAAGTGTGCACTAACTAATTTCGTTTTGTGACTTAAATCTTTGCCTATATGATTTTTGGGACAACCATGGCCAAGATGGTTTTTGGACCTTTTCTGAGAAGGGAGTTCAGATCCATCAATTATTGAGTATAATATTGATTTTTATGCAATTTGATATTTCTTTATTGCTAAAATTGTGCATATTTGATGGTTGTATCTGTGCTTTCATGTGAAAATATATACTATTTCTTAGAACTATTTTTTTATTACATTAATCACTTATAATATAATAACAATAACTGTATCTGATTCAATGATAGTGATATTTACTACTTAGTTACGTATAATTACCACAAAAAAAAGTCTTAAATTCATCGTATAAATGCCAATTTAGTCTTCTTCTTCTTTTTTTAATTTGGCCAATTTAATCTTAGACCTTTTAATGATTTGTCAATATAGCCATTTCGGCTAATTTTGGTCAGAAACTGCTAATATGGACAATCTTTGTATTTTTTTTAAATTTTCTCAGTTTTTTTAAAATTTTTAATTTTTTCTTTTTTTTTCCTTTCACTATTGATTGACGAGGGTTGCCAAAGCCTCAGCAATGGCCAGATAGTGTTTACTGGCCACTGTGCAATGGCCACCAGACTTTATCGGCTATTGAACGAGTGTCGTGACCCTCATTCGCGATTAGCAAGGGCTCACGATGGCCCTCGCTTAGATCTGTCGCCCAATGGGTGATGATGGTGTGTAGGCCTTGACAGTCACCAACGCCCTATGGCCTTCGTCAACCGATGGTGGAAAGAACATAAAAGAAAAAATCATATAGTATAAAAAATTTTATAAAAAAATTACAAAAATCATACATTTTAGTGCTGCCCATGCCACATAGGACTTATCCATGTGAGCAATATCCGGCTAAAATTAGGTTGAGGAACTACATTGACAAATCGTCAAAAGATTTATAACTAAATTGATCAAGTTTAAAAATTTAAAACTGAATAGACACTCGTATAATATGTTTAGGTCCTTTTTGGTAATTTCTATACCTCGATTAGTAATCCTCGTCCCCAGGTGTGAGACTTATTTATCTGCAGTTTTTGCTTAAGTTTAGTAGAATTAAGGAACTTGGAGTTGGGTTAATTTAATCATAATGTGCAACAAAAACGTGGATTTTCTTTTAGACTAATTTTGATGGATGCATGAATTGTCATGATTATAATTTTAGCGGTGAATTTTGATGGAGTTGAAGTTTATAGACTCTGGTGTAAAAGTATAATTTTCAAGGATTTGTATTCAATAATTGCTGTTTTAGTGGTTAACTCGCTTCCATGTTTGGATTTGACTGTTTTGCATTTCGAGTTATCACATTTCCAATTATGATTCTATTTAGATTAACTCAGTAGAGAGTTAAAGGAAATATGACGCAGCTTCAAAGAATTCTTTTTAACTTTACTAGACGTTAAAAATATGACCTTTTCAAAAACTACTGCCCAACGATTTCATAAAACCTTAGACATTTGTTGTTTTGGTTTGAATGCGCATTACCTAGATAGAACGCAAAATAGATTTGGCTACTTTTTATTGAAAAAAAAAAAAAAAAAAAGGAAACCTCGATATAACCAATCAGAAAAATTGAGAAGTTAAAAGATAGCGTCGTTCGTACTTACCTTTTTATAGTGCACCATGTCCGAGGCCTTCTCCGGACACCACAATCTGTTTTGATCTCCAAGTTCCCTGATATTCTCTCGACGAAAAATTTCCCTCCCAAGAGCTATTAATTGATCATGCATCCATATTCTATCGTGATCAACAATCTTGATCAAGGACTTGTTGACAAGGACCTCAATTTTGTCCTTCGGAAAAAAGCCACAGTCTTTCCACATGTACACTAGATTAGTTATCTTCTTGTTAGCAAAGATACATGCAATGTCCAGATAGATGTGTTGCGCCCAACAATCAAGTGCATCATAACTTATCTTTAATTTCTGTAGGACATCTTCACGAGACACTTCCTTGAAGTTCTCCAGTGTGCTTCTCTGATCTACTTTCCTTCGGCTACCGAGATTTGAACCCATCACTTCAACGACCAATGGAAGTCCTCCTGCCAGTTCAACAACTTCTCTTGAAAGATCATGAAGATCACTTGGGGCTGAATCCACATTGTAAGCAAGCTTGTTGAAAAGTTGAAGAGCATGATCAAAATGCATTTCCTTCATTTCATATAAAAAAAAATTTCTAGAGCCTGTTGGAATATTTTCCTTCAATTCTTCCACCTTGGTTATGGGAAAAACACTCTTATCTCTAGTGGTAATGATGACTCTACTTCCTGGATGACACAAAGTACAGTGCTCCGCTAGTTGCATGAATTTATCCTTTTTATCCATGCCATCAAAAACAAGTAAGACTCGTTTGTTTGGTAATCTTTCTCTGATGATATTATTCCCATTGTCGAAGTCAAAGGTTTCAGGAAACGAGTAACTAAAAAGATCTGCCACTAGCTTTCTTTGCATTTTTTGAATGCCGCTATATGAAGATGATTCTTGGATGTTCGAGAGGAATGAATGACCTTCAAATTGAGGAGAGATTTGGTTGAAGACTGCGTTGGCAAGAGTTGTCTTGCCAACGCCGCCTATTCCATAGATTATGACAAATCGTACATCACTTGTATCCCAGCAATCTAATAATTTCTCTATGTCTTCTATACGATCATCAATTCCAACCAGATTGATGGGTAAATTTCTTTTTCTAATTGTGATCTTCTGCAGAACCTCTTCAGTGATATCTGCCATGGCTTTGCCATGCCTGTCATATTCATAAAATCCTTGCACATGAGAACATATATAAGCAATTAGAATTGTAAATAAAAGCAAATATATATAGCTAGCATGCCAATATGTATTTTCCATGTGGTATTCGCCACAGTTGTGCATAAATAGATCTTTCTACATGAATCGAGTAGGGCTTCTCTTAAAAAAGTGGTCAATATTGCCCACAAGAGTTTATCTAGACAGTTAAGAGAATGTTGTATTTGGGAGTTCATCAGCATGTAGATAGTCTTAGCCTAGTAGTAGAAAATGATGCATACAAACCTGCGCGCTTGTGTGCGCTCCTGTTCCAATATGCAATCGGAAGTATAGACCTGATACTAACCCAATAAATATATAAATAAATGGATAAATAAAACAAGATCATGTCAATACCTCATATCTTTTAAATGCCATCCCCTGATTGTAGCCACCGTTTTCAAAGCCTCCTTCCAAGGCTTCACTTGTGCGCAGCCATATCTCTTTTCATGCTTTTCTAGGGCGCTTTTGTACAGGTTCGTCCTGAGGTTAACATCCGAGGGATCAACATCATAAAAAATGGGTAGTATCGTTTTACCTGGGGACCGGCGAGTGCTTTCCACCATGCATGCTAGCTCTTTGAGGCACCATTTACTCAAAGCGTAATCTTTAGAGAAAATTGGGATGAGTATTTGGGAACTTTTTACTGCTCGCAAGATCTTTGAAATCTTTTCACCCCGTGGTAACTCTTCGTTGTCCCTATAAACGCGAATTCTTGCTCGGTGCATGAACTCATAGAGACAATCTGTAAATCCATTGCGAGTGTCAGGTCCTCGAAAGCTCAAAAATACGTCATAGTCGCCACCCGTTGCAGTCCTTGAGTTGTCCTCCTCGTTCACCATCTGATAACACAGATCGATGTTATCGCTAGCTTCATTTTCCGGCCCTGGGCTTGGATCATGTCTCCCAAGCAATCTCAATACGTACAGCGCAAGACGATTCCACATATCCAGCAATTTCAGAGCGTATGGGGCAAGACGATTCCACATATTGAGGTTGGAATGGGATGTGGTGCTTTCGAATCACAATCTAGTGCCCGATCTGTATTGAGGAGATCTATATAGATAGAGGCCCGATTAAGATGAGTAGCAACTTCCACTCTCTTTCTTTCCGCGTATGAGGTCAGAGACTGAAGCCCTCTTCAGCTTGTCGCTATTTACCTCTCTCTTTCCGCGAAAAGTCTGTTCCTTTTCCACGAACGTCCCTGCTTGTAATTATTGATCATCACGGGTCATGTCATCCTATGGTCAAAAATTGTGGGAAGTAAGCTAAGAAAATCCCCACTTCGACATGCGGAATCTCCGAGCGGATTGATGGAGCCGTGTGGGATCTGAACTTTTGTTTCCAATGTCCACCTTGCTTCAGTTCTGTTGCTTTTCTCGTCGCCTCATGTTCTATTTCCTTTCTTTTTTTCTTCGCGTTCAAGAAAATACGTTACATTACCCAAATGTAAATGGATCGGCAAGTTAAATGCATACGGAGGTACTAGCAAGTGAAACCATAATTCGCAACATTGTTTGGTAAATCTTCCTCACTATTTGGGATGGATGTACAAATATCGCTCTTCCTACATGTATCAAGTAAAGATTCTTTTACAATGATGGCGAGTATAGACCCCAAAGAACTTATCTAAACAGTTAGAATAAGAGATGTGAGCGAATTCTTTGGATAAAATAAAAATGTATATTTGAAAGCTTTCTCTACTCGTAAGATCTTTAAGATCTTTTCGCCCCATTATAACCCTTCCTTTTGTGGATTCCGGCGTCGCTCGTGAATTGCAGCTGGCATCTTCTCCCCAGTCTGATAACACAGACGTAAGTTACCGGGACGTATCTTTGCGGGCTCTTTTTTTGAGGAGATTTTCCCGACCCAGTCCGGAAACAGGGTTGACCCTGTTTATATTGGAACCTGTTTTGCATAAAAATTGCTGAATCTTTATATTAACCTTAGAGAAGCAAGTCTAGATGAGTTGTCTGCTGAAACAAAAAAGGCCGGACCAAGCACATCATTCGACCAAACTCGTTGGGAACATGTATAAAATTTGGACCCCCCTTGAAAAAACAACCAAGTATATAATTCGACCATCTCGCATCCCCAAATCCCACAAGATACATTAAGTTTCTCATATTCCAGTAATATACAAGCTAGCAATTTCGCCAATTAACTAGTTGTAGGACAATTTTTGGCTGATCACATATCAACCTTGTCCTTGATGCGCTCGATCTTCTTCTCCTTCTTTGGCCTTGCGTTCCACGTGCATGTGGTACAAAATCTCTGACAAAAACCTAAAATTCATATATAAAGAAAAATCAACAAGAATCCATACTCTAGAGACATGCAAAAGTTATGATTTAATAAAGTCTAAAGAATTGAGACGCTAGAGGAAAATCAACAACCCATCTTCATCTAAAACAAGACATCCACAACACGAGTGGAACTGTCCTCCCTTCTTTCAATCAGACTAAAGAATTGAGACGCTAGAGGAAAATCAACAACCCATCTTCATCTACAACAAGACATCCACAACACAAGTGGAACTTTCCTCGCTACTCCGAGTTTTTACCAAACCATCTTCGCCGGCTATCATCGAAATATCACCATCGTTCATCGATTCAACACTCGAACCATTGCTTCACAAAAATGCCCAAAACATGGATATAGAGAATGAGACGTAACACGAGTTCAATGCAAACATCACTGGAGATTCGGTAATATGCATAACAGAGACCCTCACTCACTCTCCTCACCAACGTTCATCATGAGGAGCACAATTCGAAGAACATGACAAGATAAAAGTTTAATAAAGTACTCGGCAAACCCACTATGAGTCTAGGCTTAATATACGATTACTCAATCGATTTCACACTCACACGAACCATAGCCAAATTAACCATAACCATTTTAAATCGACTCTCAGAGGCATTTTGTCAAACATGTGGTGGGCGACAGATGAAAGGAAACCACGGACGAGAACAGGGCTCAGAACCACATCAAAGTTCAACACAAGTCGGCAAGGAATGCTCAACATCGGCGAAGGACAGCATAAGAGAACCCAACACGCACACCCCAACTCAGTATGTCGTGCAAAACATGAGAAAAAAGCTCAAAAGCAAGGCACGTAAAAGGGATCAAATTCAGCAATACAGATAATATCATGGGGTAAGTAGAACTAATTAGCCGGCAGCTCACGACGAAGAGTAAAAATCGTGCTTACCGGCTCCCGCGCCGGCGCGGGGGACGGGGACTTGCCGAACAGCTCAGCGGGGAGGAGGACGCTGTCGACGGTGAAGATAGCGATGGGGGTAGAGTCGAGCACTGTGCTGGCCACTCGCTGATCTGGAGGACAGAGATGTTGTAGGGGATCTGCTTCACTGACTTGGTGTACGACGAGTCGAGCTTGGACCCGGGGGCGACGGCGCCGAAGCCCACCTTGCCGCCCTGGAGGTCGGTGATGTTGACGAAGCCGGTGTTGCCGGGGGCGTTCCCGGCTGCGGGTGTCGTGGGAGGAAGGCGACGGTGGGTGAGTGGAAGCAGCATCAGCGGCGCGGCGTTCGGATGGATCGGCGGAGGTGAGAGCTTGAGAGTAAAGATAGAAACTGAAAGTTAGAAACGAATTAGGGTTTTGCCTTAAAAACCAGTTCTCAAACCGGTTCCCGAACCGGTCCGGTCGATCCGGTTCCCGGGTGGGTATTCCCTCAGAACCGGTTCCCGGACCGGTTCAAACAGGATCTGAACTTTGGGAACCGGTTCCCGGACCGGTTTCAACCGGAACCGGTTCCCGACCCTGTTTTCCGGGTGGGCCGATCCGGGAACCGGGTTGACCCGGTCCGGTTGCACACCCCTAAACGTAAGTTACCGGGACGTATCTTTGCGGGGGCCTTGAGGAGATTTTCTACAGCGAGAGGTCCCCTCTCTTTCTTTTAACGTAAGGTCACAATCCTCGAAGTCCTTTCCAGCTTTGTCGCTATTGAGAACTCTCTTTTTCCGCATAACGTCCGCGAAATTTCACTGAAAAGTCCTTTTCAGCTTTGTCACCATTCAATTCTTTCTTTCGGAGTAGGGTCAGTCCTCACCAGTATTTAACCCGCTGTCCACCTAACATTAAATAGTCCAATTCCCTTCAAGTTTGACCTTATTAAAATGTCACATCACTGCGTCACGTCATCACAGTGAGAAAAAGCTAAATAACCCGGAATCATATTTTCCACTACTATTTTATTTAATAAGAAAAATAATAATAAAAAGAAATAATTTTAAAAAGTACATAAATAAAAAATGGTTTGACCTCTTTTAAGTCAATGAAATACTTATATACCTATGCTATTCCAGACCTAACAAATTTGTCCACGTCCATCGTCCGCATAGGACAATTTTGTTGCTTTCTTGTTGCCTCTCTTTTTCTTTTTCTTTTTCTTTTTGATCTCATCTATATAATTACGTCAAAGGGAATGTGTTAGATTCCCGATATATTTCACAGAAAATGGCTCGTGAAGGTAATGTATGGACATCGGTTAATCAAACATAACATTTAATTAAGTCATACTTATGTTGTTACAACCATAACCTGTGGCGTGTGCAAACATTGGATGCAAGCTTTATGCAGCAGTGTCCATTAAGATTCTTCTTGGCACTTCGCACACTTGCACGTGAAACCATAATCTGCAAGCAGTGCCTGCCTCCCTTCAAAGGGTAAATCCTCCTCTATGTATGAAATGACGACCTGCAAGATTTCAGGATTTCTCGCATCTCAATTATGCACATGCTCACTATAAGAGAATGAGCTGCATTGCTGTTCACCTAAACTGGTATAAATTCATCCAAGCATATGCTAACTAACCGGATTAAGCCACATGAAATTACCTCTTCTCCCTTCGAAATGGGCTTCAATGCCACTATCGTTGCTTGTCCGTCTCTATCCTGCAAAGGAGGCAACAATTAAATCACTTCTGCCGCATTTCACTTGCATTCTCCACCCACTCAGGTGTCCATGAAAAGGAATAGGTTCGATGTAGCATAGAACAGACGAGTTTTGAAGGCACTGAGTGAATCTCGTAAATTATTATCCAGCCCAGAATATGCAAGTTATGGGTAAAAGGCAACATTGTGTGAATCTCTACATTTGTTTCTACGACCTACAAAAGGAGTTGATCTTCAAGGATTATTGATAGGGATACATTAGGTTAATCATGTCGAAGGGCTATCTCAGTAAATATGAAAAACAATCAACTTGAAGCTCAAAAGATTCAAAATTTCAAACCATTTCAATAATTTAAAGATACACGAAGAATGCTAGAGATGCAAAGACTATTTCAAAGGATAGTGCACCAAACTACGATGGGGCACAGGCACTTATACATTGCCAATTATGCAGTTCGTCACAGCTTTGTAATCTGATTTTAAAATCAGCCTTTGCATCCCAGAGCGTTAGTAAAAGTTAATAACGTCACCATCACAAACTAAATGTGCACAGGGTTACTTATACGGTTATACCTCCTCTCTTTTGAAAGCTTTGGCGTTAGGATGGCAGGAATGATTCATGCAGCTCTGCAAGGGGAAAAATGCCGTGCCTGAAAGTATGAATTTAATTATTAGCAATAACACCTGTCATAAATAACTAAACATTACAGACCGCAGATCCAATGAAAATGGATTTGCTGAGTATATGTGAGGACAGTGCAATATAAAAACAAAAAATTTACTCCACATCATGATAAGCTTACGTCAGGACATAAAACAAAGGAGGACTGCATGCAACATTGTCAGAGTGGGAAAGCCTACTAATTCATATTCATATTCACGTTCTAAAGTTGCTTCTCAGGTAACTTATCCTATCCTGTCAGCTGAAATGCAGTCAGCAACTATGTGGTGTAACGTTTTTGTACAGTATGTTATAATTGTATGCTTTCTCTAGTCCCACAGCAAGCATGTCAAAGATCGGATGCCAGCCCATCAATAAATAAAAAGATTAAATGCTGAAGAGTTACACAGAAACGATGTGATCTAGCTTGGGCCTCGTCACATGTACTTCATTGGAAACACAAACCAGTAACGGTATGATTAGAACAGCAATCGGATTTAGTATGACAAGGGATTTTTCAAGCTACAAATACAACTATGTTTGTTGGTTAATCAAGTCTGTCCAGTTAAAGTTTCACATACCCTCACAACAAACTGCATACTCATCACCAAGGGCATCCAAATACGGTTCCGATACTTTCTTGGCTTCATCCTGCCAATAGAGACAACCGTAAATGCATAAACTTCCAAATTCTGTTACAGACGTCAAGCACAGAAATGTGCATCATATATACCTTCTCAGGAGATGGTAGATCATCAATATACAAGAAATAATCTTCCACAGGAGATGCTACAACCAGATCACTGAGACATACCAAAACCGAAAAGAAAATTCTTAAATGCCCATAGCAGGTTATCAATAGTAAAGCATTCATACAACACGTGTCATCAATATCAAGGAGACCCAACCAACTGTATCTTCTCATGTAAAGTAGAAATCTCATACCTTCTATTTCTATGTACTTCAATGCAAAAAGAAAATGGACAGAGAAAGGAGAATTTCACTTATAGATCTTGTTATGTGCATAGTCTACTCAGAAAGTAGGAAATACTCAACCCTTGATAAGTCAAAAACTTACAGATTATTCAGCTCAAACATCCCAATGATATGCCCATAAATGTCAAGTGAGAATACTTTGTAGAGTCAAGGAATTGAACCTCACATACATACCAAGCCAAAAAAGAAAGATAACTGACAATCAGCAGACCGTAAGGGTTCTTAAAAAGGATACATGGTTCACATTCTTTGTCAAAGATAGCCGCCTTCAGGAGTTGCAATGACTGAAAAAAGAAAAAAAGGGATTATCAGGAAAGTGACTATAGATGCAGAGATCACTGACATGCAAAGTGATAAAAAGAGAAAAGAACAGAATTTCATCCTTTTCAAAAATTAACGATTTGAATTTCTCTAGGAAAATGGTAGAAGGTATCGAGTGGCAACTTTTTCGAATGAGTAAATGGGAATGACCACTGATCCCCATTTACAATACACCTGAACTTCCGAAAGATGTTTGACAATGGTGGTGATCTTAGACAGATCAAAACAATCCAAAGACTAAAAAAGGCATCAGTTAGGATGATCAAGCGGTTGAAATTTTTATTTTTTAAATAAGCAAAAAGAAATTCACTAATAGGCGCCCAAGGGGTGCCAATCCATTTACAAAAAGATGTTGGGAGTAGTTGGCGATAAGTCTATTTCACCTTGCCACATAACTAATACTATTAGCAAATTAAGCATGGAAAGGTAAAGAAGAATAACTAAAGAGTGGAATGCAACCAACAAAATAAAAGCAAGCATCACGAACGAACACTGCTTCAGGAGCAGACTCATAAGAAGCAGAATGATCATTTATTTAGATACCAAGATTTAAATGCCTAATTACAAACCAGCACGAGACTTTCAAATCTGCAAGCAGTCACAAAATGGAGGTTCCCATTCATAATTTAACTATCATTTTTTTGGTATACCATTACAGAAAACTGGAGTATTTTATCCAGTCCAAATCTTTCTTTCCAATATCAAATCTCCATTCAGTCACAAAATGGAGGTTCACATTTATAATTTAACTATCACACAGCAAACAACTAAAGCAAGATTGGCTAAAATACCCTATATAATCCTCTTAAGATGCAACATCTAGAAGAAATTTCTTTACCTTAAAGGCAAGCTCTTTAATTTCCATCCTAAATGCAGCTTCATCAGAAGGATCAACATCCTCTGGCAATGCTATGCATTCCCACCACCTGAATGCAATTATTGGTCATGAGTAAGTTCGCCTGTTTGACAAATAAGTCTTGAATAGGTAAAACGCGACAGAAAAATTACCTTCTCTTGTGACTAACTGATATTGGCTTCCATGCTTCTAAAAGTAAGGGCATATGAAATTTTTCCATAACATGGGCCCTATCTTTCATATAACTACTCAGAAAATTTGCTTTTGACTTCCTATACCTTAATATAGTATATGCAATTGCCTGAAAGATGACAACCAATGTATTAGCTATCCACACCAGATTTATTGAACTGTGCAGTCGAGATCTGCACATGAAAATTGAGGTATATCTATAACCTTGTTACAAAGCAACGACATAAAATTTGCTTTGTGCACTGTATACTCACTACCAACTGAGAACCTAAACAGTTTAATTACATGATTATATTCTATGATCCACTTGTTCTGTGATAATAAAGCATGACAATATAATAATTCAAGCATACAACAACAACCACCTGGCATTTTTTCACCAGGTGGGTCACCTAGATAGACATACGAGTTGACCATGCGAAACTAAAATTAGGCTGATGTAACAAAAAGTATATTTCCCCTCAGCACAACAGTCTTATAACAAGACCTCAAATAAAGCATAACATAGGAAATTCAATACCTCACTTAGCTGCCTACATTCCCCAATCAGGAAGGGCAACTAGACAAGATGGTACATAATGAATTGTTAACATCAATAGTCAATATCATCGTTTTTGGCAGTCTATATAGTTCAAGCAAGATCATCCACCCAATTCCCCCTTTACCAATCCCTAACAGGACAAGTAGTTGAGTGACACACTTCTCATAGGTGTGATCATAGTCAATCTCAAAAATGTGCCCAATCTTAAGATATGAGTAAGTGTCCAAGAAAAACCTGCAGCAAGAAGTTTCTTTGCTAGAAGAACAAATTCATTTTCAATCACCAGAAAATGATACAAAAAATAGGGTTTGGAAATGAGACGTAGGAAGAAGAGTAAGAAACATGGAAACAGCTTAGAGAAGAAGCATACTTTGGCTGCAAGAATGAAAATATCATTTGTTTCTGCAGTGAAAAGAAAAAATGAAGAAGAAGGATCAATAGAAATGGACAACAAATTAGGGAAAAAAAATGAAACCTATCAACAATACAGATTAAGAGCTTTACCATTAGCATGTTTTATGAATTGGAGAAGAGCCTTTGTGGAAAACGCTTCTGACTTCTCCCCAGTGCACAGTAAAGAATGAAATGAATTCCAGTCAGCATCTGCACACACTTTGCTAAAGAGGATTGCCAACATTACTAAATGAACTAATCCACAGAGTAGCTCCACAAAGAAACATACTTACAGCAAGCTTTACACGCGGCATAAGAAAATAAAAAATCAGAATATGTGACTCAAAAACATAATGGCAATACTGCTAATGCACATCAGAACTCAGTTGTTAAATTCAATTTCCAGATTTGCAATTCAAAACTTTTGGTGCCATGAAATTAACAAATTACCATCAAAATCAAAAACAAATGTTAACATCAAGAAGATTGCTTTCTGTACTCATGCTTTTGGTCCTTTTCATACTCATACAACTTCCTTCTAAGCAGGAAAATACTGAAAGACCCAAATCTCAGGGCAAAAAGTATGTCAAAGACCCGCACCTGCAATAGTAAGCTTCTTGACATCCCCCAGAACATGGAATAACCAATGGCGAGGAAAAAATTTTTGAGTATGGCAATACTTTTTCACCATTCATCAATGATTCAACAATTTCCTTGGGCAGAGGAACTTTTGCTCTCTTGCTTCCTGAAGCACATCCACGAGAGTCGTCATAACTTTTCTCATCCGTGACGTCATCCCCATCAGATGAGTCAGATGCACCATGCTCATTTGAAACATCGGAGCATGAACCGGTGTCACATCCATGGCTTGAAGAGAGACCTAAATCTTGAAAAAACAATCTTCTTCCAATTTGAAGTTCTAATGTCCCAATAAAGCGAAAGCAGAAACTACATACTAGACAATCAATCTGCAATAACAAAAGAAAAGGAAGCGTTAGCCTGTACATGACCAAAGGTCCTAACAAGTGCTTATTGGGATTTCATGCCAGCGAAACCTTATTTGAGGGATGCTGACATCCGAAAAGCATTTGATCCCTTAAGAGAAGCTCCCCTTCTTTAAAATCCACATCAGCATATGCACCTGGAAAATAATAATCCAACAGATGCTCGATGTTAGAAAGGCAGACTGTAGAAGCACTGTGCAAGAGCACCTTCATCGCATTAACTACACCAAAAACCAAAAACAATTTAATTTAACTGTGCATTAAATTTTTTAAACTTAAGCTAATTTCATCTTATCAGAAACTGCATAATTACAATGGAGAAACAACACAATGTAAAGTGATAGCAAGTGGCACTGCACACAGGTTATCATATAGTAAATTACACGCCTAGAATGGACACTCGTAATTAGGCCGAAAAATGAATATACTTTCTCTCATGACTACCGGAAACAAAACGGTACACAGAGATTCTTCCTTTATCACCCTCATCATGCATAAGGAAGCATCTTGCATATATTGGTGTATGCTTTAAGTAAAGTATGCAGCTTTCAGGTCAATATCATTTGTTTTTGCACAATTCATGTCTTTCCATTGGCACTCATGCACTGGCAAATTCCTCCAGAGGACTATAGATGAAAATGGAAACATGTCGCCAACAACACAACTAATTTTACAACAGCAACTCGCCATCCTCAGGAATAGCAACTACCTCTAACAATTCAAAGCCGTGAAGTGACCCCGCACCAAAACAAGAGACAACAGTCAAATTCGAGAATTCAGCCAGGTAGTAGCGCAATGCCGAGCATAAGAAACTCATTTAAAAAAAAAAAAAAAAAACGACTTGTCGAGCAGGAGACCGGTCTTACCTTTCCCGAATTCGCCATCTTGTCTCACCTTGAGGTGATAGCCCTCCCGCGAGGCCAAAAGCTGGTCAAAGTAATCCTGAACGGACAACATTTCAGGCAGCCATCGAAACCGAAACGGCGGGAGAAAAAAAGCAGAGGGAAAAAATGCGAAATCTGCTCGACCCTATCGCCGTCACACTCGATACTCTCGAGTCTCCACCGAGCATCCCGCCCCGCGACGCGAAAAAACACGGCGCGGTCGCATCGCGAAGATGCGAATGCGAAGGGACGCGAAAAGCAGACTCGTTCCTTCTATTCTACGCCTGCAACAACTTGCTCGTTCGAAAAAAAAAAAAAGGATCGATTGAAGGAGCAGCAGAGTTACCTGGATTTCGCGAGGAGGAGGGGGTTGGAGGAGGGCGGCGATTTCAGGGGCGCACTTCTCGTCGATCGGGCAGACGACTTCCATTTGGGAATTTGCTTCTCCTGCTCGAGCTCGAGAACGCTCTGCGGATTTCTCCGGCCAAGGCAGCGACGACGAACCCTCGATCCCGAGTTATATTTGTCCGCGCTTCTCCTGCTGTTCTTGGGTTCTCGGTGGCGGCGCGGTGCTACTTGGCGTCCATACACGTACTTCAGAAAAAAAAAAAAAAAAAAACTTTAAAGTAGCCACTTCACAGCTAATTTTAGCCTAAAAATGTCACGTGGACAATCAGCATTAACTAAATAAATTTATGCGAAAATGACGTCAAAATGTGATTTTAACTTATGAATATTTGGAAACTTCTCCAAAATTTATGAGGGACTTGCTTGTTGGATGAAATTTCATAGAGCATGTGGATCGCTCACAAGTAAAATGAAAAGCATAAATGTAGAATTAGCACATCCTATTTTTCCTATGTAAACTACGGTTTTAACCTCGTAGTTAGAATCAGAAATTACGTTGTTGGCAAGTAAACGCCAAATTTAAAAAATAATAATAATTGCATCGGACGCTATAAAAAAGTTCTTCTGCACTATTCATTCTAACCATCATTAATGCGTTTCGCGTTTCATTATACGATTTCTGTAGAAGTAAAGGAGCAAATTAGTCCTGACCAATTTCAAGTAAACTCATCATTCACCAACTACTCTCTAATGAGAATATAAAATGCTCTCAGTTTAATACATGACCACTTCTTCTGTTCAAATGTGCCTAATCATAAACAATTCATTCCACAACGTGATTAAAATAAAGGTAATTATACAACGTATCACGGTTGCGGTCCAAGACCACCCAATTTGCACAAGCGAATCATCCAAATAACCAAAATCGCTCATACATCTGACGTAGCCCATAATCCTCCTTGAAAGTCATCAATACTGTTTCAAACCTAAATAATACATATGTATTGCGTTTCTAGAAAGTGAGGATATCGACTTCAAGACGGACTTAACCATTAATTGCGACACTGGAACCTACGAAACATTAAAAATTTAAGGAAAAAAGAATCTTAGAACACACAAGATATATGCCAAAAAAAGCTTTATGGGGTATCTTGCTCTACAGCTCGCAAAATGTTGATATTTTCAAGGGTACTAGTACAACATAAACTTAAAAACTCGTCTATGAAACTAATGCGACATGAATTGCAAACAGCAAATCTCGTGATCCAACGAAGTTGACTAAAATTAATAGTGAGCCAAGGCGACGACCCACTTATCATCGGAAAACCAGCAACAGCTGGTGAATATCGGAACTCCCCAAGAACTGAGCTGGAAGATTATCTGACCGAATAATAAACAGGATGACATAAATATACAATCGCTTTCGCGGCTTTTATGAGTTACTACTAAATGCTTCCGAAGAACTGCTCCACAGATGGGGAAGTGAACACGTTGGAGGCTGTCTTTTCAGGTTTGATGGGGGTCACGTGAAGTTGGTACTTGATGAATCTCTGCAAACAAATGCGTCATTGCATGTATATACTCGTTGTGTGATGACATCATGAAGGCTGATAGTACCCATTGAGCAAGAAGAGAAAGCAAAAACTTTACCGCTAACTGAGAGATGACTTCAGGGTTTGTGTCAATGTGCCAGTCTGGTTCCAGCTGCCGAACAAAAGAGGAACGCCCGTTCTCTGTGCTACAGAAAAGAACCTGCACATGAATTTCCCAAAAATCACGTGTGCATTCAAAGTGAAAAATACATAGCAGATAATATGAATCGGTGATTTTGCAAGTCTAATTCAGGCCATTAAAGGATGCTGGAGATCCTGAAGTCCTTAAGAAATAAGTGAGACAGAACTATCATTCATCCAACTCATCAAGCATACAATTAACACACTATTCGACTTTCGATTGTTGATTGCTCTCTTCAGCACCTAAACACCTGCATGCCCCATTTAATTCCACTACTTTCTATCATTAATCTCAACAACAATCCACTACATAATTCTATGACCTTCCTCAAACGGGAATTGGTTCCTAACTGCAAAGACTCTGCACCTACCCTTAAAGGAAGGACTGCATCATGCCTAGAAACAACTTTTTTTCAACAATTTCTACGAAGCAAAGAAACCACTGTAATTTTCTTCCGAGGCTTACGCAAATGAACCCAACTGATGTTTACATATTACACAATTACTCTCAACAGGTCCAGACCTTCTGAGCCCCTTGCTTACACTACATATCAATTCAACTGAGGCAAATCATATAGGCTTTACTATTGCCCAATCATACAGTACAGCTTTATCTTTATCAACATATTCTTCAGCTTCAACGCGTTAGGAGTAATGAGTCAGTTGTGCTGCTACATCGAATGTGCATTTGGCTATGATGAGGATCACAAGGAAACAGAATTATATTCTCATGGAGTAGCATCTGGTGATAGACTGGTAACAGTGCTCATAATATAGATTAACTATGAAAATAAATGCCATGAAGAAGTCCCCTCCAGCCCAGAATCCAATCGAATTAAAGAAAGAAGAAAAGCTTGGGATAGACAATCATGCAGAAGGAAAAAATTATTAGCATATCACACATGCAACAATACAGAGGCCAGCTTAGGTTCATATCAGGTACTTGTGTACCTTCTCCCTGATCAGACCACCTGAAGTAAACACTCCAGCATATTCCAAGGCCTGAAGAATTTTTTTCTGCACATATGAATCAAACAACTTCAACAGGTAGCACAACTGGCTGAAATAACACAAATTGAGGAAATTGCCCCAGCAATACAATTGCTATCATAAGAAACAGAATGACACAAAATGAAGTATGATTAAGAAAATATATGATGCCAATACAACATGATCAAAATAACAGAACCATGGCATGCTAACAGCATTTCTACATGAACAAATCTGAAGCTATAGCTAGATTATAACGAGAATGAACAAGGTCCCAAAACCAGAAGTAACTACAGCAAAATAGTCCACACAAAACAAGCACATTGTGTGCAAACATAGCGGTTTGGTAAAATCATTAGTGCAACAACCATACACTGCTTACTAGGAATATTCTAGCAATGGTACTGGCATTCACAGTGCAAGAATGAGAAAATGCTCAAGCAGAATATGAAGAATTCTCGATAGTGTTGTCCAAACAGATTCCTTTCAGTATTTTGCAAATACCTCACTCTCGTCATCAAGAACTCTTTCCATGAGATAAAGATCACAAAATTTGGTGATCTCCAAAAGTACTTCCAACACAGAGGATCTTACGGTTACTTGTTTCTGCAAAAAGAAGTACAAAATCAGGCAATACTCATGCAAAACAAATGTGAAAGTGTAATGGGACCCCACAAAGGATTCTATTACCTGAAGCTCCTCAGGACTACTTTCCTCAAGAACAACTCCGAGCAAACGACATGTGACCTGAAGAAATAGCTTAAGCATCAATGCATGACTTGATGAGGGAAACAGAAGTAAAAAACCTTGGTGCTTATCAAAAGCTAAAGAAGATAATCGTTTCCACTACATTGACATGCAAAGAAAAGCATAAATTTTTAATCCAGAACGAAGATCAACAACCTCAATTATCCAAGACAGGAATCAATATGAAACATGAATTAATGACAAGGATCAGACAGTAACTACAACCATGATCAAAGAAGAAAAGAAAAGGTTTTAGACCCAAAGAGACAGTTATGGTACAGCCATCTGTACAATACCATGAATGATAATCCATATAGAAGATATTGCACTTCATGGCACAATATTTGCAAAGTACTAAAGACAAAAAAGGTTACACTAATTACCTTTCGGCCTTCACTCAATTTTTGCCTCACTATCTGCCCCAATGTTGGCTGAAAATGAACAGGGAATGACATCAAAGCTAGAATGAGTAAATTGAAACACAAGATAAATCACAAAGATGCAAGTTAACACTTACCTTCACAGGCTGGAAAAACTCATCAACGACATTTTGTGCCCTTAAATCCTCTGAAGTTGAACAAACTCCAGAAGACGTTGAGGCTGTATTTGTTTGAGGAGGTAGACCCAAACTGGTAGGTGAAGCAGCTTGTCTTTTTTGTATCCGTCTTTGAGGATCTCTAGGTGTCCTCAATAACCTCCATGTAAAAACAACGGCAACAGCAAACCCAGCAATTGCCCCAAGCGAGCGCGAATTCTAAATCCAAAAGGATCAGGGTGCAGTGTGAGAATTAGGCATCAGTGTGGGCATCACACATATCATGCTGTCAGACAATGAGATTTACTAATCTAAGATAAGTGATCAGAGAAAGACTAAAGACCTTGACAGAACCTTGTAGCTCCCAGACATTTTTCCTATGAGCATATTTTAGGAACCATATTATCTACATCATTTTATATCATTAAGATATCTGCAGATACTCCTGTAGGAATGATTAAACTAGATGGTGTTTGGCATAGCTGTGGGCAGCAATTACATCTTGTAAAAGCGGCAATGCTCCTCCAATAAGGTATTTGGCAAACATTTAGAAGCTGAAACACCCCAAAACCGAAGCATCTTGTAGGAGAATTTAACAAGTGCCATGAATATAGAGTCGTATTATCAAACACATTAAATTATTGTAATCACAGCTCATCACACAGCTACACCAATACCTAATGACCACTTGAACATCAAAGAAGCCAAAAATGTTCTACATTTTTCCTGACCATAAAAATCAATACCATTAGGGTGCGTTTGGTCTAGGCACAAGGCACGCAGGTTTAGTGAATTTTTGCCACTCACCACTTCCTTCCTCTTCCTCCATATTGTTCCTTACCCTCCATTATCATACCATTCCATCCATCAGCACTACCGAATTTGTTGTCACCACCTTCATCCCTCCAAAATTACCACCACTGTCATTCCTCCTCCACCATCCCCCCTCACCACCAAATCATCTATAGTGTAGCCCCTCCTACATTTAATTCTGAATCCACTTTCACTTTGGATAGTACATTACAGTGTAGCTGAAGGGCATTTTAGCATAGACCATCAGAATTATAAGGAGAATACATAAAGGCTTCCTAGAAAACTACTAAAGAACAGTCTTGTGCTTTCCTATGGATGCAGGTACTGTTAGGATGGGGAAGCCCAGCGTGTCAGAAAGGTAGCAGATTCTGGAAGAATTAACAGAAAGCTAAAGGCATGACACCATCAAAGGACTTGGTGATGAAGCTAGTTAACTAAGACGAATAAGATATATGATCTGGGTAAGGGCCTGAAGGCAGATATACCAAACGTGATTAGAAGGTTTTAACTTTTTGAAAAAGACATGAAAGTTAGCATTGCCGAGTAGTTAAAAGCTAAATTTCTTGAAGACGAGTCAGTCCCACAAATTGGCTCAAAATGACGAGAAGTGGCAAGCGGACAGATACGAAGTAAGTAATCCCTCACTGATCGGACTCCAACCCGCAGTCAATGGAACATCATTCAGCAGCAAAACCAAGCCTTAACTTTTAGCAGCCGCAATTATACCCAGAAGTATCATAAAGAGGTGGCATTAGTCCCAAAACCCTCTACAAGGACCATCAAAACACGACCTTCCCCCGACCAAACATAAGCGAACCCAAACAAGCACCAACCTTTGCGACCAAATCATATGGAAATCGCAATCAAAAGAGTACAAACAAAAGAAAAAAAGAAAGAATCAATCACACGAGCCAAAGGCAGCAATTCGATGCGATATAAGAGCAACGAATGGATCACAAAATCCTCTATCCCCTGGCAAAAGAAGCGACGGAGACAAAGAGGAATCCGACGACGCACCACGTTGTTGAGCGAGATCGAGAAGATGTTGGAGAACTTGACGGTGAGGTAAGCCCCGAACCTCCTGATCAGCTGGACCAGCTCGTCCTTCGAGGTCTCCGCCATGGCCTTTCCCACCGAAATCGGCCGTCAAAACCCGCCGCCGGCCTTTCCGCGGAGAGAGACTTTTCCGGCCCGCCGGCGACCGAAACCCGCGTGGAGAGATAGAGAGAGAGAGAGAGAGAGACGGCGAGGCTGGCTCGATGCTTCGCGTCAATGGTGGAACCTCACGAGCAGGGAGACTTCTGATGCGATCTGCTCGCTTTTAATTTTTTTTCTTCTTTCTTTTCCTTTTTTTTTTTCCTTGTCAGTCTAGGGATTTTACTTTTCAGTTCGGGGTACCAATCCATCGGGACAAGTCCGAACCCGAACCCGAAACCGAACCCGGTTTGTCTTGACGGGTTCCTTGTTGGGCCGGATTCGGGTCATCGGATGGGGATGAGGTTGGGCCCCCGGCCTAGCATAGAGAGTAAACGGTCCAGGTCAAAGAAGACCAACCAGCTGGGCTCTTACAGAGACTCAGTAAATTCTGATCTTTTTACCTTCTTTTATCTCTTGCTTGTTCTTTGAATTTAGGGATAATTATATAAATGGTTCCTGAATTTGATCCAATATGCGATGTCATCCCTAAAATTTTGATTTATTTAATATGATCCATGAATTCGTAATTTATTCAATATGATCTCTGAGCTTTGAATACATATTCAATACAACCCATGAATTAAATTGTATGAAAATGTCTAGTATTGTCCCTCTAAAACTACAATGTTCGAGTTAGCAAAGACAGTGAAAATTCGGGTGCCGCATTTCACAGTTCCTCTCTCACACCTGTTTCTCTGTAGTCTTCGGTCATTGGACGCACATGCCAAAACCAAAACAGCCTTTGAAATTCAATGGCCCATCCGAGACAAGAATGTCAGTCACCGTGAGCGACAGACGAAGACGTAAGAAAAAGACATGGACGGGTGTGCAGGGTGGGGAAGAAAAAGGACTCTTTTCGCTCAGTCCACAGCCTGAGGAAGCGATGGTGGGTCTGCAGTTGCCGGTGCATCTTCGACTACCGGTAGTTCGGTCACGTCGTCAAGCGGTGCCGGATCGAACAGCGCCCTCTCGATCTTGCCGTGTCCCCCATGCCCGTTCAGCAGCACCTCTCTCTCCAGGTGAAAGCAGTAGGTCTCGAACACCCTCGAGCTCACCACCACCCCAAAGTCCAGGAGGAAAAGCAGCTCCATCTCGAGCCTGTTCAGCTCCGCGTTGCTCACCCCGCCGACTTTCGCGTAGAAGGCGTTGTTGTAGTGCCTGCGCGAATTCGCCAGAGCCAAGTGATGCGGAGATATGGCATTCTCTAGACAAAGATAACGATGCATGTACGGATAATCTGCTCCGGAGCCAGAAAGGTTGGATTTCTGTCTAGAATTGTGAGCAACTATGGATCAAAAGCTAGAAAGGTCCTACACCGACAGGATTCTGCCGGCCGTGACCTATAGAAATAGAGGAGTTCCTACATAAGTAAGATGGGTTTGCTTTCACCGTCTTTCTTTTTCCGGCCGAGGAACTAATGTGATCTCAAGAATGCATAATTTTTCGGCCTTAGATTTGACAGAAAGGCTTAGCGAATGTCAACTGCTACTTTTCTCGGATCTCCTGGAAATTCTTTTGAGTCTCTGTCGTTCTATCACAAAATAATAGAGCCTAATCTTGAGCTGTTCCAGGACATGGACCTTCAATCGGCTTTCTTTTGGATAAGGAGACGGTCTCAGGCTCTTATAAACTTCCAAACCATCCATAGTCACATATTTAGAAATCTGACCATTCAGTCTATACTCAAACATTCTTTGAATTAATCAGCTCGATTAACTCAGAACTTCGGGATGTCAATCACTCAATCAAGTAAAGGCGCTGAGTTAACAAAAGATGTAAGCACGCACATGAATTTTGGAGGCGCACTTACTCATCATCCAGCATCTTGGAGGCGACCATGACGCTCGTGACGAGCAACCTGTGCACATTCAGCGACACCACGAGCGAGTCCGGGTGCTTATGCACCAACCTGTCGATGTACACATATCCCACCACGAAGCAGGACGGGCTACAGCCCGTGTACTTGTATATCCTCTCCAGGTACTTGGGTACGCTTATGTTTGGCGGCCTCACGCCATGGAATCCGTTCAAGCTCTTCCCAAGCATTGCCGACCCGTGGCCGCCAAGCCCATTCAGCTGCCGGCTGAGGCTCTCCAGGAGCCGGTCGTTCCGAGCCACTAGCCTCTCTAGCACGAAAGACAGCACGGTCAGAACCCGAGGGAGGGTGGCCTCTACTTGGCTCGGCTCAGGCCGGGGTTCCAAGCCGGCGCAGTCGCCGGCGGCTAACATTTAGATGCCATCCTGATGGAGGCTCTGGCTCGGCAGAGGAAGGAGAGTTTAAAGGAGACTCGATTGGGTGGCCAAGAATGAGTGTTACGAGTGCGATACGCGTGTTATCCTGGGGAACAGACTGTAGGTGGCTCACATGAAGTGGGATTTCGACACGTGTACAGCCGTTTTGGCTGCGGCTGATGCTTCCCGTACGGGAAGAATTTAAGGAAGCTCAGTCGTACTTCATTGAAAGGAACTAAACGCTACGCGAGTAACCTTCTGAATTATGCGTCAATTTTGCTTTACTGCATTCCACGCGCCATTAAAGGGATGGCTATAACTTGATAAGGTCCAACTGATAACCCCATAACCTATCGATCAATTGAAAGAGATAAGTCGTCAAATGAACTGAAATCTCTGTTTCATGCGGTGATCAAGACAGTCTCTTTGATCAAGCTCGAAAGAATTTTAATCTCGGTGCAAAATTGGAGAGCGGAAAAGAATTGTCAACGTTGATTGTTCGGCCAAAATATGGTGAGTTTAACAATGACGAACCTTAATATATCTAGTGAATGCGCGAAATTTTTATCTATACACTGTGGTCACTGGACGAGAGTAATTTGTCTTCCTCATTTCCTATTTCGATCGTGGATAGCTGAATACCCGACTTGGAATTCATTTTATTCCACTCATTCTCGACACGAAAGAAAGCCCACTGAAACCGGCGAAGCATCTCCAAGGCAGTGATGGTGAAAAGCGTGAGGTAATTATGGCGGAGATGGGCAGACAATTTGTACGTCCAAGTGCAACGCAGGATCAGATTGCTGCCTATCACCCAAACATAAACCTGCAATGTCATAAGCTTAATTAGTTGGAAGGCACTTTCTAACGGTCCTGCGAATGCAGCGATCACAAAAAACAAAGCAAGATGCATAATTTGGCAGAGCTAGTGAGTCAAATTAATAAGCTTCACGACAAGCATCGGCAAGGTATTTTGAGCAAAACAACCTGAAGCATCACTATAGTGCTTACCCATTTTCGTCCATGCAGAAGCGACGATATTGTACTTGGTTTGCTGAACTTGAAAATCCGAGTGAAGCAACTGCCAGAAAGAAAATCAAAAAATTACATTTTGCAAGTGAGAGAAATTACTGAATTTCCAAACTTCATCAACGCTGGACATAGGTCCAACACAATCATAAAGAGGCTATGAGGTTAATAATCAGCGAGTCCTATGGTAACCAGTAATATCACAAGCACGACTTCCTTTCAAGAACAAACTTTATACTCATCAAAGGCAGATTATTCTCACAATAAAAGCTTAAGCTATGGCATTCAAAATGTAAGACAATGTTGTATTAACTAGGGTGACATACCTCAAATCCCAATCTCGGGTCACGTCCCAATAAAATGAATACAAAGAATTCAAGACACTTGAGAGAAGCCAGAGAGGCCGGTAAAAACTTATCCACTTTTCCGGGAATACATGATATTTAAGGGCTGAGAGAAAAATCACCGGCACTGCTGTTGAATATTTCAAAGCTGAAAAAAAAAAAAAACACAAAGGCCATTAGATAAAATAGTTGACAAGGACAAAAGTGGATCATATCCATGGAGACAATAGATGTCTTAAGACCGTTGAATTGGACCAAAACCAGGTAAAAGGAGATGGAGGAGGAGGAGAAAAAAGAAAAGCCCAGGGGGGCAGGGGGTGTGGGGTAGCAGAGAGTAGGAGATGTGTTGAATAGATCTTCGATATCCCTAGCTACACTCATGTCTTCCTCAGGTAAATACAAGAAAATCTTAGTCCTTGGAAATGCCATGACAGGATAAATACAAAGTTTCCAATTGAAGGCAGTTGGAAAGGAAAAAGCCTTGCAATAATTATCACATCTTTCACACCAATTTTGCAAGTCCTTAGAAGTCTAGGAGGTAACTGTAAAGCCTGAGACATTTCATGTTTCCACAGAGTGAGCTGGGAAGTAAGTATAAAGACAATAATCAACCACCCAAGACTTCATGTTGAACAAGCAGTTCTACAAATTGGGATGCTGCACTGCACGAGAATGGCCAACATATGCAAAACAAAAATTGCTTTCTGTCCCATCAGTTAAAAAATGAGCATAATCTAAACATCAGTCGGCCTGGACCCAAGATGAAATTTCCTCTATGCATACTAAAGATGCTGTGGTTGACACTTAGAAATCCAACTCAAGTCATATTATCAGACAGCAGCCAGAAGAATATTTGATTCATGTGACAAGAGGACTGGATATCCACAAGGCAGTCAAACATTCCAGATCTAAAGTACCCATTCAGCACATGTGATTGTAATATGAGTAAATCAAGCTAAGGAAATTTTCTCCTCTGAGACATGAAGTTAAATTCATTTGTTAACTGAGATTATTGTAACATTGGATGCTTGATAATGGACCTTCTCCAGCAAATGAAATGATCTAGAAGAAGCTGAACAGAGTACAAAGATATATGAGACTGTAAGAGTGAAAAGGATCCAGACCATAGTTTACTTAATACAAACACCATGAAGGATAGATAAAATAAGTGATTAACACACATTGGGGCTCAAAAAAATTGCAAATGCCAAGTGACACGATTATGTTAATAGATGGCCAATTATCAATTTGATGAACTTCATCATATATATGAAAAGCCTGGAGATGCTACCATTCAAAAGAGTGTTTCTTTCTCCAGTATCCTTGTACTGCCGGAGGCATTGGAACAAACGAAAAAGGTATGGCAACACTAAAACAATAGGAATCGCAACAGAGTGGCTTCCACAGACAGAATCAGCTTCAAACCAAGCAATAGTGGCGACCTGCAAGAGTTTCACAGATTTGTATTAATTAGACCTCACATAAGCTCCACAAAACATTCTCAGTAGAGAAATGACTCTACTCTGTGCTTGCACACAAACATTCCACATCACATCCCCAAAGATTAAGCTATTTGACCCTGAACGGGAAGTGCTAAGTTACTGAGAATAAGCCTCCGACCAGCCACACTAGTGATCCAGGCATACAGTCAAGTATCTACCAGAAAAGCTTATTATTTTCTTTTTGACTACTAAAATTCAGCGTATGCCTACCATTACAACATTTTCAAAAGTATGTCCCTCATCATCTTCATTAGTTGAGTCCTCCGAGAGTTACTTATTTAAACATTTAATCTAAACAGCAATACCATACCATCCACTATAACTTTGGGCACAACACCCCAAAGCGACAATGACCTACTGACCTGTCGATGGACCATCCGACATACTGAGCGCTCCAAATCTGAGAAAACCTGCAGATTACAAGGTGACAAGTGGATAAATAGAAAATATATATATATATCTGAACAATGAACAGTCTGTTTCCGGTTTCTAACAACCATGCAAGGAACCTTGCTAGTACTAGTGAAATATAAGCCTAATGTGATTAGTACCTTGGACATGGAGGTCAGAATATCAGCCAAAAAGAAGTCGGAGAAGCTTATTGCCTGTACATGAAAGATGATGATCAGGGCACAAATAATAGACTAGAAACTATGAGTCTGCATAATCTACCCTTGAAAACCAGTTGAGTCATGGAAACACATAGATTTTAAGGATCAAACAAGTCAGTGCACTTTTTTTATCCTGGCTAAAATCCTTTTTACATAGCTAGCTTACAAACAAGTCAGTCTTTCTTTTTTCCCCGGCAGAGTTCCAACCCAAAAAATAAAACCTGGAAAGCATAGATTTTAAGGGAAAAAGGAAGATGACTTGCCTAGGGCTGCTATACCAGGCCTTAGGTAAACTCTCAAAAGGACGATTCCTTCCTTCTCGTGCCTTGACAAGAAAATCTACGTCTAGCATATTCTAACACACTCGAGGACTTATTGCTGGGTGCCATGCCCAGAAACTAGAATAGGTGCAGAAGCAGCAAAATTTAGTGCAGCAAGGATTTAATGGTGATACATCACAATGTACATAATAAAGCAATCACAATGTGTATCAAGAAGTTTAACACTTCAACAAGTGGCTTACACTATGCAGATTTCGCAAGGCTCAAAACACATTGGTCATCTTTTAACACCTACAGACATGCGCCACAAATGTCAATCTGATCTCATACTTTCCATGAAAAATGTCCATGATGTCATCACCCCATAAAAAAGGTTTGGAACAAGAGAAATAAAAAACAGGATAAGCAATATATGTAACAAAACCACATCAAATTAAGTTCAACAACCAAGCCAAAGAGACTCAACAAGTCAAAGCAACCCATATCAAGCAATACTAGACAGCCTTTCAAATCATCTGAGAGAGAGGGGAAGAGAGGGAGAGGGAGAGGGAAAGTACATGTTGATGCTAATTTTAGGTTAATTTCATATTATCTTAGGAGTATATTTTACAATAATCCAAGAATGAAAAATAAGCTAACAGAAGAGCCCAAACTTGCCTGAAGTGGAAAAACTATCCTCCAAAGAGTCCTTAACAAGTAGAAGCGAGATGACAAATAGAAAATATCAAAAGGAAATATCAACACCATTGCAACAGCAGCATACAGAAGAACCTGCAATAAAAAGCATCAGAAAGTTTGAGCATACTTCCTGCTTGTGTGAAACTCATTTAGTTACTTTAAGACGGAAAAAAATTCGGCTATCCCAAAACTCATTGATGTACTTTAAGGTGTAAAAAAATTCAGTTGTCCCAAAAGCATTTTCTTACAAAGTAGTGAGTAGATATTGAGACATATAAATTCAATCCTTTGCTAGAGACCTATCATCCAACATCTGGTCATTATGACGATAAATACCGCAAGAACCGATAAGAGAGATATAAAGCATAACCTAAGGGCATCAAAGGCCACAGGGAGAAAACCATCTAGCTTAAAAATTTCTTTGTGAATTAAGCACAGTTGTAGGTATATATAAATACATTTGTGAAACATTGTTCACAATTTGCTTAGGCAGAGCGGTTGCTTATAATACATGCAAAAAAAAACTTTTAACTCCAGATTTCCATATGAAGTGGCATGAGTATTCTTCCCAACAACAAACAGAAAGAGGAATGAGCAGCACACACTAATGAAAAAGACATTACTTTAGTCATGAAATAGGAAATTTATCCAAAGGAAAACCAGTATCATATTGGTTAGCAGAAGTAAATAAAGCTCAAAATGAAACCTTCATCTCTTAGTTGTATAAACAATAAAGTTTCCTGACCACATGAGACCTAATCTGGTAGTATCAACTTTAAGAAAAAGAAGAAGATGTCACTAGTAAGAGCGGATGCATCTATTACACTGGTTGTGAAGCAGCCAAGGACACTTCCCCATGAGAGTATAGATACAGATAAGCTGTCATGCTTGTGGGAACAATTATTGTCATCCAAGTTGCACACTGCAAGACCAAAATCAAGCAAGTGTAAGAACACACAAGCCGTAAAATACATTCACCTTCGACAAAGTAATATTAGCAGTATATTTATCTTTCAAAGCTGAACTCCTTAGCTTTTGCCACACTAAAGTGCTTGTAGCAATTGGGAAAAAGGCATCATTGGACACAATTGGTTAAAGAGCTGAGAGAAAAAGCAGAAGTGTAACTACATATTCCAGCATCAATCAAAGCTACAAGAACAACTGACATAGTACATTTCAAATTTCATTCATAGGCCTCATACACATATAATGAATGCAAGTAATTTCTTAGCTACAGGAACAACTTGCAAATTTTTGCTAGAGACAAGTACAAAAGGAGCATATAAAGAGACTAAAGACAGAGGGAAAACATGTCAATGAGATCATAAGGAGGCAAATAATGCCTACAGTAAACAATACAGCACCTTCCATATCTCTCTGTACGTAAGATGGTTCTGATCAAGATCGAATATTTTAGCATAATTGACATTAGCTTGTGAAAAAACCCACAAATTGATACCCCAAAGCCAAACCATCATAGTCTGCAGGAAAAGAATTAAATTCATCACCAGGATGAAATGAGAAAAATTGATAAATGATGCAACTAGTATAGATTCATATCGAATCAGAGAGCAGTAACAAACCACAAGAAGAAGAGGGTTATAGTACAAAAATGCCTCATAGAGGAACAGGTCCCGCAAATCCACACTCATTCTCATGACTGAATCCCATCCAAACTGCAGTTCAACATAAAGAATTTAATCACCTTACGTATTTCGAGTAATAAGCCAATTATCAAAAATATCAACTGACATAATAGTTTCTCTTTATTACGCCGAGTCACCAAATACCTTAACCTCACCACAACATCATATGATTGATACAAAATTAAGTACTCACCTTGCAACAAATGAAACCCCAAATGAAGAATAATAGTACCTGGAAATCCAACAAAGATAGAAAACTCAGAGAACGAGGAACTGACACAGAGAGAGAGAGAGAGAGAGAGAGAGAGGGTAATACAGGTTTCCGAGTGACGACACTTAAACTTTCTAGCAACTACTCCCAAAAGATTAAGTTTATCAGTATGAGAACTCACGTTCGAACATCTCAATTTTACAATACTACTATGCTGACACAATATTAAAGCCAACTGCATCAATGAGAATATGTTGAATACTGCCACAAAGAAAATGCAGTGCATGGTAAGAAGGCTGCATCTATTAATAGAAAAGGCTACTTCTCGAAGCAAATTGAGCCAAAAGATGTTGGTATTTGTTAATTGCTCAAGCAGAACCATTCTGAGTTGACATTTGCTTCCCACAATAAGGATGAGAACGAATAAGAAAGGATGTTAGGCAAATTGATGAATCGGAAAAAGGCAAGAGACTTTCAAAAGAAAAAAAAAAAAATTGACTAACAAATAGATTGATCACAAGAGAAAGCATGGGGAAAAAAGGCTTAGGAAGCTCCATACTATCCAACAACAAAATCCATGAGCTCAACAAGAAATATTACTATCTTTATCAAATTCAGCTCCATAGGAGCACCCCTAAGCATAACCAACACAAGTATCAATTTTTTTCGGCAAGATAGCAATACATTCAACAGGTGCCTCAAAGATTGATCACAAGAGACTTTCAAAAGAAAAAAAGGCAAGAGACTTTCAAAAGAAAGAAAAAAAAAATTACTAACAAATAGATTGATCACAAGAGAAAGCACGGGGGAAAAAAGGCTCAGAACGCTCCATACTATCCAAAAACAAAATCCATGAGCTCAATAAGAAATATTACCATCTTTACCAATTCAGCTCCATGGGAGCATCCCTAAGCACAACCAGCACAAGTATCAATTTTTCGGCAAGATAGCAATACATTCAACAGGTGCCTCAAAGATCCACTTCACAGATCCAGCACAAGTATCAATTTTTTCGGCAAGATAGCAATACATTCAACAGGTGCCTCAAAGTTCCACTTCACAGATAAGCTGGAAGCATTGAGCCTTAAAGCTAAATCAGCAAGTATTCATGGCAATTGGCAACTTTCCATTATGGTAAGTGAATTGGTAATAAGGACACAACCAACGAAAATGACCTTGCAACAACTCGAAATCCCTTTATCATATCTACAGTGATTATAATGATATAACACTCTGTGACTGGAGATATCTACTCCCTTGCTCCACTTTGTCCTGAAGAGTAACCGGGACCAAGACTAGATCATTTTCGTAAAATAGATCTTGACGACGATTAGACCTTAGCACTGGTAATCATACTAATCCTTTATGCATGTGCTTTAACTAGTGAAATAATTGAATTCTTAGACGATACAAAAAACCATCAGAAATAATGCAAGCTACAAATTCTCTACAAATGACTAGCATCTCTTTCACGCCCTGCCATCTTTACTCCAAATCTGACATCTATCAAGCATGCGAGTGAAAACTGAACTTATGAAAGTTAGGACCTTGAATCTCCACAATAAGATAGGAGAAGGCATGATTGCTGTAGTGCTGATCGGCATGCTCCCAAACTTCAATTCATCCGCGGCGACTGAATACATCGGACCTTCCTCAACACCATTTCCAAGCTCACCGCCTGAAAGATAGATAATTCTAAACACGTCGAGCTCACACGCATTCCCCCATTCCGAAGGAGGCAAAATCAACGCCCGACCACGCTCCTACTCCTTACCGAGATCAGAGACGGCCGTTCTGCTCCCCGCCTTCCTCAAATGCGGACTATTAGCGGACGCCGTCGCGAGGCCTCCGATCATAGAAATAGAGGAAAGCGGCAATACGAAGGCCTTTCCGCACCACTCAGCGTAGACGAAGGGCCTGCAAATCAGCAAATCAGACGATCAGAGGCGCAAACGACGCCAACCGCGAGCTATAAACTCCAGCAAAACCGGAGCCGCCGGAGCAGCCGGACGAGCAGGAGCACCGACAAACGGCGGCCGACGCACTTGCGAGCGCGCGAGCGTCGATCGGAGACGCAATGCGCGACGCCGGGCTCGAATCCGCGGCGAATCGGAGCGAGATTCAGAGAAAAACACAGGGATTCGGCAGCGATCTGAATTCACGGATTAGATCCGAGAGAAGATGATGCTAGTGAGAGAGAGAGAGAGAGAGAGGGGAGGAGAAAGCTCGATGACCTGGGAGATCGCGCATGAATGCGAGAGCCGTATCTTCAGTCGAACGCGACGGAGCTGCTTCTTCGTCTTGCTTCGCTCGCTGGCGGTGCAGATCTCGACGCCCCCCGCCCTGATCTCGCGCAGCGAAGTTTGGGAGGGGGAGTTTTTGAGCGAGAGCCAAGTCGGGGCCAGATTTGGTAAATAGCCGAACAGTTCGGGGGTGAAATTGGAAAAGGGGGAAAGCTCCCGGGCCGTTTTGGAATTTTCGCGAGAAGTTTGCCCCCAGGGATCTGTTTCGGGGTAGGAAATAACGTGATTTCGGATTTTAGGCCCAACTCATTGTAAATGATTGGGTCGTGCGGTTCAGTTGCTCCACATTTAAAGCGTACGTGACACAAGGCACGGCAAAAAGGGCGGCCTAGATGCAGTCGGGCAGGGAATACTATGTACGAAGTTATATAAAAAAAATTCGAATATGAGACGATATAACATATCAAACTTTGCACAAGAAAATGAGTTTTAATTATAATTCGATTGTTTGACATATGGAATCAAAAGGATGTTTTAAGTCGACATGAACTAAAGACATGATCTTGAGTAGCCTCACATGCGCATGCTTAAGCAATTTGCGACTTAGTCCCTTGTGACTCTTGTTACTAGACATGTTTAATAAAGTTTGTTAATGTAGTTCCCTAACCTTATTTTTAATCCAACAACAATTTACAATATCCCTATTTTACAAATATCATTCCCATCCCTTAAAGAGAAAACCCGACTTTGAAAAGAACAATCTGTCCATCCTATTGCTCAGGGTTTTGGTGGTTTGGTTTCTACTTTCTAGTTAGCTCTGAGTGTTTTTGATGGGTGTGAGAATTTTAGGAATTGGACATAAACAGTTTTGATCTAAAAGTTGCATTGCAAAGTAGTTTCTAAAGATAAAACCCCTTAATGTTAGGTTGGAAAACAGAAGTGTGTAAATATTCGTTGGATAAAGGTAAAGTGTGCTTTCTTTTCTTTGTATTTTTCTTTTTTACTCAAAATGACATTGGGAACAGGCAAATATTAAGATTTAAAAAAGAAAGAGATTCCGATTAAAATTCAGCCACTTTTCCCCCGGGAAAGAAGGGGGGGTGTTTGAAGATGAAGAAACTTGCACGTAGGAAATAATGAGCGAATAAAATAGTCCAAGTAAGTTTGGCGCTGTGCGAAGAAAGAAATTCTTCTGAATCGTTGAATTTGCCGATGGGGGAATGAAATCGTTTACACATGTGATGATTGATCCCCAAGCAGAGCGCAGGTAGCGGCGAGTGACTCTCAATCAGCCGGCAGTATTGGAGCTAATCATGCTTGCCTAACGACGGTGACGGTTGAATGACAAAGTGATGTTGATTCACGAAAATCAACTCTCTATCGGAAAGTCCTAACTTAAAAACTTAAATCGATTGATATATGGAATAATCTTTCAATAGATTCTCTAGCATACAAGCCGAATCAGAAGCTGTACATGGAAAATGATTGATGTGTTTGAGGTACATGCACGAAAAGGGATGGCACTTACTCTAATATTCCGGTAAAAAGTCTAGCTCGAAAATTAAAACGTTAAGTAAAGGAAACCTGTAATTATAAAGAGCATATAGAACCCATTATCATGTAACATATGACAATATTTCTACGGAACAGACTAAAATTTATTCAAAGCTTCGTGTGATTCAATGTCGGATCAAATGCCAAAGAAGATCTTTCGTCAGACCAACGTCTCATGTATGTTTTTCTAATGTTTAGCATATAGCTCCAATTTTGAAATTATCAGTCTTATTTCGTGGATTATAATTGAAGTTTGATGATTACTTCAGATCTAGCCATTAAGTTGGGACCTTTTCTCTATTCGAATAAAAAAAGCACTGTCTTATAATTAGTTGGGACATCACCCGACAGCTAAACTTAAAAAAAAAGGGGGGGTAGTATCCGCCTATACAAACATTATTTACCAAGCTGGAAATGGTGACGCATCGACGTCAAACCTACCGCTACCAAACCAGTGCCGGACAGAACAAACCGTCTTAATTTCCAGGACTGAAAATTCGAATGTGGAATTCGTGGTCTTGGAACCGGAGTCATCATCAAGACGCCCTTCGATTGTCAACCCCGATGGAAGTTAGGCACACGCCAACGCAGATCCGGCCCCAAACTTCTAGGACCACCAAATTGTGAATAATCAAAAATCACGTCGCTTTCTAACACATGTATATCAAAAATGGCAATTAAATGCTCCTGTCACACTTCACTCGTCGTCCCGTGAAATATACCTCGATCTACTGTCGACATATTTTTTAGTGATTGAATCACAAAAACCATTTATCGAAGCGCACAGCGCGTCATGTCACTCGACTTGCTCGAATGAGGATTTTCACGAAAGATGTGGAAGAAAAACGATGAACAACAATCGATTGATTGCGCACTAATACGACACATTGGAAACAAGTCATCCAGGCAGGCCGAACGGATGGGCCTGAAACTCGAGGAGTTTCTGCTGGACTTAGGCCCATGATGTTCTGGCTTCATGGGCCGGGCTCAGGACTTAAGAAACCCTCCACGGCCCATGAGGGGGAATCTCCACTCGAGTCCGTTTGTTCCTCTAGGTGATTTCAAGAGAAGAAGCAGGTGCGTGCGTTCTTGCCATGGCGTTTTTACCTTTAGAGACCATCTAGCGCTTTCACATCGATTATCCTTTTATGTCCCTATTACAAAAATTATACCTTCTTTTGAAAAATGCCCAACTAAGAAGGGGCAATTTGATCATCTTGATGTAAGTGGTTAATAGGTTTAGAGAGAGGCGTGGTATTGGTATTTTCATTGTAGAAATTTCATTGACATATAATGGCATAACTTTACGATAGTTTCTACAAAGGCATTTCTTTTGTTTACCTTTTCCTTGCGACACAAACATCACCAAGTGAATAAATGTGAAGAATGACGAAGCTCATCCACATGTTGTATTCATCGTGTCAGTTCCAAAAAGTTCAACCTTAGAGATCGTGAACTTCAAGGCATGACTCTCAAGTAGGTCCCCCTTATGAAAACCTAAGATGCCTGGCTAAAGACAGTACTTTATCTCTCATCTGCTAAATTGCTTATCATCTTACACACACATAACTAGTGACATAGGACGATAAATTTATCCTTAGGCGGCTCAAAAAAGCCGGCACACATTCGTACACATGTTAGTGCTATCTTACGCGTACACTATCATGCAAATTTGGACCTCGAATGAAATACCTTTCACACCAAACCTCAAGTTTTGGTCATGCAGTTGGGCGTCATCTCGAGTCGAATTTTGCCCACTAAACTAAACGTACGTTCTCGACATTGTCATAGGCAAGGCATCAAGAGATTACACCAATTGCTACAACTCATGACATGAATGTTCACATAGCCTCTCAATCACATATCTGTAGGCATGACTGAGCCCCATCTCGACGCCAACTTCTTTCGGCTTAGACTTGTATACGCCAAAGCACCTTAAACCCACAGTTCGCAGAAGAAAGAAAGAAAGAACATTTGCAGTAAAGGAACTATCTTTGAAAATAAGGCATTGCCCCACAATCAGATCGATTCAAGTCGGATTCAAGACAGCACAGGGTGGTGACAAAGTGGCCACAACATCTTCAAATTACAGAGTTTCTACAACCGATGTTGATGTTCGCTTCCTAGTTCCTACTTTGTGTGATCATCATCCTCACTTTCCTTACCTTGAATACATGATGCTTTCAAAACCCACACTAATCCTCCATTTCAAGCAAACTTCAAAAGGGAAAAAAAAGGAAAAAAAGAAGAACATTTCATCATTCTCCTCCTCCTAACTTCTCCCCAGAAAATCCCTGATGAAAGAATACTAAAAAGAGGCTATCAAAGGAAAAAACGCAAGAACGAACGAAAAAGGAGAAGCCCTCAGAGGAACAGGAACGGCCTCCTGACGTTCCCCGAGGACTTGTCCTGAGCGTCGTCGCCCGAGTCTCCCCCGTCCGCGCAGCTCTCGACCATGCTGGGGAGCACCACCACCAGCGACGGCCCGAGGACGTATCTCTGGGTGAGCCTCTGGCAAGATGTGCAGAGCAGGCACCGGATGTGCCTCTGGGCCAGGAAGTTCGCCTCGTGCACCCACCGATCGCACTGCCGGCACAGGTAAGCGTCGTCGGCCTGGCAATACAGGCACGCCCTCGATCCGCAGAGCTCGCACGCGACCGCGGCCTTGCCGGGCGGCGACTTACACGGAGCCTCTTCTTTGGTGAACAGCCCACCCGGGCCGCTCTCTCTTCCAATGCCTCTGCACATCTCGAACTTCGGAAGCCCTTCGAGGGAGAGGAAGACTTTGCAGAGAATTTCACTTGGATTATGCTAAAGATGTTGAAGGAATTGGAGGGTTTGAGGGTGAAAATGCGTGGGTGTATATATGGTGTTTTCCCCCGAGATCATCCTGTGGTGGGATGCTAAAGTTGATGGGGGCGGGGGGCTTCGTCCAAGGAATTCCTGGGAGCGAGGAAATGACGAGAACGCCCTCCGCTCCATGACAAAAGGTGGTCGCTGTTCTGCGATCTCTTCCTTCAGCTTCACTCACCCTTCCATGCTTCCCCCCCCACCCTGATTTCCTTGTCGCGTTCCCCTGACGAGTCAGTCGCGATTCAAACTTGTGATGGAGAAGAGCGCGCTGGTGGAGTTACGTGTCGAAGCCGCTCATTCTCGAGAGACCTCAAAGGCTGACTTTAGGAACCATTACTTTAGTCATATTTCCCGTCATTAGTCAGCTTGGAATAGAATTCCAAAAGCATATAGACTTAAAAAATGATCCATTTTTTGCGTAGTGATCGAAGTTTTATCTGTTCAAGTTCGACCATCGTGCACCACATGTTCGATTCTCTATATTATTGAATGCGACCGTTCGGATCATGAAACTTTAAAATGATATTTTAGGGGCTTGGAGTTCAATTATTTGATGGGTTCCTTTTTGTCACTAAAGAATACATGTAATCCGGGCTATTGTGCTTCTTGGAGCAATATGGATCTTTAAAATTTGTTTATGGAAATCTCCCCTCCCAATTTCGACGCTAGTACGATAACTTTTTCCAGTCAAGGACCCACTCAATGCAAGGTATGCATTCCCATAGGTCAAAGAGTTAGTGGAGCATTCCAGCGCTCCCTCTCGTAAATGACAATCCATGCCAGCCTTTGAGCACAAGACACGATCGTTGGTCCACCAAAAGGGGCCTCTCGAATTGCAACACGATCAGAATCAAAGCTCCAAAACTCCGGAAGAGATTCTTTGGGAGGGGGGAGGTCCATCGGCGAGACATTATTGAGTGGTTACCAAGTCAATCGGGGTTTCCCAAAGTAGAGGAGGAGAGATTGTATGGCCCCAAATTAAAGCTACTCGCAAAGTGGTACCCCACCAACCCCCTCCTTCCGACCCAAGAAGAGTTCTTGTCAAAGCCGTGGACGGAGAGCCTTTTTTGAAGGGTTGAGAATGGAGAACTTAGGAAACTTTGATTTGACCCCAATTTCACTCCTCCCCCGACTTTTTCCCCTTCCCGATTCTATTCCCAATTTGTCCTCCCCCACACGCACGCACGACTCAAACATGGGTCGTGACTCGATTGCCCCCCAATTCCATGCACATTGATACGTGGAATGCTCCGAGTGGGAAAGATCTCCTCGTCCACTTATTGCCGCCTCCCTCGCGTCCCATTGGGGCTGTCCACTTGTATGGTGGAGAAGAGAGGCTGGGAGGCGCCCCTAGGCCACTCGCGCACACCATCCAATCCTCCCGCCGCTCGCTGCTTAATTAGAAAAAATATCAACGCCTCCCTCTAACCTGTGGCCTATTTTAATTCGGCCAGGTACGGTGGTAAAAAAGGCCAACCTCGACCACTCGATGATTCCTAGACGGGGCAAGCAACGTGCGGCATTATTGCGCGAAAAAGGGTAGGGGAAAGAGATTTGAAAATATTCGAAATGAATTAAGGGGGAAAAAAGGTGAGGTAGGGAGGGGTGGCAACATAGCGGCATCATAATGGGGGTGCGATTTTCGCATTGATAACGTTGCGGAAACGTGAGAGCGGGCTAGTTTTCAGGGGCGGGGCCCACCGGGGGAACTTGTGATGGGGAGGAGTTGCGTAGCTGTTCGATCATTAAAGGCGCCGCGATGGATCGATCGATCGACAGGAGAGGAGCGCGAGACGTGTCGAGCGGAGGGAACCTCGAAACTGGGCTGGTCGCTTTGGCTTTCCTTTTGGCCGGATGCGTGGCGCGCGCGACAGGGACGTCCCCCCCGGGGCGGTAGCGATCGCACGCGAACCATTGAATATCTGCCGCAGCGGCCGGCAGCCGACGACCGTGCGGAGAGCACGATGTCGCGTGAACATTTAAGGACGAGAGAAGGTTGTTGGGCCGAAGGGTGGGCTCGGCGGACCGGTCGATCCCATCGAGCTCAAGAAGATTGTTTGGGCAATTGTTGGGCTGAGGCTCATCTTCAAGAGTCTTGTTGACTTGTCGTGACGAGACCTGTCGAACGGGTGAGTTAAGTCGGGTTTGAGACGGATCGTAAATGATTCGATTCATATTGATCTATTTAATCCATTTTAATCAATTTTCACACTATACAATTCTAGCTATCCTTGCACAATTGATACCCGACTAAATTCATATTACAAAAAGAATATGTTAAATCTAATTTAGAAAAATTCTTATGAATTTTTTAAAATATATTGTTTCTTTTTTGGTCCTACGAGGCTGCGAGTGGTGACCAATGATGACCAATGACCGGGTAGTTGGTTACTAGCGGCAACTGTTGACCAATGACAATGATGATTGGTAGTGACAATTGACGGTGTTCAGTGGTGATTAGCAACCAGACAACAAACAACGACCCTTAAGGATTTCCTAGAAAAGAAAAGGAAAAGAAAAAAAGATTTAATTTTTTTTTTTTTGAAAAACGAAAAAATAAGCGAATTAAAAGAATTAAAAAATGACTTATAAAAATTGGAAGCTGACCATTTCAATTTCGGGTCAGTTCCAAGTAACCATACGTTCGATTTCTAGTTTGAAAATTACCCACTTTGGACCTATCGCTCTTGGTTACTACGATATTTGGTCCAACGGTCTGGAAATTTGAAGATTTTACGCTTCTTTTTTTTTTTTTTTGGCCTTTTCCAAGTTTTGTGGTGGATGGGAACTTTAGGTTTCGTTATGTTCCTCTTTCGACGGTTGGTCACTTACTTGTGCCTCACCAGCTCAACCAATGTCATATGAAAACAACTCTTTTTTCTATCTTCTCGAATTTTAAATCCGGAACTACATATTCTATATATCTATTAAGACGAAAGGAGTTTCTGCAGTAGTTGGCCGACGTGTCCCAATTCCAAGATTTTAAATTTCTGTTGAGTTTTTTTTTTTTTTTCCTTTTCCATCTTTTGGGGTTGTTAGGAACTCTATATTTTATTCGTCTACTATTTCAGTAGTGGAGTACTTGTAACTGCTCAACTTGCTCAACTAATACGATATGAGAAGGCTTATTTATCTAAATTTTCTAATTTTAAATCCTAAGCTACATATGTCGACCCTCCCATTTTCTTTATAACTCCAATGAATGTCTTTTGCCTCGTGAAATTTTTTTGTCTTTAAAAAGAGACATCTAATTAAGATAGTCTTGTCATTGCAAAAAGGGTCACGACAACATGAAAAAAAACACATTGAAGAAAAAGCACACAAACAACTAGCCCTCGAGTTGATGTTGGCAAAAGGGATGACTTTACTGGTCTGTAGAAAAAAAGGTTACCAATGAAATAAGGAGAGTTAGTGATAAGAATTAGGAACACATTCTAAAGGTTAGCATTACTTCTTGAAAAATTGTCAATCATGTTTGAGAAATCCAAGATTTCGTCGGACCTATTTTTGGAATTTTCTCTATAGATGAAACTCGACGATCTGATGGAACCGAGCAATCAAACAAGAAGAATATAATTTTTTAAAAATCCACTATTCAGCATGAATAACTTATTTTGAAAATCAATCACAAATTAGCCATGAAAATAGCATGTAAGTATATTCTAAAAGTATAAAGACATTGATCATTCGCATCGTAGTAAATCCGACCCAACATTGCTCATATGCTGAGGAGAGCGAAGATACTCTTTGATCAAAGAATTTCAAAATTACACTTTTATTATTCATATCTCATTGCCATCTTGCTAAATTAGGGCAAGAACGAGAAATTATACTAAGAACTTACTCACTAAAACATCCTAATCTTGCGAGTAAATCAACTACTCTTCGTTGTTCAACAACAACCAAAGTAAAATCCACAACAAAGTGAAATTAATTTTCTTTTATGGAACTAATTTAAAAAATGATTAATATCACTAAAAATTATAAACTCGATACACTTGTGATGAATTTATTCAAAAATATTTTTTGAGTAGAAAATTAAAAAAAAAACTAGTATATTTATGACAATTTATTATTTAATAATTTTTGTTAAATTGGACTAATATAAAAAAAATCATAAATTAGTACATCGATAAATAAAGAGTGGAACCTTAAATTAGTACATCTGTCAATTTTAACAGTAAAATTTAACGAAAATTACTGAAAGATAAATTTGTTATAAGTGTCTTGATTTGAAAAATAAATTTAAAATAAATTTAAAATAAATTTATCTTAAATATATTAATTTAGGATATTTCATGGTGTTAATTTTTTACGAAATAAGGTTGGCCCGAGCCCACAAAGACGCGAAAGTAAAGGCGGGGGGACGGACGGCACCTGTCGGGGCAGATGCGATTAGCGTGTGGTGGCTTGAGAGTTGGAGTTGGTCCAACCTACGGGGCCACGCGTACGGCCAATCCCGCGATCTCGAGATGAACAGTGTCTTCCTCGTATTTCACGTCGACTCCTCCAACACCGAAGGCCAAAAAGCTGACAAAATTCGGCACAAAACCGAGAAAAAGAAGCAGGGCCAGGACCTCTCTCTTGAGAGTCTCTCTCCGGCTTTTTCTCTTCTTTTCCTCCTCCATCATCGTTCCGTCTGTCGTCTGTCCGCGCTTTGCCCGGTCGGGCGACAGAAAAGTCCCCTTGCACCGCATGAAAAGTTCCAACCTTGGTTAACAAGGAAAGATTAAACAATGGAAAAGATAAAATGGCCCATCAAAACTAGCCGCACCGAGATACCGTGTGTCACGCTATGCGTTTAGACCTAAGAGGGAATTGCACCCATTGGGCTGTGCTAAAGCGAACCGTGTACCGTAATTAGATTTTTAAAACGTCCATGGCACGTATCACAGAAGAAAAAATGATGGAAAACCTCAAGTTAGTACATTTATGATAAATTTACTTAAAATTACAAAAATCCTATACTGCTATGTTTATGATAAATTTATTTCCATTATATTTTGGCGTCAAATTACTTAGTTGGATGATATGTGATAATAAACGGATATACCAATTCAGAATTTTATCTTCAATTTATTACAAATATATCAGTTTGAATTTTTAATGAAGTTTAAGTAAATTGATCATAGTATATCAATTCGGGGCGGTTTCCTGGTATTGACCTAAATTTTATAGATGTGAATTCAAGTAGTTAGGTCAATAAAACTGCCCCCCAAAGGACGAAAAGAAAAGATTCAAAATTCAACACCGTTTGGCCATCTAACTTGTTCACATTTATGTGCATCTGCACCTGGAATGGCCTGATTGGCCAAAGCCCCCGTGAGCTTTCTCCTGATATCTAGCCATCATCGCCTGCTCCCTCCCCTCCTCATTTCTTGGTCATCTATAACTCAATGCTCCCATCACCTTTTTGACTCGCTGTTCTCAGGTCCGTGCGTCTCTCGCCGCGGATTGCGCGTTCCATCGAAAGGACCTGCCGTACTTATAAGTCTCCAAGTCTCTCTTTCTCTCTCCCTCCCGCCCGCCTCCGCTTCCTCATCACTCCACGCCGCCGTCTCCTCCTCCGCCGCCGCCGTCGCCGCCGCCTCCTTCTTCCTCGAACCGGCGAAGCAAGAACCCTAGTTCAAACCACCGCAAATGCAACTCCTGAAGATCCTGAAGCTGCCCACCAAGCACCCCCTCTCCCCCTCCCGCCTCATCAACCTCATCCTCATCCCCTCCTCCCTCTACATCGTCTACCTCCTCGTCTCCCTCCTCCTCAATACCACCAGCCCCCACCACCTCCTCCTCCGCCGCGATCCGCCCTCCCCCTCGTCTCCCTCGCATTCCGGCTCAACCTCTCCTCCTCCTCTAGCCCTCCACCACCTCGTCTTCGGCATCGCCTCCAACAAGGACTCCTTCCCCCGCCGCCGTCACTACATCGCGCAATGGTGGCGGCCCGGCGTCACCCGCGGCTTCGTCTTCGTCGACGCCCCCGTCCCCCTCCCCGGCGGCGGCGGCGGCGGCGGCAACAATGACACCCGTCTAAACCACCGCCTCCCTCCCGTCCGCGTCTCCGAGGACGCGTCCCGGTTCCCCTACACCAACCGGTACGGCCTCCGGTCCGCCGTCCGCGTGGCCCGCGTCGTGGTGGAGACGGTGGCGATGAACCTGACGGGGGTGCGGTGGTTCGTGTTCGGGGACGACGACACCGTGTTCTTCCCGGACAACCTGGTGAAGACGCTGTCCAAGTACGACGACGGGCTGTGGTACTACGTGGGGAGCAACTCGGAGGTGTACGAGCAGAACCGGGTGTTCTCGTTCGGGATGGGGTTCGGCGGCGCCGGGTTCGCCATCAGCTACCCGCTCGCCAAGGTGCTGGCCAAGGGGTTCGACGGGTGCATCGACCGGTACGCGCACGCCTACGGCAGCGACTCCAGGGTCTACGCCTGCCTGACCGAGCTCGGCGTCGGCCTGACGCGCGAACCCGGGTTTCATCAGGTACATCTCATGGCTCAGTCAGATTCGATAGAGTGAACCCATCATGTCGTTCCGAAAGGAGATATCTCGATTTGATTTCGAGATGATAATGTTGATCCGATGAACCAATAAAGAAGTTAAAATATCTATTAAAAAAGATAAACGTGATCTGATTACCTAACCTAATCATCTAATTCTAACTAACTATCAATTTCAAACTCGGTTTTTCTCTCAATTAAATTTGGTAACTAAACTTTACCAATCGCCCGTGTCGAGAACGACACTTGAGCTCGATCACTTACTTTGCAAGGTCCCATCGTCATAACTAGGTTTTTTCACGAATTTACCATATGATAAAACACAGAGAAAACAAGATTATCGAGAAGAATTTCATAGACTCGCTGCTCACGTGATTCATGAAGTCAATAAGATATTTCGTCTATTCAGAATTTATTTATCGAAATAAGATTTTTCATTATTTAAAATATACTAGATTAGTTAGTATATCAAGACAAGAATATGACGCATCACTCTATTAGTTAATTTGATGTGTCGCTTTTAGCAATTCTAGCATTATTCCCGTTAGAAAGTTAGATGTTATAGTTGATTATTTTGATATATATATATGGACAAGTTTCTTTTTCCGTCTAAAACGGTCGCTTGAGCCACAGCATTATTCGGTCGTTGTCTACCTCTGTTTTCATGACGCTGATCACTCTCGCCGGAAACAGTTCGACGTCCGGGGCGACACGTTCGGCATCCTCGCGGCGCACCCGGTCACCCCGCTGTCGTCCCTCCACCACATCGACTCCACCGACCCGATCTTCCCCAACATGACCCGACCCCAGGCCCTGCGGCACCTCTTCCGAGCCGCCCGGACCGACTCCCAGCGGCTCCTCCAGCAGTCGGTCTGCTACGCCCCGTCGCTCTCGTGGACCGTCTCGGTCTCGTGGGGCTACGCGGTCCAGGTCTTCCCGCGCCACCTGCCGATGACCGAGGCGGTCCGCGTGCGGGAGACGTTCCGGCAGTGGAAGAAGGGGAGCGTGCTCGCGCGGTCATACGGGTTCAACACCAGGGAGGTCGAGGCCGACCCGTGTGAGCGGCCCGCCGTGTTCTTCATGAGCAGCGTGGCTTCGAGGAAGGATTGGATCAAGAGCGCTTACAAGAAACACAACGACAGCGACTGCTCGAGCGGCATGGCTTCCCCGAGGATGCTCGAGGAAGTGAGGGTCTACTCTCACAAACTCGATCTGAATATCAAACAGGTATACCTTCTTTTTAGCGATGGCTTCGAAATATGAACGTGATCTCACGGATGGTAAATGATTATTTAAGTAGGCGGTTCATATTCATAATAGGCAAGTAGAAACTGACTAGTTTGGAAGGCATATGTGTCAGATTTTTTGTGAGCAATTCAGGCTGATTCAATCCGATACAACTTCTAGTATAATGTCGAGTTCAAACTCGAGTTCAAGTTCGATGGCAAGAGCTGAAGCTTAGCTTGCGCTCGGTTTCGAACTTGCTCTGTTTAACCTGACTTGTGTCCTAGTCAAAGTCGAACTTGTAGAAGATTTATATCAGGTCGAGGATGTCACCAGAACACTGATACTTTGTTCATTTCCGATTCTCAGTTGCAGGCTCCGAGACGGCACTGCTGCGACGTTTTACCTTCCTCCGTTGGCAAAGTGATGGAGATTGTCATCAGGGAGTGCGGAGAAGAAGAATCGATCTTCATGCGTCAGTAGAGTAGCATACACTGTTCTCTTTCTTCAGCCAAATTTACGAGCTGATTGTATTACTCCAGTGTACATACTTCCTTCCCCACAATCCATAATGCAACTATACTGAAGATCGCTGACCATATTCGCGTCGTATTAATAAATGCAGAAACAGAAACATTACCGAAGTTTCAGGCTCTTTCTGCAAAATGAGTTCTTAGTACTGTTCTCATTGAAACAAAATTATATGAATTGGCAATCTGTGATCTGGCTATTCGTCTGGTAAACTTCATGTCGACTAATGAATCTTCTAGGCAAGTTTGACATCACTGGCCTCTTGCAGCTATTATTATGCTGTTGTATAAAAATCAAGGTCCTCGCAGAAACTTATACAGTACAAACCGATCATCAGTCTGATTGGGCCCTAGTTAATCCAGTTCTGGCTAGATGGGATCTGGGAAAACCAAATTGGATTACATTCTCCATGATAGACGTGCTGCTTTCAGCGCAAATCTAGCTTTCTTGAATGTTTAAAACAAGTTCTAAAACTGGACAACGGTGGATTCTGTCATCCGTGGGCTTTGTTATATAATTCACTCTAGTAAGTCTTTGTATGAATGTGAGAAACCGACTTTAAAAATTAGGTCACCCAAACAGGAATTTGAGTACAAGAGCTCTCAAGCAAGCTTGCCAATTTTTTATGGAAATGAAGGAGGTATTGTGTGAGGTCGCTATCTTGCATTGTCCCTCCACCACGAGGAAGCTTGTTCGCAGAAACATCCAAAAAATGCCTCGTTCCAGTGTCTAGCCATCAATGACCAGCATAGTGATTGGGAGGTAACTGTAATGTATTTCTAGTAGTTGAAGTATTGTTGAACAGCTCAGCTTGTTCAAAATTGTCGGGCGAGAACACAAATTCTCTCAATAAAAAAAATCTACCAAAGAAGACCAAGGAACGCTACCATGAGCTTCTGTCTGGATATTGATGAAGATGAGGAATATACTGCATATTTAGGATCGCATGCCTAATGATTTTGCTGTTATGGTCGTTTTGCTGCTTTTGTCCCTTGAACAAATTGATACCCCCTTCTAGTCTCCTAATGGAGAAAAGGGCAGTATATTCTCTTCGCTTTCTTTTTGTTTTGTCCCTTGTTGAAAGCACAGGTTGAACCCATCAGCTCATGCAATACTGCATATACTTTTGCTCCGGGGAGTGCTTTTGAGCTCGATTTGATTCGTACTCTCATTTCGCTTGTGGAAAATGCTGCCGCTTCGTTACTGCTACTATTGATGAAGACCCTAATGTGTTATATGGCCTAATAGAGTGTGGAGCTTATATGAACCAGGGAATATGTCGAACTTACGCTGATACAGCAACCCGTCAAATCTGCCAAATCTGTCCTGACCAGAAGGAAGCTTTTACCGTGTACAAAGCTTGTTCCTTGCAGTTTTCACATTGGTGCCTCTTCTCAACTGTAGACAGTACTCTTAGATTGGGGCTGTATAATGCTGGGAACTTAAGCGACCTTCTTTTAGCAGTGTTCTGCAGAAACTACCGGGAAATGTCTCATCTATGGCTGCAACAAGTCCTTCTAGATTGGCACTTGGGAACTCATCTTACAATGATATCACCAGCATATATGCTGTGGCACGGTGCATTGTTACCTTGGAGGACAGTGCCTACTTTGCGTGCTTACAAAACCTTGGCGGTTGCATTCCAGCGTTATGTCCTGGAAAACAGGGTCTTAGGATATTAGCTCTCAGTTGCAGCCTCGTATACAAAATATATCCATTTGCTTTGTACTATTTGCCATCACCACGACAACCCACTCCTCCTCGACCTCCATTGCCTTCGAGTAGCCATCATGGGTGAGAGTGAAATATTTCTCCTAGACATTATAATTGCCACTTGCAGAAAATTGCTCAGAATGCATCTGACCATGATATCTTTCTTTTCCTATTTGGGGAGTTACAGTCATATTTCTTGAACAGCATTGCATTTATATAGGCATGAAGTACTTATCAAATTTGCCACTAGAAATGTTAGCGAAGCAATGTGCTTGTCCAATGAGGTGTTGGAAATTGCTTCAGGTTATGAAGCTTCACAACATTACACGTTAATAATTATTGAGTGTGGTCTAAGAAAAATAGGTTTGTACAACAAATGAGGGTAGTAAGCAAGATTCTTCTAAAAAGATACACACATAAATTTCATGTCCATCTGCTGTAATAGAGTTTGCTCTTCGGAGATCTCTACCAATTCGTATATTATTGAAATCAATGTATTCTTTAGTAACTGTGATCAAATTTCTTTCAAATAAAGATCTCCGAATGCCTGGCCAACCACTTCAAGCCAGGGAAAACCAAAGCAGTTATCAAATAATATACTTGATCATGCAGGAAGTGACAGTAAAACAATCATCATTGCTGTGGCCATTCCTGGTGCTGCTGCAGTGGCAGTCATATCCATACTCTTCATTTACTTCCTTTGGAGAGGATATTTGGCAATCCTGCTAGGTAATCAGTACATTCTTAGAACTATAAATCACTCAAAATGGCATAACAAGTTTTAAGCTTTCTGGGATTTTGTCTATTCCCAGCTTCCTGTAGAGAGGTGATGAAACAGTCAGTTCTAACTTCATCCAAATATTTTAGTTTGTTGTGATTCAGGTAGTGGTCATGACTATGATGACAGCAGTGGAGGCATGGCATCGCTTTTCATCAGTATAAGGACACCTGGGGCTGCAACTGACACTTTTAGTAAAGACCATAAGCTTGGACAAGGTGGTTTTGGTTCTGTTTACAAGGTACTCATTACTCTCCACCTAGCTACTAAGAATTCATTCTTTTAATTCTAATTGAGGCCATCAGTATGCGACCCTCGGGGTAGATTGCCTGATGGACGATAAATAGCTGTTAAAAGGCTATCAAGTACCTTGGAGCAAGGTTTAGAAGAGCTAAAAAACAGAAATTTTGATGGTTGCCGAAGTGCTGCATTGAAACCTTGTGAGGTTGTGAGGCTTCTGCTTGGAAGAAGGGGAGAAGCTTCTTATCTACGAATTTATGCTTAATGGTAGCTTGGACAAAGTAAAAAGCATACCTCAGAGGAGCAAGAAGATCTCCCCTAAAAATAGTCATTTGCCTCTCTCTCTCTCTCTCTCTCTCTCTCTCTCTCTCTCTCTCTCTCTTTCTCTCTCTATCTGTTTGTGCGGTAAAGTCAATTCCTTCCCGATTGTTTGAGACTTAAAAGCACCACTTTTGTTTGCGGGCAAAGGAGTCAAGTTTGCAAATTGTAAATGTGGAGGAGAATTGATCTTCATGCATCTTGCAAGTGAACTATAGATTATGTCTTTCCTTTCTCAACCGTTGCACTAGATGATTTGTTTGTTGTGTAATTGCATATAATCTAATACTCCATGACAGAATAATAGTGACTACATGTTGCAACTGTTCTGCACCTACTTATGTACGTCAAACATACTATTTTCAAAGTTCAGCGCCACACTTTCCTGCAGAGGTTCTTACTTTTCTGGCCAGCAACTCTCTCTATCCGGCTAACATCTGCTATTCATTCGATTTGTTATTCTTATGTAACCAGGGCAGATGGTGATATAGTTATCTAAATGTTTATTGTCCAATATAAGACAGGTTGATATATTAATGCCTTCCTTTCGTCTCACTAAGATCGTCAAAATGTAGTGGCTGGAAGCATCTATTTATCTTTCAGAACCACTATCACATCATCCACTGCAAGCTTATTACCATCCCTTGCACAGTCTAAACATACAAATGCCGATGGTAATCCATCTAAGATGAAATTGAGTTTGGTCGTATGAGCCGCAAGAGTCACCAAGACAGTTTCATTCGACAGTGACCTGTTCAAGTCACCAAACCTTAACTTAATCTTGGTTCATGCAACTGAAAAACTTGCTTCATTTGCTGAACATGTCCCAATGCGGAGAATTTCTTGCTCCTTTAGGTTTTAAGCTAAAAATACTGCTTTAGCAGTGATCATTGCCTACCTAATGGTTGCATAGCAATGCGCCAAGGGTACGTTGGGCATTATATTGGGGACTGGTAGGGAACTCTAAAAAATGATTAAATGGTCAAATTAATGCTTCTTTGATAAAGACTATTCATCCTTACATGTTCAAGCTAATCAAGCCACTGGTGATATATGACTAAACAAATAGAAAATTGGGCCGGCCAAACAGCATTATATCAGGACTTTTTCCTGCAAGTTTTGTACTTTATTGTGAAGTTGACTGGGACCTGCCATTGTGGTCTTCCTTGAAATTGTATCGTCAATTCCTTCAGTAGAAAAATGCATTTTACTGACGTTCAGTGGAATTCTGTTCAGAAAATGTAGCGGTCAGCCTCACATATAACGTGATTGACGATAATCTCCCTACATTACTTTAAGGAATTTTTTGTTGTATTGTCGGATAAATTTCAACTTGTTCAGATTGTTTGATAAGATCATTTTGTTTGCTTATAAAATTAAAAATGACTGAAGGCCGATGAAGAGTTGCATTAGAAGTTTCTAGTTTTTGTGAAATGTGGGAAGGGAGATTATCACATCTCAAACTCATTAGCCTGTTATGCCTGCTGTGGCAACTGCTTCAAACTCTCTTGCTGCTTTTAAATACTTTCAATGTTTTAACTGCCTCCTCCGGTCTCTCTAATGCAGAAAATCACAATGGATTCTCTTCAGTTAATCTTTCTCTTATGTCTTCTTCAAGTGTTCTGTTTTACAAATTGCCAGCTTCTAAATAAAACCTCTTGCAATTCTGCAATCAACTTCACTTCTGGGAGCATCTTCCCAGTCAATTTGAATCTTTCTCTGGCTTCTCTGGTTGCCAATGCTTCGATAAGCGGGTTCGCCACCAGCAGTTTTGGTCAGGATCCTGACACCGCATATGGCCTCACACAGTGCAGAGCCTATGTGGGTAAAGATCAATGCCAAACCTGTGTAGAAACCTCAGTCAGGGCGATCCGCCAACTTTGTCCCAACCAGAAAGAAGCTTTCATCTTGTCCGATGTCTGTTCGCTTAAATTTTCAAACCAGAGCTTCTTCTCAACTGCTGACAGTGCCCTCAAAATTTCTTTGTATAATGTTGCGAAGGCGAGCCAACCTGCTCTTTTTCAGAGCGTTCTGGGGAATCTAATGTTAAACCTTTCGTCCTCGGTCATATTGAGTCCTTCCAGATTAGTAAGCAGGAGCTCTGCTTACATGGATTTCAGAACAATATATGCTATGATGCAGTGCACACCGACTTTGGAAGTTAGTGGCTGCTTGAACTGCTTGCAAGATATCATTGCATACATGTCGACTGTGTGCAACCTAAATGAAGGATGTAGGATGTCATCTCTAAGTTGTGATCTCCGGTATGAGATGTATCCATTCTCTTTGACATATTCACCTACACCAGCAACGTCGTCGTCATCTCTTCCTTCTCCTTCGCCACTTGGGCCTAATTCAACTACTAATTCTACAGGTACCTCGAGTGGTGGTAATGGCAACTTTTATTTTCTGTTGTGCCGAATAGTTAGTCAGTAAAAGCAGATAAATTAAATAACGTTTGCCTCAATGGCTCTATGGATAATTTAAGACATCATGCAGGAAGCAAGAAGAAAAGAACCATCATTATTGTGGCCCTTTCTGCAGCTGCTGCAGCCGTAGTACTGATGATAATCTTCAGTTACTGCTTCTGGCGAAAGGCCCCGAAAAAAGTACTTGGTAATGGTCATATTCTTTAGCTTTCAATTTATTGATGCTACATCGGCTTAAGAATCCTGATGCCTCTCTTTAATTTCATGTATTATATTCCTAAAGATGTAAACTGCAGTAGTTCTCTGTTGAATATCCTTATAAAGATATCTGAGAGAAGATCTCTCCAGTTTGCTGTGAATCAGATGATGGTCACAATCATGATGAGAGCATCAGAAGCAAGGAATCACTTGTGATCAGTTTAAGGAAACTGAAGGAAGCAACAAGAGACTTCTCTGAGGAATATAAGCTTGGCCAGGGTGGTTTTGGTTCTGTTTACAAGGTACTCACCAGCTGATGCTCAACCAATTAATAATGTTCATTTTGTGCACAAGAATTGACACAATACAAAAAAAATACTAGGGGAGATTGTTCGATGGATGAGAGATAGCAGTGAAAAGGCCATCGAGTAGCTCAGCGCAAGGGCTAGAAGAGCTAAAGGCAGAAGTCTTGCTGGTTGCCAAGTTGCTGCATCGGAACCTTGTGAGATTGTTAGGCTTCTGCTTGGAAGAAGATGAAAAACTTCTCATCTATGAATTCTTGCCCAACGGGAGCTTGGACAAAATTCTATTTGGTAATGAACCCTTTTGATGTAAACTCGTAAAGTGTGAAAGCTTACTATGTGATCGACCATCATCTCTATCCTGGCTTCATGTTAACCGTGTCTTGAAATGCCCCAGATCACCTAATCATCATAGTTTTACTGTTCCTTATGATTGCCTTCAAAGCATATGAAAGCAACTTTTATGCACTGTTCTCTCCTTTTTAAGTGACTTTGTGCTCAATATGTATTTGGATGTGGGTGTAGACCAGATCAATAAATTTAGCTTGGAATGGGAGAGACGTTACAGAATAATAGTTGGGATTGCGCGTGGTCTACTTTATCTGCATCAGGATTCTCAGCTGAGGATCATTCATCGAGACTTGAAAGCCAGCAACATACTCTTAGATAAGGACATGAATCCCAAAATTGCTGATTTCGGTTTGGCCAAGTTATTCTCTGGAAGTCAGACTCAAGGCAACACACTGCGCATTGCAGGAACATAGTAAGCCATGAGTTCTGTTATGATTATTTATCGATTTAACACTATATCTTGAAGCAACGCAGATAACTTTTCTAATTACGCACAAGAGTATAATGGCACAATTCTGCGCACGCGAACAAGCACGGACACAGTTTAGTGGTATTGTGTAAGATCATGAATGTGATTGTTATCCGGCCTTGATGTTGCTCTCTTGACTGATTTCTTGCTCTTTGTTTGTGGTGCAAAGTGGATACATGGCTCCAGAATACGTTCAGCATGGACACTTCTCTACTAAATCCGATGCCTATAGCTTCGGTGTCCTTGTGCTGGAGACCGGGACAGGTCGAAAGAACTCAAGTTCCCACACTCCAGCTAATCTTCAAAGCTATGTATGTGTTTTGCAGCATTGCTTTTTTTCTTCCAAATGCAAAGTTGCATAAGTATATTGGCTTGGAAATTATATTCACTTGTGCAACTTGTTGAAGGCATGGCAACATTGGGCCAATGGAACGGCTTTAGAGCTCTTAGATCCAACAATAGGTGATCACTTCCCAAGGTATGAAGTCCTGAAGTGCATCCAGGTTGGCTTGATGTGCGTTCAAGAGGGTCCTGCAGATAGACCTTCAATGTCCGAGGTGATCGTGATGCTCAGCAGTTACACAAACTCTTCTCCAGCACCAGCAAGACCAGCCTTTTATGTCCCCATGGAGAAACAGGAACCAGGCTCTGCCAAGAGAAATTCCGATGCATATTCAAGTGATCAGTTCAAAACTTCATCTGTACAAGGATCTGCAAATGGGGTTACAATAAGTGAATTGTGTCCACGCTAGGGATCAAAGAAGTACAGCTCTAGTGCCAACTTTATGTAAGATTCTCCTTAAAGGCCTTTTTCCCCCTTTCTGGGTTCTTTCGGCTCTGGGCAGCTACTCCAAGCCACACTCGTCTATAATAATACTGGTTTCTAAAACCAAGCAGTTGCCGACGATTGACTAGTAACAGTACTGTCTTCTGAGAAGGTCATTGTCTTACTAAATAAATTTTAGATTGTTTGATCAGATGATTTCGTTTGATTCTTAATATAAAATGATGACAGGCCAAGAAGGGGTTATCAGAAGTTCGTCTCCTATTGTGAAATGTTGAGAGGGAGTCGCGAACTTCTTACATTCATAATCTAGTACGATCAAAATACTTATATCGGCTGCAGCGACTGCTTCTACCTCTTCTAGTATAAGAATTTTTTTATCAGAACTCCAACACCGGCTTCCTTGCTTCGCCATAAATGCTCTCTGGCCACTCTTTCTTTGATGTATTTTTCAGGGGCTCGGGTTTCCAAATCCCAGTTTAATATAACCTCTTGCAACCTATACTTTTTTTCCTCAATCGTACAAGCCGGGTTTGTTATTCGAGCTTTGGGAGGGTTTAATGATGCATCTGAAACTTGACTACTACGGATAACAGGAAAGCTGTCAGAACTGAAAATCTTGAGAAACGAATGAAGCCAATGACATAAGAAGTAGAAAACGCAGAAAGAGTGCGGAAGCCACCAAGTTATTATTTTAGACATGTGAAGTGTGTTTACCAAGTTGTCCAGCATAGGCTTGCACTGGTAAAAATTACCCAATCGATTCCAAACTTTTCAATTTTGACAATTTTGTTATAAACCTTTGCAAGTCATTGCGTTAGTGACTTCCGGCAAAAATTAGCCGAAAATACTGCATTATAGTTTCACAGAAAGATTTATGACTAAATTGATACTCGTAAAATAGGTTTAGAATTGATTGGATAATTTTTCCGCTTGTATTGAAAAAAAAAATGCAAATCATGTACCTCAGGTGTCAGACTTAGTCAAGTTCCGACTTGCTTATACTTGACTGTGGCTGCTGGATATCGCAGTCAACCAGTTCAATTTGTTCATTCTGATTATGGTTCCTGAACACAAATGTTACTAACCTATGTATTATATACTTCTGAAGATTTTTCAAGTTTTAAGTACTCGAGTTCAATCCGAGCTTTAAGTACAGTTATAGGGGCAAAAATAGTTCTCGGCCATAGAGTTAAGCCGAAATGAGCTTGCCCACAACAAGACTTTATCAAGTTGATCTTGAACTATGTTCTTCTTGTAGTTACCATCAGGAGCTGGAGTTCCTGCTCCATATTGGGTTTTAACACATACAATAAAAGGGAAGAGCTCGGTGCAGATCCGTGCAAACGCTTTGACTTAGAATGGGAGAGACGGTACAAAATAATTGTTGGAAGTGCTCGAGGCCTAGTTTATCTCCATGAAGATTCTCAGCAAAGGGTCGTCCATCGTGATTTGAAAGCAGCAATAATTTGTTGGATAAGAACATGAATCCCAAAATCTCTGATTTTGGGTTGGCAAGATTATCTTCTGGAGACAAGACTCATAATTACTCAGTTCGGATTATGGGGACCTAGTAAGTCAAGAATTCCAGTATGATTGTCAACCAATTTTATAGGAAATTTAGAACCAAGCCACTAGAAACTTTGAATAAACTGTGAGACATTAGTCATCGAAATTTTCTCTATAAATTCGTATTCCTTTCCCACTTCCTGTTTAATGCCAAGCCTAGTTGATGTTTATGCAGAGCTTTTGGACATCTATTTTCACATCTGTATTTGCATGTCTAGAATTACTGCAAAATCATGATCTTATGTTCACGTCGCTCAAACTGATTACTCGATTCTTGTGTCATCAGCATGAAGTGGATATATGGCACCAGAATATATTCAGAATGGACATTTCTCCCCCAAAATCTGACGTCTATAGCTTTGGCATTCTTGTGTTGGAGATTCTGACTGGCCAAAAAAACTCAAGTTCCAGCAATGCAATAGATCTTCCAAACCATGTAAGCGTTTACAGCACCCACTTCCTGAAATTCTAGTGTTTTGTCAACATTTCAGTGCATTTAACCTGTTCTACTTTTAGACAAGTCGTCCAAGAATGTGCTTTAATGGATATGGCAACTAAAGGTTGTGCGTATACCTGGTCGAATAATCGGGAAGGAGCTGATTTAGTCAAAGAAAGGCTGGACCGAGCCTTCTGTACATCTGAATGGCGTCTCGCTTTCCCCGAAGCTGAAGTGTTTGCGCTACCGATAGTGAGTTCTGACCATACTCCTATCCTGCTAAATACTGATGGCTGGAAAAGACGGCGAGATAAGTACTTTACTTTTGAAGCTTTTTGGTTACAGGATAAGGAATGCAGTGAAATTATTCAGGAATCATGGAATTCAGGACATGGAAGACATTACAATCTGACACAAAGACTCAAACTAGTTTCAACGACCCTAACTACCTGGAGTCATCGGAAATTTTCCATAGCCCAAAACCAAATAGCACTTTTACATCAGCAGCTTCAAGATTACATTAACCTACCTCATACACAATATGATAAGCAGTCCATCAGCAACATCAAAGCGGAAATAAACAGGTTATGGCAGCAGGAGGAGCAATTCTGGGCAATGCAATCTTGAATTAGTTGACATAAATGGGGGGATAAGAATACAAAATTCTTCCACGCCACAGCGATACAACGAAGACAAAGGAATAGAATCTGTATGCTGAAGGACACAGATCAGAGATGGATTCGGGATGCCAACTCTCTAAAAAACATGATCACATAGTACTTCACCAACCTTTACCAAATTGTCAGCCACCGAGACTATCAGCCCATCATTGACCAATGCCCGACAGTGGTTTCCACAGAAATGAATAATCAGTTGGTGGCCGAGGTTACCCAGAATGAGGTCCGTAGTGCCGTTTTCCAGCTCGGGTCTACCAAAGCTCCAGGACTCGACGGTATGAATGGTTTATTTTATCAAACACGTTGGGATACCTTGCGGGCTGATCTTTTTATGTTAATTCAGCAGTTTTTTAGAACAGGGATTATGCCTACTGATCTGAATAAAACCTTTATCACCCTGATTCCAAAAGTTCCTCACCTAGAAAACCTAGACCAGTTCCGACCTATTAGTCTTTGTAATTATGCCTACAAGATTATCTCCAAAGTGCTAGCAAATCGACTAAAACCCTGGCTTCCATCCTTAATTTCCAATGAACAGAGCGCCTTTGTAAGTGGCCGTCAAATCCAGGACAACATATTTATAGTGCAGGAGGTGCTTCATCAACTACGCACTAGAAAACGCGTGAAAACTTTTCAGGCAGTTCTGAAAATGGATATGAGAAAGGCCTACGATCGAGTGGAGTGGGATTTTCTAGAGACTTATCTCTTAAAGTTGGGTTTTCACCTCACTTGGGTCCGATGGATTATGCAGTGTATTACAACGGTATCATACAGTGTTAAATTCAATGGGGAGCAGTTAACCTATTTTCATCCAACCAGAGGAATCAGACAAGGTGACCCACTTTCTCCATATCTTTTTATCCTCATGGCAAATGTTTTATCAACTCTCATGAACCAAGCAATCCATATGGGCCATATCAAAGGTATTCAGATTAACAGGTGGTGTCCTATATTATCTCATTTATTCTTCGCTGATGATGCCATATTTTTCCTAGACGCAAAACTTCAGGAATGCCTAAATCTGGCCAACTTATTGAATCAATATTGCGTAGCTACGGGACAGGAGATTAATCGGAATAAATCCGGAATTTATTTTTCCAAGTTATGTCCTTATGCTTTACAGGAAAATTTGGCGAATGCTTTGAGAGTCTCGATGTTAGTTAAAACTGGAAAATACTTGGGAATTCCCTCTGATTGGGGACGTTCCAGGAAGGAGGTATTTGCTTGGATTATTGAGAGAGTGAATAGAAAACTGGATGGATGAAAAGAACACTTGATATCTAAGGGGGGCAAGGAAATACTTATTAAATCCATTGTTCAGGCAATGCCTCAGTATGCTATGACAATATTTAAACTTCCTGCTTCAATTTGTATTTCCATTGAAAAAAAGATCACCCGGTTCTGGTGGCAAAATGAAGCTGCTAAATCAAGGGTCCATTGGAAAAGATGGGATGTGCTTAAAATGAGCAAGACTCAAGGTGGCCTCAGCTTCAGAGATCTCATGGACTTCAACAATGCAATGCTCGGAAAACAGGCTTGGCGTCTGCTTCAAAATCCTACGGCACTATGGAGTAAATTGTTTAAAGGTATCTATTTTCATTCCTGAGATTTTTTGCATGCTGATAAAGGTGCCAGACCATTATGGGGTTGGCAGAGTCTTTTATTAGGTCAGAATTCAATTCTTCCTAAACTTCGCTGGTCAGTAGGTGATGGCACTAGAATTAACATAAGAGAAGATTGGTGGCTGCCACAAGGAATTATGGTGGCCCAGCAAACCATGACGAACCGGTTAAGGTAGCCGAACTCATTGATAGGCAAGCTAGTGCCTGGAATATCCCGATACTTAATAACCTTTATGATGACACTACAGTTAAGGAAATCCTCACCATCCCGATCAGTCCTTCTCATACAGAGGATAAACTGATATGGACGGCAACCACTCATGGCAACTATACCGTTAAGAGTGGTTACCAATCAATCAGGCCGACAGCAACTAGCAGCAATCGGTTCGAAGATTCGCCTAACTATCAGGTTCCAAGAGTTTTATGGCAACTATTATGGAAGCTAAGCATTGTGCCCAAAGTCAAATACTTTCTGTGGAGTCTCTTCCACAATGTTCTACCTACAAGAGCTAATCTTTTTCACAGGAAAATCAACTCTGACCCATATTACTTGCTCTGTCACGATAGAGAACCTGAATCAGCAGAACATTTATTTTTTGCGTTGTCCTTGGACTATCGCTATTTGGTCAGACCCCATGATTAACTTACCCATTCAGACGCAGCATATACAGAGAATAGATGAATGGATCGTAGCTGTATTTGTGCGAAAGCAAGGCGTACCTGATCCGAACACCCTCGCATACGTCGTATGGCACATTTGGAAATCCAGGAACAACTTCATCTTTCGTTGCCAACAGGTGGATGCGCATAAGGTGATTGACAATGCTTGCGCCAGTGCTCGATCAGCTCTATGCTCTTATCGCAGCCCTACAGTAGTCATCCAACAACAGATCAGCACAGGCGAGTTATGGCGTCCTCCAGATCAAGGCACTTTCAAGGTAAATATTGATGGGGCTTTTCGGCCACACATAAACAAGGGATCTATGGCAAGCTTTTTCCGAGATCACAATGGCAAAATGCTAGATGGACTTACCAAAAACTTTCTCGCTTCTTCGGCTCTACAGTCGGAGTTTATGGCGCTTTTGATCACTCTTCACCATTTGAATCGCCTTGGCAGACACCGCGATCCACTGGTCATTGAATCGGATAGTTTAATACTGGTTGAATCTGTCAACACTGATGCCCAGCCGCCATGGGAGGTTCGGGCGATCTTCAACGAAGCCATCCATCTCCTTCGTGAATTTTCAGACGTTAGGATTCTCCACTGTCTAAGGGAGGCGAATGCAGTAGCGGACTGGGCCGCCAAAAGCCATACGATCGAGGCCCTCTCGGAGATTTGGCCCATTCCGACATCTCCCACTTTGTTGGACCTGTTAATTGCCGATGCTTTGGCAGCTCGTTGTAATCCTATGGTTTGTTGAATGAAATTTCTCTTTCTGACCCAAAAAAAAAAAAAAAAAAAACCTGTTCTACTTGTCACAGGTATGGAATCATTGGCACAACGGAACAACCTAAAAAATAATAGATTCAACCTTGGGCGACGAATGGCCAAGAGATGAAGTCCTGAAATGCATTAATGTCGGATTGCTTTGCGCTCAAGAGTGTGCTGCTGATAGACCTTCAATGTCTAAGGTGATTATAATGCTCAATCTCACTTCAACACCTCCAAATCTCACAAGGCCAGCCTTTAATGTCCCTTAGAAGAATCCTGGTCCAGGGTCAGCAAAGAACAGTTGTGGTGCGTCTAAAACTGATGGATACAAAAGTTACATCAGCACAAGGGTTTCCAAATTATTTTGAGGTTTGAGATTGCATCCACCCGGGAGATAAAAGTAAAGTGCATGCCTCAAAGCTGCAAGAAGCTCTAAACTAAATAGTCATTTGCCCTCTCTCTCTCTCTCTCTCTCTTCATGCATTTTGTGAGGGAACTGAATACTAAGTCTGCTGGATGGCTACATATCCATAGGGAGAGCAACAACGGATTTTATTATAAAGATTATGATCACACTTGAATCACTCAACACTCTTTAGTGTTTTCCAAGTCTCAATTATACTCAATAACTCACTTAGTATTAAGTCTCATAAATCCTTACAAAATATTCTCTTAATCTCACCAAGGAATTGTACGCGCAAATCTTATCATAAGATTTAATCGACTTCAACACTTAAAAGTTCTTGGTGCAATTGTACAGAAAAGAGCAATGAGCTTACTTTCAAGCACTCGATATACGGCGCTTCACGGCTCACATCAACAACCGCGGCTTGCGTTTATGCCCTTTCTTTCTTCAACCAAGCCACACCTGAGGGAAATCCCGGGTTGGTCCCGCGTCGAGTCAAAATAAGAAAGATATTAGGAAAGTCAATCTCCGAAACTTAGTCAATCTCTTTCTTGGTACCCAATCACTGTCAAATTCAAAGACCATGCTGGGCTTTCCAACATCAGTAGCCGCACACTCCAACGCATATTAGGAAAGTCAATCTCCGTGACTTAGTCTCTGATTCCTTCATTTTATTTTAATTTCCAAAATTTTAATTTTAACTGTTAGGCTCAAACTCAAAATATATTTTAACACTTACTCTAATATATATTTCTATGGAGCAAAACTAAGAATCTCGGATGTGCCTTTCTTTCATTGGCCAGTCCTATTCTATCTCTGCTACTAGGAAAATTCCAAGACAATTTCATCCGACTCTGACCCGATTTGAGTTGCCAAACCTTGACTTCATCTTGGCTCAAGCAACTGAAGAACTTGCTTCGTTCGCTGAACCTGTCCCAATTTGTTGCTCCTTCTAGATTTTAAACTTCAATGTACCACTTTTTCCGGAGATCACTGGGTACCTAATGGTTGCATAGTAATGCACCAAGGATTCGAGGTGCATTATACTGAGCAATGGTAGCTTTCAGGGAAATCTAAACAATGAATAGATGGTCAAATGAATGCTTCTTTGATACAGACTATTCATCCTTATGTGTCGAAGCCAATCAAGTTACTTGAAGAAAAAAGACTAAACAAATATAAAATTAGGCCGGCCAAAGAGCATTATACCAGGACTCTTTCCTGGAAGTTTTGTACTTTATTGGGGAAATGGCTAGGACCTGTGATGCCAGTCTTCCTCGAAATATAAACTATCATATTGTCGATTCATTTGCTAGAAAGATGTCTTTTACGGACTTTCAGGATGTTTTTTTTTTTTTTGTTTATGTTTTGGCCGACGCCGCCACGTAAACCCCTGTGTGTCGCTAGGGAAACCACCACCCCGACGCCACGCTTAACTCACCTCAGAATCGGTGGAGGGCAAAGGATCTTTTGTTGACTTTCGGGATGTTTGTTTATGTTTCTGTTCAAAAATTGTTCCTCAGAATAATAGAAACTATTTTTGTTCCGGAGAATAATTTTTGGAAGAACACGTTTGGTAAACTTGTTTCTAGAAAAAAAAAAAAAGAACAGAAACATGTTTGTTAAATTTGTGTTCTTTTTTTTTTTTGTTTCTTTTAATTTTTTAATTTTTTTATTTTATTTCTCATTTTTTTCTTTCTTTTTCTTTTTTCATTTTTTCTTCCTTGTGGCCGGCGGCCTCGCCCAGCCATGGCAAGGCTTGCCGGGCCACCACTAGAAGATGCCGACCTGGCAAGGCCGAGCCTCATCAGTGGCTGGGCGAGCTTGGCGGCGCCGGATCTGGGCGAGCTCGAGCTCGCGTAGCTAAGGCGAGGCCGAGCGTCGCCGATCGGCGCGAGGCTCGGCCTCGCCGGATCTGGGCGAGCCCGAGCTTGCCCAGCCAAGGCGAGGCTGAGCCTTGCCAAGGGCCGGTGACGCTTGGCCTCGCCGGGGGCCGACGACGCTCCGGCGAGGTCGCCGGCCCTTGGCGGCCGTCGCCGGCCATGGTCGAGGCCGGCGACCGGCCAAAGAAAAAAGAAGAAGAAAAGAAGAAGAAAGAAAGAGAAGAAAAATAGAAGTCTTGAAAGTGTTTCGGGAACAAAAAAACAACTTTTTTTAGTTTCTTATTTCTGTTCCAATTTTGTTCCCGGAACATAAAAACAGATTTGGAACAAAAACGCAAACAAACGCGTTTCTGTTCTTTTTTAATTCCCGGGAACAAAAAAATAGAATTTTTGTTCATAAACAGAAAAAAAGAATACAAACAAACACACCCTCAGTAGAATTCTGTTTGGAAAATGTAGTAGTCAGCCTCACATATGATGTATTTGACGATGATCACCCTACATTACTTTAAGGAATATGTTGCTGTCTTGATGGATGAATTTCAACTTGTTCAGATTGTATGGTCAGATTATTTTGTTTGCTTATTAATTTAAAATGAGCAAAGGCCAACAAACAGTTGTATCGAAAGCTTCTGTTTTTTTTTTTTGTAAAATGTGGGGAGTGGGACATTATCACAAACTTCAAACCCATTAGCCTGTTATACCTGCCATGGCAACTGCTTCAAACTCTCCTGCTGCTTTTAAAGACTTCCAAGATTCCCACTCCCTCTTCCTGTCTCTGTAAAGCAGAACATCGCAATGGATTCTCTTCAGTTAACCTTTCTTTTATTTCTTATTCAAGTGTTCTGTTTTACAAAATGCCAGCTTCAAAATATAACCTCTTGCAATTCTGCAATCAACTTCACTTCCGGCAGCATCTTCCCAGTCAATTTGAATCTTACTCTGGCTTCTCTACTAGCCAATGCTTCAATAAGCGGCTTCGCCACCAGCAGTTTTGGTCAGGATCCCGACACTGCATATGGCCTCACACAGTGCAGAGCCTATGTGAGTAAAGATCAATGCCAAACCTGTGTAGAAACCTCAGTCAGGGCAATCCGCCAAATTTGTCCCAACCAGAAAGAAGCTTTTGTCTTGTCCGATGTCTGTTCACTTAAATATTCAAATCAGAGCTTCTTCTCAACCACCGACAGTTCTTCCAAAATTAGATATTGTAATGATGCGAAGGCGAGCCAACCTGCTCTTTTTCAGAGTGTTCTGGGGAGCTTAATGTCAAACCTTTCATCCTCGGTCATATTGAGTCCTTCCAGAGCGGTAGAGAGGAGCTCTGCTTATATGGATTCCGAAACAATATACGCCATGGTGCAGTGCACACCTACTTTGGAAGTCAGCGGCTGCTTGAACTGCTTGCAAGATATCATCACATACATGTGCAACTTAACCAAAGGTTCTAGGATATCATCTCTGAGCTGTGATCTCCGGTATGAGATGTATCCATTCTCTTCGACATATTCACCTACACCAGCAGCGTCGCCGTCTCCTCGTTCTTTTCAATATCCTTTGCCAACTGAGTCTGATTCAACTACTAATTCTACAAGTCCCTCGAGCAACGGTAATGATTTTCTTTTGCAATGAATAGTTAGTCAATTAAATCTAGTAAATTAAATAACGTTCAGCTCAATTGCTTTATGGGTAATTTAAGACATCAGGAAGGCGTGTCTTACCATGCAGGAAGTAAGAAGAAAAGAACCATTATTCTGGTGGTCCTTCCTGTTGCTGCTGCAGCAGTAGTACTAATGATGATCTTCAGTTGCTGCTTTTGGCGAAAGGCCCACAAAAAAGTACTCGGTAATGGATTCTTTAGCTTTCAAGTTATTGATGCTACATCGCCTCAAGAATCTTGATGCCTCTCTTTAACTTATTGTATTCTAGTCATGAAGATGTAAAACTGCAGTAGTTCTCTGTCAAATATCCTTTTAAAGTTATCTAAGAGAAACCACTCCAGTTTCTTGCGAATCAGATGGTGGTCACAATCATGATGAGAGCACTAGAAGCAAGGAATCACTGGTGATCAGTTTAAGGAAACTGAAGGAAGCAACAAGAAACTTCTCTGATGAATACGAGCTCGGCAAGGGTGGTTTTGGTTCTGTTTACAAGGTACTCATCTGCTGATGCTCAACCAATTTATAATGTTAATTTTGTGCGGACGAATTGACTCATTACGAGTAAAATACTAGGGGAGATTGTCTAATGGACGAGAAATAGCAGTGAAAAGGCTATCAACTAGCTCAGCTCAAGGGCTACAAGAACTAAAAACAGAAGTCTTGCTGGTTGCCAAGTTGCTGCATCGGAACCTGGTGAGGCTGTTAGGCTTCTGCTTGGAAGAAAACGAAAAACTTCTTGTCTATGAATTCTTGCCCAATGGGAGCTTGGATAAGATTTTATTTGGTAAGGAACCCTTTTCACGTAAATTCATATTGTGTGAAAGCTTCCTATGTGATTGAGCATCATCGTCTCTTTCCTGACTTCATCTTAACTAAGTCTTGAAATGCCCCACATCACCTAGGCATCATAGTTTTGTCGTTCCTTATCATAACCTTCAGGGGATAGGAAAGCAACTTCATATGCACTGTTCTCTCCTTTTTAAGTGACATCGTGCTCAATTGGCATTTGGATGCGGATGTAGATCAGATCAAAAGGTTTAGCTTGGAATGGGAGAGACGTTACAGAATCGTAGTTGGAATTGCACGCGGCCTACTTTATCTGCATGAGGATTCTCAGCTGAGGATCATTCATCGTGACTTGAAAGCCAGCAACATACTCTTAGACGAGGACATGAATCCGAAAATCGCCGATTTTGGTTTGGCCAAGTTATTCTCTGGAAGTCAGACCCAAGGCAACACACTGCGCATTGCGGGAACATAGTAAGTCTTGAGTTCTGTTATGATTAGCGATCAATTTGACACTATTTCTAGAAGCAAGGAATATAACTTCTCTAATTACACACAAAAATACAATGGCAGAACTCTGCGTGCACTCACAAGCACAGACAGTTTTAGTGGTAATGTGTAAGATCATGATAGTGATTTATATCCAGCCTTGACGTTGTTCTCTTGATTGATTTCTTGCTCTTTGTTTATTGTGTGAAGTGGATACATAGCTCCAGAATACGTTCAGCATGGACGCTTCTCCACTAAATCCGATGTCTATAGCTTTGGTATCCTGGTGCTGCAGATTGTGACAGGTCAAAAGAACTGGAGTTCCGACAAGCCAGCTAATCTTCAAAGCCATGTATGTGTTTCGCAGCATTGCCTTCCTTCTGCAAAATGAGAAGTTGCATTAGTATGTTGACTTGGAAATTATATCTACTTGTGCAACTTGTTGCAGGCATGGCGACATTGGGCCAATGGAACGGCTTTGGAGCTCCTAGATCCAACCGTAGGTGATCAGTTCCCAAGGTATGAAGTCCTGAAGTGCATCCAGATTGGCTTGATGTGCGTTCAAGATGGTCCTGCTGATAGACCTTCGATGTCTGAGGTGATCATGATGCTCAGCAGTGACACAATCTCTTCTCCAGCGCCTGCAAGACCAGCCTTTTATGTCCCCATGGAGAAACAGGAACCTGGCTCAGCCAAGGGATATTCCAATGGATCTTCAAGTGATCAGCGCAAAACTTCATCTGCGCAAGGATCTGTAAATGAGGTTACAATTAGTGAATTGTGTCCGCGCTAGTGATCAAAGAAGTAGAGCCCTAGTGCCAAATGCAAGGTATTGTCATCGACCATTTATGTTAGATTCTCCTTTTATGCCTTTTTTTCCTTGGTTCTTTCGGATCTGGCTAGCAACTCTACGCCACGCTTGTCTAGACTAATACTGGTTTCAAAAACCAAGCAGTTGCTGACTCGCATGCAGTGCGATTGACTAGTAACAGTACTGCCTTCTGAGAAGGTCATTGTCTTACTAAATAAATTTCAGATTGTTTGATCAGATGATTTCGTTTGTTTCTTAATATAAAATGATGACAGGCCAAGAAGGGTTTATCAGAAGTTTGTCTACCATTGTGAAATGTTCAGAGCTAGTCACGGACCTTTTACATTCATAATTTAGCACGATCAAAATACTTATGCCCACTGCAGCGATTGCTTCTAACTCTTCTAGTATAAGATTTGTAATCAAAACTCCAACATCGGCTTCTGCTCAGCCATAAATGCTCACCGGCCACTATTTTTTTGACGTATTTTTCGGGCACTGGGGTTCACGAATTCCCAGTTTAATATAACCTCTCGGAAAACCCTCATCTATGCGAGATTCTCTCTACCTCCATGGTAGCGCCTCCCCTTTCTTTACAAACCCTAAGCCCCATCTGTTCTTCCATAACCCTTTACCCTTTTCTTTATGATTTCATCAGAGAATCCTAAAATCGAAAATCCAAAAAAGAAGTGTTCCATTCGAAGTAGCATGGCTGAGTTTTCGAATCGCCTGCTTGAATAATCGAACAGTAACCCCCTCGGCGAAGTCAGGACTCCATCGGCTGCGACGATCCTGCAAATGAAGTCTTGTACAGGTGGAGTGTCGATGCTCTCTTCCTCGATGTTACTTTGGGTTTCTGGATCTTAGTTGATTTGAGTGGGATATAAACCGTCTCTGATTGTCTTCCCTTGGGTCTTCAGATACCGGTTGATGCGGAATGAGATGTCGATGTATGGGTCTGGAAATAGTCGGTGCTGTGCCTTTCTCGGTGTTGGTCGATTGGCAGTAATACACTGGTATTTTTCTTAGTTTCTCGGCGATATCAACCAGAGATTCCTTTCAGCTTCCCTGTGCTTATTATTGTCCCTTCTTGGCATAACCTACGAATTTAGTCAGATCTAAAGTCAGTGTAAATGGAAAGCAAGGAGGAAAATGAGATGCGAGTGGCAGCCTTATGCAAAAGTCTTGGGCACCTTTGGTCTGAGGAGGATGTTGTTGAAGTTTCCGCTGAAATAACCCCACAGAAAAGGGAGGAATGCAAACGTACCCTCTTTGGTAAACTTTACTCTAAACCCAACGTAAATTATCCAGCCTTTATATCTACAATGAAGAAAGCATGGAAAACTGAAGCTGTTACCTGCTCTAAAAAAGAACCAGGCCAATTCACCTTTGTTTTTCAATCGGAGGAGGAAAAAGAGAGAGTTATGAAGACATCACCTTGGTCTTTCTCCAGTAACTTGCTGGTCCTAAAGCAGTGTGAGCCTGAAATTCCCGAGCATTGCTATGATTTTACTAAAACAGCTTTCTGGGTGCGTATTGGAGGCATTCCCCCTGGCTGGAGAACAGACAAGGTGTTTACTGATCTGGGAAGAAGGCTTGGCAAAGTCATGGAAGTCCAACTCGATTCAACAGGCAGTGCTCAGCAAAAAGGAGGGAGAGTGAGAATAGAAATTGACCTGACCAGTTCTCTGAAGTCGGGGGCCATCCTGGATATTGGTAATAAATGGCTTTGGGTGGAATTTAAATACGAGCGCCTCGCACATTATTGCTACTCTTGCGGAAGAATAGGTCACTATGCCACCGACTGTGATGAAATTCCCTATGCGCAATCACCCTGGGCAATCAACAAAATAGGGCCATATGGACCCGGGCCGAAGGCAGAGGCAAGTGACCATAGCCCTTACTGGGAAGCTTTTTATGGTAAAATTGAAGAAGAGATTGTAGTGGAAGAGATCGTACTGTTTCATCCACCCAAACCGGTGGGATGGATATCATAGCTCGAGAGGCACTGACATGCAAATCGCAGTAACTGCAGCAAAAAGAGATTAGAAAGCTTCCAAGAACCGGAGGCAACTCAAGAAAATGCAGTAATTGCTAAAGAAAACAGAGACTCTGGCAAACAGGTATTATACCATGAACCTCATAAACAAGTTTTATCAAAAGTCGGGAAATGTAGTAAGAAGAATATGAAGGTACAGAAGGCAAAAAAACAGAAGTGTGGACCAGAGATATCTCCTCTCCTCATAGATGACACGGACCTTATGGAGACCCCGTGATGTTGATCAAAGATGGACACGAGTGGGCTTTGGCGGCTAGCCCTAATAAGCCGCCAATGACGCCATGAAAATCGTCAGTTGGAATTGTCGGGGGCTGGGCAATCCCGACAAGTCCAAGAACTAAGAGCTTTAATTGCTCACGAAAGGCCCACTTACTCTTTCTTATGGAGACAAAAAATAAAGCATCAATGGTGGAAAATGTTTGCAAAAAACTACGGTTTGAGAATCTTTTTTTAGTTAATCCAACGGGTATAGCGGGGGGTCTAGCTATTATGTGGCAAGAGGAAGTAACTTTGAAGGTGAAAGCAAGTTCAAAGCAGTTCATAGATGTGGAATGCACCGATCCGAAAGCGGACAAGCAATGCAGATTACCTTTGTCCATGCCTCTACCAACTTTGGAGAGCGTCTGACTCTATGGCAAACACTGGGGACTCTTAAACCTCACAATTCTATCCCATGGATTTGTATGGGAGATTTCAACGAGATATTGTATGTGTGGGAGAAAGTGGGGAAAAGAGAAGCGATAACGAGTAGAATAGCAGCATTCGAGACATGCTTAATGAACTCTCTCTAATGGATGTTGATAGTCATGGATGCGCATACACATGGGCCAACAACAGGGAAGGGGAGGATCTTGTTAAAAAACGACTTGATCGAGTGCTATGTACTTTGGAATGGAGGGTTACCTTTCATGAAGCTGAAGTCCAAGCTCTCCCGGCTATCGGTTCAGATCACGACCCCCTCTAGTCCTTCGCTTACACACCCGGAACAAAGAAGAGAAAAAGACAATTTAAATTGGAAGTTTTCTGGACAGAACATGCCGAGTATCATGAAGTAATCCAACAAATATGGTCTGCAAAAACCCTCCATCTATCCTCTTTCTCAGAGAAATTACAAGAAACATCACAAGTGTTGGCTAAGTGGAGCAAAGAAAAGTTTGCTAATGCAACTATGCAGATAAAAGAGCTTAATAAGGCCTTAACAGAGATCACCAATCAATCAGCTCAGCATATAAGCAGGAAGCAAAAACAGAATATCATCAACCAGATAGAGAGATTGAGAAAACAGGAAGAACAATTTTGGGGAATGAGATCACGTATCAAGTGGCTGCAATGGGGTGATAAAAATACCAGATTCTTTCATGCAACTACTGTACAAAGGAGGCAGAGAAATCGTATTACCATGCTGCAACTCGAAGATAACAGTTGGTGTCGAGATCCTGTAATGCTTCGAAACCATATACAGTCTTTTTACAAGAACCTATATAAGACAGAGGGTCCAAGACACTATCAACCTGTTTTAAACCAATGTCCTTCACCTATAACGGAGAATATCAACGAAGAACTGGTGGCTGTACCTTTGATGGAGGAAATTCATGCAGCTGTTTTTCAATTAGGAGCACTAAAAGCTCCTGGCCCTGATGGCTTCAATGGAACCTTTTATCAACACTCATGGGAAACTCTAAAAACGACTTGTCGCGCCTAGTGCAGAACTTCTTTCGAATGGTATTCTTGATCCCCTCCTTAATCAAACACACATCTCCTTGATCCCTAAAGTCAAAAACCCCGAGAACATTAGCCAATACGAGACCCATTAGTCTATGCAATTTCAGCTACAAAGTTATATAAAAAATCCTAGCAAACAAATTAAAGAAGTGGTTGCCACTTATTATTGAACCAGAGCAGAGCGCCTTTGTCCAGGGTAGGCAAATTCAAGACAACATTTTCATAGTGCAGGAAGTCTTGCACCAGCTGCGCATTACAAAGAGAAAGACAAAACATCAGGCCATATTAAAGCTCGACATGCAGAAAGCATATGACAGAATTGAATGGGATTTTGTACGGGATTGTATGTTGCATATGGGATTTTGTGCTAAATGGGTGTCACTAATCATGCAGTGTATATCCACAGTTTCTTTTAGTGTGAAGATTAATGGTGAACCTACCTCATTCTTCTATCCTTCGCGAGGTCTCAGACAAGGTGATCCTCTCTCGCCTTATTTATTCATCATGATTTCCAATGTCCTAACTTGGATGATGAAAAAAGCAGTAGAAGATGGCAGCATTAAAGGCATACAAATTAACAGGTTCTGTCCTAAGCTATCACACCTTCTTTTTGCGGATGATGTTATATTCTTTATGGATGGAACTATTATGGAATGTCAGAATTTAGCACTTTTACTTAAACAGTATTGCTATGCCTCGGGACAAGCAATTAATTTAAACAAATCAGAGGTTTACTTTAGTGCAAACTGCCCTCAACTATTGAAAAGAAACATGGCCACAGAACTGAGAGTCCCTGTCTTTGAGAAAACTGGAAAATATTTGGGCATACCCACGGAATGGGGTAAATCCAAGAAAGAACTGTTTGCATGGATATTAGCCAGGGTAAACACAAAGTTAGAAGGCTGGAAAGAAAAGCTACTTACCAAGGCAGGAAAGGAGGTTTTGATAAAAAGTGTAGTGCAATCCATACCTACTTATGCAATGTCCATCTTCAAGCTGCCAGTGTCTATCTGCAAATCCATTGAAAAACGCATTGCATCATTTTGGTGGCAGAAAGGTGATGCTAAACGAGGGATGCATTGGAAAAATTGGGAAGTATTGAAAACCCGAAAGGACGAAGGTGGGCTAGGTTTTAAAGATTTGATTACCTTTAATCGTGCCATGCTTGGTAAGCAAATCTGGAGATTAGCTAACTCTCCTTCAGCCTTGTGGAGTAGAGTGCTGAAAGGGGTCTATTTCCCAACTGGTGATATCTGGACAGCTTGTAAGGGCCAACGGCCATCATGGGGCTGGCAGAGTTTATTGCTTGGCAGAGACACAATCACAGACAACATCAAATGGTCAGTAGGGGATGGCAAATCTATTCGCATTCGGGAAGACAAATGGCTAATGCAGGGGGTAATTGGCGGACAAGCAAACCTAACAGAGCCTATCATGGTGTCTGAACTGATCAATACAGAAGCTAGAGAGTGGAAACAACAGACAATTCAACAGCTGTACGATGAAAACATTGCTAACGAAATATTAGCAATCCCACTGAGTCAGCAACCAAAGTCGGATACTTTAGTATGGACAGGCAACAGTACAGGGCAATACTCTATCAAAAGTGGCTATAATAGAGCACTTTCAACAACACGCAGTGCAGACCAAAATCGGCCATCGTGCTCATTCCAGCCACCACGTACCTTATGGACTCGGATCTGGAGTCTCGCCGTGCCACCAAAAATCAGAACTTTTCTCTGGAGCCTATGTCAAAACGCCCTTCCCACGCGTGAGAACCTATACAAAAGGAAAATAACACAAGATCCATTATGTCCGCTCTGTCATTCCAGTATAGAAACTACAGAACACCTTTTTTTCTTGTGCAAATGGACAAGAAAAATCTGGGAAGACCCGCGGTTTAAAGGGATCATACCCAAAAGCCTTATTAAGAGAACTGACCAGTGGATCATGGAAGCTTTCGGAAGAGACAAGATCTTACCAGCAAGAGAGTTCACCGGCTTGGTTCTTTGGAACATCTGGAAGGCGCGGAATAGCTGGATCTTTCGAGCGAAACAACCCAGACCAGCAGATCTACTGGTTTCTGCACAAGAACAGCAAAACTACTTCAGTCAAGGGCAACCAAACCAGAAATCACAACAACCAAACAGAAGCAAACCTAATAGATGGACACCTCCGGAAAGGCAGGATCTGAAGTTGAATGTCGATGCGTCTTGGATTCCAGGCGAGTTCCTCTACTCTGTCGCTGGACTTGTACGCGATTCGTCTGGGAGATTTGTCGAGGGCTTCGCCTCCACATCTAGGGTTTCCTCATCGCACGAAGCGGAAGCCGAGGCAATTTTACAGGGGCTCCTTTATATCCAGGAGCTTCAGTCGCAGCACGTGTAGGACTTCCGAAATCAAACAGTTCAATGGGTGTGTGAGAGTGACTGTTCTCTTGTGGTCGAATCGGTAATGGGCCGGGCTGAGCCTCTGTGGAATTTACATGAAATTGTGCAGCGATGTAGAAGCGAGCTAGCCCAATGCAACAATATTAAGGTGATTCATTGCCCGCGCGAAGCAAATACAGCAGCAGATTGGATAGCTCGGACTCATCGAGTACACAAGCTCCCTCTAAATTGGTGGAATATCCCCCCTTTACCTCTATGGAATATTTTATGTTTGGAGTTTTATCCGTGTATATCTTGTAAGACTATTTTTAATTGATAATAGAACGCACTATCCCTTCGACCAAAAAAAAAAAAATATAACCTCTCGCTACATATACTCTGTTTCCTCAATCGTCCAAGCTGGGTTAGCTATTTGAGCTTTGAGAGGGTTTGACGATACATCTGAAATTTTACTAATACGGATAACAGGAAAGCTGTCAGAACTCAAAATCTTCGAGAAGCAAATGAAGAATGAAGCCGATGATATAAGAAGTGGAAACCACAGAAAGAGTGTGGATGCCACCAAGTTATTATTTTGGACATGTGAAGTGCGTTTACCAAGTTGCCCAACATAGGCTTGCATTGGGAAAAATTAACCAATCAGTCCTAAATTTATTGTATAGATACCAATTCAATCTAAATTTTTCAATTTTTTTAATTTAGTCATAAACATTTGCACATCACCACGTTGGTAATTTTCGGTGAAAATTAGCCTAACAGACTACAATGAAATTTCACGGAAATATTTATGATTAAATTGACACATGTATGATAGGTTTAGAATTGATTAGATAATTTCTCCGCTCGCATAGAAATAGAAGGCGCAAATGATGCTAGCTAGTCGCTTGAGTTCATGTACCTCGGGTGTCAAATTCAATCGAGTTCCGACTTGTTTATACTGACTATGGCTGCCTAATATCAGTCAATTAGTTCAATTTGTCCATTCTGATTATAGTTCCTGAACACAAATGTTAATAACCTATGCATTATATACTTCTGAAGATTTTTTTAAGTAGTCGAGTTCAATCCGAGCTTTAAATACAATTATAGTGGGGAAAAATGGTTCTCAGCCATGGAGTTAAACCGAAATGAGCTTGACCACAACAAGAATTTGTCAAGTTGATCTCGAACTTGGAGAGTTAAAAACTCGATCGAGCTTGAGTCAAGTATCGAACCTCCGATATTACCGCCAGACCTCGTTCAAGAAATTTATCGACTTGATTCATTTCGGATCGCAAGCCTGTATAAAACATATCAAGCTGAATCCAGCTCAATTCCTAATTCGGTTGGTCATGACCTGTGAAATTTCTATATTCTTTTAGCATGTTCGCGGTGTCAATAAGCCATGGACTTAAGCAAGAGCAGGTGCCAAGTGTTCCAACAGCTTCCGTTATAAAAACAAGTCGGCGACGACGGAACCTACTCTTTTTGTGACATCCGTCGCTGTGCCTCCTGTTTAGGTAGCTGTAGAATGTTGCGTTTTGATGCTAATGGTGGGTTCGAAGCTGGATTAGGTATACTTCCCAAGGCAGAGCTCCTACTTCACATGGATGACACGAACTACTCCTTGTTTGGTTCTTGTTTTTTACATTTTTATTCAGCAAGAGTAGAATCGTCAACACTAGCACTTTCAGAAATATAGTCACCGAACTCAACTCGCAAGAACCCTCAAAAAATTCTTTTAAATTGAAACTATCAGAGTTTCTGGGAAACATTATTTGCGAAAATCCACCGCTCAGCTTTGTAACGCCTTAAAAGATTAAGAAAAATGAACTTAAAGATTAATCAAGATGGAAACAGTATGAAAATATTTATTTGGAAACAGCCTGTTCCTGCATGATACTCAAACCTACTCCAACATATTGAGATACAGTGCAGTAGTATCTTCTGTTCCATTAGATCGCTTGAAAGATCTCTTTTCCGTTCTATATATAGATGAATTGCTAGGCCAAACTGAAATCAACTCTTCCGATATTCGCAACATTCTTCCACCTTCTGTCCTAATCAGTTCGCTGCAGCTGCTTCACCATTTTGCTCTTCTTGCAGTTCAAGATGGGCATGCCAAGAACCTTTCTGATGTCCCTCCTGTTTGCAACCGTGCTTCTTGAATTAGCCGTGGCAACCAATTACGTGGTTGGAGGTCTAAACGGTGGTTGGGACATGAACACTGATCAGGCTACTTGGGCATCATCTCAGACGTTCTTAGTAGGAGACAACCTGAGTAAGTTGCATCCATTTCACACGTCTTGATGTAATTCAACTTTGTAGTGACATAAGATCATCCGAGCGTTTATATTATCAGATAATTCAATCATCTTGCTGCTGTTTTCAGTTTTTCAATACTCACCCAGCCATGACGTATCCGAAGTTACCAAGGCAGACTATGACTCCTGCCAAGCGACTAGTCCTATCCAAACTTACACGAGTGGATCCACATCCATCCCTCTTACATCTCCTGGGAAAAGATACTTCATTTGCAGTTCACCTGGACATTGTGCTGCTGGAATGAAGCTCCAAATTAACACGCTGATGGCTTCCTCGGCTCCATCTCAATCTCCTGCCACTTTGCCTCCTCTAGGGCCTGTCTCAACTCCATCACCTGCTACAGGGGTCGATCCAGTTTTGCCTTCAGCTCCAGAAGCATCTTCGCCGGTTGATCCTTTGCCTTTGGCTCCAGAAGCATCTTCGCCGGTCGATCCTTTGCCTTTGGCTCCAGAAGCATCTTCGCCGTTGATGACTCCTACATCAAAATCAACTCCTGCAGTGTCACCCGGGGTTTTGATCACTCCCCCGAGCCTGGCTTCAGCAGAATCGACAACCTCGTCGGCTAAAAAGGGCAGTTTTCCCAACACTCTAGCTGTGGGATTGAGCTTTCTCAGCGTGTTACTTATTGCCCAGAAGGCATCTTAAAGCTACATGTTGAACATGGAGAATTGTGTGGTGCACTGCTCTAGTGATTTTTATCTTTCTGTGCTTCGATGTACCGTTGGCAAGCAAATTCTTAGCGATTAACGAATCTATGCTATCAGTTATTGAATCAGAAATTGGACAAACTCTTCAAGGATTTTATTCGAGAAGAGAACCATATCAGTTGAGCGAAATGCAAAAAGCATGCTGACTAGGTCGGTGTAATTATTATGAATCAAGGCACAAGAACAGCCACACCGCACGATGAATCGCTTGCCCCTAGAAAAGTAGAGGAGGCTTCTTAGCCCTTTTCATGATGTGCTAGTTCAATTGCCCCATGCAAGAGTCGTGAGACGAAAAAGCTATAATGAGAACAATTTTTAACAGTTCACTAGAATTCAATCTGACCAACCAAGACTACAAACTAGAAGTCTTCAAACGAGAATTTTGCTGTGTTATTGCATTTTACATGACAACAGGACGTCTCTATTACAATGGATGAGCAACAATTGCGATATCGGTCCGCAAATCAGATCATTCACCTTATCAAGTTTTTTCCACCGTGTGGGAATCCAATGTACCAACCAAAAAAAAGAAAAAGAAAGAAGAAGAAAGAAATCCAATGTAGAAGGTCCAAGAAACAACAAAAAACATCGGCACGCGAATCCTAGTAAGACAGACTACCAGATGATTTGTGTCTGCTGGTTAAGCAACAGGAGGACGGAGTACGTGATCCTGCGACGTGTCAACTGCAGAAGGCGGCATAAATTGCCACATTGCCACACCAGGGAAACCAATATAAGGCATCAACTTGTTGCCACCTGCCCGCTCTTGAGCAGCAAAATGTGTTGACACTGCAGACGGATGAGGCGGAAAAACTGGATGAAAGCTCGAGACTTTCAGCTGTTGCTCCAATTTTTCTTTATCTGCCTTTAGCCTCTGTTTCTCATCGCGAAGTTCATTCTTCTCAGCCTAGGTATGTAATGTACAATGATCAGTGCGCTATCACTATCTTAACTTTTTTAAAAGAACAATGGGTGATAGACACGACGCGTAAGCAAGAGAGTGGTCATCCCTGCCTGATCAGTAAAATACTTATGAGTGCAGTAACCAATCTCACCTTCAATTCTTTTATTTTCTCTTGCAATTCCTCGTTTGACTCCTTGAGTTTCTGCGCTTCAGTACGCAGCTGGGTAACCATGCGAACAGCATCGCTCAAAATGGCAGACTTGTCCGTCTTGGGTGGCCTTCCAGGCTCCAGGATACAACCCAATTCTAGGAACCTTAAAATTGAGCCAGCTTGATGTGAGAGCCGCTAGGTAGAAAAATTACAGAGAGAGAGGAAAGGAAGAATGGCATGCCTTTCATTTAGCCTATCCCTTCGAAGTTTCTCCCGGCATGCTTTGGAACCAGATGAAAGGCATGATTCAGATTTCAGTCTGCAGAAGCATTAGCATAAATTTCAGTCTCTTCCACAAGATATGAACCCACTGTCACCAAATAATTGTCTGAATATTAGAGGAGTTGATTTACTCTGGATTAAGCTGTGGAGGAAACAAACTGTGGTAAATGAATGAGAAATCATGAGTAGCTAAAGTCTAAAAAGTAAACAACCTCTGGTTGACTGAGAATTATGCAAACCAACACCGTCTCAGTTGCTAGTTTATATCCAGTAGACCAGACAAAACCCATACCTTTTGCGACAGCTCATGCCCTTGAGGTTCTCTGAATCCCTAGCAGATGCACAGTTAACCTCAATGCTGAAAACAGTAAAACAAGAAACCAGACGTCAAGAAGGATTAAGGGGGGTGGAGGAAAATAAGATCGACACACCGAGCTATGATTGAGACGTTCTACTATCCATTGCTTGCTTATAGTTACAGAAGTACCACAAAGTAACTTCCTTTAACCCGTCTGTGATAGCAATTGGTACGAGACCAGTTCAGCAGATTGGATTTCTGGTATTAGCTCGAGGCTCATCGAGCCTATACGGCCACTTTATCTGCCAATAAGAGCTCTAACGTCTACCTCATCTCACTAAAGCCGACAGCATCATAAGAAATTCTAGCAAATAACTACTAAGAATCCTGTTTCCTCAAAGCATGGCAACTTTGCCATCACAAATACTTCCCAATTTGTAGATGATACGCGTGCCGAATTGCTAACTCGTCTCGCCTCAGAACAAACAAGAGCCTCAATCCTAATCCTGAAGAATCATCTCGATTTAAATCTCTCTCACATGATTCCCAGTCAACCGAACTATTCTTCTCACTCAACAAATACTCCTTCCGCCCTTCCTAGCGACTTCGCAGGGCAAACAAATTTGCCACAAAACCGAAGAGCAGCCAACAAAACCCATCCTTTTCCTTGCCTCTGCAAGCAAGGAGGCGGGACGAGATTTGCCAACATCACCTACTTCCACAAGCCCCCACTCTCCGGAGGCCACAGGCTACCGAAAAACCTCGGAAAACGGCGAAGAGAGAGAGAACCCACCTGGCATTGGAGGAGGAGACGTCGAAAGACGGGGAGGACCAGGCGAACCCACCACCAGAAGAGGGGAGCACGTCCCCGGCGGAGACGTCCACGAGCCCGTAGTCGACGAGCCAGTTGGAGTTATCACCAGGGTCGATCTCCATCGGACACAGAAGAAGACGAAGAAGAAGAAGAGGAGGAGGAAAGCGTTGAACTTGGAAAGCTGGAGCTTGGAATGCAATGCGGGCCACGTCCTTGAATGCAGAGAGAAAAAAAGGGAGGAAGGAAAGGAAGTGACGATAGGTGGTGATGGTGATTATTGGGCGGCAACAGCAGAAAAAAAATTAAAGTAAAGGGCAGATAGTGGGCAGTGATGGCAGACCCAGCGTCACACGCAAGTGACGTCATCTCGCGGTCTCCGAAGGGTTCAGATTCGCCGTTACGAGCGCACACACGCACGCGCGCACGCACAGGTCTGCTGTCTCGCACGTGAGATCGCACACGTGTCGTGTTCGCACGTGCTGCGCCCCAACCCAATCAGAACCCCAGCAAAATCTCGTCACCGGGCACTCCTCCTCGGCCTTTCGGTCGGTGACGCAGACGGGCCGCCGCCTCCCGCCCCCATCGTCGCCCCATACCAAACCGTGCCTCTGGTGGTGGTGGTGGTCGTCGTCGTCGTCGTTGTCTCTCTCCGCCATGCTCGTCATCTGCAACATGGCTCATAGTGGTGAGAAAGCGCGATCGTTGTCGTCTTCTTTGCCCCACCCATTAGTAGAGGATTGTGTCGACACTCTGAAGTTGCTGTTTGCAACAAAACTCAACATCGCATCTGCTTCAATGCTGGATGAAAATTAGTTTGAGATTTTGTCACAAATGTATCAATTTAGGGTTTTAATGGAATTCGTGATAGGTAAATTTATCACAAATATATCAATTTGAGTTTTTAATTTGAGATTTTTAATGGTCAAAAAAGTAGTTTGCTAATTAGGGGTTATTCACTATATTAATTATACATTTTTGTCTTTTTAGTATGATGATGGCTGTGAGTGAGCATTGGGTCTAATTTAAAGTATGCTCTAAAGAATATCAATTCTCGTCAAAAGTACCGATTTTATATCAAATCTTGTGTTGAATTGGCTTGAAACTAGTATTTTAAAAAAAAAAATATTACTTGATCACACCATGATCTTCAACATAGACAAATGATGATAGAACCACTTGATCAATTTTTGCTTTTGTAATGAAACGATGCAATAGTAATGTTTCATTATAAAGGTTTGATTTTATTTTTTTAGACAAAGGAATAATTGGACCCGGTAAAATATGGAACCGGATCTAAATCGGCGGGTTCGATTCTTGATTCCTACTTTTTGGAATCGGGAGTCATGGATCGTAAATCGATCAACTCTAAAACTAAAATCACCCCTAACAAATTCATGCCATTCCCTTTTGAAATTATGGACATGTGGACAGCTCCATAACAAAGCTTTTAAATGCTCGATTTATTCCTCTTTTGGAGCAACATATGAGTTCATTCTTGGCAAGCAAAAGAATCCTCAATTACAAACACTTCTTTTTTTTTTTATTTTCGTGCGAAGAGGAAGCTCACGCGTGCGAGAAATAGATAATAAGGCTAAACATACATTTATTATGAGAAAAAAAGAGTGATCAATTTGATGGTTGACTTGCCAATGCTAGATTATTATGCCTCATTCGTTGAAGTTTATGAACACAATAATTGTTTCGAACTTCAACTTAGACAAATTATTCTAAAATCGAATTAAAATCATAGCACAAAAACCAAAATAAATCGAAATAATGGAAAAGAAGAAATCATTTCAAAGACCCTTGCTTTTCGTGACTCAGGACACATATTAAGAGCATAATGCTAAGCTGAGCAAATTAAATAATTGGTGGCGCAAGGGAGAGATTCAAAATTACAATCACATCAAAGTCCCATCATCCCACGCAAGGCTCCTAGACTATAGCAATAAAATAAAAGGTTCGATGCCAACGTCATGTCAACTGTAATTTGCACTACAAAAACAATTCATAGATCAAATAATTACATGCGCCCAGCAGTGATGACACCTCGTGTCCTTTAGTCCATACATCAATATGATGAATGTGGGGGCGAGTTGACGATTTGCAAGTTGTCCTTCATTTTTCCTGCGGATTCGTGTCGCTTCATCACCTCCACAGAAAAAGGATGGGATTAGATTTTGACGGATTAAGTGTAGGAGAGCGGGAAACGTCTAATCTTATGTATCACGGAATCGTGAGTTTGACACTTTTTTAATATATAAAAAAAATTAAGATGCATCAAGTCAAGGTACCCTAATCCTTGATCTTGATAAATTGTATATGAAACTCACAAGATATAAAATTGCGAATAAACATATGGCAAAAGGGTCAATAGCCTCAATAGCCTATCTATTTTTCTTTTTTTTTTTTTTTTCCTTTTAACTCAAAACGGAATCGGGTCATGAAATATGAGTAATTTAGCTAATCTAGCTAACAAACTAAAGTGAGATGCGAAAAAAAAAAAAAAAGGTCCAAGTAAGTGAATATATGATTTGACCTGATGCCAACTCGAGCACTAGCTCAAACGAATTTGGATTATGCAATGGTACGATAAAGAATTTTTAACCAAACCCACTTAATTATTCTTAACTCAAGCGACTTCAGGTTATCCAATGACACGGTAATAAATTTTTGATCAAACCCATTTTTTCCTTTTTTTTTTTTTTCCTTTTAACTCAAAACGGAATCGGGTCATGAAATATGAGTAATTTAGCTAATCTAACTAACAAACTAAAGTGAGATGCGAAAAAAAAAAAAAAAAAAGAAGGTCCAAGTAAGTGAATATATGATTTGACTTGATGCCAACTCAAGCACTAGCTCAAACGAATTTGGATTATGCAATGGTACGATAAAGAATTTTTAACCAAACCCACTTAATCATTCTTAACTCAAGCGACTTCAAGTTATCCAATGACACGGTAATAAATTTTTGATCTGTTAAGGTTTCTCTATCTAAAGAGTTCAATATTATCAGTGGCTGAGAAAAAGAAAAGATTATATTATCATGCAAAAAGCCAAAAAGAAGACACATAGTCATCGAAGATGGAGATGCGGGGTGTCGATCCCCGTACCTCTCGCATGCTAAGCGAGCGCTCTACCATCTGAGCTACATCCCCTTTACCTAGCAGCCCTCTTTTCAAATAGTAGTTTAAAAAAAGGATTTGGCAACTTTCCCCATTATTAAAATGATGAACGATTCAACTGCACTCTCTTGGAGGGGTTGTTGACTTTTAATGACACTTTGTCACATGCTCTTCCTTTAGCAAAGCTCACAAGGCTGAATTCATTGATTGACATTTCTCACTTTAATAGATAGATGAATGAGCGAATTCGGTATTTAACGATTAGTATCGGTTTCGATTCATGAGACGCTGAAGGAACGAGTTTTCAGAATGATTTGTCATTTATCACTTCAATGTTTTGCCTTTTTTATGTCCCTCCTCTTTAGACCAGTTCCATGCATGCTCCTCTGGCATTTGAGGTCTGTACTGGACTGTACTTGTGAGTACAGTTTATGGCAATTAATCAAGCATTGAATGGATGCCCTCAATTTCCTTCCAAGCGCGTTTGACTAAAGTGGCCTACAGAAGGAAGCTCGACATTGGCTTAACTGAGCATGACTCACACTTTGCATGGCCCTGGAGATTTAATGCATCTTCTCATCTGTTGGCTTATATAACCCCTCCACCGGACTCTTGCTTAGCCACGGGCAGAATCTTTTTCTCATCAATTCGCATTCCCCCGTCTCCTTCTCGCTGTCGCCATGGGCCGTAAGAAGTTGGTGGTGAAGAGGATCGATAACCCCACCGGTCGGCTAGCGACCTATAGGAAGCGCAAGGATGGGATTGTCAAGAAGGCCGCAGAGTTAACGGGGTTGTGTGGCACGGATGTTGGTCTGATAATGTTTTCTCCGAATGGTGAATTGACTAGCTTTGCCAGCAGCGGCAGGTCGGTGGATTCTGCTCTTATCGTATCCTCCTCGCTTTCATTCTTCATGATTTATCAAAACTAGATCTTTCTCACAGTGTTGAGGATGTCTTTCTACGATATCTCAACTTGCCCAATGCATCGCGAGGAGAGTATGTTTGATCTCTTCTCTATCTTTTCTGATCATTCTAAATTTGATTTTTTCTCACGATATTTTCTTGAATAGCAGGTTGGTCGAAAACCAAGAGGTGAGTAAAAGTTCTCTCTCCAGAAACTGTGTTTTAGCTTCATTACTCGCATTGATTAGTATGGGTTTAGATTAAACAATGGCCATGGAGTTCGATTTCTCTAGTACTGGGTCACGATTTGTGCTTACAGGTTTTGCGTCAAGGCCTCGAACATGTGAAGTGTGAAGCGCAAATGCTCGAAGCCCTGACAAAGTAAGTCTAAAGAAGAGAGAGTAAGAAAGCTTATTACATTCTCATCATCTTTTACTGCTTTTTACCTAATGAATTGTTTCTCCTTCATTTGAGTATGATGAACTCATTGGTGACGGTGCAACTGCCTTCAGAAAGCAGGTAAATCAACTGATCTATGATTGCTACTCTTGCTTGTTGCTAGCCTGTCGATCAATCACAAGATTATTGACTTTGATGTTAACATTTTCCGCAGGCTCTTGAGGAAGAACTTGCAGTGCTTAATCAGCAACAAGCTGAAGTGCGAGAAAAGATCAGGTTTACAAACTGTACTTATGTCCTCAAACTCTTACGTAGTCAGTCGTGGCTTGGTCTAAATTTGGTCAAATGTACTCGATCCACTTTGCTGTGGTGCATGGTGAAATAGATGTTACAATCCGGAGCCAGAAGAAACTAGATCGGTTCGAGAAGCTGAAGTGCACATAAGATTTCTTAGTGATGCTATCAGGCGTATAGAATATTTGAAAGTGAGTTCATTCATTGGTCGCATTCTTTCTTACATATGTGCTGGACTTAGAAATAACGGGGATTGTCTGTTTACCAGCAAGCGAAATTGTCAGGGAATCAGCTTCCGCCTCAAGAATCTGCCAGTTTTGAGGTACCATACAACAAGTGTACCATGCTAAACACTCATCAGGCACAGGTCAGTTGAAATTTCAACTCTTTTGATGATGGAAAAAAATAGAGACTCGGGCACAAGCATTCATCTTGTATCATCTCTTGATTGAATATGCTACGACCTGTTATCAGAGTGCCTTCTAATTAAACACTATAATCTCGCGTGCTCTTACCAAATTAATGTCTAAAAATGGAGGAAAGTTCATAATAGAGAATGCCAGCTCATTCCCGTGATAGCTTACTCCGAGAGTTGCCGGAAGAACTTGACAACACCAATTACACCGACTCATCATCTATCTTATTGAATTCTCTAAAACCCATTTTGGTGTTCTTCGTTTCCAGGCACCAGCTACCTCAGTTAGGGGTTCCAATCGGGCAACTAACAATTCTGCATATTCCATCCAGAAGAGGTACTGCTCTTTCTTTGATTGATTCCATGGGCATTCTTTAATCATGAGTCCGTCTGTGCACTTGCATTTCCTTTCATCATGTACTCAATCGGCTATCCGATTTTCACCTTTAGCACTTCAGACAGATTAGTGACTCCTTTTCGCGCTAGATTACCATGAATCCATGCATGATCCGTTCGATGGCTTGTCGGGAAGATGTCCGATGTCACTCCTGTTTTATGCAGGGACCGTTCCGATGATGAGCGTCGAGGCGAAGCGGCGCAAAACATGAGCATTGGCCCCTCGAAGCCGCCGCAAGCCGAGCGGAACGTTTAAAAGAGCGCCTCGACTCGAGGACTGAACCTTCGGTTTGCTCTCGAGGAAGTCGAGGAAAAGGATTCGAATGCTAAATAAAGTCGATTTAAGTCTATCGACCTTGTCGTTCGTGTTCAATGAAAACAATTTCCCGGTCGAGGAGCACCTGCGTTATATCGTAATGGGCCTAGGCCCAATAAGAAGTTGCAAGTGGGTTGGGCTTTTTGTTATGCTTTTTTGTTTAAAAAGATGAATATTTCTTAAATTACTTGACTAACCTCTTTGTGTAGAGATGGCAAAATCAACCAAAATCCTTTTTCAAACCAGTATTTAACAATAAGGTGATAGATAGATTGTCTAAATTTTTAAATACAGGTTCGGATGGGTCCAAAAGATCAATGCCTAACTTCATATGGGTCTCAATGGGAGCATATCAATTTTGAGGTCATTTTTATTGCAGCATAATCATTATCCGGAAAAAGAAATTAAAAAAGGAAAAAACAAAAAGAGAAATAGAAATGGTTCGGAGAGTGGGCGGATTAGATAGAGCAAAGTGGTGGCCATCGGCAACTTGACCCATAATGGTGGATCTAGCCGACGACGAAATCTCAGTCAGTCGTGCAACAATGTCGCTTGCCACTCAACAATGTCTTTGGTCCGAAGACATTGTGGTTAGTCACTCTCTCTCTCTCTCTCTCTCTCTCTCTTTGACACTCTTCGGATCTGATTGAAACAGTTGCTTAATTGTTCAATCGAGCTTGGCCTCCCTTGATAGTGTGTTAGCACTCAAGCACAGCTCATGACAAAGTTGCGCTTGATCGAGATATGAAATGAGGGAGGGAGGAAGAGAGAGACCAATTCGAGAGGTAAAGGTGATAATTTGGTGAAGAGTCGAACGCAATAATGGCTTAGCAATAATTCAACCACAGCAACGATCCAACCGCGTCAATGGCCCATCAATGGCCGTGATTTTCTCCCGTAAGGGATATTGCAAATCTTCAATGGTGAATTCGCAACAAGGCAGACGATTCCTTTTTTTAATTGTCTAGCTTATTATTATTTTTTTTTTGAAGTACAAACATGCTTTTTTAAATATTAAAACCAAAGTGTCGTCTTTTTTTTTCCCCCTCAAAAAATACATGTGCAGTCAAGGTTTTTCACTTTCTTATTTAAGTAAAAGAAAAACACACGTTTGGTAGATAGGCATCCTATTTTGATTTGTTTTTCTTATCAACATCTTTTTAATTCATTAATACTTCTTTTCAATTAGATATTAAATTTTACTCAACTAATAGGTGCGTATATTTTCTGTTATTTCGGTCATACTGGTTCAAATACGGGATTTTGGTGGCCCAAAAAGTTTAGAGGATTGGCATCGGAGTAGGCATAGTAGTAGTTTCTCGCTTCTTTTTCCTTGTGTATAAGCTCCAATGTTATTATCTCAACGTGAATGAAAAACACAATACATAAACGCTTTAAATCCAATGAACCGTCTCTAGAAAGAACCTGATTCTTGAAGGGCAATAAAGCCCATTGAGTAAAGTCTATAGACACTATTGTACTCAAACCACATGTTAAAGCTCAGTCACGTTTCTTTTCTTCCTTTGGTGACGGTAGCAAGAAAGCCGTCCACGCTAGTAATCCATTGGCAATTGCATAACCACCACAGAGAGCCGTAGCTATCGTGCACCTTTAATTAATTCCTTGTGGGGAAAAGAAGACAAAAAAAAGAGGACAATAATGCTCATAATTAAGCTCATTCTTGCACTCCTTAGAAAAAGTGGAAGTAACTTGCAAACATTATCAATGCCCACGTCTCAAATTGAAAAAGTACTTTGAAAGAGACCTATCATTTACAGCTCCCTGCTCTAATCCATTCACCACTCCAATTTACAAATTTTGGGTGAACAATTACCCCATAAAGAAAAAAGGGAAACTGAGGAGATATGTAGTGCAAACACAGCTTTCGTCTCAGATCATAAAAGGCGTCGGCGAGAACGCTGGCACGAACATCGATAACGGGCTCGGCCTGCAAAAAGACGAGCACTTCCCATTTAGCAGAAAATCCAAAGTAGCTCAATTTCACCTAGTGACAGACACAAGGTTCAAGAGGACCGAAGAAGATTCTAGCGAACACACGGTGCCTAGTTGCTTCTAACATATCCCCCCATTCAAGATACAAAATGTTATGAAACTATACGTTCGTACCAATGCACTAAACATAAAAATAAGGATCGATCTATTTTTCAACGCTCCAATTTATTAGTTAAGAGGAAAGGCATAATGCAACTTCATGCAATTTGGGACTAATATTTAGGACAGACCCATGATTCGAGAGAGCTGAAGAGGATTCTAATAAACACGTAGTGTCTAGTAAGTCATGAACCATTTCAATTCTCACCTGTAACATATCCCCCATTCGAAATCAAAAGTGTTATGATACTACCTGTTCGTATTGATACAATAAACATAAGGATCGATCTGTATTCCAACACTCCCATTTATTAGTTAAGAGGAAAAGTATAATGCAACTTCATGTAATTTGGAAGCAAAATTTAGAGAACTTTTTTATTTTATTGGCTGACATCAAGATAAGATTTTTTATTTTTTTTGGTCGACATCAAGATGAGATTGTCTTAGGAAATAAACATCTTAGTTGTGTGATGGTAGTTAGGTATGAGACTAAAACAGAGCAAACAATCCTTATTCTGTAAACCGGAAAAACAGGGCAGAAAAAAGAAGGACCAACCAAACAGGAACGCCCAATCCGAAACGAAACCGGAACAGAGACGACATGAAAGGACAAAGCCGCGAGAAAACCGTTTACCGGTAGTCTTCTCTGTCGCCGAAACTCTGAGCTCTCTTCGCGGCCGATCCGCCCTTCGAGGGCGGCGGCCTCTTGACGGCGTTCGCCCCGCGCTCTCTGCTCTTCGTCGCTCCCGCCTCCCGGACCACGGCGGCGGCGGCGGCGGCGGCGTCGTTGTCCTCCGAGATGGCCGACAGCGCCGGACGCCAGTGCCCGCCCGCGTCGGCCCTGGACCTCCCGCCGGGCGACCTGCGCCTCCGGCCGGCCGAACCGACGCCGCCGCGCGAGCGAGGGGCGCGCGCGTCCTCCTCCTGCCGCGTCGAGGCCGGGTCGTCGCCGGCGCCGGCCCCCGGGCGGTAACACGAGCGTAGGTCGGAGAAGAACTTCATCGAGGATCGGATTCGAGTGCTTCGGGCGTCGGATTCGAAGAATTCGTTTCTTCGTCTTCTTCTTCTTCTTCTTCTTCGGAGAGAGAGAAATATAGAGAGAGAAAGTATGTGATTCGAGACTGAAGAGAAAGATGGCGTGGGGGGTCGTCGCTATTTATAGAGAGAGAAACGGTCGCCGGCCGGGGACGGGGGTGTACATCCCTTGCTGACGTGGCCCGTGCCCACGTTGCAATTTGCAGTGCCTTTTGTCCTTATCCTAGGACAATGGCTGAGGTCGTTGACCCTTGGAGCAAAACCAATTTTCACGCAACGGGCGTGTTTTTCTTTTGGCCCCAAATTCCACGTCATACGTTGTAAAAAAGGGGAAAATAAAAAATCCTAAAACTTGGAAATATAGACGACGGTAGAAATTTCATTTCTGGTTTTTCTTGAGTGAGTAATGGGAAAATGCCATGCGTGCGAAAAAAATTGGTCTTTTGCGAGATTAGCGAAGTCGTTTTAATTGTTAAAACATTCGAATTATTCGTATGGAAATCTATCAATAGTAGTTAAAGACTCTATCAAGAAAAATTGAGCGCGTGGAAAGATTAAAAGAAAATATTCAAAATTTGATTTTTCTTCAAAGTATCGTTACATACAGAATTGAAGAGACATGATTTTAATTTGTACCATCCCACGAAAGTCGCGATCAATTAGATCGAGGTCTCCACAAAAAAAAAAAAAAAAAAGGAAGGAAAAGGGACTAAATGGCAATTAAATTTGCCACGCTTTCTCTTGATTTAAGCGACAACGATGGCTTTTCTAGTGTTACTTTTTTAAACGATTACTCTCTCTCTCTCTCTCTTTTTCCGGCCATCCATTGGAGCCCATTGAAATATGCATACTTGAAAGTGGACTGAGAAAATCTGTGGGCTCTAATATTGGCCAGAATTTGACGATTTTCGGTTTCTCGAAATGTAGACTTTGCATTTCTCAAATCCTGTGGATCGATCTACCATGACAAGTCCTCCTTAGTTTATATGAGCAGTCATTGTCAAGGTGTAGACACAACATTGAAGAGTTGAGAGAGAAATTACCCAATCAGTTCCAAACATGTTATACGAACGTCGATTCAATTTTAAACTTTCAAATTTTACAAATTTAGTCATAAACTTTTTTTCGAGTTGGTCAATCCTAATCGGAAATTGTTGACATGGCGATATACCATGTAGAATGGCTAGCAAAAATTGGAGTTAGTACATTAGCGATTTTTGGTAGCAATTGAGTACAGTGACTACATTGAAATTTCGTGCAAAAATTGAAGATTATATTGGCAAATTATAAAAAAGTTCAGGACTGAAGTGGCTTCCGCACAATGTATTTAACACCAATTGGGTGATTATCTTATCCCTTGAGTCGAGGGATGTCTGATGATCCATGAGAATTTAAGTGTTCGACCGATAAAGTCAAATTACAGCCTTTGCCGTGGAAGGTTCACTGCATAAGTCTATCAATGGGCTAAGATGAAAAATTAGCTGGCATATTAGTTCATTTAATCTGGGGTTAGTCATTGACTTAATCACTCAGTGGCCTTGACCAAACATTTGGTATATACTGTATAGTTTGGTCCCTTCGTGTTCCATATGCTAAATTAATAAAATAGATGCCAACCGTCCCAACCGGGCGATCGGAATAAAATATTGACTAACGAATGGCAAAAGAAATTAAAAAAAAAAAATAGGAGTGGAATAACTCCAACTAAGCAGGAAAATTAATTTTCTGTCCCAATAAATAGCTCGTGCAGACTGCAGAGTCAACTGCTTGAGTAAAAAGCATCGCAAACTAATGACGTGGTGCATTCCCCGTCTGCACGTTTTTGACAAGTCCTCCTTTTCATGTGCACTCCAACGATAATTGAGAAATATGACCACTCCTATCGAGCCACGAGAGTTTCTCCATCCCTTATAATCGAGTCATTATTGGGACAAAAAGGCTGCCGAGGAAATAATTTTTCCCGAGACTTGGATTTGTGAATCACATATTTCCAGGGAATTTGCCCAAATCAGTCCTAAAACTATTATGTATATGCTAATTCAATCTTGAATTGTCCTAAACCCTTGCACGAAGTTTCAATATAATCCTTTTAGTGAATGACAAGAAAGACTGTATTAGAATTTTGTGCGAAAATTTAAAGCTAAAATTGGTAAAAATTGAAAAACCTAGGATCAAACACATCTGTACAATTAGTTTATAACTGATTTTTCTAGTCACTTTTCGAACCCCACCTCTCGCCTGTGGCGCCAATCCATCGGTCGACACCGGTTTCCATTTTTAACTTTCAAGCACCACTTGTTGTCGGGTCCAATGCATTGACAGCAATTGAAGGACTGTCTACATCTTTTTACAAGACGCACCAGGAAAGTAAGAGTCGTACATGACCCACTGAGGAGGGAAATGCCGATGCCTCTCCGCCACAAAACGTTGCCCTCGGAATCGTGCCTCGTGCCCCCCCTTCCCAGGTCTCTTCCCCTAATCACCAAAGTGCACTCCCCATCCCATGGCTGGTCCTCTTTTGGCTAACCTTTGTGTGGCTGCAATCTCTATCGAGAAAATTCTTGCTAGACATCGATGTTGTGAGGGACGATAACTTCCCTCCATCCCAAATGTTCCGACGTGGGCGAGACGGCGGTTGTCGAGGCGGTGGGATTTCTATTTTAATGCTCGAGAGGTCGTGGAGATTGATGTGGTTCGCGATGAAGGATGGAGGAGAGTACGAGATATCTCCACTGTTTGGTCACTTTCGAGGGTTGTGTTTTAGGGCCCCGAGGCTTTAAGAGGAAGCATACGGGCTAGGGCATGATGCACAGAATAAGCCAAAGAGGTATTCATATGTTTAGAAAGAAATCCCACATTGGAAAATTGGTGTGTTGTTGAATAGTTAATATATCTTACTTAACTCATAACTCATTGGTTTAAGCTTTTAAATAAATGTGTATCCATTTGAATATGTTAACAGGCTCAGAGGTAGATGTATGCTGCTTTTACTATGTTACTATGTTCCCAACAAATTTGTATTCGAGCCAATTGTCAATTGGTGTGCTTCATCGAAATGAAGATGATTATCAAAGTTTTGCTATAAAAAAATGATGAAATAGAGATAGCTTTAGCATCTTAGGGTGTGTCTACTTCACAAAAAATATTTTTCCATTTTGCAGCATTTGCTTTCTTTAGGAAAATGAGTCAACGGAAAATATTTTCCTAATAATTTTTTTTTTGGTAAATGTAAGAATATATTGAGCTTTAGCCAACTATACAAAAGATCCGGCGCCAAGAACTTTCACTCATAATGCAAAGAGGCAAAATGAGTGGAAGGGAGCTGAAGTTAAAAGAACCAGAAAATAAGACAGCAAAAAAAACAAACGACAGCCGAAACAACCGACAAAAACCAAATAGAAAACACCAAAAAAAAAAAAAATTCCTACCTAGTCAACAAAAAAAAATGTTTTTCTACTAAAGCTTAAATTTAGGAAAACGATTTCCCCTTTGAAATAGCCAGACGTTTTCCAAAATGTTTTCATAATAGGGTTCTTGGTTAATGAAAAGTTTATTTTTATGAAAATTATTTCTTTAGAAAAAAATTGAATATTTAATTATTTAAAAAAATTGCATTATTATTATTATTCTTATATCATCATCATCATCATCATCATCATTATTTTCTTTTCTTTTTTCTTCCTTTGTTGGTGATGACCGATGGCCGATCTAGGTGAGCCCCAGCTTCGTCAAGGTCGGCGAGATCGTGACTTTCTAGATCTAAGCTCCATCGAGGTCAGCGAGCTTGCAGCTTGCTAGGTTCGAGCGGGCTCGACGAGGCGGAGCTTGCTTGTGGCCATTGTTAACCGGTAGTAGTGGAGGGAGGGAGGGATAGAAAGAAAAGGAAAAAAAAAAAAAAAAAAGAAAAATAATTAAAATTCATATTTTAAAAATAAAATAAAAATCAACAAAGAAAAATAAAATAAGGAAAAAATCGATTTAAAATTCTCAAAATTTTTGTTTAATGAAATAAAGTCATGATGTTGAAATCATTTTCCAATAATATCCAAAAACAGCATAAAATATTTTCGATCATATATCACCTAATAAAGGAAAACTAACAGTATTTCTTGAAAATGATTTATTGGAAAGCATTTTCTTGTATCATTAAGTTTTCCACAAAACAAATGCACCATTATTTTGTAGTAGACTTATGTGACATTTATTTATTTTAAAGATACATGATGGGTGGAGATTTAAAAAAAAGTCTTAAACTTATTATACAAATACCAATTTAGTTTTAAATCTTTTAATTTGGGCAATTTAGTCTTGAATCTTTTAATGATTTACTAATGTAGTAATTTCGACCAAAAAGCACCGACGTGGATGCCAACTATCCTATATGACACGGTCGGCACTATACACAATTTTTGCAATATCTTACAAAAAAAAATCTGAATTTTATTCTTTTCTTTCATTTCTTTTTTATTTTTTTTTCTTATTCTCCTCGCCAGTGCATGACCTTAGCAATGACCAGTGGAGGTCATTGGCACATAGACAAGTGTGAGGATGCCCTTGCGAGGTTTGGGTATTGTGGCCTTGCCAAATTTGGGCGAGGGCCGTTGCCAATAGTGGAGAGGGCCTGTGAGCTTTTGCGTTGAAAAAGAAAAGAAAATAAAAGAATTTATGAAATTTATCAAAATATATAAAATTATAAAAAATTATAAAAATTGTCCACAGGAGCTCAACTTTGTCAACATAGGACGGCAAATGTCCACATTAGTAATTTCCGGTTGAAATTAGCTAAAATGACTATATTGACAAATCATAGAAAAGTATAAGACTAAAATGATCAATGTACAATAATCTTAAGATTTTTTTTTTTGGGAATTTTCCTTAGGATTTAAAAACGAAAAATATAGAGTATAGTAATCCAAAAATATGGCGGCTTTATGCTCTAACCACTACTATCATTTTTTAGCATAATCCCCTGTATACAAGCTCTTCCCTAGATAAAGCGTGTTCCATCGACCTTTGGACCTTCCGATGCGCCTCGACCAAAAAGCTTTCAAATTGCCACTTGGGAAAAAGTATAAAAGAGAGTCAATTGCGTGACTCTAAGGACAAGCTCCGTCTAAGACCTTCATCTTTGTTCCATCCGGTTGACCCGTCATGTCCTCGGTCACCACCTCAATTGTTGTAAGCAGTGCAATGGCATGAACGAGTTGAAATTGGGAAAATGACTTATTAGCATATACATTGGGTAATTTATTTGATGCGTGTTGATGTGTCGTGACCTTGAGAAAGCGATCAATATGACTATTAGAGGTGAGCATGGTTTGAGGGTTGAACCTAGAACCTAAGAACCGGACTAATGAGAATCTATAAATTTCAGGTTTTAAGGTATATAGGGTAGGTTCCAAGTTCCAAAAAATGAGGAACCTATTTTGACGGGTAGGTTTCAGGTTCTTAGTTGGAGGAATTTAGAACTTGGAACAAGTTTTAATATTTTTCTTGATTCATGTTTTTGTGCGATCTTCCAATATTCCATGTCGTTTGATGATGAGTGTATAATTTGAAAGAACTAATATGAGTTTCCATTTTATAACTAAGATTTTTACTTTATTAATGTTCATACTTTTCATGTGTCTAAATATAAGTTATGGTTAGTGAATTGTAATCATTCAAATAATAATATAGGTGGAATCTAGATAGATTCTTGAACTTATGATGGGGTAGGTTCCAGTTTTTAGGGTATATAGGATCGCTTCCAAGTTTCAAAAAACGAGAATATGTTTTAACGAATAGGTTCCAAGTTCTAGATGGAACCTGTACGGAATCTAAAACCGCTAACTTCAACTAAGTCTCTCAGCATCCACATACCAATGTGTGTAAGACATATATATGGGAACATGGGATATTTCAACAACCACAAAAGTAAGCATTATGTCATCCGTGACGTTTTTCACATTTGAATTTACCAGGACATCGCTTATCATTTACTTCTATTTTTTAGTTGTTTTCATTCCTCACGTTTTAAATTGAAATTTCTTGGAGCTCTTTCTTCTGGCAGGTATAGCCTTGAAGCTCCGTTTGTTTCATGAAATAATCTACTAATGACAAATGCTTTCATTATCAACAGTAACTTACATACTCGTTCATTCATTTTTGTGAACGATGCAAATGACCGTACTTAGGAAAATATATATATTTTTTGGTAAAATAAGAAAATATTTTTTAAATCATTTATTTTCCGTGAGCGTGTCCGCCCCGACTGCTTGTTAATGAGCTACTAAGTAAGAAATATCCGAATTGGAGACTGTAGTTTGACTAAGAAAAAGAAAAAAGTAGATTGTTGTTTAAACATAACAAAAAGTAAAATATTCTTTCGTATTATGTAAAGGCATCCACTTGATGTAGATGGGCACTTCTTTGGGTAAGCACGCGTCCCCGTCATCTTAAATTGATGAGCAAGCCTAGTTCATTTAAATAAGGACTTATAGAAAGTAGATTGTAGTTTGAACATAACCAAAAGTAAATGATCCTTTTGTATTATGTGCACTTTCTTGGGCAAGCCCACGTCCCCGTCATCTCAAATTAATGACGAAAATTTTTGTATTTGTGCAAGTTTAATCTATCTGGCTAATATCAGCTAGTCGGCACTGATGTGGATGCTAGCCATCTGACCAACACGGATGTGGCAATTTTTTTTATAAGTTTTTTGAATATTTATTTATTTATTTTTCCTTTTCCTTTTCTTTTTATTTTTCCCTCACTGGCCACTGGGCGAGGGGAATGAAGCCCTTGTCGGCTATCGATAAGGGTTGCGGCCCTTGCCCTACCTTGCCCAAATCTAGTTAAGGCTAGCCTCGGTGAAGCCATAGTTGCCTTTGCCCACGACCTGTGAGCGGCAACCAATTGTGAACCTAGGCTTACAAATCTCCTGTTCAAGGGCCCCAATTGCCAAAGTGAGTGGAATGGGTTGTGCATTTCATTGAGGAACCAAAAGGATCAAGGTGATGTCAGGTTCGGAGGTGGCTTTACCTTCCATCTCGAGGCACGGCTATAGGTGAGGTAGCCTTATCGAAGTCTTGCTAGCCACTAAGGGAAAACGAAAAAGAAAAAAGAAAAAAATAAATAAAATAAAAAATTCGAAGAAAATAATTTTTTTTTAAAAGATTGCTACGTCAGCGTTGGCTAGACGGCCGGCGTCCATGTTAATATCAGCTATATATATAGAGAGAGAGAAACGCGCGCGCGCACATACTAGGGATGAGCATGGTTCAATGGTAAAACTTGAACTTGAGAACCGAACTGGTGGGAACTGTAGGTTCTAGATTCTAAAGTATGTAAGGTAAGTTTCAGGTTTCAAAAAATAAGGAACCTATTTCGACAGATAAGTTCTAGATTCTTAATTGGAAGAACCTGAAATCTAGTACTTGGAACAAGTTTTAATATTTTTCTTGGTCCATGCATTCGTGCGATCCTTCGAAATTCTATACCATTCGATGATTAGTGTATAATCTAGAAGTACTAGTTTGAGTTTCTATTTTATGACTAAGATTTTTTACTTTATTAAAGTTTATATTTTTTATGTGTCTAAACATAAGTTATACTTAATGAATTATAATCATTCAAATAACAATATATATAGAACTTGGGTAAATCCTGAAACCAATCCTAGAACTTATGACATAATATGTTTCTGGTTCTAAGATATGCATGGTAGGTTTTAGGTTTCAAAAAATAAAAAACCTATTTCAACGGATAGGTTTTAGATTTCAAGTGAAATTTGTATGAAACCTGGAACCACTCATTTCTAATAACTATCATAGGATCACTAGAATGAGTAGTTGATATGGTGAAATAATTAAACAAATAATTTGCAGACGAGTACTTGCATAGACTCAACATGGTATTGAGCACGAATCAAATGTAAGAAAACACCCTGCCTCGATGTAATTTCCGATGAATTCTCAAAATTTGTCCTCCCCTGGAACAATGGAAATATTATACCGAAAAACCCATAGGTAACCCTAATTGAAAGTGAAAACTGAAAATTATCAGAAAAATTCATAAAATGAATAAGAAAAAAAAAATACCTCAAAACGAATGACAACCATGGGTTTTGACACTAACATCAATCTCAAGTGGATTTTCCTAATTAAACGAGCAAAATCAGTCTTACAAGCTCCAGTCTAGAAGGAGTTATTGCTTGTTGAACGCCCGAGAAAGTCATCAACAACAAAGTTCAAACAATCTCGAATGGCATGTCGGCCACTTTACTGGCGGAGCCTTTCCTCGATGCGTGTAAACAAAGTTCTTACTTCGCACCCGCAGATTAGTAGGATCGAAGGGTCACATACCTCGAGTTACGAAAGAAATGGCCTGTAATTTCTACAGAGCTATATTTGACCTTCCAGTAAGCTATACTGTCTTGCTTGGATTTTGAGGGTAAGCATAACATAACCATTGAGCCAACCTTGAATGGACTACCATTATTGCACCCAGACCCTTCACATTAGGCCTGATTAAGTGATTAAACCACAATTAAGCAATGCTTGCAGTCTCCTGTCCGGATTGCTTAGTTAACATAATCAAATAACAAAATTTGGGCCTGGGCTTGTAAAGGAAATCATTTTCTCAGCCTGTCCAGTCCACATTCTCTTTTCCCCAGCACAAGAGCCTGATTGATGGGCTCACATTGAAAGCCGAACTCATCCAGAGGCAGGCCCATCATTTCGTCATGCCATGTCTGTCGAATTCTCTGTTCATGCTGTAAAGCTAGGTCAAAAGGGGTTGGTCTGTCTTTCATGAGTCACGAGTTTGATTCAATTCTTTGAACGGCTCGTGCTGCGATTCCATAGCTGCGACATTTTTTGTTTGGAGAGACTTCCTCGTGGCTAGTGTTTTGGTGGGGCCACAGAAATGAGCACGTTGAACCTTGAGCTTTTGAGTCGCGAGTAGTGTGGAATAATTATGACTCAAATCGAACATTCTATAATAAATAAAGAACATTTTATTATAACGTTGTTGGGAGGATCAATAATGTTGATTACCCAAATAAGTCCTGGCTGAGTTCTCTACCTAGTGCATGTGTACGCATTTCTCACTTGTTCCCGATTGTTAAAGTATAAAGGGCAAATCTCAACCAAGATACCGATTAAAAACTTCAATGGCCGGTTTCACTTCAAAGTTCAATATAGCTAGTTTAATTTTTGTGTTTTATACGATTGAAAATCTCTCCCGAGTCGATCCAGACGAACTAATCAACTACCCCATGCTGAACGACCGATCTAAATTAAGTTAAAAAAAAAAGGGGCACTGGTGCAAGAAGCATCCCAACACCCCAGTACTGATTTGGACCCTTCATCGTCTCTTTCATCTGCTTTGTCCACTAGAAAAGCACAAAAATACAACCATGCCAAGTTAAAACCCATTGACTTACTCAAATCAATCAGGCACGACCATCGATCCTCCCAATGGAAGCTAGCAAAACTCATCTTTCCTCCGATGGGAGTAATTCCACCACCTCCTCGTGCAAGCCTTGTCACATTCTCTGGATATTTCATCAGTCGATGAGACGAGTACGTGGACCTCTTCTATTGTTTTTTCCTTTTAGTACGGTTGTCAGAAAGTGAAGATCACTAGAGAGCTCGACATTAGTCCAAAAGGGGACTGATGATCGGATTTCTGGTGAAGATCACTATGCTCATCCTTCGGGACATCTTCAACTGGGTTGGCTAGATGCGCCAACCTGGTCTCAAGGTGCTGTCATTTTCTCCCTGTTCGAGTGGTATTGTTCTGAATTTGTGCATTAGGAATGACCTTTTCGTTTGAAGCAGAAACGAATAGAGAAGAGTTCAAACGATGTGGGTCTCTCCCTCTCCCCCCCCCTTTCGTTTTCTTGTTTTTTTTGTGGATTTTGTGATACTTGCTATCGATTTGCGGTTGGACTCTGCTAACAATGGTCCTCTAATACAATCTTTTGCGCTTAAGGTAATTGCTTATTTTCCTTTCGAGTACGTATGTAGATATAATTAGGGAGAAATTGTTATATGATGGTCTCTAATCAATTGCGAGGATAATGGTCTATTTTGGATCATAAAAAATTAAAAAAAAACAAATAAATATAAATTATTATGGGGCCAATTCTTTTAAGACTTTGTAAATTACAACAAGCTGTTATTTTCAAGTACTTCAAAAATTGTTATGCTAGTAAAGATCTTTAACTAGCTAGAAAGAAAATAACAAAAACCCTGCTAATGGCTTAATTAGTGGCTAGAAATGGACAATGTGTATATATCTTCTATTTTCCATATAGAATTTTCATTTGGTTCATCCACTTGAGTTTTGACTAGGACTCGTAAAATTAATTGGCATTTCAAGGACCTCGGATTTACTTCTTGTAAATTTTCTGGTCATGGGAAGAGAAAAGAAAATAATGAGGGGGAAAATTGCATTGTCCGGCCCTTTTCTTAGACCTAAATGAGATTGGAGTGGCGATGGCTGCAAACAATTTTCATCAACCGTACATGTATTGTAAATTTTGAAATTTCATGCGATACATCTCCTCTCTTAAGTTAAGATTAGCAAAATTTTCTAAATTTGTCATCGTCAGCTCAAATTTTGACATTCACCACTAGAGGGGATTCTTTTCAGATTATGGTAAACTTAGATGGTAAGCACAAATGAATTTTGAGAGATTTTGCATGTTACATTTTACACATTTACATTAATAGTGATACCCAGAAGCACTTTTGAGGAATTTCGCAATCTTAAAAATTTAGAATCCCAAAGAAAAACCCTGTGACAAAATATATCAGTAAGTACTAAGTACATAGGCTCTGAAGATGGCACTCTTTGTACTTTTCTTTGGCCAAATACTCATGTCTTGTAAATATTCTTTTTCTCCTTTTGTCACTCGCGTACTATTTTACATTCAAGACGCCTGAAGAGGTGCACGTTTGCTGCCAAAATCTGTTCAATGATTTAGGTAGACAAAGCTGGCTTGCGGAAAACAACTGAAAACTTTCTTTTATGCCAGAAAGAACGAGCTATCCAAATCGAAAGATCTCGTTGGCTCGCCATTGATAGAGTGATGGAGACATGTCTTGCGTTGGCTCACTCCCCCTGCAGCTTTGTCACAGTGAATAATTCATCGCAAAGATGTTGCTACGAGCCGAAACCCTAGCTTCCTAGGCGACGGTTCAAATCAAAGCTTTAAGCGCCTTCTTTTAGCAATTTTGCTCTGTTTCTCTTTTGCATGCCAAGTAGGACAGGTATAGCATGCTTTCATTTTTCCAAATCTTACTACGTACATAGATTTTTCGTATGACGTGTAGATTTACATATCAACTTTTCATAATCCTCTTTTGAAATTTGGATAAAAATTTAAATTTTAGGAAAAGTAAGAAATTCACTTTTAACTTTTCAGAAGTCTAGGTAAACAAACCAATAATTCTCATTACCTGCCGAAAGTATCTCTGTCAAAACACTTTTGCCATTATTGAAGTTGTACATGTGAAGGTGTAAGTAAAAAGGAGTTTGTGTACTAGATAATTTATGGAAGATGGGTTTGTTAACATACGGCATAGAGTTGAATAGAATTATGGGGATTATTACTAAAAACAAAATCATAAACTTATTGTATGGATGTTAATTTAGTCTAAATCTTTTGACGGTTTACCAATGTCGCTAATTCGATCAATTTAGACTAAAAATTGATGACCTACACGCTGACCATTTCACGTGGCATGGAATCCTCATGTCTTACGAAATAGAATTGAGAGTGTTGTATAAAAGATAGAGTGGGTATGGTGTATGGATGGAACAGAGTCACCAGATCACACCGCTATCACCCCAAAAACCTCTAAGGAAAATGACCTCTCTCTCTCTGCGCACCGGCATCAACAAGGCAAGGCCTACAGATCTTCAAATCTACAGGGGTGCCGCCTAGATTTCGGCGGCGAGATGGCACCACCAACACTAGGCTGGAAGCCTAGGTTGAGTTTTTTACCTCTTCTCCTGCCAAGTCGAGCTTTAATGTGGCCGAGACATGGCCGGAAATCCTCCTTGATGTAGCATTCTCAGAACTGCTATAGTTTATATCAGCTCAGCTTGTAAGGAGCTGCCTCATATGGTGTTAGGATATTGTAGTTTTTAAATATGTATAACCAAATATATAAGTTACATTACTTCACAACGCATCAAAACTACAACAGAACCATTTATGCCAAATAAATAATATCCTCACAAACTAATTTTATTATGCTTGTAATTTGGTCTAGCATTAACCATCTTCCGTGACGTGCATACTCAACACATGTATTTATGCAGAAGATGACACACTAATAACAAGTGCGACAATAAGATTGAAATCTTTTTTCTGGTCAAAAAAAGAAAAAAAGATAGAAAACTTTTCAACAGAAATACACACACACACACACACACACACACACACACACACACACACACACATATATATCGAATTAGTCTTTAAAACAGCTTTTGGATCCACACGCTGACCTCAACTCGCGAGAATAATTTATGTTATTTTCTGAAAATACTAGTATTTTGTAAGCCAAAAGATGATGTGGCCCAAGGGATACCAGCCTTTGGAAAATGCATGCCACAACCTTCATCCTAAAAATTTTACGTTGAAACCTCGTTTAGCACCTCCTTATTATGGATCAGATACATGTAAATAAGGATTATTTTGACTTTAAGCGCACGTGGTCCTCTGCACGCGCGCGCACGCGAGAGAGAGAGTCAGCATTTTGTAGGCTTTATCTTGGGGAGAGTGTGTTTGGACTTGGTTGATCTCAGATTCAGCCTTTTTTAAGCTCTTTTTGAGGGGACAACAGTTTTGGGTGGTTAGAAAATTGGGTAGTATTGAACTCTCTGCTTTTACGAGGGTTGATATGATATCAAAATTTTATTAATAAGTGCTCTCAAGATACTTGTTGATAAACACATTCAACAGATTTTTTTTTTTAAATTTCAATAGATTAATTATGCATAAAGTAAGAAAAATAGTGATTTAAGAATGACAAATTTTCTTCATGTGGATGCTTTAGAATTGCTTCCGAAGCACTTGTTGATAAAATTCAATGCTACTTCTCTCTTCAATCTAGAAAATTCACTCCTCTCAACAAACATAGACTCATTTCATTTAGGTGTCGCTGTGGCATTCACCCGGGTCAGCGACGCTTGCAAGGCCTCAATCTCCCATCCCCTATCCTTGACGAGGACAAAGGAGGTTTCGGGGGTTAGGGACCCCCATGCCGTTAACACGCATCCTCGATTGACATTGGATCTTGTGTTGTGAGCCCAGCACCACCCGCGACTGACAAAGAGAGGAGGCGGGGGAAACTGTAGTAATGGTTGCTTGGGGATAGGCCCATGGTGGGGGCGGCGGCGGCGGCGGCGATGTGTGGGTGTTGGAGGCGGTGGAGATGGAGTCATGGCCGGTAATTGAGTTTGGCTTACTTTCATGCGCGGTGACTAATGGGTCGGCATTGTGCATAGTGAACAGATGCAACCACGGGCGAAAAGGGAAAGAAAGAAAAGAAAGGGGAAAGATAGGAAAAAAGCATGACTAATTTTAACTGTTTAATTTACTTATTGTAACATGTACAGATCTTAAGAGGTAACTTTACCCAACTTTAAAGAATGATAACTTTAGAATACCTCAATCCAACGGTTCCTACCTATAGCTAAAAGGCAAGGCTACACATATGAACAAAAGTTGAAAAAAGATAGGATTGCACATCGCAGATAGTATATATGTCCAAAACTCTTCCACCATCATGTCCCTTTAACGAATACAGGGAGTGACAATCTTTTGAAAAGACAAATATAGATATACATCCTAATCTGTCGTCCTCCAAGTCCTTTTGACAAAAAGTCGATCAAGTTTGTCGTACGTGGTGGCTGGACATGGGGCAATCAACCAATTTGAAACCACATGCGTATCAGGTTTATGTGGAAGGATGGCAATGGAGGGTAACCATCAATCGCAAAGCTCGATGCTGTGGAATCTATTTGATTATATTCCACAATTATAATACTAACGATTGCCTTGTCTTGATGGGCAGTTCAGGGTCTCAAGTTCGACAAGAATTTGGCCGGCTGAGACAGCTTAGTTAACCTATTCTTTACCTCTCTTTCAAGAGGAAGCTGGTGCTGTTGAGAATATGTAAGTAAGCGGAAGAGAAATAATGAGCAACCTGCCAAAGCAAGACGATAAATACGTATTCGGAGGGTTCCATCGTTACCAGGAGCATCTAGTGTAAAAGCTGATAAACATGCGATTAACATAGATAGTTGGGAGAGAGAGTAGTTCTTGTGTATAGACCTACCAATCAAATCGAGTAGAGTCGAGTCAGAAGAAAGTACATATTGACCACATGTTAGTTTATTAATCATCATGTACTTTGCCACAAGGCGTGTGTGACCTTATCCAAAGTTTTATGAGCTTTATTCAACAAAAGAATTCATGCAGAACTTGCTTAATATATTATACCCTCACTCCGTAATGAACTGAGCAAACAGTGGTGATGTTCACTTCACGAAACATTGCTGTTATTACTTCCCTATAATCCCAACGACCCTAAGCAAAATGCCCATCGTATCCCATTATATCTCTCAACTATCGTTCCACGTCTAATCCACTTCTCAACTCCTATAATATCGCCTAACAATTATTTTAATTGGATCCCTCAATCATTGGAAAATATGCAGGGACACATGAATGATTGTTCAAAGAAAGCAACAAATAGATTAGTAATTTATATATATATGCATATTAGAGGTGACAAAAATTGGGCAGAGAATGATGTTGTGGTGCTAAATGGGATCTTGAGCAAGTTTACATGAAATGGGTTCTTAGTATCTTAACATATAATTACACAACAAGGTGCTCTCTCTCTCTCTCTCTCTCTCTCGCCTTCCTATATATATCTAGCTGAAGTGTAGGCAAATCCCGAACCCCACTTAACTCAACATCCCTCACAACCAGATAAAACCCTAGCTCTTCAATCCCCCGCAAACCTGAACCCCACTCAACTCAGAATCTATCACAACCAGATAATCCCCTAGCTCTTCAATCCACTCCTCCAGTACCCACACGACGCGTGTCAAACAAATCAACTCACATCAACCAGGAAGAAAATGGAAACTTGTTTTACACACCTTCTCTTCGCCATCTAAACTTCCATGCACGTTACGGCAACAGAACCCTAATTATCTTTTCAGCCAAAAAGCTTCATTTCAGTTCATAATGAAAGCTGAACTGCGGGGAAACGCGACCACATCGATTTATCTGCAAAACCTCAGTCTCTTCAACACCCAGCACAGTTCGCTTTCCGGCGCACTCAAAGGGTGCCTCGGAAGCCTGGATGCGGCATGTATAGAGAAGCTACTGCTTCACTGCGCGAGCGCCCTCGAGCGGAATGACGTCACTTTGGCCCAACAGGTCATGTGGGTTCTCAACAACGTCGCTTCTTCCACAGGTGACCCTAATCAAAGACTCACTTCGTGGTTCTTGAAAGCCTTGATCTCTAGAGCGTCTAGGTTATGTCCGACAGCTGTCAATTTCAATGGCAACGGGATTGTTGAGAGGAGATTGATGAGCGTGACTGAGCTAGCGGTGTATGTTGATCTCATCCCTTGGCATAGGTTCGGTTATTGTGCAGCCAACAGTGCGATCTATAGGGCGATTCAAGGGTATTCGAGGGTTCACATCTTAGATTTTAGCATCACTCATTGTATGCAATGGCCGACGCTCATAGATGCCTTGGCTAAAAGACCCGAAGGTCCTCCATCGCTGAAGATCACAGTGCCATCTTGTAGGCCCCCGGTCCCTCCCTTGCTTAATGTAACGAGTGAGGAGATTGGTCTTCGTTTAGGTAATTTCGCGAAGTTTAGGGATGTACCATTCGAATTCATCGTGTTGGATGACTCACCCATGCAACTGAATCGGCCAATTCTTTTCATTTCGAGTCAATCCTGAGTCAGCTGAGTTCGTTAGATCTGAATCTTGCGGATGATGAGGCTTTGGTCATCAATTGCCAAAACTGGGTAAGATACCTCTGTGATGAGCCTAACGGGGTCGATTCTCGAGATGCCTCTTTGAGAGATGTTTTCTTGGACATCATAAAAGCGCTTGACCCGAATCTAGTGATTGTGGTGGATGAGGATGTTGATTTGAGTGAACCGAGTCTGGCCTCGAGAATCACAACTTGCTTCAATTATTTGTGGATCCCGTTCGACGCCTTGGAGACTTTCTTGCCCAAGGACAGTTGCCAGAGGTTGGAGTACGAATCTGACATCGGCCATAAGATCGAGAACATCATCGGATTCGAAGGGTTTCAAAGGATAGAGAGGTTAGAGTTGGGCAGCAAATTAGTGCAAAGGATGAAGAATGCCGGGTTCTTGAGTCTGCCTTTTGGCGAAGAGACCGTGAGCGAGGTCAAGTCCTTGCTTGATGAGCACGCCAGCGGATGGGGGATGAAGAGAGAAGAGGATACGTTGGTGCTGACGTGGAAAGGGCACAACTCGGTCTTCGCCACGGCTTGGGTCCCTAGCAACGGATACGAGAATTGAATGGGGGGAGTCAATACGGAGCCGTTTCTTGTCTGAGACCCGCCCCGATCGGTCGGACTGCATGCAAGCGCCTGAATCAACCGATGCAGCAGTTCGTGGAACGGAGACAAGACAACTCTTGGAGTCGGTCTGGACAAGAATTTCGTTTCATGTGAAACTCTAGCCTCGTCTTAAAATGGCCATATTAGGTGGTTTGTCGGAACTGCCATATGATGGTTGTTCTTTCCTCAGTGGTCCATGAGGCGCATGCAGAGACAAAATGGCGTTTCGTGCATTTCATATTTATCGAGAAGAAAAATACTGCACGGAAGAGCGTTCGGACAGAAGAAGGAAAACCGCAACAGAGTTTTGAGAATAAGATCGTGCCGCTCTCGCTGTGTTCGAGGTCTCTTTAAAGTGTGATTCACGTGAGAGAGAGAGAGAGAGAGAGAGAGAGAGAGATGTGTTGTTTTGTCTCTGTACAATGGACAAAATCTCTTGGAACGTCGTTTTAGATGTGAAGGCTCCTGTGCAGAGTATTTCTATAAAATATGTTTTCTAGCTACCCACTCATGACACAAGCAAGTTTACTATGTTCTCATTAATCTTTACTGCTCTTTCGCGACATCTTGGATACATAATGGGATCCTGCTATTTCAGATTACTGAGAGCCATTCAGTCCTAGAGAACTCAAAAGTGAAAAAAATAAAATAAAATTGTTTGTCAAGTTTTTTAGGTGTCGCTTATTTATGGAGCGTATTAATGCCCTTATATACATTTCACCATATCCCAACCAAATAAAAAGAAAAAGTAAACGTGTGTGTTAAAGGTTCTGCTATCCATTGAGGGCCCATTTGGGGTAAAATTAATTCCACTTAAGGGGGTGTTAGGAAAAAAAAGTCATAAATATGGTAAAAAGATAGAGATGATGAGATTACTTTTATTGAGAAAGGGGGTAATGTTAATTAGAAATATTGAATCAATTCTTGTGAATGAAGAGTTGTAACTCGGTCATTTAACATAATAAATGATGTGTTTTAACAGATTAGGTGTGGAAATAGCGGCGCACTAAATCTCGTCCATCTTACGTATGAGATAACAAGGTTTTGACCTGAATCTTGCTTCGGACAGCAATAGATGGAGAATCTTCCTCTCTTTTTCCCCCCCTTCCTTTTTCCTCTTGATTTTGAACGAGTTTCAGAAGTCAGAAAACAACTTTATCATTTGGACAGGGTAAGGATTTGAACCTTTGGCACATGGAGGGTACAGACATGAACTTATATCATTTCCCCAGAACGTTAACGTTTGAATTGAACTTCATCTTTTGCCCGTTGAATGCTTTCCAGTTCAAACTTACTATGGTTTTCTGGCGATACAGATCAGGATTGAGGACCACGACCTTTGGTGTAGAACAGTCGCATTCACTTCGCATCCTATGCAGTTAAACAGGAACGTTAAATTTCACACGGTTGATTATGCAATAAAAGCTTTTGAACTTAGCCAAAGGTTATACCACCAAGATGGAAGGTGAGAAGGAAGCGATCTTACTACTATCTAATGTGATTATGCAATAATGAGACTACATTAAAAGTAATATAGCACAACCCCTCATAAGATCGACATAATCTGATGGGGTCATATGCTTCAGCGAGGTGCAAAAGTTGCTCCCCATTCGTGTTAGGAATCAGCTCTCTTGCCGCCAAGAAGATCGCTCATACCGACAGACACAAGAATCGAACCATTAAGTATCGACGTCCATCTTCTGCTGTGAGAAGAGTTGCTAAAGACAAATCTCATGGTTTGCTCTTGGCAAGGATGATTCTTGGAAAGCTTACTCTTTAATTGAGGTAGAGGTCCTTAGCAATAAAAGGGCTGAACTAGGCCCAGTTAGGCCCTTTGACCAATAAGGCCCGTTTTGTACATGACTCTCTCTCTCTCTCTCTCTCTCTCTCTCTCTCTCTCTCTCTCCCACCCCCCGGGAAAAGTTGGAATCGAATTCAAAAGTTAAGGGAGTCAGCAGATCACATTGCGGCAAAATGGGGGCAATATCTCTACAAATACAGATTTGGGATGTGGTTTTAGGGTTTCACGTGAAGATGCTGAAACAAGAACGGCCATTTTTGCATGCTTTTGAATACGATTTTGCAGGATGAAGTCTCTTTCCCTTTATTCATGGCTACCACATGACTTGCCTACCACTTGCATGCCCCCATCACAATCATCAACACATGTCCTCCATTAATTCCCCCAAATTTGTTTTTTCCTTTTTATTTATGAATTATGACCAAGGCCTTTTCTTGCCTCCTCATTTCTAAACCCTAGTTAACGTTATTTTACATTGATCCACACCCGATAAAAAGAAATATCCGACGAATGACCGAGTAGAACTATGGTCCTAGGATTTTAAGATGAGCATAACAACGTGGCTTCAAGAAGCATACGAATATACTAGATGTCCTTTTTAATTCCAGAAAGTCCATACACAATCCGTAAAACTTTTGAGATTTGCTCGTGTCTACGCACAAGATGGAACTAAAGATTGTGAAGCTGTGAGGAGACGTTCACATGCGCTCATGCATATTTATAAGGCCCATAGGAAATGTGTGGGATAGTGACGTGGGATAAATTTTAAAACCCTATACAAGTCTAGGTAGAATAATGGCAAATGAGATCATGAGAATTGACGGATAGATTGACTGATTGATTAGGATGGATAAGATGTGAAATTAAGCTCTCATCATTTAGAGAGTTTTCATTGAAAGTCAATTTATAAATTTAGGTGCATGCATGCACACAAAGATTGCATTATGTTCATAGATGAGCGGTGTGAAAGAGATTCTTTTAATAATCCTAATTAGGTTTTGAATAAAGATTCTTTTCTTGCCTCCTCTTGTCTATACCCTATTCAACGTTATTTTAAATTGATGCACACCCGATAAAGGAAAGACCCGACAAATGGCTGAGTAGAAATATGGTCTTAGGTTATTAAGATGAGCATAACAATATAGCTTCAAGAAGCATATGAATATAATCGATGTTTCTCCATACGCAATTTGAAAAAAAAATTGAAATTTGCCTCGTCTCTGGGCACGAGATAAAATCAAGGGTTGTAAAGCCGTGAGGAGGTGTAGACGCGCTCGTGCATATTCATTAGGCTTGTAAAAATTGCATGGAAAGGTGATGGGGAATAAATTTTAACACTCTATACAAGTCCAGCGTAGAAGAATGGCAAATGAATTTATGAGAATTCACGGGTAGAGTGACCTACTGATTGAGATAGATAAGATGCAAATTTTAGCTCTCATCATTTTAGAGAGTTCCCCCTGAAAGTCAATTTATAAATTTAGGGTGGATGCATGCACATAAGGATAACATTAAATCCACAGATGTGCAATGTATAAGACATTTATTTTAATAATTTCTAAATAGGGATTGATTAAAGATGATGAATTTTGAATCTCAACGCAAGAGAAACAGAGTTATCGTTTTAGAGAGTTTGCATAGGAAGTCAACTTATAAATTTAGGGTAGGTGCATGGACATAAAAATAACATTAAATCCATAGGTGAGTGGTGTGAAAGAGATACATATAATAATTTCTAATTAGGGTCTGAATAAAGATGATGAAATTTGAATCTCAATGCAAGAGAAACAGAGTTAAACATCAGCAATCCTTTTTACTTGTGATTTCCATCCGTTAAGATTCTAATTAATCGATTTGCCTAGGCAAAAGGTGACATCGAGGATCCCACAAATTTAAATTCGAAAATAGGCTAGCACTAAATTAATAAATTTTCTGTTGATAACATCACTTTGGAGGATCATACCCAGATTCAATAATCTATGATTAACCAAAAAGGCTGCAGAAGACACGCTCCTACAACTATTGAGATATGAGACGGACCCATGATTTGACTTGCATTACATTTTTTTTTTTGTTTAATGCTAGATTGCACGACTAGAATATTTATCTATGTAAAATGAGTTCAATATGGTCTAGTCTTTCTACAAAATTTTGTCACATATATCCTTTTTTTTTTTACACCTCAAAGTATACCCAAATTACGTTTAGTAAATGCAATCCACTTTGTAAGATAGCACTATGATTTTTCTTCTTGTTTTTGTCCTACTTGGGACTTCTTCTTTTTTACCATCACTCAATCTTGTTAATTAGTAATATATTCCATAATTGATAAACAAATAGTAAGGTCAACATCACTGTATAAATTGTTTAGTGAGGACGAAATTAAATGGGTAAGGTCAAGACTAAGTTCTCCTTAAAAAAATCCATATCAAGAGGGAAATTTTCGAAATGCACCCATTGAAGATATAATGGTGCTGTTTCAAAACCAGTCTCTAAGCACTTCTTAAACCTCATGAAATAAAAGTGATGGCTTTTAGTGATAGTACATATTGCATCAATAACTTTCTTTTAAATTTATATAGACTCAAGATGCGATGAATCAATCAATCGTGATGTTGTATACGCAGCACTACAATCACTGACATGCATTAAGTTAATTATCATTATTCTTAAGTCTTCATTTTATCACGTCATGTGTCTAAAATATTTGTGTTTCTGGTACTTTGCGGAATGCATGAAAATATACATACGTATTATCAAGGATGCTTTTACGAAGGAAAGAGGAGATGATTGGCTAATGATTGATGATTGGCCATGATGGATGTTGAATGCGAACCTTTGTGGGGCGAAGGAGGAAAAAGGACCATGGAGTTTTGAGAAGACATCATGTTGCCCCTGAAAAATAGGGTCAAATGAATGATGCCTTAATCATAACGGTGGTAAGCATCATCAAGTTCACACTCCCTTCTGATCTGACGGCCCGGCTGCTGCGTGGGCCTACCTTTTTGTGGATCCCACCGTTGTTGCGAATTTGATGCATGATGATGGGACTTTGATCCGATGGCTCCAAAAAGCAGCGTTTCGATTGTACTTTCTCAGGAAGTAAAGTTGCCTATAATTACTCTGCCCCCCTTCTTTTTCTTATTATTATTTATTATTATTTATTTTTTATTAATTTTTTTTTTTTCGTGAGTAAATTCTTACGAAATTGGTAATTGTTGCTCCTGGTCTGCTTTGGTGGGTAAATCTTGAAAGGAAAACCCTACACCCCAAACCAACCACGCCCCCCACCCCACAAAAAAAGTTATCGATTAAAAAATTGAACAAAAAGTGAAAAGTTGTCATCCAATTGGTAGATGGACGGCCATCACGTGATCCCTGCTGAGGCCATCCACGTGATCTATCGCTTTAAAATGCAAAACAATTTCTGAGGTTGCTTGTAGGGGCGTTAATTACAAGTTTATGAGGTGGATATTCATTAATTATAATGTTTTGTGATGAAATAAATCAAATACATTTTTGATAACTTGAACATTAATGCGTTAAATGATCTTATGTTGTGATCTTTGGAAATGAAGAAAAAAGTTCGCATCGTTTGCGACACATCCTTTGCCAATCTCAAACATATCTCGGTGCACGACAGAAGATTTGGCTCCCCACTATATCAATACGAATAATGTCATGTTTGAGACACCTGCTTGGGTTTCAATTTGTCTTGTTTAAGATAAGCTTCCTCGTCATCAAAAGGGGAGAAAGAAAGACAAACTCGTACAAGGTCCTTGATTATAGCTTGTAGTGGGAGTGTCAATCCTTTGGTGAAATTCATTGTGCAATCTAAAAAAAGGGTAAAAATATACTTTTCTCCCCCACTAAATTAGGTGGAAAACCTTGACAATATTGTGTTTGTGCAGAGGTAGACCTAGAAAGTATGTCTCCATTTTGGGTCAATTCAAGTGGGGAGTTTTGTTAGTACATCACTTTCAAATGACAAGATGAGCTAACACTGTTCATTCATATAAGTAAATGGTAAAACCATGAGTATATGCATTAAAATAAAACCAGCACAAGCATGTGCCAATTGACCATTCAATTAATTTTCCCGCCAAAGGCCAAATCCTGTGAGAAAACCTTGGTTTTGGAGGGAATTAAGAAACATTTCTTAAGCGAAGCGGCTTTCTTAACAACTCGTCCTGCTGAGGAGACGGGAGCCTGTCACAATTAAAGAAAGGGATCAGTTGATCTTTAACTAGTGCCCCGAAGACTCGAATTCGATGAAAGGAGATTATGATTTGGTTCTAAAGAAGAGAAGAGAGAAAGCCAAGAAACCAACGAGAGTCAGATGTTCAACCCGGGCCCAACCTGGGGGGGATTCATTGGAAAAGTTAACCAAGTCGCCATCCTCTCCATTAAAGCCCAAGCGGGGCCATCTCTGCATTATGCAGATATCATATCAAGAGGTACTGGCACTAAGAAGGAAAGCAGATGTAGAAAAACGAGTACTTTTATGGAGTGCATTACAAGGGAAAAAGAAAGAAAAAACAAAACTTTGTCGCTAGAGAAAAGAGAGAAATTGTTTAGAGAAATTGTTTTAAGTCTCTGATACGTGCGCAGAGTTAAAGCAGATTAGGGGGCGGTGGTGGTCAATGCGTGACTACGGGAGTTGCAGAGGTGTGAAGATGGGAATGTGAGCAGAAGAAGCAAGAACGTGGTGTGAGTTCTAAGCTTGGAATCGTCTCAGAAAGGAAAAGAAGAAAAATAGAAAAGAAAAGAAGAGATCCCCAGCAGCTTGCGTTTTTTTTAAATTGCTTGATGGTAAAGACAATGATTTCTCTGTGCTGTATTTTTTTCCCCTTTTCTTGAGCCATTATGTAGTAATTTGCAGAGGCAAGTCAGGCACAGTTAACAAGGTCATCTCTCTCTCTCTCTCTCTCTCTTTCTTTCTGTCTGGGTTAGACATTGACACCATATTATATTCTTCTTCTGTGTCTTTACTCGCCTTGTTGCCTCTTCACATTCTCTATTCTCTCTCAGACTCTCCTTCTCTACACTACACAGCAACACCAGAGAGAGAGAGAGAGAGAGAGAGAGACCAAATATTGCTTCTGCACCAGTCGACCACTGACTAGTACTGAGTCGCTACAAGACAAAACCCATTTGCTTCGAAACGCCATCGACAGAAGAGAAAAAACCCAGTCGCCGACTTCTTCTGTTTGTCTTCTTTCCACATCTCCGAATATGGCCTTGTTTCGCGTTCCCCACTTCTCAGCTTCTTCTCCCCTCACCTCTCTGTCTCAGTTTTTTGGCTAATCCTTTGGCCCCCATTTTGAATTTTTATTTTGTTTGCCTGAGCGTCTGGGGTTTTGTTACTCGGGTCATGGAAGCTTTATGTGATCTTCAAGTGGACGTCAATGGCGAGGAGACTTTCATGGTGAACAAGGTGATTCTTCTGCAACCGAGATTCATTCTCCCGAAAGAAAAAAATGCAATCTTTTTCCTCTAACCCCAGTATTTTCCCAATGGCTATCGACTGCCGGCTGTGAGCTGTGTTTTTTTGTTCCGTAATTTAAGTTTTGCAGTTCCAAAGTTTCGTTCTTTGATGGGGTTGGAGTTTTCAATGGACTTTGCTTCAAATTTAGCAGCTTTTGTAATTTCCTTCTTCATCCCGCAAATTTTTCTCAACCAAGACTCATCCTTTTCATGGAAATCGCAACTTTTGACGGACCCGTCCACCATTAAAGTCTGCAAGTTGCAGCTATGTTGACAGAATGTGGGTCATTTGAACAATACCTCTCTTTCTTGCATCTATTCTGGGTTATATGCACACACAGTGCACATTAAAAAAGCTCGTGGCTTTATGTTCTGTTTCGGCTGTGTAATTTATTGTTAGTCGTTACAAACCTTAAATGCACATCCCCTTCTCTTGTTTCTTTACAATTTCAAGTCCCTTTTGTTGGGGGCGTGTACAGAGCGTTGCCTTCATGGCCATTTATTGCTGTTCGCTCCCTTCTTTGCAGGGCTGTGCTGCAGATATCGATCGTTGCTCGTTTGTTATATTTAACTTTTTCCAATGCCCAATAACGACCTCTCGCCTCTCTGTTGTAGCAAATTGGTTGAGAGAATCTGCTTTTTCTGCTTTGTTTTGTTGTTTTTCTTCCCTCACTTTAAGTTTCCTGGTGTTGCTAAACTCAGGAGATTAAATCCTTCTTTACATTTAACTCCTCCAAGGCTTCATTAAGAGAGTGACTGCGGGTTACTCAACCAAAAGTAGCTGTACATTTCTTTAGTCTGACTTCCTAAGTTTATTCCGGTTTTCCTGGCGTGTTCTCTGCCAAACTTTTTCTTGAAGAAATTGGTATTCCTTGCAATTCTTCATTTTGATAGTTTGGTAAATTGTACCGATGTGCTTTTTTTTTTTTTTTTTTTTTTTTCTGCTGTGCTTACTCAGTTCTTGTATGAATCTTTGCAGAGAATCATCTCTTCATATTCAGGAAGACTGGGCAAATTGTTCAGCAAATCAAGCTGCTCTACTAGGAACCTGAAAGTGATCTTCAATGACTTTCCAGGAGGGGCAGAGAGCTTTGAGCTTATGTGCAGGTTCTGTTACAACAATGGCAAGATCGAAATAACTCCTCCCAATACAACCCTCTTGAGTTGTGCTGCGAATTTCATGGAGATGAGCAATTCTATCTCTGGAAGCGATAACTTAATCGAACAAACAGAGAAATCTCTTGAAGAGATCAGACATTGGACCTGGTCTGAACTTATGGTTGCACTCAGGCAGTGCCAAAATTATTTTCCAGTGGCGAATAAATCTGGCCTACTTGAAAGATGCTTGGATTCCGTCACCACGAGATTGGCATTGGCAAGTGAACCGAGTCCAAGTCCGTCGACTTCTTCATCGGATTATTCTGGGGTCCGGTTTTCGTGCGACACAAAGAGCACGGAGAGTTTGAAGAGCAGCTTCTCCAGAGTGACGTGGTGGTTTGAAGATCTCTTAATCACAGATGTGAGTTTGCTTAAGATGATGGTCGGATCCATGATTAAGCAAAAACTTGAACATAGTACAATTAGCAAGTTCCTCTTCTTTTACCAGAAATCCAAGTTCCACACTTCCGTGTCTCATGAGAAGAGCAAAATCATGGAAACGGTTGTCGATTTACTCTGTAGTCTGGAGCCGAGTTCCATCCCTTGCAAAAGCTTATTTGGGATTCTGAGAGTTGCTCTGGGGTTGAATATAAGCAAAGGTTGCCGAAACAAGTTAGAGATTATGATCGGTTCTCAGATGGATCAAGCGACGTTGGACAATTTGCTCGTTCCATCTCCTCAAGGGAAGAACTCTTTGTATGACACAAATCTTGTACTGAGGCTAGTAAAAGCATTTCTGAAGGAAGGAACTTGTGGAGTGCCTGAATTGCAGTTGAAGAAAGTGGCTAACTTAATGGATCTGTACATAGCTGAAGTAGCGCCTGATCCATGTTTGAAACCTTCGAAGTTCCTCGCTTTGGCTATGGTCCTTCCTGATTCTGCTAGGGACTCATTCGATGACATGTATCATGCTGTGGACATGTACCTAGAGGTACTAAATTCAGCTGCATCGTTGTTGCTATGAAGGATATTGATCAAAAAACCTTCCTAAAGATATCATATGTTAGCTTAATTTATCCGTGTCCTTGGTTGATTTCATGCTCAAGCAGGGACCTTTGAAAGCTTGGTTTAAAGATTGAAACTTCTCCAATAAAATACGATTTTTACGTCAATTAATTGGTTTTCTTGGACTTAATTTGGTTTCTCTTTCTGCAAGGTGCATGCGGGATTGTCTGAAGAAGAAAAGATCAAGATGTGCCGTGCCTTGAATTATAGGAAACTCTCAGCCGAAGCTTGCAAACATCTTTCAGAGAATTCGAAGTTCCCATCCAAGATCATCGCGCAAGCTTTAAATTCTCAACAATTCAAGCTCAAAAGCTTGATCCGAGTGTCCAGCAATACTAGTTCCATCGCCAGTTCACCATGTAGTTGCAGTGACAACATCAAGAAAGACGAGGTGGGCGAACAGATAGTACTCTACGCAGGGGACCTCAATCTTTCCACCGATAATGTGAGGCTCAGAACTCAATTGCAAGGGATGCAATCGAGGGTTATGGAATTAGAGAAACTTTGCCGGAAAATGCAGACTCAAATGGCCAAGGTTCTCAGATCAAGAGTGTCATCAAGCCACAAAAGCAGATCTTTACCGAGGCTTTGCTCGTGATAATACTAGGCAAATAACTTATGAATCTTCTGTTTCCATAGATATTTGTGAGGGTTGTATAGCAAGAGCAATGTGTCCCTATGCTTGCCTTTTTTCTTTGCCCACCTTCTCTTTTTGTGCAAATCGAGCTTGAGGTCAATGGTGAGTTGTGTCTTTTACAAGAGATTCAGATCATGATTGTACAGCTACAGGGAAGAGGAAAGAAAGCTTGCGTTTTTCCAGACAAAAAGCATGAATATATTAACACAGGCGTGTTCTTAGTGTCATGTCTCCAAGGTCTAGTCCTTTTCCCTGTCATTCCCACGCATGACAACTGATAATGTCAAATTGGCTCGTTCTCTTTACAGTTCACAAAACCAAGCACCAACCCACAAAGCTTAGAAACCTGACTTGCTGTCTCCAACCCTTGCTGAGCATCACAGCATACCTGATATCTCATGACCAGTTTCTTACATGAACAATCGCTCAACACTGCATAATTTCCCCATCCAATCAAAGAGAGACAGAACCTTAGCACATGTATTGCAATTTGTACCCTCCACATGATCAATTACATAGAAAAGATTTAATTTTGAGAAGGAGAGATTAACATTGGAGAGTGAAGACAACTCAGTGGTTGACCTGCCAGAGAACAATGATAATATTTGGAGCAGATGATGAACAGAGCACATGTGGCTGCCCAGAGAGTGAGATTTGCTACCAGCAATATTTTTCCAGTCACTCCTTTGGACAGTAGCTCTTTCTATAAACTTCTGATTGTATGTTCCACTAGTACTTGGCATTGATTGGAGGTAGGTACCATGTCCGAGTCCCAATTCCCAGGAATACCAAACCTTCATAATCCACAAAAAAAGAAAAAAAATGATTTTTTTTTTTCCTCGCTGTACAGAAGAAACAAGATCAACTGGATTATCATATTTAACTATATGACTTGCATGCCAGTGGTGTATCTGGCTTTTCCTCTGATACACCATTGACTAAATACCATTTTGTTTTGTACCTGACGTCTTCAATTCTTGGGAGATGCATAACCCCTAAATTATATATAATTATCTATCTCCTAGATAAAGAAACAAGATTAATTGAAACATAGTGGAATTTCTGTACCTTCATACTTTTTAAAATGCAAATAGCTAAATTTTTAGTATGTTATGGCGCGGTTAATCATCTTTGAAGACCGATTTTATGTGAGATGGATCCGGTCATTAAAAAGCTCGATTAAACAATGTTTAAATTAGACTTCGGGTTCCTCAATGAGCATTTATTTTAGGAGAGATGTCTTGCCTGATGATATAAATATGCACATGATCGGTTCTTCCAAAAAGAAAGGATATTCGTACCACCAAATTGAAAATCAGATAGCCTACCCACAACTTACCGTGATTTATTAATTTATTTATTTAGGAAATGGTATGAATTGGGGATGAGCACGGGCGGGCCAGGCCTCAAGGCAGTTTTGGCCCAGCCGGTACAAATTGGGACCAGCATTTAAAGTCTACAGCCACGCACGATAGTTGTTAATTGGGAAGATTATTCAAAAAAGTCCTAAATATATTCCACTTTTATCAATTCAATTATAAATATTTTAATTATACTAATTGAGTTATAAACATTTTCATATTTTATCAGTTGAGTCAATTTGATCAATTTTGATCGCAAATTATTAATGTGGATGACAATTTGCCTTTTTATGTAGCGTGGGGTGGCGATGATGTGAATATATATATATATATATATTTTTTTTTTTCTTTTTCTTTACTTTTTATTGTTTTTTGGAATGAGGGTTGGCCACCATGTTAGTTTTGAGATAGGACATTGTGGCCCTCGCCTGATGCCTTCACCTAGATCTAGCGAGGGTTGCAATGCCTTTGTTGTGGCCATTGAGAACTATGACGCCCTTGTCGGCCAAAGCGAGGGCACGCAAGCCCTTGCCTCGTGGCTAGCAAGGCGCGCAATGCCCTCGCTTGGTACTGGCGAGGCTTGTCAGCCCTTGCTTCAAAAACCATAAAAAAAGGTAAAGAAAATAATATTAAAAAACATAAAAATTTCAAAAAAAAATTTAAAAAATATCCATGTTAGTGTTGGTTAATTCATGTAAGATAATCGACGTCCACGTTAGCAATTCTTGATTAAAATTGACCGAATTGACTCAATTGACAAAATATAAAAATGTTTATGACTCAATTGGTACTATTAAAAGGTTTATCACAATATTGATTTTAGTGTAATAGATATAGGATTTTTTAGACAATTTTCCAATATTAATTAGGAATGGCGGATCGGTACTTTCTCAGGAGGGGTCACGTAGGCAGCAATTTCACAACCAAAGATTAGTGAGAAGACAGTGGAATAACGAATTTCCAAATCTAAATGAAGTTCCCTCAACTTTATCTCTTTCTCATGAAGCTCTGTTCTTGCTGTGAGATATCAATTTATCAAGTAATTAGGTCAGTGATTAAGTGTGTAATTATTAATTTAAGAGGCGAAATGCCCGGAGAGCGTGATCTTTCCTTAGACGCTACTCCTGTTTCTGTCCCGCCTGCCGCCCGAGGTCTCTCGCATTTCCACGATCGAGGAACACAGACCTGAAGTTAAGGAAAACATCTAAACTTCCGCCAGATATAATCAGAACATTAAGAAATAAATTCATTGAGTCTTTCGAATTCTTAATTTTTAACGAAGTGATCGAAGCTTTCAGGCGAAGCAACAGATCGTTTGACCGTTGAATTGATGTCTGTGTCTCCTTCTTGAAGCATGGAAAGATGGACAGAGACGGAGACAAGAAAAGAAATTGCGAAAATGATGAATTGGAAATGAAGTTAAATCGATGCGGGATGGGAAAAATATTAATTTTAGAATCAAATTTCACACCTTTTTTTTTGTTAATTTCTTATTGCAGGTCGGGGTGTGAATGATTTTTTTTTTTTTTTTTTTTTTGCTGATTCATCTCGATTTCCTCCTGGTTTATAGCATGCGTTAATTTCTTCAAAAAAAAAAAAAAAAAAAAAAAAAAAGAAACTGACGGCAATACTTCTGTCGTATGCTAGTATAAGTTCTCTTCCTTCGTAATTCGTCTCGGTTTCTTCCTGGTTTATAGCACGTGTTGATACTTTAATTTATTCTAAAAATGACAGAAATATTTCTGTCGTACCTTGGTATAAGTCTCGTTTAACTCATCAATGGATCGGGGCGGTTCGAAAACGATTCGGCTCATTTAACCACTTTTGATTTATTTATATGTAATATAAATTTAATGACATATACCAAATTGTCTTTTTATGTTAACCGTGAATTACTGTGACAAGAACTGCATTTAGAATATTACATAAAGACAATGTTAAATGCAACCATTATGTACTCCAATTATTAACAAATGAAACTTACTAGATCAATAAAAATAAAAATGATTGGGAATAAAAGAAGCCATCTTTTTCTTTTAAGAGTGATGTCGATCCCATCTTGCGAGCCCACTAAGACCTCTCTAAACTTAGAACAATTTAAGGAATCCATTATTTTTTTCTAGAGGATAAAGATAGAATTACAAATGTATGCTGGATTTGGATAAATTACGAATCCGTTTAATACTCATATTTTTTTAACTTTGTCATTTTAAACTTATTTATAACCCATTTATTATTATAACTAACCATTATAATGATTTAGGCCATCAAATATGGGTTAAGAAATGGGCTTATGACCCATTTTGATAGTTCTACTCTAGAGAAATGTGATCAATTAATAATGAGTGGATATGGTACTTTGCTCTATCATCTGGATCTCCGTGTCCATCTCCATCTTGATACGTATAGTGAGCTATTCGGGCAAGGTTGAAAGCCAGACGTACGAATGATTTTCCAAACATAGTCATCGACTTGATAACTGTTCATGTTCTTCCACTCTATGTCGATCAGTTCCTTAATGTGCTCGCGAGCAACATTCTCCGACATCCCGGTGTCTTGCATGTAGCATAGGATCGAATTTGCCGTTTCTCCCTCTCTAGCGCGGCCTACATTATATAATATGGGGGTAAGCATAGGCTTTCATAACGCCTGAGCCAAAAAAGAACTGAATGGGAAGTTTGCATCATAGCTCAATGATGTTCTCAAAGAATTACCTAAAAGGTACAAGTGCACGAGAAGTCCTAAAGCTATTGAAAGAAAAGTGCACCGGTATGTGATTTTGAAGTAATTTCAAAGACTTCTTCTTGCATGAAGTTGTTGGATTAGTTCTGGTGGGTATAAGTTAGTAGCAGCAGCAGGAAACATCTGTAGCACTTTCACAAAATATTGATGAAGATGATCTAGTGATTCGAAGTAATTTCTTTTTTCTGTCTATTTCAATTTGTAATCGTGACGCAGAGGAAGTAATGCTTGGAAAGGATTCCAAAAGATGGTGTTTATTTTTGAATCAAGAAGTGCCGATTACAATATCTTAGACGCCTTTTATAAGGAGGTCGTCATCTAGAAAATAACAAAATAACTTAATCTAATAACAAAATAAAGGAAAAGATATTGATAAAAAGGGGTAGTTATCAAAACACAACTAGAAAATCTGAAATCTAATAACAAATTAAGGAAAACGCGTGAATCAAATATTGTAACCCATTTGTAATCTCGAAGATCACGCAATAAATATTGTAACTCAAGATCACGCAATCCTCTTTGATTTGTGGGACCGCCCGCTCTTATGACGCTCCAATGTTTCCATAAAGGCATTTGCATGTTGTTCTACATTAGTCTCCTCCACTTCAGAAGAACTCGACCCCAAGTTATGATCAGGATAAAGAGGAGTATCTGGAGGATGATACTCAAATAGGTCCGCTACATTGAACGTCTGGGAAATGTTGAGGTCACTAGGAAGATCAACAACATAGGCATTGTCATTGATTTTCTTCACAATTCGACAGGGACCAACTTTCTTATGCTTCAACTTGTTATACATACCAACAGGAAAGCGTTCCTTGCGGAGGTAGACCATCACTTCGTCACCCTCAGCAAATACCTTGAGGCGACGATGTTTATCTGCAGCAGCTTTGTAAAAAAAAGATAATGGAAGCTTCTAGCCGTTGCTTCACACCCTCTTGTATCTCTTGTAATTTTGTTGCTAAGTTTTCAGCCGCAACACTATATCCCGGGACTTTGGGCAAAGGCACGAGATCTAGTGTATGTTGTGGCGTTCGCCCATAGATGACCTCAAATGGAGACTTGCCGTAGAACGATTGACGGTGTTGTTAAAAGTGAACTCGCGGGAGCAAGATACCGGTCCCATTGCTTTGGCATGTCACTACAAAGACACCGAATAATATCCGCCATCGTACGATTGACGACTTTAGTTTGACCATCAGTTTGAGGATGAAAGGAGCTGCTATATTGCAAACCTATCCCAAATAAGCGCCATAGGGTCCTCCAAAAATGACTTAGAAATTTGGTGTCACGATCGGAGGTGATAGTTTTGGGAACACCATGCAAACGAACAACTTCTCGAAAAAATAAACTCGCTACATGGGAAGCATCAGAAGTCTTCTTGCAAGGGATAAAGTGTGCCATCTTAGTAAACCTGTCCACTACCACAAAAACAGAATCCATACCTCGTTGGGTTCGAGGAAGCCCCAACACGAAATCCATTGAAATGTCTATCCAAGGTCCAGAAGGAATAGGTAGAGGGGTGTAAAGTCCAGTGTTCTGAGAATGGCCTTTCGCAGTCTGACAAATGTAGCACTTTTTCACAAATCGTCCAACGTCACGTTTCAATTGAGGCCAATAATACCGCTCCTCGACTAAGGCAATAGTTTTATCTCGCCCACAATGTCCTCCAAGAGAGCCACCATGTAGCTCTCGAATAAGTTGTTCCCGCAAAGAGCTTCGAGGAATGCACAACCTATTGCCAAAGAATAAAAATTTGTCCTGAACAATCATGTCACCGTGAGAACCTGTCGTAGAACATTTCTCCCAAATTTCTTGAAAATCTTCATCATCAGCATAAAGAACACAAAGGTGGTCAAAGCCCACAACGTCAGTGCGCATGGTGACGAGAGTTGCAGCACGACGGCTAAGTGCATTAGCGACTTTGTTCAAGTGGCCCGCCTTGTGTCGAAGCACGAAATTGAATTGCTCCAAAAAGGAGACCCAACGTCCATGCATTCGATTTAGATGTCTTTGGCTCTTGATATACTTCAGTGCCTGATGATCAGTGTTAAGGACAAACTCTTGTTGATAAAGATAAGGCTGCCAATGCTTGATAGCTCGTACTACAACAAAGTATTCTTGCTCATAGGTAGACGATCGCTTGCGAACATCATTAAGTTTCTCGCTAAAATAAGCAATAGGCTTACCTTCTTGGGAGAGAACAACACCGATTCCCACACTAGAAGCATCACAGTCTAGTTCGAATACCTTTTCAAAATTCGGGAGCATCAGTATTGGTGCTGTGGAAAGTTTTTCCTTGATGAGAGCAAAGCTGGCTTCTGCTTCGTCACCCCAATGAAATTTTCCTTTCTTCAAGCACTCGGTGACTGGAGCCATAATAGAACTGAAATTTCGTATAAAACGTCGGTAGAATGTCGCAAGCCCATGAAAGCTACGCGCCTCCCCAACGGTTTGGGGAGTCGGCCAGTCGCGGATGGCAGCTACTTTTTCTGCATCAACTTGAAGGCCTTCTGCTCCGACAATATACCCCAAGAAGCGGAGTTGATCAGTCATGAAGCTACACTTCTTCAAATTAATGTACAATTGGTTTGTCTGCAAGGCTGATAAGACGTCCCTTAGATGCTCCATATGCTGTTGGTCATCTCGACTATATATGAGAATGTCATCGAAGTAGACCACCACAAACTTGCCAATAAAAGGTTTAAGAACCTGAGTCATCAAACGCATGAAGGTGCTAAGCGCGTTCGTGAGGCCAAACGGCATGACAAGCCATTCGTACAAACCTTCACTTGTTTTAAAGGCTGTTTTCCATTCATCGCCGTGGCGGATGCGTACTTGATGATATCCGCTACGTAGATCAATCTTTGTAAAGACCTTTGATCCCGCAAGCCGGTCGAGCATGTCATCTAGGCGAGGGATTGGGAATCGGTATTTGTGATAATCCGATTAATTGCCCGGCTATCAACACACATGCGCATGCTTCCGTCTTTCTTCGGAGTGAGGAGTGCGGGTACTGCACAAGAGCTCATGCTTTCGCGCAAGAAGCCTTTTCGAAGAAGTTCTCCTTCTTTGTCTTGCAAAATCTGGTTCTCCTTTGGATTCATCCGGTAGTGCGGCAAATTAGGGAGGCTCGCTCCTGGAAGAAAATCAATCTCATGTTGGATATCCCTCAAGGGTGGTAATCCAACAGGTAAATCCTCCGGAATAACATCGCCGAATGCCCTCAATAAGGGCTGAAGAGCCGCCGGAATGGGAATAATGGCTTCTTGATTGCCTTTCTCCACAATCATATACATGCCCTCACGTTTACGAACGTTTAGCATAATCCCTGCACTTTGCTTCTTTGGGGCCTGGGGAGTATTACTCATCGGCTTCAAAATAATCTTCGTCTTTTTCCACACAAAAGAATATGTGTTCTCTTGAGCCCTGTGAGTGATATCAACGTCATATTGCCATGGTCGTCCTAGTAGGACATGGCATGCATCCATCTCCACTACATCACAAGTTATGGTGTCCTTATAGGTCTTTCCAATTGAAATAGGTAAATGGCATACCCGTGTCACCTTGAGTTCGGCCCTTTACGAATCCACCCGATTGTATAAGGGGAGGGATGTAACTCTGTTTTTATTTGTAGATGGTCCACCAAAGCCTTGGACACTATGTTCTCACAACTTCCACTATCGATGATGACATCGCAAACTTTGCCGTTGATGGTACAACGGGCACGAAAAAGACTATTCCGCTGCGTGTCTTCTCTTCGCAGAGAGAGCAATAGTCTCCTAACAACGCAGTTGACATGCTCGCCCTCTTCATCTTCCACTTCTTCCTCATCAACCAAGTCATCTTCATATATGTCATCATCATGCTCGACAACATTGGCCATCTTCCGCCGTGGACAATCACTCGAACGATGTCCCAATTCGTTACACTTGTAACATTTGATTGGTGGTGGCTTAGCGTACGGGTTCTGGGCATTCTGATTAGCGATGACTGATTCCTTGCGCACCCTAGTAATACTTCCCGGAGTTCGGTTCATAGTGTTGGTTTGCTGATTGGAGGATTCTGGAACATCTAGTTGTCTCCCCTTTCCAGATGATCCTCGAACAGAATAATTGTTAACCCGATTAATGGGGCTAGTTCTCTCTAATTGCATCTCGACCTTTCGGGCCATCTCTTGAGCATCCTCAACAGAGAACAAACGATGTAGTGAAACACGGTCTTTAATATTAAGTCGCAAACCATTAATGTACCTGGCGGTCTGTTGTGCCCCTGACTCAGCCAGGTTGTTACGGGCAGAAAGTCGAAGAAACTCCTCCGTGTATGCTTGGACGATCGACTTAACCGCTTACAATTCTGAAATTGTTGAAATAATAATTGTTCATAATCGGTTGGGAGGAACCGAACCTTCAACATCTCCTTCATCCGATTCCATGTTCGGATGGGAGCTTTTCCTTGTCGACGTCGGGTTAGTTGTGTTGCTCCCACCACGCCGAGGCACCGCCCTTCAATTTGTATGCCACCAATTTTACTTGGCGATCCTCTTCAATCTCCATGGCATCGAAGAATTTCTCAATTCCCAAAGCCAATCCAAAAAGTCTTCAATATTAAAATTGCCATTAAAGATCGGAAGGTCAACCTTAAGTTGATATTGCTCGGGGTCTCGTCGATATCCCCTGTTCGGTGGCCTCCACGAACAGGCCGATCCAGGAACTCTTCTTCTCCTTTAGAGTCCTCAACATAGGCTTGTCGTCTCGTCGGGGATTTGCCCCACGTTCCATAGCCGCTTCCGGGTCTCGATCTATCCGAGCATGTTCAGCCGAGAAGATTACCGGTATGGGGTTGGTAGACAAACGCTGGATGGCGACAAGTAATTCTTGAAACCTCCGTTCGGTTTGCTCCGCAAATTGGTTGAACTCATCCCGTGTAATAGGCTCGTTTCTGCGGCCTTCAGCTACGGGGAGATTGTCATTAACGTTATTAGCCATCGTCACAGGAGAAACTTGCTCTGATACCAAATGACGCAGAGGAAGTAATGCTTGGAAAGGATTCCAAAAGATGGTGTTTATTTTTGAATCAAGAAGTGCCGATTACAATATCTTAGACGCCATTTTTATAAGGAGGTCGTCATCTAGAAAATAACAAAATAACTTAATCTAATAACAAAATAAAGGAAAAGATATTGATAAAAAGGGGTAGTTATCAAAACACAACTAGAAAATCTGAAATCTAATAACAAATTAAGGAAAACGCGTGAATCAAATATTGTAACCCATTTGTAATCTCGAAGATCACGCAATAAATATTGTAACTCAAGATCACGCAATCCTCTTTGATTTGTGGGACCGCCCGCTCTTATGACGCTCCAATGTTTCCATAAAGGCATTTGCATGTTGTTCTACATCAAATCGTTAATCTGGATGTTCGTTGGTCAAAATTATAAGTCCGAATTTATCGTGCTCTTTCAATCGGAAGTTGCAGTGATTTTATGCTCTGCCCTTTTACTACAGCTAGTTCTAGGAAGCGAAGAAGAGGAAGGAGAGGAATGCGTACCGATGAGGTGCCAAGATCGTTGCAGAGGCGGAAAATAATGGATGGCGACTTCAAGAGATCGTGGCCGTGAGTCTCAATCAATTCTAATTCCTCCTTTCTAACGTCCGGGGTTGACAGAAAGAAAGCATGAATCAATATGACAAGTCCTGAAACTGAGATCCAGCCATTTTTCATGTACTCTTCGAACGTCGGGGTGACCTTGTCGTGCTTCCACTTCGCCTCTTGCAGGAAGGCTTTGAACATGTCACTCCACTGAATCCATCAAATTCAAATTCTTTTTCTGTTACCATCGAGAATTCGTAAACTTCGAAGGGTTCAATTGTGGTAAACGTTGAGTACGTACCGCCTTTGTTAGGCACGGGATGATATTTTCTCCATTCTGCTTGAGGACGTCGTAAGCCATCTCGTGCACTGCGTTGTAGAGAGCTAGGAAGCAAAGCTTCATACAGCTCGGAAGATTCGACATGGTGTCGACATCCCATCTGAAACCACACATTGATCGAAAGAGGCTTTAACATATAGACTCAAGAAACCGACGTTTTCACCAGCTTTTTTTTTCCCTAAACAGATAATTCGAAGCGAAGTATTGAGGAACCTGTGTACAGCATCTGTGAATAGCTCCAATTCATCCAAACTACCATAAACGTCGTAGACATCGTCGATGGTGGTCACGAGTGTGGTCACCTTCGTTAGCCCTTTACGGAGATTGCTAAACTGAGGCTCGTAGGCCATTCCAACCGTCCAGAAGAAGCACTCCATCAGTCGATCTCTTGCAAAGCTCAACTTGTTTGCCAGGCTAACATCATTCCACCATCTGCAATTGATTCACGAATGACAGGTATTAGTGATGCCTAATTCACTAGCGATCTGTCCATCAAGGCCTAATGGCATTTGAATTTTGCGAGACGAACTCTAAACTTTTTTTCCGCGTTCCCACACTGATCTCGACATCTCCTGAAGATCTCTTTGGAGGATAGACTGCACCATGTTGAAATTGTACACGGCCAGTTCGAGCAACCGACGTTCTGCGTCTCTCCATGGGCTATAAGCTTCGATGGACTGTCGAGCTTCCAGCAATGGCATTCTCTGGTGCAGGGGCGGTACCGACCCACGGTTCACTCGGAAATATTCGAGGTCTTTGCTGATATCAATATCGTTAAGGCGTTTGAGATGCTTGACTGCAAATTCCTTAGCCTCAAGCAAGATACCTTCTTCTTCGAAGGCCAAATGCGAAGCTTCATATAGACTCAGCAGCCCTTCAACGTCACGGCCAAGGCTCTCCATAAATGTTCCTCCTCGTCCATGAAAATCCGGAAAACATCTGTTTGTTCTTTCCCATCAAGATTACTCGATCGTGGTCTAATTTTTTGTCAATTAGATACAACTTTAGAATCTTCAAATTACCTGGAGAAACTTCGAAACCATTTTGTCTCAGAATCCTAAAGAAGAGAGCTACTCCATGAAGGGTCTTCTGGTCTCTGTTCTTGTAACCTCCATCCGGAGAATGGTATCTGCGGAGAGCTCTCTTTACGTCTTCCTCGAAGAGAAAGACCAGTCCCAGTCGTTGAATGTCATCGACCAGAGCGAGTATGGTGGAGAGTTCGGCATTTTCGTCCTTCATGGCGCTCCTCACTTCTTGTTCCAGCATTTGCACTCTTCCATTTTGCTGCTCGACCTGCGTAAAGAACCCAATTTGTACAATATTATAGCTCAGTTTGAGCCGAAAAAATGGAAAACGAAAAGTTACACGGTCTATATAGTTGATATTAATCCAAGAAAAAATTATGAGTACTGAATCTTATGCACTGTAATAAAAAATTTTACTTATCTCATATCCACTGTGGCTCGCTTTTATGAATAGTAAACTTGAGGTTGTTTTGTCGGTTTATTGTCAATAGAAGTTATGAAAAAATAAATTTGATGGGACCTCGAAAAATGGACATGGGAACTTAACCCTTGCCTTAGAACCACAATTCGGACATGGGACCACAGCCTTTGGAACCGGAGAAGAGGGCCGCAGGACTCGTCACCTGAACACAGACCTCGGCATGGGGACATCGATTCCCAAATTGACCTCACGGGGCAAACCCGAACGCGAGACTTCAGTCCTTGAACCTGGAACCGTGGGGGGTAGACTAGAAATTTGGTCCTTGGCTGACGGGGCCAGGTCTGGCTACCAAGGGCCATGGTCGGACCCATGGGATGCACTGCCGAGCAACGAGGTCGGAGATTCAATTGGGTGGTGAAGTCGGAGGTCTAAGGGACCGGATCCCAAGTTTGACCTTAGGGTTATCTGCCTTGGTCTCATCATCGAGTCGTGCCTTGGGGAGCTCGATCCGTGTGATTAGATTTTCATATAGGAATTCAGAGATCCTGGTTACGAGAGTCCAAGTCACGAGTCCAAAAGTACCCAACTCGTGTGGCTAAACTTGATTTCATTTCTTATTTTAGACTTTTCCAACAATATAATTATTAAACGATATTTAGCTCATTTAAAAAGTACAAATTGAATGACGGAAAATAATGAAAATAGCTTATTTTTGAAATATTTTCCTATAATGTCCAATTGCCTGGAAACAAACAAACCTTAGTTACACAAAGAAAGGTTCCTCATAATAATGATAATAACGTTTGCCACTCCCCTTTTAACATATAAGCTTCAATTATTAGAAAAAAAGAAGAAGCCAATACCTAGTATACAGATAAAGACGGACTATAATTTGGTACAGTGGCAGTGTAATAAAGTGATTATACATGTAAGGTCCAGGCACTAACACCTCTAAAATTTGTAATTTTGATCAAATGAATTGATTTCATTAGTGAAAGAGAGTTTTCATTTCATAAATTGACCCTTCGTGCAAAGTTTTATATACTGACCAGCGGTATACCTTATATAAATTCATGATAACAAACAATAATAATTCATATAATCTCAGCTTATTTTTTTTCCTTTTGTGTAGAGATAACATCTCGATTGAGAACGAACAAAATGCGGATTTATTACCGCACGACGATGAAAACCAGTCGGCAGGGACTGGAGGTAATCGTAACTCTAGAGAGTCGGCTGATACCGGGGCGACCTCCGTCCTCCTTGAGAGACGGCAGCCTTGGCGCTTGCCGAACCAGGGACCTGAGCATGAATCCTCTTGGAGCAAACATTCGGAAGAGTGACAAACTGAAACGCCATTATCGCATGTAAGTGAAGAAGAAGAAGAAGAAGAGGAGGAGGAGGAGGAGGAAGTCGGTGCTCAAAGTCGCCGCCGCCTTCGATTCGCAGATGGTCCGACATTTATACAGCCACGTGCCCATCAAAGTATTCAGCTGTGCTGGGACTCTTTCCGTCGCTTGACGACAGATGCCGGGTTTAGTCGCAGTCTCTGGAGAGCGACGTACTCTGCATTTTCTGTCATTTTTTGGACTACCGCCCTGGCATCCGACCCTCCTTGATTTGGCCTCTTTTGGTGCTCTATCTAATCGTCGATAAGGGGGAAAGCAGAGGGAAATCAACCGTCGAGGGTTGCTTTGGGTAGGGTCTCTCTTCTCTTATTCTCGATCTGGCATTTGATCGACCGTCGCATCCACAACGTGCAGTGCAAGCATCACGTTGAAGAAGTTGAAAGCGAGACAGTCAGCTGCCGTCGTGAGATGAAATTCACGTTTAGTAGATGTCGAAAGCGAGACGGTAATTATGACTAGCATAACGATGATTATCATATTCCATATATAGTTTCTCATTACGGCCATTAATTATGACCACCATTCCAAAACTGAAAAGTTCTCTTTTTTTTTTTTTCTTTTTTAAGGAAAAAAGGATTGATTTTCTCATGGCAAGAGTCTTCTCTCCCGAAAATAATCTTCTAGTCCGTATCGCAACTTATGCCAATATTTATGCAATAGACACCACACTGTTCGGTATAAAGATCAACCTTAATTAAGATTTATCGAAAAAAGTTTGACTATATTTGAAAGGATTAAATAAAGTCCGTAATTAATATTAGAGCAATCTGTTCATCGAGTACACTTAGATCATTTAGTATAATGGGATCTGCCTACTTTATGTATCCATAGGACCCAATAGTTTAGATAAACTGGGATGCATACATCCGGTCCACCCAGTAATTTTTCCCTATGTTGTCGTGTATATACATTTAATTCCCTTCATATGAGGGAGGGAATTATTTAGTGCAAATCTCTCTATCCAAGCATGGCTCGAGAGAAAACACGCTCAATTATCAATGAGTACGAATGGACCGATTGCCATTAGCACTGCACGCATCTCCGTCCCGATACACGTGACATGCCGTCCAGGCAAGGTGGTAAGCCAGCTGCACGAAAAGATCGATCGAAGGTCAAGCCATGGCCTAGATATTTTGTTCAATTTCTTCCACGTCAAATCTATGAAGTGATCGCGAGCCGTTTAATTCGGAGGCCCCCCTTTCTTGCATGCGACGCACGATTGAATTCGTCGTCTCTCCCCTCGTTTCTCATGCCTGGGCTTAATAAAAGGTGAGGCACGAGTCAACATGACATGCCCTGTTCGACCAAAAAAAGAAAGAAAAACATGACATGCCCTGACATTGATATCCACCTTTGGGATTTGTTCAAGCACTCCAACTCTCGGGGCGATGATCTTGTCGTGACTCCATTTTGCTTCTTGCAAGAAGGCTTTGCACGAATTATACCACTGCGAAGCAATAGAAACACCGAATATCTCCTTATTAGGCAGGAGATCCCACTCAGCTGCGCACACGGTCAATTCTTACAATGTCGAGCACCAGATATGTTTTTCGCATGCCGCTTTTGTTAGACAAGGAACGATAATTTTCCCTATACCCTACAGAGTCTCACGAGCCAATTTCATTCCGTTGTTATGGAAAGGTCTTCCACTGCATTGATATCCTGTTTGAAAATACGCAAATCAGAAGGCGAAAATTCAACAGTTAAGATGCATGAATATTGCTTTTCCAAGCAAATCGATGTTCGTGCATAGCTCTAGTTCGTCCAATGTGATGTAAACATCGTGCACATCATTGATCCCAGTTATCAGCGTGTTCACTTGGGTTAGGCCTTAATAGATGCTATGGAGAGGCTCATCTGTCATCACGATCCATTAGTCTCTCCCTTGCGAAGTTCAACTTGTTTGCAGGGCTAACATTATTCCACAATCTACAATAATTTAAGAGTAAAACTTTAGAGCTACCTCACAATTTTCCACTTGCCTTTGGTAGTTTGAATATAAGTCTAGATAAGGAAAAATTATCAAAAAAATTCTTAACTTATTGTAATTTTTTCAACTTAGTTATAAACATTTTTTTTTTAGCTATTTTAGTTCTAAACCTTTGCAATTATTCCAATTCAGTCCAATTGGCAAAATTTGGCCGGCCGATGCTAAAGTGGACACCAGCCAGCATTAGTAGACAATTTTTTCAATAATATTTTATTTTTTGAATTAACTTTTCATTCTTTTCTTTTCTTTTTCCTTTTTTTTTTTTGCAAGCTTGCCTAGTTACGGATGAGACTTGACCTCGTTGAGCTACTGCGACCTCGTTGAGCTACCGCGAGGTTGGCCTCACCTTGGTCAAGCAACGAGGACAACCAAGTCGGCGCGAGTTTCGGTCCCGTCGATCCTCCGTGAAACCTACTGTGTGATCTAGTATGCATGTTAGGAATTTAGGTCTGTGTCCGAATCCCCATCGAGTTTGAAAGCCCTCATGTCGAGCCGGAGCTTGCGTACAACCAAGTCGGCGCAAGTTTTGGTCTAGTCGGTCCTTCGTGAAACCTACTGTATGATCTAGTATGCATGTTAGGAAGTTAGGTCTATCTCCGAATCCCCATCAAGTTCGAAAGCCCTCATGTCGGGCTGGAGCTTGCGGACAACCAAGTCGGCCGAGTTTCAATCCCGTCGGTCCTCCATGAAACCTACCGTGTGATCTAGTATGCATGTTAGGAAGTTTGGTCTGTGTCCGAATTCCCATCGAGTTCGAAAGCCCTCATTTTGATAGCGCACACCGAGTGCTTGTGAAAATGTTTTTGTCGGATCCGTGACCACCTCCTATAACTTTGGTTTGCTTCGAAAAGAGACTGAGTGTGGAGAAAGGAATAAAATAGCATTTAAAAAGGGAGGAAAAAGCAAAAGCAAAAATAATAATAGAAAACTATGAAGCCGGAGAGGTCGGGCCGGAGCTTGCGGACAACCAAGGTGCTACATGAGAACAGTTCTCATTCTCACAATTTCTGTTTTTGGTTCCCCGGAATAAAAAAAAAACAGAAACCCGTTTGGTAACGTCAAGTTGTTTTTCTATTCCCGGAATAAAAAAGTTAGCTTGGGAATAGAAATGAGAAACAAAAAGAATTGTTTCTTGTCCCGGGAACAATTTCTAGAAATAAGTAAATTTTCTTTTTTATTTTTGTTTTATTTCTTTCTTTTGCCGCGGCCACCTCCAACTGCCCGGAGCCACCGCCGACCGCCGCCTGCTGCTGGCTGCCGGTCTGCCAAGGCGGACAGGCGGCTGCGGGAGGTGGCGGTCGGGTCGGGCGGCGGCGGCCGGGCAGTGGCGTGCAGCGGCGGCGGCGGCAGCAGACGGCGATCGGCGGCGGCGGCGATCCGTGGGCAAGAATAAAAAACAAATAAATACAAAAGAGAAATTGTTGCATTACCAAACGCATTTCTATTCTTTTTCTATTCCAAGAGTAGAAATTTTGTGTAGTTACCAAACGGGTTCTTTTATTCAGAAATTGTTTCTCGGAATAGAAATAGAAAAGAACTATTTCTGAAAAAAAAACTCTTCCCCAGCCAAGAAATTTTACCATGCGCACCCCAAGTCGCGCGAGTTTCGGTCCCGTCGATCCTCTATGAAACCTACTGTGTGGTCTAGTATGCATGTTAGGAAGTTAGGTCTGTGTCCGAATCCCCATTGAGTTCGAAATCCCTCGTTTTGATAACGCACGGCAAAAGTGCTTGTGAAAGTGTTGCTGTCGGATCCGTGACCACCTCCTCTAACTTTGGTTTGCTCTTGAAGTGCTGGTTATTGTCTTGTTTTTTTTCTTTTTTTTTCTTTTCCCCTTTGTTGAGGCCCTGTTTGTGGGAGTCCCGACCCCATCCATGTGTTGCTATGCTCTGTTTTAGTTTTGCGCATCAGTTAAATATTTCGGTGCGTTTGGAATCTCGGTTGATCCCGCGTCCTCTCTTCGGTTGATGCCTGTTAGGTGTTCGTTAAAATATCTGACTGAGCTTGTGTGGATTTTCTTTGATTTACGCTTGCTTCTGTACATTGGCTTGTCATTTGATGCGGCGTGTCCATGAGGTAGTGGTTGGCATGCGTCGATGGCGTAAGGTAATAGCCGAAGTGGGCATGGTTTGTTTGGTTTTGTCTCGATGAAGGAGATGATCGGTAAAGGAGGCATATGGTTTGGGTGAACTTCGGTGAAAATGTTGCAGAGAAGATTGGGGGATTCGAAAAGGGGCTGAGTGTGGAGAAGAAAGGAATAAAATAGGATTTAAAAAGGGAGGAAAAAGAAAAAGCAAAAAATAATAGAAAACTATGAAGCGGGAGAGGTGGCTTCGGGCGTGCAGGAAACCATCGGGGAAGAATAAAAGAAAAAAAAAAAGGGGTGATGAAAGAGAAAAAAAAAAAAAAAAAAAAGACAAAAGGGAGAAGAAGACAAGGGAAGAAGAAAAGAAAAGAAAAGAAAAGGAATTAAAAAATTAGTATAATAAAGGGGTTTTAAGAAATAGTTTTTAATTACGTCGGGTCCGAGTCGTCAGATCAGGTCAATGTGCCGGATTTGGTTTACCTGGTCCGAACCCGTTTTCCTGAATATAATAATATTAAATATTAAATATATTAAAAAATTTAAAAATTCAAAAAAATTAAAAAATCAGAAAAAATAAAAATTTTAAAAATTTGACAAAACATAAAAAAATTTCAAAAATTTTATGCAAATTGGAAAACTTTCAGAAAAAATAAAAAATTCAAAAATTTTCATAACAACTCGAAAATATTATAAATCAAGAAAAGTTTAGTAATTTTTCGGAAAATTTAAAAATTCGATCTTTTTGAAAAACTCAAAAAATATTATTATTAAGAAATTTAAAAAATTCAAAAATGTCGAAAAATTTAAAAGTTCATTAAAAATTTACAAAAATCACTAAAAAGTTATAATTCCTTGAAAAATTTTAAAAATAGACTTTTTGAGTTGTTTTTTTTTTTAATGGAAGCTTCATAACTTTAAAGTTGTGCTAAAAAATTGAGCAAGCCCTTATGGTTCTATCTTAAGGTTTCGATTGTCCTCACAAACAATTTTCCCTGTTTGCATGTTTTCATTATTTGTGGCTCCCTCTAATCTAGTTAGGATTGACATTTGTTTCCTTAATATTAGGTCTTTTATTCCATGCAATCTATTTAACACTTTCTTTGTTGGCCAATTACCATGTTAATGATTGCGCACCCATATGGTCAATTCGCATGTTAGTGGATTGATCTAAAATTAATCCAAACTGTCTAAGAAATTTTGTTTTGTTTTGTTTTGTTTTTTTTTTTTGTTTTTTTATAATCAACAAGATTATGTACCGAAAAAGGGCACTAATTGGCTAATTAGTATAATCAAGTTCACGATCTTAAATTCTCTAGTTATGTAGGAAGTAAGGTATACTCCCATGTCTCACTTGGTTTCTAGACAATTTTTTCTCTAGAGAATTCTCGTACCCTCAATTTAACACCCAATGTCGCATGAAGTATGAGTTTGGGAGAACTCGTGCCTAATCATAGGCCATAGGCCTGTCTTTTAGACAATACTCCTAAACCTATTCCCTCCTTAGAGGGGTAGGTCGTGAAAAAATGAGCTGCCTCGAAAAGGAAAATTAGAATTTCAATTTTTCCATCATAACCTCACATGTTCTTTTAAGAATATTACAAAGTTAAGAGAACATTAGAAACATAGTAGACTAATTCAAATCATATTTTACCATGTTAACTCTAAATTTCTCTTTAGTACGTTTCTTTAGAATATGTTTGTATTTTATAATCTAAGAATATGCTTGTTCCAATAATCAATATGATGAGGGCAGCTCACTATGGTCAATCACCTAGATTTCCCTCTCTCAATTCTTTTTTGTACAATTACCCCTTCTTGGCACGTTTCTCAAATTGAAGTGAAAGTGATTATGGTCAAACCAGCTATTGCAATCACAATGGTTATCCCGAACAAGCATTTTCTCAAATTGAAAAATACAAACATATTCTAAAGAAGTTCACTAAAGGGAAATTTAGAGTTAACGTTGTAGTATGGGATTTAATTTAGTTTACTATACTTCTAATGTTTCCATTACTTTGTAACTCTCATGTTTTTTTATAGCAATTAAGCACTAAATTTTATAAAATCGGAAAAAGAATTATACCTGACAATAAAAGATCCCACGGAAGAAGTTGGGCTGGAGATCGTGAGAACATGCGAAGTGAGGATGAAAGTAAAAAAGGAAAAATTTCTAATTCTCTTTTCTGGTGCAACTCATTGAACAATTTTCCTTTTCTTCATATTTAAACAAATCCAGTAGTTGGTTCCTCTTGAAGAAAAAGTAATGGTTCAATATGCATCGTCATCTTCAAGTAATAACGGCACCGTTATTCTAGCATTGCTGGTCATAAATATAGGTTGGATTTGGGTAAATTAGGAGCCCACAACATCCATCTTTTTTGGGCATTGCCATTATAAACCCATTTACAACCCATTTACTAACAAAAGTAATCCTTAAAATGCCATAAAATATGGGTTAAGAAATGGGTGTATAACCTATTTTGACAACTCTACTCAAGAGAAATGGGATCAATTAATAACGAGTGGATACGGTACTTTGATCTATCATCTGGAACTCCGTGCGCATCTCCATCCTGGTATGTATAGTGAGCTATTCGGGCTAGGTTGAAAGCCAAACGTACAAATGATTTTCCAAACAAAGAGTCGTCGACTTGATGTCTGTTCATCTTCTTCCATGCTGTGTCGATCAGTTCCTTAATGTGCTCGCGAGCAACATTCTCGCACACCCCGGTGTCTTGCATGTAGCATAGGATCGAATTCGCCGTTTCTCCTCTCTTTAGCTCGGCCTACAACATATAATGTGGATGTGAGCATAGGCTTTCATGATGCATGAGATGAAAAGGAATCGAGTGGAAAATTTGCGTCATAACTTGATTGATGTTGTCAAAGAAATTACCTAAATAGTACAAGTGCACGCGAAGTCTTAAAACTATCAAAAGAGAAATGCACTGGGTTGAAGTAATTTCAAAGACTTCTTCTTGCATGAAGTTTTTGGATTAGTTCTGGTGGGTTTTAGTTAGTAGCAGCAACCGGAAACATTTGCAGCACTTTCGCAAAATATCGATGAAAATAATCTAGTGATTCGAAGTAATTTCTTGTTTTTGTCTATTTCCATCTGTAATCGTTCATTTGGATGTTCATCGGTCAGAATTGTAAGTCCAAATTTATCGTGCCCTTTCAATCGGAAGTTGCAGTGCTTGTATGCTCTGCCCTTTTACGGCTCCTAGTTCTAGGGAGCAAAGAAGAAGGAGGAGAATGCGTACCGACGAGGTACCGAGATCGTTGCAGAGGCGGAAAATAATGGACGGCGACTTCAAGAGACCATGGCCATAAGTCTCGATCAATTCTAGTTCCTCCTTTCTAATGTGCGGGGTCGACAGAAAGAAAGCATGAATCAATATGACCAGTCCGGAAGCTGAGATCCAGCCATTGTTCATGTATTCTTCGAACGTCGGGGTGACCTTGTTGTGCTTCCACTTCGCCTCTTGCAGGAAGGCTTTGAGCATGTCACTCCACTGAATCCATCAAATTCAAATTCTTTTTCTGTTACCGTCAAGAATTTATAGAACTTCGAAGGGTTTAATCGTGGTAAACGTTAAGTACGTACCGCCTTAGTTAGACACGGAATGATATTTTCTCCATTCTGCTTGAGGACGTCGTAAGCCATCTCGTGCACGGCATTGTAGAGAGCTAGGAAGCAAAGCTTCATACAGCCTGGAAGACTCGACACGGCATCAACATCCCATCTGAAATCACACATTGATCAAAGGAGGCTTTAACATATAGACTCGAGAAATCGACGTTTTCACTAATAATCTGAAGCAAAGTATTGAGGAACCTGTGTACAGCATCTGTGAATAGCTCCAATTCATCCAAACTACCATAAACATCGTAGACATCGTCAATGGTGGTCACGAGTGCGGTCACTTTCGTTAGCCCTCTACGGAGATTGCTGAACTGAGGCTCGTAGGCCATTCCAACCGTCCAGAAGAAGCACTCCATCAGTCGATCTCTTGCAAAGCTCAACTGGTTTGCCAGGCTAACATCGTTCCACCATCTGCAAATGATTCACGCATGACAGATATTAGTGATGCCTAATTCACTTGCAATATATCCATCAGGGCCTAACGGCATTTGAATTTTGCAAGACGAATTGTAAACTTTTTTCCATGTTTCCGTACCGACCTTGACATCTCCTGAAGATCTCTTTGGAGAATAGACTGAACCATGTTGAAATTGTACACGGCCAGTTCAAGCAGCTGACGATCCGCATCTCTCCGTGTGCCATAAGCTTCGATGGACCGTCGAGCTTCCAGCAATGGCATTCTCCGGTGCAGGGGCAGTGCCGACCCCCAGTTCACTTGGAAATATTCGAGATCTTTACTGATATCGATATTGTTGAGGCGTTTGAGATGCTCGATGGCAAATGCCTTAGCCTCGTGCAAGATATCTTCTTCTTCGAAGGCCAAATGCGAAGCTTCGTATAAACTCAACAACCCTTCAACGTCATGGCCGAGGCTCTCCATAAATGTTCCTTGCTCGTCCATGAAAATCCAGAAAACATCTGTTTGTTCTTTCCCATCAAGATTAGTTGATCGCGGTCCAATTTTTTGTCAATTAGGTAGAACTTTAGTATGGTCAAATTACCTGGAGAAACTTCGAAGCCATTTTGTCTCAGAATCCTAAAGTAGAGAGCGGTTCCATGAAGGGTCTTCTGGTCTCTGTTCTTGTAACCTCCATCCGGAGAATGGTATCGGCGAAGAGCTCTCTTTACGTCTTCCTCGAAGATAAAGATTAGTCCCAGTCGTTGAATGTCATCGACCAGAGCGAGTATGGTGGAGAGTTCGGCATTTTCGTCCTTCATGGCGCTCCTCACTTCTTGTTCCAGCATTTGCACTCTTCCATTTTGCTGCTCGACCTGCGTAAGGAACCCAATTTGTACAATATTATAGCTCAGCATGAGCCGAAAAAAGGGAAAGCAAAAAGTTACACGGTCTATGTAGTTGATATTAACCCAGGAAAAAATTATGAGTATAGGATCTTATGCATTGTAATCAATTTTTTACATATCTCGTATCCATCGCGGCTAACTTTTCTGAATAGTGATCTTGAGGTCATTTTGTGGGATTATTATCAATCAAAGTTATGGAAAAAATAAATCTGATGGGACCTCAAAAGCTGGACATGAGACCTCAGCTCTCGGCGTAGAACCACAATTTGGACATGGTTTCTCAGCCTTTAGAACCCAAGAAGGGGGCCCCGGGATTTGTCACCCCCACACAGACCTTGGCACAGGGACATCGATTCCCAAATTGACCTCACGGGGCGAATCCGAGCTCGAGCCTTCAATCTTTGAAATTGGAACCATGGGGGCTAGACTAGAGATTTACTCCTTGGCTTGGGCTAGGCCAAGGTCCGACTCCTGGGACACCCGGCCGAGCAATAACCTGAGAGATTCAGTTGGGTGGTGAAGTCAGAGGTCCTAGGGATCAGGGGACCAGATCCCAAGTTTGACCCTAGGGATACTTGCCTTGGTCTTGTCACCAAGTCTTACCTTGGGGAGCTCGATCCATGTGGTCAGATTTTCATATAGGAATTCAGAAGTCCCGATCACGGGAATCCAAGTCACGAGTCTAAAAGTATCTAACTCATGTAGCCAAACTTGATTTCATTTCTTATTTTTGTCATTTCCAATGATACGATTATAAAATGATATTTAGCTCATTTAAAAGTACAACTTAATGATGGAAAATAATAAAAATAGATTATTTTTAAAATATTTTCCTGTAATGTCCAATTGCCAGGAAACAAACGAGCCTTAGTTATACAAAGAAAGGTTCCTCATGATAATAATAATAAGGGATGCTACTTCCCCTTTTACATATAAGCTTAAATTATTAGGAAAAGAGCCAATACCTAGTATAAAGATAAAAATGGACTATAATTTGGTACAGTGACAAAAATGTATGGTCCATTACTAACACCTTTGTAATTTTTTATCGAATGAATTTATTTCATTAGTGAATGAGAATTTTCATTTCATAAGTTGACTGTTCAAGTAAAATATTATATATCGACCAACGGTGTACCTTATATAAATTCATAATGATAAACAATAACAACTCATATAGTCTTGGCTTTTTTTTTTTTTTCTTTATTCTAGAGATATCATCTTGATTGAGAACGAACAAAATGTGAATTTATTACCGCATGACGATGGACACCAGTCGGCAGGGATTGGATATAATCGTAAGTCCAGAGAGTCGGCTGATAATGGGGCGATCTCCGTCCCCCTTGAGATATGGCAGCTTTGGCACTCGCCGAACGCGGGACCTGAGCAGGAATCCTCTTGGAGCAAACATTCGGAAGAGAGAAAAGCTGAAGCGCCATCATCGTGTGTAAGTGAAGAAGAAGTCGGTGCTCGAAGCCGCTGCCTTCTTCGATTGCAGATGGTCCTGGCATTTATACAGCCTCGTGCCCATCAAGATATTCAGCTGTGCTGGGACTCTTTCGGTCGCTTGACAACATATGCCCTCGCATGAGAGGTGGAAAAAAAGGCATCTCCCAATAGAAAGGACTTGCTCACGTTCTTTGTAAAATTGCTGTCCCCAGAGAGATATGTATTTAGCATTTTCTGATCATTAGGTTGATTGTTTCGCTCCTCTATCTTCCAAAAGGAATGCTAGTACTAGTACATCTGAGAATTCTTAATTGGCTAGTTGTAAATAGCCCCACCCCAAGACTATGGAACAAAGGGTTATCCTAGACCTACACCGAGATATTGATGGCGATTCTCAAATATCGAAGCAGCTATTGGGTTAGCTATTGTTTCATCAATTTATCGTAACAGAAAATTAACTCGTATCAATCAATCGAATTTGTTGAATAAATGAATAAATAAGTAGTATTAATTAATTATATATTATTAATTATAGAAATTAGAATATTCCATCATGTATCCCCGATTAATGCATCCTCAGATGCTTCAATTGTCGATTCTAGTATTGAACGAAAGGTTACACCTATGGGTTATGCATGGGTCGCACGCCCGGCACACATGTTTTGGCCTTGTGTGTCCATAACTCAAAATAGGTGACCTTTCTCTCTATAATAAGGGTGCGTTATGGGGTGTGAAGTGGGAGAGAAGGAATTTCAGAATTGGGGTTTTGAATAAAACGACCTTTTGCTTTAAATCACTTCCTTCTTGGCTATCTATTCGATTGTTGTAAGATGGTATGCTATCTTTCATGGAATGCTTACGGATTTCGGAATCAAGCTACAGGCCTCATGTCAACATATTTTATTGTCTAGGAGGAATTACACTTACTTATTTTTTAGTACAAGTAGTTACGGGGTTTGCTATGACTTTTTACGTAAGGCAGAGTTTGGTTTTTGGGGGGTGATAGTGGAAAAGTTGACAGATAAGTCATCTAACTTACTTAAGAGAAAAAATACATTTTTTTTCATTGTACAACGAACAATATTAAAAATAATAATAGGATTACTTTTTTATTTTTTCTTTTATTGATGAAAACTATTGATAAAAATAATTAGATCCTTACCGCGTAATAGTGCGCCTACACATCTTCATCGACGTTGTTTTTCAACCGGAAGACCGAGAGCTAACTATTGAGATTGTAAAGCAAACCGTTTCAGTTAATAGAATCACTGTTTTCATGATCGTTAATACAGGTTTGAAGTGAATCTCCGAACCTTAGGGAAGATTCCTAGCTACTTAGAAGGCATCGCTTTAGTGATAATAGTATTGCCGACTAACTTACTTATGAGAAGTGGAAAAGTTGACAGATAAGTCATCTAACTTACTTAAGAGAAAAAATACATTTTTTTCATTGTACAACGAACAATATTAAAAATAATAATAGGATTACTTTTTTATTTTTTCTTTTATTGATGAAAACTATTGATAAAAATAATTAGATCCTCACCACGTAATAGTGCGCCTACACGTCTTCATCGACGTTGTTTTTCAACCGGAAGACCGAGAGCTAACTATGAGATTGTAAAGCAAACCGTTTCAGTTAATAGAATAATTGTTTTCATGATCATTAATACAGGTTTGAAGTGAATCTCCGAACCTTAGGGAAGATTCCTAGCTACTTAGAAGGCATCGTTTCAGTGGTAACAGTATTGCCGGCTTCAAAATCGACGAGGATTTTCATTTAAAGCCCGCCCTATCACTATATCTTTATAACGAGCTAATATCCTAAACGGTGGGCGTGGAGAAGAGCCACTACGAAGAAGTTTTGGGAGTTATGAAGGAAACTTCAAGCTCATATAGGAAATAAGGTTGGTGGTATACTATATTTATCCCCTTATTAGAATTCCTTTTAATGACATATGCATTATGTTATCATTTCTAGTTGCATGGACGAGTCTTCCATCTTGCAAATAAGGCATATCTTGTTTAGGTAAAATTTTGGAAATGATACCTTTATTTCCATGCCTTCCAGCTACTTTATCACCCACTTTGATTTCACGTTTCTATAAAATATAGACACAAATAGTTTCTAGATTATAATTCAAACCCCCTTTTTTCTAGATCCATCTCACATCAATAACTCTACCCCGGCAGCCAAAGGGATAGGACTTGAGAAAGGAAGTCCCATCTAGTGCTAGATCTCTCGTAAGCCGGGTTTAGAGATTCTAGTAAGAAAAGAATAGATACCTCGGAGATAGGTAGACTCATCAACGGACTCTCTATCCTCTCTTTTTCAATAGAATTAGTTTATTACGCACTCTTTCAAGGGCGGAATCAAAGTATAGTGTTGAACAAGTGGGTGTAACTGTTGAGTTCTATGGTGGGGAACTCAATGGAGTTAGTTATAGTGATCCTGCTACTGTGAAAAAATATGCTAGACGTGCCCAATTAGGTGAAATTTTTGAATTAGATCGTGCTACTTTGAAATCCGATGATGTTTTTCGTAGCAGTCCAAGTGGTGGTTTACTTTTGGGGGTTGATCCCATTTTCTATGAATGAATGCATACATATTTGTTAATCATTCAAAAAAACCTATTCGTAAGAATTTTTTTCCCAATCTATGAACGAATGCATACATATTTGTTAATCATTCAAAAAACATGGGTGATCTATCCATGACCAGGATGAAGCTTGGGTGAAACTAAGTGGAGGTCCGAACCAATTGATGTTGAAGAATCAGCGGATGAGTTGTGGTTAGGGGTGAAATGCCACTTATGGAGAAAGGTAAGCTGTATCTCAGTGGATGGGAGCAGAGCAATTAGCCCAGTTCTCTTTCCGGACCGAGCAGCAGGATACTTTTTTCAGAAATGGATGGCTATACCCAGGAGCCGCTCGGGGCTCGATCTTCCTTGGCTTCGTTGCTCTTTTACACAACCATCTTCAGTCTTGACTTAGCCCTTTCAAGAGAACTCCCTTTGAGGCTAAGATCTATCACTAAGGTGGAATCTTTTGGAAGGCTTCGTCACGTTTTGGAGTCCATTCCATGGATGTATTTTTGCGTAGTAGCTTGAAGGGAGGCTCGTAGGTTGCATTGGGATTTGCAAAGAGGCTTTTTTGCGCTTGGTCCTAGTCTGACTGTAGTCTCGCTTATTTAAGGTTCTATTTCTCAATCTTTCTAACTTGCTCCTACTGAACCAAGGTCGAAAAGATGGAAAAAAAAAAAAAGCAGTCATTTTTTGGATTTCGTTCACATCTTATCTTAGATATATCAATATCTAGGAATTTATCTATCTTCCATAAAGGAGCCGAATGAAACCAAAGTTTCATGTTCGGTTTTGAATTAGAGACGTTAAAAATGATGAATCAACGTCGACTATAAGCCCTAGCCTTCCAAGCTAATGATGCGGGTTCGATTCCCGCTACCCGCTCTATTCTATACTCTCTATCTATATTAGATAGACCTAAAAAGACTTTTTTTGTTCATTGATAAATTAAAGTGCATCTTTGATTTATAAAATCAGATAAATAATAAATTAATTTTAAAATTAAAAAATGAAACCGTGGATCATACCAATCCAACTACTTCTTTTAAATTTCAATGAAAATGTTAGTGAAAATAAAAACATCACTAGAAAGAAAATGCCATTTTGGAGTTTTATCAACAATTTGCTTGTGTAGGCGGAGATTCGGTATTTTCTGAATCCTTATGTAAGGAATTACAAAAAAAATTCTTTCAACAAAGATGTGAATTATGAATTTGATCAATCCTTTTTTTGTCGTTATGGTGGAAAACTGAACCAAGAATTCTTTTTCTTTATCATCAATGACCTTTTGAATAAGAGTCAAGAAGACCTTATGAAAATGGAGTATTTTTGCATAGAAGATGTAAATCAGATTACGCGCGATATACCGACAACTCACTACTGGGAATCGTGGGTGCTGTAGAGCTTCTCATAGAAATCCAAAAACGTATTGCCCACTTCCTACAATCCGGCATGAACCTTGGGGTAGGCTCTGCAGGATCAACAACAATAGCTGCAGAACCCTAAGATCAAGCCCAAGCCCTATTCTAACATCAAGGCTAAGCATCTATTTTAGCACTAACATATATGGAAAGACTAAGGCAGGAAGATGACTTCACTTAGCCGCCTTAGCCTGGGGCGATCTGGCCATAGTGACAAGAGCTGGTCAATCCCAGAGAGTGTTTTTCGAGTATACCGAATCGGTATAGCTATCCTTATTCTAACACAGCAACACAATTTTAATCAGTATGAAAATGAAGTACTCGATAATTTCTTTATTCTTTTATTGTTGCTTGTCGATGTAGAATCATGCATGTATCATTCAATATCGAATTTCTCCAATTTCTATCCATACATAGTGTTTTGATCTAAGATTTCAAATCTTCCGTGTTTCAGCAGTAGCATATTGTTCCGTGGAGCTAAGGTTCATATGGCTGACCGGCGATTACTAGCGATTTCGGCTTCGTGCAGGCTAGTTGCAGCTTGCAATCCGAACTGAGCATAATAATGATAAATAAAAGGAAGAGTAGAATTGACGCGATTCATAAAAATGAATTGGTTAATATGGGTGTGGAAAATATTTCATTTCAATTGTTAATTTTTAACATTTTTCTATCTTAATTATGAGATAGAAGAAGCAGAAAATTCTAACCTTTCTAAGCACAAGTTTAGGTTCGGCCTCAATGGGAAAATAAAATGGAGCACGTATACTTCTTTCTTTTTATTTTGGATGAGCTGAGCCAATAGGATGAATTAAAAGAGTTCCACATTATGAACTTTTTACCGTGCACATAAGTTACACGTGCTCTAGAAGAGCGCGTAGGAGAGAATTAATAAATAGAATATGAAAATTAATAAATAGAATATAGAGACTAAAGCAAGTGTTGGATTCAAAGCTGGTGTTAAAGATTATAAATTGACTTATTATACTCTTGACTATGAAACCAAAGATACTGATATCTTGGCAGCATTCCGAGAACAATGTTTGCTGGCGAGTAGGGAATGGTGTGTCCATAAACCTTTAGGATCCCAATTGGGGTGCGCAGGTTGCGGAGAGTCTTAAAGCTATTCGCTTACCGAAGACAAAGAAGGCAGATAAGCTAGTATGGACGCAAAACTCCTTAGGCTGCCAACTATGGTTTTAATAAGCCATTCATGGCAAATCAAACACTAAACATTGGGAGGCCTTATGGTTAGAACCAAGTACAGGAGCGGAAACGATAAAAGAAAAGCGGGTTTTAGATACTATACTAAAGAGACTCTAGTCCGAGACTTGAAAGCATCTAAGTAGTAAGCCCACCCTAAGATGAGTGCTCTCCTATTTTCACTTCTCCGGAGCCTCCCGTAGCACAATCGAGACAGCGACGGGTTCTCTGCCCCTGCGGGGATGGAGCAACAGAAGTTTTGAGAATTCAAGAGAAGGTAAGTTTTCGCATGGGCTCATCATCTGATGCAGAACCGATGCGAGAGGGATAAGAAAGATGGGAGAAGCGGGGATTGATAGCTTTCAAGAACTTTCGTTTGTCCATATTTCGAGAAAAAGTATCTCTTGTTTTTCATTTCCATTCCCATCGATATCTAGTCTAGTCCAGCGATAGAGGACTTGATACTTATATTCAACAAGCCTCGATCAAGACGAGATCAATAGCGGATGGGGACGATCGATCGATTGTCCGTTTTTGGCTCTGAACTCAATGGTACCTAGAAGACTTGCTGGCTAGCTCGTGCAATCAACGATAAATTCCGTCGCCTTAGTAAGCTAGCTTTGGTTGCTAAGCAAGCCTGGTTCTCCGGGCACTACGGTAGCACGTGGATCGATCATGACGAGAGGAGGACTCAATGATTATTCGTTTGTCGGAACCAGGAGTCAAAATTTTGGTAAATAGGGATCCCATAAAAACTTCTTTCGAGGAATGGGCCAAACCGGGTCAAAGAATGACTCTGGTTATCAAATGATTGAACAACCAAGAGCAATTTACTTGTGGGCTTTTGCACAGGGTTACTTACGATCTCTCTGTACGATATTTCAACTGAGTTCTCTTTCCCTATCCACTTTTTGCAGGTGCAGATGAAGAAGAAGTCTTGCCTCTACTTGATTAAAGAGTGGTGGGGCCAGAAGCCAAGTCGAGGAGTAGATAAGCAGGCCGATACTAAGTAGTAGTAAAAAATTTGCATCCATTTTTCATGATATTATTCATGGATAAGATATATCATGGATTGGGATGAGTCGATGTTGCTCGATGGTGTGAAAACACTTCCTGATGTCGAATTCCAAAAACCAGCAAGAGGTTCCCCACTCTTCTTTGATCCGTCTTAGGGTCGAGTGGCAGCCTCGACCCGAGCGGAAGTGCGATGTGTTTCTAAATATACGCAAAAAAATGTCGATAATATCAGAATATGATGAATCAACCGGGTCGGTTTACTAATGGGATGTGTTTCCACGGGGTAGAACCTCCTTAGGGAATATAAGGTTTTCATGAGGCTAATCTTGAGCCACCATCCAAGCACGAATACCTTCGTTTAAGAGAATATTTTTGGTGTAGAAAGTTTCAAATTCAGGATCTTCCGCTGCACGGATCTCCTGGGAAACAGAGTCATAGGCACGTAGGTTTAGAGCCAGGATTTGAATTGATGTCCTTTCATTGATTTCTCCTAAATTGCATTGATTTCTCCTAAAGATTTCAATTGAAATTTGGTTATTCACCATATACGAGGATCCCGCTAAGCATCCATGGCTAAATGGTTAAAGCGCCCAACTCATGATTATCCCTAAAACCAATGCGAGTTTTTCTATTTTGACTTACTCCCCCGCCGTAATCGAATGAAAATGGATAAGAGGCTTGTGGGATTGACGTGAGGGGGTAGGGATGGCTTAGGATCAGGCCAGTAAAGTAAAGGCCGAATTCTTAGTTTTTCTATTAATTAATCTATCGGCAAACATCATGAACCATCAATGATTGGTGAACCCACCGATCCATTTGCAACTCCTTTGGAAATATTACCCGAATGGTATTTCTTTCTCGGATTTTCATAACGCTGTTGTGCAAAAATGGGATATGCATTTGAAATGGATGTCCGAGCTATGATATAATTGGAATTAGTGCAATTCGCAGAATTAGAAGCCTTTGCACAATTCGCTTCTGATCTCGATAAAGAAACGAAAGATGAAACATAAATCATGGATCAACTAAGCCCTCTCGGGGCTTGCTTAAGAATAAGAAAGAGGAATCTCATGTAAATACCATGGAATAAGGTTTGATCCTATTCATGAGGATTCCATAAATATTCCAGTAGTTTTTTCTTAGCCAAATTGCCTGAGGCCTACACTTTTTTGAATCCAATCGTAGATTTTATGCCAGTAATACCCCTTCTCTTTTTTCTCTTAGCCTTTATGGATAACTGGTTAGGTAGAGACCGTTTCGTTTTTGAGATTATTAGTATTTTTGCTATTAGCATCAGTATTTTGCTCGTTATCAGTAAAAATTAGTACATGTTTTTTGGCAAGAGGTCAAAATTTGTGAAAACTCTATACGGTTGATCTTTTGAGCTGAGCCCGCTTCAAGAACCTACATGCTAATGCTCACGATTTCGATAGCCATAGGCCATAAAGGCCTATACGAGATCCTAACAACGTCATGGCATGCTCAATTATCTCTTAACCTAGCTATGTTAGGCTTAATAGTATACAACTTCTATGAATAGCTCTTAATGCTACATCTCTTCCGAGACCAGGACATTTTATCATGACTTCTGCTCATTGCATACCTTGATCTATTTTGTCCAAGAAAAGAGGAGAATGCACATTTGCTTGAAACAATTCACAAATAACTGTTTTACGTCGATTCTTTGGCCATTCGTGATCGAATACAACCAAGTCAAAGTTGTACGCCTACATAACCTTACTTCCTATATGATAGAAAATGATCCCATGATCCTGAACCGATCTTACCTGGGATCGCAAATCCCAAGTTTGTCTATGAAGAGCAGATCTAATTGTATTAGTGCCTAGAATTGATTTCTTTTGTGTAATACTAATCGATAGGGATTGACAGAAAACTTTTAACAATATCTATGTTATTGTTAGGAAAGAGTATGAAAAAAAAAAAAACTTTGTCGTTAAACCAAGTCGAATACTTTATGAAATGGGCGGAGTAGCAGAAAATATAACCAGAAAGGCTTCTTTTCTTTGGTTCTACGTTCCTATCCCGAAATAATAAATTAAGTTTGTATAGGCATTTTGGACGCCGCTATTGAAATAGCCTTTCTGGCTATATTTTTATATACAAATGATAAATTATCATTTTTATAATTATTTCAATCAAATTAATGTAATTTAAATTAACAAATAAATAAATAATAAAAAGAGTCTAGAATGAATTTATACTAAAAATATCATGGGAGTCCAAGTCACAAGTCCAAAAGTATCCAGCTCGTGTAGCCAAACTTGATTTCATTTCTTATTTTAGACTTTTCCAATAATACAATTGTAAAATGATATTTACCATATTTAAAAAATACAACTGAATGATGGAAAATAATGAAAATAGCTTTTTTTTGAAATATTTTCCTATAATGTCCAATTGCCAGAGGAAATAAACAAATCTTAGTTACACAAAGAAAGGTTCCTCATAATAATGATAATAATGTTTGCCACTCCCCTTTTTACATATAAGCTTCAATCATTAGAAAAAAAGAGCCAATATCTAGTATAAAGATAAAGACGGACTATAATTTGGTACAGTGGCAGTGTAATAAAGTGATTATACATGTAAGGTCCAGGCACTAACACCTCTAAAATTTATAATTCTGATTAAATTAATTGATTTTATCAGTGAATGAGAGTTTTCATTTCATAAATTGACCCTTCGTGTTAAATTTTATATACTAACCAATGGTATACCTTATATAAATTCAAGATAACAAATAATAACTCATATAGTCTCCCCTTTCTTGCACGCGATAAAAATTCATATAGTCTTCCCTTTCTTGCACGCGACGAACGATTGAATTCGTCGTCTCTCCCCTCGTTTCTCATGGCTGGGCTTGACAGGTAAGGCGCGAGTCAACATGACATGCCCTGACATTGATATCCACCTTTGACATTTGTTCAAGTACACCAACTCCCGGGGTGATGATCTAGTCGTGACTCCATTTTGCTTCTTGCGAGAAGGCTTTGCACGAATTATACCACTGCGAAACAATAGAAACACCGAATATCTCCTTATTAGGCAGGAGATCCCTAAAAACTCGGCTGCGCACACGGTCAATTCATACAATGTCAAGCGCAAGATATGTTTTTCGCATGCCGCTTTTGTTAGACAAGGAACGATATTTCCCTCTCCCATATAGAGTCTCGCGAGCCAATTTCATTCCGTTGTTATGGAAAGGTCTTTCACAGCATTGATGTCCTGTTTGAAAATACGCAAATCAGAAGGCGAAAACTCAACAGTTAAGATGCATGAATAGTGCTTTTCCAAGTAAATCGATTTTTTGAAGCAAAGACACACTCACCAGATGAAGGGTTAGTGGCGGAGGTGTTCTGGCAGATCTGGAAACACCGCAATAATCACATCTTCCGTGATAGGAAGCCAAAAACAGAGGCCATAATTGTGAATGTCCTAGCACAAAATCGAAGCTTCAAAAGATGGAATCGGAGCACCAAAAACGAAAAAGCTACATCGTTGAACTCACCTACAAGATGGACAGCGCCGGAAGGTTGAAATCTGAAACTGAATGTCGACTGCTCGTGGGTGGAAGGAGAATCGTCCAGCTCGATTGCAGGTCTTGTGCGAGATTCCAGCGGAGTAATCGTCGAGGGCTTCGTCAAAGACATCTACGCCTCTTCACCCTTGCAGGCGGAAACCCTAGCTATGCTCCATGGATTGTGTCTATTGAAGAAGAAGGACGAGACTCACGTGGGGCAAGTACACGAACCGAAGAAGTGTTTAGTTTGGGAGAGTGACTGCCGCACGGTTGTAGACTCTATTATGGGCCGGACAGAAGCAGCATGGGCCATGAAGGACTTGATCCAGGAATGCCAGCAGATTTTGGCCCAAATGCCCCACGTAAGTGTAATCTACTGTTCGAGAGGTGCAAATCACGCCGCAGATTGGGTAGCAAAAGCTTTTCGCCTAAAAACCCTTCCCTCAACATGGCAGCGTGAACCCCCGCAACCCCTTTGAAATATTTTATGCTTTGATTTCAACTTATCGTTTCCATGTAATTCTTGTTTTAAAGAATGAAATGCAAGTACTACTTTCGACCAAAAGAAAAAAAAAAGTAAATCGATGTTCGTGCATAGCTCTAGTTCGTCCAATGTGATGTAAACATCGTGCACATCATTGATCCCGGTTATCAGCATGTTCACTTGGTTTAGGCCTTAATAGATGCTACAAGGAGGCTCATCTGTCATCACGATCCATTAGCCTATCCCTCGCGAAGTTCAACTTGTTTGCAGGGCTAACATTATTCCAACATCTCCAATAATTTAAGAGTAAAACTTTAGAGCTACCTCACAATTTTCCACTTGCCTTTGGTAGTCCGAATATAAGTCTAGATAAGGGAAAAATCACCAAAAAAATCCTTAACTTATTGCAATTTTTTCAATTCAGTCATAAACATATTTTTTTCAGCCATTTCAGTTCCAAACCTTTGTAATTGTTCCAATTCAGTCCAATCAGCCAAATTTGGCCGGCCAACGCTAAAGTGGACATCGGCCAGTGCTGGTGGACAATTTTTTCTATAATACTTTATTTTTTTTAAATTTTTATTAATTTTTTATTCTTTTCTTTTCCTTTTCCTTTTTTCCTCTCTCTATTTTTTTTTCCTGGCGAGCTCACCTCGCCAAGCTTGATCTCACCGGGCCGCTGCGAGGTTGGCCTCACCTTGGTCGAGCAATGAGGACCTTGCGATGGTCTAGCAAGGTTGAACCTCTTGTTAGCCATGGCTAAGGCCAATGACCGACTCAAGGAAGAAGACAAGAAAAGTGAAAAAAAAAATGGAAAATGGGCTTGATTTTAGAGTTTTTCCTGGGAATAAAGAAGCAACTTTTTTACATTTCTTAATTCTGTTGCACATCTATTTCTAGGAACAAAAAGGCCACCAAACGAATTTCTATTTTTTTTTTTAGAGATCAAAAAATAGAATTATACACTATTTGGCCGGTTACCAAATAAGGCCCAAGACTTCTTCGAACTTGGAATAGTTTAGGTAGTCCATTATTTATTGATAGAGGGTAGAGAGAGAGAGTCACAAATGAATAATGCTAGAGTAATAATGCCATTATTATTTGAAGATGACAGTGCAATTTCAGCCACCACTTTCACTTCAAGAAGAACTGGTAGTAAGAAAAAAGGCGTCGACACCTAAATTTTCCATTTTACTTAGGATTTAATCGTATAGAAAATTAAGAATTAGTCTCTAAAAAAAAGAAGTAAAAAACAAAGTAAATTATTTTCATTAAAATGTATCGTGTTTTCATTAAATTACATCGCATGAAAATTTTTTTATTACTAGTATTAAAAAATTAATTAATTGATTAAAAAAATTCGAAAAAATAATTAAAAGAGTTTAAAAAAAACTAAAAAGTAGCAGGGCTGGGTTAGAGACAAGCCCGGCCCCTTCTTCTTTTCCCTTTCCTTGTCCCCGCCTGGGCCGGTTCAGCCCATTCCTTTTCTTTTATTTCTCAGCCCAGCTTCCTCCCTCCTCCTCCTTTCCCTTCTCTTGGACGCTAGCTGAGGAACGACACGAAGGTTAGGAAGGACGATGTACGTGATGAAGGACAGGGAGAACAGGGCGAGCGATCACGCTAGATGCTCGGTCGGGCAGGCTGGCCAGAGGCAGCTGGCACGCCACATCCCATCCGGCCGGCGCTTAAAAGCGAGAGGGGAGTGAGAGGCCGGGAGGGGGAGAGTTCCGAGCAACTTCGGCGAGAGTCCAAGGGAGAGAGCTTGAGTGGGTGTGACAGAGTGAGCCAGGAGGAGAGAGAGCTCGAGAAAGTGGCTGGCCGTCGTGTGAGGTCCGTCCACTAGCCCCCATCCGTCGCGGCCTTCGCTGAACCACGTAGGTCGTCCCCCGCGAGCGTAGGTTCCTTGTTTGTTTTGGGGCGCGTCGGGCCGGAGCTCGCGGCTAACCAAGTCTGCACGAGTTTCGGTCCCGTCGGTCCTCCATGAAACCTACTGTGTGATCTAGTATGCATGTTAGGAAGTTAGGTTTGTGTCCAAATCTCCATCGAGTTTGAAAGCTCTCATGTCGGGCCGGAGCTTGCGGACAACCAAGTCGGTGCAAGTTTCGGTCTCGTCGGTCCTCCGTGAAACCTACTGTGTGATCTAGTATGCATGTGAGGAAGTTAGGTCTGTCTCCGAATCCCCATCGAGTTCGAAAGCCCTCGTTTTGATAGCGCACGCCGAGTGCTTGTGAAAATGTTTCTGTCGGATCCGTGACCGTCGCCTCTAACTTTGGTTTGCTCTTGAAATTGTCTAGTTTCTTCTTCTTTTTTTCCCTTTGTTGAGCAAGCCCTTATGGTTCTATCTTAAGGTTTCGATTGTCCTCACAAACAATTTTCCCTGTTTGCATGTTTTCATTGTTTGTGGCTCCCTCTAGTCTAGTTAGGATTGACATTTATCTGTTTCCTTAATATTAGGTCTTTTATTCCATGCAATCTATTTAACGCTTTCTTTGTTGGCCAATCACCATGTTAATGATTGCGCACCATATGGTCAATTCGCATGTTAGTGGATTAATCTAAAATTAATCCAAACTGCCCGATAAATTTTGTTTTGTTTTTTTTATAATCAACAAGATTATGTACCGAAAAATGGCACTAATTGGCTAATTAGTATAATCAAGTTCCCGACCTTAAATTCTCTAGTTACGTAAGAAGTAAGGTATACTCCCATGCCTCACTTGGTTTCTAGACAATTTTTTCTCTAGAGAATTCTCGTACCCTCAATTTAAACACCCAATGTCGCACGAAGTATGAGTTTAGGAGAGCCCATGCCTAATCATAGGTCATAGGCCCGTCTTTTAGACAATACTCCTAAACCTATTTCCTCCTTGGAGGGCTAGGTCGTGAAAAAAAGGGGAGGTTGCTCAATGAGCTGCCCTAAAAAAGAAAATTATAATTTAATTTTTTCCATCATAACCTCACATGTTCTTTTAAGAAGATTACAAAGTTAAGAGAACATTAGAAACATAGTAGACTAATTCAAATAATATTTTACCATGTTAACTCTAAATTTCTCTTTAGTACGTTTCTTTAGAATATGTTTGTATTTTATAATCTAAGAATATGCTTGTTCCAATAACCAATATGATGAGGGCAGCTCACTATGGTCAATCACCTAGATTTCCCTCTCTCAATTCTTTTTTGTACAATTACCCCTTCTTGGCACGCTCAGATTGAAGTGAAAGTGATTATGGTCAAACCAGCTATTGCAATCACAATGGTTATCCCGAACAAGCATTTTCTCAAATTGAAAAATACAAACATATTCTAAAGAAGTTCACTAAAGTGAAATTTAGAGTTAACGTTGTAGAATGGGATTTAATTTAGTTTACTATACTTCTAATGTTTCCATTACTTTGTAACTCTCATGTTTTTTATAGCAATTAAGCACTAAATTTTCTAAAATCGGAAAAAGAATTATACTTGACAATAAAGATCCCACGGAAGAAGTTGGGCTGGGGATCACGAGATCATGCGAAGTGAGGATGAAAGTAAAAAGGAAAATTTTCTAATTCTCCTTTCCAGTGCAACTCATTGAACAATTTTCCTTTTCTTCATATTTAAACAAATCCAGTAGCCAGTTCCTCTTGAAGCAAAAGTGATGGTTCAAATTGCATCGTCATCTTCGAGCAATAACAGCACCGTTATTCTAGCGTTGCCGGTCATAAATATAGGTTGGATTTGGGTAAATTACGGACCCACTTAACATCCATATATTTTTGGGTATTGCCATTATAAACTCATTTACAACCCATTTACTAACATAACTAACCCTTAAAATGCCATAAAATATGGGTTAAGAACTGGGTCTATGACCTTTTTTGACAGTCTACTCAAGAGAAATGGGATCAATCAATAACGAGTGGATACAATAGTTCGATCTATCATCTGGAGCTCCGTGCGCATCTCCGTCCTGGTATGTATAGTGAGCTATTCGGGCTAGGTTGAAAGCCAAACGTACGAATGATTTTCCAAACAAAGAGTTGTCGACTTGATGTCTATTCATCTTCTTCCATGCTGTGTCAATCAGTTCCTTAATGTGCTCGCGAGCAACATTCTCGCACACCCCGGTGTCTTGCATGTAGCATAGGATCGAATTCGCCGTTTCTCCTCTCTTTAGCTCGGCCTACAACATATAATGTGGGGGTGAGCATAGGCTTTCATGATGCATGAGCTGAAAGGGAATCGAGTGGAAAGTTTGCGTCATAGATTGATTGATGTTCTCAAAGAAATCACCTAAATAGTTCAAGTGCACGCAAAGTCCTAAAACTATCGAAAGAGAAGTGCACTAGGTTGAAGTAATTTCTAAGACTTCTTCTTGCATGAAGTTTTTGGATTAGTTCTGGTGGGTTTTAGTTAGTAGCAGCAACTGGAAACATTTGCAGCACTTTCACAAAATATCGATGAAAATAATCTAGCGATTCGAAGTAATTTCTTGTTTTTGTCTATTTCCATCTGTAATCGTTCATTTGGATGTTCATCGTTCAGAATTGTAAGTCCAAATTTATCGTGCCCTTTCAATCGGAAGTTGCAGTGCTTGTATGCTCTGCCCTTTTACAGCTACTAGTTCTAGGGAGCGAAGGAGGAGAATGCGTACCGACGATGTACCAAGATCGTTGCAGAGGCGGAAAATAATGGACGGCGACTTCAAGAGATCATGGCCGTAAGTCTCGATCAATTCTAGTTCCTCCTTTCTAATGTGCGGGGTCGACAGAAAGAAAGCATGAATCAATATGACCAGTCCGGAAACTGAGATCCAGCCATTGTTCATGTATTCTTCGAACGTCGGGGTGACCTTGTTGTGCTTCCACTTCGCCTCTTGCAGGAAGGCTTTGAGCATGTCACTCCACTGAATCCATCAAATACAAATTCTTTTTCTGTTACCGTCAAGAATTCATAGAACTTCGGAGTGTTTAATCGTGGTAAACGTTAAGTACGTACCGCCTTTGTTAGACACGGGATGATATTTCCTCCATTCTGCTTGAGGACGTCGTAAGCCATCTCGTGCACGGCATTGTAGAGAGCTAGGAAGCAAAGCTTCATACAGCCTGGAAGACTCGACACGGCATCAACATCCCATCTGAAATCACACATTGATCAAAGGAGGCTTTAACATATAGACTCGAGAGATCGACGTTTTCACTAATAATCTGAAGCAAAGTATTGAGGAACCTGTGTACAGCATCTGTGAATAGCTCCAATTCATCCAAACTACCATAAACATCGTAGACATCGTCGATGGTGGTCACGAGTGCGGTCACTTTCGTTAGCCCTCTACGGAGATTGCTGAACTGAGGCTCGTAGGCCATTCCGACCGTCCAGAAGAAGCACTCCATCAGTCGATCTCTTGCGAAGCTCAACTTGTTTGCCAGGCTAACATCGTTCCACCATCTGCAAATGATTCACGCACGACAGATATTAGTGATGCCTAATTCACTTGCAATATATCCATCAAGACTTAACGGCATTTGAATTTTGCAAGACGAATTGTAAACTTTTTTCCATGTTTCCGTACCGACCTCGACATCTCCTGAAGATCTCTCTGGAGAATAGACTGCACCATGTTGAAATTGTACACGGCCAGTTCAAACAGCCGATGATCGGCATCTCTCCGTGTGCCATAAGCTTCGATGGACCGTCGAGCTTCCAGCAATGGCATTCTGTGGTGCAGGGGCAGTGCCGACCCCCAGTTCACTTGGAAATATTCGAGATCTTTACTGATATCGATATTGTTGAGGCGTTTGAGATGCTCGATGGCAAATGCCTTAGCCTCGTGCAAGATATCTTCTTCTTCGAAGGCCAAATGCGAAGCTTCGTATAAACTCAACAACCCTTCAACGTCATGGCCGAGGCTCTCCATAAATGTTCCTTGCTCGTCCATGAAAATCCAGAAAACATCTGTTTGTTTTTTCCCATCAAGATTAGTCGATCGCGGTTGAATTTTTTGTCAATTAGGTAGAACTTTAGTATGGTCAAATTACCTGGAGAAACTTCGAAACTATTTTGTCTCAGAATCCTAAAGTAGAGAGCCGTTTCATGAAGGGTCTTCTGGTCTCTGTTCTTGTAACCTCCATCCGGAGAATGGTATCGGCGAAGAGCTCTCTTTACGTCTTCCTCGAAGATAAAGATTAGTCCCAGTCGTTGAATGTCATCGACCAGAGCGAGTATGGTGGAGAGTTCGGCATTTTCGTCCTTCATGGCGCTCCTCACTTCTTGTTCCAGCATTTGCACTCTTCCATTTTGCTGCTCGACCTGCGTAAGGAACCCAATTTGTACAATATTATAGCTCAGCATGAGCCGAAAAAAGGGAAAGCAAAAAGTTACACGACCTATGTAGTTGATATTAACCCAGGAAAAAATTATGAGTATAGGATCTTATGCATTTTAATCAATTTTTTACATATCTCGTATCCATCGCGGCTAACTTTTATGAATAGTGACCTTGAGGTCGTTTTGCGGGATTATTATTAATCAAAGTTATAGAAAAAATAAATCTGGTGGGACCTCAAAGGCTGGACGTGGGACCTCAGCTCTCCATGGTTTCTCAGCCTTTAGAACCCAAGAAGGGGGCCCCGGGATTTGTCACCCCCACACAGACCTTGGCACAGGGACATCGATTCCCAAATCGACCTCACGGGGCGAATCCGAGCTCGAGCCTTTAATCTTTGAAATTGGAACCATGGGGTCTAGACAAGAGATTTACTCCTTGGCTCGGGGGCTAGGCCAAGGTCGGACCCCTGGGACACCCGGCCGAGCAACAAGCTCAGAGATTCAGTTGGGTGGTGAAGTCAGAGGTCCGAGGGACCGGGGGACCAGATCCCAAGTTTGACCCTAGGGATACTTGCCTTGGTCTTGTCACCAAGTCTTACCTTGAGAGCTCGATCCATGCGGTCAGATTTTCATATAGGAATTCAGAAGTCCCAGTCACGGGAGTCCAAGTCACGAATCCAAAAGTATCTAACTCATGTAGCCAAACTTGATTTCATTTCTTATTTTCGGCTTTTCCAATGATACAATTATAAAATGATATTTAGCTCATTTAAAAAGTACAACCTCATGATGGAAAATAATGAAAATAGCTTATTTTAAAAATATTTTCCTGTAATGTCCAATTGCCAGGAAACAAACGAGCCTTAGTTATACAAAGAAAGGTTCCTCATAATAATGATAATAAGGGATGCTACTTCCCCTTTTACATATAAGCTTAAATTATCAGGAAAAGAGCCAATACCAAATGGACTATAATTTGGTATAGTGACAGACATGTAAGGTGCATTACTAACACCTTTAAAATTTGTAATTTTTTATCGAATGTATTTATTTCATTAGTGAATGAGAATTTTCATTTCATAAGTTGACTGTTTGTGTAAAATATTATATATCGACCAACGGAGTACCTTATATAAATTCATGATGATAAACAATAACAACTCATGTAGTCTCGACTTCCCTTTTTCCTTTAGTCTAGATATATCATCTTGATTGAGAACGAACAAAATGTGAATTTATTACCGCACGACGATGGACACCGGTCGGCAGGGATTGGAGGTAATCGTAAGTCCAGAGAGTCGGCTGATACTGGGGCGATCTCCGTCCCCCTTGAGATACGGCAGCTTTGGCATTCGCCGAACGCGGGACCTGAGCAGGAATCCTCTTGGAGCAAACATTCGGAAGAGAGAAAATCTGAAGCGCCATCATCGTGTGTAAGTGAAGAAGAAGTCGGTGCTCGAAACCACTGCCTGCTTCGACTGCAGATGGTCCTGGCATTTATACAGCCTCGTGCCCATCAAGATATCCAGCTTTGCTGGGACTCTTTCGGTCGCTTGACGACATATGCCCTCGCATGAGAGGTGGAAAAAAAGGCATCTCCCAATAGAAAGGACTTGCTCTGGTTCTTTTTGAAGTTGCTGTCCCCGGAGAGCAACGTATTTAGCATTTTCTGATAATTACTGTACTATCCCAAGTAGTACCGAGGTCCACGATCAACACGTGACACGATACAACACGACACATCGACATATCATTTCTAAGAAAATAAAAAAATTTGACACATTATGATACGTTGTATATTAAATATATATTTTTATAAACACACGATAAATTATCATTTTTATGATTATTTTAATCGAATTAATGTAATTCAAATTCACAAATAAAATAAATAAATAATAAAAAAGAGTTTAGAATGAATTTACACTAAAAATATTAATCTACTATTTGTTAATATTATTCATTATTTAATTTAACAAATTCAACTCCATTCCATTAATCCATAAAACTTGGTTAAAAAAAATAAATAAGTACTCCGCATTCTAGTCTCGTGTGTAAAAAAAAAGAAGACAAAAAACAAACTTTGGAGGTAAATTATGTATTACGAGAAGTGAGAGTCAGAAAAAAAGACAATTATGTTTTTCTTTTTTTCTCCTTCATTATTATTTATTACAAATTTACATTTTGACCCTCATTTATTGATTTTTTATTTTAAATTGACACTATGCGTATCGAAATCACGTGTTAAAATTTAGAACTTGCATGTCGGAATTAGAATTGACTAGGTATCGAATTTTTCGACACTCGTTGATCGAGTGTCAGGAACTCCAACACGACACGATAAAAAGGTTCTTGAAGAATATTGGTACTTCCTAGGTATTACCCACTAGGCATCTGATCGTCCTCGGACTTGGCCTCTTCGGTATTCTGTCTAATCGTCAAAAATGGGGGGAGCAGAGAGGCGTCTCTTTCCACTTCTTTTCGATCTGGTATTGATTGAGCGCCTCGTGTGCAACATGCAGTACAAGAAACACGTTAAGAATGTCGAAAGCGATCGGGCAAGCCCTTGTCGCTAGATAAAATTCACGTTTGGCGAAACCGACGGTAAGGCGTGCCTCTCGTGGGACTTCAAGAAAAAAAAATTGTTTCATGGAAAGTCGCGAGTACATGCATAAATTATGCTCCTGACGTACCAAATTACGAGTTTCTGCTTTTAATTTCACATGTTATTGTCCTCTATTTAGGTTGTCAGATCTAAGGCAGAAACTGACGGATGTAAATTAGAAGAGACAGGCTCAAGCCTCTACAGCATTCAAAAAATGACTAACATATATTGCTCATCAAATTTCGGCTAGCATTTTCGACCAAAAAAAAAAAAAAAAATCGACCAGCATAAAGATGATTATTATATTTCATAGATAGTTTCTCATTAATTAGATAAGTAATTACAGCCATAAATTACAATCACCACTCAACACTTGGAAAGTTCTCTTTTTTTTTTTAAAGAAAAAGATGATTGGTTTTCTCATCACTAAAGTTTTCTCTCCTTAGAATAACCTCCTAGCCTGTATTACAACCGTTGCCAATATTTGTGCCATTAACACAACGTCATTTGGTATAAAGGTCAACCTTACTTAAGATTTATCAAAAAAAAGTTTCAAGTTTAACTAAATGGATTCCGACCAAAAAAAAGAACTAAATGGATTAAATAAAGACTGTAATTAACGTTAGAGTAATCTATACATCCAGTGCCCTCCAATCATTTAGTATGGATCCATCTATTCTATGTATGGATCCACCAAACCCGACAGTTCAAACGAACTGGGATGCATACATCCGGTCCAGCCAATATTTTTCCCCTATGTTGTTGTGTATGTACATTTAATTTCCTTCACCGGAGGGAGGAAATTATTTTGTACAAACTAACTAAGCATGCTCAAGAGAAGCAGGCTCGATTATCAATGAGTGCGAAAGGACCGATTGCCGGTAGCACTGCGCGCATCTCCGCCCCGATACACACAACACGCCGTCCAGGCGAGGTGCTAAGCCATCCGCACGAAAAGATCGATTGCAGGTCAAGCCATGACCTAGATATTTTGTTCATTCGCCTAGATATTTTGTTCAATTTGTTCCACGTCATGTCGAAAAGTTCTATAAAGTGCTCTATTAGCTGGGTTCACTCCTGTGTGGAGAAAATCCAATAAGTTGCAAGCCCAAAAATGGTTTGAGTCCATATAATAAGTTATATGGAGAAATAGGGTTTCTCACTATTTTCAAAGTTGTAGCCGCAAAAGGAAATAGTAACAAGAGAAAAAGAGAAAGTAACAAATCTGGGGGTTGAGGCAATATCTGATTTACATCAAGCTGGCATTGGAGGTCGATTCGTGGTCCGATTGAGCTGAAATTTTGTCAGCATGTTCGTGGCGCAATCTTCTCGAATCTGAACGGTTTGATTTTCGTTTGAAACTGCCTCCATCAAGTTTTTCGTGGATTGATCAAAACCTGCGTTTTTTGTCAGATTTATCCTTGATCTCTTGTGAAATTCATGTATATTGCCAATAATTATGTTCTTGAGGTCCTTACTGCTATGTACCTCTAGTATTTGCTTGAGAAGAATATTGTTCACCCTATTTTATTGATAGTGAAGATTTTTGGATGGACTTCGGTCCCGTGGTTTTTTATCTCCTCACATAGAAATAGTTTTCCACGTAAAAAATCGTATTGTGTTCGCGTGCTTGGTATTTATTTTACTCTACTATATCGATTCCTATTAGGTTTACACAAGAGGGGAGATTATTTTATTCCGCTGCGTTAATTCGATATTGTTCGAATTGTTACCGTTCTCCCATCATGCTCGCCTTACACGTGACAAATGATTGAATTCGTCGTCTCTCCCCTCGTTTCTTGTGCCTGGGCTTGACTAAATGTGAGGCACGAGTGAACATGACATGCCCTGACATTGATATCCACCTTTGGCATTTGTTCGAGTACTCTTCAGGTCTCGGGGTGATGATCTTATTGTGACTCCACTTTGCTTCTTGCAAGAAGGCTTTGCACGAACCATACCACTGCAAAACGATAGAAACACCGAATATCTCCTTAGTAGGCGGGAGATCCCTAAAACCTCGAATGCGCACATGGTCAGTTCATAGAACGTCGACCGTCAAAGATGTTTTTTGCATGCCGCTTTTGTTAGACAAGGGACGACAATTTTCCTTGTCCCCATCAAAGTGTCGCCAGCCAATCACATTTCGCTGTTGTGGAAAGATCTTCTACGGTATTGATGTCCAATTTGAAAATATGCAAATTAGAAGCCAAAACTTCAAACCAATTGCAATTGTTTCAATTTAATCCTAAACCTTTTTTTAACCATTTCAATCATAAACTTTTTATAATTATATTAAGTCAGTCCATCCGATTAAATTTGGCCGGCCGACGGACAATTTTTTGATAATATTTTATTTTTTTTAATTTTTTTACTTAATTTTTTATTCTTTTCTTTCCTTTTCCTTTTTTTCTCTCTCTCTTATTTTTCCTTCCTCCCTTCTTCCTCTTGCTTTGACGACCGGTCAAAGGGGAGGGCCGGTTGTCATCAGTGACTAGCCCCCATCAGATCTAGCAAGAGCTCGCCTTGTCTAGCGATGGCGAGGCCGACCTCACCCAGATCCAACAAGGCAAGTCCTCGCCAGTGGATCGGCGAGGTAGACCTCGCATGGTTTGGCTATCTCGAAACTTCCAAGAAATCCTTCACGTGACGGAGGAGACAAATCGAAGTGCATCGGCGACGATGTCATGGAGATCATCTTCTTCTCCTTCAATCGATGGTGGGTGACCCATCCTCCCTTCGATGTGCGCACCGGCTGATGGGCTCTCTCTCTTTTTCTCTAATTTGTTAGCTGTTAGGGGTGTCGTCTATCGCCCAAATTTGACGAGGCTGGGTGAGGGTGCCTCATCGGATTTGGGTGAGGTTGGCTTTGCCGTCATTGGGCGAGGCGAGCCCACACCAAATCCAACGAGAGCTCGCCTCTAGTTAGCAATCGGCCCTCCCCTCTGGCCAGTCACGGGAGCAAGAGGAAAAAGGAGGGAGGATGAGGAAAAAAACAAGAGAAAAAATTCACAAAAAAATATAAAGAAATTCAAAAAATAAAATATTATTAAAAAAATTATCCACCAGCACTAGCCGGTGTCCATGTCAGCATTGGTCGGCCAAATTTAGTCGGATGGACTGAATTGGCATAATTACAAAAAGTTTAGGATTGAATTATCAAAAAATAAGATTTATGATTGAATTGAAAAAATTTTAGAACTTTTTTGGTAATTTTCCCTCCATATAAGATAACAAATTATTCTATCCGGTGTCTGGCAATGTCCTCCTTTAGATCGGATAATCCCGGAGCGAATGTGATTATGAGTTTAGCAGTTTCGTCATCAAGGGCACCTCTGACTTTTTTTTTCCAACACCTGTGCCTTTTCTTTCTGTAACTCAATCTACATTAGAATCAAGAAAATCCATAGCTTAGTTTTTGAAACCGAGGAAAAAGCCAAGAAAGATAATTCAAAGGAAGAGGTCGAAATCTTCAATCTTAAGGTCCTATTTATGTCACGTGCGTGGATTATGATATCTATGATTGACTTTTCATGTGATGCTAGGGATTTTGTTTGGTTTATATCGTTGGCTAATCGCAAATAATAAAGTATTGTACCTTTCTCTATTCTTGTTAGGACTCCTCCATTCTTATTGGAGAATACCTCCTCCATTCGATATTCAAGCTGGTGGATACAAATAAGAACATCACCATATTTATGTGTAGTCATATCTACATTCCGATGATGGCCCGAACTTCCAATTCATCCATCAAAAACATGATAAGAGGAAACTAAGTATGGAGGAAAATAACCCATTAATAAAAGTGATAAAATATTGATTATGAGACCACATGAATTAGACAAGGGACGACAATCTTCCCTGATCCCTTCGGAGTGTCACGAGCCAATGTCATTTTGCTATTGTAAAAAGACCTTCCATGACATTGACATCCCGTCTAAAAACACGCAAATCAGAAGCCGAAACTTCAACAGTTAAGATGTGTGGATGTTGCTTTTCCAAGTAAATTGATGTCTGTGAATAGCTCCAATTTATCCAACGTGATGTAAATATCATGCACCATCAATGACGGTTATCGACTTGTTCACTTTGGTTAGCCCTGGACAGAAGTTGGGGAGGGGCTCATCTATCATCGCGGGCCATTGGCTTATCCCTCACGAAGTTGAACTTGTTTGTAAGGCTAACATTATTCCGCCATTTGCAATAATTTAAGAGTAAAACTTTAGAGCTGCCTCACAATTTTCCACTTGCCTTTGGTAGTCCGGATATAAGTCCAGATGAGGGGAAAATTACCAAAAGAGTCCTTAACCAATTGTAATTTTTCCAATTCAGTCCTAAATCTCTTTTTTTTAGTCATTTCAGTCATAAACCTTTTTACAATTGTATCAATTCAATCCATCCGACCAAATTTAATCGGCTGGCAGACAATTTTTTGATATTATTTTATTTTTTAAAATTTGTTACTTAACTTTTTATTCTTTTTCCTTCTCTCTCTCTCTCTCTCTCTCTCTCTCTCTCTCTCTCTCATTTTTCCTTCCTCCCCTCTTCTTCCTCTTGCTCTAATGACCGGCCAAAGGGGAGGGCCGGTCGCCGATCAATGGCGAGCCCCCGTCGGATTTGGCAAGAGCTTGCCTTGCCCAACGACGGCGAGGCCGACCTCACCCAGATCCAACAAGGCAAGTCCTAGCTAGTGGATCAACGAGGTCGGCCTTGCATGGTTTGGCTATCTCAAAACTTCCAAGAAATCCTTCGCACGACGGAGGAGACAAATCGAAGTGCATCGGCGACGATGTCATAGAGACCATCTTCTTCTCCTCCAATTGATGGTGGGTGATCCTCCCTACAACGTGCGCACCAACCAATGGGCTCTCTCTCTTTTTCTCTGATTTGCTAGCCATTAGGGGTGTCGTTGTCGCCCAGATCCAATGAGGCACCCTCGCCCAACCATTGGCGAGGGCTCTCCTCGTCAGATCTAGGTGAGGTTGACCTCATTGTCACTAGGCGAGGCGAGCCCACACCAAATCGAGTGGGAGCTCGCCTCTAGTTGGCAATTGGCCCTCCCCTCTAGGCAGTCACCAAAGCAAGAGGAAGGAAGAGGGAGGAAGAAAAAAAGAGAGAAAAAAATTCACAAAAAATATAAAAAATAAATATTATTAAAAAATTATCCGCCAGGGTCGGCCGGTGTCCACATTAGTGTTGGCAAGCCAAATTTAGCCAGATGGATTGAATTAACATAATTATAAAAGGTTTATGTTTGAATTATCAAAAAACAAGGTTTAGAATTTAATTGAAAAAAATTTTAGAACTTTTTTGGTAATCTTCCTTTCATATGAGATAACAAATTATTCTATCTAGTGTCCGATGACGTCCTCCTCTAGATCAGATAATCTCGGAGTGAATGTGGTTATGGGTTCACAGTTTCATCATCAAGGGCACCTCCGACTTTCTCTTCCAATATCTATGCCTTTTCTCTCTATAGCTCAATCTACATTAGAATTAAGAAAATCCATAGCTTAGTTTTTGAATCCTAGGAAAACGCCAAGAAAGATAATTAAAAGAAAGAGGTCAAAATCTTCAATCTTAGGGTCCTATCTATGACGCGTGCGTGGGGTTATGATATTTATGATTGACTTTTCATGTGATGCTGGGGATTTTATTTGGTTTATATCGTTGGCTAATCACAAATAATAAAGGATCATACCTTTCTCTATTCTCGTTAGGACAAAACTGTTAAAATATGAAAATCATTCACAAATTGTGACCTTTTTCACGCTATCAGAGCAATTCTGCTCCTAAGAGCTTTTTGAAAAACAATTTTCTGTCTCTATTCGAAATTTGTACTCGGATGGTGGTGGAGAATTTCAAAACTTGAAACCTTTTTCTTGCGAAACATGGAATTTCCCATCTAACTACACTGCCATAGACACCGGAACACCATGGAACTGCAGAAAGAAAATACTGACACATAGTTGATACCGGCCTCGCCCTATTACACAAAGCAAATCTACCACATTCTTTTTGGTTATATGCGTTTCAAACTACTACATACCTCATTAATCATTTGCCAACACCCATTCTAAATATGCATTCACTATTTCGAACATTATTCCAAATGGCTCCCAATTATAAAAAACTTCGCACATTTGGTTGTCTTTGCTATCTGTGGTTACGTCCATACAGCACAAATAAACTTATATCCTGCTCTTGACAATGTATATTTTTAGGTTATTCATTGTCACAAAGTGCGTATAAATGTTTTGAGCCACAAAATAGTTGTCTATCTCGTGTCATGTTATGTTCAAAGAAAACACATTTCCGTACCAAACACTTTTCAATGCTAAAAGTGTCTTGTCAACCCCTCAAAGTTCATCTCCTCCACCTACTGTTTCTCTTCCGGTTTTAGTGCCAAACATTGGACCATTTGCACAAGTGCCCCCTCGAAGCAACATTCCATCCCATGATGCATCCTCATCGACTTCCCAACCTTCAAATCAATCCCAACAAATGCCACCTCTTGAAAACCCAATTGCCACTATCAATAATGACCAAACATCAACACCCAAAAATCCACCTACAAGAACTCTCAAAATGACCACTAGGTCCCAAAATAATATTTTCAAGCCCAAACAAATCAACCACATCATCACCAAACATCCACTTCCACCGACTATAGAACCAACGGGAATTATACAAGCTATGTGCAATCCTCAATGGTGTGAAGCAATGTCGGCTGAGATCAATGCTCTTATTCATAATAGTACTTGGGAACTAATACCTTTTGATCCATCTTTGAATGTTGTAGGCCACAAATGGGTTTATCGGATAAAAAGGTATGTGGGCGGCAGTATTGAGAGGTACAAGGCACGTCTTGTGGCCAAAGGCTTTCACTAATGACCGGGCCTTGATTACACCGATACATTTAGCCCGATCATCAAACCAAATACTATTCGGGTGGTTTTATCATTGGCTTTAATGCGTGGATGGACATTGAGACAAATGGACGTCAACAATGCCTTCCTCCAAGGAACTCTTCAGGATGAGGTTTACATGTCGCAACCGCCTGGTTTTAAAGACCCAGAAAAACCAACACACATTTGCAAACTTTGCAAAGCCATATATGGGTTAAAGCAGGCTCCGCAGGCTTGGTGTAATGAGCTAAGTTCATTCATTCTCACAAATTCATTTGTCAATTCAAAGAATGATAGTTTGCTATTCATTTACTCTCATGGTGGTGTTCAATCCTATTTTTTAGTGTACGTGGATGATCTCATTATCACAGGAAGTGACAAAAGTTTGTTTCGGACTTCATCACCGCTCTCTCTAATCGGTTCTTAATTAAAGACTTTGGGACACTGAATTTCTTTTTGGGAATTGAAGTCATTCCTACAAAGACCGGTTTTTGAAATCATTCCTACAAAGACCGGTTTACTTCTTTCTCAACATAAATACATAAGAGAGCTACTTGAACGCTTCAAAATGGGAGATGCAAAAGAGGTAGTGACACCATTAGCCATGGGTCAATCTCTTTCGGTTCATGACAAACAATCACCAGCCAATGCTACAGAATTTCAAAGCCTCATTGGCGCACTTCAATACCTCAACATCACTCGCCTGGATCTTGGTTTTGCAGTAAACAAGCTATCTCAATTCATGCATAAGTCGACCAAAACCCATTGGACAGCTGCAAAACGGCTTTTACGCTATCTTAAGGGAAGATTATTCCATGGGTTGCACTTGAGATGCGACACACAACCTGTGCTTCATGCCTACACCGATGCAGATTGGGCAGGAAACATTGATGATCGCACATCTACTTCGGGTTTTGTGATTTATATAGGGGCCAATCCTATCTCTTGGAGTTCTCGAAAGCAACGATCGGTTGCACGGTCATCTACTGAAGTAGAATATCGAGCCATTGCCACGGCCTCGGCAAAACTCATTTGGGTAAAATCTTTGCTTCAAGAACTTGGCATTCACATGGACACTGCACCAAGCCTGTATTGCAACAACATAGGTGCTACTTATGTTTGTGCAAATCCCGTCTTCCATTCTCGAATGAAACACATTGAGATAGATTACCATTTCGTTCGGGAACTTGTTAAAGCCGGCAAGATGCGAGTCTCTCATATTTCCACTCGTGATCAACTTGCCGACATTCTCACGAAACTGTTATCAAGGCTGCGGATAATACAATTACGAGACAAAATGGGCATTTCTGATGGAACGTCCATCTTGCGGGGGTGTGTTAAGATATGAAAATCATTCGCAAATTGTGAGCTTTTTCAAAAACTTCCTCCATCCTTGTTGGGAGAAAACCTCCTCCATTCAATATTCAGGCTGATGGATACAAGCAAGAGCATCACCATACTTATGTGTAGTCATATCTACATTCCAAAGATGGCCACAACTTCCAATACATCCATCCAAAACATGATAAAGAGGAAACTAGGTATGGAGGATAATATGACCCATTAATAAAAGTGATAAAATATTAATTATGAGACCGCATGAATTAGCAATCACGGCGGCCGTCGAGGGGTGCCACACAAACAAGTTGAACTTCGTGAGGGATAGGCCAATGGACCTGGTGACATTAGCCATAATAGAGTTTTGGTAGTGTATAGTCAGGGACTATGATTGGTTAAACTGGGACGAAGCTCACTTGGTATATTGTTGGGCATTTTAACGAAGTCAGTGAATATCCCGAGTTTGGTGAACGGCAATAAAGAAGCTCAACAACTTCAATTACAACAATTCGAGTAATTGCGTGCAGTTTTACCTATTCGATCAAGATTTATGGCATATCGTTAGCAATGAAAATACCAAACCATCCACTAATGATGAAGAGTGGAGGAAGTGGAAATTGAACTGCTGGGACCGACCGGCGTCCACATCAGTGTTGGCAAACCAAAATTAGCTAAATGGACTGAATTGGCATAATTACAAAATATTTAGAATTGAATTATCAAAAAATAAGGTTTAGAATGAATTGAAAAAAATTTAAAACTTTTTTGATAATTTTCCTTTCATATAAGATAACAAATTATTCTATTTAGTGTCCGATGATGTTCTCCTCTAGATCGGATAATCTTGGAGTGAATGTGGTTATGGGTTCAGCAGTTTCATCATCAAGGGCACCTCCGACTTTCCCTTCCAACATCTGTGCCTTTTCTCTCTATAGCTCAATCTACATTAGAATTAAAAAAAAAAAAATCCATAGCTTAGTTTTTGAATCCTAGGAAAAAGCCAAAGAAGATAATTCAAAGGAAGTGGTCGAATTATTCAATCTTAGGGTCCTATCTATGTCGCGTGCGTGGGATTATAATATCTATGATTGACTTTTCATGTGATGCTCGGGATTTTGTTTGGTTTATATCGTTGGCTATCACAAATAATAAAGGATCGTACTTTTCTCTATTCTCGTTAGGACAAAACTTCCTCCATCCTTGTTGGGAGAAAACCTCCTCCATTCAATATTCAGGCTGGTGGATACAAGCAAGAGCATCGCCATAATGTGTAGTCATATCTACATTCCGGTGATGGCCACAACTTCCAATACATCCATCAAAAACATGATAAAGAGGAAACTAGGTATGGAGGAAAATATGACCCATTGATAAAAGTGATAAAATATTGATTATGAGACCACATGAATTAGCAATCACGGCAATGGAGAGATTGTTAAATCGAATTTCTTAGTCATCAAGTTATTAGAGTGATGCCTAACATAAAGGTATGGCACTACCAAGTTTGATCGACGGTTTGTTCTAGGATAATTATCCTCTCTAATTCCAAAATTTCATATGTGTCTTCTTGAGAACGTGAGGATAATTGAATTCTCAATTAGACTAATTCCCCACTGATACACCAAACCGCCCTGTCCATCCATGTACCTATGGTAATGCTCCACCCACAAGTGGCAGATGTAGAATCCAAGGCTAGTTTGAGCGGAAGACACTATGGTTCGAATACACTATGGAGTGTCATTAATCGCGCGAACTGGACTAAAGCCAATCCTAAATAAGGTGAAAACTCAATGATCAGTGCACGCCCTCGTTAGCGTGAACAGTCCCCTATTTATACATATATATATATATATATATATATATATATATATATATTATTTACTAGGACATGACGTTGGAATACGCTGATAGATTTTCAACTTCAAGCGATCGTCGCTGTTGTCGTGGTGGACCACATCCTCTCGTCCTATCGTTTTTCTATGTAAGCTCGATCACACGTTGCTGGATCGTCTCTCGTCAAATCTCTGTCTGTGTTTGCTCAATCATACGTTGCTGGATTCGTCTCTCGTCCACTCGTTGGTTTCTTTGATTGGCGCGCGTGAAGTTGTCGTTCTATTAGTGTCATATCGACAGTCCCTTGGCCTGGGCTTGCCGGCCATAGATCCTTTGAAATATCGGGACTCTTGGCGGTCTTGCGCCCATCCATTTTGCTGGATTGATAAACCAATCGACCGTCCTCGTTATTCCCATGAATCTCTTAACATGCTACGCAAATCATGTCGATTTCCTTTTCAGGTTCATATGAAAATCAGTGCGGTCTTTACTTACTTTGATTGTGCCTGATGGTTTTATTTATGTAGATGGGCCTAAGTTGGCCTGTCCCGCCATGTTGCCGGCTGAGTTAACCTACCAAAGACAGTTGAGATTAAAGGCGTGGATGAAAGGGTGCGTTGAGGGGTTGCGTCCTTTGGAGGAGACGCTTTGAGAGAAAGTAAAAAGGAAAAAAAAACGTACCTTTTGGCGTACGTACGTGAAGGCTCTCTCTCTCCCTCCAAGTAACGTAAGACGCTACGCTCCTAAAGATAGAGTTTTCTCCCCCTAACAGCAACAGTACGCTCCTCGGTAGAGCAGGATCAGGATTCTTCCTCAAATCAACGTTGGTGTCTAATCTGTGGACAATAAAGCGATTTCGATTAGTGGTGTATCTTTGATCGGTGATACATGTTTGTTTTTGAGCTCGTCTTCCGCATTCGTTTTAGGGGTTCGATTTAGTGTCGAATCCGTTTTAGGGAATCAGTAATTCCCGACAGTGCCGAATAAAATCCTCATGACACACCAAGAGGGCTCCCAGTGCTGATAATAGATAAGTCCGAAACGAGTATTTTCGGATTCAAACTCAACACATGGAGGTGGGTTCGCAATGACACGTCCAAACGGGGAAACTGAACCCTCACCTTCCGGATCTCAGCCCTGACCAACTAGATTACGCTTAGATGCCATAATTAATATCGATTGATTGAGCGCGTGATATCGAGTTAATATGCTACATTATGTAGCTCTAACTCGCTCGAGATAGGCTGTGTTATGAAAGACTTTTGTACGCCATTTTGAAAATGTGAACTCCAGGGAAAGAGGAGATGGCCTTTGCTTCGATGAGGAGCAAACAGGAGTTACGCTTAACGTTCGTTGAGTTCAATAGAGTCCATTTTTACGTATGAAGATCAGTTTATCAACGGCCATTGACGGGGAGCCGATCGCTTTGATAGGTAAGCTTTTGATTTCACACGCCAGCATTCAATCTTCCTCCCCTTTTGTACTCCAAAGCACCCTCCTCATTATGCATCGTCCAAACAATCTGTATGGACAATTTTCTTGATTTGTTGGTCGCTTGATCAAGTAAATCAGGCATTATCACTCTTTCGAGTCTTATCCACGTATGCCATTTGTGTTGACATCATGTAGACAAACTCTAGTCAACGCCCCTTCATAATTGGTGTACTAATGGGGTTTCGAATACTGGCACACCTCAACATCTCTTGGACTGTACATTTATGTTCCGTTAAAATTAATCTCGTGTTGAAAAACTTTTCGCCGAAAGTCATTCTTCAATTTTTTAGTAGAGGAGACAGGTTTCATGATGATTTCAGATAGAAAATATCATAGGTAGACAAGAAACTACAAACCGAACATAGGAATTTTATTGACAAAAAGGCTTGAAAAATACAATCACTTCAACCAAACCAAATGTAAACAAATCATGCCGGAATTTAATCAACAATGTGACATTTAGGATAAAAATACACATCGAAATTTAATCGACAACGCAAATCTGGAAATTATAGCTAAGAAACTCACTGGAATTTAATCGACGTGAGTCTGAATTTGAAAGTACAATATAGAAAATCCTTCAACGAGGGGGAGAAAATGTAATTTAGGTCAAACTCCCTCCATCCAAACATGGCTCGAGAGAAACTGGATCAATTATTAGTGAGTGCACACGGTTCCTCGATAGATCGTCTGGCGCTCCAACTGCATCTCCGTCATGGTACACACAATGCGCCATCCGTGCAAGGTTGAAAGCCATCCGCACAAAAGATCGATTGAAGGTTGAGTCATTGACTAGATATTTGTTCAGCTTCTTCCACGTTGTGTCGATCAGTTTTATAACGTATTTGCGAGCCTCTAACTCGGAGACCCCCATTTCTTGCATGTAACACCAGATTGAATTTGTCGTCTCTCCCCTCTCGAGCTCAGCCTATTAGGAACATGGTTTTGCCAATTGTTTTAGAAGAAGCTGCTCGAGAAATTATGAATACGTGGACAGAAATTTCAGTTGTTTCACTACAGAAAAATGTGCCTATATAAGGTTTATCGTGACACGAAAAAAAGGAAGGACTGAAGAGAGGTGTGACTGTATAAGGTTCATTGTGACACAAAAGAAAAAAAAAAAGCACTGAAGAGAGCTGAAAACATGCATACCGATGAGGTAGCGAGATCATTGGTAAGACGGAAAATCATGGATGGCAACCGCAAGAGATCATGGTAATGTTCTAGTGATTCAAGTTCCTCCTTTCTCATGCTTGGACTGGATAAAAAGTAGGCATGAATCAACATGACATGCCCTGATACTGAAATCCACCCATTGTTCAAGTACTCTTCTACTCGTGGGGTGATCTTGTTGTGACTCCATTTCGCTTCTTGCAAGAAGGCTTTACACGAATCATACCACTACGAAACAGTAGAAACACCAAATTTCCGTATTAGGTAGGAGATTCCTAAAACAAAGATGCATGCATGGTCGATTAATACAATGTCGAGTCATGTACCGCTTTTGTCAAATACGGGATGACATTTTCCCGAGTCTCCTTGAGAGTGTCGTAAGCCAGTTCGTTCACGATGTTGTAGAGAGCTAAGAAGCACAACTTCATATAGCCAGGAAGATCTTCCACAGCATTAATGTCCCATCTGAAACCACGAATGATAAGATGACACTTATGAAATGCGTGAATATTATTATCTCCAGGCATATCGACGAGAGATGGACCTGCGAACAGCGTCTGTGAATAGCTCCAGTTCGTCCAATGTGCCATAAATATCGTACACATCGTCGATGATGACGTTCAGCATGTTCGCTTTGGTCAGCCCTTTCCGACAATTACTTAGTGGATGCTCATCTGCCACTGCGACCGCTGCAAAGAAGCACTCCACTAGTCTATCCCTCGCGAAGTTTAGCTCGTTTGCGAGGCCAACATTATTCCACCATCTGCAGTAAATCAAAGAGTAAAATTTTTAGAGTATGCATTGCTATTTTCTCGAACACGTGTCAAGCTTTCTAAAGTCTAATTACCTTACAGTCCAACAATTCCACCATCAATCATAGGGTCTATCCTTGTTATTTGCATACTAACCTTAACATTTCCTGGAGATCTCCTTGGAGGGTCGATTGCAACGTGTGGAAGTTCGTAGCAGAAAATTTGAGGATTCGATGACTCGTGTGTCTACGTCTGCTATTTGCTTCGATGAACCTTCGAGCTTCTAACAGCGACATTCTACGGTGCAGGGGCCATTCCAATTCATGGTTCACTTCGCCTTGAATATCTTTGTTGATGTCGCGATTATGGTTTTTGAGATGCTCGATGGTGAATGTTTCAGCCTCGTGCAAAATATCTTCTTCTTCAAAGGCCAAATGGGAGGCTTCGAATAGGCTTAGCATACCTTGGACATCATTCCCAAGGGTCTTCATAAAACTGCCACTTTCGTCCATGAAAATCTTAAAAACATCTGTTTCCTCGTCGCCAAGATTAGTATATTTAATTAGAGAAAAATACTATCGAGTTGTTCCTTAGTGAATTATCTCTCCTCTAAAATATAGTCATGTGAAGTTATGGCGAGGTCCTATGCTGTGAATGTCACTACAGCTAGCGATTGGCATAAAATACTTTAATCTATCATAGCGATTGCAAAATAATTATCTATTTCTTATAATCATCTTGAACCTTTACATACAAAGTAAGTATAAAAAAAATTTCAAAAGCATCTTGATCCCATTTTTGAGAATTTATTCTAATCGCTTTATATCATCGGATTTAGGGTCAAGTACCTTGAGAAACTTCAAAGCCATGCTGTCTAAGAACTCTAAAGCTGAGAGCTGTGCCATGCAGAGACTTTTGTAGGCTCTCACAGACCACATCTGGAGAGAGACATCTGTGAAGAACTCGCGAAATGTCTTCCTCAAAGTGACGTCCCAATCCTAGGCGTTGAATGTCGTCAACCAGAACAAATATGGTAATGAGCTCAGCATTTTCGTCATGAAGAGCACCTCTGACTTCTTCCACCATTTGTGTCTTTTCTCTCTGCAGCTCAACCTACATGAGGGGAAAAAATAGTAGTTTTGGAACCCTAGAAAAAGGTTTTGATACTTCAATGAAAGAGGTGGAAATCTTTGATCTTAAGATCCTATTTGTGTCACGCGTAGAACAATAACATTTATTATGGAATTTTTAGAATGAAATAGTGTCAACTCTGCAACAAACGTAAAGAGACATGAGGATAGAGGGATTCTCCCTTTTCATGGCATGCTCTAGATTTTGTTTTTCTCCATTCTTGTTTGGAAAAAATTCTTTCTATCCTTGTTCGGAGAGAGAACCTTCTCTAACCAATATGTTGATTGGTGAATATAAACATGGACATCAGCCATCTGGCAATTCATCCATAGAGACATGGTCGGAGGAAACTAGGAATGGAAGATGATGTAAACTCTTAATAAAAGTGATAAATCTTAACAATGAGACCTCATGACTTGACATCTACAATGATGTAGAGATCATTAAATCGAATTTCATAGCCACCTTGTTGTTAGAGTGGATCCTAACATAACAGTACAACACAACCCAATTGGATCGATAGTTTTTTTCTAGGATAATTGTCATCTTAATGCTGCAAGTTCATTTATGTTTCACTGAGAACATGAGGATAATCAATTATTGAAGTAGACTAATTCCTCCCTCCCCCCAATCCACTGAATTACTCTGAAAACCACAACCAGCCAATATAAGATTCCTAGATTACTTTGAGTGAAAGACATTGTAATTTGAACATACGATATGTTGTATTTAAACCAAGCATTTATTCACTTGAATAATTGTTAGAGTTAAGTTGGAACTACATTGCAGAATTCCTCTTTACCTTTTTTAAACTCTAGCATAAATATCTCTTATAGACAACGAATGGCTAGAGTGTGGATTTTTACCACGCGACGGGATTGGCGACCTTCATCAGTCACGAGGGACGGAAGATCATTGTGAGTCCAGACAGATGGCTGATAATTGGCGGATCTTCGTCCTCCTTGAGGAAAAGCAGCTTTGGTGCTTGTCGAACGAGGGACTTGACGGCTAATCTTCTCGGAGAAAACACTTGGAAGAGAGAAAAGGTGAAGTGCCATCGTCGCTTGTAAGTGAAGAAGTCAGTGCTCGAAAGTCGGTGGCTCTTCTGATTGGATATCAGTCCAACATTTATAGAACATCGGATCGATGAAAGTCTTGAGTCTTTCATAAATTAATATAACAATCATTATGGTTGCTCCTAAATTAATAAACTAATCAATTTGGCATACTTAATTGTTTATAACCTTCTAGCAATTGCCACATGATGGAAATTTCACAAAACCGGGGGCTTTTTTGGCCTTAACCAGCAACTCATCGAAACCATGGAAACTAAAGAAGTGGTTTTCGCTAGTCACTGACATGTTTAGAACGAGTATGAAAGTTTTCTGATATTCTTTGGGTCGCATTTTCAATGATTGATGCTCTCTTGTTTTCAGAGAGATTCCTGGGTCGGTTCACGACAAATAGAAGTGAGTTGATGTCTTCTATAGGGCTATCTTCCTCAATTATATAAAGGCAAAAGCCACCAAAAACTCAAACTATATTATTATGACAGGTTTACCCTAAATTTACTGAGAAAGGTTGTGTACAAAATGATGAACGGGAGACAACAGCAACTGTCCCTCATTCAAATGCTCAGAAGGATGATTTTAGTTTTGATCACATCTCATCTGTTAAAAAGAAGTGATTTTAGTTTTGATAGTGATCACATATGTATAAATCACATACGTATAAATCACCGCAGGCCTTTCTATAAACTTCTAACCATCAAACATGTATCTACTATTGTTTGAGGGAGGTACCATGTCTGAGTCCAACTCCTAAGAATACCAACCCTTAATGAAGATCTTTTCCTTCTTTTCTAGGTGTGTCGGAAGAAAGAAGATTAACTGGAAGATCATACTTTTATTAAATAACACTTCCACGCTAATGGTGTATGTGGTGTTTCTCCATTTTTGGCTACCTTAAACAACTCCCTTCCCCAACCCAACCCAACCCCCCCCCCCCCCCCAACCCTACCACTCTCTTCTATGAAACTTCCTCTTGAGGTCCCACACGTTGCACAGACCTCAAGCTGATTTCTTGGAAAATTTTGTTTTGGAAATGTATGGTGTAAATTTTACAAAGTGAGCTTTCATTTATCGACCAAACAAACAAAATTAAAATCAACCAAACGAACAAAATTTTACTAAGAACCGTCGATACCTAAATTTTGGCTAAATATTTATAATTAAATTACACAGAAAATTAAAGATCAATTTGGCCCTAACGAAAATGATTTTCGCATGACATAGGTATTAATACTATTTGCATCAATCAAGTTTTATTTTTTATTTTATTTCCTTTATTTCGGATAAATAAAAAAGTTAAAAAGGTTAATTTATTTTATTTCCTTTATTCCTTTATTTGCATCGCCCCTGCCCCTTTCCTCCTCCTCCTTCCTCCTTCCTTTCCCCGCAGCGCACGTGGGCGGCTCTCCCTTGTCTCCTTCTTTTCCCCTTCCCACGCAACAAGGACAACGTGCTGCGGAAAAGAAGGAGCAGAGCAGGCGGAAGTAATGACCGATGGGACGCCAGCTCGGTCGGAGGAGGCCGGTCGGCGCGCCGAGGACCGGCGGCCGGACCACCTCCGTCGACCGGCCACCTCGGCCTATAAATAGGGCGTTCGGCGGAGGCCGAAACACGCACGAAGAGAGAGAGAGAGAGATCGGAGGAGCGAGCTCGGAGGACTTACATCTGGGGAGGCCTGAGAGTGAGCGAGTACGAGAGGGGAGGTCGAGGAGAGAGGGGCTGAGATCTGAGAGAGATCTATGAGCGAGAAAGAGATCTGAGAGAGGGTGAGGTTGGAGAGAGTCGGAGAGAGAGGCCGCCGTTGACCACTGCGCCGACAAGCCGCCGCCGTACCGACTGAGCCGAACCGTGAGCCCCTCAACCTCTGTTTTTGCCTTGTTTTAGGCATGCAGCGCCGGAGCTTGCGGCCCCCCGGTGGTGCGAACTCCGGCCCCTTCTCTGTTATTTTCGGCTGCTGTGGTGTCGCTGTTTGTCCGGCGAAGGTTTCGACTTTGGTTTGAGCCCCGATGGAGCCAAGATCCAACGTTTCAGCAGCGTGCTCTACCCGTTCGACGGAATGCCTGAGCTAGATCTAGTTTTTGCGTGTTCATTTTGAACGATTTCGAGTTGTCCGGACACCATCTCGGCCGGTCGAGAAGCCTCGGTGACGCTCGACGCTCGCGGACGTCGGCCGTTTGGCCGTTTCGACGGTCCCCACTGCCCACCCCCCCCTCTATCGTTTCGGCGCCGCCCATCTCGACCATCGCCGTCGACGCCGCAAGGAGCAGGGAGAGAGGCGCTTGGGTTGCATGAGGGAAAAGAAAACTAGAAAAATCGAAAAAAATAAGGATAAAAAAAGGGGATGGGCAGCAATTTTACAGAAGTGAAAAGAGGATCTACTTGCGTTTTGGTCGATGAAGTATAAATAGTGGGGCTACTCTCTTCTCTAGTCTGACCACGTGCAGAAAGAGAAAGAAGAGAGGAGTAAGGAAAAGACAAAAGAAGAGGAGAGAGAAAAGTTGAAAATGGGGGCAAATCGCGCGCACGTCGCTCGGGTTGGGGAAGCGCGACCCGGTAATCGGGCCAGCGCCCGGGTCTGACCGATCCGGATCGGTATATTTTCATTTTATTTCCTTTTTTAAAAAAATAAGAAAAATGCAAAAATATTTTGCAATCCAAAAAAAATCAGAAAAAGCTTGTAACTAGTCTTTGAATGCTTTTTCTTTAAAATTTGTGAAAACACTTAACGGAAAATTCAAAAAAAAAAAAATCGTGTTTAAGTTTTTGGAAGTAAATATTGACTTATCCAATTGCGCCCTTATGATGTGGTTAGAAATGGAATCCTAGAATTCATGATTGGTAAAATGCTTTATTTGATTTTAAATAAGATTAGGTATCGAAAGGGTATTAGTAATTAATTAGTATAATCAAATCTCCGATCTTATTTTTTTGGTTACGCAGGAGTGAAGTGTTTCTTCCAATATTTTATTTGAATTTTTAATTGCCTCACTTCAAATCAATTAGTGACAACTTATATGTGAAATTGACTTATAAGTCAAAAACTCGAATTATAAATCGTGAATTGATGAGCTTGGGAGAGTTCGAACTAAACATAATACTTAGCACCGGCCATTTGCCTCCGTCCGTGCCCGCACATAAGGGCACCAAAAAGGAGGTCGTGACAGGAACATATGAATCATGTGTCGTTAGGGACCAAACGTTTTGTAAGTCCAAGTTGGTTGGTACTTGGCCAATCATTGTCCTCCTTGAGGAACAGCAATTTTGTTGCTTGTCGAACGAGGGACCTGATTCTTTATCTTCTTGGAGAAAACATCAGGAGCAGAATAAAGTGGAAGTGCCATTTTTTCATCAAAGTGAAGAGAACAGCATGAGAGAGAGAGACCAAAACATCAGTGTCGCGACCTACCCTCAGGGGGAGGGAGTAGGTTTAGGGACAGTGCCTAAATGATGGACCTAAGGCCCATGATTAGGCGCGGGCTCTCCCAAGCTCATACCTCACGTGACATTTAGGTATTTTTATAGATTTTTGCAATAAGAAGTCGCCACTAGCCTATTGGGATCGACTAGAAACCAAGTAAAGCATGGGAGTGCACCTCGCTTCCTACGCAACCAGAGAATTTAGAGTCGGGGACTTGATTACACTAATTAATCAATTAGTGCCATTTTGGTACCTAATCTTGTTCATTTTAAAAAAAAAAATATTTTTGTCAGGCAGCTTGAATTGATTTTACACCTATTCACTAACATGTGAGGTGATTATGCGAGCGCGCAATCATTAAAGTAATAATCATAGCTATCAAGATTCTAATTGTAATAAAATTAAACACATGCAATTAAACTTAATTAGATCTGCAAATTAAACATACGACATAATCAATGTGCAAGCAAATAAAGATCTAATTATACTTAAAAGGCCAAACATGGCAGTTTTCAACCAAACCCTACATTTTTTAATTTTCGAAATTTTTTTAATATTTTTAATATTTTTAATTTTTATTTTATTTTATTTTTTTCAATTAAAAAAACTCTGCCGGGTCGGGTCGAGTCCGGTGGTTCTGCCCGGTCGGCGCGGCTACCGGACCCGAGTTTGGTCCAGTTGGGGGGCGGGCCGGTCAGCCCGCCCGAGTGGGCCATGGTCGGGCCTCTGCCCAATTATGGGTTGGGCCCAACCCCCTCACAAAAGGGCTCCCTCCGCAAGCCCACAACCCAAACCAACTCTGGACCGCCGGCCTGCGGGGCGAGAGAGGCCTAACGGGCCAGACAAGTGATCTAGCCCGTTTTGGCCTCCCCCCCCCCCACTTCCTCTGGTCCGCGACCAAAAAGGGGCGACGCCGTGCAGCCCGAGCAATTCTCTACCGGGGCACGACGGCGCCGCCTCGGTTGGGGCGGAGGACGAGCATCGTCCTCCGGCTAGGCGACGGCGTCCACTTCAGCAACCTAACGACCCCGCGGGGGCTGCAGGCAGAGGAGCGGAGATGGAGGTTTCGGTTGGGAATTTCGGCGAGCAGGTGGGGGGCACTCGGGAACATGGGACTTCGAGCTCGGTCGAGGCCCGAGCGCAAGTCAACCACTGAGGACGCACACCAGGGCAGCAGCAAACACAGCGGGGGATGGGTGGTGGCCGGAGCTCGCTCGAAACGGTCGAGGGAGCTCCGGCCAGCTCGGTGCAACACACGTACACCAGGTGTTTGGCGAAATGCTTACCTGGGTTACGAGGAAGACGGCGACGGTCGGAGGCTCAACGGCGGCGGCTGGACGTTCCGGGGGGTCCTCGGCTCCTTGACTCACCTCCTCGAGTCCTCTTCTCCTGCTTTTCTCTCCGGTTTCGCTCTCCCTCCCTTTCCGTTCTCTCTCGGGTTTTTCCTTTTTCCTTCGCTTGTTGCTTTTTAACCCCCCCTGTTCTTCCTGTGCTGTCTTTTTCCCTCTGCTGCGCCGCCTGCTTCTGCCCTATGCTTCCGCCCTCCGCCCTATGTGCTTTATCTATCATCAATAAATGGGAAAGCATAGCGTAAGCAACTGTCGAGGCTGGTCTGTCTCTTTTCTCTTATTTTTGATCTGGTATGGTGTAACATCTGCGATATAGCATCACGTTGGAGATGTTGAAAGCCAGAAGCCCTTAAGCCGATGCTTTTGAACATGGGACCGGCAATCTCTGAGCTATAGAAGGTCTTCCGGTGTGCCCTAGTTCGTGCCTCGTGGAACTCCAAGAAAAACCTATTATTTCATAGAAAGTCATGAGTATATGTACAGATTAGACTAAGCACGTACCAAATTAGAAGCTTCTATTTCAATTTCACACATTTTCATCCCTTTTTCAATTGTTAGATTTAAGATAGAAAATGACAAATGTAAATTAGAATAGACAAACTCAAGCCTCTAGCACTCGAGAAAAGGCTACCAAATATTGCGTTGCTAAAATTCAACTAGCAAATTTAGATGATTATTATATGACTATTTCCCCGAAATTTATCCTGCGACGAAATATTTTTCATCGAAAGTCATTTTTTGGCTTTTACTCAAATGAAAGAGGTTCTGTGACAACTCCGGAAAGCGAATCAACAACTTTACTTCGAACTAAATTATACAAATATAAACCATACTGGAATTAAATCAATGATGAAGCTTGGAAAGTACAACTATTATAAACGAAATTTAGTACATCCAGTCTAGATATGGCTTTCTATATATAGGCCCTAAATAGCACCGACACGCGACACGGACACGCGACACGACACGACACGTCGACACATTATTTCTAAAAAATAGAGAATTCCGACACGTTGCGACACGTTGTATATTAAATGAATATTTGTATTTTTAATTAATTTGATTCAAATTCATAAATAAATAATTAATTAATTAAAAAAGAGCCTATAATAAATTTACACTAATAATATTAATAAATCAATTCATTTGAAATTCGAAAGATATATTCATAGTTAATGCGAAACATGTTTTTAACTTTAACAAAAGTTATTGATGAAACTAATAATTAATAAGAAATTAGAATCGATTATTTAAATAAATCCATGATTTTCTACAATGACCAAAATTTATTATTATTCAAAATTCAATACTTTTATTTTTCGAAATTATTTTTTAATTTCATTTATTTAATTTTTCGATTAAAAAAAACCCAAAATCCACCCTTCTTTCCTCCGTCCATTTCCCTCCACCCCAAATTTATTTTATTTTTTTTCCCTCCCCCACCACTCACAGACAGGCTGTCAACCTTCACTTCCCCTCCCCCAAAGCTCAAAAGTACTATTTTTCTTCCGTGAGGTCTCTCGAATTAGGGTTTTCTTGATTTTCACAACCCCCAATATTTATCTTTTCTTTCTTTTTTTTCTTTTGCTTCTCTCGTAGTCCACCTAGAAAAGCTACGAGGACTTCGCACCAGCTCCGTACGGGGCTGCTTTAGTGCGTAGCATGTACTATGGGCCCGTTTGGTTCGCTTTGGGGAAATGTCCTTAGGAGAATGCAAATATCCTTGAGATAAAGAGGTTTTCCGAAATGCTTTTGTTTAGTAATTTGTAGTCTCAAATGGCATTGAAATGCAACTTTAGCATAAATACCATTTGGCAAATTTTACATTACAAATGGGCTTTTGCTTTTATTTTATTTTTAAAAAAAAATTGAAAATCAAATACGGCGGTCGGCTAACCGCCGGCCAACTCCGGCGACCGGATCGGCGTCCGGCCTCCGAGGTCGCAACCTCAATCGACGCCGTCACCGCACTGGGCGCGACCTCGAGCGCGGAGGCGCAGAGGCCTGATCGGCCTTCCGGCGCCCAGATCGGCCTCTGCACCGCCAGATCGGCGGCTCGAGGTCGCGCGGACCCAGCGACGCGACCTCAAGCGACGCCGTCGCCGCCGGAGGCGCGACCTCGGCGCGCGAGGCCGGATCGGCGGCTCGAGGTCGCGCGGACCCCAGCGGCGTCGCTGGTTCGCGCGCCAACAGCGACGCCACACGGGTCGCGGGTCGCGCCACCCCCAAGCGGTGGTCACGGGGAAGCGCGACCCTCGGGCGGCGGTGGTGGGCGCGAGAAGCCCGATGGGTGGGGAAGAAGAAGACGCGGGGAAGAAGAAGATGACACCGGGGAAGAAGAAGACGCCGTGAAGAAGAAAGACGAAGGTGGAAGATAAATGAACAGTGATTTTTGCATATCCCAAATGCCGAATGCTCAATGCCGCCCTCCCCGGCTTTCAAAGCATTCAGCTTTCGGAATGCTCATATTTGGGCAAAGGGCTTTCAAAAAATTTTCCAAACACCCAAAATTTCCCCGAGGGGCTTTGGGGGCCCAAAGCCCCTTGGGAATGCCCAACCAAACACCCCCTATCTCTTCTCAGGTGGTGTTTAGCTTTTATGGGGGTGTCCTTGGCGGGGGCGTTTCGAAGATTCGTGTAGCTCCATAGCTTGTCCTGTGGGATTTCGTTGGGCTGATCGTCAGGTTTCTTTCCGTTAAAAATGCGATTATTACAGGGAGCGAGGGCGTTTGAGCTGGTAAAGTTACCCTAATTCGAGAAACCCTAGTTACCCTCCTTTTCCTCCTCCTTCTACCGCTCGCTAGACGACCCCTTTGGCCCTTCCTATCCTCTTCCTCTCGATCTTTCTCCTCCTCCTCCTTGCCACACGACCCCCTTCCTCTCCTCTTCCTCTTGATCCTTCTCCTCCTCCTCGTCGTCAATCCATCGCAACAATGGCGGCCCTCGCTGCTCTCTCTGGCCGTCTCTCGCCATCGCGGTGGTCCGTTCGTGGCTTCGTCTCGCCGGTGGAAGCTTGCTTTCTCTCTCTTCTTTCTCTCTCGTTCGGCTCTTTCTCTAGCCGTCTCTTGCCGTCGCTCGCAGCCTCTGCTCCCTCACCCTCCCTCGCCTCCACCTCCATCGGTCTTCCAGACACGCGTCGACACGCGTGTCGAGAAAAGTTGACCGCGTGTCCGACCGTGTCGACATATCCGACACACTCCGACACGTGTCGGACACGACACGGAAGCATTCATAGTATAGGCCTGATGTTTTCAACATGGAAGCCTAGGCGTTGCATTGCTTGATCCACTAACAACTGGCCTGACGTTCCACGCCAGTGGTGCATCTGGTGTTTCTCCATTTTCTCTTATTTTTGGTCTGGTATGGTATAGCACCATATAGAAATGACGTTGGAGATGTTGGAAGCAAGACAGAAGCCCTAAAGTAGATGCCTTTGAACATGTGAACAGCAATTCACCTATAGATGGTCTTCTGGCGTGCCCTAGTTCGTGCTTCGTGGATCTTCAAGAAAAACCTTTTATTTCATGGAAAATTAGTGTATGTACACGTTAGACTAGCGACGTAGTAAATTACAGGCTCTATTTTAATTTCACAAATTTTCATCCCCTTTTTCAATTGTTAGATTTAAGATAGTAAATGACAATTGCAAATTAGAATAGACAAACTCGAGCCTCTAGCACTTGAAAAAAGGGTAACAAGTATTGCATTACTAAAATTCAACTGGCACAAATTTAGATGATTATTATGTTCCAAATTTTCCGTAAGTCATTTTTCGGCTTTTAATTAGACGAGACAAGCTTTGTGGCGACTTTGGAAGGGGAATCAACAAATGCACTTCAAATCGAATTATACAAATACAAACCGTGCTGAAATTTAATTGACGACAAAGCTCAGGGAAAACAACTATTATAAACAAACCAAACGTAAAAAAACTCTGTTGGAATTTAATCGATGATAAAGATTGAAAACGCAAAGATAAAGATACACATCGGAATTTAATTGAAAACATGAATCTAGGTACTATAGCTAAGAAAGATGTAAAATTTAATCGATAATGCGAATCTGGAAAATAGAAGTATAGTCCAAGAAAGTAAAGATGATTGAAAGTTAGTAAATTTGTTTAATTTGTGAGAAGAGGGGGCCTCCAAAGAGTACGATGTGGCTATTAAAAGCTTACAATCAACGATTATCTACAGAGGTTACAAAGGAAAGTTAAAAAATAAAATAAAAAAGTTACAAAGAGAGGTTACAAACGATTACTAAACGGTTACATCGTCGGCTATATTGACTCCACTACCTTAATGGTTTCTTAGACTCCACTATATTGGCGGTTGCTTCATTCCATTACGTTATTTTTTCCTAATGCTTTTGTGTATGTACATTGATATTCCTTCACCAAAGGGAGGAATGACTTTGTGCAAACAGATTTAGGTCAAAATCTCTCTCTAGACATGTGTCACAGGCCGATCGTTTGAAGTCGAGACCGTGCGGCAACTCAAGCTCACGTGGATCTCTTGGGATTGTTGGATTGCTTGGATTGATCGCTCGCTCGCTCACCCTAATCATAGAGAGAGAGAGAGAGAGAGAGAGAGAGAGAGAGAGAGAGAGAGAGAGAGAGAGAGAGAAAGTTTATAGAGAGAGAAGCTTTGAAGAGAGAATAAAACTTTTGATTACTGAATGATTGGATGGATACAAAAATGAGGGGAATGGTACATCTTCTTATACTTGAGGCTCTTATATTACAACCATTGATCGTGCTTCAATCCGGTGGATGGGATCGTATCTCCTAACCTATTAACTATTGACATTTATTTCGAGAGAGTTCTAAATCTTGGCACAATTACCGTATCATCCGCCCTTAGAACGTTCCGGAAGCTCTTGCGGGAAACCCTGGCGATCTCATGAGGTTTTCCTAGAATATACACGGTCCCTTAGTCACAAGAGCCTCGCAACCGTGATATTCTCCTCCACTCATTGGAGCGACACCCTCATCACTCTCAGCTCGGAGAGCGGTCTTCTTGGCACAAGCTCGAGCTCTCTTGTTCCGATTTCGCTTGGTCTTGAGCCTCTCGAATGGTGGAAAATACGGCTCCAACTTCGACTCGGGCATGGCACACGATAAGCACTCAGCCTCAGGGAAGAGCACTTAGATCGGCATGTCGCGAGTTGAAGTAGGAGGATCCAACCCTACTTTCGGCTTCTACAAGGATGGCGGCTTTGGTTGTGCCTTGGCCATGCACTTCTTGGCCTTCAGACTTTTGTCGAGGCATCAGATCGTGGCAATGGTCTTGGTGTTGATTGCTCCTTTCATCATGGGGATTATCACCAAGTATTGTGGATCGAGGATCATAATGGCCTTGGTCCTCTTGTAGATCATGGACCTCACACTATGGAAGAATTGCATGCCCAAAATGAGATTGTAGTCATCGAGGGGATTAACTCGTCTGTCTTACGGTGTTTATGAATTGGCACTTGCCTTGGGCTTTCACTCCGCCTCGTCATCACTATCCTTTCTGGTCTATAGCCCATATTGAATGAATGAAAGGATCCCAGCCCAGCACGGTCTGAAAAGCGTAAACAAGCCAAGCTGTTTCTTAATCACTGGACCAAGGGGACGCAACCTGAACCTCCAACCCTATCTCCTAGCTATCGTCTAAGGTCCTTGGTTACTAATCTCCTCTTCTTAGCCCCTTCTACTCCTCCGTCCCTGACCTTCTCAAGCCTTACCATAACAGCACCCTCTTACCTTCACAATAAAAAACAGGGTTTAATAAAAAATACCGGGAAGTGTGAAATAAATGGATTGAAAAAAGACTCGATCAATCGAGAACAGGTTTTAATGAAATTGCACATAAGAGAGAAAATTCTTTGTTGACACCTAAATTTTGGCGATCCATTTAGTCATTTATCGCATTAAAAAAATCAAGGATTAATTTTAATCCCTAAAAAAAATTAATTAATTACATAGCATATAATTTTAGATGCATTTATCTATTATTATTGCATTTGTATTGGGCTAGTGACGAATGGATTCAAATTGGTGGTTTTGAGCTTTAAATTGAGAGGCCGGGCTAAGCCCACGAAGCGAGCAAATTGGCCCAAGCCTTTTTTTTTTAATGATTGAAAATTATCTCGTGAAAAATAGAGATTTGAAATCTTCAGATAGGGCAAATTTGACAAAAAATGTTGTGAGCTCATCTTTGTAGGATTTGAAATTTGAGAAAAAATCCTTTTGCAATCCTAAATCGTATCAAAAATAAATATTGCGTTCGGAAAAGAAATCTTTGTGGATATTGATTTGAAAAATTAAAATCTTAGTCCTTAGCCTATAAATAGGTTGCTACACTATAGAAGAGAGGGGGGTCACACATTGAATATATGGCTGCACAAGAAGGGGGTTTTATTTTGTTTAGGGGCTTTTTCTCTTGGTTTGTCGAGGTAAAAAAAAAACTGAAGACAAAAGAAAAAAAAATTCTTTCTTCGATTTTTAGGGTTTTTGGGGTCTTCCTTCGTTCCTTTGAGAGAGAGACACGAAACGAAAAGCTTTTTAGGTGGGGGAAAAGTCGAGAAGCTTTTTCTTCTGCTGAAAAGGTTACGCGAGAAAAGTGAAAGGGGCTTCTCGGTCGATGACTTAGGGTGCGTTTGGGAACTGCTTTTTGGGGGGCCAAAGGTCCTTGGGCAAATGCAAGTGTGTTTTGGGGTGTTTGGCAAAAAATTTCAACGCCCCTTTGCAAAATGTCAGCCTTGTGAAGGCTGAAAGTCCAAGGCAGGTTGGGGGCTGCCTTGGGCTTTCAAAGCATTGTCGGAATGCTAAGCCAAGGGTTTAAAAAAAAAAATCTTCCCAAATTACCCTCGTTGATTTTTCGTTTTTCCGGTTTTGCCTTCACTACTATTCATTGTCTTCTTCTTCTTCTTTCGCAAGCGGCCGCCGACGGAAGGGCAAGCAATCGTCGGCGACCGTCGCCCCGACGACCGTCGTTGGGGGGGCGCGACCGACGCCGGGGGGCGCACGCCACCGCCGCACCATTTGGGTCGCCGCGACCCGGATCCTGGGGCGGTAGGGTCGCGGGAGGACCTTGTCGCCCCCGATCTGGGTCACACGACCTCGCCACTCCCGGATCTGGGTCGCAGCGACGTCGCGTGACCCCGCTGTGACCCAGATCCGGGCGGTGAGGTCCTCCCGCAACCTCGACGCCCGGATCTAAGTCCCCGAGTTCGAAGAGGCATTGCACGACCTGCCCGCCGCCCTAAATCCGGGTCGGAAGGTCGGAGGTCGAGGCGACATCGCGCGACACCCGCCCGCCCGCCGGCCTCTTTTGATAATATTTTTTTACCGGTCACGTGAGGGGGGGAGTTTTATTTCCCTTTTTCTTCCCAAATGCACCTTAGAGGGGGGAGTTTTTACTTTTGTTTTTTCAAGGTTTCTTTTCTTTTGGGTCAAAGAAACACAAAAAGTTGGGCTTCTGCAGAAGGGTACAGCAAAAGAAAGGGACAAAGGGCAGACGTGAGGGGATAGGTGAGAAAGAAAAAAAAAAAAAAAAAAAAAAAGGAGAAGAAGTCTTCTTCTTCGCTGCTTCTGCCCGATCTCCCCCGGGGTACGCGAGCTCCTCAGCCGCTTCTGCTCGTTCCTCCCGCGCCGGCCGTCAATCCAACACCGCCCCCGCGCCGACACCGCACCACCGCGCCCCTGCGCCGTCGTTGCTGCCAGCCACCGCCGTCCCGAGTCCTCTCAACCAAGTCTCGCCGCGCTTCCGTCTATCGTCCCCCCGCGACGGCAGCCCCCGTTTCGCTCGCCTCGCCGCCACGCAACCCGACACCGAAGCCACCGCGTCGCTCCGCCGGCTGCGCCTCCGCCTCGGGCAACCCACAAACGCCACCTTGCGGCCGTCCGAAGGTCCGCCTCGCCGTCGCTGCTCCCATGCCCTCGCCGAGCTTCGGCTCCGCCTCCGACTCGTTCCGCCGTGTCTCCGTGTCCGCCTCGCCCTCCGCTGGTCTCTGCCGCTCCTCATCGCGAGTCGTTGCATCAAGTCCTGCTACCTTGCCGTGTTTGACTATGATCTTCGAGCAGCATACCGAGAAACCGAACCCATCGCGAGCTGTGCCGTGTCCTCACCGAAAGACCAGCAAAGTTTCTGTTTTTTTTTTTTTTTTTTTTTTTTTTTTTTTTTTTTTTTTTTTTTTTGGCAAATTGTTGATCGTCAAGCCAAGCCCCCACAACTTGTTGCCTTCGCGATCATCACCGCGATTCCTAGCCGTGTCCATTGAAGTCCAAGCTAAGCGGTCCCTCGGCCACCCGCGGGTTGAGTACACATCGGCTGTTGTCCGACCAACCAAGCACCACTGCCGATCCCGAGTCATCCATTTAGTTCAAATTTGGAAGCCAATCTACAAATTAGTTTTTCCGGTGATCGTCCACGCACAAAGAATCCCACCAATCACTGCAAGGCAGCCTAGCCAAGACATCCATCGGCTAGCATTGACACGTCCTTAGTCCACCAGTACCAAGGAGGACAAGTTCATGGCAGCTTGTCCACACTCACGGTCAAAGACGATTTGCAGCTTGTAGGTCTCGAGCCCCCCACATGCTCAAGTTGCGAGCTTCATCGCTTCAATTCATGAACCCTACTGAATCCATCATTGGTTGTGCACCAAGAATCCTTGGTTGAGATGGCATCATAGGCAGCCATCCTATACCACCGACAAGCTCGACCCGAGAAGTCCACACCGACATGAGAGCGATTCTTTGCCGCCGTGAGCCAATCACCCACCGCCATTCCCAGTTGCTAAACCCGGATTTGGAGAAAATTCAAATTTGGTAGTTTTTTTTTTTTGTTATCGGAAGTATTCCGTGATGTAAGATTGAAATTTCTGATGTGAAGTAATCTTAGGGACTAACGGTCTAATTTTCGCGCTCAAAATCCGACTCACAATCGCTTGAAAAATCGCCAATCCGATCTCACGCTCGAGATTCGATTTGCAGTTTATTTAAAATTGACCAACCCGATCTCATGCGCAAAATATGGTTCGTCAATTTTTGGATATCAATTTTATCTTGCTCTTATTTGCCGTCGTGTAATTTAAGTCGACTTTGTTTTCGTAAAAAAAAATCCAAAAAAAAAAAAAACTGAGATAGATTAGGTTCGTTTTAGAATATTCTTCATCTTAGGGTTGCCTTGCATATTTAGAATAAGGATTTTATTTCGAAATTCTAAAATAAAAAAATGCATTTATTTAGGATGTTAGTTTTTTTTTTTAAGTTTGAATTGCACGTTTAATTCTGTGTCAATATTAATTTTGAATTTCATAAAAAAACAAAAACCATGCGCACGTCATATAGAATTAGGTTCATGAAATGCACGTCATTTAGTAATTGTTGCTAGGTCCATTTAATTAGAAATTACCCGGCCATTAGAATTAAGTCATTAGGTTAATTTAGATTGCACATTTAATTATTGCATTTCTTTAAAAATTATTTTACTCATGTCATATAGTTTAGGCTATATTGCTATGTCATATCGCTTCATGTTAGATTAGTAACATTACATTGCATATAGATTAGATTCTCATTAAATGAGTGAAAACATAAAATAAAATAAAATAAAAAAATTGCATGTTAATTAAAAATCATATCTAAGACTGTCGATGTGAATTCGATCTAACATTGCTTTGTAGATGCATTTGATACCATGAGGTAAGTCTTGCAATTTATTCACTACTTTATCTGGGTGTTAAATTGGTGATTTGCGCAGCCGCATAGTCACCTCACATGTTAGAGAATCCAATTAAAATCAATTCGGGCTACTTGCAAAACTTTTTTTTTTTGAAATAAAAGAGAAATGTACCGAAAGGGCGTTAGAGAAATCTAGCATAATCAAGTCCCCGAACTCACAATCTCTAGTTCGTAGAAATAAAGTAAAGCTCCCATTACTTTACTTGGATTTCTAATCGACCCACCGAAAATAGATTAGTGGCGACTCCTAATTGAAAATCAATGGCATGTTAAGAACTTGAACCTAAGTCGCGAATTGGTATGGGCATAAGAGAGCCCAAGCTAAATTTAGGTTTAGTAATCCATTAGCTAAACCCTAGGTGATTCACCCGAAAATTTGGTCACGATACTCTTCCCATTTTGATTGTTGTCTTCTGAGTGAGAAAGCATTTTCATCATTTTACAAATATAGAAGAATGAACAAAAACCAATTCCATTGTAAATCAATACTTCCTCCAATCCGAACGTCCACCTTAGGAGTTGTTCCTATGCCTGCGAGTTCGCCCGAGTTGATGGCCTTGAATGATTTCTTATTTGGCTCTACACGAAGTCCCAAGGCTTTGACTACCTCGGTGGACATGAACATGTTTGAAGCGCTCGTGTCAACCAAGGCATATGCCCACATACCTTGATCTCCACAAAAAACATGTCCGTGTTCAGGGTAGTTTCCTTCTTTTCAAACGGCAACCGCGCTTGAACAGTATTGACATACTTCATGGTTCCAAGCCAAATTTTTCGCCTCTCTTCTTTGGGCTCCTCCTCTTCTATCTTCATGGCAAGGAGAGCATTGATCTTGCTTTGGACATTTTTGGGTCCAATGAGGACCTTGCAAATGAAGCAAGGACATGGCGGGGGTTGGTCGAACTTACTCGTCGGACACCCCGACACGTGTAGTCTTTGAGATCGACTCCTTTTTGGAAGGATTGAGGGGCTTGGATGCTCCTTCGATCGCCGATTCTAGGGTTTTCCCATAACTTGAAAGCTCGGATGTCTTGGTCGTGTGAGCCTCGAAATAAATGGAGTGTTTCCTCCTTTGTCCTCGGAGGATCAATCCAACCTCCAGATCCCTTGCTTTTTTTATTATTTATTTATTTATGAATTTGAATTCTTCAATTAATCATGGACAAGGAATTCGACCACGCTTAGCGCTTTCATGAGACTCTTCACGTCCTGACGTTTGAGCTCAAGTTGCACTCACGGCTTGAGTCCATCCATGAACGCTCCAAGAGCCTACTCCTCTCCAAGATTGTGGATTTGGAGTTTGAGCTCGGTGAATTTCTTCACGTACTCTCTCAAATCGTGCTTCTTTGTTCAAGGCGATGGAGCTTGCTACGGGCTTCTCTTGCTGAGCAAACTCGGGGAAGAAGTAGTCCCAGAACTCCTTCATGAAGTCGTCTCATGTGTTCACAAGATTGGCACCGCGCTTTGTCTCGTCGCACCTATTACGCCACCAAAGCATTGCGGTATCGTGAGGAACATTGAAGCGATTCTTACCTTGATTGTTTCATCTTGGATGTTAATGGCACCAAAGTACTGCTTCATGCTCCATATGATGGCAGATCGATTGCCATTGAATTCTTTGGGCTTCGGTACCTCTAGCTTGGGCACCGCTTGCATGGGCATCATCCCATTTGTGATGCTCATCTTGCATAAGGCGAGGTCGATCTTAAGCTCTTGGATCTCCGCCTTCATGGCTTCGACCTCGTCCTTATGGGGATTTTCTTCCTCGATCACTTGGATTCTATCCCTCAGGAAATTGATCAACGCTTCGAGGGCTTCATCCTTGTCGTACAACTAGACCGTAGCTTGGTTGATGCCATTCGTGAAGTCTTCACGGAGCGAGACCTCAACTTCCATGATGCGATCTCTCACCTTGTCAAGTCCTTCCATGAACTCAACCATGACACTCCTTACCTTCATGAGCTTCTCATCGAGTGCAGCTACGGCATCCATCTAGGTTTCTCTTCTCTTGGTTCGGCAGCAGGTTTCCTTGACTTGGATGGCCTCTCCATCCATAACAGCTTCTTGGCTCCACATTCTCTCTAACAATTGGTGCTCCTCAACCTCTCAAAACGGATCTCCCTTCTCGCTCTAATACCACTTGTTAGGGGTTGATCATTTGGAATCAAGACCGTTCGGCAACTCAGGTTCATGTGGATCACTTTGGATCACTAGGGCGCATAAGCCAAGCCTTGCTCGGATTGATCGCTCGCTCACTCGGACCGTAGAGAGAGAAAGTTTCTAGAGAGAGAAGCTCTGAAAAAAGAATTGAACTTTTGATTACTGAATGGTTGGATGGATATAAATGAGGGGAATGACACCCCTTTTTATACTTGAGGCCCTCAGATTACAACCATTGATCGTACTTCGATCTGACGGATGGAATCGCATCTCCTAACCAATTACCAACATTTATGCCGAGAGAATTCTACATCTCGGTGCAATTACCATATCGTCCCCCCTTGGAATTCCGGAAGCTTTTGCAGGAAACCCTGACGATCTTGAGATGTCTTCCTCGAAAATGCACGGCCCCTTAGTTACAGGAACCTCGCGACCGTGACACATGGCTCAAGAGAAACAGGCTCAATTATCAATGAGTGCATACAGTTCCTCGACTGGTTGTTCGGAGCACCATGCGTATCTCCATCCTGGTACATGAAATGTGTTGTCCGGGCAAGATTGTAAGCCATCCGCACAAAAGATTGATCGAAGGTGGAGCCATTGACTTGATATTTGTTCATCTTTTTCCAAGATGTGTCAATCAATTTCATAACGTAAACGCGAGCCTCTGATTTGGAGACCCCCATCTCTTGCATGTAACACATGATTGAATTCGTTGTTTCTCCCCTCTCTAGCTCAGCCTGTTAGGACCATTGTTTTGCCAGTTGTTTAGAAGAAGCTATCTAAAAGATTATTGAGTATATGGATGTTATGACTAGAGAGAAAAGAAGTACTTGCATAAGGTTGACTGTGAAAAAGGGAAAATCAAACTAGAGAGAGATGAAAAAAATGCATACCGATGAGGTACCGAGATCATTGGTAAGACGCAAAATCATGGATGGCAAGCGTAAGATATCATGGTAACGTTCTAGCGATTCTAGTTCCTCCCGTCTCATGCTTGGGCTTGATAAAAAGTAGGCATGAGTCAATATGACATGCCCTGATGATGATATCCACCCATTGTTCAAGTACTCTTCAACTCCTGGGTTAGTCTTGTTGTAGCTCCATTTATCTTCTTGTGAGAAGGATTTGCACAAATCATACCACTGGGAAACAATAGATTTACCAAATTTACGTATTAGGTAGGAAATGTCAAGTTGAGTACTGAAAAGTCTTTTCGCTTACCGATTTTGCTAGATACGGGATGACAATTTTCCCAGTCTCCTTGAGAGTGTCGTAAGCGATTTCGTTCACGCTGTTGAAGAGAACTAAGAAGCACAACTTCATATAGCCTGGAAGATCGTCCACAGCATTGATGTCCCATCTGATACCACACAAATGCATGAACGTTATTGTCTCCAAGTAAATCGATGAGCGATGAACCTGCGGACAACATCAGTGAATAGCTCCAGTTCGTCCAATGTGCCATAAACATCGTACACATCATCAATGATGGTTATCAGCGAGGCCACTTTGGTCAGCCGCTTCCGACAATTAGCGAGCGTAGGTTCGTCTGCCACTCCAGCCGCCCAGAAGAAGCACTCCATTAGTCTATCCCTCACGAAGTTCAAATTTCTCGCTAGGCTAACATCATTCCACCATCTGCGATAACACAGTATAATTTTAGAGCATGCATTGCAATTTTTCGAATACATGGGAAGCTTTCCAAAGTCCAATTTCCTTATAGCCCATGAATTCCATCTTTCATTATAGGATTTATCCTCATGAGTTTGCAGACTAACCTTGACATTTCCTAAAGATCTCTTTGGAGGATTGATTGTGACGTGTTGAAGTTCATCACGGCAAATTCGAGGATTTGATGATTGGTGTATCCGCGTCTGCTGTAGGCTTCAATGGACCGTCGAGCTTCTAGCAATGGCATTCTACGGTGCAGAGGCAGTTCTAATTCATGTTTCACTTGGTCTTGAAGATCTTTGTTGACGTTGCGATTAAGGTTTCTGAGATGCTCGATAGCGAATGATCTAGCCTCTTGCAAGATATCTTCTTCTTCAAAGGCCAAATGGGAGGCTTCGTGTAGACTCAGCATACCTTGGACATCACCACCAAGGGTCTTCATAAAACTGCCACTTTCGTCCATGAAAATCTTAAAAATATCTGTTTATTCGAAGCCAAGATTAGTCCATCTGATTAGAGAAAGATACTATGCAGTTTTTTATTTATAAAGCCCTTGGCTTATGAGAGGATATGGCGAGGTCCTATGCTGAGAGCTATTATAGATGTCCCTACAACAAGTGTTTAGCATGTCATAGTGGTTACAGAATACTTGTCTGTTTCATAAAATCATTTCGAACCTTCATACACAAAAGCTACGCTAGTATAACAAAAATTGCAAAAGCATCTTGATCCCACTTTTGAGAATTATCTTCTAATTGCTTTTGTTTCATCAGATTTACGATGAAGTACCTTGAGAAACTTCAAAGCCGTGCTGTCTAAGAATCCGAAAGCTTAGAGCTGTGCCATGCACAGACTTCTGCCGGCTCTTATTGACCGCATTCTTAAAGAGACATCTGCGAAGAGCTCTCGAAATGTCTTCCTCAAAATGTTGTCCGAGTCCTAAGCGTTGAATGTCATCAACCAGGGCAAATATGGTCATAGGTTCAGCTTTTTGGTCATTGAGAGCACCTCTCACTTCTTCTTCCAACAATTGTGCCTTTTCTCTCTGTAGTTCAACGTACGTTAGAAGAAAGTAAAATCCACAGCTTAGTGTTTGAACCCTAGAAAAAAGCAAAGAAAGATACTCCCAAGGAAGAGGTGGAAATCTTCTATCTAGTGGTCCCATTTATGTCACATGCGTGGGATTATGACTATGATTTTTTAAGATGAAATAGTGTTGTGTAAAAGAAGTCAAGATACAAAAGGATAGAGGATTTCATCTTTTCGTGGCATGCTGTAGATTTTGATAGGTTTATATTACTAACCAATCACAAACTAACTAATCACAAATAACAATGGTTCATGACTCTCTATTCTTGTTTGGAGAAGACTTCCTACATACTTGTTGGAAGAAAACCTCTTCCAATCAGTATTTGGGTCAGTGGATACAAATACCGTGAGTGCCATAATTTTTGTATGATGCTCACTTAATTATCATAATTTTTTTCAATCATTTAAGTGTCATAACTTATATACGACACTTATTTGATTACTATAACTTTTTTCCCAATCACTTAAATACCATATAACTTTTCAGTCGATTATATAAATGTCATAACTTTTTTAAAAAACATTCACCACAATTGATATGTCATGTCAGATTTCCAAAATTTGGATAAGCATTTATAAAAGGGTTTGGCACTTAAGTGATAGATTAAAAGTTACAATACTCAAGTAAACATTTTTCAGAAGTTATAGTACTCAAGTGATCGAAAAAAAAAATTATGACACTTAGTGAATGCTGTAACGAAAGTTATGATAGTTGTAGTGTTCCTTACCTTTAGTTATATCCATATTTTGATGATGGCCTTCCAATTCATCCATCAAAAACATGATTAGAGGAAACTAGGTATGGAGGAAAATATGACCTATCAATAAAAGTGATAAATCTTGATTATGAGACCACATGAATTAATAATTATGACGATGGGGAGATCATTAAATCAAATGTCATACTCATCAAGTTAGTATAGTGACGCCTAACATAAAGTTACAGCACAACCGAGTTTGATCGACAGTTTGTCCTAGGGTAATTCTCCTCTTTAATTCCAAAATTCATCTATGTTTTATTGAGAACGTGAGAATAATTGAACTTCCAATTAGACTAAATTCCCACCGATGCATTGAGCTGCCTTGTCCACGTACCTGCAGCAATGATCCACCCACAAGTGGCCAATGTAGGAACCAAGGTTACTTTGAGCGAAAGACATTATAATTCGAATACAGAATGTCTCGTATTCGAACCAAGTATTTAACCACTCATCTGAGCATTATATTTAAGTTCAAACCAAATTACGAAAATCGACTTCTTTTCTTTTGACAGTAGCATAAATGTCTTGTATGGAGAACATATAGCTAGAGTGTGGTTTTTTACCGCACGACGAGATTGACGGCTTTCATCAGCCTCAAGCGACTGAAGGTAATTGTGAGTCCAGACGGTTGGCTGATAATTGGCCGATCTCCGTCCTCCTTGAGTATCAGAGACCTGCGTGCTCGCTGAACAATGGACTCGACCATTAGCCGTTGGAGAGGGAAGCTTCGGAAGATAAGGCGCGGACAAAAGACGAAGTGCCATTACTCACACGAACTGGACTAAGGCCAATCCTACAAAAGGTGAAAACTCAGCGATCAGTGCATGCCCTCAGTTAGCGTGAACGGTCCCGTTTTTATACAAAATATCTGATTTCCTAGGACACAACGTTGGAATACGCTACTAGATTTTCGACTTCAAGCGATCGTCGCTGTTGTCGTGGCGGACCATATGCTCCTGTCCTCTCATTTTTCTATGTTTGCTCGATCACACGTTGCTGCTGGATCGTCTCTCATCGAATCTTCTGTCCATGATGCTCAATCACACGCCGCTGGGCTCGCCTCTCGTCCATTCGTTAGTGTCCTCGTGTTTTTAGCCGGAACACCTGGTCGGAAACGAATGGCGCGCGAGAAGTCGTGTCGTTCTCAGGATCGAAGATTTTATTTGGAGACGTTATCTCTATATACCATCATAATTCTCCCGCAAGCTATAGCGAGGGAATCTGCACGGAACCTACTATTTTGGATGGTCCCTTGTTCTCCCACAGAAGCAAGGCCCCACCTTCTGGGAAAGGGATTGATGCTCGAATATTCCGGAAATCTTGTGGTGTCATGTAGACAGTCCCTCGGCCTGGGCTTGCAGGCCTCATTACAGAATTGGATCCTTCGAAATTTCAGGGATCGTGATGGTCTTGGGCCCATCCATTTTTATAGTTCGATTACCCAATCTTGTCCCCGTTATTTCTCTGGATCTCTTAATATGCACTGCAAACAGTGTCTACAGTCAAGAATCCGACCCAAATAAGATCCTCACAGGACACCTAGAGGGCTCCCACTTTTGGTACTAGATAAGGTCCCAATCGAGTATTTTCGGGTTCAAACTCGACACATGGAGGCAGGACTTCCTTCGCGTGCAAGTTGAGGAAGAAAGAAATTAAAGAACCCTCACATTCCGGATCTCAACCCTGACCAACTAGACTAAGCTTAGATGCCGTAATTGATATCAATTGATTGAGCACGCGATATCAAGTTAATATGCTACATTATGTACCACTCGCTTCCTCGACGTAGGCTACATTCTGAAAGACTTTTGTATACCATAATATCGATCGTTTGGAAAATTTCTTTGATTCATTAGTCACTTGATCACGAAAACCAAGCATGTCACTCTTACAAGTTTTGCCGCCGTCTATGCTCATATCATGTAGACAGACTCTAGTTACGCCTCTCCATGATTCGTGTGCTATCAGGGTTTCAAACTACGGCACACCTTAACATCTCTTAGACCTAACACATAATTGCCTGAGCTTGTGAGTTGTAACACCAATAATAGATTTTTCTTCATTCCCAACATGTGATACGCATTTTGCAACTCAACCTAATATGAACTGAATCGGGATGTTATCACCATTCGATTGACATGGGTATTCAGCAACCTTGAGTTGTCTATGGTGACAACTACTCATCCATTGATGTACTTAAACATGTTTGATAGCTTGCCTTGATCTCTGGTCATATCACTTGAGCACCCCAAATCAACTACCCAATCATTGTTAGAATAGATTAATTTATCACTTACAGTGAAAAGGGTCGTCACATCTTTTGACTAAATGATAGAGGAGAATGCAAGCTATTTTTATTCTTCACTTCAAGGGACACATGGAAAGCCCAGTCCTCTTCACCATTATTTTCCTTAAACGTTGCAATGTTGCCTTCTATTCTTTTCAATTGAAAATCCCTAGCAAAGTGACCTTTTTCTCACAAATATAGTAGTGATTGTCTCATGTTTGGCTGTTTTTACCTTCATTCTCATTATCTTTATACTGATCCCAACGAGCTCCCTCTAGTTGAGCACTTGTCCCTTCTGGTCACATTTGTCAATCTTAATAGGAGTTTTTTTTTTCAAAATTTACCATCTTTAGTACGAGCACCATTTCTCATCTAACTCTTAAACCCTCTTTTATTACTAAAGAGGACAGTCTTATCATCATTTACAAAGACCTTAAACATCTATTTTTCTAAAGCCTCTTGATTGGTCAAAATATTCTCCAAATTGGTCAAAGTTGGATCTTTAGCCCATCCACAAGGGGCCGTAACAATAATGTTTTACTCTCGTCATACCCCGTGAATGGTGATTCTTTTTATCCTAGTCTCAAAGATGGCACTTTGAGAATCTAACTTTGAAATTTCTTCACAAAAAGATTTGACTTTGGAAAAATATCATATCTTTTGCAAGATCAATAGTAACTTATTTTTCAATTATTCTAACTTGGTATCGTTTGTCCTCACAAACAATGCCACCAAAGCATCCTATGCCTCCTTTAGGGGCTTTGCACTCTTGATATGCTGAAATAATTCATCTTCTACTGTGACCGCAAGACATAGAGTCTTACCATCATTGATCTTCCACTTCCTCCACTCTTCATCATTAGTGGATGGTTTGGTATTGTCATCGCTAACGATATGCCACAAATCTTGATCTAATAGGTAAAACTACATGCAATTACTCGAATTATTGTAATTGAAGCTGTTGAGCTTCTTTATTGCCGTTCACAAAACTTGGGATATTCGCTGACTTCATTAAAATGCCCAACAATATACCAAGTGAGCTTCGTCCCAGTTTAACCAATCACAGTCCCTGACTATACACTACCAAAACTCTGTTATGGCTAATGTCACCGGGTCCATTGGCCTATCCCTCACGAAGTTCAACTTGTTTGCAAGGCTAACATTATTCCGCCATCTACAATAATCTAAGAGTAAAACTTTAGAGTTGCCTCACAATTTTCCACTTGCCTTTGGTGGTATGGATCCAGAGAGTCTTTAATCAATTGCAATTATTTCAATTTAGTCCTAAATCTTCTTCTTCTTTTTTTTAGCCATTTCAGTCATAAACCTTTTATAATTATATCAATTCAGTCATCCGATCAAATTTGGTTAGTCGACAAAATTTTTTTAATAATATTTTATTTTTTTGAATTTTTTTACCTAATTTTTTATTCTTTTCTTTTCTTTTTCCTTTTTTTTCTCTCTCATTTTTCCTTCCTCCCTTCTTCTTCCTCTTGCTTTGATGACAAGCCAAAGGGGAGGGCCGGTCGTTGTCAATGGCGAGCCCCCATTGGATCTAGCAAGAGCTCGCCTTGTCCAGCGATGGCGAGACCGACCTCACCTAGATCCAACAAAACAAGTCCTCGCTAATGGATTGGTGAGGTCGGCCTCGCATGGTTTGGCTATCTCGAAACTTCCAAGAAATCCTTCACACAACGAAGGAGACAAATCGAAGTGCATCGGCGACGATGTCATGGAGATCATCTTCTCCTTCAATCAATGGTGGGTGATCCTACCTTCGACGCGCACACTGGCTGATGGGCTCTCTCTCTCTTTTTCTTTAATTTGCTAGCCATTAGGGGTGTCATCCGTCGCCCAGATCCGACGAGGCTAGGTGAGGGTGCCTCATCGGATTTAGGTGAGGTTGACTTTGTTGTCGCTGGGCGAGGTGAGCCCACACCAAATCCGGCTAGAGCTCGCCACGGTGGGCAATCGGCCCTCCGTCTAGCTAGTCACTGGAGCAAGAGGAAGAAGAAAGGAGGAGGAAAAAAAAAAAAAAAAAAGGAAAAAACTCACAAAAAATATATAAAAATATATATATAAAGAAATTCAAAAAAAAATATTATTATTATTAAAAAATTGTCCACCAGCGCCAACCGTCGTCCACATCAGCATTAGTTAGCCAAATTTAGTCCGATGAACTGAATTAGCATAATTACAAAAATTTTAGGATTGAATTATCAAAAAATAAGATTTATAACTAGATTGAAAAATTTTAGGATTTTTTTTGTAATTTTCCCTCCATATAAAATAACAAATTATTCTATCCGGTGTTTGGCAATGTCCTCCTTTAGATCGGATAAAGGATAATCCCAGAGTGAATGTGGTTATGGGTTTAGCAGTTTCATCATCAAAGGCACCTTTGACTTTATGTGCCTTTTCTTTCTATAGCTCAATCTACATTAGATTTAAGAAAATCCATAGCTTAGTTTTTGAATCCTAGGAAAAAGCCAAGAGAGTAATTCAAAGGAAGAGGTCAAAATCTTCAATCTTAGGGTCCTATTTATGTCACATGCATGGGATTATGATATCTATGATTGACTTTTCATGTGATGCTGGGGATTTTGTTTGGTTTATATCGCTGGCTAATCACAAATAATAAAGTATCGTACCTTTCTCTATTCTCGTTAGGACAGGAGAAAACCTCCTCCATTCGATATTCAGGCCGGTGGATACAAACAAGAACATCACCATATTTATGTGTAGTCATATCTACATTCCGTTGATGGCCCGAACTTCCAATTCATCCATCAAAAACTTGATAAGAGGAAACTAAGTACGGAGGAAAATATGACCCATTAATAAAAGTGATAAAATATTGATTATGAGACCACGTGAATTAGACAAGGGACGACAATCTTCCCTGACCCCTTCATAGTGTCACGAGCCAATGTTATTTTGCTATTGTGGAAAGATCTTCCACAGCATTGACATCTTGTCTAAAAACATGCAAATCAGAAGCCGAAACTTCAGCAGTTGAGATGTGTGGATATTGCTTTTCCAAGTAAATCGATGTCTGTGAATAGCTCCAATTCATCCAACGTGACGTAAATATCGTGCACATCATTAATGACGGTTATAGACTTGTTCACCTTGGTTAGCCCTTGACAGAAGTTAGGGAGGGGCTCATCTATCACCGCCGGCCATTGGCTTATCCCTCATGAAATTCAACTTGTTTACAAAGCTAACATTATTCCGCCATTTACAATAATTTAAGAGTAAAACTTTAGAGCTACCTCACAATTTTCCACTTGCCTTTGGTAGTTCGGATATAAGTCTAGATGTGGGGAAAATTACCAAAAGAGTCCTTAACCAATTGCAATTTTTCCAATTTAGTCCTAAACCTTGTTTTTTTTAGCCATTTCAGTCCTAATCATTTTTGCAATTGTGCCGATTCAATCCATCCGACCAAATTTGATCGACCGGCAAACAATTTTTTGATAATATTTTATTTTTTTGATTTGTTACTTAATTTTTTTATTCTTTTATTCTTTTTCCTTTTTTTTCTCTCTCTCTCTCTCTTATTTTTCCTTCCTCCCTTCTTCTTCCTCTTGCTCCAACGACCGGCCAAAGGAGGGCTGGTCACTAGCCAATGGCGAGCCCTCGTCAGATTTGGCAAGAGCTTGCCTTGGCCAACGATGGCGAGGCCGACCTCACCCACATCCGACAAGGCAAGTCTTAGCCAATGGATCGGCGAGGTCGGCCTCACATGGTTTGGCTATCTTGAAAATTCCAAGAAATCCTTCGCATGACGGAGGAGACAAATCGAAGTGCATCAACGATGATGTCACCTAGGTTGCACCGACACGCGACACGGACATGCGACGCGACACAACACGACACGTCGACACGTCATTTCTCAAAAATAGAAAATTCCGACACGTTGGGACACGTTGTATATTAAATGAATATTTTTATTTTTAATTAATTTGATTCAAATTTATAAATAAATAAATGAAAAGCTAACTTTAACAAAAATTATTGATGAAACTAATAATTAACAAGAGATTATAGAGCAAGACCATTCCACACGTGATTTTTTTTATTTTTTATTTTTTGTATCATCAACCTCAAAATGTATGCTTAAAAGATCGTAGGAAAGTAGCAGACAATCAGGTCCACGCAAAAACAGAATATGCATTTCTGACCAAGGAAAATTCCAGATTTCAGAACGGATTAGAAAAAATGTTAAACATGGCAAATGATGGTTGATTCAGGCATGCAATATGTCATTTTAAAGTTTGGGATGCCTATTACAATTCTCTAGAAGACATTAAGTCCTAATAACGTCATCTACCAACTCATTCCAAGGACCGAAGCAGATCAGTCAAAACAGGCATACGAATTTCCACATCAGAGCAGAACACAACAATTTTCCAGAATTACTTCCTAACTTTTAAAAAAAAAATTCATGTGGCTAATGATATCGGATCAGGGTGTATTATAGCTCGTTGGAAAGCTAGTCGAACCATCTTCAACTCTCATGAAGGCATCAAACACAGAAAACCACAGCAACCAGCTCGTATCAGGTCATTTGCACAAAAGGTCATCCGAAACAGAGATCCAATCAGAACAGCAAAATTTCAAACAAGGTCAAGGATATTCTAGACATACTCGACCTGGGTAAATGATCTTCAATTATCACGAAATTTTTATTTGATATAGATTGGAACCTAATGAACAACTTTCATTTAGTCATCAACTTTAGAATCTAATCACAAAAAAAATAATGTGAAAATGGCAAACAACACAGGTCATTAAAGTAGAGCATGAAAACCGAACACTTAATCATTTACAAATTGTAGCTCCGTTTGTAACAATTGTCGAATCTAGTAAATGATGACCAAATCCAAGAGCTCACGGCATCCATTACAAAATATTAAGAAAGAAGCAAAATCTATCTAGACATGCCCGCATGTTGACACAATCGCAATGTCTACAGATTGAAATTAGCAGAACTTCATCATAAGAACACATTACAAAGTGTATGTTCTTATACTACATGAGAAGGTAGACAAAAGGGCTCATAACAACCAAACCCATGTAGAACAGAGCTACAAAACCGTATAAGTCGACATCGGAAACTCAATGAACCAAGCAAAGCAGAAGAACATACAACACTGTAGTCGAGTTCTAATGACAAATGAATCAGGCATAAGAAAAATATAAAACCACCATCAACCACTAACAGAATGGAAGAATCATGGTAAGCACAGGACAGCTGAAGAAATCTCATTTACCCGCCGGAGTGAGACTGGAGCAGTCACAAACTGCCCATCTTTATATGTATGCATATACAGTTGCGGTGAAGGAAATGTTATCTAAACAGTGGCGATAGCCATTTAGTTTATTTAAATAAATTTATGATATTCTATAATAATCAAAATTTATTATTATTTAATATTCAATATTTTTATTTTCGAAATCACTTTTTAATCTCATTTATTTTATTTTTTTACCAACCCCTTATCCTCCAAAAAAAAATTTATTTCAATGCTTTTATTTTCTGACCCAAGAAAGCCCCCCCCAACTTATTTATTTCACCCTCTTCGTGCCGCGTTCCTGTCCCCCCACAATTGTTAGCTCCTTCCTTGAAAATTGAAATCACACTCCTCCACCCACCCCCTTCACACCAAGTCCCATCAAAACCCCTACTTTTAATTTTTTTTTTTTTTTTCTACTTTTCTTGTTAAAAGCCTAAAACTAAAACAGAAGTAAACTTGAAAACCCTAGCAGCCGACACCTCCTCCTCCTCCCACGACCTCTTCTTCGTGATCTTTGCTCTCTCTTAGAATCGCTCTCCTCCGACCCTCCCTCCTTCGCAACTGCAGCCGCAGCCGCAACCTCCAACCCTCCATGGCGACATCACAGTCGCGGCTCTCTGGGTCACTCTTCCTCTAGCTCTCCCTTCCAGTCACAGCCTTGCCGTCGCTTGCAACCCTCGCCTCCACTCCATCACCTTCTTCAATGACCTTCGCACTTATAGACCTGCCCTAGAAACCAATTGCCTCTCACAATTCCGGACACGAGTGTCCGAACGTGTCTAGAAGAGTTGACCACATGTCGGAAAATCCGACACGCGTTGACCGCGTGTTGAAGCGTGTCGGGGTGTCCAACACGACACAGAAACTTCTAGAACATGTATGTGCATCATAGATAGAGACCATCTTCTTCTCCTCCAATTAATGGTGGGTGATCCTCCCTTCGACGTGCACACCAACCAACGGGCTCTCTCTCTTTTTCTCTGATTTGCTAGCCATCAGGGGTGTTGTACGTGGCCCAGATCCGATGAGGCACCCTTGCCCAACCTCTGGCGAGGGCTCTCCTCGCCAGATTTAGGTGAGGTTGACCTCATTGTCACTAGGCGAGGCAAGCCCACACCAAATTGGGTGGGAGCTCGCCTCTGGCAGGCAGTCAGCCCTCCCCTCTAGCCAGTCACCGAAGCAAGAGGAAGGAGGAGGGAGGAAGAAAAAAAGAGAGAATAAATTCACAAAAAATATTTTTAAAAAAATCTTAAAAAATTATCTACCGGGACCAGCCAACGTCCACATTAGTGTTGGCAAACCAAAATTAGCCGAATGAACTAAATTGGCATAATTACAAAATATTTAGGATTGAATTATCAAAAAAAATAAGGTTTAGAATGAATTGAAAAAAATTTAAAACTTTTTTGATAATTTTCCTTTCATATAAGATAACAAATTATTCTATCTAGGGTCCAATGACGTTCTCCTCTAGATCGGATAATCTCGGAGTGAATGTGATTATAGGGTTCAGCAGTTTCATCATCAAGGGCACCTCCGACTTTCTCTTCCAACATATGTGCCTTTTCTCTCTATAGCTCAATGAAGAACAACCCAAGTGCCAAAACTTGGAACGGAAGGACACTTAAGTGCCAAAACTTGGAACAGAATGACACTTAAGTGCCAAAACTTCATAAATGTACACTTAAGTGCCGGTTTGAAGTAAAGTGGATCACTTAAATGCCACTACGGCCAAATTACTGACGTGGCAATTTTCCGGCGAGTTTGATGCAAAACGGCGTCGTTTTGCACGCCGACATGGCGACAAATTGCAAAAACGACATCATTTTGTGTCGATGTGTAAATAATTAATATAAAATTAATAAAATTAAATTTAAACTTAATTTTATTTAAAATATTCTAAAAATTTAAAAATTAAAAACTATAAAAAAGGGGGGGGGGGGGGGCGAAGGGGCGGCCGAGGGCTAAGCCCCTTGCCGCCGCCCCCCGCCGCCACCGGGAAGGGCCGGCGACGGAGGGGGAGGGTTGGCCGGGGTCGCCGGCCCCCGGCCGACCGGCGACGAGGGCCCACGAGCCCTCGCCGGATCCGGGCGAGAGTTCGCGAGCCCTCGCCACCGGTCGGCCGGAGTCACCGACCCGGCCTAAGGCCCGGCGACCCTAGCCAATGCTCCCCCACCATCGCCGGCCCTTCCCGCAACGCGGGGAGACGGCGAGGGCCCACGGCCCTCGTCCGGAGGGCGAGGGTCGAGCCCTCACCCGGATCCGGCGAGGGTCGCGGGCCCTCACCACCCGTCGACCAACGTCGCCGGCCCCCGGCAAGGGCTCGGCGACCCCGGCCGTGATGCTCCCCCACCATCGCCGGCCCTTCCTAAAGCAACGGTGGGGAGGCGGCGAGGGTCGCGGCCCTCGCCGCCGGTCGACCGGGGACAACGACCCCGGCCGACCCTCCCCCTCCGTCGCCGGCCCTTCCGGCGACGACGAGGGCTCGGCCCTCATTTGCCCCTTCGGCCACCCTTTTTTTTTTTTTAAAATTTTTAGTTTTAAATTTTTTAGAATATTTTAAATAAAATTAAGTTTATATTTAATTTAATTAATTTTTTATTAATTATTTATACATCAAACACAAAATGACGTCGTTTTTGCAATTTGACGCCATGTCAGCATGCAAAACGACACCGTTTTGCACCCAACTCGCCGGAAAATTGCCACGTCAGCAATTTGGCCGGATTTTGGCTGGAATGGCACTTAAGTGATCCATTTTACTCAGAAACTGGCACTTAAGTGTACATTTCCGAAGTTTTGGCACTTAAGTGTCCATCCATGCCAAGTTTTAGCACTCTAAGTGTCTTAAACTCCTACACTAGAATTAAAAAAATCCATAGCTTAGTTTTTGAATCCTAGGAAAAAGCCAAGAAAGATAATTCAAAGGAAGAGGTCAAAATCTTCAATCTTAGGGTCCTATCTATGTCGCGTGCGTGGGATTATGATATCTATGATTGACTTTTCATGTGATGCTGGGGATTTTGTTTGGTTTATATCGTTGGGCTAATCACAAATAATAAAGGATCGTACTTTTCTCTATTCTCATTAGGACAAAACTTCCTCCATCCTTGTTGGGAGAAAACCTCCTCCATTCAATATTCAAGCTGGTGGATACAAGCAAGAGCATCGCCATATTTATGTGTAGTCATATCTACATTCCGGTGATGGCCACAACTTCCAATACATCCATCAAAAACATGATAAAGAGGAAACTAGGTATGGAGGAAAATATGACCCATTAATAAAAGTGATAAAATATTGATTATGAGACCACATGAATTAGCAATCACGGCAATGGAGAGATTGTTAAATCAAATTTCTTAGTCATCAAGTTATTAGAGTGATGCCTAACATAAAGGTATGGCACTACCAAGTTTGATCGACGGTTTGTTCTAGGATAATTATCCTCTCTAATTCCAAAATTTCATATGTGTCTTCTTGAGAACGTGAGGATAATTGAATTCTCAATTAGACTAATTCCCCACTGATACACCAAACCGCCCTGTCCATCCATGTACCTATGGTAATGCTCCACCCACAAGTGGCAGATGTAGAATCCAAGGCTAGTTTGAGCGGAAGACGCTATGGTTCGAATACAAGATGTCTTGAATCCGAACCCAGCGTTTAACCATTCGTCTAAACATTAGAGTTAAGTTCGTGCCAAATTGCGAAAATCGTCTTTATTTCTTTTAACTTTAGCATAAATGTCTCGTACAACGAGAGGGTGTTTTACCGCGCAACGGGATTGGCGACCTCCGTCAGCCACAAGAAACTCAAGGTAATTGTAAGTCCAGACGGTTGGCTGATAATTGGCCCATCTCCGTCCTCCGTGAGTATCAGAGACCTGCGTGCTTACTGAACAATGGACTCGACCATTACGCGTCGGAGAGGAAAGCTACGGAAGCTAAGGCGTGGCCAAAAAGATGAGTGCCATTAATTGCGCGAACTAGACTAAAGCCAATCCTACAAAAGGTGAAAACTCAGCGATCAGTGCACGCCCTCGTTAGCGTGAACAGTCCCCTATTTATACATATATATATATATATATATATATATATATTTTAATTTACTAGGACATGACGTTGGAATATGCTGATAGATTTTCGACTTCAAGCGATCGTCGCTGTTGTCACGATGGACCACATCCTCTCGTCCTATCGTTTTTCTATGTAAGCTCGATCACACGTTGCTGGATCGTCTCTCGTCAAATCTCTGTCTGTGTTTGCTCAATCATACCATGCCGGATTCGTCTCTTTGATTGGCGCGCGTGAAGTTGTGTCGTTCTTGTGGTGTCATATCGACAGTCCCTTCGCCTGGGCTTGCCGGCCTTATCGCAGGGATTAGATCCTTTGAAAGATCGGGACTCTTGACGGCCTTGCACCCATCCATTTTGCTGGATCGATAAACCAATCGACCGTCCTCGTTATTCCCATGAATCTCTTAACAAGCTACGCAAATCACGTCGATTTCCTCTTCGGGTTCATATGAAAATCAGTGCAGTCTTTACTTACTTCGATTGTGCCGAATAAAATCCCCATGACACACCAAGAGGGCTCCCACTGCTGATACTAGATAAGTCTGAAACGAGTATTTTTCAGATTCAAACTCGACACATGGAAGTGGGGTCGCAATGACACCTCCAAACACGCCTCCATTAATGGGAAAATTGAACCCTCACCTTCCGGATCTCAACCCCAACCAACTAGATTACGCTTTGATGCAATAATTAATTTCGATTGATTGAGCGCGTGATATCGAGTTAATATGCTACATTATGTAGCTCTCGCTCGCTGGAGATAGGCTGTGTTATGAAAGACTTCTGTACGCTATTTTGAAAATGTGAACTCCAGGGAAAGAGGAGACGGCCTTCGTTTCGCTGATGAGCAAACAGGAGTTACTCTTAACGTTCGTTGAGTTCAAAAGAGTCCATTTTTACGTGTGAAGATCAGTTTATCAAGGGCCATTGACGGGGAGCCGATCGCTTTGATAGGTAAGCTTTTGATTTCACTCGCCAGCATTCAATCTTCCCCCCCCTTTTGTACTCCAAAGCACCCACCTCATTATTCATCGTCCAAACAATCTGTATGGACAATTTTCTTGGTTTGTTGGTCGCTTGATCAAGTAAATCAGGCATTATCACTCTTTCGAGTCTTATCCACGTATGCCATTTGTGTTGACATCATGCAGACAAACTCTAGTCAACGCCCCTTCATAATTGGTGTCCTAGCGGGGTTTCGAATTGTGGTACACCTCAACATCTCTCGGACTGTACATTTATGTTCCGCTAAAATTAATCTTGTGATGAAAAACTTTTCGCCGAAAGTCATTCTTCAATTTTTTAGTAGAGGAGACAGGTTTCACGATGATTTCAGATAGAATATATCATAGGTAGACAAGAAACTACAAACCGAACATAGGAATTTTAGTGACGAAAAGGCTTGAAAAATACAATCACTTCAACCAAACAGAATGTAAATGGAATTTAATCAACAATGTGACACTTAGGATAAAATTACACATCGAAATTTAATCGACAACGCAGATCTGGAAATTATAGCTAAGAAACTCACTGGAATTTAATTGACATGAGTCTGAAATTGACAGTACAATATAGAAAATCATTCAACGAGGGGGAGAAAATGTAATTTAGGTCAAAATTCCTCCATCCAAACCTGGCTCGAGAGAAACTGGATCAATTATTAGTGAGTGCACACGGTTCATCGATAGATCGTCTGGAGCTCCAACTGCATCTCCGTCACGGTACACACAATGCGCCATCCGGGCAAGGTTGAAAGCCATCCGCACAAAAGATTGATTGAAGGTTGAGTCATTGACTAGATATTTGTTCAGCTTCTTCCACGTTGTGTCGATCAGTTTTATAACGTATTTGCGAGCCTCTAACTCGGAGACCCCCATTTCTTGCATGTAACACCAGATTGAATTTGTCGTCTCTCCCCTCTCGAGCTCAGCCTATTAGGAACATGGTTTTGCCAATTGTTTTAGAAGAAGCTGCCCGAGAAATTATGAATATGTGGACAGAAATTTCAGTTGTTTGGCTATAGAAAAATGTCCCTGTATAAGGTTTATTGTGACACGAAAAAAAAAAAAAAAAAAAAAAAAGGACTGAAGAGAGCTGAAAACATGCATACCGATGAGGTAGCGAGATCATTGGTAAGACGGAAAATCATGGATGTCAACCGCAAGAGATCATGGTAATGTTCTAGTGATTCAAGTTCCTCCTTTCTCATGCTTGGACTGGATAAAAAGTAGGCATGAATCAACATGACATGCCCTGATACTGAAATCCACCCATTGTTCAAGTACTCTTCTACTCGTGGGGTGATCTTGTTGTGACTCCATTTAGCTTCTTGCAAGAAGGCTTCACACGAATCATACCACTACGAAACAGTAGAAACACCAAATTTCCGTGTTACGTAGGAGATTCCTAAAACAAAGATGCATGCATGGTCGATTAATACAATGTCGAGTCATGTACCGCTTTTGTCAAATACGGGATGACATTTTCCCGAGTCTCCTTGAGAGTGTCGTAAGCCAGTTCGTTCACGCTGTTGTAGAGAGCTAAGAAGCACAACTTCATATAGCCAGGAAGATCTTCCACAGCATTAATGTCCCATCTGAAACCACGAATGATAAGATGACACTTATGAAATGTGTGAATATTATTATCTCCAGGCATGCCGATGAGAGATGGACCTGCGAACAGCGTCTGTGAATAGCTCCAGTTCGTCCAATGTGCCATAAATATCGTAAACATCGTCGATGATGACGTTCAGCATGTTCACTTTGGTCAGCCCTTTCCGACAATTACTGAGTGGATGCTCATCTGCCACTGCGACCGCTGCAAAGAAGCACTCCACTAGTCTATCCCTCGCGAAGTTTAGCTCGTTTGCGAGGCCAACATTATTCCACCATCTGCAGTAAATCAAAGAGTAAAATTTTTAGAGTATGCATTGCTATTTTCTCGAACACAAGTCAAGCTTTCTAATGTCTAATTACCTTACAGTCCAACAATTCCACCATCAATCATAGGGTCTATCCTTGTTATTTTGCATACTAACCTTAACATTTCCTGGAGATCTCCTTGGAGGGTTGATTGCAACGTGTTGAAGTTCGTAGCAGAAAATTTGAGGATTCGATGACTCGTGTATCTACGTCTGCTATTTGCTTCGATGAACCTTCGAGCTTCTAACAGCGACATTCTACGGTGCAGGGGCCATTCCAATTCATGGTTCACTTCGCCTTGAATATCTTTGTTGATGTCGCGATTATGGTTTTTGAGATGCTCGATGGTGAATGTTTCAGCCTCGTGCAAAATATCTTCTTCTTCAAAGGCCAAATGAGAGGCTTCGTATAGGCTTAGCATACCTTGGACATCATTCCCAAGGTTCTTCATAAAACTGCCACTTTCGTCCATGAAAATCTTGAAAACATCTGTTTCCTCGTCGCCAAGATTAGTATATTTAATTAGAGAAAAATACTATCGAGTTGTTCCTTAGTGAATTATCTCTCCTCTAAAATATAGTCATGTGAAGATATGGTGAGGTCCTATGCTGTGAATGTCACTACAGCTAGCGATTGGCATAAAATACTTTAATCTATCATAGCGATTGCAAAATAATTATCTATTTCTTATAATCATCTTGAACCTTTACATACAAAGTAAGTCTAACAAAAATTTCAAAAGCATCTTGATCCCACTTTTGAGAATTTATTCTAATCGCTTTATATCATCGGATTTAGGATCAAGTACCTTGAGAAACTTCAAAGCCATGCTGTCTAAGAATTCTAAAGCTGAGAGCTGTGCCATGCAGAGACTTTTGTAGGCTCTCATAGACCACATCTGGAGAGAGACATCTGTGAAGAACTCGCGAAATGTCTTCCTCAAAGTGACGTCCCAATCCTAGGCGTTGAATGTCGTCAACCAGAACAAATATGGTAATGAGCTCAGCATTTTCGTCATGAAGAGCACCTCTGACTTCTTCCACCATTTGTGCCTTTTCTCTCTGCAGCTCAACCTACATGAGGGAAAAAAATAGTAGTTTTGGAACCCTAGAAAAAGGTTTTGATACTTCAATGAAAGAGGTTGAAATCTTTGATCTTAAGATCCTATTTGTGTCACGCGTAGAACAATAACATTTATTATGGAATTTTTAGAATGAAATAGTGTCAACTCTGCAACAAACGTAAAGAGACATGAGGATAGAGGGATTCCCCCTTTTCATGGATGCTCTAGATTTTGTTTTTCTCCATTCTTGTTTGGAAAAAATTCTTTCTATCCTTGTTCGGAGAGAGAACCTTCTCTAACCAATATGTTGATTAGTGAATATAAACATGGACATCAGCCATCTGGCAATTCATCCATAGAGACATGGTCGGAGGAAACTAGGGATGGAAGATAATCTTAATAAAAGTGATAAATCTTAACAATGAGACCTCATGACTTGACAACTACAATGATGTAGAGATCATTAAATCGAATTTCATAGCCACCTTGTTGTTAGAGTGGATCCTAACATAACAGTACAACACAACCCAATTGAATCGATAGTTTTTTCAAGGATAATTGTCATCTTAATGCTGCAAGTTCATTTATGTTTCATTGAGAACATGAGGATAATCAATTATTGAAGTAGACTAATTCCCCCCTCCCCCTAATGCATTGAATTACTCTGAAAACCACAACCAGCCAATATAAGATTCCTAGATTACTTTGAGTGAAAGACGTTGTAATTCAAACATACGATATATCATATTTAAACCAAGCATTTATTCACTTGAATAATTGCTAGAAATAAGTTGGAACTACATTGCAGAATTCCTCTTTACCTCTTTTAAACTCTAGCATAAATATCTCTTATAGACAACAAATGGCTAGAGTGTGGATTTTTACCACGCGACGGGATTGGCGACCTTCATCAGTCACGCGGGACGGAAGGTCATTGTGGGTCCAGACGGATGGCTGATAATTGGCGGATCTTCGTCCTCCTTGAATAAAAGCAGCTTTGGTGCTTGTCGAACGAGGAACTTGACGGCTAATCTTCTTGGAGAAAACACTTGGAAGAGAGAAAAGCTGAAGTGCCATCGTTGCTTGTAAGTGAAGAAGTCAGTGCTCGAAAGCCGGTGGCTCGTCTGATTGAATATCAGTCCAACATTTATAGAACATCGGACCGATGGAAAGCCTTGAGTCTTTCATAAATTAATATAACAATCAATAAGGTTGCTCCTAAATTAATAAACTAATCAATTTGGCATACTTAATCGTTTATAACCTTCTAACGCAATTGCCACATGATGGAAATTTCACAAAACCGGGGGCTTTTTTGGCCTTAACCAGCAACTCATCGAAACCATGGAAACTAAAGAAGTGGTTTTCGCTAGTCACTGACATGTTTAGAACGAGTATGAAAGTTTTCTGATATTCTTTGGGTCACATGTTCAATGATTGATGCTCTCTTGTTTTCAGAAAGATTCCTGAGTCGTGTTTCATGACAAATAGAAGTGAGTTGATGTCTTCTATAGGGCTATCTTCATCAATTATATAAAAGCAAAAGCCACCAAAAACTCAAACTAAATTACTATGACAGGTTTACCTTAAATTTACTGATAAAGGTTGTGTACAAAATGATGAAGGGGAGACAACAGCAACTGTCCCTCATTCAAATGCTCAAAAGGATGATTTTAGTTTTGATCACATCTCATCTGTTAAAAGAAGTGATTTTAGTTTTGATAGTGATCACATATGTATAAATCGCCGCAAGCCTTTCTATAAACTTCTAACCATCAAACATGTATCTACTATTGTTTGAGGGAGGTACCATGAATGACTCCAACTCCTAAGAATACCAACCCTTAATGAAGATCTTTTCCTTCTTTTCTAGGTGTGTCGGAAGAAAGAAGATTAACTGGAAGATCATACTTTTATTAAATAACACTTCCACGCTAATGGTGTATGTGGTGTTTCTCCATTTTTGGCTACCTTAAACAACTCTCCCCCAACCCAACCACTCTCTTCTATGAAACTTCCTATTGAAGTCCCACACGTTGCACAGACCTCAAGCTGATTTCTTGAAAATTTTCTGTTGGAAATGTATGGTTTACATTTTACAAAGTGAGCTTTCGTTTACCGACACCTAAATTTTAGCTAAATATTTATGATTAAATTACACAAAAAATTAAAGATCAATTTGACCCTGACGAAAATGATTTTCGCATGACGTAGGTATTAATACCATTTGCATCAATCAAGGTTTTATTTTTTATTTTATTTCCTTTATTTCGGATAAATAAAAAAGTTAAAAAAATTAATTTCTTTCTTTCTTTTTTCCCAATCGCCCCTGCCCCTTTCCTCCTCCTTCCTCCTTCCTTCCTCGCAGCGCACGTGGGCGGCTCTCCCTTGTCTCCTTCTTTTCCCGTTCCCACGCAACAAGGACAACGTGCTGCGGACAAGAAGGAGCAGAGCAGGCGGAAGTAAAGACTGATGGGACGCCAGCTTGGTCGGAGGAGGCCGGTCGGCGCGCCGAGGACCGGCGGCCGGACCACCTCCGTCGACCGGCCTCCTCGGCCTATAAATAGGGCGTCCGGCGGAGGCCAAAACACGCACGAAGAGAGAGAGAGAGAGAGAGAGATCGGAGGAGCGAGCTCGGAGGACTTACATCTGGGGAGGCCTGAGAGTGAGCGAGTACGAGAGGGGCTGAGATCTGAGAGAGATCTATGAGCGAGAAAGACATCTGAGAGAGGGTGAGGTTGGAGAGAGTCGGAGAGAGAGGCCGCCGTTGACCACTGCGCCGACAAGCCGCCGCCGTACCGACTGAGCCGAACCGTGAGCCCTTCAACCTCTGTTTTTGCCTTGTTTTAGGCATGCAGGGCCGGAGCTCGCGGCCGCCCGGTTGTGCGAACTCCGGCCACTTCTCTGTTATTTTCGGCTGCTGTGGTGTCGCTGTTTGTCCGGCGAAGGTTTCGACTTTGGTTTGAGCCCCGATGGAGCCAAGATCCAACGTTTCAGCAGCGTGCTCTACCCGTTCGACGGAATGCCTGAGCTAGATCTAGTTTTTGCGTGTTCATTTGGAACGATTTCGAGTGTCCGGACACCATCTCGGCCGGTCGAGAAGCCTCGGTGACGCTCGACGCTCGCGGACGTCGGCCGTTTGGCCGTTTCGACGCGTCCCCACTGCCCCCCCTCTATCGTTTCGGCGCCGCCCATCTCGACCATCGCCGTCGACGCCGCAAGGAGCAGGGAGAGAGGCGCTTGGGTTGCATGAGGGAAAAGAAAACTAGAAAAATCGAAAAAAAAGGGGATGGGCAGCAATTTTACAGAAGTGAAAAGGGGATCTACTTGTGTTTTTGGTCGATGAAGTATAAATAGTGGGGCTACTCTCTTCTCTAGTCTGACCACGTGCAGAAAGAGAAAGAAGAGAGGAGTAAGGAAAAGACAAAAGAAGAGGAGAGAGAAAAGTTGAAAATGGGGGCAAATCGCGCGCACGTCGCTCGGGTTGGGGAAGCGCGACCCGGTAATCGGGCCAGCGCCCGGGTCTGACCGATCCGGATCGGTATATTTTCATTTTATGTCCTTTTTTAAAAAAATAAGAAAAATGCAAAAATATTTTGCAATCCAAAAAAAATCAGAAAAAGCTTGTAACTAGTCTTTGAATGCTTTTTTCTTTAAAATTTGTGAAAACACTTAACGGAAAATTCAAAAAAAAAAAAAAATCGTGTTTAAGTTTTTGGAAGTAAATATTGACTTATCCAATTGCGCCCTTATGATGTGGTTAGAAATGGAATCCTAGAATTCATGATTGGTAAAATGCTTTATTTGATTTTAAATAAGATTAGGTATCGAAAGGGTATTAGTAATTAATTAGTATAATCAAGTCTCCGATCTTATTTTTGGTTACGCAGGAGTGAAGTGTTTCTTCCAATATTTTATTTGAATTTTTAATTGCCTCACTTCAAATCAATTAGTGACAACTTATATTTGAAATTGACTTATAAGTCAAAAACTGGAATTATAAATCGTGAATTGATGAGCTTGGGAGAGTTCGAACTAAACATAATACTTAGCACCGGCCATTTGCCTCCGTCCGTGCCCGCACATAAGGGCACCAAAAAGGAGGTCGTGATAGGAACATATGAATCATGTGTCGTTAGGGACCAAACATTTTGTAAGTCCAAGTTGGTTGGTACTTGGCCAATCATTGTCCTCCTTGAGGAACAGCAATTTTGTTGCTTGTCGAACGAGGGACCTGATTCTTTATCTTCTTGGAGAAAACATCAGGAGCAGAATAAAGTGGAAGTGCCATTTTTTCATCAAAGTGAAGAGAACAGCATGAGAGAGAGAGACCAAAACATCAGTGTCGCGACCTACCCTCAGGGGAGGGAGTAGGTTTAGGGACAGTGCCTAAATGATGGACCAAGGCGCGTGATTGGCGCGGCGCTCTCCAAGCCTCATACCTCACGTGACATTTAGGTATTTTTATAGATTTTTTGCGATAAGAAGTCGCCACTAGCCTATTGGGATCGACTAGAAACCAAGTAAAGCATGGGAGTGCACCTCGCTTCCTACGCAACCAGAGAATTTAGAGTCGGGGACTTGATTACACTAATTAATCAATTAGTGCCATTTTGGTACCTAATCTTGTTCATTTTAAAAAAAATATATATTTTTGTCAGGCAGCTTGAATTGATTTTACACCTATTCACTAACATGTGAGGTGATCATGCGAGCGCGCAATCATTAAAGTAATAATCATAGCTATCAAGATTCTAATTGTAATAAAATTAAACACATGCAATTAAACTTAATTAGATCTGCAAATTAAACATACGACATAATCAATGTGCAAGCAAATAAAGATCTAATTATACTTAAAAGGCCAAACATGGCAGTTTTCAACCAAACCCTACATTTTTTAATTTTCGAAATTTTTTTAATATTTTTAATATTTTTAATTTTTATTTTATTTTTTATTTTTTTCAATTAAAAAAACTCTGCCGGGTCGGGTCGAGTCAGGTGGTTCTGCCCGGTCGGCGCGGCTACCGGACCCGAGTTTGGTCCAGTTGGGGGGGCGGGCCGGTCAGCCCGCCCGAGTGGGCCATGGTCGGGCCTCTGCCCAATTATGGGTTGGGCCCAACCCCCTCACAAAAGGGCTCCCTCCGCAAGCCCACAACCCAAACCAACTCTGGACCGCCGGCCTGCGGGGCGAGAGAGAGGCCTAACGGGCCAGACAAGTGATCTAGCCCGTTTTGGCCTCCCCCCCCACTTCCTCTGGTCCGCGACCAAAAGGGGCGACGCCGTGCAGCCCGAGCAATTCTCTACCGGGGCACGACGGCGCCGCCTCGGTTGGGGCGGAGGACGAGCATCGTCCTCCGGCCAGGTGACGGCGTCCACTCCGGCAACCTAACGACCCCGCGGGAGCTGCAGGCAGAGGGGCGGAGATGGAGGTTTCGGTTGGGAATTTCGGCGAGCAGGTGGGGGGCACTCGGGAACATGGGACTTCGAGCTCGGTCGAGGCCCGAGCGCAAGTCAACCACTGAGGACGCACACCAGGGCAGCAGCAAACACAGCGGGGGATGGGTGGTGGCCGGAGCTCGCTCGAAACGGTCGAGGGAGCTCCGGCCAGCTCGGTGCAACACACGTACACCAGGTGTTTGGCGAAATGCTTACCTGGGTTACGAGGAAGACGGCGACGGTCGGAGGCTCAACGGCGGCGGCTGGACGTTCCGGGGGGTCCTCGGCTCCTTGACTCACCTCCTCGAGTCCTCTTCTCCTGCTTTTCTCTCCGGTTTCGCTCTCCCTCCCTTTCCGTTCTCTCTCGGGTTTTTCCTTTTTCCTTCGCTTGTTGCTTTTTAACCCCCCCTGTTCTTCCTGTGCTGTCTTTTTCCCTCTGCTGCGCCGCCTGCTTCTGCCCTATGCTTCCGCCCTCCGCCCTATGTGCTTTATCTATCATCAATAAATGGGAAAGCATAGCGTAAGCAACTGTCGAGGCTGGTCTGTCTCTTTTCTCTTATTTTTGATCTGGTATGGTGTAACATCTGCGATATAGCATCACGTTGGAGATGTTGAAAGCCAGAAGCCCTTAAGCCGATGCTTTTGAACATGGGACCGGCAATCTCTGAGCTATAGAAGGTCTTCCGGTGTGCCCTAGTTCGTGCCTCGTGGAACTCCAAGAAAAACCTATTATTTCATAGAAAGTCATGAGTATATGTACAGATTAGACTAAGCACGTACCAAATTAGAAGCTTCTATTTCAATTTCACACATTTTCATCCCTTTTTCAATTGTTAGATTTAAGATAGAAAATGACAAATGTAAATTAGAATAGACAAACTCAAGCCTCTAGCACTCGAGAAAAGGCTACCAAATATTGCGTTGCTAAAATTCAACTAGCAAATTTAGATGATTATTATATGACTATTTCCCGAAATTTATCCTGCGACGAAATATTTTTCATCGAAAGTCATTTTTTGGCTTTTACTCAAATGAAAGAGGTTCTGTGACAACTCCGGAAAGCGAATCAACAACTTTACTTCGAACTAAATTATACAAATATAAACCATACTGGAATTAAATCAATGATGAAGCTTCGAAAGTACAACTATTATAAACGAAATTTAGTCCATCCAGTCTAGATATGGCTTTCTATATATAGGCCCTAAATAGCACCGACACGCGACACGGACACGCGACACGACACGACACGTCGACACATTATTTCTAAAAAATAGAGAATTCCGACACGTTGCGACACGTTGTATATTAAATGAATATTTGTATTTTTAATTAATTTGATTCAAATTCATAAATAAATAATTAATTAATAAAAAAAGAGCCTATAATAAATTTACACTAATAATATTAATAAATCAATTCATTTGAAATTCGAAAGATATATTCATAGTTAATGCGAAACATGTTTTTAACTTTAACAAAAGTTATTGATGAAACTAATAATTAATAAGAAATTAGAATCAATTATTTAAATAAATCCATGATTTTCTACAATGACCAAAATTTATTATTATTCAAAATTCAATACTTTTATTTTTCGAAATTATTTTTTAATTTCATTTATTTAATTTTTTGATTAAAAAAAACCCAAAATCCACCCTTCTTTCCTCCGTCCATTTCCCTCCACCCCAAATTTATTTTACTTTTTTCCCTCCCCCACCACTCACAGACAGGCTGTCAACCTTCACTTCCCCTCCCCCAAAGCTCAAAAGTACTATTTTTCTTCCGTGAGGTCTCTCGAATTAGGGTTTTCTTGATTTTCACAACCCCCAATATTTATCTTTTCTTTCTTTTTTTCTTTTGCTTCTCTCGTAGTCCACCTAGAAAAGCTACGAGGACTTCGCACCAGCTCCGTACGGGGCTGCTTTAGTGCGTAGCATGTACTATGGGCCCGTTTGGTTCTGCTTTGGGGAAATGTCCTTAGGAGAATGCAAATATCCTTGAGATAAAGAGGTTTTCCGAAATGCTACTGTTTAGTAATTTGTAGTCTCAAATGGCATTGAAATGCAACTTTAGCATAAATACCATTTGGCAAATTTTACATTACAAATGGGCTTTTGCTTTTATTTTATTTTTAAAAAAAAATTGAAAATCAAATACGCGGTCGGCTAACCGCCGGCCAACTCCGGCGACCAGATCTGGCCGTCCGGCCGCCTGAGGTCGCAACCTCAATCGACGCCGTCACCGCCTGGGGGCGCGACCTCAGGCGCCTGGAGGCGCAGAGGCCAGATCTGGCCTTCCGGCGCCCAGATCTGGCCTCTGCACCGCCAGATCTGGCGGCCTGAGGTCGCGCGGACCCAGGCGACGCGACCTCAGCGACGCCGTCGCCGCTGGAGGCGCGACCTCAAGCGCCGAGGCCGATCGCGGCTCGAGGTCGCGCGGACCCAGCGGCGTCGCCCTGGTTCGCGCGCGCCCGGCGACGCCACTGGGTCGCGGGTTGCGCCACCCCAAGCGGTGGTCACCGGGGAAGCGCGACCCTCAGGCGGCGGTGGTGGCTGCCAGAGAAGCCCGATGGGTGGGGAAGAAGAAGACGCGGGGAAGAAGAAGATGACACCAGGAAGAAGAAGACGCCGTGAAGAAGAAAGACGAAGGTGGAAGATAAATGAACAGTGATTTTTGCATATCCCAAATGCCGAATGCTCAATGCCGCCCCTCCCCAGCTTTCAGCATTCAGCTTTCGGAATGCTCATATTTGGGCAAAGGGGCTTTCAAAAAATTTTCCAAACACCCAAAATTTCCCCCAAGGGGCTTTGGGGGCCCAAAGCCCCTTGGGAATGCCCAACCAAACACCCCCTATCTCTTCTCAGGTGGTGTTTAGCTTTTATGGGGGTGTCCTTGGCGGGGGCGTTTCGAAGATTCGTGTAGCTCCATAGCTTGTCCTGTGGGATTTCGTTGGGCTGATCGTCGGGTTTCTTTCGTTAAAAATGCGATTATTACAGGGAGCGAGGGCGTTTGAGCTGGTAAAGTTACCCTAATTCGAGAAACCCTAGTTACCCTCCTTTTCCTCCTCCTTCTACCGCTCGCTAGACGACCCCTTTGGCCCTTCCTCTCCTCTTCCTCTCGATCTTTCTCCTCCTCCTCCTTGCCACACGACCCCCTTCCTCTCCTCTTCCTCTTGATCCTTCTCCTCCTCCTCCTCCTCGTCAATCCATCGCAACAATGGCGGCCCTCGCTGCTCTCTCTGGCCGTCTCTCGCCATCGCGGTGGTCCGTTCGTGGCTTCGTCTCGCCGGTGGAAGCTTGCTTTCTCTCTCTTCTTTCTCTCTGTTCGGCTCTTTCTCTAGCCGTCTCTTGCCGTCGCTCGCAGCCTCTGCTCCCTCACCCTCCCTCGCCTCCACCCTCCATCAGTCTTCCAGACACGCGTCGACACGCGTGTCGAGAAAAGTTGACCGCGTGTCCGACCGTGTCGACATATCCGACACACTCCGACACGTGTCGGACACGACACGGAAGCATTCATAGTATAGGCCTGATGTTTTCAACATGGAAGCCTAGGCGTTGCATTGCTTGATCCACTAACAACCGGCCTGACGTTCCACGCCAGTGGTGCATCTGGTGTTTCTCCATTTTCTCTTATTTTTGGTCTGGTATGGTATAGCACCATATAGAAATGACGTTGGAGATGTTGGAAGCAAGACAGAAGCCCTAAAGTAGATGCCTTTGAACATGTGAACAGCAATTCACCTATAGATGGTCTTCTGGCGTGCCCTAGTTCGTGCTTCGTGGATCTTCAAGAAAAACCTTTTATTTCATGGAAAATTAGTGTATGTACACGTTAGACTAGCGACGTAGTAAATTACAGGCTCTATTTTAATTTCACAAATTTTCATCCCCTTTTTCAATTGTTAGATTTAAGATAGTAAATGACAATTGCAAATTAGAATAGACAAACTCGAGCCTCTAGCACTTGAAAAAAGGGTAACAAGTATTGCATTACTAAAATTCAACTGGCACAAATTTAGATGATTATTATGTTCCAAATTTTCCGTAAGTCATTTTTCGGCTTTTAATTAGACGAGACAAGCTTTGTGGCGACTTTGGAAGGGGAATCAACAAATGCACTTCAAATCGAATTATACAAATACAAACCGTGCTGAAATTTAATTGACGACAAAGCTCAGGGAAAACAACTATTATAAACAAACCAAACGTAAAAAAACTCTGTTGGAATTTAATCGATGATAAAGATTGAAAACGCAAAGATAAAGATACACATCGGAATTTAATTGAAAACATGAATCTAGGTACTATAGCTAAGAAAGATGTAAAATTTAATCGATAATGCGAATCTGGAAAATAGAAGTATAGTCCAAGAAAGTAAAGATGATTGAAAGTTAGTAAATTTGTTTAATTTGTGAGAAGAGGGGGCCTCCGAAGAGTACGATGTGGCTATTAAAAGCTTACAATCAACGATTATCTACAGAGGTTACAAAGGAAAGTTAAAAAATAAAATAAAAAAGTTACAAAGAGAGGTTACAAACGATTACTAAACGGTTACATCGTCGGCTATATTGACTCCACTACCTTAATGGTTTCTTAGACTCCACTATATTGGCGGTTGCTTCATTCCATTACGTTATTTTTTCCTAATGCTTTTGTGTATGTACATTGATATTCCTTCACCAAAGGGAGGAATGACTTTGTGCAAACAGATTTAGGTCAAAATCTCTCTCTCTAGACATGTGTCACAGGCCGATCGTTTGAAGTCGAGACCGTGCGGCAACTCAAGCTCACGTGGATCTCTTGGGATTGTTGGATTGCTTGGATTGATCGCTCGCTCGCTCACCCTAATCATAGAGAGAGAGAGAGAGAGAGAGAGAGAGAGAGAGAGAGAAAGTTTATAGAGAGAGAAGCTTTGAAGAGAGAATAAAACTTTTGATTACTGAATGATTGGATGGATACAAAAATGAGGGGAATGGTACATCTTCTTATACTTGAGGCTCTTATATTACAACCATTGATCGTACTTCAATCCGGTGGATGGGATCGTATCTCCTAACCTATTAACTATTGACATTTATTTCGAGAGAGTTCTAAATCTTGGCACAATTACCGTATCATCCGCCCTTAGAACGTTCCGGAAGCTCTTGCGGGAAACCCTGGCGATCTCAGGAGGTTTTCCTAGAAAATACACAGTCCCTTAGTCACAAGAACCTCGCAACCGTGATATTCTCCTCCACTCATTGGAGCGACACCCTCGTCACTCTCAGCTCGGAGAGCGGTCTTCTTGGCACAAGCTCGAGCTCTCTTGTTCCGATTTCGCTTGGTCTTGAGCCTCTCGAATGGTGGAAAATACGGCTCCAACTTCGACTCGGGCATGGCACACGATAAGCACTCAGCCTCAGGGAAGAGCACTTAGATCGGCATGTCGCGAGTTGAAGTAGGAGGATCCAACCCTACTTTCGGCTTCTACAAGGATGGCGGCTTTGGTTGTGCCTTGGCCATGCACTTCTCGGCCTTCAGACTTTTGTCGAGGCATCAGATCGTGGCAATGGTCTTGGTGTTGATTGCTCCTTTCATCATGGGGATTATCACCAAGTATTGTGGATCGAGGATCATAATGGCCTTGGTCCTCTTGTAGATCATGGACCTCACACTATGGAAGAATTGCATGCCCAAAATGAGATTGTAGTCATCGAGGGGATTAACTCGTCTGTCTTACGGTGTTTATGAATTGGCACTTGCCTTGGGCTTTCACTCCGCCTCGTCATCACTATCCTTTCTGGTCTATAGCCCATATTGAATGAATGAAAGGATCCCAGCCCAGCACGGTCTGAAAAGCGTAAACAAGCCAAGCTGTTTCTTAATCACTGGACCAAGGGGACGCAACCGAACCTCCAACCCTATCTCCTAGCTATCGTCTAAGGTCCTTGGTTACTAATCTCCTCTTCTTAGCCCCTTCTACTCCTCCGTCCCTGACCTTCTCAAGCCTTACCATAACAGCACCCTCTTACCTTCACAATAAAAAACAGGGTTTAATAAAAAATACCGGGAAGTGTGAAATAAATGGATTGAAAAAAGACTCAATCAATCAAGAACAGGTTTTAAAGAAATTGCACATAAGAGAGAAAATTCTTTGTTGACACCTAAATTTTGGCGATCCATTTAGTCATTTATCGCATTAAAAAAATCAAGGATTAATTTTAATCCCTACAAAAAAATTAATTAATTACATAGCATATAATTTTAGATGCATTTATCTATTATTATTGCATTTGTATTGGGCTAGTGACGAATGGATTCAAATTGGTGGTTTTGAGCTTTAAATTGAGAGGCCGGGCTAAGCCCACGAAGCGAGCAAATTGGCCCCAAATTTTTTTTTTTTTTTTAATGATTGAAAATTATCTCGTGAAAAATAGAGATTTGAAATCTTCAGATAGGGCAAATTTGACAAAAAATGTTGTGAGCTCATCTTTGTAGGATTTGAAATTTGAGAAAAAATCCTTTTGCAATCCTAAATCGTATCAAAAATAAATATTGCGTTCGGGAAAGAAATCTTCGTGGATATTGATTTGAAAAATTAAAACCTTAGTCCTTAGCCTATAAATAGGTTGCTACACTACAGAAGAGAGGGGGGTCACACATTGAATATATGGTTGCACAAGAAGGGGGTTTTATTTTGTTTAGGGGCTTTTTCTCTTGGTTTGTCGAGGTAAAAAAAAAACTGAAGACAAAAGAAGAAAAAAATTCTTTCTTCGATTTTTAGGGTTTTTGGGGTCTTCCTTCATTCCTTTGAGAGAGAGACACGAAACGAAAAGCTTTTTAGGTGGGGGAAAAGTCAGAGAAGCTTTTTCTTCTGCTGAAAAGGTTCTGCAGAAAAGTGAAAGGGGCTTCTCGGTCGATGACTTAGGGTGCGTTTGGGAACTGCTTTTTGGGGGGCCAAAGGTCCTTGGGCAAATGCAAGTGTGTTTTGGGGTGTTTGGCAAAAAAATTTCAACGCCCCTTTGCAAAATGTCAGCCTTGTGAAGGCTGAAAGTCCAAGGCAGGTTGGGGGCTGCCTTGGGCTTTCAGCATTGTCGGAATGCTAAGCCAAGGGTTTAAAAAAAAATCTTCCCAAATTACCCTCGTTGATTTTTCGTTTTTCCGGTTTTGCCTTCACTACTATTCATTGTCTTCTTCTTCTTCTTTCGCAAGCGGTCGCCGACGAAGGGCAGGCAATCGTCGGCGACCGTCGCCCAGACGACCGTCGTTGGGGGGTGGCGCGACCGACGCCGGCGGGGGGGGGCGCACGACCGCCGCACCATTTGGGTCGCCGCGACCCGGATCCGGGCGGTAGGGTCGCGGAGGACCTTGTCGCCCCGTCGGGTCGCACGACCTCGCCACTCCGGATCCGGGTCGCGGCGACGTCGCGTGACCCCGCGTGACCCGGATCCAGGGCGGTGAGGTCCTCCTGCAACCTCGACGCCCCGGATCTAAGTCCCCAGAGTTCGAAGAGGCATTGCACGACCTCGCCGCCCTAAATCCAGGGTAGCCGGAGGTCGAGGCGACATCGCGCGACACCCGCTGGCCTCACCGGTCACGTGAGGGGGGAGTTTTTACTTTTTTTTTTTTTAGGGTTTCTTTTCTTTTGGGTCAAAGAAAACACAGAAAATTGGGCTTCGCAGAAGGGTACAGCAGAAGAAAGGGACGGAGAGGGCGACGTGAGGGGATAGGTGAGAAAAAAAAAAAAAAAAAAAAAAAAAAAGGAGAAGAAGTCTTCTTCTTCGCCGCTTCGCCCGATCTCCCCGGCACGCGAGCTCCTCGGCCCGCTTCGCTCGTTCCTCCCGCGCCGGCCGTCAATCCAACACCGCCCCCGCGCCGACACCGCACCACCGCGCCCCCCGCGCCGTCGTTCTTGCCAGCCACCGCCGTCCCGAGTCCTCTCAACCAAGTCTCTGCCGCGCTTCCGTCTATCGTCCCCCTGCGACGGCAGCCCCTGTTTCTGCTCGCCTCACCGCCACTGCAACCCGACACCAGAAGCCACCGCGTCGCTCCGCCGCTGCGCCTCCGCCTCGGCTGCAACCCACAAACGCCACCTTGCAGCCGTCCGAAGGTCCGCCTCGCCGTCGCTGCTCCCATGCCCTCTGCTTGAGCTTCAGCTCCGCCTCCGACTCTGTTCCGCCGTGTCTCCGTGTCCGCCTCGCCCTCCGCTGGTCTCTGCCGCTCCTCATCGCGAGTCGTTGCATCAAGTCCTGCTACCTTGCCGTGTTTGACTATGATCTTCGAGCAGCATACCGAGAAGCCGAACCCACCGCGAGCTGTGCCGTGTCCTCACCGAAAGACCAGCAAAGTTTCTGTTTTTTTTTTTTTTTTTTTTTTTGGCAAATTGTTGATCGTCAAGCCAAGCCCCCACAACTTGTTGCCTTCGCTGATCATCACCGCGATTCCTAGCTGTGTCCATTGAAGTCCAAGCTAAGCAGTCCCTCAGCCACCAGCGGGTTGAGTACACATCGGCTGTTGTCCGACCAACCAAGCACCACTGCCGATCCCGAGCCATCCATTTAGTTCAAATTTGGAAGCCAATCTACAAATTAGTTTTTCCGGTGATCGTCCACGCACCAAGAATCCCACCAATTATCGCAAGGCAGCCTAGCCAAGACATCCATCGGCTAGCATTGACACGTCCTTAGTCCACCAGTACCAAGGAGGACGAGTTCATGGCAGCTTGTCCACACTCACGGTCAAAGACGATTTGCAGCTTGTAGGTCCCGAGCCCCCCACATGCTCAAGTAGCGAGCTTCATCGCTTCAATTCATGAGCCCTACTGAATCCATCATTGGTCGTGCACCAAGAATCCTTGGTTGAGATGGCATCATAGGCAGCCATCCTATACCACCGACAAGCTCGACCCGAGAAGTCCACACCGACATGAGCAGTTGCTGCTGTGAGCCAATCACCCACTGCCATTCCTAGTTGCTAAACCCGGATTTGGAGAAAATTCAAATTTGGTAGTTTTTTTTCTTTTGTTATCGGAAGTATTCCGTGATGTAAGATTGAAATTCCTGATGTGAAGTAACATTAGGGATTGACAGTCTGATTTTCACGCCCGAAATCCGACTCACAATCGCTTGAAAAATCGTCAATCCGATCTCACGCTCGAGATTCGATTCGCGATTTATTTAAAATTGACCAACCCGATCTCATGTGCGAGATATGGTTCGTCAATTTTTGGATATCAATCTTATCTTGCTCTAATTTTCTGTCGTGTGGTTTGAGTTGACTTTGTTTTCGTAAAAAAAAATTCAAAAAAAAAAAACTGAGATAGATTAGGTTCGTTTTAGAATATTCTTCATCTTAGGGTTGCCTTGCATATTTAGAATATGAATTTTATTTCGAATTTCTACAATAAAAAAAAATGCATTCATTTAGGATGTTAGTTTTTTTTTTTTTTTTTTTAAGTTTGAATTGCACGTTTAATTCTGTGTCAATATTAATTTCGAATTTCATAAAAAAACAAAAATCATGCGCACGTCATATAGAATTAGGTTCATGAAATGCACATCATTTAGTAATTGTTGCTAGGTCCATTTAATTAGAAACTGTCGGCCATTAGAATTAAGTCATTAGGTTAATTTAGATTGCACATTTAATTATTGCATTTCTTTAAAAATTATTTTACTCATGTCATATAGTTTAGGCTATACTGCTATGTCATATTACTTCATGTTAGATTAGTAACATTACATTGCATATAGATTAGATTCTCATTAAATGAGTGAAAACATAAAATAAAATAAAATAAAAAAAATTGCATGTTAATTAAAAATCATATCTAAGACTGTCGATGTGAATTCCGATCTAACACTGTAGATGCATTTGATACCATGAGGTAAGTCTTGCAATTTATTCACTGTTTTATCTAAGTGTTATATTGGTGATTTGCACACCCGCATGGTCACCTCATATATTAGGAAAGCCAATTAAAATCAATTCAAGCTGCCTGCAAAACTTTTTTTTTTTAAAAACAAAATAGAAATGTACCGAAAGGGCGTTAGAGAAATCTAGCGTAATCAAGTCCCCGAACTCACAATCTCTTGTTCATAGGAATAAAGTAAATCTCCCGTTACTTTACTTGGGTTTCTAATCGACCCACCAAAAATAGATTAGTGGCGACTCTTAATTGAAAATCAATGGCATGTTAAGAACTTGAACCTAAGTCACGAATTGGTATGGGTTTGGGAGAGCCCGAGCTAAATTTAGGCTTAGTAATCCATTAGCCAAACCCTAAGTGGTTCACCCGAAAATTTGGTCACACACTCTTCCCATTTTGATTACTGTCTTCCGAGTGAGAAAGCATTTTCATCATTTTACAAATATCGAAGAATGAACAAAAACCAATTCCATTGTAAATCAATACCTCCTCCGATCCGAACGTCCACCTCAGGAGTTGTTCCTATGCCTGTGAGTTCGCCCGAGTTGATGGCCTTGAATGATTTCTTATTTGGCTCTACACGAAGTCTCAAGGCTTTGACTACCTCGGTGGACATGAACATGTTCAAAGCGCACATGTCAACCAAGGCATATAGGGCTCGCCAACATACCTCGATCTCCACAAAAAACATGTCCGTGTTCAGGGTAGTTTCCTTCTTTTCAAACGGCAACCGAGCTTGAACAGTATTGACATACTTCATGGTTCTAAGCCAAATTTGTCGCCTCTCTTCTTTGGGCTCCTCCTCTTCTATGGCAAGGAGAGCATTGATCTTGCTTTGGACATTTTTGGGTCCAATGAGGACCTTGCAAATGAAGCAAGGACATGGCGGGGGTTGGTCGAACTTACTCGTTGTGTAGTCTGCTGGGATCGACCCTTTTGGAAGGACGGCTTGGATGCTCCTTCTCCCCATAACTTGGCTCGGATGTCTTGGTCGTGTGAGCCTCGAGGAGTGTTTCCTCCTTTGTCCTCGGAGGATCAATCCAACCTCCAATCCCTTGCTCAGTTCTTCAATTCGGACAAGGAATTCGACCACGCTTAGCGCTTTCATGAGACTCTTCACGTCCTGACGTTTGAGCTCAAGTTGCACTCACGGCTTGAGTCCATCCATGAACGCTCCAAGAGCCTACTCCTCTCCAAGATTGTGGATTTGGAGTTTGAGCTCGGTGAATTTCTTCACGTACTCTCGAATCGTGCTTCTTTGTTCAAGGCGATGGAGCTTGCTACGGGCTTCTCTTGCTGAGCAAACTCGGGGAAGAAGTAGTCCCCGAACTCCTTCACGAAGTCATCTCATGTGTTCATGAGATTGGCACCGCGCTTTGTCTCGTCGCACCTATTACGCCACCAAAGCATTGCGGTATCAGTGAGGAACATTGAAGCGATTCTTACCTTGATCGCTTCGTCTTGGATGTTGACGGCACCAAAGTACTGCTTCATGCTCCATGCGATGGCAGATCGGTTGCCATTGAATTCTTTGGTCTTTGGTACCTCTAGCTTGGGCACCGCTTGCATGGGCACCATCCCATTCGTGATGCTCATCTTGCATAGGGCGAGGTCGATCTTAAGCTCTTGGATCTCCGCCTTCATGGCTTCAACCTCGTCCTTATGGGGATTTTCTTCCTCGATCACTTGGACTCTATCCCTCAGGAAATCGATCAACGCTTCGAGGGCTTCATCCTTGTCGTACAACTAGGCTGTAGCTTGGTTGATGACATTCGTGAAGTCTTCACGGAGTGAGACCTCAACTTCCATGATGCGGTCTCTCACCTTGTCAAGTCCTTCCATGAACTCAACCATGACACTCCTTACCTTCATGAGCTTCTCATCAAGTGCAGCTACGGCGTCCATCGAGGTTTCTCTTCTCTTGGTTTGGCCGCGGGTCTCCTTGACTTGGATGGCCTCTCCATCCATAATAGCTTCTTGACTCAACATTCTCTCTAACAGCTAGTGCTCCTCGACCTCTCAAAATGGATCTCCCTTCTCGCTCTGATACCACTTGTTAGGGGCTGATCATTTGGAATCAAGACCGTGCGGCGACTCAGGCTCATGTGGATCACTTGGGATTGCTAGGGTGCATAAGCCAAGCCTTGCTCGGATTGATTGCTCGCTCACTCGGACTGTAGAGAGAGAAAGTTTCTAGAGAGAGAAGCTCTGAAGCGAGAATGGAACTTTTGATAACTGAATGGTTGGAAGGATATAAATGAGGGGAATGTCACCCCTTCTTATACTTGAGGCCCTCAGATTACAACCATTGATCGTACTTCGATCTGATGGACGGAATCGCATCTCCTAACCAATTACCAACATTTATGCCGAGAGAGTTCTAGATCTCGGTGCAATTACCGTATCGTCCCCCCTCGGAACATTCCAGAAGCTTTTGCAGGAAACCCTAACGATCTTGAGATGTCTTCCTCGAAAATGCACGGTCCCTTAGTCACAGGAACCTCGTGACCGTGACACATGGCTCAAGAGAAATAGGCTCAATTATCAATGAGTGCATACAGTTCCTCGACTGGTTGTTCGGAGCACCATGCGCATCTCTATCCTGGTACATGAAATGTGTTGTCCGGGCAAGATTGTAAGCCATCCGCACAAAAGATTGATCGAAGGTGGAGCCATTGACTTGATATTTGTTCATCTTTTTCCAAGATGTGTCAATCAATTTCATAACATAATCGCGAGCCTCTGATTCGGAGACCCCCATCTATTGCATGTAACACATGATTGAATTCGTTGTTTCTCCCCTCTCTAGCTCAGCCTGTTAGGACCATAGTTTTGCCAGTTGTTTAGAAGAAGCTATCTAAAAGATTATTGAGTATATGGATGTTATGACTAGAGAGAAAAGAAGTACTTGCATAAGGTTGACTGTGAAAAAGGGAAAATCGAACTAGAGAGAGATGAAAAAAAATGCATACCGATGAGGTACGGAGATCATTGGTAAGACGCAAAATCATGGATGGCAAGCGCAAGATATCATGGTAATGTTCTAGCGATTCTAGTTGCTCCCGTCTTATGCTTGGGCTTGATAAAAAGTAGGCATGAGTCAATATGACATGCCCTGATGATGATATCCACCCATTGTTCAAGTACTCTTCAACTCCTGGGTTAGTCTTGTTGTAGCTCCATTTATCTTCTTGTAGGATTTGCACAAATCATACCCCTGGGAAACAATAGATTTACCAAATTTACGTATTAGGTAGGAAATGTCGAGTACTGAAAAGTCTTTTCGCTTACCGATTTGCTAGATACGGGATGACAATTTTCCCAGTCTCGTTGAGAGTGTCGTAAACGATTTCGTTCACGCTGTTGAAGAGAACTAAGAAGCACAACTTCATATAGCCTGGAAGATCGTCCACAGCATTGATGTCCCATCTGAAACCACACAAATGCATGAACGTTATTGTCTCCAAGTAAATCGATGAGCGATGAACCTGCGGACAACATCAGTGAATAGCTCCAGTTCGTCCAATGTGCCATAAACATCGTACACATCATCAATGATGGTTATCAGCGAGGCCACTTTGGTCAGCCGCTTCCGACAATTAGCGAGCGTAGGTTCGTCTGCCACTCCAGCCGCCCAAAAGAAGCACTCCATTAGTCTATCCCTCACGAAGTTCAAATTTCTCGCTAGGCTAACATCATTCCACCATCTGCGATAACACAGTATAATTTTAGACCATGCATTGCAATTTTTCGAATACATGGGAAGCTTTCCAAAGTCTAATTTCCTTATAAGCCCATGAATTCCATCGTCCATTATAGAATTTATCCTCATGAGTTTGCAGACTAACCTTGACATTTCCTGAAGATCTCTTTGGAGGATTGATTGTGACGTGTTGAAGTTCATCGCGGCAAATTCGAGGATTTGATGATTGGTGTATCCGCGTCTGCTGTAAGCTTCAATGGACCGTGGAGCTTCTAGCAATGGCATTCTACGGTGCAGAGGCAGTTCTAATTCATGTTTCACTTGGTCTTGAAGATCTTTGTTGACGTTGCGATTAAGGTTTCTGAGATGCTCGATGGCGAATGATCTAGCCCCGTGCAAGATATCTTCTTCTTCAAAGGCCAAATGGGAAGCTTCGTGTAGACTCAGCATACCTTGGTCATCACCACCAAGGGTCTTCATAAAACTGCCACTTTCGTCCATGAAAATCTTAAAAATATCTGTTTATTCGAAGCCAAGATTAGTCCATCTGATTAGAGAAAGATACTATGCAGTTTTTTATTTATAAAGCCCTTGGCTTATGAGAGGATATGGCGAGGTCCTATGCTGAGAGCTATTATAGATGTCCCTACAACAAGTGTTTAGCATGTCATAGTGGTTACAGAATACTTGTCTGTTTCATAAAATCATTTCGAACCTTCATACACAAAAGCTACGCTAGTATAACAAAAATTGCAAAAGCATCTTGATCCCACTTTTGAGAATTATCTTCTAATTGCTTTTGTTTCATCAGATTTACGATGAAGTACCTTGAGAAACTTCAAAGCCGTGCTATCTAAGAATCCGAAAGCTTAGAGCTGTGCCATGCACAGACTTCTGCCGGCACTTATTGACCGCATTCTTAGAGAGACATCCGCGAAGAGCTCTCGAAATGTCTTCCTCAAAATGCTGTTCGAGTCCTAAGCGTTGAATGTCATCAACCAGAGCAAATATGGTCATGGGTTCAGCTTTCTCGTCATTGAGAGCACCTCTCACTTCTTCTTCCAACATTTGTGCCTTTTCTCTCTGTAGTTCAACCTACGTTAGAAGAAAGTAAAATCCACAGCTTAGTGTTTGAACCCTAGAAAAAAAAAAGCAAAGAAAGATACTTCAAAGGAAGAGGTGGAAATCTTCTATCTAGTGGTCCCATTTATGTCACATGCGTGGGATTATGACTATGATTTTTTAAGATGAAATAGTGTTGTGTAAAAGACGTCAAGATACACGAGGATAGAGGATTTCATCTTTTCATGGCATGCTGTAGATTTTGATAGGTTTATATTGTTAACTAATCACAAATGACAATGGTTCATGACTCTCTATTCTCGTTTGGACAAGACTGCCTACATACTTGTTGGAAGAAACCCTCTTCCAATCAGTATTCGTGTTGGTGGATCCAAATACCGCGAATGGCATAATTTATGTATGACACTCACTTAAATATCATAATTTTTTTTCAATTGTCTAAGTGTCATAATTTATATACGACACTCATTTGAGTATCATAACTTTTTTTTCAATCACTTAAATACCATATAACTTTTCAGTCGATTACTTAAATGTCATAACTTTTTTTTAAAACATTCCATGTTAGATTTCCAAGATTTGGATAAGCATTTATAAAAGGGTTTGGCACTTAAGTGATAGATTAAAAGTTACAATACTCAAGTAAACATTTTTCAGAAGTTATCGTACTCAAGTGATCGAAAAAAAAAAATTATGACACTTAGTGAATGCTGTAACGAAAGTTATGATAGTTGTGGTGTTCCTTACCTTTAGTTATATCCATATTTTGATGATGGCCTTCCAATTCATCCATCAAAAACATGATTAGAGGAAACTAGGTATGGAGGAAAATATAACCTATCAATAAAAGTGATAAATCTTGATTATGAGACCACATGAATTAATAATTATGACGATGGGGAGATCATTAAATCAAATGTCATACTCATCAAGTTAGTATAGTGACGCCTAACATAAAGTTACAGCACAACCGAGTTTGATCGACAGTTTGTCCTAGGGTAATTCTCCTCTTTAATTCCAAAATTTCATCTATGTTTTATTGAGAACGTGAGAATAATTGAACTTCCAATTAGACTAAATTCCCACCGATGCATTGAGCTGCCTTGTCCACGTACCTGCAGCAATGATCCACCCACAAGTGGCCAATGTAGGAACCAAGGTTACTTTGAGCGAAAGACATTATAATTCGAATACAGAATGTCTCGTATTCGAACCAAGTATTTAACCACTCATCTGAGCATTATATTTAAGTTCAAACCAAATTACGAAAATCGACTTCTTTTCTTTTGACAGTAGCATAAATGTCTTGTATGGAGAACATATAGCTAGAGTGTGGTTTTTTACCGCACGACGAGATTGACGGCTTTCATCAGCCTCAAGCGACTGAAGGTAATTGTGAGTCCAGACGGTTGGCTGATAATTGGCCGATCTCCGTCCTCCTTGAGTATCAGAGACCTGCGTGCTCGCTGAACAATGGACTCGACCATTAGCCGTTGGAGAGGGAAGCTTCGGAAGATAAGGCGCGGACAAAAGACGAAGTGCCATTACTCACACGAACTGGACTAAGGCCAATCCTACAAAAGGTGAAAACTCAGCGATCAGTGCATGCCCTCAGTTAGCGTGAACGGTCCCGTATTTATACAAAATATCTGATTTCCTAGGACACAACGATGGAATACGCTACTAGATTTTCGACTTCAAGCGATCGTCGCTGTTGTCGTGGCGGACCATATGCTCCTGTCCTCTCATTTTTCTATGTTTGCTCGATCACACGTTGCTGCTGGATCGTCTCTCATCGAATCTTCTGTCCATGATGCTCAATCACACGCCGCTGGGCTCGTCTCTCGTCCATTCGTTAGTGTCCTCGTGTTTTTAGCCGGAACACCTGGTCGGAAACGAATGGCGCGCGAGAAGTCGTGTCGTTCTCAGGATCGAAGATTTTATTTGGAGACGTTGTCTCTATATACCATCATAATTCTCCCGCAAGCTATTGCGAGGGAATCTGCACGGAACCTACAATTATGGATGGTCCCTTGTTCTCCCACAAAAGCGAGGCCCCACCTTCTGGGAAAGGGATTGATGCTCGAATGTTCCGGAAATCTTGTAGTGTCATGTAGACAGTCCCTTGGCCTGGGCTTGCAGGCCTCATTACAGAATTGGATCCTTCGAAATTTCAGGGATCGTGATGGTCTTGGGCCCATCCATTTTGATAGTTCGATTACCCAATCTTGTCCCCGTTATTTCTATGGATCTCTTAATATGCACCGCAAACAGTGTCTACATCTTTTTCAAGATAGTCAAGAATCCGACCCAAATAAGATCCTCACAGGACACCTAGAGGGCTCCCACTTTTGGTACTAGATAAGGTCCCAATCGAGTATTTTCGGGTTCAAACTCGACACATGGAGGCAGGACTTCGTTCGCGTGCAAGTTGAGGAAGAAAGAAATTAAAGAACCCTCACATTCCGGATCTCAACCCCGACCAACTAGACTAGGCTTAGATGCCGTAATTGATATCGATTGATTGAGCACGCGATATCAAGTTAATATGCTACATTATGTACCTCTCGCTTCCTCGACGTAGGCCACATTCTTAAAGACTTTTGTACACCATAATATCGATCATTTGGAAAATTTCATTGATTCACCGGTCACTTGATTGCGAAAACCAAGCGTGTCACTCTTACAAGTTTTGCCGCCGTCTATGCTCATATCATGTAGACAGACTCTAGTCACACCCCTCCATGATTCGTGTACTATCAGGGTTTCAAACTATGGCACACCTTAACGTCTCTTAGACCTACACATAATTGCCTGAGCTTGTGAGTTGTAACACCAACAATAGATTTTTCTTCATTCTCAACATGTGATCACATTTTGCAACTCAACCTGATATGAACTAAATTGGGATGTTATCACCGTTCGGTGGACATCGGTATTCAGCAACCTTGAGTTGTCTATGGTGACAACCACTCACCCATCGATGTACTTTAACATGTTTGATAGCTTGCCTTGATCTCTAGTCATATGACTTGAGCACATCGAATCAACTGCCCAATCATTATTAGAATATTTTAATTTATTACTTACAGTGAAAAGGGTCATCACATCTTTTGACTAAATGATAGAGGAGAATGCAAGCTCTTTTTATTCTTCACTGCAAGGGACACATGGAAATCCCAGTCCTCTTCACCATCATTTTCCTTAGACGTTGCAATGTTTCCTTCTACTCTTTTGAATTGAAAATCCCTAGCAAAGTGACCTTTTTCCCACAAATATAATAGTGATTGTCTCATGTTTGGCTGTTTTTACCTTCATTCTCATTATCTTTGTATTGATCCCAACGAGCTCCCCTAGCTGAGCACTTGTCCCTTCTGGTCACCTTTGCCAATCTTAGTGGGAGTTTTTTCTCAATTTACCATCTTTAGTGCTAGCACCATTTCTCATCTAACTCTTAAACCCTCTTTTATTACTAAAGAGGACAGTCTTATCATCATTTACTAAGACCTTAGACATCTCTTAGTCTAAAGCCTCTTGGTTGGCCAAAATATCCTCCAAATCGGTCAAAGTTGGATCTTTAGCCCATCCACAAGGGGCAGTACAACAGTGTTTTACTCTAGTCATAACTTGTGAATGGTGATTCTTTTTATCCTAGTCTCAATGATGGCACTTTGAGAATCTAACTTTGAATTTCTTCACAAATAGATTTGACTTTGGAAAAATATCATATCTTGTTGCAAGATCAATAGTAACTTGTTTTTCAATTATTCTAACTTGGTATCGTTTGTCCTCACGAACAATGCCACCAAAGCATCTTATGCCGCCTTCAGGGGCTTTGCACTCTTGATATGCTGTAATAATTCATCTTCTACTATGACTGCAAGACGTAGAGAGTCTTACCATTATTGATCTTCCACCTCCTCCACTCTTCATCATTAGTGGATGGTTTGGTATTGTCATTGATAACGATATTCCACAAATCTTGATCTAATAGGTAAAATTGCACGCAATTACTCGAATTATTGTAATTGAAGTTGTTGAGCTTCTTTATTGCCATTCGCCAAACTCGAGATATTCGCTGACTTCGTTAAAATGCCCAACAATATACCAAGTGAACTTCGTCCCAGTTTAACCAATCACAGTCCCTGGCTATACACTACCAAAACTCCAGTGTACTTCGATTTCTAACCACCTACTCACGTGCAATGGTCCCTTGACCATTGTCTTCTCATACCTCAATTCTTGATTGCTAGTTCACAATCCCCAATCGCTTGCTCTAATTTGGTCCCTAGTCATTGGCTCCGATACCACTAGTTAAGAATCAAATGGATGCTCGATTGGAATAAATGCTCTTTTATTATTGCTATTATAAGAACAAACACTTAACCCCACTCACACTTGGAGACTTACTCAACAATACTTTCAGGACAATTACCAAAAAATATTTAAACCTATTACACTCGTGCCAATTCATTCATAAACCCTTCAATTGTGCCAATTTAATTCTAAATATCTTCACATTTGTCAAATGAGTATATCCAATCAATTTTAGCTAAGATCCACTAGTATGATCGTCGACAGTCTTATGTAGCATAACCGACGCTAACGATGACATTTTTTTTATAATATTTGGATTAATACCACGAAAAACTTCAAACTATTCACATGTGACAATTTTTTCCCAAATTAAGTTTTTGGTCATCAAAAACCTCAATTTGATATACATGTGACAAACTTATCTCAAACTTATCTTTTAGTCATTAAAAAATCCAGATAGGTACACTTGTGACATTTTTACCCTCCATTAGCTTCCATCAAATTTTACCATGAAATTGTTGAGTTAGATGACACATAACAATAACTCAATTGACATAATAAATTCACATCGAAATTATTATTAGTTTTGAGTAAATTTGTCACAAGTATACCAATTTTTTATGTTTCATAATATTAATCCATAATATTTTTTCTTTTTTTATTATTTTATTTTCTTTAGTTTACTTTTCTTTTTTAGACTAAGGGCTAACCAGGGTCGTTGACTGACCCTTGTTGTGTTGACAACCACCAACCCTTAGTATAAAAAAAAAAAGTAAGAAAAAGACAAAAAATATATATATCAAAAGTTCAAAATATTATTAAAAATGTCAACGTCAACGCCGACCGTATTACGTAAGACAGCTGATATCTACATTCGTGATTTCTAGCCAAAATTAATCAGATTGACTCAATTAGAAAAATGCGAAAAGATTTATGACTAAATTAACACAAATACAATAAGTTTATGACTTTTTACCCACAAAAGTGGTTGCTTCACTTTTTTTTTTTTTTTTTTGCTTTGCTAGTATAATAATATTTGGCTTATTGTAAGAATAATAGCTTGTTGTGAGTCATAAATTCTTGAAGAAGTAGGCCCCATAATAATTTATAATTATTTGTTATTTGGTTTTTGATTATCCAAAACAAACTGTTATTCTCATAATAGATTAAAAATTATCACTCAATCATTTCTCTCTTTATTTTAACACTTTATTCACTACGTTGCTTTTCTCTACACAAGCTAAAAAGAGGGCTGCATATTTATAGAGAGATTCCCACTGACATAATGGACTCATCTATAATTACAAACTTTAACTACTCCCATGCTGATTTTCAACCACGCAACTCAACTATCACTAAAAGATTTCAACACCACAAACAATAGCTACCTACTATTGATATTTAGGCTCCATTTGTTTCGTGAAATTAAATGATTTGAAAACTATTTTTTTAAAATTGATCGTCCACAATTACCCTTCAAGGAAGTGACCGCATTTCTTGGTCACCGAGGATTGGTCTTCAAGGTGGACACTAGCTGCACCACGCTCGATGGAAAGCTTGCACAGCTTGACATTCGTTGTCGTGCCACCAAATCCAATGTCGCCATCAGCCATGATGGACTCGAGATAGTCAACTTATGGGGTCCTGGCCTTCTCCTCCCGGCTCATGCTTATCCACGCCTCTCTCTCCCTCCCTCCCTCCCTCCCTCTCTCTCTCTCTCTCTCTCTCTCTCTCTCTGCGCTTACGATCAGGTATTGTTGAGCAAAAGAAAGGTGTTTGACCTGGTTCGGGATGGTGAGTCCTAGGGATAGTCAGCGAGGTCCGGCTCCGGTTTGTTGGTGGACGTGTGGGTCAACGAGCACTGTCAACCATATGCGTAGATCGGGTCCAAGTGCGTGGCCACTTGCACGGGGTCGGGGCGCACCAAAAATCCCGGAAGCTGTGCCATCGGCTTGGTAGGTCTTCAGGGTCCTCCAGAGCTTTTCCGCCATCTCATTCGAGCCATAGCATTGTCTCAGGTTGCCCTGTAGCACCACGCCGTCTTTAGCTGTGAAGGGTCGCTAGGTTAGCTTAGAACCTCTCGGAGCTCCCCAATCCTTGCACCGCGGCAACTTCAGCTTTGAACCTCCCTTCTTCCTCCATCTCTATTCAAAGATTTCCACCATATTATCGTACACTTTTAGAAATCTTGAGTGATATCATGTGTCAAGCAATTCTCATTGCGTCTCAATATATAACTTGAAAAGTTTCATCATCACTAGAGAATACTGACTATATAGAGTTCTAGAGTGGCAAAATGTACTTTGCTTATGTGTGTAGTTGGAGATTGGTATCACCAAACATCTATAATCAAGTAAATTAGTGCAATTCGATAAGTAGTCCTCTTCTTTTGTCAAAGTGGATTATTGTTACTAGGTCGTGATCTTTGTTCATGTGTTTGTTTTTATGCAATACGAAATTAGCATCAAATGTATGCACACGGGGAAGGAATCAAATGGACAAGGTAGCACCTCTAGAACAATGAGTCCTTTTGATGGTAACTTAATGATCAAGATAAACAAATATAAAATAATTTGCAGGTGCTGAATTATGTGGCAACAATAATCTAATGTAGAATAACAAGACATTTAAATCACTATTACCATACTAGTTTGAAGTCCCAAGTGTGACATGGTGAAGTTGGGAGAAGTGCCAAAAAAGTCCTAAACCTTTTGCCTTTGTGCTGATTTAGTCCTAAACCTTTTTTTGGTGACGATTTAGTCCTAAACATTTTTACGTTGTGCCAATTCAGTCCTTTCCGGCCAATTTTGGCCGGATTTTACTAACTGGACGTCGGCCGGCTGACGTGGCTTGATTGGCGCGACATGGACAACTTTTAATAAAAATTTTTAATTTTTAAATATTTTTATATTTTTAAATATTTTTATATTTTTTATATATTTTTATATTTTTTATATATTTTATACTTTTTCTTTTTCTTTTTCTTTTTCTTTTTCTTTTTTTCTTTTTCTTTTTTTCTTCCTCCAGCCGGTCGCCGGAGCTCGGCGACCGGCCGAGGCGAGGGCCGGCGAGGCTCGCCCTCGTCGGATCCGGCGAGGGTCGAGCATCGCCCATGGTTGGCGAGGGCGAGGAGGCGACCACCGCAATCGCGTCGTCCCCTGCTCGCGAGCTTGTCCGCGCGTCTTCGCCTCTCGCGCTCGTCACCTGCGCCCTGCTCGCCGTCCATCGGAGCTAATCCAGCCGCCTGCCATCGCCGTCGAGCTGGCCTCGCGTTGAGCTGGCGGGGCTCACCCTCGCCGGCCATGGGTGAGGCTCGACCCTCGCCGGCCCTCGCCTCTGGCCAGTCGCCAAGCTCCGGCGACCAGCTGGAGGAAGAAAATAAGAAAACAGAAAATAAAAATATTAAAAAATATTTAAAATATTAAAATATTATTAAAAGTTGTCCACGTCAGCACCGATCAAGCCACGTCAGCCGGTCGGCATCTAGTCAGCAAAATCTGGGCAAAATTGGCCGGAAATGACTAAATTGGCACAACGTAAAAAGGTTTAGAACTAAATCAGCACCAAAAAAAGGTTTAGGACTAAATCGGCACAAAAACAAAAGGTTTAGGACTTTTTTGGCACGTCTCCCTGGTGAAGTTGATTAAGTGAAATTTTTCTCATTCACAGATAGATAACTATTGTCAATAATTATGACCAATGCTCAACACCTGAAAAGTTCTCTTAGGAAAAAAAGGATCGATCTTCTTGTCATTAGAATCTTCTCTCCAGAAATATAATAAAAATCTTTCGGTCCATATCACAATCGATGCCAACATTTGTTCAACACGGTGTCATTTGGTATAAAATACACTTCAATTGCTGTTTATTACAAAAATGTTCAACTATGATTAGAGGGATTGAATTAACCGAAACTAAAGCACTTTGTACATTAAGTGCCTTTGGATCATTTGATACAGTAGGATCCACCTACTTTATTTTGTAGTTTCGGTACGTCCATTTTCCTTCACCAACGGGAGGAAATTGATGTTGTCCAAACTAATTTAGCCAATTCATGCCGCGGGAGAAATAGGTTTGATTATCAAGGAGTGCACACGGTTCCACGACAGATCGTCCGGAGCTCCGATCGCATCTCCATCCTGGTACACGCAATGTGCCATCCGGGCAAGGTTATAAGTCATCCGCACAAAAGATTGATTGAAGGTCGAACGATCGACCATGTATTTGTTCATCTTCTTCCATGCCGTGTCGATTTCTTCTTTAACGCACTCGCGAGCCTCTGACTCGGAGATGCCCTTTTCTTGCATGTAACACCGTATTGAATTCGTGGTCTCTCCCCTCTCTAGCTCAGCCTGTTAGGATCATAGCAAGCTATTTAAAAGACTATGAACATGTGGATATTAATTTCACTTGTTTCGCTACGAAAAAGAAGTGCTTGTATAAGGTAAACTGCGACACAAGAAAAATTGGACTAGAGAAAGCCGAAAGGATGCATACCGATGAGGAGGCGATGTCATTGGTAAGCCGGAAAATCAAGGATGGCAGCCGCAAGAGATCATGGTAATGTTCTAGCGATTCAAGCTCCTCCTTTTTCATGCTTGGGCTTGCTAAGAAGTAGGCATGAATCAACATGACCTGCCCTGACGATGATACCCACCCATTGTTCAAGTACTCTTCAACTCCTGGGATGATCCTGCTGTTACTCCATTTTGCTTCTTGCAAGAAGGCTTTGCACAAGTCATACCACTGTGAAACAGTAGAAACACCAAATTTCGTTCTTTAGGTAGGAAATTCCTAGAATTCGGGTGCATTCACGGTCGATTAGTATCAGGTCGAGTACCAAAGAGGGCTTTTTACGCGTACCGCTTTGGCTAGATACGGGATGACGTTTTCCCCTTTCTCCTTGAGAGTTTCGTAAGCCATCTCGTTCACGCTGTTGTAGAGAGCTAAGTAGCACAGCTTCATATAGACAGGAAGATCTTCCACAGCATTGAGGTCCCATCTGAAACCACACAAATGACAAGGTGAAGAACTTCCGACTTCTGAAACGCATGAACATTAGTATCTCCAGGTGATATCGAAGAGAGATGGACCTGCGAACGGCGTCTGTGAATAGCTCCAGCTCTTCCAATGTGCCGAAAACATCATACACATCATCGAGGACAAGGATCAGCGCGAACGCTTTTGTCACCGCTTTCCGACAAATACTGAGCGAAGGCTCGTGGGCAATTCCTACTGCCCAAAAGAAGCACTCTATGAGTCTATCCCTCGCAAAGCTCAACCTTTTTGCGAGGCCAGTATTATTCCACCATCTGCAATAACCCAGAGAGTAAAATTTCAGATTATGCGTTGCAATTTTTTCGAATGCGTATCAAGCTTTCGCGAGTCTAATATCCTTATTGTCCATCAATTCCATCATTAATTATAGGATTTATCCTTATGAGTTTGTAGACTAACCCTAACATTTCCTGAAGATCTCTCTGGAGAGTTGATTGCGAAATGTTGAAGTCCGTCGTGGCAAGTTCGAGAATTTGAGGATTCGTGTATCCACGTCTGCTGTAGGCTTCAATGGACCGTCGAGCTTCTAGCAATGGCATTCTACGGTGCAGAGGCAGTTCCAATTCATGTTTCACTTGGTCTTGAAGATCTTTGTCGACGTCGCTATTAAGGTTTTCGAGATGCTTGATGGCGAATGATCTAGCCTTGTGCAAGATGTCTTCTTCTTCGAAGGCCAAATGGGACGCCTCGTATAGACTCAGCACGCCTTGGACATCCCCACTAAGGGTCTTCACAAAACTGCCACTTTCGTCCAAGAAGATCTTAAAAACATCTGATTATTCGTAGCCGAGATTAGTCCATCTGATTAGAGAAAGATACTATGCAGTTGTTCATTAATAAATTCTCTCTTCCCTAACATATATGTTCATGAGAGGATAGGGTGAGGTCCTATGCTGAGAGCTGTTATAGATACTACAGAATTATTGTCTGTTTCGTATAATCATTTCAAACCCACATACGCGAAAGTTAGCATAACAAAAACTGCAAAAGCATCTTGATCCACGTTTGAGAATTATCTTCTAATTGGGTTTTGTTCTCATCAGATTTACGATGAAATACCTTGAGAAACTTCAAAGCCGTGCTGTCTAAGAATCCGAAAGCCGAGAGCGGTGCCGTGCAGAGACTTCTGTAGGCTCATAAAGACCGCACCCTTAGAGACACATCTGCGAAGAGCGTTCGAAATGTCTTTCTCGAAATGATCTCCCAGCCCTAAGCGTTGAATATCATCAACCATAGCAAATATGGTAAAGGTTTCAGCTTTTTCGTCATTGAGAGCACCTCTCACTACTTCTTCCAATATTTGTACCTTTTCTTTCTGTTGCTCAACCTACGTTAGAAGAAAGTAAAAATCCACAGCTTAGTTTTTGAACCCTAGTAAAAAGCAAAGAAGGAAACATAATTCTTCAAACACATATGTTGGCTCTCCTAAAAAAGTTTTGATACTTCAAAGAAAGAGGAGTGAATCTTCTATCTTAAGATCACTTTTTAAAATGAAATAGTGTCACATGTGTGCAACAAAAGTAAAGAGATTGGAGGATACAGGAATTCCATCTTTTTCATGGCCTGCTCTAGATTTTGTTTGGGTTATGTTGCTAACTAATCGCAATCGGTAGAGAGGCTCATGTTTTTCTCCACTCTTGTTTGGAAAAAAAATTCTCCATCCTTGTTTGGAGGAAAACTCCTCTAACCAGTGTTCTGATTAGCGGAGACAAACATGGACATCACTCACAACCTGCAATTCATCCATCGTAAAAATAGGGATGGAAGAAAATATAACCTATTAATAAAAGTGATAAATCTTAGTGATGAGGCCACATGACTTGCCAACTATGATGATATGGAGATCATTAAATAAAATTTCATAGTCATAAACTTATTAGATCAGTGCCTAACATAAAAGTATGATACAAACGAGTTTGATCTACAGTTCATCCTAGGATAATTGTCCACTCCAATTCTGACATTTCATTCATGCTTCATCGAGAACATGTGGATAATCAAAATTTCAATGAGACTAATTCTCCCCCCGATGCACTGAACTACCCTGTCCACGTGCACTTGATAACGCTCCTCGCCACTAGTGGCCAATATACGATCCAATTTTTTTTTTCTTTTGAGTGAAAGGCGTTTTGATTTGAGCACAAAATCTATCGTATTCGAACGAAACGTCCAATCATCCAACTAATCATTATAATTAAATGGGATCCAAATCGCAGAAATCTTCTTTACTTTGTTTATAAACTTTAGCATAGATATCTCGAAGAGAGAACAAACGGCTAGGTAGCGTGTGGTTTTTCACCTCGCGGCGAGAGTACCGGCCTTCATCGGCCACAATGGACTGAAGGTAATTGTAAGTCCAGACTGATGGCTGATAATTGGCCGATCGTCGACCTTCTTGAGGATCAGAGACCTGCGTGCTCGCGGAACAAAGGACTCGACCGTTGGCCCTCCGAGAGGACAGCACCGGGAGATGAGGTGTGAACAGAAGACGAAGCGCCATTAACTGCTCGAATCGAGCCGAACCGAAAATATGTAGAGCGAGATCTCAGCGGTCAGTGCAGGCCCTTGCTAACGTTAACACTCCCATATTTATACTACCATTTTCCGATTTTCTACGACAGAAGTGTTGAAATATGCTGATAAATTTTTCTGATGGCCTCAGGTACTTCCAACTTGCCTTTTCGATTTCGAGCGAAGTCGCCGTCGTCGTCGTCGTCGTCGCAGCGGATCACATCCTCCCATCCTATCTTCTTCCTCTCTCATCGTTACGCTCGATCACACGTTGCTGGGGCTCGCTTGGATCACACGTTGCCGGGCTCGTCCCTCGTCCACCCATTGGGCGTCGTCGTGTTTTTACTGCAACACCTGGTCGAAAATCTTCGTCCACGTGACGCTGCGTGGTTCGTGGGATCGAAGATTTTATTTGGGAGGGCGTTTGTCCGTATGCCATCACCGTCCTCCTCCTAACCTGTAGCGAGGGAATCTCACGCGGGACGTGCACTTTAGCGATGATCGTTGTTCTTCCAGAGATCGCGCGGCCCCCACCTTCTGGGAAAGGGACTGGCGCTGGAATGTTCAAGAACCGAATCGAATCGAAGACTGGGTTCTAAAAAGCTAGGATCTTGCGGCGTCGTATGGACGGTCCCTTGGCCTGGGCTTGCAGGCCTCGTTACAGGATTCGATCCCTTTGAATTCTTTTGGGTTTTTATGTTCTTGGGCCCATTTGTTTTTGCTGGATCGATAAAGCAATCGGATTTTCTTATTACTTTGTGGAAATCTCTTGAGCCCTATTTGGTAATGTTTTCAAGGACAACTGATTTTATTCTTTTATTCTCCGATATTCTTTTATTCTCCGACATAAAATAAAAAATAGAAATTCGTTTGGTAAATTTTTTATTCTCCAAAATAAAAATCTGCTTTTTATAAAGAGGTAGTTTTTTATTTTCGAAAATAATTTTATAATCAAATCTAATTTTTTTCTTTTTTTCTTCTTTTCTCCTTCTTCCTTCTAGCCGATCGCCGATCACCAAATACTACCGATCGTCGCTGCCGCAGTCATTGCCAGATGGGTGAAATCTAGCAAGCTCATCAAAGACTCGCTTGGTCATAGTGAACCTTGGCAAAGCAAGGCACCGGCTACCGCCATGGCTAACCATAAGCCACAAAAAGGAAGAAGAAAAAGAAGAGAAAAGGAAAAAGGGAAAAGAAAAGAAAACTAAGAAAAATGTAATAAAAGCATTAAAATATTTAAAAACAAAAATTTAAAGAATCTTACTAAACACAATAGAAATTTTAAACAATTAGTAAACGTTTTTTCAAAAATTGCTCTTAAGAATAGAATAAAAAAATTATTTTTAAATAAAAATTATTTTCAAGGATAAAATGATTACGAAACACGTTCTCAATTTAGGTTGCAAATGCAACCTGGTACAAGATGAAGTCCAAACTGAGAATTTTCAGTTTTGACTCGATAGAAAAAGCTATACGCTATGTATGGAAGACTTTTGTAAACCATTTCAGAAACGTGAGCTCCAGGGAGAGACGGGTTGGCCTTCGCTTCACTGCTAAGCAAACCGGACTGACCGTAACGTTCGTTGAGTTCGTAAAGAGTCCATTTTTACGTGTGACGATCGCAGTTTATCGAGGGCCATTGACAAGGTAGGCTCTTGATTTGACTCGCCAGCATTCAATCTCCCTCCCCTTTCGGTAATCCAAACCACCCATCTTGTTATTCGTCGTCGAAACGATCTGTTTGGACAATTACCTTGATTCGTGGGTAGCTTGAAAGTGATTGGAATCCTCGGTTCGAGGGACAGAAACTGCACTCTTGGTGGGATCGGGTGTTTGTGTCGACATGACATTGCGCGCCATCTGGTTGATGAAATTCCCAGAGGACTTGCTGCAAATGTTCCCCGTGCTTTGACTCGATCACCACTCGTTTGCATAATCACATTGGCCCCACTCTCGCTTGTGTTCTTTCAGCGATGAGAAAATTTACAGTTAAAAAGTTGTCTGGGGCTACTGGTTACTTGACATGACTGGATTATGGATCTTGGTTTGAATAGCGGTTGCCACTCGGTTCCCCCTTATTTTTGTGTTTGTCGGATATGATACTGTCTAATGAATCGTTACATTTCACATTCAGGATTTCTCTTATATAGAGCTCAAGTGATTTATGAATGCCTGTGTGTAAGAAATGGTGCTGGAAATATCTCTAGGGTTCAATTTTGTGCGTGGCTTCTTTATCAAGCACTTCGCTTAAAGCTTTTGTGCAAATTAGCATCTAAAAAAATTCTAGCTTGGGGTAATTACAAAAGTGGTAGATGTTTCTTTGCCTGTTTTTTTCTCCTTACAATGAGCATCAGGAAAACTATAAAGATACTATAAAGATCAAACCAAAGCTTGTCGACGGGATCAGATCCATGTGGGATATGTTGTGTCTTAAAATCTAAGACAACATTAGGTCAGGAATATTTCGTTGTTTCCTTTCACTGGTTTGACTTTGGGGACATGTATTTTTTTAATATCTGCAACTAAAAGGAACAGGTGCAAAGGTTCCAATGATGTTATGACTGAATCCATGTGTTTGATTTTTATGCTACTGGAAGTATATTCTAATTCGGAATTCAGACTCTTGCACTTGAATTATTGAATTCTAATGATGCGTCTGAAAATTTCTGTCTAAATATTGACAGATGGGGGAGCTTGTTGGCAATAAACATGCCGAGTATATATTATCGGTTGAAAGGGTATCAGTATACAATCCCCTTCTTGTGTTTTCTACCAATATATGAAAATGACCATGTACATTGGGATCTGCTATCCAGTATTTCAGTTTTTCACTGATTTAGTTTTTTGGTGACCTTGTGGTCAGAGGAAAGATGATTTCCATGCTGTGCTTATGGATCATTTGAGAATGAATGGAGCTTATTGGGGACTGACCGCACTGGATCTTCTTGGAAAACTTGACACCGTGAATTCAGAGGACATTGTTTCATGGATCATGAAATGCCAACACGAGTCTGGTTTGTACGAATCTGTAGATCTCTTGGCTTCTTTCTTGTGCTTACCCACGTTAAAGATGCACCTAACAGAAACTAACATATAAATAGTTCGTCTTTTAGAATAGTCCTATACTTGAGCTACTTATCTGTTTAAACTTTCCTTATTTGGGGCTAGGATAATGTGACTCAAATCTATTAATGACAGTGTCTCATGAGTGATTCATGTTGGTGTTGCTGTATTCTCTATAGAACTCTAGTTCAAAGAGCAAGTCTGAGCATCTGTCAGGGCTCTTTCTGCAGGTGGCTTTGGTGGAAACATTGGACATGATCCTCACGTGCTGTATACACTCAGTGCTGTGCAAGTTTTGGCCCTTTTTGACAAGTTAGATGTTCTTGATATCGATAAGGTGACTGGATGTATCCTTCATTCCTTTGGAATAGAGCATTTTATATATTCAATTCTTGTCATGGATGAAGAGTTCGTGTTTTTTTGTTTGTCAGTTTTGGATGTCATCTAGTAATATACTTAAAGAGGACGAACATGTGAATCATTATTCTCTGTGTTTCATTTGGAGTGGTCAGCAAATTTGTCTACTTTTGGATGTTATAGAGCTTTTGTTAACGTTATTGCTTTGCCTGTATATTGCCAGCCAAACGTAAATATGGAGGCTCTCTCTGTGATTGATTTTCTTACTGTTGGATAATTGTTGGCGTGAAAGCTTTTATATTGCTGTTCCTATACTTAAACTTAGATGTCACATCACTGCAAAAAGAAGATGGATCCTTTTCAGGGGATACATGGGGAGAAGTTGATACTCGGTATTGTCCTTGTCACTGACCTCTGGAATGTTCGTGCTTCTTAAGAATGTCGCTCAAATATTCAAAAGTCTCGTCACAATTTTTTTCTCTTCAAAGATTCTCGTACATTGCCATATGCTGTCTTTCAATACTGAAGTGCTTGGGTTCGATGGATGTGGAGAAGGCTGTGAAGTACATTGTGAGTTGCAAAAATATGGATGGCGGATTTGGTTGCACTCCTGGTGGAGAGTCCCACGCAGGGCAAAGTATGTCATAACCTTATGCTGGAACTTTTTTATTGATTTTACTTTCTGATAGGTGCTTTGGAAGTCAAATATATGTGTATGCATAAGGTAGCCTCTTTCTGTGGGTGCAAAAAGTATAGCTCTATCACCACAAAATGAAATTCTGTTCTAAGTGGTCGAGAGAATGTTTGAAGTGCTTTTAGTTTGCTCAATTTTGAATCTTTTAAGCGCTTGAAACTTTCGAATTGCCCAATGATAATTCTATCTGCTCCTTCATTAAATTTGGAAGCCCAGCAGTACCTCTAGCTTGTGTGACAAAATTATTTAGAAGTATTTCTGGATGAACATTTGGTTCGGTGCATCTCCTGCTTCAATTGATATCCATGATATACTATGTCAGATTCAAACAATTAATCTCACTTTCCAGCCAACCATTTTATGGTTTGTTTAGAGAGAGATGTGAAAACCTGGGCTTTGGTCAATGATGACATGCACAGAGCAGTAGTTACGAATAGCTGGAATTTATTTTTGTGAGACTTTTTGAAACTGGACAAGCTGGCTTGGACTTAATTCCTTACTAAGTTCAGTGGCTTTTCCTTTGAACTGGTGGCAACCTGTGATAGTCTGCAACAGAAAGTGTTTATTGTCACCATTGAGGATGGAGCAGAGCAACATAACACTGATAGATGGCAATTTGAAAATCAAGGGTCAGAGAATGGTGTATATAGAGTTTAAGGAAAATTAGTTGCCTGATTAATTGTTTAAGATAGAGATGGCAACTGGAAAATCAATTCGAGTTTTATTGTCCTTTTTCATGTCAAGCCAATGGGCAGTTTTGGTTATTTTCAACAGTTAGGGTCAATTTCAAATTATCTTTCGCTGTGGCTTTTGCTTCTTAATAATAGTTATGACTTTTCTCACATTTAGTTTTTGAAGTTGTAATTGTACAATTGGTATATCTGCAACCTTTACTCGACATACGATGAAAATGGTGATGAGTCGTATTTCGACATGTCACCCTATAGCATGTAAACATGTCATTTTTTTCATGTATTCTCAATTTAAAACCTATAAGCAAGAAGTGGAAACTAGAGAGAGCAGCTTCAGATTTTTTTTCTGCTACTTGCTCTTATGCATTGGATTTTGATTGGCTCTTGATGCGAAAGACCAGTAGATGGAGAAGCCAGTAGGCTGAAAAAGAAATTAGTGGTAAAACCCCTTAGTGATTCCCTTTTTATCTTATTTTTACTTTTATGTTCATGGATTTAAGCATATGAATCGAAGAGAGATTCACATAGCCATTCCTGCAGTATTTTGTTGTGTGGGTGCTCTGGCTATCACGGGTTCACTCCATCACATTGACAAGGACCTTCTCGGCTGGTGGTTATGTGAGCGTCAAGTCAAATCCGGAGGGTTGAATGGCCGCCCGGAGAAACTTCCTGATGTAGGCACCACAATTCATGTTTAAGCTAATTTCACTTGAATATTATTGTCAAAGTCTGTACTCATCTTGTTGCATTATCACAGGTCTGCTACTCCTGGTGGGTCCTGTCTAGCTTGATAATGATTGACAGAGCTCACTGGATTGACAAAGAAAAGCTCATCAAATTCATCTTGGACTGTCAGGTTATTTAATTGACTGTCCTTCTAGGATGCATGTAGATCTAGAAATCTTTCAGGATATAGAGTTCCTGTCTTATGTTTTGATTTCCAGAGAACTCTGTTGATCTGGTGGCTTTGTGATTTCAGGACACTGAAAATGGTGGAATATCTGATAGGCCAGATGATGCCGTAGACGTGTACCATACATATTTTGGAGTGGCTGGTAATTAATAGTTAGGTCTTGCCATGTACCTTTGCAATCTCTCAGTTGAAATTGGCTAATCCTATCAACTGAATAAGTGCATTCAGTGTTTTCTTGATATCCTACCATAAATCACGCGACATATTGAAAATGGTTGTCTAGTCAACTATTATGTGGATGCAACATAAACTGCAATAAAACTCAATGCCAATATTAGCTGATATAGGCTATCCGAATGGATTCTTTGTTCTCCTTGTTTTTTCAGTTGTTTTGTCTCTCTTGCTTTTCTTTTCCTTCTTTCCCTTCTTCGCTTTTCTCTTCTTTTGTTGGGTGGGGTTGTTTTCATGCCTCTTGATACACTTTCTTCCACTAGAGTTATCTCTGGGCATATTGCTAATCTTTTCTGTTTGGCGTGTGTTATTCAGGTCTTTCGCTTCTTGAGTATCCAGGAGTTAAAGCCTTAGATCCAGCGTATGCCTTGCCGGTCAATGTAGTCAATAGGATTTTCTTTGGCAGATGTTCAACCTGACAGTCTGGAGCGCGAACAAAAAATATCACTTTGTCGCGATATTTCTAGTCCATTAGCTTCTGCATTGTGGGATGTCGGGAGAAGAGCAGATCTGCAGGTGGGAGACAGCGGTAGAAAGTAGAGAAAAGATAGAAATTTTGCTGTAAAATGGCAAGACTTTGGATTAATTATGATGGCTCCAAGATTGTTCTCACAAAAGCGAACATGATTCTTAACATTATACCGCATTTTTCACGGATTTTCTCTGGTTTTGGAGGTTGGACATGTGCCTTATTGTGGAAAATTGATGTCTTCAGTAGTAGACCAATATCTATCATTTTGCTTCCACGTCTATTAGAGCTGTGTAGAAGATTGAAGAGCTTTTGATTTTGGATGCTCGTGCCTATTGATGGTCCTTCACAGAGCCGTCAGTTCTCGCATCTTTTTCCTCACAACGTATGGAAGTAAACTCGGCGCGTGACCACCATAATACAAGACTGTTGTAGGTAGGTGATGGTGCTCACGTTAACTTAAGGATGATCAGTAAACTCGTGCGCGATTCCTGTGCTCTGAAAAGCTGAAGCTTTTGCGTGGAAGGACATGGAAAGACGGACGCTGCGAAAGCTAGTTAGGGAATCGTTTCATGGACTGATCACTATGAGGAAGGATTGGCATGTGAAGCAATGACTTTCGTCACGATGTCATTCCTAGAATCCTAGTAAAGAAGATAGTGCTGGAAGTTGGCTAATGGAAATGGATCGAAATGACGATGGATGCAACGTGACCAATTAAAGCAAAATGTCTAAAAATCATTTTCTAGTGCATGCAACCGTAAGGGCATTGATTTATCAGTGGACAAAGTGATGAGGGAGCATCTTTTAGAAATCTTGGCAATAGTAGGAGCGGGATTGGATGCCAAACGAAGGGAAGATCGAACGATGGATGAAACGGCGGGGACATTCAATTTATTTTCTATTTCCTCCACTCACCCAAAAAAAAAAAAAAAAAAACCTTTGAAAACATTCTGAAAGATCTAACTATGTGTGTAATTAATTGATTGTTTATATTTATATTCCTTCGACAAGTTTCTGAGAAAAATACTCGTGTAATAATGAAATAAAATTTATGTTCTCGGAATAGAAATATGATAAAATCTCCCTCTCAAATGGTCGACGAGCAGCCAGCTAATAACGAGGGCAAGTGATGATCATTGAGAATAGTTTCTATTTCTCATTTTTATTTCAAAATTAGAAAATTAAAAAAAAATTGCTTTTCAGTTATGTTCTAAATCTATTTCTCGACTAAAAATTTATTCTAGAAATAAAAAAAATGAAATTGTCTTACCATATAGATTTATGTTCCAAACTCATTTCTCGACTAAAATTTTGTTTCAGAAATAAAAAAATAAAATTATCTTACCATATGAATTTATGTTTCCGACAACAAAAATATAGAAAAACAATGAAACGAAAAGATTATCATGCGCGTCATTAATATCTTATGGACATAGAATTCAATGGTGCAAAAGGCTAAAGCTCGATACCTTCCTCGGAACAGTTTTCTTTCTATGAAACGGCGGCGATCGGAGCGAGAATGGAAAATGCTTGGGAAAAAATAGAGATTGCTGTGCAGAAAGGGTCGAGCAGAAGCAGCCAACGTTCACCGATCTGGATGCAATTGGAGACCGGACGATGCAGAAAACACATCGGCATCGTCATCGGATACAACGCAGCGTCTCCTTTAATTACTTGGTGCGAGCTTCGTTTGTCTATTCAAGGGAGGCGACCCCTTGTCTCTTCTCCACAGCCGACCCCTCTTTTAAAGAATAAAAAGAGCACCATTTTCAACGTGCCCGGCAGAAAATTTGTACGAGGATTTTATTTTTGAACAAGGAGATCCAAACGACAATCATGAAGCAATAAACCGAGAGAATTTAATAATTTTTTAACATCGCGACTTGTCTTGTCAAGTGCAGTGATTATTGGTAAGATTGACTATGTTCTTAATTAAATATAAAAATAATATCTCGAAAAATCTTAAATCAATATGTCTATGTCAAATCTATTCCAAATTAATTTCTTTAATTGAAAATCACAAACTGAAATACATGCGATAAATTTAATCTTAATTAATTTAGGTTAAATTAGAGTAATAGCATGAAAAACCACAAATTAATATATCCCTAACAAAGAGAAAGTAAAATCCTAAACCGATATATTCATTAATCATGTCACGTGATCATATAACTCAATATTTTAACGATAAAATTTAACGGAAATTAATGAAAAGTAAATTTTTCATAAATGTATCGGTTTTAAATTTTCTTGCGTTAACTCTATTAATATAAATGACCATTATAATGCAATAAATCGGAAGAATTTCATAATTTTTAATATACCGACGGTCCTCTTGTCAGGTGCAATCGCTATTGAGAAAATCGAATGCGTTCCTAATTGAGTGTTTCGAGTGCACTCGTGAGCGCGATTATCGAGGTGATAAAGATGAGAAAATTGGGCTTAGGAGGATTCTCCATTGAAGGAGAGTGCTTCATAATGGATGAGAGAGGAAAATAAAATAAGAGAGTGGGGGGCAGGGCAGGGCAGGCATCGTTCGTCAATCCCGTAGGGGATCACGTGCGACGACCTAACCTCGGCACGAAGGTCAACTTGTTGTGTTCTTCAACTTTGTCCTTTTTTTAATGCATTATTTAATCGATATTTTCCATCGAACCCGAGCACGACCGTCGCCTCCCGTCCCGATTTCGACTCACGTGCGAACCCCTACGAGGAAAAGAATAATAAATTTTTCGACAAAATGAAAGCCAATTTCTTTCTCCACCTTCTCTAGGATGCTCCTAGAAAGATTTAATTAACGTGACGAGGAATAGATTACAACCATTCAAATGGGTGAGCCTAGAAATGTCATGCCTAGTATGAAATTTTTGTCATGATTAAGTTTTCCAATGTGAGCATTAATGTGTTATCCAAGGATGATTAATTCCAATCCAATCCAATAGAACTAGTCTAACGCAAAGTAAAAGAGAAAATGAGCTTGAAGAATTCCTTTATATTCACTCTTATTAGATATGTATTCTTTACATGTATTTATATTACAAAGTGTAACTAATAAAATGAAAAAACAAAGATATGAAATCATTTTAAATTGCTAATTAATATCAATCTAAACCTCAGATTGATTCAAGTATCTTCAATCAAATCAATTGCCAAAATTATATCACCGACACAATCACTTTTTTTTCCCACTACTTGGAATCGGACTAAAATAGTGTTTTTAAACATTTTACTAATTTTTGAAGAAATAATAATAAGTAGTCAATGCAATCCGAGTGGAACCAAATTATTCGCCGAATACCGATTCCACTTTTAGAAATTGGGAGTCGAACCGACACTCTTAGAAACTGGATCAACCGCTTGTTTGGTCCGGTCCAAGCAATTCCCCATCCGGATAGTCCGCTTTGCACGGCCCTTGTATTATCTAGGTCTATCTATTTACCTTCTAACCAAGCGAAACACCCTTGTTAATTAACTTATTTTACTATTGCTTAGAATATGTATCAATTAGTCTCTTTAGGTCTTCATTATAGTTGATAGGGGAAAATGAAGATGTTCCATATATAAAAAGGAGGGGAAGTTTATCCATCAAATGGGTCATGGCTTGTCGAAGTTGACGTGTCATTTTGCCGGAAGGGAAGAATTTCATAGAGCAGAGAAAAGGCCTCTTGCTTGTAACAAAGTGCGTACTCCATCACCAATGCCTATACAGTTGGGCCATGTGGTGTGATTTTCTCTCTCCGGAAGTTTTCTAATTAGGGAATTGAACTTCTATTTAAGGCCGAGCACCTCATATGTTCCAAGTTAAATAAAAATTGGTATTTATCCACTTTGAAAATGACCTGGCGATAAGGACATATTCCTATATTCTCAATCTAGAAACCAATGTTTCTAGGTTCGAATCTGCCCTACGAAACTCATCTTTTGATGGGATTATGGAGCTCGGTGATTGTGTTAGTATTCCTTCGCTTAGCTGGCTAATTAGCTAACGATGATTTATTTTGTTTCGGATAGGAAAAGTGATATACAGCAATTGTGGATTCTATATGAAACTCGAGCTAAAATACACCCAAAAAAAGGGATGAACGAAACTCAAAATGACAAAAGAGGGATGATCTTTCCCCATTTTTGACCTTTGCACAAGGGCTTATACGAAACTACGTCGTTTTTGTCCGGAGAAATATCGTCTTTTCGTATTCGTCGGGCAAAACAAATTTGAAACGAAAAAAAAAAAGAATCCGATGATACTACGGAAACATAAAAAGCATCGCGCAAAATATCTCGAGCCACGTGGGAACGCGCAACTGGTCTGTCAGATATTCTCTGGAATGGGTTGGGGTGCCGTACGATCACACGACCTTATTGTTTAAGGTATTTTGTTTTCCCAATTTTAAGTCAATATATAAATGCCAATTGCCCGAAAACGCGCAAAGCACCGTACGTCACGGTACCTTCCTTTTTTTGTCATCACGATCAGGACGGGGTCTCCCGTAAGTCGCAGCCCCACCTTAACTCGCATGGACGCAATTGCAGCCCACTCCCATGCCCGACCCTTGTTCCAAAAGTTTAATTTATTCCATTTCTTTTTTTCCTTTTTAATACATATTACCAAAAAATCTCAAATTATATGCAATACAATCACGTAAATATCTCTAACTTTTTTTATTGCAAAAAATCATAAACTTGTTCATTATAATGCAAATATCCTAAACTTTTTTTTTCATGTCGCATGTAACTTTTATTTCAAGGGTTTATGCCACAAAAAAAAAATCATAGATTAGTACACATGTGATTAAATCCACCTAAAATTAATTTTTTAACAATGAAAAATCACGTAGCGGATTTATCTAAAATTAATTTTTGACCACGAAAAGCCTCAAATTGATACATATGTAATCACAAAAAATCACAAAACTAGTACACTCGTGATAAACGAATAATAAAAACCCAAATTGATACATTTATCAACTGTCACGTGCTATTCAACTCAGTAATTCGATAGTAAAATTTAATGGATATATTAAAAGATAAAATTGTTACAAGTGTACCAGTTTAAGATTTTTAGTGTATAAAAAAATTAGTTTATGATAAATTTCTTGCAGGTGTATTGGTTTAGAGTTTTCGATGATCAGGTAAATTTATCATATATGTATTAGTTTTGAGTTTTTCGTGAAATTAACCCTTATTTTAATTGATATAAATTCGATTTTTCTATTATTATTTGTATTACAATGGGCAAGTTTAGAGTTTTCAATGACCAAAAAAAAAAAAAATTGGGGTTATTTGTGTCATAATAAATATAATTTATGATTTTTTTTTTGGTATTAATCTTCTTTTATAAATAATTGCCTTTGAGTTCTCTTTTTTCTTTTCTTGACAATTTTATCCATCCTTGATCTAAGAATCGACCATCCAATACCTTATCAAATTCCCTACGGATGAGGCTGTTCATTGGGGGGAAAAAACAAGAAATATGGCTGGCCTGTGTTGGATTGAAGCGCATTGAGTACTCTAAATTGGACCCCCATACGCCCATCCCTCTTTCCCCTAATTCCCTCACTAAAAAGGCAAGCCGCCCGTACCCATTCAAATTTCCATCATGTCAACACGCCTATCTTTCGATCCCAAAGAAGAATAAGAAGAAGAAGAAGAAAGCACGTCCATCTACAAAATCCTCAGACACCATCATCCCTACGTGCAGCTCCATGTTATATTAGATATATAGAGAGTAAAACCCACCCACTAAACGTGATTAACATTCTCGGATTACCACCTAATCATTACGAAGCTTACAACTAAGCATGGCCAAGTTACTCTATTCAAACTTTTACTCCATTATATACACATCGGATTCGACTAATCGGAAAAAAAAAAAAGTTTACATTTACCACGTTGAAGGTGTGATTCGCCCACCCCGAGGCCCGAAAAGATGGAAATAATTGCCCCGGCGTGGCGTGGATAAAATCGCGAAATGAATTATCTCCTTCTTTTTTATAAATTTGACAGCGCATGAATCCACTTTGGGTCAGTATCCAGCTGGCACTGCCGTCAGCAAAAGTAAAAAGAACAGAAAACCTGGAAGGAAAAGAAGGAAGAGGAGCAGGGAGATTAAAATTATTTAAAAAAAAAACACGTGGACCCCACTGCTCGCCCCCCCAAAAGGAAGACCCTGCCCCATTTTTAACTTCGTGACAACTGGACACAACCACTCCCACCAGCTGTAGCCCTCCACGTGGCGCGCGTCCACTGGCCCTCATCTGTCCCGGCGGTCGCCTTTCGGACAGCGACGTGTCGTGGCGCGGTGTGCCCCCTCCCACAGGGACCAGCTCTCGCCAGCTCACTGGCCGCAGCAACGGCTCCATTTTTCAATTTTCAATTTTCAATTTCGATCTCGAGGTCGACCCGCATTTCATTTTTCGCATATCCCCCCTTTTCCCTCTCGGGTTCCATCTATAGAAATCCGGAAGGGGACGTGGCTGCCCTCGTGGCGAGCAACCCGCGTGACGTGGCAAGGCGGGCTGTGCGGGAGCAGGAAGCGAAGCCAGTGAGAAGCGGCTATAAAAGGGGGGCCTGGTCTCGCTCACTCACTCAAGTGAGTGGTGAGAAACAGAGCGACTTCAGAGCTCGTGAAGAAAAAAAGCTCTCGCGCTCGCTCTTCTTCTTCTTCTTCTTCGATGGCTGTCCCGGTCTTTTCCAAAGTGTCTGTGTCGTTCGGTCTGTTCGTGGGTCTTGCGTTGCTGGTGGGTCTGGTCGCGGGTGAGAGGTTTGAGGAGCTCTACCAGCCGGGCTGGGCTATGGACCATTTTGTCTACGAAGGAGAGGTTCTCAAGCTCAAGCTTGACAACTACTCTGGTAAAAACATTGAGCAGAAATCCTCTGTTTTCTTCGACAATACGGGACTCTTTTCGGTTCTTTGAACCCAAGAAAAGAGAGGCTGAAACCCAAAACAGAGCGCGTTTCTTGCTTTTGAGATAACATACCCATTAACGGTCCCGGCATCGGTTGATGACGGTTTCTTGTTATCCGTCGCCACTTCACTGTTGGATCGGGGCGTGTGTTTTCGCATGTGATACACGTTAAACTTCTAAAAGAGGCTTGATAAAGATCAGTTCTTTGGTGAATGGAAAAAGAGTCGATGAAAGTGGGGTGGGTTCTAACTCCTCTGGTGTGTTTTTTTAGGCGCTGGGTTCGGGTCGAAGAGCAAGTACATGTTCGGCAAAGTTACCATCCAGATCAAGCTCGTCGAGGGCGACTCGGCTGGGACCGTCACTGCTTACTACGTGAGTAAATTGACTGATAATGCCTTCGTTTTTTTTTCATTCTAATGAGTGGATTCATTGAATCAATGCTATGATAATGATGGGGGGATGGGGAAAAAAGGATTTATTTCATGTCTCCGGGTCCCCCGGTACATGACGAAGGGTCGCCATCAGTCCCATTGAATTCATTTTGACATGTTTCCAGCTGCAGACGATTTAATCTTGGATTCTACTGAAAAATCAATGCGCATGTAGCCGTACCGCCACCCCACCATTCATCGTAGCTTGGCTACGAAACCTAGCCCGCACCTATTTATAAATCCCGTGAACCCCTTTAATGCACAGGCTGAGAAATATTTGACTTAAATCATAACCTCGATGATGACGACATGAAACATTGTGTTCGCGAGTTATTTAATGTCGTCGTGATGTGCAGATGTCGTCGGATGGACCGAACCACAACGAGTTCGACTTCGAGTTCCTGGGCAACACGACAGGGGAGCCGTACCTGGTGCAGACCAACGTGTACGTGAACGGGGTGGGCAACCGGGAGCAGAGGCTCGGCCTCTGGTTCGACCCCACCACTGACTTCCACTCCTACTCCGTCCTCTGGAACCAGCGCCAAGTCGTGTATGTCCCTAGATAAATTTGCATTATTGATAAAACAACACAGTAAACGTTAATTACAGCACGTGTCACATGTTTTCCATAGTGAAATATTGATGATACTACAGCATGCACTTAGTTAGAAACCCTTCTGCAATATTGATGATAAATCTTGGTTCGAAGGGTCGGTCTCGTGACTGACCTTATTTGGTGCGACTTCATATTCCAAAGCTGCATCCGAAAAACAAAAGCGGGTACCCTGAGAAAAGGGAGGGAATCTTGGGGAGGGAGGGACTCTATTATGTGGACTACACATGCAGAGGGACCTCCATTTGTCTATTCTCTCCTGCTTTTTGCTTTGTCACGTATATCATTCTACTGCAAATCACATTCCTTTTTCCGTACATAACACGGGTTCTTTGTCCTTATTCCTCGTTATACTAAACAAGATTTTCAGGGTTAATATGGTAGCTACTACTGTAGTTTAAGCTCTGAATCAAACGTGACGTCTTGGTTTCTTGATCCTTGTCGTGTTAGGTTTCTTGTGGACGAGACTCCGATCCGCGTGCACACTAACTTGGAGCACCGGGGCATCCCGTACCCGAAGGACCAGCCCATGGGCGTCTACAGCTCGATATGGAACGCCGACGACTGGGCCACCCAGGGCGGCCGCGTCAAGACCGACTGGACCCACGCCCCCTTCGTCGCGTCCTACCGTAACTTCGAGATCGACGCGTGCGAGTGCCCGGCGACCATGGCGGCGGCAGACAACGCCAAGCGGTGCAGCAGCGCCGGCAGGGAGAGGCGGTACTGGTGGGACGAGCCCACGGTGTCCGAGCTGAGCCTCCACCAGAACCACCAGCTCAAGTGGGTCCGGGCCAACCATATGGTCTACGACTACTGCACGGACACGGCTCGGTTCCCGGTCATGCCAGCCGAGTGCGAGCACCACCGTCATTGAGCGAAAGGTCCCACGTGAAATGTGATCGACCGGGTCGATGGTATGGAGGTTGTTGGATTCTAGAGGGGGATGGGTTGGGTTTTTGTGAAGAAGTCATAAGAAAAACCGGACATGTTCTCCATGTTCTTTGATATCTTTCTTTCTTTGAAATTTTTTGGTGGTTGGGTCTTTGTTGCAGCATGTAATATAATTTCGATTCGAATCAAAATCCCCGGTCACATAATCTCTGATCTTCTCGTCATTGGCCAAAATGGGTAATTGCAAAAAGCGTGCCAAAATACGTTGGTTTCTTCCCTGTGGTCTAAAGGGGATGACGACACTGGGGATGATGTTTCAGTGCACTGAATAACGTGCTGCATCGTCGTCCCAGTCGTGGGACAAAGGTGAGAGAGACCCTGTCAATGACCATCTCAAGTTCATTTTTTGGGTGGGGATCGATCCAGGAGCTGTCGCAGCTTGCGAGTCATGATTTGAACCGTAAAGACTCGATTTTTGTTGTGGAGCTGCATTGCATCCCCTATCGAAATCCCCTTGTGGCCCTCATGTAACATCGTGTCCGAGTGCTCACAAGCGTCATTCAGTCGATCGCTGCAGTAGATCAGCAGCAGCGGTGATTTGTGGGGGAGGTGAAATGATTAGAAAGATTCGTCACGTCTCCACTGTCGTCCACAGCTTCGAGACAGAGATGCCGGGAGTGTGACGTGCTGAGGAAGCCAAAGCGACCCCTCCTTACCATAATTTACCATGATTTTTTGAAATTTTTTGCCAGTGCTGCACAGGTGCGAAGAAGGACGTGTGCATTTAATCTCCTAAACCAGCTAACTCCCTGCAAAGAAATCGAGTGGGTATTGAATGATGATTTGACGGATCGGTACGAAAGCGCTCATTGGCTACGAGTGGCAATGATTCGCAGAGAAGATATTTAGGACTTTAGAAACTAGATCGGGTTTAGGCGAGAGGGTTTCTTGGGATTATTACGTGAATTCTTAAAATATATAAATTTCACTATCGACGTGAATTCTGTAAAATTTGCCAGTGCCATACTCTAGACATTTTAAGATCTCGGTAAGAATTTTCCATCTTCGATGCCCAAGTCGAGCTTTTTGCATCCGTTGATGTATATACTCGAATTGAACGATATGCTAATCAACGAGCTCTTTATCATGTAGGACCTAATGGGTCTCGACCTTACTGCTTTTATGAGATCGGTCGTCAAAACCAAAATCTTAGGCAAGTTTTTGCGTATGTTCAATGATGAATTATTGCTGCCACTTGAAATCTCGTTGTGCCCGTGACTTCACGAAAAAGCACAATGAGTTCCATGAGATGGGAGGGGAGTAGCTGAGGAAGTGATGGCAATCTTTATTTCCACATAAATGCATTACAAGGGCCATACGGATGCACCCGTTCGGTTTGAAAGAAAGTGGAAAACAATGCATCGACCGGGAATGAATGAACCGATCACCTCGCTCGGTCGCTGGGGGGTCCCTCTTTTTACCCAAGGAGCCAAATTTTTGGCACAAAGGGTTAGAACTGTGGACTCATGAGTGAACATGAACGCAGGAAGCATTATTGCATGTCTCCTATATCTTCTCTACCTGACAGTCACATGCACCGCAACCACATGCACATTGCCATTCTCCAAAAATCAAAATGGTTGAAATATAAGATAGATCTCCACCATCTCACCAATTGCTATTTCAAGTATTTGGTGCATCGACACACTTTATCTACGAATTATAATCGAAATTGTTCGGTTTGCAAAAGATAAAAATGGAAAAATGGAGTGGGGCTCCACCCTTACATCATGATTTTACCATGTTAATGATTTGACTCTCTACCCGACTGTTTGATTGTAAAGTGAACTTTTTACTATACCTTAAGGAAGAGGGGGTGAGGATTTAGAGGAGATTGAAAAGGAAAAAGGTAAATTTATGCAAGAAAAGAGGAAGAATTTCCACCAATAATCAAACCGGACGACCAACTTTTTTTCGTGGTGTCGGGAGGGGACTTTGGGGCATTCGAGTCCAAAAGCAGAGGCATATTATAATGACATCCGGACAAGACTCCATGATCGATAAAGATGGGCAAGTTTTGGGAGGTGCTGATTAAAAAGCCGAAAAACAATATTTTATTTAATTCAATCGGAAGAAAAAGGGATTGGTACTTATCAAATGGGCAGGTGAAATTATTGCAAAAAGCAGTTCCATCGCTCGTCGCGAGGCTACTACAGCTGATAAAAATAGTTCTTATTATTAAAATTAATATCACAATAAATCTCAAATTATTTTCATTACGATACAAATATCCCGAACTTATACCAGATTAACATATATACCCGGATGAAATGAAAATAAATGGTATATATGTCACATATGCATAAGTTTGGGTCTTGGATAAGTTCAAGATTTTTGGTTATAAAAATAGTTTGAAGTATTTTGGTCACGGTGAACATAAATTTGATTTTTTTATGTGGTATTTGCCCAAATTAGCATTCCTTGTGCTCGCTAAGATTTGATACTAGGGGTGAGCATATCGGACCGCCCAAATCGGGAACCGCTCGGATCGATTGATTTGGTTCAGTTCCCTGAGGGATCAATCTGGTTCCCGATTCCACAAAATTGAAACCAATGATTTTTAGTCCAATTCCCGATTCCGAGGAGAACAAGACCGAATCGAATTGATGGACCGAATCAACTCTTTTTAATACATATATATATATATATATATATCTTGTTTCATTTCTTAAAAATAGCAATAACCTAAAAATAGTAACAATTTTAGTATTTTTTTTTTTGCTAAGTAATTGGTTCTATGAGACCAATTATTCGATCCGGTCTAGTCCCCGGTTCCAAAAATTAGTAACCAGTCCTTCCGGTCTGGTTCCCGATTCCTAGGTAGAACTAGACAGGACTGAGAACTGATCACCCTATTTGATAGCCACCATGATGTTGCAAAGCACATTTATCACATTCACATGATGGACGGCCATTATAGAAGTGACTAAAATTGGATATTAGGGGCACCTTAAAATTTCAGGGCGTAATTTTTTTTCATTGAATAAAAAGCGATGGTTTACTTTTGGGCGATCACTTAAGAAAAGTAACTTTAAAAAGATGCAATATAATGAACGAAAAATTCATGTTAGTATTTGCAAGTTTCAAAAGAAATTTAGATAAATAAATTAAAACATGCATATTGAGTAATTTGAAAAGAAAAAAAAAGGAAGAAGTAAAATTTATTGTTTTAAAATTTTTTTGGGACTTGATTATGCTCAGAAATTAGAAGTACGAAAACGGTCCAGCACCTCATCCCTCCCTCCTCTTTCTGATTTGGATTGGGAATAACCGGTTTTAAGAGAGGTACTTTATAATTTTTGAAACCTATAACCTATCCTATACTCCTTGAAATCTACCCTATTTAGTCCGTTTCTAGGTTTTATTGAAAAACTAGTGGACTTTTTTTTTTTAACAATGTAATATTTTGAAAAAAATAATGTTCATGAGTTACTTCGTGCTTTTTTAAAGAATGTTGCACCGTATTCTCTATTCAAGAGTGAGAGTGAGAAATGAGAGAAGAGAGGCTGTGGTATAAGAAATAAGGATATGCGTGTTAATAATTTTATTCCTTGATTTTTTTTTTGTTTCTCGAAATAGAAAAAGAACGAAATCGTTTGGTAATGTCGATTAATTTTTCTATTCTTTAGAATAGAAAAGTGATCAGAGAATAGATTTAGTACGGAAACAATAAGTAAAAACAAGTAATTTCTTATTCTCATAAACAATTTCTAAAAATAAGTCTTTTCGTTCCTTTTTTTTTCTTCTTCTTTTTCCTTCTCTAATCGGCTAGTGGAAACTTGCTACCCACCACCAGTCGTTGTCGCCCCCGCCACTACCGCTAGCTAGAGGAGGAGAAAAAAGATAATAAAAAAAGAAAATTCTAAAAAAATTATTAAAAAATTAAAATAAATTCTATGGCACAAAAAAAAAAGTTGTGGATTGTGCCAAACATATTATCATTCTTTTTCTATTTCTATAATAGAAATTTTGTGTTATTACCAAACGCATTATTTTATTCGAAATTATTTCGGAAAACGAAATATAAAAAAATTATTTACGAAAAGAAATTGTTATCCGTAATAAAAATGTTACCGAACGCAATTTAAGTGATAGAGTTTAGGTTTCTGAAACAAGTTTCAAACCGCGGGTTCCTGAGTGGGTGGGTTCAATACCCAAAACTAAGAATCTACTTCCCTAGTTATGACCCTATTTGGAAGTGGGAATCGGAACATAACCAACATAGATTAGGTAGGACTAGTTCAGTCCAAAACCTAACTGAACTTTGGACCGACACTCACTTCTAGTTTATATACCCTTGTTATTATGGGAAAAAAAAACTACGTAAAAGAACTTGTTACAATAATGAAATATTACAAGCCTGATTGAAACTTAACGATTAGAACTGAAAATTGCGGAAAACGATAAGCCTAAAGTCGATCAAATCCGACCATGACCACAATAAAGCTCTTCCAAGGTAGCTGAGTGTCGAGGCAATAATAAGTCATTACTTTGACAATTCTATTGTCTTTTAGTATAGAATTTGATTTGATTTGCAATTGCAATTATTGCAATGTGATTTAACGGGAGAGAGCCCCCCCCACAGCCATATTCGCCCATTGTTTTATGTCTCATGATTCACATCAAGTTGTGGGACTAATTACTTTCTTAGGCTAGCTTTTTAGCTCCCCTCAAGGCATCCACTATTCGCACCGAAAAGTCGAATGAGATTGATTGGTGAAACTTTGGGAAAAGAGGAGCGCTGCATGAATGATTGCCATTCTTTTTTTTTTTTTTTTTAAGGTAATCCCCTTATCTTGTCCTAATGTGCTGCATATTTATGTCTACTATAATAGTAGAGCAGTGTACTTCGCCGTCGAGAGGAAACAATCCGGTTCTCATCCAATATATTTCCGAAATCTAGGATCGCCCTCATGTAAGAGACAAGACAGATCGCATACTCTACAATGTTTTACTCCAAATGATAAATCTGAGTAATTATGTATTTGTTTCATGTCACGAAAAAAAAGATTATCGGTTCATCCATGATATGGTGCAGATATATATTCTAACTCGTCCTCGAGAAGCAGAGAAGCAAACTACTAGGAAATCATTTGCTCGAATAATGCTATTCTATATTCTAAAGCTGCTTCTAACGATGGAAGATTTAGCTTGCAATAAAATATGAAAAGTTTTTTCAATCCATCAACGGGAGATCGATCGATTATGCAGAGTATGTTGGAACGAAAAGCACGAAAATACGGCTGAGTCCCCTGGAATGGTTGCAAGTCTCGAGGCTTTTGGGCATCCAGTAGGAGATACGTTCAAACTAAACAAGCATGGTGACATTGAAGTGCTGTAGATGTACATGGAGAGAGAGAGAGAGAGAGAGAGAGAGAGAGAAGGCAATGAAATGCGCTCAAGAGTTTGCAGACGGGGTTTGGAGCTCTGTCAAATGGCCCAATCGAGGCTTGGGGCTACGAACACTTTAGCTCAAGTGGACCCAATTGGACTTGGAGAGTGCGAGATAAGAAGCAAAGCTCAAATGGCGGCCCTCTTAGAGAGAACGGACCCGGTGTTTCTAAAGATGGTTTTCCCTCTTCATTTCGTGTGTTTTCTTTCATCTGACAGATGCCACGTTCCGAAGTTCCGAACCGATCTCCATGGACACCGGGACAGCATCCGAAATGGTCCGTCACGTGGGGACAAAGGAACTATAAAAACTCGCGAATCCGACACTGCCGTCAGTTCATTGAACGCTCCTATTTTTTTTTTGGCCCCGTTAGATCCTAGGCCTGCGCGCAACGGGATTTCAGATTGACAAGATCGTTACGCAATGCTTTGCTAATCTCCATTGGGTTCATCAAATCACAAACAAACGGGAAAAAATGGGTATCTCCTTGAGCCTGAAATGTGTTCTTTATGTTTCATAAGGGGATTCTGCAAGTTCCGATGAGACCTGGGGCGTTTCAAAGAGGTTTTTTACAGCACAAGGGGCTAACTGGGAAAAAAGCACAATTGAAGAAGGAACGTTGAGAGTCTCGTGCCGATACATAAGGGGCATTTTAAATTTTTCCCTTCAGTGGAAATGGGGTAACTTCCTTTATGTCAGGGTGCATGCTAGAAGATCCGCTCCGCGTTGGTCCTTCGCGTTTCCGAGCCGATGCTCTGAACTTCATAAATTCTACTTCGATCGTTCAAAAGGAAATCTATGGAGATGACAAGAATGTGGAAGATGGCGCAATAACGTGGACGTATCTTGTGCTTAAAGGCACATGCTTGCGAAGAGAGAGATTGATTCCGGGACTATAAATGACCATAATCAGGATCGGTGGAGATCGGTTTTCAGGTGGATCGATTCTCTCGACCTTGAATTAGAGCGGCGCTGCAATCACGAAAGCCTTTTCAAACATCCCGTAAATCCATCGTTTTATTGCTTGATGTTGTTCTTGATTTGTCCCGAATTCAACATAAATCAATGAAAAAATTCGAAAAAAAAGAGGACATAAGTACAGAGGGAAAGACTAGAGAGAGGAATCGGATTCAGATGGCTCGCTCTCCTCTCCATGTCTATGAATTCTTCTCTCATCTTCTCTCTTCCCCTTTCCTTCTCCGATCTTCTTTTGCCCCGGAAAACCGTACACTTCACGACGACGACGACGACTGCTTCCTCCCTCGCCTGAACTCCTCCTCCACGATCTCTTCGAACCACGCCCTCGACTGCTCCATCAGCTCCGGGCTCAGCCGGAACATGAGGACGCAGAACTCCATCTGGCTCAGCACGCCGTCGCCGTCCACGTCGCCCTCCCGTAGCATGCTGGCGAGCTCGTCGTCCCCCAGGTCTTGGAGTCCCAGCACCGCGCTGTTCCTCCTCAGGCTCTCGAGCGTGATCACCCCCCGGTCCCTGTCCATCAGGAGCTCGAACCCATTGCACAGCTCGCGGATCAGCCCCTCCCCGCCCAGCTTCTCCGCCATCGCCGGCAACATGTCCTCGAACTCCACCCTCTTCGCGACGCCGCCGGCCATGACTGGATGGATGTACGAGCCGAAAGGTCGGAAGCTTTTCTCTTTCTTTCGGGGCAGGAAGAGCGACGTGATTGTGGGTTCTTTTTCTTCGATGCCGATGTATCAAAGGCAATGCGTGCAGACGAATTTATATCGGGGCGTGCGTGCAGCGGAGAGGATAAATATAATATAAAGAAACGGCGTCATCGCCATGGATGACAGCAAAGGAACAGGGAGTCATGTTGGTGGTCGGGGTTTGATTCCCTCGTGCAGAGCGAGACACACTGTTTCCGAGAAGCAATGTCAGGGGCAAGCTCGTCACTTTCCTCGCCATGGCCCCGCTTTATCGAGCACCGGCGAGGGGCGTCCCGGTCAATTCGCGCGGGCCGTGTCTCCCTGGAGAGCTCCTTGTCGGGGTTGACTCGCGAAGGCGTGCCTGGATGCATGGGTACAGGGTGTACACCCGTCCACATGCATACCGATAGCGAAGATGCTGCGATGCTGCAGTACGCCGGATTTGGATTTTCTTGGCATTCTTTTTTGGTTATTCCCTTTTCATTATCTAACTTTGGTTCGGAATCTTAGGAAGGAGTCTGTCTGCTTCCACGCTGTTCTGTTTAGTTTATTAAAATGCGAGTCGCGAGGATCAAATTCAGATGGCGCGACCAGAAAGTGGAGATTTATTGGTAGGATCACCGCCCTCCTCAAGTCAATCACCACCTAAAAAATGTATGCCAACTTGTGATTTTTCCACGGGATCAGCGTGAATTACATTGTTTCCCGACGATTGATTCAGCTGGTCTAATAGAAATTCGCGTAAAGCAACTTCTCAGATGTGGGAAACCACGGTCATAACTCCGGCCATGGCATCTCTTTGGTCAAATTTTGACTCGGTATAAAGAATAGCAGAAGCAAGAAGTGCGAACAGCGCATGTACACATCTACTCATGATTCGACTTCGGTGATGGATGTGAAAATGGGGCGGTCAGATTTTGCTGCTTCTTCAGCTGCAAATGGGTTTTGCACACGCCTTGTACGCGTACACTAGGCACAGACTGTACAATGGAAGATTATACATAAGACAGGTTGACTCTCGACGATCAGACCTGATCATTTGGCGTACTTGATGGAATTTATAGTTCGGGGATGGATCTAGACAATCTGCATAAGCTTAACATCACAGATCCAAGTTAATCTGCTAAAGAATATAATGCTAGTTCAAGCTCAGGTTGAACGCGACCAGACCAATACGATGTAGCAATGGATCTGATTCTTCCAGTCAAATGAATGATATTATACATTGTACAGTACATCTCCCCAAAGGAAGCATTGGTGAACGTAGAGATCAAAATTGCCTCGACACATTTTCACACCAACTGACAATTGCATTGAAGAGATTCATTCCTAATGCACATGGAATCAATGCCGAATCAAAAAGTAGGGCCGCACTTTATCTGCTACCGGCCGTTCACCAGAGTAACAGTCAGCTCATTGAAAGAGCAGCTCTCCAGTTTGCCGGATGTGGAAGCCCTGCTCGAGGGACATCGTCTCACGACAAAAGCAGGTTGCTTAGGGGTCGGAAGAGTGGCAGTTTCATTGCCTAGCATGAAGACCGCATTCGACATGGTGGGGCGATCGTTCGGGTCTTCTTGTACGCATAGTAGCCCGACGCTGACGCACCTCAGATACTCGTTCATGTTGCAGCTTTTGTGGAGTGTCGGGTCCATCAAGTCTACCGATTTCTCTTCTTTCCACAACGACCACGCCTGCCAATTTTATTTTTTAAAAGTACTAGAATCATTATGTGTTGGGACATGAAAGGAGGACTTGCTTAAGTTGCATAGGTAGGAGTCTAATTATCACTCACATAGCCTAAGAGACTCAAACCTTGCTCAGCCTGATAGAATCCTGTGTTTCTTTTCCCGCTGAGGATTTCGAGTACCACGACGCCGAAGCTGAAAACATCGGACTTATCTGAGAAGAAACCGTCCAGTGCGTACTCTGGGGACATGTAGCCACTGCCAAATAAAAAGTCAAGTCATATAGTTAGAACATGTAATTTGAGAGGAACGTCAATAAATTTAGCCTTCAAGGACAGGAAAACAATGGATATCTACTACTGCTACTCACTAAGTTCCGACTACTCTGTTTGTGTTCACTGATGTTTCTTTGACTCCGAATATCCTCGCCAATCCAAAGTCGGATATTTTGGGATTCATCTCCTCGTCCAGTAGGATGTTGCTTGTTTTCAGGTCTCTGTGGACGATTCTCAACCTAGAGTCTTGGTGTAGATACAAAAGCCCTCGAGCAATTCCAAGTATGATCTTAACACGTGTGTTCCAATCCAATGACATGCATAAAGTCCGATCTGCGACATATTGATATTTCCCATAAGGAGGATAGAACTTAGACTATGTTAAAAGAACTATGAGCTCGTCTGAAATGTTGGTTTTTGAATCAGTTAATTTGGGGAACGTACTATGGAAGTAAAACAGGTGTAGTTACAAGAGAATACAAACTAACCAAATATAAAGGAGTCTAAGCTTTTATTGGGCATGTACTCATACAGCAAAATCTTTTCATCTCCTTCTACACAGTAACCCAAAAGCCTCACGAGATTGCGGTGTTGAAGTTTCGCGATCAAGATAACCTCATTTTTGAACTCCTCAAAACCCTGACCAGAAAAACTTGAGAGCCGTTTCACTGCCAGTACTTGTCCTCCTGGAAATTTGCCCTGCTAGGAGAAAAGCATTCTTTTAGCTGGGTAGTGAATTGAAGTTAAGCTTTTAACTGAGTGATTGGTAAATAAGTACCTTGTAAACAAGCCCAAATCCTCCCTGTCCTAGCTTGTTCATATTTGAGAAATTGTCGGTGGCTGCTAGTATGCTCTCCAGATTGTAAAATGGAACATCAATCCCATTTGTACTATCCTCTTTGAACCGATCCGAGTCAATCAATTCTTTGACTTGTCTCTCACTGTCATATAGTTGACGTGCAGAATATCTCCGTACGTTCGACCAGTTCCCTGAGTAATGACAAACAGTACACATCAGTTACAGTCCATATGAAATAGAAATGAAGTCCTGGCCAAGGAGCAGACATTTACTCATTTACCTTTTTTCTTGCCGGAGTTCCTCCTCTGTATGTAGATAAAAGCAACAGTGCTTAAGAAAACAATCAGAACAAGAATACATGCAAATGTTATGGAAATGACTACAGACGGTGGCACCTTTTCGCTCGATAGAACTTCATGCTCCTTACCTGCAAAAAGGACTGGTCCTTTAGTTGGAGACAAACCAATGCTGTTCTGTCCCTTCTCCGAGCCACAAGCAAGTTCAGAGAAGTATGTAACCAGAACTATTGCTAAACACTCAAGAGTAACATAGAACGCAATGAAGATGATTGACTCTGATTCTATCGAGCTCTGTACTAGCTGTTCATTTAGTTCGTTAGATTGAATGGCATTTTTAGTTAATAGCATGCTCACCTCTAGTACAATTAAGGAGTAGAGGATTCCACCGAAAATTGGGTTTGCACAGACACCTCCGACCATCTAATGTGGTGCTACAAGTTGAATCGGGCCAATCTGTGCAGTCTGTGGATGTAATGCAGGTTGGCTCCGGTGGTGGTTCCCAAGTAATCTCTATTTCAGGTTTACTGCTTGGTTTGCCACGGCACGAGCTTGACAGGTGAAAAGGCAAAGACCGATTGAACTCCAGGACCTTGCAACTATCTGCTTGTTTCAATTTGATAAGGAACTTACGTGATTCGGGGATGATTTGTGTCACCTGATAGGTGCCACTGGGCGACTTGAAATTGACTGTTCCTGAAGATGTGTTGCAGTAGAAACTTCTATACATGGGGTCTCCACATTGGGATCCAGTGCTGAGGGGATATGGAATCAAGTTTGTTCCACAAATCTCACAATTTCTAGCTGTAGATTCTGCAACATCAGCATATAAGTAGGGAGTTTTAGGAGCTATGGATTTCAAGGGGAAATCTTCTAAATGCGTAGATTCAAGGTAGATATGAGGACACTGATGCTGTTTTCACTCTGAGATTGACAGGCAGTTCCTTTTAGCACACTTCAGAAAAGCAATTGATCATCACTAAAGCCAATTCTATGTACTGCATGAACACAAGGGCATGACCCGAAGCATCTTGTGACACCACAAAAAAAACTTTCAAATGATTCATTTATTACCGTACCAAACGAAGGATAGAAATGCTTTGCCTGAATTCAACTTTTTATAGTTCCCTATGAACTCAAGGTTGTGCAAAGCTTGAAATTCATTTGAGAAAGACACAAGCATGTATTTTAACGTCTGAATTCTCCAAAAGTCAGTTTGCTGAGATAGTTCAATATATATATAGCGAGGGACTAGAACTCCGGTTATTTCTGTACCATCGTACCAGGAATACAGAGCAGAATAAAGACTTCCTGTCTCATAAGCTGCGTAAAACGGCCAGGAACGTTATTCAGGATTAAAGCTCCAAAAATTAGCCATTTTCTTGTCAAATCCTTTCAGTGTTTGAGTAGTGAATTAGGAGGCTGTTTTAGGATGAAAAGACTTACCTATATCAGAAACTGCAATACGGACAAACAAATTGCGGCCTTCATCATAACCGTCCTGAAGATTATTAAGATTCTCCGACCAAATCCAGCAGAGCCCACCACCCAAACCGCCTTGCCCCGCAGCAGATTCGCCTTCTTCAAATGAGTAAGCCTGGCACTGGCAACTATTGAGGCACTCTTTCTTGCACTCCATTTCGTCTGCAGCCACAAAATCTGAGTCCGGCTTTCCTACTTTCATCGCCTTCAAACTGAGGAACGTCTCGCTCCCGACGCTCTTGTTGCACAATATTGACTTCCTAATGCACCCGCCAGAAAAGTCCCCCGAATTCCACAAATCGGGTGAGCTCGGACTGAAACCCGGCAAGCACTTACACGCCACGTCGGCGTCGCTGTTGCAGCTTCCGAAATCCCCACACATGTTATACACGCTGCATCTGTCCCTCGGCTCAGCCCATACGAAAGCCCAGACCTTTTCTGAGTCGCGCTTCAGGTACTGAACTTGGCCCCAAGAACTCATGATCAGCCTCGTATCGATGTACATCGACGATGTGAGGTACGGGACGGAAGCGTTGTTGTCTATGCTGGTCGTGAAGTTGGACAAGAAGTACGAGATGGAATACGGCATGTCGTCCGAGGTGATGAACTTCCCCGAGACTCCGCTTTTCCAATACCGGATAGATCTTCTCCAGACCACAAACTGGTACTGCCCTTCTTGATCCAGCTGAAATGAGTAGTTCCCGGGTGACGGGTCGTCGTCGCTTCGCCAGGAAGTGAGGGTCATATTCTCATCCATCTTCATCCCCGGAAGGAACGTGTCGGTCGGGTAATCGAAGCTCTGCCACAGAATCTTCCCCGAGCCAGACTCCGCCTCTCCACTCTCTCCTCCTCTGGCTACGACTAAATTACCTGTGTCCAGTAGCTGAACTTTCAATGCAAGATGGGATGATTCCTCGAGATTTGTTGACCAGTAAGATTTTCCAGCTTTGTCCAACACCTTGAGGTTACCATCTTGCGTCAGCGTCAAAACTCCAGTCACATCCAACACAGGGTGGTCTCTGTTAGCAACCCAAACTACGGTCTGCGGGTCGGAGTCGTAGTACCATATTCCGAGGTACCTTCTGTGGTCAGAGCCCGAGCTTCCGTTGGGGCTGAAGAAGCCAAGTTGGAAGGTCCCTCCATCAGAAACCAGAGTGTCTCGGTGCTCATCGCTGAGCGGGCTGCTGAGCGTCATGCTGTCTCCAGCGGAAGAACAACACATCAGACTGGCAATGATGATTGCTGTCCTCATGATCCACCTTCTTCTTTTGAGAGTCGAAAGTCTCATGATCCTGAAGGGATGATGATGAGAGAAAAAGTGGGTCTTTGGGTCAGTTCAGTTCTCGGACAGGAGACGAACAGTGGCACTCAATGATAATGTCTTAGAAAGAAGGTTAAAGGAGAGATGTTTCAAATGTGGAGCTGCTCAGGAAGAAAAGCCGACCACTGCCTTTTGCACCATTGACCGACTTGTCCACCCGAAAGCAGGAATTTAAGGAGCGTCGGGCGGCAAGAGGAGAGGATGGTTGTGAGGCGATGCTAGTGAAAACTGATGACTCGTGGGGATTTGGGGAAGACTGGGTTGCCTTGGCACATCGAAATGCTTGTGTTTCTAGAAGCACGAGGTCTAGGATTGAGCCATGTGAGGTGTTCAGATCTTAGGGCAGGGTGACCTCTAAGGTTCCGGAAAAGTAATTCCTAGCAAATCTCTCGTCCCAACGTGAGCCTTTGGTCGAATCCGTGTGCTTGGCAACGTGTTGTACTTACCGCATCTAGGTGTTTGGCGGTGTGTATTGCTTATATGACTCTAGCTCGTTAACTGATATTTGCATCTCTCAAAGAAAAGGCGGCAATATTCCTGAAAGACGTTTAACAAATGTTTCGTAATTTTGGCAATGTGTATTGCTTATACTAGGGGTAAGCATGGTTCTAACTTAGAACTTAAGTATCGGACTGGTGAGAACCTGTAGGTTCCAAGTTCCTAGATATAAAGTAAGTTCCAAATTTCAAAAAATAAGGAATCTATTTTGACGGGTAGGTTCTAGGTTCTTAATTTAAGGAATTTGGAACCTAAAATCTAAAACTTATAACCTAGAACTTGGAATAAATTTTAATGTTTTTCTTGGTTCATGTCTTCGCACGATCTTGTGATGTTCCATATAGTTCAATGATGAATGTATAATTTGAAATCATTAATTTGAGCTTTTATTTTATGACCAAGACTTTTACTTTATTAATATTTATATTTTTCGTATGTCTTTATGGTCAGTTAATTGTAGCAGCAAGTTGTGGTTATTAAATATTTTAATCCACCATAATAGTTTAATTAATAATATAAGTGGAATCTGAATAGACCCTAGAACTGACCTTAAAACCTGTGATAGGGTAGGTTCCAGATTCTAGGATATGCAAGGTAGATTTCAAGTTCCAAAAATTGAAGAACCTATTCCAATGGGTAGTTCTAGGTTTCAAGTAAATTCTGTATGGAATTTGGAACCACTCACTCTTAACTTATACGACTCAGCCTTGTTAATTGATATTCGCATCTCTCAAAGAAAAGGCATCGCTGTTCCTGAAAGACGATTGGCAAACTGTTTGTAACTGTAGTTAGAAAACTATTGTATCCAACTTTAACTTACACAAAAAGCACTACACCTCAACAATGTACATGTTGTACAACTTCAATCACATCCGACAAGCTTTTCACCCACCGACGTATTCATTTCATAAATGATGTGACAAGCGAGGTTAATCAGGGTCCAAATAATGCATGAAGTTGATACTATTCTTGGTGGAACTTAACGAGGGTTTTCATTAACAGTTTACGCGTGAATCAGTCGAATAGTAGAACGAGCATAACCAAACATTAGCTCATTAATAACCTGTAATTAGGAAAGCAAAAGAATGATAGTTCATGGGAAGCGCAATAGTGGGGGAGGCATTAGGTCAAGATTGGTAGATGATGTTTATGCATTGTTTATTCCTCCCCCATAATTAACTACTATTTTCTCTTCCTGTTTCTGGGATCGGCATGTCCTTAAATCTCTAACTTTAAACACGGATTACGCGGGGTCTCAATTCCTTGAAAATCGGGAAAATAAAAAGAAGATAGAAGCAATCATGGCTAAATTCTGTTTTTGGCGCTTTCTGGTTTCACCTGGCAGACGGGAACCTTTCTCCTTCCACTCCATTCCACTCCCATCAACATCACGAGTGGATTTAACTTTGTAAAGTCGAATGGGCAAACAGACACGTGCATGTCCTAGGAGCAGAAAAATGACCAAAACTTCGTATTGGCTGAAATTACGACCTTCAACACTTCCAGTGGCCGTCTCATTCGTGCACCAGCAGCACTCTATGCAGGTGAATGTTCGCAGGAAAGTGCTGGAAAGGACGAGAAGATGATGATGGGTTGATTCTTCTTCGATACAAGTGCAGTTGACAATTTCAAGAGAGAGGACAAATTCGAGGAGTCCCGTTTTCTTTGCGCTCCTTGTTTCGCGTGTTGAACATCACTGCATGCCTGATGTCGCTACTGTCATCTTTAGGTCTTTATGCCAACATGATGATTAAGCATCGGCGAGCACAGAAACGTTTCGGCAACAAAAGGAAGCATGGACATGGTACTTTAGGGACCTTAGATGAGTAAATTTTTAGATTTACAGAATAGCGGAACATGTATAGACGATCAAATAATTAAGCTCTTAATGATCATGAGATCCCGTGTTGTGTTGATGTGATATCATCTCTCAATGAAATTGGGTATCTTCACTTTTCGAAGATTTCACGAGCATTAATTGCAGCATGCCCTCTTCAGCTTCATTCTTCTGATACTCAGCCAAAATGGATGGCAATCAAAGGCTCTAGGCGGCCTGCTCGAGGCCAAAATGAAGCAGACATAGATATTCAGGAACGGATTGAGACGGGGGGTGGGCGGCGGGGAAGGCAACATCATGCCTGCAGCTGTGAATTAGACATGAGTGGGCCAAAGAAGTAAAAGTGGACACATCACGGGAGCTTTGAGTAAGGCGAGAGGAAACTCAAAAGAAAGTTTCGCCTTTTTTTCCCTGCGGATCTTTGTCTGGTAGCATTCGATTCTCTAACTTTATAAAGCAGATAGAGAGGTGTGGGGCAGGAGAATGAATTGTTTTCTTTCTGGGTTTCTTCTGCTCGACAGGGATTCTGATTTTACGTGCGAATGAAAAGCTTGTGCAATGTTTCATGCGGCAGGGATGGCTGCCGTTTCTCTTGTTACGAGGCGACAAGGAAATTGTACAAACTAGTCAAGGGTTGAGTTGACGGGCGTGCGAGATTATGACGAGGGTTAAGCGTATGGATGACGAGGCTGATTCGTGTTCTTGGTTTCGCATTCCTTCTTATCAGAAAGTAACCCCAAAATTTAAAGTATTAATGAAATCTTGAAAACGTTATGAGCAAAAGTATATGTGAATTTACATGTCAACTCATATATATTTCACAAGTTTCCGATGATCAATTTGAAAAACAGTCGAGACATTTGCATAGTGGGATTTAGAGTAAGTAAAAGTTGAAAAGTAAGAATTTTTCCAAACACATAATAATGTTACATGGAATGATTATATTAGATGGAAATTGGAATTTATTCATATCTCTCCGTTTTAAGTAGTAACATCAAACGTGATTAACTCGACAACCAAGTCAAATTCCACTGATTTTCGTCAAAGAATACCTTGATTTTTAGTGGAAAAAGAAGATCGACTTTTGTGAAAGTTGAAAGCAAATTAAGGTGATAAGCAATGTAAAACATTTAAATGTTTAATAACAAAGTATGTAATAAAGAGACAGTTGCAAAGGTGTCTTTGAGCTATTCTTTTGGAGATTGAGATCTTATGCAATTGATTCAATTGTTTCCTTAAAAAATCATGAAACATTGTGCTTCAATGTTAATAGCAAATCCGATATTAAGGCAAAAACCAATTTAGCCGGCCTAACTCAAATAGGAATGTAAAAATTAGTTGGTAAACTCTAATTGATATTAGTAATTTTTACAAAGAATTAATAAATTCTCAAAAATTGACAACCAAGGCAAATCAAAGTGACATCTCAACAGAAAAAAGTTTGTGAATTAAAAAAAAAAAAAAAGCAAATAAATGTGTTGGTACAAGGCAACTTACCAGAAGTTAGTAACAAAAAACTCAGTGAAAACTTAATCGAAAAGAAGTGATATGTCACCCCATAGATGCTGGTAATTTCTTGTGGTAATCGGTAAATTCGAGGCGTCGGTGAAAATTGTAAATAAAAGTTTATATACAGTAAGAGAAGTTCTTTCCTAGCAAATTGTGGAAAGCCAGGCAATCATCCGCACTAACGGCCGAGTTCTTTGGTCATCTAGAATCGCAGTGATATCTACATTACTAACATACACCCTTAAAATACATGTTTTTCACATTTTTTTCTCTGATCCCATTTTTCTAGATACGTAAACAGAAAAAAAAGACTATTATATGACCAAAAGAAAAGAAGACTATTTTGATAGCTCACTATGAGCATGTGACGACTCAATTCCTATTCCACTATCGAGAAAGAAAGCTGGCTGAGCTAAGAAGACGCTCGAATTTCTAAGGTAAATTGTTAATAATTCGTTCAACCTCGACCCACAGCTCGAAAAAGAGTTTGACAAAATCACCTCTAGGCAAAGTCAATTGTGTTGGGACAAAATCATGACTCTTTTGAAGAAACTTTTGTGTAGCAGTGGAGTAACCTAGATTGACCGCAAAACCATAGTGTCTTTCCAGGATATTTCACCTTTTTACCACCTTAAATTGCAAGATTCGTGGCATTGATTCATTTGTTATTGCCTAAGTCCATTTCTAAGGGAAAAAAAATTAACTTCATGTCAAAAAACTTGTGCGTGAAAGCTATAGACTAGTCTTCTCTTCATTCATAATGGCAGAGGCGAAATTTTAAATTCAAGGGACGCAGGCTAAGAAGTCTCGACTTACAAGGATGAGATGCAAACTTGGTAGATGAAATTTGTAAGAATATGGAGCATAGGATTGGCAAAAATTGCATCAAACGCCTTGCAATCAAGATGGCCATCGCCACTGTCAAGTCCTCTTTGGGTTTGTCCATGTCATCTCGCTAATTATATCCATGAATGAGGTCTTTTCATATGGAATCCCAATGGCAATGCCCTAGAATTAACGATAATCACGAGGCTATCGACCCAGTTAGCGCGTTAAGTGGCCAAGGCCCAAAACACAATTCGAATGAGCATAAAGTAAGAAATTTCATTCTACATAGCCCTTCTTCAACCGGCTGAAGCCCGATATCTTGCCCAACTCGCCTCGACATATTCATCAGCCAAGTCTACGTATGCGGTGTTGCGTATATGGTCGCGGATACGTCGGTGGAAACCGGACGCGCCACCGAGGGAATTCGGTCTGTAATTGGCCCTCAACTTTTCACACGAGCTCATTTTCAACTTGCCCCGAACCCCACCCGGGGTTGCATTATTTTGCAAAGGCCAAAAAGCGACCCCAAAAGTCAAGGTCCGGTCGCTGGTCTTGTCGTCCACCGTTGCGACGTTTCATGTGTCCTCTCTCCTATTCGCTGGTGACGACGACAAATGAAAATTGGTGCTCGAGGGTGATGATGGGGAGCAAGATTTGACTTCTTCGACTTCGGGAGGTGCAATGCAGCTCTCTCTCTGGAAAGTTTTTTTTTTCCTTTCTTTTTCATGATTAAGTGTGCAATCTTTAATCTCAAAACAACCAACCATAAATCGTCGTATGAAAATCCAATTAAACTCGAGAATGTTTTGAATCTAGAGGGGGTCGGCCAAGTTAAAATTACTTTCTGAGAAGGTCCGTGTAGGGCTAACCAGAAAATCAAAGATTTTCGAGGAGCTTGGTTCTTCTGAGAAGGCAAATTTCCTTTTGAATTCACCTCTATCTTTTGTGGGGATACCCTCGGTAATTTTGTCTTTCAAGAGGGATTCACATGTCGAATAATTCTTAAGCGATCGAAGATTCGCCGGTCTCGATTTGCCAATGAATGGCGACTTTATTACATCAAGCAAGTGTCACTTGTGAATGATTGGAATTGGACTCGCTGACTAGATCTTGATCTAATGCTTTTTTCGAGTTCTAAAATGGCTTGGATATCGACTTGACTCGAATTGCAAAGAAAAGAAAAAAAAAAAAAAAAGGTCAAAGCACCTTGTAGGTCGAGATATTTAGCTTCAATATATATTTATCAGATTTATGAAATCAACAAAGTAAGAAGCAACAACCGAATCCTTCTATCATGGGCGAATTAAGAATAACTAGAACTCAATTTCTAACTCTTATTCATATCATCGACATCTCAACGATGGAGTCGACCACGAGCATAGGAGCGCGAACAGTAAGTCTTAAGCAGACACTTGCACCTACTTAATGAATATTACTTTGATGATTGACAGCCCATAACGCGTAGCGGTCGATATGTCCGAGTGGTTAAGGAGACAGACTTGAAATCTGTTGGGCTTCGCCCGCGCAGGTTCGAACCCTGCTGTCGACGCATTTTTTCCTTTAAATTTCTCATTTTCATTTTTCATCTTTTGTTTTATTTGTTTCAATTTTCTAGTTTCGTTCCCTTAAATTGTTCCGATTTCGTGGGCCTTCTTAGCTCATATTGTTTGGGAAGGTCTGGGCTTCTCTGCTCATTGGGCTTGGGCTGGAGGAGTTCATCATCGACTTCTGTCTGTGCTTGTTCGAATCTCGTGCAGTTAAGTTGGGACCATAACCTTTCTCGATCTTTTCACCGCCTTCGGTTTTCGCCGTCAATGATCTTCGTGCCTAGAGTTTTGTCGCGGCCAAATTTTCGGGTGTGAACCACTTAAGGTTTGGTTAATGGATTGTTAAGCCTAGACTTAACTCGGACTCTCCCAAGCCCATACCAATTCACGACTTAAGTTTAAATTTCTCAACATGCAAATGATTTTCAATTAGGAGTCGCCACTAATCTATTTTTGGTGGGTCGATTAGAAACCCAAGTAAAGTAACGGAAGATTTACTTTACTCCTGCGAACCAAAGACTATGGGTACGGGGACTTGGTTACACTAGATTTCTCTAATGCCCTTTCGGTACCATTCTTTTATTTTCAAAAATATTTTTGCAGGAAGCTTGAATTGATTTTAAACCACCAATTTAACACCCAAGAGAGCAATTAAAAAAAATGCGGAACTTACCTCATAGCAACGAAAGCATCTCAAGCTTTGTTAAATTAGAATTCACATCAACAACCCTAGATATGATTTCTAATTAACACGCAATTTCCTTTTTTTCACTTAATTAATGGAAATCATGCAATATAAAATGCAATATTAATTAAATGACCTAATTCTAATGACATGAAATTTCTAACTAAATGAACCTAGCAACAATCACTAAATGGCATACATTTCATGAATCTAATCCTATATGACATTTACATGACATTTTTTCCTAAAAAATGCAATCTATCCTAGAGAATGGAAATAATTTATTCTAAGACATTTTTATATTTTTTTCATGAAATTCGGAATTAAGAAAAATGTGAAAATTATCTGACTAGATTAAGATTCTATTCAATTTGTATTAGGAATTAGGTTGAGCCAAATCCTAATTTTAAACTAAAATATTATCTTAACCCAAATAATCCTAAAATGCAATCTATTTAAGGAAATACCTAAACACATAATAAATTAAGAAAATATTATATAAAATTAAACTAAGTGCAATTTTACCCTAATATGCAATGACGTGCTAAATATGCCCTAACTCTACATGACATATGCATGATGATTTTTTTTTTTATTAAAATTCGAAATTAAAGTTGACACATAATTAAACGTGCAATTTAAATTAAAGAAAACTAACATCCTAAATGAATGCATTTTTTGGATTTTTATTTAAGGAATTCGAAATAAATAAATTTCCTATTCTAAACATGCAAAATAACCCTAAAACAAATAATATTCTAACATGAACCTAATATAACTCAAATATATATTTTTTGGGTTTTTCTTTTACGGGAGCAATCAAATAAAGGCATCAAGAACAATACCGCACCAAATCAAGCAAGATATCATCCATGGCTATTTAATTGTGGGAAATAAATTGACGAATCATATCTCGCACATGAGATCGGATTGGTCAATTTTTAAATAAAATCACGAATCGTATCTCAAGCGTGAGATCAGATTGGTGATTTTTAAAATGCGATTAAATGATCGTATTTCAAGCGTGAAAATCGGATTGTCGATCATATCGTGTTATGAAATTACGATGATTTCTCAATTCACAAGAATTCAAAAGATTTCTTTTGGACAGGACAATATCAACTGAATATTCAAACGTGATTGCAATCTGCAAATTAGGCATAAGATATATGAAACTGAATTAATCAAGATTCTTACCTAATTTGCGATATTGCCCGGATATTTTCCTGAGTTCGGACGGACGCCAGGGGTGCTCAACAAGCTTGCGGCTCCTACTGCTTTGCAGTGGTCTGTGCGATGGGATTCCCAGTGCGAGGCTTTCAAGGTGATTGGCGACTGGGTGCTTTTCAGCCATCGAGTAAGTGATTCCGGCTCGGACTAGCATTGATGACTTGATCGTGAATGCTTTTGTTTTGTGGGACCATACATTGAGTCAAACTTCCCATAATTCTATGCACGCCCGCCGCTGCTATGTTAACCGAATGAGGTCTTGCAAACAGCCCAAGATTTCCAATATATTCATGCGTGAATTTGGAGTACGCTGCCTCTATTGGTGTGTTCTTTCTTTACTTGAAAGTTCTTTATAAACTTTCTCCCTTTGACTTGATAAGGGCGGTGGGGTAGCTTGAGCGTAGCCGGACTGCTGCGTGCGATCAACAACTGGTGCGGAGGACGGCAATCGACGGCAAACTCAAAACAGCAACCTCGAACTTCAGGAAGTGCAGTGGCAAAGATTTTGGTCAGAGAAACCAGAATCGCTTTTGGTCGTGGGGAGCACAGTGGCTCGCGGTCGAGAGTGGTGGTGCACGTCGAGAAGAGTCGATCTCAGATGGGTACGTCGGTCTATTGAGCACGCGAGGCGATGAGTTGCTACACTCACCGGACCCGCTTACACATAATCATCACGTCAGAATTTTGCCACTTGGGCTCTTCTTGCTTGTGAATAATTCAAGTGCACTCCTTCAGTGATTCTTCACTACCACATTCACGCATCACACTTTTGGCACAGCTACATGGGATTGTTCGGTGAAGCTGGGCTTGGCTGCTATGCTGTCATCGAATCACGAGCTTCGTCGCCTGGCCTGAGGCAGCGACGCGTTTGAGTCGTGTCACTGACAGGAATGGCACGGCAGGGGGGAAAGCAACGGCTCGCAGCGGGGAATCCTCGGCTCAATCTGGTATGGGCCCGCTTCAGGTGAGGCAGTGGCTAGGAGGGATGGAACGGCTCGTGGTCGCTGGTGCAGACACGAGGAGGGAGCAGCAGGTGGCGAGAGTTAGCGTCGTGGGCTACAACTCGGCTGGCTCACGTCGGAGTAGGGGCCGATTCAACGTCGTTGAGCAGGGACTACCAGGGCTGAGAAGCAAAGAACTCGTTGGAACACCGAGGTTGCAGGATCCCGGTGGCCGTGAAATTGTTGGACTGGCGAGGCACGGATCTGCGGCTACGTTGCGAGGAGGGAGGAGCGATGGTTGTTGGCTTCCTTGGAGGAGCTCGCTGATTATGGTGAGTGATGTCACCGAGCGAGGGATCAATGGGTCTAATGCGATGATGAAAGGGCCGCGGTGAAGGATCGGGACCAAGACCTTGCTCTCTGCTTTTTTCTCTCTTTTTGCCGCTCTCTCTCTCTCTAAGGTTGCAGCTCCTTTTTCCCTCAATTCCGGCCGTGAATGTTAGTTGTGTGCCCCCTTGAAACCCTACGCGAAAAACCTTTTTATAGGTTGAAGATTAGGGTTTTAATTTCCTTTCCAAATCAACATCCACAAATATTTCTTTTTCGCACGCAATATCACTTTTTTTTATTTTCCACATCTCCTGATTTTATCGCCTAAAGATAATAATGCAACCCGATTTTCTTAAATTCCAAAAATCCACCGAATATCATTTCAAATCTCCATTTAGGTAATTTTTGTCATTAAAAGAAAACGGGCTTGAGCCAATTTACTTGCTTCGTGGGCTTAGTCCGACCTGCCAAATTAAAGCTTAGAACCACTAAATCAAACCCATTTGTCATCGACCCAATGTAAATGCAAATTAAAATAAATGCACCTAAAACTATATACTATGCAATTAATTAATTAATTAACTAATATTCTTTTAGGGATTAAAATTAATCCCTAATTTTTTTAATGCGATAAATGACTAAACGGGTCGTCAAAATTTTGGTGTCAACAAGTTTGATAATCACAACCTTCAAGAAGACAAAAGTAGAAAAAAAAAATTAAGACCTTGCTAACGAGTGCTCTGAGATTTCCCTTTTTGATCCTCCTTTTATTTGGCAGCCGGATGGAGTCGGGATGAACTTTCGTACACCTCAACCGATCCATTTCCTCCCGACGATCTCAAGGGCACACTCGCTTGCATTAGCCCGGGGCGTTCGAGGTTTTACGTTAAATGCGCTCCAGCCGTTTGACGCTGGATGTTTTGTTTTGTAATGTGGTACGTGCGGTGTGAGAAAGGTAATCCATTTAAGAGTATTCTCGGAACCCTTCCGTAAATTAGGTATTGTCACGCAAATTCGAATGCTTTGTTTGGACTCTGCATTGTTGTAAATAGGGGCGATCGGTTTCTGGTTCGGTCCCATCTAGGATTCGAGAGTCGGATTAGAAAAACTTGTTCCCAGTTTTTGGAATCAAGAACCGTGTTGCGGAAAACAAGCGGTCAAACAATAAAATAAACGAAACAAGAAAATAAATCGGGCACTAGATTTACGTAGTTCGATCGTAATGACTTACATCTACTGAGAGAGTAATAACGAATTCCATTATAGATCAAACAATATAATAGTGTCGATGTTTCCAAAGCTCCAATTATACTTGTTGGCGCCAAAATTGGCCTTTTGGGCTTCGGAAGTAATTAGAAGTAAAGCAGGCCCAATGTGTAAGAACCTATGGATGATGGGTCAAAAGGTCAGTAATTGGCAACGAAGATGCTGAAAGGTGCAACATAAAAAAACCTATCAAGATGGATGAGATAAGAATGGAAGTAGTTACAAGAATTGACACAATGCGAACACCGACAAGGTAGAGCAGTTATCAACGGGGAGCCAAAACTTCCAAAATAATTTAAAATCAAAGTGATAATCATCAAGGGACAATTACTTGTTAAAAATAACTATAAATAGCCGAAGAGGCATTTATGCAAAGGACTTTTTACCAAAATAGACAATCAAACACCTATTTCATTAGTTATCTTTTCCTTTACTACACTTTTACGTTCAACTGCACTTTTACTTTTTCTCTCGTTTTCCCCATATTTTCGTTTGTCTGTAGTTTCGACAAGTCACTTCAATGTTAGGACTTGAAATTTCTTGCGAAATAATCTATCAATCTCGCGAAAAAATTATATACAAATTCTTATCATAGCAATTTAATATGGCTTGAACACTTGTCTCTTGAATGTAATTGCACGAAAAATAACCCACGAAGATAGCTCGCTGCCCAAGCATTCGGGACGGCGCTTCAAGACCCTTGACATAGACCGCGGCAATTTAACCAGTGCATGAGCCAAGGAAATATAATAATCCTCTGAACCTTTGCCGACTTAAACGGGGAAAGATATCTAGAAGAATATTTGTATATACATTCCCCCGCTTCAAGGAGTCCAAATTGAATGGTTCAAAGGCGGTTGACTTTGGTGTAATCTTGATCCCGTCAATTTGATATAAGACAAAACAAAAGTCCTTCGTGACACCGAATCGAAAATCTTAATTTTGGTAACACACAATTGGATGTTCATAGTATTATGACGTCCGCAATTTTCTTTAATCGATCAGCCTTCTTTATCATTTATTTTTTATTAGACTTTGTTGAGCTCAAAGTCGAAACATATTATAACGGATCGGATGGTTCAATGGAATTGAATAATTTATGAATAATATCCACTTAAAACCGGGGAAAGAGAAGAGAGGGGAGTGAGACACGATAGGAGGAAAGGGAAAGAATTTTGCGTGAGAAATTCTATCAAATTCCCTCCGGCATCGATTTCATTTTCGTGGAATTGCGAATTGGACTGACATTTCTAGAAGCTGCTCAAAACCCGCCAGCCGATGCAGTTTTCGGTTCGACGGGTCCGTGCTACCCGGTGTGCCCACCCTAATTGGAAGTTGAATCGACCCCACACGTATTGAAAAGCAAACAACTCTCATCCGAATTTTCAAACGGTCAATGAATCCCCCACGCAATGGGCACCCAGGTAAGTGCGGGACGGGCCCACCATATAAATTGCCAATTCTTTTTTTTTTTCTCTCTCCTTTTCGTTTAAAGGCAATTAATTAATATAAATGCCATTCCTGCTCTGAAACTAAAGTACAGGAAAAAAAGTACCAAAAAAAGGAAAAAAAAAAAAAGGAGGAGAGGAATTCCTGGTCAGGATCATCTCTCTACTTCGCGGCCGAGAGGGTCCGACGAATCATAAGCTCGCGGCGGGCCCCACCGACCAACCCGGTCTCAGGTGAAGCCCACGTGGTCCAGCTTCCCCCAAACCTCCCCCCACCAGCCGAGCCGAACCGGATCGCGCCACGTGAGCGAATCGGTATCTCCGCGATATCCACGTGCCACGTGTGCAGCGGCGCTATCGCGAATAAATATCCTGTCCCGCGAAGCAGGGGAGCAGGGGCGCGGTCCAATGAGGCGCAGGGAGTTGCTTTGCCTCCTGAGGAGCCGACACTTGGCACCCCGGGTCACCGCAGCCCCTCTCCGCCTCTCGTTTCGATGAGGGGCTGTACGAATTTGTCTTTTCACATGACGGAGGGGCACGGCCTCTATCGTCCATTTCCCATTCGAGATTTCGAAAACCAATTACTACGTCACTATTTTTTTTTTTAAATATAAATATCATGAAAAATCATTTAAATTTTACCATCAAATTATGGAATTGGATGCATGTAATAATTGAGAGACATAATAGTTTGGGATTTTTCATCCTCTCGTTCGTCACGAATATATCAATTTAAAGCTTTTCTTGATATTAATATTTATCACAATTGTATAGATTTTTGACCGTCAAAAAATTAATTTAGAATAAATTTATCATAAGTATATCGATTTAAAATTTTTTATAATATTAAACCCAACGTTCATTTTTTTTTCACCACCATAACTAAATGTGCTGTCAAGACTTGCGGGCCTATCAAAATGATTTTAAGTCCCACGTTCAAATCAAAGTACAAGAGTCTAATTTTCTCAAATGAATCGCGGGTCGTAATCTCATAATTGTGGGTTAGAATAGAAATTGAGAGGTTGAAACCCTCACCTAACTTCCTCCGAGAAGAAAGCTTCCGCTATTGCACCCAAGTCCCAAGAGGGAAATTATGGACCTCATGCATCTTTTCATGAAGGCAATCTTTTCCACGGACATTACAGTCCTTTCAAATGTGGTGATAGCATTCATGTTGCTATTATATCCAAATGATATATGCTATTTGGATTTTGCCACCATTTTCTATTGATTTACCAAACATTATGTATCATATATGAGATTTTGTGAGATCATTACTAACTATTCTAAACACTTAAGCTTTTAGATGAATGCGTAATTAATTACTTAAATATTATAACACTTCTATAGATGAAGGCATACTTTAATATTTAATTACTCTAACATCATCTACCGTCTACATAATTCTATATATTCATAAAAATCTATAAAGATTCACGTAATTTTTTTTTCGTGATCTAGATATGGCTTCATGGAATTGGATGCACACACGTGAAAGGGACATATGATATCATGCTAAAGCGTCCAATCCAATAACTTAATCCGATAGGTGGAGAGAGACTATGCGAATATAAAAATTATATAGGAACACAATTATGCGAAACAATATTTTAACAATTCAAATAAAATATCTCCCTCTTGATGCGGGGATTATCTCATTTTGTCTTTTTTTTTCCTTCTTTTCATATTATTATAGTTTTGACATCTTGGATTATGGGGAATTGGGGATGTGCGGCTCACCTACGGACAAGAAATGGGAGACGCATATGCCGAAGCATACGAGGTAATTAGTAATTCGAGAGGCAAGAGAGGAGAAATGACATGATCTGTTTCGCCATCCTTTTCTATTGATGATAGCATTTAATATGCTATTATATCCAAATGATATATGGTATTTGGATTTGGCCACCCTATTCTATTGATGTACCAAATATTACGTGTCATCTACGGTCTACATAATTCTATATATTCATAAAAATCTATAAAGATTCAAGTACAATTTTTTTTTAAATGATCCAAATTGATTAAATTCACGGAATCGGACACACACACGTGAAAGGGACATGTGATACTATGCTAAAACGTCCAATCCGACAACTTAGTTGATAGGTGAAGAGAGACCATGCGAATATAAAAAATCATATAGGAACACAGTAATGCGAAATAATATTTTAACAATTCAGATAAAAATATCTCCCTCTTGGTGCGGAGATTCTCACCTATACTTTTTCTTTTCTTCTTATCATTTTCATTTCATATTTTATTAGTTATTATACTCATTAATTTTTTTTGGACATCCTGGGGGGTGTTATGGGGAGGTTGGGGTTGTGCAGCTCACCGGCAGACGAGAAAGTAGAAACGAGAGACGCATGTGCCAAAGCGTACGAGGTAATTAGTAACTCGAGAGGCATAGGAGAGAAGAAAGGACAGGGCCTGTTTCCACCACCACAAGACACCACAAGACACCACCGCACGGGGAGGCTCGCTCGCTCTCTCGTTCCTTTCTCCCCTCTGTCCTGCGCTCCTGCCTGCGCAAAACCCCGCTGGTTCGTACAAGCTTCTACAGAGAGAGAGAGAGAGTGATTTGCGGAAGGTGGCGGTGGCGGCGGTGGCGGAAGGAGGAGGAGGAGGAGGAGGAGGAGGAGACATGTCCAAGAGGTGCGCGCTGTGCAAGGTCCCGGCGAGGACGTTCTGCGAGTCGGACCAGGCGACCCTCTGCTGGGACTGCGACGCCAAGGTCCACGGCGCCAACTTCCTCGTCGCCCGGCACTCCCGGACCCTCCTCTGCCACGCCTGCCAGGCCCCCACCCCCTGGAGGGCCTCCGGCGCCAGGCTCGGCCACACCGTCTCCGTCTGCGACGCCTGCGTCACCGGCGCCCGGGCCCGGAGCCGGGCCGCCGCCGGCAATGGCGATCTCCACGAGGACGACGACGACGACGAGGACGCCGACGGGGACGAGGAGGAGGACGACGACGCCGACGAGGACGCCGACGGAGGAGGAGGCGGCGGCGGCGACGAGGACGACGGCGGCGGCGGCGGCGGCGACGAGGACGGCGACAACCAGGTGGTGCCGTGGTCGTCGACGACGCCCCCTCCGCCGGCGGCGAGCTCCTCCAGCAGCGACGACTCGATCGGTAACTTGCGCTGCGGGTACGGGGACGCGGAGGAGTGCGGAGCGGCGCGAATGTGCTCGTCGAAGCGGGCGATTGAAGACTGTACGGATCTTCGCTCTCAGGTTCGTGATCGTCAACTTCCGCGAGGTTTTCGTCTCCGTTTTCTCGGCCTATAGATCTGTGATCGCGTGCGGACGGTTTCGTTTCGGACGCATTCGGGTTCCGTAAATCGCCTGTTCGATTCTAAAGTTGGGCGGTCAAAATCAACGACTCTTGGGTCTCGATGTGCAGGAGAAGCTCAAGTACTCGCGCTTCCGGCCGAACCGGAGGCCAATGCTGGCGGCGAGGACGCGGTCCAGGGACGGCGAGGCTACTTCGGTCGACTCGTTGAGGCCGTCGAAAGACCGGCGGGTCGGGCGGGACGAGTCCATACAAAGTCCGACTCTTCTAGATTGAAGGGGGATCGGTGGGGGTATGTGCAGAGTGCGCGAGGTAGATAGCCTGTGATGTTCATAAACCCTTCTATTACAAGTTTCGATTTTTTAACACCACCATCACCACCATCATCATCTAACCTCAATCGATCTGTTTGAATCTGGGGTCGAACTAATTAATCGATTTTAGCAGTCTTAGCAAGTAGCTAGTAGCTTTGAGGGCGGGATCAGTTTGGATGGGCTGTGGAGATTGTAATGCTGATTCATTTGCGAGTTGGACGAATTCGAAGAGTGAAATACTACCGTGTTTGCTTCATTTGAGAGCAGCCCCCCTTCAATTCCAGTCAGCTCCAATTCATCGACCCTGTTTTCTTCATTCATTCATTCATTTATTCATTTGCCATTTACATGGGAATTGCGGGGGGAATTCGGACATGGGTATCTCCCAAATGGACAGAAAGTTCCATGCGCAGCTTACACGATCCTCAAGAGCTTGCTTCGTTTTCATGGGTCTGTCTCCTTTTGCTCGTACAAGGACACATTTACAGAGGGGATGGTGGTGGAGCTCTGAGCTCGACGCAAGAGGTCGCAATGGGGATGTAGCCAAAAACCTCGCTAGTCAGTAGTCGTTTGTCTGCATCTTCTTTTCAGCGACATCGCCAAGAAGTCGAGCCAATATCCGAAGCGGGGATTCCTTGCTCATTGGTCAAGGAATGAATGATTCCCTCTGTTGCGCTCTCGTCCTTCTCTTTGATGCGTACGTGTCCTCCCAATTCCAAGGTCCCTCTCTTCCGAATTGACCGACTGATTCCAAATCGCTCTCACTCGTGGCTGCGGTGCATTTGGTATCCATCGCCAGAAGCGAAAGGGGCCAAGCGCTGGACGAGAGCAGTCGAAGTTTAACGTGCGTCTAGAGGGGCGGGAATCCATAGAAAAGTCAGACAAGTGCAACGACACTTCACGCGTCTAGGACCACGTAACATGCCTGATCGACGGCTCGACGGTTCGCGTTTCTCATGAGAAGATCCATGAGAAATCTTACCGTAGGACTCGACCGCCTTTCTTTTCTTCAATTAACTAATTTAGAGATGATGGAGTTCGGTATCCTGATCAGGGGACCACTGGGTGGATCATGTAGGCATCGAATTCATAGGCCGAGTGGCCTACCTAGGTTCGGGTCTTGTCAGTTGTCACCGGGTCCATAACAGGGGGAGAGATACTTCCCGGATCGATAGTTTAATATTTTCCTAGGAAAATATCTGAGGTTCGCGCACCCACTTGACTTTTATTTTAATACGCAAGGGGGGATTAGAATACCACTCTCTTGTCTCGACATTAGAAATGATTTGAGGCCACAGCTTGTGGTGGCCGCCATCAGCGTCAACTTGCGGGGGCCGCAAGCTTTTCCTGTTTTGTTTTTTTAATAATGTCCGAGACTTTTGACGAAACGAGAAACGATCTCGACCATGTTAACTCGCCATCGCGTAGAAAGAATATAGAATACGGGGAGGAGAAGTTTGTGGTGTGGGGTGGAGGTTCTGTTCCACGTGCTCGTGCGCGGAGGGGCGGGCTTTAGATTAACGCTCGCAGATCGTCCGATCGCGATTTGACTACGAATTTCTGAGGTTTTTCGAGGGTTACTAACTTATTGGGCCCGTTCGGGTTGGAAGAAGAATGGGACAAGAGAATAATAACTTGGGGGTAAAGGAAAAGGGGATGCCCCTCTTGTGGCGGAGGTTTCGTTTCATGGTTTTCGAGTGTTTCTGAGGAGGTCCCCTATCTCTCTCTCTCTCTCTCTTGTGTGTGGTGGAAAATGGAGGTTTTCCGAAACGACGGTGAGCGAAGGATGATGGGATGGGAAGGGAGCCTTTTTTTACTGATCTTAGGATTCGGATTTGGCCCCCACCTCCTCTGATGTTTGGCCTGGGCCCGGAAAACTCTTTTGCTTGGATTAGAATTCACGTATCAGTACGCGATTAGATTGATGGCGCGACTCGCGTGAGACTCTTGCGTAACTAGAAGTCGAAGCGGACGCATTTCTCGTGGACCCGACCGTCTCTATAATGGGTGCGATTTACTTTGGCATCGATGTTGTACATCTTTGTGTCTGCTACCTCTTAAGAGATATCTGAAAGCTTACATTGAAAGCTCCTGATCAACAACTCAGATGCAATGTCCTGTGGTCCATAACCGTTACAAACCCCAACGAGGCACGGTTCCTCGGGAGTAGTAGAACCGGACCTGTCTAACAGAGAGATATCTCGAGTTAAAAAAATATCGAAGGTCGCCGACATTAGGCATCGACTGTTGTAATTTCTCTACCTTCACACGTACAACCGGAAAAAAGCTCTTGAAATGTGAATTTCTTGAGAGGTTGAATTGAAACTTGTATAGATCAGGACTGATGATGCCGTATGGGCTAGGGATGTATTCCACCGGAGTCGGAACATGATTGTAAAACCCACCATGTACATTTCCTTATGTTTTATATGCGTAGTTCCAAGATTGAGCACATTACACAAGCATACCAAGTACAATTGAATCTCATCAAAAAGTATATGAAGCACCGTATGCAAGAGCACAGGTGATTGGTGCCAATTTCTTGTCGTGGAACCAAGAATCGGACCAACCATTCCAATCTAGTTCTTGAGTAGGTCCAATCGTATCTTTTTTTTTTTTTTTTCTATTCCCTAAAATACTAAACTTGTCGTTGCATAGTCTAAACTACAACACAAGTGATGTTAAGAGAATAAGTTCATGATAAGCTAAACATGATGATTAAATCAACAATAAGATTAGATTATCACTCAACATGAGTTTCAAATTAAAATTACTAGATATTGACCTCAGTCTTAAGTGGTCTGTGTGGGTGGTCTTTACCTACAACCGGACTAATATTCACCTGTTCCAAATTTTAGGAATAGGGGTTGTTTAGAACTGACCAATTCAGTCCAATTCTTTTGTTCACCCATTCATGCAAGACAACTCATTAGACTTACAAGACAGGAAACATGCCCCATCGATGAGATGGAACTCATCTTATCTTGTTCACCGTAAAACAAATCCGACCAGGCTTTTGTGGCCTACCTAGGACGCATGATAGATTAAGCAACGCCCCCTAGTCAACGTTTCGGTCGTTGGGATTTTGTCCGCCACCAAATGAGCAGAAAGGAAGACCATTTCTTAACTCATCAACGCAAGGAAGATATAGACCAAGCTTCAGTTCAACCAATCCATCATTGCATGATGACTGATGGACGAAAGCTTTTAGATTAGGAAGACTGGGATGAAAGACTCTTCAATACTCTTAGCTTGAGCGCACGATATAGGATAATCGTACGGCATTCCGTAAATTATTGTACAGGTTTGCTAAGAAGTTGCAATAAGCAGCAAACGGTCAAGGGACGACAACCTACCATCATTCAACCCTCCCTGATTTGTGCATGGCTGCCAAACTATTTTGGCTGACACACACAACACAGTTAGACATTGAATTGTTATTCAACATCTCCTTTGGAGAGATGACATGCATTGCTACAAAAGTTAAATGAAACGACTGAAACTAGTGTGAAAGGGGGTGCCTGTGAACTTAGAGCAAATCGGCCCTTATATAATGGACAAGATTCAGTGCTTCAACGGTTATTAGCTCAGTACAGGTCAGGAGACCAGATGATTTCACACCCATAAACTGCACCTTTGTAAAAGCTTACCCAGGGTCTTACATCAAGCAGCAATCCTTACAGAGTACCTTCTAGGAAGAGAACTAAAAAAATGGAAATTAACATTTGTTAGGAGAGACTAATAGGTTGACCACAGAGCTTCTCCAACTCTGTCTCTAGGACTTTCAAAAGATTAGCCTTCGTTCTTCTGTAAACCCAAGACTGAGACTCCTGATCCCAATCAAATCTGGATGGACCGCTGCAACAAGAACATAGTATTAGATCAAATACTAGCAAATCTCTGAACAAAATCTAAGTTAGGCAGCTTCTATTATGGCCATTGTCAATAGCAAACAGAATAGTAGGCCACAGCATTCACTATAACAAACACCACCAGCATGATCTATGAAGCCATGCCAGTATCATAATTGCGCTGCATGGATGCACACACATCAAATACTGAATCAAGTTCACAATGTATCCACTCTCGCCATGGAAGCAATGGCGGCCATTGTATTTGAAGATGCCCTTATAAGAGTACTATGAACAAGAATCATTTGCCCTTACCCCAGTCTAATATGAATTATAAAATATTTGCTGCTTTCCCCTAGCAACACTACCAGGCTACTCGGTCCCCTAAACCATCCAATTTTTGCATCATTTTATTCCCTTTCCAATCATTATAGGCACCATTCGATTTTTGTCTTTTGGAAGTCCAGCCAAGGTCTACAATTTACGACAAGACCACATTAAATTATTCTTACATCCTCCAACAGTGAAAACTAGAAGTGTTGCAATTATGTAAAGAGAAAACCGTTTGTAGAAAATATTGCTGGAGAATTAAGTGTCACCACATCTAACTTATTCTCAAGACCCCTGGAACCAGGTTATGTTTCCACAACATTTTTCCATCTAGAAACAGGCTTCAGGAACTAGGAAGATTTTCATGTCGCAACAATTTATATTTAGCAGAAAGAGAGTAATCTATAGGAAGCATTCTGTCCTAAAAAATTTCAATTCAGCACAGTTGATCTCTCTAGAGCATTGATCTTCTTAGTCATCACAGCCTGATCCACTGACTTACAATGGAAAAACTTAACCGAGAGAATCAATCCATCAGGCTATCTAAGTGAACTAATAGCCACCCATAGAGATTTACAATCAGGAACTAACTATGACAACCAAAGAAGTTGAGTAGGTTAAGAATGCAAGCCACCCAGTACCGAAGCAATGGTCAGACTTAATTCAATCCACTCTGATGACCATGCCGTTTATTAATCAAAGACCATTTACCTAGAATTCAGATAACTATCAGATGTAAACTCGATACTACCATTATAGTTTGGCTGCCATCATGCTGAGAGAATTTAGGAATCAGAAGTGCTTCTAGACATATTTCAGACGTAAAGCATCAGGGTCCTTTTAAACCAACAATAAGGTGTTGGAGGCTAATTGGCTCTTAACATATGTTGCTCATTAGTGTGCAGGGAGAGGAGCTACTTCACCAACAAGATGTCGCTCATTGGTGCGCAGGGAGAGGAGCTACTTCACCGAAAAAGAATGTACTTCCACTATAACTATCTAAAACCACCAGGCCTTTTCAGGCTATAATGCAGCAGAAGTATGGACCATGACACAAGCCACATCACTGAAACAGTAAAAGGCATATGGTGCAGAAAGCAAGGGCAGGCAACCTAGAATCAGAAATTGTTTCAGTTACCGAATACTTCATTGGCCCAAAACAATATAATCCCCGGTTAGTTCGTTACTATGTAAATACGGTTGGTCTTAGGGAAGTAATACAGTTCAAAACGAAAAGAAAGGGCCAAGCTACCAAAAGATTTGCCCTTCTCCCAGACACAACCACTAGTTTAAGTGATTGAATATTCTTTAGAGCACGCATCTGGTAAGCAGTAACAGTTCAAAAAGAGGTCTTGTGGATTTGTTTATGATACACTCAAAAGTTTGCAACATCAATACATGATGCATCACATGATCGAGCATTTAATGTTGAGATCATAATCAATTAACGCATTTCATACCTCACTGGAGAGGAGAGCCAAATTTGTCGGTTTGGTGTCTGTTTGTTCAATACATATGTGCCTAATTCCCCAAGTTTGAGGGTTAAGACATCATTCTGCCAATACCCAGAAAAATTGTTCAGGTCAGTTTGACTTTCAAAATTCACCAAATTAAATAACAAAATCTTGAATGCTAATTAATCTCTCTCACCCCATAGTCTATATCAAACCCATCAATCTCAACGTTATCTCCATAATCCTGCACATACCAAAAGAGAGATAAGGATGCATGTGTAGGCATTGTAGCCATCACTGGATTGCACATGAAGCGAGCATATATAAGCACTTGCACATGATCCCTCCTTAAATAAAAGACTTTTTCTACCTGCTTTGACGACAGATTTTCCACTATACAGTGGCATATTATTAGCATTCGATCAGTTTTGTACTGCATAGTGCATCAGAAAAGAAATGACACAAAAAGCTATAATTTTAACTTCATCCATACAAAGAGAAGGCACTCCCGATATCTTCTCCTAGTTAAATTGCATTTTTTTAGACTGAAACAATAGTTCACACGCTGGATTATCCGGAATTTCCAATTAAAAAATCCCATCAAATCACAGATTAACGTATTCAGTGCTGGAATCATTACCTCAAACTTCTCTTGCAGGTCATGGATGGTGGATTCTGCTAGCCTGTGGAACTCATCCTCCTGCAGTAGAGAACTGTGTACATATTAATTCATTAGCACAACCACCACTCCCCATCTCCAACACTCTCGCATTAAAAAATTTGCAGTCCCTTCCTTCTTAACTAAACCAGCATCATCTCAACTCAACAGTTTCAGGGATTGCACAACCATGATTATACCCATTCGACAGACAACATGCTAGAGCTAAAAATTTCGGATTTTGAGCCATTTCCCACCATTTTCTTGCGATAGATTCGATAAATACAGGGGAAAAATCTAAAATTGATAGATAGAGTACCGATAATCAATGACGGCAGGGCCCGGGAGGTCGCCGACATTCAACGGGCCGGACGAGAGACTCCGAGAAACGCGTCGGAACGGAAGGCCGGCGCGACCGACGTAGCCACGCAGCGCTCGGGATGCCGGAAGAAGCTCGCGCGGGGACGCACGGGCCGGAGATGATCGCGGCCGGCACGGGAGGGCTCTCGAGAGCCGCCTGAGAAGAAGCGATTTGGACGCCATTTTCGGCAGCGACTGGGAGACGGCGCGTGACCCCTTTTGCATTCCGGTTGAAAACCGAGCTGAAGGCTCTTTCCGGTAGTGAACCCAGCTTTGACATCTTTGTGGGCTTGAGATAGTGTGCCTTGATGGCCCGAATGGTTTCCCCCATAGTTGACATTTGGTAAATGCCAAATGTTATGTAATGAAAGGGGCCCGAGATTGCCCACAATTGTCCGTAGCTTGTGTTGTGGAGCGTGAAGGTATTAGATTTGATCTTGGTTCTTAGGTGAGCAGTAGGTCCGGTTCAAAACTTGATCGTCGGGTAAATCCGATAAACATATAGGTCGGCTATGGTAGAGAATGACCTAGCCCCAATTTGTCAATTTAATCCGCTGTAACCCATTTTCATGCGACATAAATTTAGTGACTTATACCCAACTGGATATATATATATAATATATAATTCGCCTCGACCCATATTAGTAAAACACTTCTATATTTAGCCCAATTTTAGGAAAACTCATACTCAAATTGAGGTAAGAGTATGAAGTGAGCGAGCGTGAAATTGAGTGTAAGTGACACAGAGTAAAGAAAAAGTCATAGAGGTACGTTGGGTTTAAGTAAGTTGGGAACCCATGCAATACTCATATTATCTTAAATTTTACTATTTTAAACCCATTTACTGAATATAACCAACCCATATAATAATATAAGTGCATTAAATATGGGTTAAGAAATGAATAAATGACTCATATTGATAGATCTATTTAGTGATCGTTACAAATCCTCTAGTTCGGGTTGCATCCTAACAAATCTAGCATTTCTTTTCCATGAAAAGGAAGAGAGTTGAGCAATCTCAACAATGGCTTGAATTTGGAGTAGGGATACTTTGGCTATAGAAGGGAGTGGATCATCATTGTTGACCACTACTTACGAATCTAAGCCTATTCATAATATAGTCTACTCTCCATTTGACTTGATCTCTAGCAAAAAAATATGTTGAGTTATGAGTAGTATAGGCATTGACTAATCCATGTGTATTAGTGAAAAAAAAAAGTGATTTTTTTGGGCTATTCGCTCATGATATAGGATCCCAAAGTTTTATATGGGAAAAAGTACCAAAATAGTCCTAAACCTTTAGCATTTGTATCAATTCAGTCCTAAACTTTTCAATTGGACTAATTTAGTCCTAAGCCTTTTTACATTGGTACCAATTTAATCCATCCGGCTAATTTAAGTCAGAAATTGCTAACGTGGCCGCTGGCGGTCTTATGTGGCGCCACGTGGACAAATTTGATAATTTTTTATATTTTTTTAGATTTTTTAAATTATTTTTTTCCTTTTTTTCTTTTTTTTTTTTTTTTTTTCTCCTTATCCTTTGGCCGGCCGACCATTGTTGGCCATCGGCTGGTCGGGGCGAGGGGCCTCGCGCCCTTGCCGGCCACTGGTGAGGGTCGTCACACCCTCGCCGACCATAAGCGAGGGCGTCGGCCCCCCGCCCAGATCCAAGCGAGGGCCTCTACGCCCTCGTCGGCCACAGGTGAGGGCGCGCGGCCCCTCGCCCCGACTAGCCGGTGGCCGGCAATGGTCGGCCAGCCGGTGACCTCGCCGGCCAAAGGATAAGGAGAAAAGAAAAAAAAGAAAAAGAAAAAAAAGAATTTAAAAAATCTGAAAAAAAATATAAAAAATTATAAAATTTGTCCACATGGCGCCACATAAGACCGCCGGCGGCCACGTCAGCAATTTCCGGCTTAAATTAGCTAGATGGACTGAATTGGTACAAATGTAAAAAGATTTATGACTAAATTGGTCCAATTGAAAAGTTTATGACTGAATTTGTACAAATACTAAAGGTTTAGGACTATTTTGGTACTTTTCCCTTTTTTTTATGAGCAACCTTTTAGTGAAGGCAAAGAAAACATTAGTGGATTCATAGCAGATTTTTGGAAGATAAAAAAATAAGAGATCGTTGTCAACTCGTAATCAAACCACATAATTTGCTTTCTCCCCAAAAATACACTCATGCCGCCTTGGATACTTGCTAGAGATGCGTGAATGGAGTGCAATCTTGTATTCAATGAAGACTAATAGGGGGATGTTGACCTGGCTTGAAAAAGGTTGATCACTTGTAAACCTTATGGATCAGTTTGGGTCGAGTTAGATTAAAAATAATCCAATTCAAATTGACCTATTTAATTAATTTTGACCTATTTCCTTGTAATACAAATTTAGTAACTCATATCTAACCCATACTCATTTTGCTAATACACTTCTATATTTAATATAATTTAAGAAAAATCCTATTCAAACTAAAATTGGAGCACAAATTGAGCGAAATCGAGGGCGGGTGAAGAAAGTGAAGAGAGAGTTATAGAAATGAGTTGAGAACTCTTGTAATATCCATATTATTTTGAGTTTTATAATTTTAAACTTATTTATAACCCAATTACAAATATAACTAATTCATATAATAATATAATCCATTAATTATAAGTTTATGACTCATTTTAATATGTCTAATCGGTTGCAATAAATCGACCGATTCGGTTGTGTTTCTTTTCCTTTGAAATAAAGAGAGTTTAGCAATCTCGACAAGGGCTTGAATTTGGAATAGGGATATTTTGGCTATAGAAGGGGTGGATCATCATTGTTGACCACTACTTACAAATCCGAGCCTATTTATAATATAGTTTAATCCCTCGGTTTGACTTGATCTCTAGCAAAAAATATGCTGCGAGTTATGAGTAGTATAGGCATTGACTAATCTCTATGTATTAGCAATAAAAGCGATCTTTTAGGGTTATCCTCCCTTAATATTGTATCTCAAGTTTTACATGAACAACCAAAAGCAATTGAACAGAGGTGAAGGCAAAGAAGACATTAGTGGATTAATAGCAAATTTTGGAAGACTAACAAATGAGAGATTGTGGTCAACTCGCAATCAAATCATGGAATTCACATTCTCCCCAAAAATACACACTCGTGTTGTCTCGAACTCTTGCCAGATATGTATGAATGGAGTGATCTTGTATTTGATGAAGATTATCGGGTTTTAAAGGGCGTTAGTATTTAGACACGAATCATGGTTGATTCAATCAAACAGACACCGCAATTAGTAGTTGCCGGAGTTCTTGGATGCTAAAGCAATGGTTCTGAGAGCACTTTCCCTCTTCCAAGCAAAGCAAAACGAAGCAAAAGGCAAAGAATCGGCGATTTCAACAGGAGGAGATCTTGCGGTGCTTTGTTATTAAAAATGGATTGGAATCTTTGATGTGCTCATGAATGTGGTCGATAATGTGCATTTTGACGCTTGATGTCTGCCTTATGTGATCATGTGTAATCACATGGACCGAACATTTACGTACCCTATTTCCCAAAAGGGAGATTGCAAATTTGATTTGTTCTTTTTCTTGTCTAAATAAACATATCATGCCCCCTCCCCTTTCTCTTTTTGGCCATTATTTATCTACCAAGTCGGGATTCTTTTGTTATCATGAAATTAGAATAAAATGTTTGCGTTTGAATTTTGAAGCCCACTCTTTTTTCTTTTAGCGGTATCAAGTCTTTTCATATGTTTATCGTGAAAAGGATATCCACTTTATCACACCACCTTAATTATTGAGTTCTAAACTTATGGCGTGAGCAGGACCGTACGTCGACTCAAATCATTTATCCCATGGCTGACTTAATATATTTTCGTCCATTTCTTTTTTCGTGGGAGAGTCTTTCGCTGACACATTGTAGCCACATTGGGAAATAATTCGGACTATTTCTTTCTAGTGTAATAAAAAATGAAAAAGTCTCTAAAATATAAGAAAATTTGGAAAAATTCTCATCTTTTTTTTTTTTTTTTGAAAAATTTGTGCACGCTCAAAGCATCATCAAGCCACGTTCGGTGGGAGATTTTCCTGGAGAAACCGAAATGCCGGAAAATTGTCGCTTTCCCGGGAAAGAGACAATTCCTCGCCTTTGTAGGAAACTGCAGATATGGCGGCAATTCCTTCGGTGCTTTAAAAGGACAATCTTCTCTCCGTTTCTCTCTGTCTCTCTTCTTTTCAATTCAAATTTGTGGACGCAATTTCTCTCCCTTTTCTTTTCTCGATCTACCTTTTTCTCCTTCACTCGAGTTCATAAAAAATTTCTTTCCTTTTTGGCCTGATTCGCAGGAAAAATGGGAACTTCAATCCCGGCCGATTCAATTTCGTCTTCAAAGTTCAACCCCCGTCTCCTTTTTATCTTTTTCCGACGAATTTGCTTTTGATTCGTGTACCCTTTTTTTTGGGAAAGGAATTTAACGGCGAGCACAGTGCCCCCAAAGAATATAAATTGCGTCCCGGCACCTTTCTAGGGTTTGGGTCTCTTTTGCTCGTCGCTATAAAGAGGGATTCGGCGAAAAAGGTGGGATTTTGGCGTTGTTTCTTCGGTGGCGTCACGAACCCAAGAAGGGTGATCTCCTGAACGAGGCGTCGCCCGCGATCTGGCTCGAAAAAGGTTGAATCTTCTTTCTCCTGGAAGGCGTTGGATGTATGGTTCAACTGGGTTGCTTGTGTTTTTTTTCTTCGTGAGCGTATGGCGTTTGACAAGATTTTTTGTGAGTTGGAATGAGGGAAAGAAGGGATGTGTGCGTGGAGAGAGAGGGTTCTTGTGAGCTATCCTATCAAATTTGACGAGCTTTTGATCTATTCGGAATCGAAAGAAGAAGTTCGAAAGATTTTCAGGCTTCAAAGAGGTATTTGTCGGCGCCGGCATTGTCTTGGCTTCTGGTCAATGCTTTCTTGCATTCTCTTTGGTACCTCTGATTGATGATTTCGTTTTTTAGTCACCAGCGGATTTCTTGATTTTCTTTTCACAAAATATGAGTATTGTCTGGTCAATAATCATCAAGCAACGAGCATTTGATTATAGATTATGTGGCTAAGGTCTCTGCCGCCAGATTATAGGGAGGTAGACATAGACAAAAGGAAAACAGAAGAAGAACCAAGGTGCTGTTATGATAGCAAAAGCTTGGCTGAGGTGGTTGCTAGGTTCTAAAGTTCATTTGGATTTTGTTTGGGATGGGTTTATATCTATTCTTGATTTCAATGTTTTTCATTAATAATCAGGACTGTTGGTCTCTGTGCCCTGTTGATTGTTGCACACTTTGTTGCTAAGAAAGAGAGAGACATAGGCATCTGGCGGGTTTGCTTTGCAGAGGTAGCTCGCATATAAGAACATCCCTCAAGCTTGTTTTGAGACGCCCTTTTCTTTTAAGAGTTTGCATTATCGTGTGGTGGAGAAATATAAGAAGTTTCGTATAATCAGGAGCTATTTCATAAATTAGGTGTTAGCAGATTTTGTTTGTGAATTTTTGGCACACCCATCATTGAGTTCTTGCAGCAAAGTACTGCCACCAGTCTTATGGATACGTAACTCACCTTAGCTTAGGTTTTTTTAGCTTGTTGCATCTTTTACCCATGACAATAATGAAAAACTTAAATCATTTTTTTGCTCTATCAGGCCAGGATCCTCTGGATGTTTGGAATTTGAATATTATAGCTGATCAGATTGCTTTCACTCTGGCCGCTACTGCAAGATTGAAGTCTTCTCCCACCTTTGTGAGGGTGTGGGGTAGTAATGAGCGAGCCATTTTGCTTTGCGTATTGAGACGATCAAGATCATCATATGCCTGGAGATTATGCCGTGTTTCTGAAGGCTTGTTTCTTGATTATGGCTAAAGCCATTGTTGACTAATCTGAACTTTGATGGTAGCTTCTTATCACATTGTTGGGGAAGTGCTTCTGTCCTTTTCTTGGGCAGAATAAATTGCAATATGTAGCTTTGGATGTGATACAAAGTAGATTGTGTGTGGATGTAGCTCTGCTCAGTATTATCACGATGGTTCGATTTTCCTGCTTCAATGGTCACAAACCAAAGGTAACTCATCACTCTGTTCTTTTTTATTCTTTCTTTTTCAATATTTGCATTCCTTTTAATTTTGTTTGACATTAGTGCACACCAAATGAAGATACTTCCAGCATGCACTCACATAATAAGTCCCCTGCACTGCACTTCAAGTAGTCCTGAAAAGTTTACTCTTTCATTTCAAAAGTTCTTTGGGTGGAAGGGGATATGCTTTTAGGCAGAATTTCAGAGTACTTATTTGAAATTCCGAGAAATTACAAGGATGATTTGTGGCATGAGGCTTGATCAGAAATTAATATAAATCTGAGGCATAATTGTTTATTTTATTTTTTAGAAGATTTAATCTAAACTTCACTAAATATAGAAGGGCTTGCATACTGTTTGTTTTTCTTGGTGTATTTATGGAAGTGGTTTTGTTTTGAATCACATTTGATCTAAAAGTTCATACACTGTTACAGATTGGACTTGTGTCCACAGTTTGATTTAATAAAATGCATGTCATTCCCGTTTTAATCCTGCATCCCTTCTTTTCTCAAGCAGAAATCAGTACATCCACCTGTTGAAGCTGTTAGTGAGTTTCAGGGTTCTGAGTTTCAGGCTTCAGAGAATGCCATGAGCCCAAATTCATCGCTTTCAGAATTGCATCGAAATGGTGAGATGAATAAAATTGTGGACAAGGTTGCAGAATCTCTATCCATTGAACGAGGTTGGAAATCAGAAGAAATGGGGAGTAAAGTTGATAATGTGGAGATTGATACAAGGGGTATTAAGGCTGGCCATCTCAAGAAAAGTCAATCTCTTGCAAGTGGTTTGCACGGATTCTCATTTGACCAACATAGCAGGTCAGTCATGGAGGACGTCAGCGATGAACTGGGTGTTGGCGAATATTGTAAGGATGGACCCTTTGATACATGTCAAGTCCTGAATCTCAACAAGAAATCAATTTTTTCAATTGGAGATTTGCAAAGTACTGACAAAGGGGTCCTAGAAAATTCTGAAGGCCAATATTCTGGAGAAAATGCTGGTGACTCTGGAGATCGCACACCTCATACTTCTGCGGAGTTAGTGAGACCCGAATCAATGCCCAACATTGGTGGTTGGTCTCCTAAGTCAGGTGAACATCCGAAGGAGAAGTTGGGACTTACAACAAAATCTTCTGGGGACCTGTTCGTTCTTAGCATGAGCCAAAATGGGACATCCATTCCTGAGTTTAAAGATCAGTTCTCCCCACAAAAAGAAAGCGATGTCAATGCGTGCAAAGGTAAAAACATTATCTATGAAGATGCTGTTTGTAATGATTATCACGATTATGATTATGCTGGTTCTGCCCAAGGGGGGATTACTCCTATTTTTGATGACATCTTCTTGAAACCCCATAGAGGGGAAAGCTCCTCTCACCAACAGTATGATTTACCACATAAGGATTTTAAGATTAAGCGGATTGAGGAGTGGGTCACAGATCTCCAGCCTTGCAACCCTTCGGACGAAGTGGAGGAGTCATACCAGCCAAATGATCAGAACAAGAGAGAATACCCTGTTTTGAATGGTCTGACTGCAGCAAAAGCTGAGCCTAAGGTGAGTCCTGGAAATGAAGCTGCTAAGAGATACATATCATCCCTGAGTGCCTCAGCAACTACAGCTCAGATGGCGAACCATGGTTTGGCGTTGATCCCGTTTCTCAGCGCATTTGTGAGCTTGAAGATGCTTAATCTGTCGGGAAACAACATAGGTATGCTCATCAGTCTGCATTCTGAAACGTTGGCTTCTTATGCTTTTGCTAGCTGTTGCGTTTTCTGATGTTTAATCTTACCTTTCCCAGTGAGGATAACAGCTGGTGCTCTTCCTCGGGGACTTCATATGTTGAATCTGTCAAAAAACCAGATTTCCACTATTGAAGGCTTGCGTGAATTGACCCGATTGCGTGTACTTGACTTGAGCTATAACAGAATTGTCAGAATTGGACATGGTAATGCCTAGGTTATACTGCATTATTTGTCTTCTCGTCCAGATAGATGGAATGTTTACACACAACATATTTTGAATGGGGACATGCAAGCTCTGTATCATTTTTCTAGAAGGTTCTGCTATCGATTAACCTTTACATTTTAAATGTTCAGGCCTAGCTTCTTGTTCATCACTTAAGGAGCTATATCTGGCGGGGAATAAGATCAGTGAAGTCGAGGGTCTTCACCGCCTTCTGAAACTGAATGTTTTGGATCTCCGTGCCAACAAGATTTCAACAGCAAAATGTCTAGGGCAGCTTGCAGCGAACTACAATTCCTTACAAGCTGTTAGCTTGGAAGGGAATCCAGCCCAGAAGAATGTGGGAGATGACCAGCTTAAGAAGTATTTGCAGGGCCTTCTTCCTCACCTGGCGTATTACAACCGACAGCTCATAAAAGTGGGTACACTGAAGGATGCCGCTGATCGATCAGTTCGGCTGGGGGCTAGTGCCCATCAATTTGATCGCAGTGGCCTTAGATCAGAACACAAATCGACAAGGAAGGGTGGTCATGGGGTGGCTAGCAAGTCATCGTCCTCATCATATGGTCGGAGAAGTCAAGCACTGGTTTCTCCAAAACATTCTAAGGGCAAGCATGTACGCCTTCCCCCAAGTGGAACCAAGGGAGCAACCCATAACCAGCAGTACAATTTGGACTTCAGTGACAGACTCCGCATCATGAAGCAGGAGCTTGCAATTGGTAGAAGTCGAAGTGAAGGTACTTTGGGAGTGCTTTGAGGCGAATTTGGTGTGTTTCTCTACAATATGTCGTGGAATGTTTGCAAGGGCTACTCCTTTTCTATGTCCTAAGGACCATTTATATTGAGGCTTTGTTTTTTAGATGTTCAATAAATCCTTGCTCTCAGTAACGATTGCTGCTTCTTGTACTGATTGACAGTGATTGTGGGTTTACAATTATTCATTGCTTGCTTGAACTGCAATCATGTATATCTGGGTCGCTTCAACGACGTGGCTCAGTCACTGAATTTGTTATATAGGGAAAGATTGCAAGTGTTCAATTTCACTGAGGAGAAGTGCATTGTCTATTTGACTACTACCCTTTGATTTTTCGGGGCATGTCAAAGAAAACTCGTTCGAATCCTCTTTAGATAGGCAGCAGCAGGTCAAGTATTTTTGCAAGCTTATAGATCATCATTGTTCTGCTGAAAATGCCACTAATTTGTTGACAGTGAAACAACGCACAAAATATACAGTATTCCCGAGTAACTGGTTAGAGCTACATGCATGCCATGTTCTCGCGTTTGTGACAGTAAACTAAAATCACAAAAAGAGCCGACAAATCGGATTTGTTAACTCCTTGACAGCTCCTTTCTTCAGCTGTATTGATATTTTTCTGCAATTTCAAGGCAAATTGGAGTTGCCAGTCTTAATACAATAACGTCGGGAGACATTACCTCACGAATTCATAGGTCAAGACTCCGTAGATACAAACGTTAGTTAGCGGTTAAGAGTTTCAAGAGAATAGAGCTTGCAATAAGAAGTCAAAAACATGTTGCTTGTGTCACGGACCAGATTCTTCCATACTCATACTATCTTAAGAACAACTATATAAGAAAGACTAACCTAGTGTTCAGACTCATCAAGCGACTCATGGGCTATTCCGTGACCGAGAATTTGTCGTGACACTTGCATGTCAAGATTATATTGATTAATAAATTTTACGATGGCAAAAATTTCATGGCGTAAAGTTTCAATGTTAATGCTGCGATTTTTTTACCTTATAATTATGTTTTTACTTTGCTCTATTCGTTTCCACTCTCTCTTGTCCTCCACACCAAAGCTGATGGTTAGCCGACACTAAAATCCAAGAACCAATAATTGAATAATGCAAAGGAAGACTAGGAATCGAGGATTAAAGTCCAATACCTAACATTCCAAACACATCTCCATCTCTCATTGTCTAAAATTTTGTCACGCTACTTGAAGACGATAACTTTCCAAAGAGAAAAGAAAGAGAGGAAGAAAGTACATTGCCTGCCAACTCAATTAAGTTTTATTGAAGTGAACGTACATTTTCTTGTGGAGAGAGAAGGATGAAAGTTATAGAACTGCCTTACTCATGTTAGGAATTCATCGCAATCAAAAGATGGAGGCTGAGTTAGAATCGAATCTGGGACATTACGATTTTGGCGTGAGATCTAAATTTTGCTCATCATCATCCTGTGAGCAAGACCTTTTCTTCTGTACTAAAGTATCACCAGATTCTTTTACCTACTCGAATGAGTATAAAATTCCTGATGGCGAGCACCTAAGGCGTGGGTCACCACAAGCGTGGATTCTTCCTACAATCAAACCTGTCGCCATTTGCGACTTAGCCCGACTGAAGACTCAGGTTGGGTCACTCGTTTCCACTTCTCTCCTCTCACCCCTTAAAACCTGGAGTTTTTCTCACTCAATCTCGTCTTTTCTTGAAACCCATCTCCTGAGTCCCTCATTTCTCACACCCTCGATCGAAAACCGACATTTTTTTTCGAGATTTCCGGCATGGGTTTCGAGGGCAATCTTGATCAGGAATCGGCCACGCCACCGAAGCAGTCCTTCTTCAGGTACAACTCCCCCTGGTCCAAGTCAGCATCATCGGGCTGGTCTGCTTCTGCTGCCCCGGCATGTATTGGGCTCTCGTGGGCATGGGGGGCGGCGGCCAGGTGGACCCCACGGCGGTGAACAATGCGAACACCGCCCTCTATGCCACCTTCGCCATCTTCGGCATCCTGGGTGGCGGAATCTATAATGTCCTAGGCCCTCGCTTGACTCTTGCCTCTGGTTGTAGCACTTACGCTCTCTATGCAGGCTCTTTCTTGTACTACAACCACTATCACCAACAGACCTTTGCCATCATCGCTGGCGCGATCCTTGGCATAGGGGCAGGCTTCCTGTGGGCTGGCCAAGGCGCCATCATGACCTCGTACCCACCGCACAACCAAAAGGGCACTTACATCTCCCTGTTCTGGAGTATTTTCAGTATGGGGGGCGTCGTTGGTGGGTTCATCCCGTTTATCTTGAATTACAACAGGACCGAGGCTGTTTCTGTGACTGATGCAACCTATATTGGATTCATGTGTTTTATGACTGTTGGTGCACTTCTTTCCCTCGCTGTCTTGCCGCCAAGCAAGGTTATTCGTAATGACGGGACTAGTTGCACTAACATCGAGTACTCAAGCGTTTCGACTGAGGCGACCGAGATTCTCAAGCTGTTCCTCAACTGGAAGATGCTCTTGATTGTCCCGGCTGCTTGGGCTAGCAACTTCTTTTACAGTTACCAGTTTACTAATGTAAACGGGACCTTGTTCAATTTGAGGACTAGAGGGCTGAATAGTGTGTTCTACTGGGTGGCCCAGATATTGGGGTCGATCGGAATCGGTTATGTGTTGGATTTCAGCCTTCCGAGTCGGAAGATGAGGGGTTATGTCGGGATTGCGATTGTTGCTTTGCTTGGGACTGCGATTTGGGGCGGCGGCCTAGCTAGTCAGCTGAAGTACTCTCGCCACGACCTGCCCAAGAAGTTGGACTTCAGGGACTCCGGTTCCGATTACGCCGGGCCGTTTGTGTTATTTTTCAGCTATGGATTGCTGGACGCAATGCTCCAGACCTTGGTTTATTGGTTCATTGGATGTTTAGCTGATGATTCTGAAACTCTTAGCAGGTAGTGTAGGCCTAGGGAATTTAGAGTCTTCTTGATTAGCACCAGCTTTGGGTCTAACACTGAAACTGGTATCTGGTTTTCTTTGTCCTGCAGGTACACTGGGTTCTACAAAGGAGTGCAGAGCGCAGGAGCTGCGGTTGCTTGGCAAATCGACACGCGAAAAGTCCCGTTCCTCTCGGAGCTTATTGTCAACTGGTCGCTTATGACGGTGGGCTATCCCTTGCTGGTCGTTCTCGTTAAGTTGGCCGTGAAGGAGGATGAGGATGGTGAAGAGGGAGCAAAAAAGGCAGTTGCTTCATCTTTTGCTCATTAGGTGATAATACAAAACGTCATCCATTCTTATGAATCTTCTTCGGGCTTAGCAAGTTAACAACCTGAAAAATATTATTTGCTTTGAGAGCTAACGTCACAAGAAATTTCCAAATTGATACTCGTATCTCATTTAGCCCAGATTAATTTTCGTAGCGCAAAAAAAAAAAATTTAAACTAGTATGTCTGTGACAATTCTACTGAAAATTTAAGGCAAAATTAGGGATTTATTAAGTGGACTTCGACATATCTTTGAAACTTGAGGGAGCTCTTGGGGCAAAATTAGCGGAGTTCGCTAATTTTAGTTTATTTCCTTTGCATACGACCCCAACCAACATCGTTCGAGAAGCGCATTTATATCTAATTTCCATGTTGGATTCATGTCACATGCCGATCATTCGAGTTATTTGCCATGTCATTCACTGAAATATGATTTATTTGTCATAGATGTACTGGTTTGGGATATTTTATAACACATAAATTAGTTCGAGATAAATGTGGTATGAATCTATTAGTTTGAGATTTTTTTAATACAAATATTAGTTTAAGATCAACGTGGCATGAGTGTACCGCCGGCGTTGTAATCTTTGGCAGTGAGCACGGCAAATGTAGGTGACCGGTACATTTGTTACTTTTTCCAGCGTATTAAAAGTGTAATCAAAGTCATGTTCCACCTAAAAGAGCTGCGACAGCTGGTGTGGCTTCCGAGCAAAAGAGCTGTAGCTGCGACTTCCTAAAGACCATTTATTTTGGGGTTTTGGCTGATAGATGTTCTGTAAATTCTTGCTCTCATCACTGATATGAATCCTGCTCCTTGTAGGGATCGACAGCGCTTGTCATTCATTGTTGCTTGAATTCACAACCAAGAGTGGTCGAACGATACCCGAATCATGTATAATCTGGTCGCTTCGATGGTGCAGCTCAATCCCAGAAGTGTCATATTGGGAGGTTTGCCAGTTGATCGATTTTACTTAAGGAGAAGTGCGTCTGTTTGATTCCTAGCTTTGATTTACATTGTTCTGCCGCAAAACATCCCATGTTCTCGCGTTTGTAACAGTACTGAAATCATTCAGATCGAACAGATGGGATCTGGCTAAATCCTTCTATGGCTCCGTTTGCTTTGGCTCTCTTGACCCTTTTTGCAATTTCAAGGCAAATTTGGAGTCATCAATCTTAGGCCGTGTTTGGTTCAATTTTACCAAGGGACTTTGGGAAAATGCAAAGCTATTTAGCTTAAAGGGTTTTGAAAAAAATGCAAATACTGTTTGATAAACATTGCTTTGAGAAGCAACTTGAAATAAAAGACTGTTTGGTAGAAATATATTCAAAAAGTCTTATGGGTAATCAAAATAAGCTTTTTAAATTTTAATTCGTTTAAAATCAGAAATGACTACAATTTATACAATTTTTTTTTTTGTCATAACCACAATTTATACGATTTGAATGTTAACGTATTAACAATATAAATGTAAGAAAATCACATTTCTTTTTTGGTTTGAAAAAAATCAAATTCGACAAGTACAACAATGTAATAAAAAATTTCACACATTTTCAGGTGCAAAGATGCATATTGGGACAATAATTGCTCAATCGTACAGAAACGATAGTAACTGTTTTCCAATGTTGCAATTTTTCAATCTGAGTTGTAGCCAACACACCTAACAATGCTTATTTAGACGTTTTTTTTTTTTCCATTCTCCAGCTGCAAAACCGCTCATATAACATCGATCTCAAGGTGCATATATTCATTGTTAAAATCGACGCAAAAGTCGCACAGCAAACATCTTGCAAATAGAAATTGATTCTTCAGCAAACTGACATTTCATTGATTAACATGAACTGATTACATCAAGGGCCAAGAAACAAAAATTGTACAGCTGAAATGATTCCCCCCATCTATTATGCAATCCCACAGAAGAGTATCTAGCAACTATTCCCTCAACTTGGCATGATGGAACTTGAGCCTACGTCAAGCACTGCAATGAAGTCCATTATTGCCATGGCTTCCAACTCTTGAATTGCATCAATGACGTTAATCGAACTAGCCAAGTTAGGCTTCGGTACCCCAACTGCTTCCTTGATCTTTGATTGCTATAGATCACATATATAATTAAACGCTAGATGAAACATTGCATGCTAAGTTTGTGCTAACCACTAGTTACCTTGTTGAAAAACAAAGGGCAAGGAAAGATTGTACGAGTCTCTACACAAAGGTAGAGGCGAGGAATGCAGAGTCACTACTCATCAAGTCAATTCATAGCATTCAAACAACTGACTCATTCGCATTATTCATTTCAAGAAGTTGTGTTTCGATGTTTGAACATAAAACACTCATCATCACTAACTGAAGGGACACACTTTCACGGAAGCACCTCATTCTCGTCACCATAGCACTTCACACTTACAGGGACCTCCTCTCCCCCCATTGAAATTTTATAGGGGGCACACGAAAAGGAAATTCTGGTCAACGTTGAAAACGGGCTGCGAGTAACCATTGATGAAGAAGTGCATGGAACGAATGTCTGTTTGGAGGCATTGCAATAGGAAGTTGAAAATAGGCTGCTCGCATGTCGAGATCATATCAAATTTTATTTTATTTTTTGGTCGAACAGATCATATCAAATTACTAGATTTTACAGTAGCGGAAATTTTAGGACATAAAGTTCCGATGTCAATGCTGCGATTGTTTTTTCACCTTATGATTTTCCTTTTCCTCTGTTTTCACTTTCTCTTTTCCTCCACACCAAAGCCGGTGGCCGGCTGACGCTAAAATCCGAGAAGTGATAATTGAATGATTTAAAGGGAGACTAAGAATCCGAGGACTAAAGTCCAAAACCTAAATTCCAAACACCGGCTCTTATTGTCTACAATTTTGTCACGATAAATGAAAACAAAATAATTTCCTGAATAAAAAAGAAAGAGAGGAAGAAAGTACGTCGCCTATCAACTCAATTAAGTTTTATAGAGCGAAGGCACATTTTCTCGATAGGAGAGGGGGGATAAAGTTGTAGATGTAAATCATGAAAATCGAAGATTAAGATCGACTTCTCTTCTTCTCTTACTTTGCTTTGTAGTTAGGAAATCAAATTACTCCGATTTGTGTTTACATTGTATAAAGCTGCCTTACTCATGTTAAAGAAGTAAAACTTCGATAACTAATTGTGTCCAAAAGATGTAGGCCAAGTTGAAATCGAACCCAAGACATCACGATTTCGGTGTAAGATCGAAATGGCCTCATCATCATCCTGTCACCCAGACCTTTTCTTCTGTACTAAAGTATCACCAAGATTCTTTTGCCTACTCGAATAAGTACAAAATTCCTGATGGCGAGCACCTACGGCGCGGGTCACCACAGGGATGGACTCTTCCTACAATCGAACCTGTCGCCATTTGCAACTTGGCTCGACTGAAGACTCACGTTGGGTCACTCGTTCCCACTTCTCTCCTCTCACCCCTTAAATCCTGGAAAGTTTTTCTCACTCGATCACGTCTTTTCTTGGACCCCATCTCCTCAAAGTCCCTCATTTCTCACACCTTCGATCGAAAAACTGATCTTTCTTCCGAAATCTCACAAATGCGTTTCGAAGGCAATCTTGATCAGGAATCGGCCACCCCGCCGAAGAAGTCCCTTTTCAGGTACAACTCCCCCCTGGTCCAAGTCAGCCTCATTGGGCTGGTCTGCTTCTGTTGCCCCGGCATGTACAGCGCCCTCGTTGGCATGGGGGGCGGCGGCCAGGTGGATCCCACGGCGGTGAACAACGCAAACACCGCCCTCTATGCCACCTTCGCCATCTTTGGCATCCTGGGCGGCGGAATCTATAATGTCCTAGGCCCTCGCTTGACTCTTGCCTCTGGTTGTAGCACGTATGCGCTCTATGCAGGCTCTTTCTTGTACTACAATCACTACCACCACCAGACCTTTGCCATCATCGCCGGCGCGATCCTCGGCATTGGCGCGGGCTTCCTGTGGGCCGGCCAAGGCGCCATCATGACCTCGTACCCACCGCCTGGCCAAAGGGCACTTACATCTCCCTGTTCTGGAGTATTTTCAGTATGGGGGGCGTCATTGGTGGGTTGATCCCGTTTGTTTTGAATTACAACAGGACTGAGGTTGGTTCTGTGAATGATGCAACCTATATTGGATTCATGTGTTTTATGACTGTTGGTACACTTCTTTCCCTTGCTATCTTGCCGCCAAGCAAGGTGATTCGCAACGACGGGACTAGTTGCACTAAGGTGGAGTACTCTAGCGTTTCGACTGAGGCGACCGAGATTCTCAAGCTGTTTCTCAACTGGAAGATGCTCTTGATTGTCCCAGCCGCTTGGGCTAGCAACTTCTTTTACAGCTACCAGTTTACTAATGTGAACGGAGCCTTGTTCAATTTAAGGACTAGAGGGCTGAACAGTGTGTTCTACTGGGTGGCCCAAATACTGGGGTCGATTGGAATCGGTTATGTGTTGGATTTCAGCCTCCCGAGTCGGAAGATGAGGGGTTACATCGGGATTGCGATTGTTGCTTTGCTCGGGACTGCGATTTGGGGCGGCGGCCTTGCTACTCAGCTGAAGTACTCTCGCCACAACCTGCCCAAGAAGTTGGACTTCAAGGACTCTGGTTCCGATTATGCCGGGCCATTTGTGTTATATCTCAGCTATGGATTGCTGGACGCAATGTTCCAGACCTTGGTTTATTGGTTCATTGGATGCTTAGCTGATGATTCTGAAACTCTTAGCAGGTATTATATAATTTTCTCAACCATGAGTAAGAGATTCTATTTTGGCAAGTAGGCCAAGGAAATTTGGGATTCTTCTTGATTAGCGCTAATTTTGGGTCTACCACTGAAACTGGTATCTGGTTTTCTATGTCCTGCAGGTACACTGGATTCTACAAAGGAGTGCAGAGCGCAGGAGCAGCGGTCGCTTGGCAAATCGACACACGCAAAGTCCCGTTCCTTTCGGAGCTCATCATCAACTGGTCGCTTATGACGGCGGGCTACCCCTTGCTGCTGGTTCTCGTTAAGTTGGCCGTGAAGGACGATGAGGAGGGCGAAGACGGAGCTGACAAAGAAGTTGCTTCATCTTTTGCTCATTAGGTGATGATCTAAAACGTCATTCCATCTTGTGAAGATTCTTTGTTGATGTCGGGCTCAGCAAGACGACAACCTGAGAAAGATAAAGCCTTTTGAGGGCGCCGTTGTGGATGAAGGCAACAATGTGGAGGAGCTGCCGTCCGCAACCAACTACCGCCAACTAGATCTAGCGGCCGGCCATCACTGTCCAAATCTGGCCCGAACCCTAAGCACAATAATTAGGGTTCTCTATTCCCTGAATTGGGGTTTTAAATTGATGCAAATATGTTTAGCAATGTCATTTATGTCATGTATGCCAAGTCAAAGCATTGGCGAGTCACGTCGAATTAAAAAAGTGATAAAATTTTGTTATATCAGATTTTCAGTATCCTAAATCAGAATTGGCTCATAATTAGTCATTTTTCCTCCTAAAGTAGCACTTAAGTGATTCAAAAAAAGGTTTTGATACCAAAATAAGGGTTGTACCAAATTTAGGACATTTATAGTGTCATTTCCTCGTTTTCCAATGTATCAAAAATGTAATTGAGGTCACGTTCCATGAAAATCTCTCCCCATAAAAGAGAAATGACAACCGGTGTGGTTTATGAGTAAATCACTCCCATCAAGGTTATCGTTGCCTGTTGGTATGTAAATCACTAAATCATTGATTATTGTGTCACAGTCCTTGATTCTCCTATACTCGTGAACTCTTGGAAGTGAAGCTTGGGGTTATCGAGTGAAGAGTGAGGATGTACAAAAAATGAATACAATTGATCCGTGAGAGTGACGTCAGGACGGTTGATGCTAAGAGTTCTACGATAGAAATATTATATTATTTAGGAGCTTAGAAGTTAGGGTTAGTCTCCTATGTACAAACTGATTGGGTTTTGATGTTGCTTTCTTGATGAGGTCATGACAAGGTGAAACTAGTTGTCGAGCTTAAAGTGATCTACTGTCTAACTCGATGGATGACATGCCCGAGCTAAGTTGAGCGTGGTATGATCTCATATAATGAAGCTATTCACCGTATTGTTCTCTGGAGTAACTATAGAAGGAAGGCTTGGCCTAGGGTATTCCACTTGCCAGGCGTTGTACGAGTTATTCTATAGCCAAAGAACTATCAACTCATAACAAATGGTATCAAAGTCAAATCCCTCCAGTAGGTGTGTGATTTGGGTGGAACTTTTGGTCTTCCCGGTCTTGTGAGGGTGGAGAGTGATTCGCTGGGGTCAAGAGGGCTTGGACAACGTGCGGCTCGCGTCTAGCTTCTAGGACAATGGAGGCATAGGAATGAACCGAAGATCAATTGGCGAATCTCAATAGAAGGTCTATTATCACGTTTCCAACAAGGGGTGTACCCTCCATTGATTTGCAGAGATTAAAAGGAGTTTGGTAGGCAAAAGAAAGTGCTGCCAAAGGAGTGCAGTTGGCTAGGGGTGCCACACTTGTCAAGGAGCATAAGTGACTAAAGATTTGCGAACGGCTTTGATTGGGGGAAGCAACCAATAAAGTGGTTGCTAGGGGTGCCACACTTGTCAGGGAGCATAAGTGACTAGAGATTTTCGAACGGCTTATATCGGGGGAAGCGACCAATAGAGTGGAGTAGCCTTCACTCGATCTCGCTCTTGCTTACTTTGAGTTCTCACATCAATTTAGGAATAAGTTTACAAAATTGGGTTAAATATGAAAATGTTTTATGAATATGGGTCGGGTATGAGTCACTAGATTTGTATTATATGAAAATTGATTAAACGGGTCAACTTGGGTAGGATCATTTTTGACCACATCCAAACTCGACCAGATCCATCCATTTGACCGATCTAATCTAGTTACCAATTGGAACTAGAGGCTTTAATGAATTGAGCATTTGACTCCGCTTGTTTCTTAGAACTAGAAATTTTTTGATTACCTAAAGCAAACATGGTGTTTACCGCACAAATCTTTGATTCTAAGCAATTTCTTGCTCTTTTGCCAAATGCTCCTGAACAGTTAGGTTCATGGATATTTGACATTTATTTGTATGTTGAACACAAACAGACTCTCCATGTGATGCACATATTGCTGAGAGAGGCGCTCCGAGGCGATCTGGTGGATCGTCTTTACTAAGAGTTCCCAGAATTGTAGTCTTTGATGAGGCACCTTTCATAGTATGATCTCTTTTAGAGTCCATTTTCTTGGCTGCGCAAAATATTGAGTTGAAATTCTCTTTGTAGGCTAACAAGAGGTGCACCGGGTTGGTCATATCTAACACTTCTTGCTTCTCTTCCGCGAATTTTTGTGTCTTCTCACTTCTAGCTTCTCCGCACCAACCGTCTTGGATTTTGCAGATGAATCTCCACTTCCCACACGAAATGCAGAAATTGTACTTTGTAATTATTCTTTGGACCCATCGAGACAATAGTGATATGTATTGTGGATTGTGTTTATAGTTTCTAATTTTGCAAACAGTTATAGGAAGCACTGAGAAATTGTGCACCTCTTCTATTTTCTGGATCCATACTTTTCTCATGATAGACCAATGTAAACTGTCAAAGAACGATATCTCTAGCTGCTTTTTCTTTGATATTACAACAAAAGGAAAAAAAATCCCCGAAATCATTCTTTTTACAACTATAAGTCCCACTGAAAAACATTCTGACGGAACAGTTCAAGCACACTATGAAATAAACACGCAGTTTTTCTGCCTCTATGTGAAGAAAGCAAAGCTGTGAAAGGAGATCGACTGTGCTCATCTGTATGACGACATTCTTCAACTCTAAGTCACCTTGAAGTTGTCAACTTTCAACAGACAGTGAAGAGCCTTAACGGGAGATCGGAAGGATGGATTAGAGGAAGTGCCCTGCGCACCAGATAAGAGTGATGTGAATCTGAGTAGGACTCCTTAGATCCAAACATTAGTTACCCCATAGAGATTCCAGAAAACAGAGATTGCAATACGAAGTCAAAAGATGCATCATCATAGTTCACCCCATAGAGATTAAACAAGTCGCTTGTATGTCAAGATTATCTCAATTAATAAATTTTCCTATGGCAAAAATCTACAAATGTAATGTAAAATGCCAATAGAACCCACGGACACTACTACAGCAGCTAAAGAACATGGTTAGTGCCTCCTCATGACCTGCAATATTTCTAGCCCCACAAATTAAATAAATTGAGCCAACCCTACACAGATATCACAATCAAGTGCAATCCATATTTTAAGAAAAGCATGTTATTTAAGACAGGAACTCGATGATCACCTGAAATGAGACGGAGAAGACATTCAGAAGCAGCATTTACTCCTTATAAATCTACAAGAATGGGAGAATAAAGTCAAGTTATCCATGAAGATGCTAGAAATACCATTCTATAATTTATTAGTCTAGGCTTGAATCCTTTCAAGGAGATTGGAAGCGGGATCATGGTTTGCTGGTTCTTCGGTAGGTCTATTTTTTGGTTCCAGACAGTCGACAAATACAAAATTAAGCACAAGTAGAAACCATCAACAGACTACCTTAGCCTTGCAGTAGTATAAAATTAATTTGGTCCTCATGGCAAAGTCATCAAAGCATAAAAAAATAGAGAAATCCTTAGATTAAAGAAACTGTTGATGGAACTGAGTGTTGTAGCAGAGACCTTGCAGAAGTTAATAGAAGATAATATTGATGGCAACTTGCGACAATGTTAACATAATAGGACATTAAGTGGTATTCAAAATTCTTGTCAAAGAATATCAGCTTGGGAAAAGGCACAAATGACTGGTTCATGTGCAATAAATTATGTCAAACTTCAAATAACATATTTTCCTCAAGCCTATCCACTTCACTCTTTAGTTATCTTGAGAAGTGCTACTGCTGAATCAAATTTGTATGGTCTTAGTAGCTCCCCAATCTTCATGCACTTTTGGTGTGAGGATCAAGTGGCCCACTCACAACATGTATTCCAAACAGCAATGAGGACCAGGAGAACATAATGTCACCAAATGTTCGTGAGGTGGTTTCTCTTCTTTATTTCCCCTTATAACTGCACAATACATCCTCATAATACTTGAGGAACGCTGCTAGTTTCGAACACATTTTGGCTGCAATCTTAACTCCTCAAAGAGGATAAACAAAAATATATTTAGGCTAAATATAAAAAATTAACCAGATCCATTTTGTAATTTCCCAAGCTACATATTCAAACAATTCAATCCATTGTCTGATATCCTGTGAAGAAAGATGAAGTGGAAAAAATGGACTATACATCAATCAATTCATGACATGTTATCCTATGATTATTGTAAGTCAATTTGTGGGAGCTGTGAAAACTGCAATTCTTTTATGGCTGAAAGACAGGCCAACAAATGAGAAGCCCACAAACGAGAGAAATGCTTAGCTACTTGAGAAGAACCATGTCACCACCTCATCAAGGGAAATTAAAGTGCAATGAGAATAAGCTTTCCTTGTTTGGAAGAAAATGAGAAAGATCACGACAGTAGGAATGAATTTAGGTGGACAATATAAGGTGATGACATGGTGCTCCATGGGGATTCACTATTCCCACAGACATGGTAGGATCCACATAAGACTGAATTTCTAACACAACATTATTTATAGCTCGGTTAATGGGGAAAGACAGCTGAAAAAATACCATAGAGACAAGAACCTGAGCACACGGAGATATATCTTTGGAACAGAGTCTCATTGGTCCTGATTACAGACTTAAAGCTATAAGGATTAGAGCCCTAACAAATCTACCAAACTGAAGCCCAGATTGTATCTACAATTCTGGATATTCAGTCAGACAGATTGACCAGCTTGACAGTTATCATGGCCCCAAAAGACCCATCTGATGACATGGACTTTAGTAAATATAGTAGATGGAGCGCCAGAGCGAAGGAAGCAGCAAGAGAAAAGGCTATAATAGATCAAAATGAGTTCAATCATGCATATTCTAACTAACATTTCACATCAACCACATCACATGAATTTTTATCATATTCAATCCGTTGACTTTGAACTTGTCCTGGGCTAGAAAGGAATTTAGTAGATCACAAAGAAATTCTCGTTTCACGCGTATTCTGTCTTTCCAAATCAACCATATCACATGAATTTTTATCACATTCAATCAGTTGACTTTGAAATTGTCTTGGGCTAGAAATGAATGTAGTAGATGACAAAGAAATTCTTGCTCCACGCGTGTTCTGTCATTCCACTTCCACTGCATCTATCTACCATCAACTTAACTAAAACACCTCCACAACCATTCCCATAGTTACACATGATAGTTCATACAGGGATGTAACCAGAAGGCAGTTGCAAAGCAGAACATATTACCATAAGGCAGTTCTTTTTCATTTATTTTATTTTATTTTTTGGTTGGGCTGCAATTCTGCAAGGCAGCATCATAAATAAGCCTAGGCTTAAGAGTCTATTACACCCATCATACATTATGCTACAGAACAAAATCACTGTCAGTCCAACCTGCCTAACAAGTCATCAACCCTGAAATCCTGAATTTCCCCATCAATGATAGCAAAAATCAGTTAGCTTAGAGTTCCCTTGTTCATATTTCTCCAAGAAGGCAGGATTTTTAGTCCAAGCATCTAATGATGGTGAAACTCCCTGAGAATCCCTACTTAGCCACCACCAAAGAACAAGAATCTGATGGAATATGAACAAACCGGTGAGTCAATGGTAACAGATGATTCTCATGACAACAATACAAACCCAATGGTCCCCAACCTAAATACCAGCATGGAAACTGCTAGATTATGGACAGAGACTAATCCATCCTTTGCAACTCCATGGAAAAGGAGACACAGATTCGTTATGGCTCTATCTGTCTATCTATCCCACCTAATCAACAAGGTGAAAGTGGGAAAATTGCAACACTCCCAACAGACTTAACATGAAATAAAAAAAAAAAAAAAAAACACGAAACAGAGAGACAGAATTGCATAAAAACAGCTACGAGAAAACCCAAGAATAATGGAAAATTCCCACCTTTACTCGCAAAAAGCAGGCAAGAGTGCCAATTGCCAACCAAAGCCAAACAGAATCAAACGAAAAAGAAGAACACAAAGGCAAAGCACGAAAGCAACGCCGAAAACACTGACCTTTATGCTCGTCGGAAGCATCGGTATCCTCCAGATCCTCCTCCTCCGGCACCGGATGCAACTCCAGCTCCCCCTCCTCTCCTTCCTCCTCCGCCACCCCCTTCCTGCCGCCTTCCTCCTCCGGAAAACGAACCACCACCACCGGACATATGCAGTGATGCACGCAGTAATCGCTCACGCTTCCCAGCCTCCCTTTGCTCGCCCTCCTCGCCGCGCCGAACCCTCGGCTGCCCATTATCATCGCGCTCAGCCTCAACCTCTCCACCTCCAGGCACAGCCGCTCCTTCATGTCGTGATCCTTCACTATGTGGATTTTGAACGGGAAGTCCGCCTCCACGAGGGGCTGCGCCAGGTCGCCCACCTTGGTCGTCGTGAGGCTGTCGAAGTCGGACTCCAGCTTCTCCGACTCCTCTCCGGAGAAGTGACCGGCGGGCGGGGAGCTCACGGCTCCCCAGTCGGCGCCGTACAGGACGGAAGTCGGCCGCACGTGGAGGAGGACGACGGCGTCGCCCGGGCGGAGGTAGTTCTGCACGGCCCACCGCACGGCGAAGGCGCTCTCCTCGCTCAGGTCGACGGCGATCGCGATCTTCCGGCTGGCGCCGGCCGTCGGGGTCGCGACGAGGGGCGCCCGCGGGGCCGCCGGGTGCGTGCGGATCGCCGGCGGAGGAGGTGCCGGGAGGTCCGGCTCCGGCACCGATTGCGGGTTCGTCATGGGGGAAAAATTCCGGCTTTTGCTTCGGTTGACCGATGAAGAAGAAGTCTTTTCGGCTTCTGAACTGAAAAGTAGGAGTTCGAGCTCGTATTTATTTCAAAAAAAAAAAAAAAAATTTGAATTTTGTCATTTTGTGGTTGAGGCCGCATCTGTTTATTACTAGGAATATTTTTATGACGTCAAATGTCTGATGATTATGCACACCAGACGCTATAATACGAATATAAATATAATAATTGTTTTTTGTTTCCAGATGTAATGATTTTTGACGTGCCAACATTAAGATAATTGCTCGCATGAGCAATTCGTTCATATTTGACTACTAAACGACTAATTTATATCCAATGTAATCATTGCCATAGAATTTTGCTTTGTTTTTCTAAATGAAAAGAGAATACTTGAGATTCTAAGTCTCGAAAGTACTTTGTCTTTTGAAGTCAATCTAACATGCAAGAACGCTTTGAAATATCTTCTTTTTTCCTTTATTTTTAAAATTGAAATATGCTAACTTTTTTTCATGATAAAATGATTCGATTCCAAGAAGACGACCCAAATTAAGAACATATAGTAAGATCCTTCGGATTTAATATTCTATACTAGATATTTCAATTTTGAGATCTCCGTCGTTTAAATTTTGCAGCACAAATAACCTTAGTTAGATCTAATTTATAGTTATTTATAAAAGGAAAAACAACACTTGCTTGTGTATTAGTTTTCACTTTTCACACAAGCGGTGTCATTGGAAGATAAACCGTTTCAAAAATTGCTTAGCCAAAACCTTATTTTTATCTAATTGCCAATCATAAATCAAATTTAGAAAAGGGATATGTTCAGCAGAAGTTCTAAAACTTGTCGAAAGTGCGATTGAGTCACAAAAACTTACATAAAGTGCAATCAAGTCCCAAAACTTGTCAAGTTGGTTCAATTGAGTCCTACAGTTAACACCGTCAAGTTTACTAACGGAATTTGCTGACGTGGGCTGACGTCACATTCGAAATGAATTTTTTATTTTTCAAATGGCTTTTTTTAGTTATTTTTATTCAAAATCTTTAAAAATTGGATTAAAAACTAAAAAGGAAAATCTAAATTTATTTAAAAAAACAAAACCGTTAAAAAAAAAAAGGGCACCGGTGGACTTCCGCCACCGCCCATCGTCGGAGGGGCCGGCGACGGTCGCCGGCCCTGGGCGGGGTGGCGGCCCTCGCCCAAGCGAGGCCTCGCCGGCCCAGGTGAGGGCTGGCCACCCTCGCCAGGTCGAGCGAGGACTCCTAGATCTGGGCACGCCGGCCCCTATGGGGGCCTGGCGGCTGTCGCCCGCCCTAGGCGAGTCTTCGCCGGCCCTCAGGGGGGGCGACAGTCGTCGGCCCTCGCCTGCTTGCCGGCCCTGAGTGAGAGCCAACGAGGCCTCGCCCAGGGCGGGCGACGTCGCCCGGCCCGCGCCTAGGGGGGCGAGGGGGCGGCCACCCCCGCCCGGGCGGCTCGCGATGGGCGACGACGGCAGCGAGAGGAGGAATCTGATTTTTTTTTTTAAACAATTTTTAAAAATAAATTTTTCAACTTTTCATTTTAGTTTTTGCTGAAAATAAGATAAAATGAATAAATCTAATTTTTTAGTTTTTAAATCTAATTTTTTATAAAAATGAATAAAAAATAATTTTAAAAAATCCACGTGGAAAATAAAAGATTATTTAAAATACCACGTCAGCATTTTTAACGGAAAAGGCTAACGGTATTAATTTTAGGACTCAATTGAACCAACTTGATAAGTTTTAGGACTTCTGCTGAACATATCCCTTTAAAAAATAAAAAAGTAAAAGAAGAATTAATGGACGGAAAGGTTAAGGTTGTGAGGTTGAGTCGCGATCGAGATCGTGAGGTCTTAATTTTGGAAAAGGACATGGGGAGTTAATACGCAGGTGGCGTTGCTGGGCGGTGGTGTTGACCGCCCGGAAGTCCCCCAAAAGCCTGTGCAGCACAAGTTCTGGGCCTAATTCTACTATTCCATGGAGAGATGAAAACCGCATATCTTGGATTGGGGGGAGGGCTCACGATAGAATTTTGAATTGTAAACACAAATTTTTACCAATCATAGTCGTTCACCAATCGACCTAACAAAGAGCCTCTTCTTCCAACAAAAAGAGGCCACGAGCAATTTAATGTGTTACATTGATCTATATAATTGGAGGGATAATTACTAAAAAAGTTGTAAATTTATCACAACCGTATCAATTTAATATTATTTAATTGTGTTAAGCGAGTCCTAAATTTTTTTATGTTTGGCTAATTGAGTTAATTCGGCCAACTTTGGAGGAAAATTGTTGACATAAACGTTAGTTGTTCTATATGACACGACCAACGCTGAACATATATTTTTAATATTGTTTTTTCTTTTCTTTTATGCATTTTTTTTTCTTTTTTCACCGAGGGCGAGCAAGGGTCACCAACATTGGGTGAGGGCATTGTGGCCCTTGCTAGCCACTATAGGACAGCATCATGGCCCTTGCATCGGTGAGGGGGTGTGGTCCCTCGCCTAGCCAATGGCTCTTGCTTGATTTAGCAAGGGAGTCTCGATCCTCGCCCATGACTAGCGAGCTTTGCTAGCTCTCAGTAAAAAAGAAAAGAAAAGAATGAAAAAGGTATTATAAAAGATAAAATGTTATAATATATTATTTAAAAATATCAACATCAAAGACTTTGGCCGTCTGTGTAAGACGGACCGTACGCCTATATTAGCGATTTCCAAATAAAATTGGTCAAATAGACTTTATTAACAAAATATAAAAATGTTAATGACTTAATTGGTACAAATGAAATGTTTGAAACTCAATTGACACAAATGAAAGATTTAATACTGAATTAATACATAATTTCCCTTATAACTGTAAATTATCGGTTTTAATTGAACTCATGGTCCATATTCAATTTCACCGGATAATTACTCATACTTGAGATGTCGAAAAGTCTCGCTTCTTCCTCACCGCCTATTTCTATTTCGCCTTGCCAGTCACCACAGGCCAGCTCACGTGAATCTCAACCGATTCACTTCTCTGGACGAGTCAAGCTCAACCGAACCACGCTTTGTCCTAAGGGATTCCGCAAAAAACGACGTCTTATCATCCGGCTAACGGTTGATAGGACACTCTCTTGTCTTCACCCATGCAAGTCAATCTTGGGTTCGCTACGTCCCAGATAATATTGCCCTGGCTTCGGATTGAAACCTTGGGAAAGAGACACGACACGAAAGGAGAGACGAGGAAAACGAGAGCATCCTCCCAAAAAAATGCCGCACCTCAATGAATTCGGAGCTCTCCCTGCGAATGATCCGAAATGGGTTGTTGCGGAGGATGGGGCTGGTTTTTTGTGACGAGTCATGTCAGAAACCGAGAGGACACGGGACGACCAGGACGAACGACAAACGCACGCGCCATCATCGGCTTTTCGTGCGTTGCTGTTGCTGGGGACTATCAATTTTGAAGCTGGAATCGAGCTGTAATAACTGCTTAGGTGTCCTCAGCCAAAGCCTCCGTTGCTGTCGAAACCCCCCTTTCTCTCTCCCTTCAAATCATTGATCATCATCATTTATGACCTTTTGCGCGGACACTTGCCCATCGTTCGTTCCTAATGTTGAAAATTACGTGCCTAACCGTTCCATTAGCTAGTGGTATAAGGCATTAAGGAACATGGAGACTGAGTACTTTCGGTACGTGTCTTGGAGCACATTTGAAACCTCGGATTTAAGTGGTCACAAGGTTTGTTAATCGTATCGCAAGAGGATACTGTAAATAAAATTCTAGCATTGTTAACTAGGACAGCATAGCCAATGTTCATAGTCCAAGATGCGATGACAAATGCACAAAGAAAGTGAAAGTATTACTACCTTATTACTATCAGATATGTCAAAATGGGTGGAACGTTCATTTTTTTAATTTATATATGATGAGTTGGGTTATATATGGGATGATCTAATTTTCGGAAATGAGTTAATTATGGGTTTGAATTGCAAAGTCCAATAAAATGTGAGTTCTTAATGGATCATATATGAGTTATGTGTTATATTCATATTTGATGAGATGTTTAACGGGATTTTTCTTCGTTTTTGAAAATGTCTTATAATGACATTTGGTATTATTTTATTTTGTGAGTGTTGAAAATATGATGTTTCGTCAATATCTTTCCTTATTTGAAAGTACTTAATTGTCATGGGAAAAATATGATATCCGTAAGGGCTTTGCTAATTTTTAGGATACTGTGAGAATAATTATTTATTGTAAGCCACAAATTCTTGAAGGGGTGATCTAACAACAATTTATAATTATTCGTTATTTGATTTTTTGTGGTTAAGAATAAACTATTCTTTTCATAGTAGATTAATGATCGTTATGCAATCATTTCTTTATCCATAAATGCAGTGATATCGGCACCATTTTACTTTAATTTTACATTTTTACTATATTTATTAACTTATTTATTGTGTTAATTTACTTTTTTAACATGATATGAAAAGTAATATATGCACATGAAATAGGTGGCACAAGTTTTTATAGGTTAGATTAAATATTGATGTGTTTTAATGGTTTGGATCGAGTATGAGTCACTGAATTTACATGTAATAGAAATAAATAAAAACGAATTCAATTGATCGATTTGGGTAAGACCATTCTTGACTTGACCCATGTCCAAGCAAACCCTCCCATTTGACGGCCACAATTGCGACAAATCTCCATCTTTTGAGCACTGTCGATAAACAATATGAATACGAAGTAGCATCTTCATGGTTGGAATTTCAAGAGGAACAAAATTAAGAAACAAAGTCCCATCTTTAATGCTCGCAAAATGAACTCTACATTAAGGAAGAAGGAAAAGGCAAAGGGAAACAAGATTTTCGAAGTAACATGAGAGAAGGCTTTCTTACGATTGTGGGCAGCTGTTAATGTATATTAGTTTCTTCTTAAGGAAAAGTTCTTAGGCATCGAATCCATGCGTATTCAATTGGCAACAACTACCGAATCATGGGGCAGGTCGTGTAGGGAGTTCAACTAACCAGAAGAAACTTTAATTAATGAGTGTAGCCTGCAATCATCTTCTCGTTCCCATCTTTTGCTGAGCATTCTTTTTTGGCTAGAACTTTTGCTAAGCATTCTACTTATAGATAAAACCCGAAAGTCCGGATAATTAAGATCGGGACTCATGAAATACCCCACTAATGTTGTGAATCAAATAAGACACGAGCCCATTCTCCGGAGGAGATTCGAATGCACGATCCTTTTGTTTCTTGCGCTCGGTGGTGGTGCATGGGACAGGCGTTGTGCGTTTGATCCACGTGCAAATCATTTTCATTCCTTAATTACTTAAAGCCAGTCCCATGAAAGTGTCCGAACAGAAACATTATTTCATCATTACTGACAGAAATGATACGTGCAGAGAATTTTCTTATCTGCAGGCGCTGAAGTCCGTTCCATGATTGTGTTCGATGTTCTGCCTACAAGAACCGTGGAGAGAGCCCAAATGAATTTGGGCTTATAAGCTTTCTTTTGAATAGAGGTTGGGCTGATATGGAGCTATGCCTCGATCCAGTCCGTTTACAGCAAAAGCACCGCCCCGACAGTGCAACCATCCCATTGGGAGCGTAAGAGGATGGCAACGTTGTATGTCATAACCGTGTCCAGAGATCATAGTTTGTCTCGAATTAGCAACTCGATCTAACTTCATACACACACAAGGTCGCCCATCAGGCAACTTCCTAATGTTATGTCACAGCGTCATCGGTTCACCGGTTCACCCAAGATTACATTGCGTCGCGAAGTGAGCTTTGAACTCTGGATTAAGGTGGACGATCTCCCCAAAAGGTGCATGTCACAAATTCGAGAGGAGTTAGTCCAATTCTCTAGTTCTTTGTCACCTTTTACACTGCCATCATGTTGGTTTTCTCTGCCAGGGAAAAAGAGAAAAACAGAAACAGAGACACCAGAACGGAGAAACGCCAGGCCAAGCAAAAAGCCCTTTTTACCAATTTCGTCTCTGCATTTTGGTTTTCCCCCAAACAAACCAAAACCAAACAAGACATTCTTCCCGCTTTTGCTTTTGCGCTTCGCTCCTGCTGCTCGGACCCCCCACTTTTGCACAGCGAGCGTTAATGAAGGGCCCGTACAGAGATCGCGTCACAGCGATTTTGTCCCTCGAAACATCCACTCCCCACTCTCTCTCTCTCTCTCTTCGTTCTTTGAACCAGCTGGTGTCGTTTTCGAAGTTTCAACGCTGACACTAAAAACAATTAACTATTTCGCAGAGACAGGGGAGTCCCCTTTAGTTGAATACTACTATTGGATTATTTGGTTCTACTGGGTTTTTCTCCTCTTGAGGGATCGCTGCGACCTGACGGTGGACGCTGCGACATTGGTCATCTCACTGTCCGAGCACGAGAAATGGTGGTCCAGCACATTAATGGGCGTGTCCGAGCTTGAGTGAACATCAAGCGCTGACTCGAATCCCTCCGTCGCTGCGTCTTGCATCTCGTTGTAACAATGCAGCAATATATCCTGCGATTGGAAGCAAAAAAGCAGAGCAGGACCAATGAGACCCATTTACCAAAACGGGACACGGACTTAAAAAGAAAAAAAATGAGTACTTGTTGGTTGGTTCCCAAGAAGTAACATTGACCCATTTCTTTAAACCAAAAGAAAATTTATAAAAGATCTTGCTTTTGGAAGCGTAACCCATCTTGGACTCTGTAGTAAAGCAACACATTGTACTTTCTGACAGGACAAGATGACAAGGGTCGCTTATTAATTAAAGTATAAACAATGTTTAAGCTGCACCAAATTAGTAATTACCTCATTTACAAACGAACAACTGGAGATGTCGCTCTTGAAGGTCGCAAATTGCAAGGGGCAGAGCTCGTGAGAAGCGCGGAGAAGCGCTGACGCTGCCGTTATTGATGGCTTGAACTCCAGAAGCTTGATGTCTGTCCCCAAAAAAAGAACATTTTTCAGGCTGTCTTATGAGTTTTGCTTCGCAGAAAGAGTAAATACTAAAATGGGTCTCTCTGGAGTACCGTTCTGAGCTTTGAGGATGATCTCGCTCGCTCGAGCTTTGATAGCCTGCCTCAATGACGGGTCTCGGAGTTTCAACAGAGAGACGAAGAAGGAGATGAAACAGAAGGGAGTGATCGAGCGCATTCGCCACTGGAGAGCCCCCAACACGAGCAACTCCATCCTCTGTATCGAGTGTGCGTCGAATATGAAACCTCCTCCATCACTCTGCATCAAACCCAAAAGAAAATATCAAAATGGGTTTTGAACTTAAGTGAAGTAATTGATATTTTTCTCTTTCTTCCAGTTTCTAAGAATTCTTCCACGTCTACCTGAACATCGGTGAGAGAGATCTCTGTTTTCAGCATTTTCGCGGCCAGAGCCACGCAAGAAACGGCAAGAAGCCTCAAGACCCATGGCTTCGGTTTCTGCAAAAAGAACAAAAAAAAAACCCCAAAATTCAGGAGGCGACAAAACATAGTCAAACCCAAAAAGCAACGCAGAACCTGAAATCCCCAAAAAAAAAAAAAAAAGAATAGAAAACTGGTCTCGGTTCAACATCATCAGAGAAGAAGGCAAAAAACTAAGAAAAGCAATGCGCATCTTCATTAACCTGCAATTTATGGGAGGACAGGAACCGATCGACATAATTGATCGCGAGGTACGATAGCGTCGGGTCCAAGTTGCAAGACAACTGCAAAAACACCCCAAGAAGAAGACGAATAATGTAAAGAAACTCGCCCCCACAGAGAGAGACAGAGAGAGAGAGACAGAGGGAGAAAGACAGCGATTTCGCGATCGAAAACCTGCGAGATCGAAGACACGATGTCCCGTCGAACAGAGAGATCGTCGGAGCAGCCGACCGACCGAAGCCCCGCGAGGTACTTCTCGGACGGCATGTGGTCCGACTCGACGAGAAAGAGGAAGGTCTTGTCGGGGAAGCGATCGTCGAAGTTGGTGAGCGGGTTTTCAAGGTCGAAGTCCATCGTCGTCGTCGTCGGCGGCGGCGGCGGCGGCGGCGAATGCGTGATCGTGGGGGGGGTTTCAGAGGAGCGACGTCGCGCAAGGCATGGTGGGGGCGACAAGAGCGAGCAGCAGTAGCTAGAGAGAGAACGAGAAAGGTAGAGAGAGAGAGGATGAAGCTTAAGCTTTTCTGGTTCTGCAAATGACGAAGATGGGAGAGAGGCAGTGGTCTTATGGGGCAGAGAGAGAGAGAGAGATAGAGAGAGAGAGAGGGAAAAATTCCAAAGCTGGGGAAGGTGGCGATCGGATGCTGTCGAGGCCTCATGTTCGCAAACCTTGTCAGGCCCTTTTTGCCATTCTCCCATTGATTGCTCCCGCGGATCTCGACCGTCGATGACGAACCGAAGTTTCCCGGCCCGACGGTTGGGATTTCCTCCTGTGCGCTGCAGTTAGGGGGGTGGGGATCCCACGTTGCATTTAAAATTTGGGCAGTGAATTTCTCCACCCGGATCGGTTTTGTCCACTGTACATTCTATTTCTTTGCTAAGATGCCCATTGCTACTCACTCGATATTCACGTGGGAGAGAGAGAGAGGCCCTTTTGCCCTTCTCGTACGCTTCGATGGGACTGCAGTGACGGGTCATACTCCTTACGAACAAATTGAGTATCTATATCTTGAATTCGAACATTTCATAATGAGAATGAAATTTTTGTTATAGAGTTTAGGAAGGTAATTATTCTAGACAAACCTCACTGCTGTGTATGTATATTTACTTTTTATACTTTTGGGATATAAGGATAAAATGCTCGGCTAATTAGGAGTTCATGAAATGCCCTACAAAACTCATGAACTAATTAAGCTTACGTTTTCGGCCTAAGCATGGGGCCCATATTTAGAATAGTTTGCTCGTGGTGGGCCGAATTAGAAAATGTGACATCGACTTTATTAAGAATTAAGAATTGCCTTTAGGCTCTAGGAACACATGGAGGAGACCAAAATTGAAAGAGAATTTTAAATTTCCATCCTTTCCTCTTCAATTTTTTTTTTTTAATAATCTATCTTATTTTTTACATCCACTCCTCCTTTCCTCTCCCTCCCCTCCTTCCCACACGCAACACAATAGTGAGCTGGACTCTGTTAGGCAAACAACAATGTAGAATTCATAGCTTTGCTTGAAGTTGAGCATCCACTGTTTTGGAAAATACCTACTCGAACTTAATAGTTAATGAGTGGGATCAATTGCAACTTTTGATTATGCGGATTTCATGTGAATCTTAAAATATCCAACAATTATAAATGCCCCTTTCCATAGGCTCGAGTCTTTGCAAGTATTTCTCCCAAACTTTTTGCATACAATGACTAGTCCTGCTAGGTCATATAAGTCCTTTGTGTATACTCGATGGGTTAACTTGGTTTCATAGTCGGTATCTTCAAATCATTTTTTAACATCAAACCGAACCACCTCTAAGACCGATCAAATGGCTTAGGTTGCTCATGCCGGCATTAATACATTAGGGCATGCACTTCAAGAAACTTTATGATGTGTCGAGTGTGAATCGAACTTGTGAACTCATGCTCCATATGATCCGGAGCTGCAATGATCTTACCTAACTTGACCAACTTTGCGCAGTTACTTTCCAGCTCTCTTGATCACATTCAAAAGCTCCCCACAGCGTGACCTTATAAGATGAGGCATATTTGACTTGCCGAAGTTCACAAATACCAAAGTCCTTTCCTTGATCAGAGACCCCAGCATCTTGACCAAGAAGAGAGGTCACCAATCGCCTAGATATAGTAAACATTTCATCAGCAAACCCTAGGGAAAATGACAAGTTTGAAATCTCTGGCTGCTCCTTCGCATTAAATCATGTAACCACTCCAAGGAGGCAAAACAAATAGCGAAATATAATAAAAATAGAGAGAGCCATGCATAAAAGTCCACCCCTCCATTCCCACGACGACAACCCTCCAAACGATAAATTACAAGGGGCAGCTTGGCAGCTTCGGGCTTATCGTTTAATGTCCTTGCACCGAGCGAGAACCTCTCGTCCTTCCAAGCGAGCCAAACCTATCGATACGACAAGTTCTGTATCCAGCACTTGCATGCATGAGTAGATTTATCAGTGCGTGCGTTCGTGTCTGAGCAGTGCCCTAGGCGCGAAGCTGAGAGTGCGGAGAGCGAGTTTTTTTTTTTTTTTTTTTTTTAACGTGGATTTGATCAAGACGGAAGTCAATGTGGAAGACGACAGGAGTAAAACGATGGGCTCGGTACCTTAAGAAAATGAAAGTCTGTGGTGTTTTAGCAGTTACTGCGTGGTGTTTGCCTAGATACCGATTGTTTTCAGAGAAGTCAATTTTCATAACTTTAGAGTAAGATTTTCATATCCGAGAGTGTTTGGCATGTGTGTATTGGATTCATCATTGAAAGCCAAAAGAAGGGCATTTTCATATTTCTCTGTGAGCTTCTGGGCATCTGAAGGCTTAGCTCGTAGCCTCATAGGACCTTTCTTTGCTTCTAACCAGCGGAAAAACCCTGTCGTTTATAAATCATGCAAGTGAAAATTTTCTTCTAAGTAAAAGGTCGCTGCACAGAGAATTTCTTTGTTCCCTTTTCTCATAGCTGAAAAGTAATGTTTTCTTTGCCATATTAGCGAAAGCATAGAAATTAAGATGTAGTTGCTGAAGCCGTTTGGGTAAAAATGTCATTGTGATCCAACTACAGTGGATAAACACCAAAGTCTTAGAAACCCTAGCTACCCAACTTTTAACCGACTTCATTGAGAGATCCTGTTCATACAATTTTTCTTTAAAATACAAATTTAAAGGAGGATCGTGTTACTATATATGTTATTTAGGCTATCAAGCGAAGAAAACAAACATCAATGAAATCAACGCTCTTTAGTGCTGTGGTAGATAGAGATTCACAAAGTCGGCCATGCGCCACCTTCGTAACATCTTTATCCATCTTTCTTACCCTGAAAAAGGAAAAGGATAGAGGAGGATAAAAAAGAGAGGACATTCACACTTGTGTCTAATCATCGCATTTGCAAGCAAAACTTGATTAACATCATGGCTCGAGAGGCATGTGTCCATATAGAACACATGATCCCTCTGCTTTAACGAAGCAAGATGGACCAAACAACAAGGACCGCAAAAGAACCTTCTAAGTAACCCCTTTTCCCCCCCAACTAATCTTTTTCCTTTTCCTTTCGTCTCTCTCTCTCTCTCTCTCTCTCTCTCTCTCTCTCTCTTGGGTATAAAAATGAGAATACAAAGAAATGAAGGGGATCCCACTCAAAAAGCCAAACAAGACAATCATTTGGTGGTCGTTTGTTTGTGTGTGTAGGTTTGGGTTTAGTGAGAAAACGGTTCTACTTCGTTTAATCAACTTTCGAGTGCACCTAACTTTTGAAAATCACTCACCGATCCGTTCAACTTCTTTGACCATTGGCTTTAGTGCCTGACCAAACTCACATGGCAGATTAGTCCCTTTTATCCACTTTATCTTTGTTTTCTCCAAAAGAAAGTCTTGGGAAATATTGGGTTTTCCGAGGGGCAAAAAAAACAATATTCTCTTTTGACCTTTTCTTTTTCGGGTTCGTAGGGGACCGGATTAAATAAAGCACGGAACATATACTACAATCATGAACTTTGTAGCGCGATGGCGACTCATGCCTAGGGGGCGGTGGGACCGATTCGCAGTTGATGATGATGTGGAGTTTAATGTCTTTGTGATTGAAAGTTGCGATAAAGATTTGGTTCTTGACTTAGTCAAGCATTGAAAAGAAAAAAGAACGAGGCAAGTGCGTGGAGATTTGGAGTTGAAATGAAACGCTCGAGCCCAATTTTACTTCAATGAGACACGAACTAATTAGGGTAGTATTTGACTTAGTGAACATTATGGGTTTTCCATATTGGCATGTTTCAGTTAAATTTGATCATTTGTGTGCCATAATAGGTGTTTATATATGCATCGAAAGGGGGATTAAGCAAAAGATTGAGAATATGAGATTCCGAAGTGGAAGTGAGGTGAAAAATGATGGAATCAAAGAGAAATGTTGTTTAGATTTCATTTGAGGGGGAGATGATAGCTATATGAGCTATTTAAATACAACACATGAAAAATAAGGAGAATTACATTTTTTTTAATAGGGTAATAACTAATGTAATTGACTTCCTTTTCTTTTCGACTTGATAAATTAAGAGTTTGAGTGGAGAGATCCGTAAGCTCCATAAACCAGTTAAGTTCCAAATTTTAAATTGCTCTGGCAATCTTGATTTAGAGCAGCTTGTACATAGCTAATGAAATCTAAAGAGTTATCCTCCGGTGCCTGACATCCAATCTATTATGCCATAATTGACCATACCAACTCTGAGGTTTCATGATTATTGCCATGAAATCTCGTATAATTAAGTTTGTCACATTCTGCTCGGTCTCATTATCTTCTTTATATATTCTCTCTCTCTCCTCATTATCAATATAGTCAACAGTCCTATAGGACGTTTTCCCATTCTCTCAATGAAGGAGGGTAAGGGGACCTTCCTATAAGTCTTCCCCTATAATATGCATAGCATGACTCTATATTCATTGTTTTTGGGTTTGTTCAGCCATCTAAAAGTAATGAGTAGGTGGTATTAGGAATTGAATGTCTAGTGCATTATGACTTGTTTATTACGCAAAATAATTTTGGACATTTAAACTTTATCCATCTCATCATCATGGAGTAATTAACACTCATTGCTGCAAAAGACCAAATGCACTGACCCGATCTTCCTAAGCACTCTATTGTGAAATCGTGAGCATGGAGGTGAAGAAAGCTTAATCTCATCTTATCTAAAGACCCATGTTAAGATCGAATTATCTTTGTTTATACACATTTAATCTGCCTGCACTTGCAGATGTCATGGTCATAAGGTTTTTGTGACCAATGGATGATACATGAAATAAAATCTGCCCTCGAACTTGCTCAAGGATTGCTCTGAAGCATTAAAAAAAAATGTGAATGTAGCAAGAATAGAAAAACATCTTGGTTTTGATGATATTGATCACGTTCCTTGCTTTTTTGCATGACTCTTGCAATCAAAATTACCTTACATTTACAGCACAAACATTAAAAGTGCACATATTTTAATCTTCTTAAGCACTATTGTGAAATCGTGAACATGGAGGTGGAGAAAACTTAATCTCATCTTATCTAAAGACTCATGTTAAGTTCAATTTATCTTTGTTTACATTTAGCCAAATGCATTATAATATTCGAACGGCAAACAAGAATTGGAATACATGGTATATTGACTTGATATGTCATATGCCATATCAATTGACATATTCCAATCGTAAATCCTCATGTTTGCTTTTTCTAGTTTAGGTGCTTTAATTTTTCGCCGGGGCTATTGACACTCTCTCCAACGAGGCAAGAGAAAGCCTAAATAGATCAAGCTCTTCATTATCGTTACAATCATTATTAATATTTTTTGGGAGGGAGGGGGAGGGTCAGTAAAGAGGTAAATTTTCACAATGCGTGCTTCCGAACCCCTCTTTTTCCCCATTTAAGTAACCCTTCTTTTCTATGCACGTCATGTGAGCTCGAGTCGATTGGTTGTTTCTACATGCAAATGCGAAAGTCAAAATGGAAGAAAAGCCAGAAGAAGAAGCAGATGATGGCAGGGGTGGTTCAGATTCGAGGGTGCATGCCAGGAAAGAAAACAGGACATGCATCATGATTGGGTGCTTCTTCACGCCATTCTCCCTTGCACCTTGCAGATGACACCATCATTGTGCTTTTTTCATCCCCACCAAGAAGGAAAAATCGGGGTGGTCTGATCGGGACAAGAACCGAGGAGATGCTCCTGATTGGACGACCCTTTTCGGCCACCGAATGCGTCACAGACATAATTCGTTGATGCATATGTGGCATTTGACTTTAGCTTTTGGGTGCAATTGAACATTTGGTAAAGTTGAAATGTGTGAATTGGTAATGTTACGTTGTTCGGATATAATAATGGGTTAATCTTCTGTACACAAGCGGTGTTAAGATTGGTGTGCCGGCAAATCTTATTCTGGTAATAATTGTAAAGTAAACTTAATCATGGCTATTTGTGTGGAGGCATAATCTAAATTATGAGAATTTTCAAAGTTGAAATATCAATTATAAAGTATCGAAATTAAAAGATATTATTGCATTCTTTTTAACTCGCGTTGATGCTGTAATAGTTAAGGACATACATTTACCTTTGTAATTGAATTCTTTTAGCACGAAAGTTGGTATTTTCTGATTTTTGAAATAAAATAGAAAAATGCATCATGAAGTCCTCTTACACATTAGGTTGATTTTAAACTACAAAATACCTTCGAAACTTAGATTCTCATGTATTTTCTTTTATTGAGAAAATAAACATTCACAAAAGTCTAAAGAAAATTTAAGGGATGTATTGATGATGTTCAGATTAAATGTTCAAAAACGAAACATTAGTCTAGTAACTAAACATGAATCGATTGTTCATGCAAAGCTATACCTTTATGTTAGCGCTTTGGAAAAGAAAGGATGAAAATTCAACATATGAAAAGTATAAGTAAAAAAATTTGAAATAACACGTTTTCAAATTCATAGAACGATTGATTTAGCTATGATTAAATAGATTGTCACACATTATCAGAAAGAAGAGATCCAAATGATTTTTGTGCAGTGAAAGTTTTACAATTGCCAATGGTCCGTCCTTTTATTTAATAGAAAAAACTAGTTTTTTCATGAATATTTAATTAATGTGCTAGAAATGACCACGATTAACAAAAAAAAAAAATGTGAGAAAGTGTGGTTAAGTGGACCTGCTTGTGGATGAGTTCGTACATTGTCAGCAACTAGGACATCTATTGCATTTCAATGCGCTCGGTTTCATCTTAAAACGATAAATTTTACTAGACTCTTACTTTGTTCAGACCTAGATTTAGAGAAATATCGCATTCCCCGATAACAGGTTCCCATTTTTCTGGCCCAACAACTTCCGGTCGAAAGACAATTTTCTGTCCAAGACAAGGGGCGTCATTGTAAAATGGAAAAGAGTAAGGGGTGTCAAATTAATTTATCTTAAATGAAACAAGAGTTTGCGAGTAATTTATTTGTTTTTTTTGGGCTTGGGTTAATAGAAAAATTGGGGAGCACCGCAGCTGAAGGCGTACGGGACGGGCTCCTTGTCCAATGATTTGCATTAAATTGTCTTATGAGCCCAAGATGGAGCCCAATTCTTTTCACTCGTACCCAGATTCCATTTACCTACTCATAATTAATCCTCGAATTATCTATACATACATAGGTACCTACATATATATATATATATATTATAATGTCAATGTAATGGATGTTTCTGAGTTCTCGGTTGAGTTAGATTATTAGTTTCGAGATTGTGATGGATTTGAACATTGAGAGAATATCGAGGTGACCTTATTTTTTGTCTCGACAGTGCCATGACCATTAAAAAACGTGTAAGTGGACAATATTTAGTATGCCCCATTTAAAGTACTGTGTAAATTGAATTTACCTATTTTTATCGGACTTTGATTGAAGTTTATGGTCCATTGAGACCCAATGGGGGTGCGATCCTAACCTTCAAAGGCTTTGGGAAATTGGGCCATTGGGCCAGTCCAGCCCAGCAATGTGGGAAGCCCAGTTTCTCCCCCCCTCGAGGATGTATCTGGCATGGATTGGTCCTATCAAATGGCAACAGGGAGAAATCGGTCAATCAGAAGTGAGAGTTTCGAAGCCCAAATGGAAAGAGTTTGACGGGACGTCTTGTGATTGATTGGACACGTCGTTCAGGTGTGTAACTTGACCCATCTAATTTGATATTCCAAAAGCTAAACTAAAGTATGGGTTTGTTTGTTTTTTGTTTTTGATAAAAGGTTAGAAATACATTGACTTTAGACCGAAAAGCTATGCAGCTATACATTAACAGAGCCCGGCACCAAAAGAACTTATACTCAGGATGACAACCAAGTCAAAGCGAATGGAAGGGTACCGAGAAAAGAAGCCACAATCAGCTATGGAGAACAGTAACAAAGCAACCAAAACAACGGCAAAACAAAGCATGGGTTTGTTTGTCTTGACTTATATAATTTACAAATAAAGATAACATTTTTTTTTTGTTTTTCCAACAAAATTTAAAAAATGTTATTTACATTTTAATTTTTTCTGTTGTTAACTATACGCGAACTTATGAGTGAGGTGCAAGAAGCCCATGGATGAACTTGGGCCTTTGGTTCTTTCTAACCTAAGATGGCCTTCGGATCTTGCTTATCTTTTACACAGCAAGCAATCACGTGCCTTCCGATCGGATAAAATAAGGTACCGCTCGACCAAATTATCATCGGAATCTGCACGTGTCCAGCAGCCAGCGGATCGCCAGCCAATCGAGTTGACATTACGAAAACGATCCTTTCGCACGTGGAAAGTCACAGACCGACCCGCTCACCCTCGCTGACCAAGAATCTCGCCGTATCTCTGCATTAGAAATTTGCCCAGCAGAACATTCTCCATCCGGAATTCGCCGTAAACACGTCGATTCGACGTTTTTTTTTTTTTCTTTTTTTGGGTCGTTGAATCTGAAGGGCGTTTCGAGCCGCAAAACGCAAAATAATTGTTTTTTTTTTTTTGTTTTTTTGAAGGGCTTAAACTGGTGAATCGAATGAGATAAGAAAAGTCAAATGTTGAAGAGTCAACCCGGGAAAGCAAAGAGAAGACCAGGATAAGGTGGGGGCGGAGGAGAGAGCTTGCAAATTGGGGAAGTGAATCCCGAGTCCATTCGATTATTATTATTTGTTACGGTCAAAGCCACGCCGCATTCCGTGTTTGAAACGTGAGATTCTTCAGGGAACCGCCAACCCATCCGCAGCGCAAGCCCATGGGATAAACCGAAACCCGCCATTCCGGATTCTGGGTATCTCTTGGTTCCTCACCTTTTTCGCAATTTAAACCAGTATCCGACCAGGCGATCCGCGAAGCCGTCTTCTTTTTTACCCTTTTCTTTCTTTTCCCTTGAAGAAGGGGAGCAAGAACGAGGGTCCCAGATTCCTTTGCAAAGTCCCAGGAATCTCCCCTCATCCACTTCCGGATACCCACCACCCCCTGACGGTAAAGAACGCATCTTTACCTGTTGTTCGTGGTGTGATCGTTTGCTTTTGCCTGAAGATCTCGTGGTTGCAACTGGGTAAATGTTCTTTCTTCGTTTATGGGTTGTGCGATTAGGTATGTTACATCAATAGGTTGATGCCCTTTGAATATTGCGTAATTTGAGTAGGTTTGCGGGGTTTCTCTTTCTTTCTTTTTGGTTGTCTGCTTTTCTTTATTTAATTTTTGTGCCAGCTCTGTGTGAGCCGGTGTTTTCACACTCGGGGGGAGCAAGATTGGATGAGCGATGATTGGAGCTTGAGTTTTAAAAATTGCTTTGATGGAGGCACGCCTCTCTTAAGTTTATTCTCAGAAGAGACGCTCACGTGGGTTTTGACTTTTAGTGCAACTTCAGCAATACTATTTTGATGTAAAGACTTAAGTTTTCGGGTCAACGATGCTGATGTGAGGGTATCTTACACGTAAGAGGCTCCAGTTCTCCCGGTGTGAATGAATACTAAAATGGCCTGTCGATGAAGATGATGATAACTGCACTGAAAGACCACGCGAGCTCATTAATTTCCGTGTGAATGATTAGTTGTCTGTTCCATCAGGAGTTGTCGACTGTCCTCTTACGTATAAAAACGGTCATGATGAAGTTGGTTGTTCATTATGTGTAGCATCTGTCTGGGAGGAAGGGAGAAATGGGTACTGATGAACATAGATCTCCAACAAACAAGGTATGCGACCATGACAATTTGTCAAGTTACTTGTGCTTTTCATGTAACCTTGAAGCTCAGAGTCCTTTCAAGGGAACTAAACCTCAAAACTGTCAATCTTTCCGTCTTTCCGTCTCCAGTGGAGATAATTCGTCTGAACATCTCACAAGCTTCTCATTTTTTCTTCTGCGATTCACCAGGGGAAGTATGTGGCGATGGTCGTGTGTTGGCTCCTTGGGAACGGCTGCCTGTTTTCATGGAATAGTATGCTAACAATAGAAGATTATTATGTCTACTTGTTTCCGGTATTTGCTCCTATCCAATCCTGCAATCTGTTTAATATGTTCCACTTCTCTGGACATGTTCGTAATTATTCTACTGGAATGGCTTCTCTTCAAGATTTTTATGTTTAGTGAGGCATTTGATGGATCCCAACTCCTCTCTAAGAACTTGGTTTAAAACATCATATGACTAATCTTTAGACCAGATTTTGTTGCAATTGAGATGAACTTGGCAAAATTTTTAGATTTAGCTGTGAGAGCATTTTCTCTGTGAAAATCCTGCAACTTGGCCATCTGTGTCGTCTTGTTCTCCTTGGTAGAATTTCTGTGCGATCTTTATGGTGTCCTGCCTTTCAGATAAGTTGTACTTTGGACATCACGGTCTCCTCGTAGCGCATCAGAATTGCTCTCTACCAGTCCTTGCCAACTTTGGTTCCGTTCACAGGCTGTGCTAAACTGTTTTGAAGGGTTGATGCTAGTATTTTCATTATGCAGTGTCCTTGCAGACTTTGGAGTATATGTACCTTGTTTTAGAAAGACTAGGTTTCTTAGCATGCTCCTAACAGAAAGATGTGTTGGTTGTGTCTAAGTAGTGACACTGTCAACAGAGAAGCGTGTGGTGATTCGACTTATGAAACTTTGTTTTTCATTTCATTTGCAGAAGTATCACCCCTCAAGAGTTCTAACTCTTGTCTACCAACCTTTCGCACTTGGAACACTTGCGGTATTAGCATACAATGAGGCAAAGATCAACACTAGATGGCGAAATCTATTTGGATATCTTCTTTTCTTCATTAGCACTCTTTTGGTTCTAATTGTAAGTTGTCTATTTGTAGTTTGCTTCTGGCACACATTGGTTCATAGCTTGGTTGAACCCTCTGAATCTAATTCCGAGTTTTCTTTCTCCATATTCCACAATATAGTTGGATTTAGCTACATCTGGGAAAGGAGGGATAGGAACTTTTATTGGAATATGCGCCATCAGTGGTGCTTTTGGAGTTGCAGATGCTCATGTGCAAGGTGGTATGGTGGGAGATCTTTCTTTCATGCGACCTGAATTTATTCAGGTAGGTATTCCTGGAGGGCTCTGTGCTACTTAATAAGTTGATTTGAGTCATTCCATATGACATAAGTCTCTCTTTTTGCTACCTTTTTTCAGTCTTTCCTTGCTGGTTTGGCTGCATCCGGTGCCTTAACTTCAGCTTTGAGGTTAATTACAAAAGCTGCGTTTGAGGATTCTAAGGATGGTCTGCGCAAGGGAGCTAGTAAGTGCAAGTTTCATAGGAGATAGAAAGATGAAATCTCAATTTCTGCTGTTGGTGAATGAATCATAGTTACAGGTGTTAAATTTTGTTTAAGATAGTGATCTGCAAGTCAAGTTGCATTTATCATTCATTGTTTCGACATTTCGAACTAGGATGCTGTTAGCATAACTCGCCCTCTGCTTTGCTTTTTAAATTACCAGGTTTTAGATAACTCCAGTAGCGTTTTCTTAAGCCTTATGTTGATACTCTTAATGGAAACAAATATTGATGGACATGTCTACATGATGTCTACCTGATTATTACACCTATCCTTTCAAGAGGTTATGGATGATCTGGTGGTAAACTGAAATTAATGACTAAGTGGACTCTGCTTTCTACTTTAATGTGACACTGAAAAGGATTTTGCGCTTGTCTTGCTCCTCAAACACTGATTTAAATCTACTTTTTGCGTGCAGTCACGTTCTTTGCAATATCTTCATTTTTTGAGCTTCTCTGTGTACTGCTCTATGCATTCATTTTTCCAAAACTACCAATTGTCAAATACTACCGCTCAAAGGCAGCTTCCGAGGGATCTAAAACTGTGTCAGCGGACCTTGCTGCTGGCGGGGTTCAAACATTACCACACAAAGAAGTACGTTTGCTCTCATACCTGAATTGAACCTCCCACCAGAAAAAATAAAAAGAAAAGTAAAAGTACAGTAATAGAGAAGAACCACCTTCAATTAATGTTGAGAGTTTGTCGTAAATGCAGGCTGAGGAGGATCCAAAGCAGCTTGAACGTTTGAGCAACAAAGAGTTGCTAATCCAGAACATTGATTATGCACTTGATATGTTTTTGATCTATGTGTTGACGTTGTCTATTTTCCCGGGATTCTTATCTGAGGACACCGGTTCCCACAGTCTGGGGGCATGGTAAGTTTCTATTTGGTTGTACTCCTGTAGTTTATGCATGTGGATACATCTAATTTATTTTTCCTATTGTACGTGTTGCTGGTCATCAGATTGTTAAATTTATTTCGTGGTCTCTCTATCTACTTCTCTTTTCCTCTTTCATTATCTAACTTGATGTTGTACGCACTAGGTATGCACTTGTACTGATCGCGATGTACAACGTGTGGGATCTCATAGGGAGATACATTCCGTTAATAAAGTTTCTTAAGATGGAGTCAAGAAAAGGGCTCATGACGGTGATCCTCTCTCGTTTCCTTTTAGTTCCTGCATTTTACTTCACAGCCAAATATGGGGACCAAGGCTGGATGATAATGCTCACATCATTCTTGGGGTCATCGAACGGTTACCTAACTGTTTGTGTCCTTACTTCTGCACCAAAAGGCTATAAGGTTCAGAATCAAACTCCATGTTATTGCATTGAAAAATTCAATTTCTACAGTATCAGTGGCTTAACCTATATGCAATTTCGATCTGTAGGGTCCGGAACAAAATGCTTTGGGAAACCTGCTCGTGTTGTTTCTTTTAGGGGGCATATTTGCAGGAGTGACGCTTGATTGGTTGTGGCTCATAGGCAAAGGCTGGTGAAATTGATCTTGGTGAACTGCTTGCAAGAGCTGTATTCTGCAATATGGCAAGTATTCATCTGACAAAGTACAATGTGGTTAGCCATCAGATCAGTTCTTGAGCATTCATTCAAACATGGCTGCTTGATTATATGTCTCGTAATTTATTTTGTACAGTCTATTTGTGTAAGCAATGAACGACAGTTCATACATTGTTTTAGTACCAAAAACTGTTGTCTTTACGAATTGTGCAGTTCTCTTTGAGCACAATACGCCCTCCAGAAGTTAGTTTTCTTCTCTGGTGTGATTGTGCATATCACGCGGGCTTCATCTGAGTTCTACACCGCTCTATAAAATTTTCAGTTTTTCTTAGTGATCCCATGATAGCAATGGATAATCAGTCAAGCACCGAGGCACGTCACATTAAGCCTGTGTAGATACCTTATATTGTTTTAGGAACTAGAAACAGAAATGAGGAAAATATTATTACAATATTTAAACAGACTCATTTAGACTTTGATCAAAATTAAAACTAGCATACGAGCATTGTTGTGTTTATAGTGGCAACTGTATTAGGAATCGACAAATCAAAAGTACCTTCGTTCTGAATAGATTTGGATACACATGGAATCTATGCTCTTATCATTGTGCGCGATCTCCTAATCTCAGAGTTCTTAGCAGTTCTTAAGGTGTTTTGGATTTAATCTTCTTTGCATTGTAGTAACTATGAGCAAATGGAAGATGGGATACCAGAATTGAAGCGACACTCCTGTCAATACCATAAGCTTGTACTTACAACCTATAACATGGATTATCGTACTTAATAAATGTACAATAATCTTCAGTTCATTTCACGTAATAACAAGGCTAATCCAGTGGCTTCCATATGAGGATGAAGATTCAAATTTCAAACCACACCACTAATTTTCACTGAATGACAAACCCGATTTTCTACATTGATCCTCATCATGCTTACTCATTTCGCATGCTCACCTTAGTTTGGCTATGAATTTTTGTAAACTGAGTTAAATATGGAAGTTTTTAATAATATGAATCAGGTCAAGTATGGATAAATAAATTTGCGTCGCATGAAAATTGATCAAAATGGGTTGAATGGCTCTATATGGGTCAGACCATTTATGACCTGACCTGATCGATTTGTTGGATGAGTTTATTGATCATTACACCTATCCTTCCAAGAGGTTATGGATGATCTGATGGTAAACTCAAAGTTTTGACTAAGCGGACTCTGCTTTTTACATTGCAAAGTATTTAACGCTTGTCTCTGGGTTATGCACAGCAACTGTATTTATTGATTTAATATGCGCCTAAACACGATCAACAATTTAACTCTACTGTTCGGGTGCAGTTATGTACTTTGCAATTTATACATTTTGCGATTGCATCGAAATTTTTGTCTCTGCAGTTTCAGTGAATTAAACTATATGCAATCTTGATTTGTAGGGTCCGAAGCAAAATGCTTTGGGAAACCTGACCGTGTTGTTTCTTTTAAGGCCATATTTACAGGAGTGACGCTTGATTGGTTGTGGCTCATAGGCAAAAGCTGGTGAAATTGATCTTGGCGAACTGCCTACAGGAACTATATTCAGCATTATGGTAAGTACTCATTTGACAAAGCACAATGTGGTTAGCCATCAGATTAGTTCTCGCACATTCATTCGAACATCGCTTCTTGATTATAGGTCTCAAACTCGATTATAGGTCTCATAATTTATTTTTATAGCATATGTGGATAAATAATGACAGACGATCCATACCATTGTTTTAGTATCAAAGAAAAGCGGTCTTTATGAATTTCTCTTTGAGCAAAACACCAGCTTCCAGAAGTTGGTTTTCTCGTCTGGTAGATCGTGCATAATGCGTCTAATCTTGTGTCCTTTACGTGGCCTTTATCCGAGTTCTACACTGTCTTGTAGTTTTTCCTAGATTTATTTACTAATCTCATGACAGCATAGGATAACCACTTAAGCATTGAGGCGCGTCACACTAAATCTATAAAAAATGAGGAAACTATCACTATAGTATTCAAATAGACTCATCTGGACTTTTATTGAAATTGACACTAGAAATCGATGAATCAATGGTATCTTCTTATTGCTATTGAATAGATTCAGATAAGCGCGAAATTTATTTTCTTATTGTTGCATATGACTAATTTCGGAGTTCATAACGGTCCTTACGGTGTTATGGATTTAATTTTCTCATCCTTGTAGAAACCATAAGCAAATAGAGGCTGGAATTCCTCAATTCACGATACCATAAGCTCATCGTTACAATCAATAATAGGATCCTCTTACTCAATGACTGTGCAACTATTATTATTTATTATGACCTTTCCGGCCTCAATCTCGAGCTGAAAAGGTTGTTTTTAGTCTTGTCATGGAATTTATACGCGACCAACATGCTCGGCCTCGGGGACAGCGGCCTCTTTCCAGTTTTCACTTTGTAATTTTCTGTTTAGGAAGGAATCAACCATTCGCATTCCTAGGCCTAAATCACTCGCTTGGTGAGCATTCCCAAGATAGCCAGTAGCCACCCTTTTCGCTCTTTCGACGCCGAAGAAATTGAAAAGTCTCCGTTCGCTGTATACGGTATATGGAAATTAAACAGTATGATAGACTAGCTGGTATAGGTTGCCCGTTTTACTTTTAAAGCGCGCGTAAAAGGAAAATCTGGTATTGAATTCAGCATCACGGAGGTAGATATATTTAGGACGGACTGATTACATTTGTGTTGAATGATGTAATTGTCGGAAAAACAACGTAAAGGTAATGCAAGCATCTCATCGTTCAACAAGCATTTAAGCCTCTTTCCTGATTGACAAGGCAAAACCGTGACACTTTCAAAAGTGTATAAGTCCAAAGCCGCTCAGTGGAGGCCTGTACGAGAAGCTCTTTGCATCCATTGATGGTCCTCAACGAGCTATTCTCTGGTCGCGATGCATCGCGACAATGGCAGGTAATTTGACATGAATCGAGGGCGAATTATCATCGTATTTGTCGTGCCGAAGAAGGCAAACGTGTGTCCTTCTCTTTTTCGTTTTATGACAAGTGAAGGGACCGGACCTCGTACTATATCTCTATCTCCAAAAAATACGAGACATCTGAAAACGAGCTGAAATTTACAGCGGGCCAAAAAACAAAATTAATCAAACGAATAGACCTAAAAACGACACCCCGTTTCAGCCCGTACTCGTCCTCTTCCTTCACGTGACCCAAGAGGGTCCCACCTAGCGGTAAAAATCCAGTTCTGGCCCCACTAAAGAAAGAAAGCGGCCAGCATGAATAGGGGCAAAAGCGGGAAACAAGGAAGGGGGGAAGGCAGAGATGAGGACTGGGCCTTCTCGAGCTGGAGGGAATCGACGGCCAGCGGCATGTTCTCTTGGTCGGGGCTGCACGTGGACTCGTGGGGCGGGCGGGCGCTGTACATGAGCGCCCGGAGCACCGCCGAGACGGTGGGGATGTACGCCGTCTTGTTGCGGACGAGGAGCCACGTCAGCCCCATCAGCTGGCAGTCCCGGTCGAACATCTTCCTCGCCCGCTCGCTCGATTCTTGGTCCGTCCCTTTCTTGTATCCTCCCTTCAGCTGCAAAATCAGCAAAAGACACCATTTACTCACCAAAGCTTCATCGTGTTTCCAGCAGCAGCGATGTCTATCGAAGAACAAGATTACAAGGTCGAGTAACACATGATGCCCGACTGATCCATTGACAGAACCCTCTATTGGTTTTGGGCGTTTGGGATGTGAGGACATGGAAAAGGAGACATGTCATGTCAAGCCTTCTCCCAAGTCATTTTGAGGGGCCTACCAGAATGACTTCGGTTGCCTTAAAAAGGCGGAAAGAAAATGTGGATCGGCCTCCCAAAGTGGACTTTCGCTCTCGCAAACCATCGCCAGCACCTTGTTATTCGAATCATTTGGATATATTGCTATAAAGTCTAGGTGAGGTATCTCCTCGCTAGCAGAATTCGAGATAGGTGAGAGCATCGGGTGCGTAGATACTCTAGGTAATACTAGATGTAGGTAAGCCTAAGTCGAGTGCGTAATGATTGCCCCTCGAAATGTTTGTATCGTGAAATCATATTAGCAGGTAAACAAAGAATCAAATGCTGAAAGCAGCGAGAAATAAGGAATTGCACCTTTTGGAGGGAACCGAGGCACTTGGTGCAGCCGGCGTAGGAGGAGTTGCGGCAGTTCTTCTCCAGGTTCCTCACCGCTGCCGTCGGAGTGGCGTTGTGGAGCCCGGAGGAGACGTTGAAGGCTGCCGGGCAGCTGAGCGAGCCGATCTGGTGGAGCCGTATCCCGCAGAAGCACAGCACCGCGTCGCAGCTCGCGTTCGGCTGCTGGAGCCGCACGTTCTTGCTCTCCAGCGCCGACTGCAGCGAGTCCACGCACTTCTGCGAGTCGTTCGGCATCATCGGCGAGTCGTCCCCCGCCGGAGCCGGTGAAGCCGAGGGCGTGATCTGGAGGGCCGACCTGGCGTGGGCCGCGAAGAGCCACGCGGCGAGGACGGGGCAGCAGCGGCTCCGGTCGAGGTTGCGGCCGCATGCCTGGCGGACGCCGCCGAAGAGCTCGGCGGAGAGGTCGAGCTTGCAGATTTGGGTGTCGCCCTGGGACGGGAAGGCCGGGACGGTGTACGGCTGGTCGTGGCCAGAGACCGGCTCAGCCAGTAGACTGGCCAGAGACCGCCGGAGCGCGCACGGCAACGTACAGAGAAGGAACCACAATGCGAAAGCGATCGTGGGTCGAGGCATCTCTCTCTTTTCAGGAAATTGAAAAGGCGAGAACTTTTGGGGTGCGATGATTAGAGGTGTTTGACCGAGAAAGGTGGTGATATAAAATGCAATATTATCGGCGGGGCGAATCCTGGAGGAAAAACGTAAGAGAGAAGAGAAAACGAAACAAGTTTGGGAGGAAGTGATGACTGAGAGGCGTAAAAGAGAGTATAGTTTGTGACGAGAAGGTTTTGGAGTGACGGTGATATGGACGTTGCGGAAGTGCAAGAACAAAGACAGAGTGATGTAGGGAACGTGAAAGGGGAAGGCCCTCTCTCTGTCTCGTTCAAGGCAAGGCAAACGTGAGAAGAGGAACAGAAGTTTTATATCATGTACGTACGAGATAAGCGTCCTTTTCTCTGCCGGTTGATGAATTATTTCGGACGGAAAATGCAAAGGAAATGAAGGGGAAAGGGAGTGGGTGATGGACGGGACTAAGAAGGGGCGGGTGAGGGGGGGTCCCCCTCCCCCTGCCATGCGTGGACAAACAGAAGAGAGAGATTCGTTGGAGAGAGAGAGAGAGAGAGAGAGAGAGAGAGAGTCTGGGGAGGAAGACAAGGAGAGGAGAGAGAAAAGATGTCTGGGGATTTGGCAGCTTCTGGCGTGTCTTTTCTTCTCATCTCTCCAGTCTCTCTTCTCATCTTCCACCCTTTCCCAGATGGAAAAAACCTGAACTTATCTTTCCCGTGATCCTGAAGGACATATCTTAACTTATACAAGATACGAATTTGCATTTGATATAATTGGTTTTCCTACCAGCACCATTACGACTCAATTCGAGACTTCTTATTGTGGCACTCTCAAGGTACAAGTTCTTATCCAATCATATAATTGATAAAATCCACATCTTTATTAGCTATCCTAAAAATCACATCTTTAATTGGTTGGATTCGTCAATAGTTATTGATGTGAAGGTGTAAGATTGGGTGAAAAATTCCCATCATTATCTAACTTTAGCATATGGCGTTCGAGCTGTTTTTTTATACACCTATCCAAGTGATAAGGTGTACTCTCCCTACCGACCCGATACATTTTGGATTTTACTCATGAAATGTTCTCCATAAAGTTTGAACCCAAGACCAAAAGAGATGACTGAACTCTTTTATCAATTAAGTTAACACCTTGTTGGACTACATCATTGATTGAGTATAAGAACTTGTATTATGTAGGAATTCTTAAAGAGTGAATGAGGAGTTATTCACCTTTTGGATACTTGGTAAGCATCATCTATCTTTATCGAGTAAGATTGACCTAATTCAAAAACTCGTCATGTGTTTAAACTCAAATATAATGGATGTAACATCTCTTTAGAGTCTTGATGCTCGCAACTTTGTGGAGTTACATTGATGAATTGTCATTCCAGAAAGATTAACTTCAATGGATTAAGTAACTACGACTCAAACAAAGCATTTCGAAATCAAAACAGAACTCCTCCGGCAACGTCCGAGATAATTGCTAAGTCAATTGTCACTTTCTGACCTTTTGACTATAAAAAAATCTCTAACCCGACGCATGATTCTTTATTACATCGAAAGGAACAAAAATTCCTTGGACAAACTTGTGTCATGTGGCCATAAACTTGATAATCCACCAAACCTGGCATCCTTGCAGCAACGTAAAGAGAATTTTCTGGGAATGCATGACAATTCGATGATATTCATTTTAACAAGGAATTTCACATGGGATGGTCGTTCCAGCATGTATTTTCTCAAAGGACCAGTACTAGGGGAAAATTTGAAAAATAGCAAGCTTCCAAATCTAATGGGGGCATCTCAGAAACCTCCAACCAGATCGATATAAAAGACAACAGTATTCTCTCTTTCCAACTAATGCGATTCTTTAAATATTCTCTTCCGCGTATATGACAAAGCACGGCAATATCCCAATTAGATTCCATCAGGAACATCATCATATTGTATCATATGAAACACCACCACCATCATCAACCTTCTCCCCGGTTGGAACTCTGGATTTCTCTATTGGTATTGTATGTAAAATGCATTATTTTTACTTCGCTTCTTCTGTTCTTACCAAGTGCCTTTTGATCTAATCGTAAAGGCTAGGAGCGGAGGTAAATCCTTATAAGGACAATGAAATGATCCGATCTTGAAAAATGGTCTTCAAGTCTTAACGACCTTTTTGTTTTCATCTAACAATGGAGGGTTTTCAAATCAATCAAAGACCTTGTGCGCTTTTCCGGGAGGGTCTCGACATCAAGGGGCGACTTGTGATTTTGAACTAATCCAAAGTATCCAAAGAGCAACAAGAACAACACGCCAAATTGCTAAGCTGAAAAGTGATGATTTGCAGATACAAAACGCCAACCAACGTACTTAAATCATGCTCCAAAACAAAACTCTCACTCTCTAATCTCAAAATCATGCTTTTCCATGAGTTTTTTTTTTCTCTCCGCGAGCTTTCTGTGCTGTGGTCTGACACGGGTAAAAGTGAGGCTTAGCTTTGCGTTGGCTTCTTACGGGGATCATATGTATATAAAAACATGAAGCTTTTCACCAAAAAGCCAATGGTGGGGAGACTTTGATAAGAGAGGTCGCGAAAGTGGGTAGAGAAAAGGTGCAATCATGGTGTCACAAGTCAGAAGTCTGCGTTGACGGGCCCATTCTCGATTAGCTAAATAAACAATTATAATTCTCTATAAGTCCAGCACTCGCTCCATCACAGTGTGCTTTCTTTAAAGACAAAAGACTTTCGAATTCATCTCTAAGTAGATTGAGAGATGGCAGTATCCGAAGTCATTCTTGTACCTGCCTTCGAAGCAGTCATTCTTGTATCTGCCTTCCAAGATTTTGGAGCCAAAAAGTTGACTTTGGAAGTGAATATTCTTGACTCTGAAAGTCACTTTTGTTAGAGTGACCGTAAGAGGCCCAAATGCTGATGGATACTACAAGATATGCACAAGTTAATGTGCACTATGAAATCTATCATGCAACGGTTGATTTAGATGGATAGACTATCGATCTTTTGATATGTCTAGAAGACTCGAGCATGGGAAAAGGTGGAAAGGGAAAATCGCTTGAAACTAAAAGCCTTGATTTCAATCCTTGCTCAAATAAAAAAGTTAAACTCTCCATATGAACCCAATAACATGAGCTAGAACTCTAGTTATATAGTTTGTGAACACATTAGCACGTGTAAATCCTAACAAGATGATTATTATTTTGGATGGATAGACTGTTGATCTTTTGATATGTCTAAAAGACTTTCATGCGGGGAAAAGGGGGGAAAGAAAAAAGGCTCAAAGCTAGAAGCCTTGATTTCTATCCTTGTATAAATAAAGAAGTTAACCTCTCCATATGAAGCCTCAATAACATGAGGTAGAACTCTAGTTATATAGTTTGCAAACAAATTATCACGTGTAAATCCTAAGAATTAGTCAAATGATTGGGATTTTGAACTGCAAGACTATTCATTCTTGATAAAGCATGGATGATCTGCCTTTAATTGGACTTTTTAACTATAAATGCAGTAAAATGTGTAAGTATTATCTTCTTATGGCTACTCTACTTTAGAAAAACTCTAATAGCGAGAAGGAATATTTAACTAGGGGTTGAAAAAGGCTCTTGAGATTAACGTTCGGTTTGTTTCGTGAAAAATAAATGATTTGGAATATATATATATATATATATATATATATAAGTATTCTTTATCATGAACTAAAATATTTAAACATAAACTGTGGTCAACAATGAAAATATTTTCTATTGACTAATTATTTCAAACGATAAAAGCAATCATTTTTAGTTGCCCCAGCTTTCTTGAGTCCAAAGGGCATGACTCGATAGCAGAAGGTACCCCATGGCATTAAACAAATAAAAATCATTTGTCTTTGTAATTTTAACTTTCATATTGAAGGTATGTGTGTGTGTGTGTTCATATGTAGTGGGAAATTCAACTTATTCCCATGGATCAAGAAAAATCACTATAATCCTATTTTTAGATAAATTGTTTATTTTACTGATAATCACATTACTAAAGTCAAACATCATCTACAAGATGAGAAGTGTTCGATTGAAAATAATCAATATGAGTTTGCAGGGGAAATCACCAAAAAATTATTAACTTTATTGCAATTGTGCCAATTTAGTTTTAAACCTTTTCAAAATTTGCCAATTGAGTCATTTTGGCCAATTTGGCTATAAATCGCTGACGTGGACGCCAATCATTCTACATGACACGGTTGACGTTAAGATTGACAATTTTTGTGACTTTTATTTTTCATTGTGCTACTGAGAGTCACTAGCTATCCTTGCCAGCCACAAATGTGGTGGCTATCTGGTGAGGGCCTTTGCACCCATGTTGGCCCTTGGCGAGGCCGCCCAAGGCCTTTGCAGCCTTGTCAGCCTTGGGCAAGGCAACCCTCACCTAGTCTGGATGAGGCCTATGTGGCTTAGTGGCCAATGAGGGTCATCGATGTCCTTCACTAGCCACAAAGGAAAAAAAAAAACGAAGAAAATAAAAAATCCAAAAAATAAAAAAATGATTTTAAAAAATTGTAAAAATTGTCCATGTAGGCGCCAATCATACCACATAGGACAACTGACGTTCATATCAACAATTTTCAGCCAAAAAGGACCGGCAGGACTTAATTGGCAAAAATTTTATGATTAAATTGATTAAATTGGTACAATTATAATATATATTGGTAATTTTTCCTGAATTTGCTTGTGTGTGGAAATAAAAATTGAAGGACGCAATTTAAAACAAGCAAATCATTTATATCCTTTTTATGGCCGTAAAATCAGCCCAAGTGCCAAAACTTGGCACGGAGGGACATTTAAGTGTCAAAACTTTGAAAAGGTACACTTAAGTGCTAGTTTCGAAATAAAATGGATCACTTAAGTGCCACTCCGATCAAATTACTGACGTGGCAATTTTTCGGCGAGATTGGTGCAAAACGACGTCGTTTTGCACGCTGACGTGATGCGAGAAAATGCAAAAATGGCGTTGTTTTTGCTTTGACGTGTAAATAATTAATATAAAAACTAATAAAATTAAATTTAAACTTAATTTTATTTAAAATATTCTAAAAATTAAAAAACTAAAAAAAAAGGTGGGGGGGGGGGTCGAAGGGGGGCGGCCGAGGGCCGAGCCCTCGTCGCCTCTCGCCGCCGCCGCTAGGAAGGGCCGGCGACGGAGGGGAGAGGGTCGGCCGAGGTTGCCGGCGTCGCCGGCCCCGGCCGAGCCCGGCGACCCGGCCGATGCTCCCCCACCGTCGTCGGCCCTTCCCGACGATGGCGGGGAGGCGGCGAGGACCCGCGAGCCCTCGCCCATATCCGGGGTGAGGCTCACGGCCCTCGCCGCCGATCGGCCGGGGCCGGCGACCCCGGCTAACCCTCCTCCCTCCGTCGCCGGCCCTTCGGGCGGCGGCGGCGAGGGCTCGGCCCTCAACCGCCCCCTTCGGTCCCCCCCCCCCCCCCAATTTTTTTTTTTTTAATTTTTAGAATATTTTAAATAATTTTAATTTAATTAATTTTTTATTAATTATTTACACGTTAGAGCAAAAATGACGCCGTTTTTGCATTTTCTTGCCACTTTAGCATGCAAAACGATGCCGTTTTGCACCAATCTCGTCGGAAAATTGCCACGTCAGCAATTTGGCCGGATTTTGGCCGGAGTGGCACTTAAATTATCCATATTACTTCGAAACTGACACTTAAGTATATATTTTCAAAGTTTTAGCACTTAAGTGTCACTCCGTGCCAAGTTTTGGCACTCCAGGTGTCCCAAACTCCCTTTTTATGTTTTGCTGGAAAAAGAGCTTCATGAATGGGTATAAAGGCGTCTCGTCTAGAGGCACAAAGTTGGCAGTGGACTTCACTATAGTCAAAGTGAGGGAGTCACCATCAGAGTAGAGGATGTAGGACTGGTCGGGCAATGTTAGAGGGAGGAAGAGGGGGTTGGCAGCGAAGAGGAAGATTCAACAAAGAGAGGGAGGGAGGGAGTGGAGGAGGAGCATCAGGGCTGTCAGGTGAGGGAAATCATAGAAGAAGAGGTGTTGCATGGGGCAGAATGAAAGCATAAGGTGAATTGGAGGGAGGCAGTCAGGACAACACTTGGTAGCAAAGACGCTTGGTGACTTATTGTTATATATTACATTTTGGGCGCTGGAGGGAGGCAATTGAGATGACATCTAGTATCTATTGTTGCTTGACTGTCATAGTAAATGCATATCCCAAGCACAAGTTTTGGCCACAATGAGACATCCTTTAAAAATTGTTGAAGCTACTTTGCTTCTTCAATAGTTTTATTAAAGCAACAAACTCTAATTCCATCACAGAGCACGTTGATAAAGTTTACTTTGAGGATTTCCACAATATTACTACACCTCCTAGCATAAATATTTGCTTGTTGATTTTGATTAATTAGAATTCGAAATCTAGTTGGCATTACTATATCATTCCAAAACAATTGGATATTTGTCCTATTGTAGAACATAATTTTTATTCTTTTCAAATAACCTAACACTCTCAACAAAGCACAGAGCATTTCATCTGCTCAGTTTTCCTACTAAGTACACGATATTCAATCTAGTGCAATTCATAATGTATGTGATGCTGTCGATTACTTGAGAGTATTCTAGCTACCTTATACTATTTCCAATATTCTTTCTTAAGTAAGGTGTGAAAGAAAAGGATTATTCGCATTTTTAATGCTAAACCCTTTAAATTTCTTAATTAATTTTTCCATGTAATGAGATTGTATTAAAACCAGACCATTAGAATTCCTTAAAATTTTGATACCGAGTATTACATCCGCAACATTTAAGTTTTTCATCTTGAAGTTCTTCTTAAGAATATTCTTTTTGGTTTTGATAATCTTAGCGATATTTCCAAGAATAAGCAAATAATCAACATATAGACAAATAAGTACACATTCAACGGTCATATATTTAGTGTATTCACATTTGTCATTTCACATTTTCAGATCTGTGAACAAAAAATCTATATGCGTTGCTATTTTGAGTATAACTAATAAATATGCAATCCACCTTTTTAGGTTCCAACCAAATTTATTTAAGAGGAGGAATTGCTACCTTGGGTAGGCACCCCCATATTTTCAAAAAATTGTAGTATGATAGCCTTCTATTTCATAACTCACATGGAGTCTTATCTATTTTCTTGTGGGGCGCTTTATTTAAAATATAGTTTATAGTTAGAATTGTCTTATCTCCACAAGTTTTAGGTAAGCCCAAATTTAAGAGCATGGCATTAGCCATCTCCTTAGAGTTTTGTTCTTTTGTTCAGCAATTTCATTTTATTGTAGAGTATAAGGTACAACTGTTTAAAGAATTATCCGCAAACTAGCACATAACTCTTTTAAATTGGAGGAATTGTATTCTCTTTCTTTATCATACTTGAGCATTTTTATTTGTCTATCAAGTTGGTTCTCAATCTCATTTTTATACTTGATAAACATGCTCATAGCCTCACCTTTCCTAGTTAACAAATAAACATAGCAAAATTGAGTATGGCCATCTATAAAAGTGATGAAATACTTGTTTTCACCTCTTCTTTATATAAACTTTAAATTATATAGATCACTATGGATTAGTTGTAGAGGTCCACTTGTTCTTTTAGTCAATTTGAAAAATTTCTTAGCAAATTTAGTATCAAAACAAGTCTCATTCTTGTAATAGGCATCCAATTCAAACCTTGGAATTAGCCCAAAGTTTACTATCTTCTTTATTGTATCATTGTTTACATGGTAGACACAATAGTGTAAAGTGAAGACTCCTTTTCATTAATACTTTTTTGGTACAAGAATTTCAAGTTTACATCAATAATAGCCACATTAACTTTAAATAGGTCATTGTACAAGGACCATTTCCTCACATACATCTACCATTTGGAAAGTACAAACTTGTTTACTTCAAAAACAATTTCAAAACCCTTTTTGACAAGTATGAAGTTAGAAATGAGATTATTCACGATCTCCAGAACATGTAATAGTCTAATAGATTTAGTAGGATGATCTCCTTGCTAGATGTGAACTTTAGGATCACTTTTCCTCTCCCAACGATCTTTGTTGATGTAGAATTAGCCATATAAAACTTCCCTTCTTTCTCAACCTTCTCATAAGACGAGAAAATGTGTATATCCACACAAATATGATTTGTGGTACCCATGTCCAATCACCAATTGGTATTATTTGACACTAAGGATATCTAAGACATCACCACATTAGTCAGTCTCTCATCATATTCCTATTGCCACTACTTAAAGCCCACACTAGTAAATTTCTCTAGTTTCTCATTCAATGTTATGATATAGTATCATCAAGGATGGCAAAGCCTGTTGATGTATACCCATACCACTATAGATGGTCTCGGCCTGAAGGCACAATACCAGCCTTCAAGGTATGAACCTCTCCATTAATAATGGTCGAAACAACCATAGGAACATCTCCAAAAACATTCTGGACATCAATGGGTACTTCAATGTTATTAGCCATTTTCATTTTCTGATAAACACAACAAACAATCAAGATTAATCGCATTAAGATTGTAGGAAATATAAATGTATTGGAGGAAGATATGTAACGCTGCGGTGGCTAGAAATATAATAAATTTGAGAGAGCAATAATGACTTTAATAATGACCAATGCTAAATAATAAATTACCGAGATACCCCTTTTATGTCTATTTTTACCTTTTTCTCATTCTTTCCCATCTAAGGTGCAACAAAGCTATTTGAGTTTTCTTTCAAACACTTTATGGGCATGTATTAAAGATTTCAATTTAGGCAGGGATTCACCATAACTCAATATGTTAATTTTAGAACATGCACTTAAGATCAAATTTAAACTAAACTAACAAATATCAACCAACCAAGTCAAGAATACTAAGTAGATCAATCTACCTCAGTCCCTAGAATTTTTATTTACCTTGAGCAAAACTTGGATAACTCAGAGCTTTAATCACATTCAAATCAAGATAAACAAGAACAAAGATTAACAACTTTTAATCTTTTTAAACAACAAATCTAGTTTGATAAAATGATGAGAAACCAATAATTTACCTTGTAAACACTTAAAATGGTTGAATTAGAAACTTTAGAAATATAAACGTAAGGCCTTTAGCCTTTTTTCAAATGAGTGTGACAGGAAAGGGAAAGGAAATAGACATGGAGCTCCTTCTTCTTTTTTCTTTGTAAGAATGAGTTGAAATTTTCTTAAATAAGTGAAGTGACTCTTACGAGCAAAGAAGGGAGAAGTACTAGAGTTTACAAGAGTTAAAAAGGGACAAAGATTCATTAATCAAGGTTAACAAAACAATGATGACTTGAAGTACCTAGGAATGAAAGCACATGACCAAGGAGAATGTGATGACATCGGGATTTAAAACACTTGGTGGAGAATGAAAGAGAGAATATAAGATAGCCCAAATAAATGCATAAAATAAGAATCATTAGTTGGTTTGTAATTATTGAAGCAAAATGGTGAGGTCATGCATAATGTAAATCTATAGATTAAATTATGGTTGGAAATGAGGGAGACGTGGACAATGAATGAGTACTCTTGACTTGCAAGCTTAAAGAGCATAAACGGACTAAAGTTAAAAGAAGTGATGTATGGAGTGATGCAATTTATAGATAAGAAATTAGGTAATAAACCAAGGAATGAGGCAATTAAATTAGTGAAAAGTGGCTAATAAATTGTAATTATTATGGATAGAGAAGATCATGTGACAATTACCGATGTCCATATGAAAATATATGAATCTTATTCCTATATAACACAATATACATTATAAATACGATGAAAATTTCGGATGTCATAGACATCCTAACTCATTTTGCAACTTAAGTCGATAAAAGATGTGCAACTCAATTGACGTGCCATCATATGAGCCAATGTCTTTCAAGCGGCATAAATGACTTCAATCCCTCTTCAAACAAAGAAATGAAATGGTCCATGCAAACCCCCGTTAATGCCAACCCGACCTCCACGCCACCATCCCCATCCCTGCTCTCTGCGAGAGAGATCGCCCTTGATACATCGATATGCACCATGTGGCTCTTCCTCAACCTTCCCCACCCAAAGTTCGTGTCGTACACTTTCTGTCTTGGTGACCCGGCCACCGAGACACAGTCCTCGTCGTTGGTTATTTTAAAGTCCTTTATCCATCTCTCTGCCCCTCTCAATGCTCCACCTGTCCCTACTTCCTTGGCTCTCCTCCCTATAGCCCTCGCCGCTAGGGGAAGTCCACTTTTGCCCAAGAGTGAACTTCTCTTCTCCGAGAGAAAGCATATGTCTAGACAGTTCCCGAAGTATGTCAAGGGTATGGAGTATCCGAGTCGTTCCCTACAATCGGCAACAAAGACGAAATAACAAAATTCATCGTTGCCGCTCTCTGATGACGATTGGTCATGACACTGGTGTTCATTGTCTCTTGATTTGACGATGCATACCCATATGAATGCACACGTCACCACAAACGTGGACAAGTGGATTGGATCCGACTCTGAGTCGAGGCCGTCGTTCTTGAATTGGCTCAAGATCTGCGCTTTTAGCATGTCAATGTGAGCTTTTCGAAGGACAAATGTTGCTCTCACCTTGTCCGCAACAGTGAGAGGAGTTGGGCTCGGGCTCGGGCTCGGGCTCGGGCTTGGGCACACAAAACTCCACCAGTCTTTCAAAAGTATAGGCTCGAGCCCATTCGGGTCTTTGATCACTCCTCGGTCGTGAAAAGGACTAGGGTCATCCGAGTCGATGCAAGTGGGGTCCCCTCCGGACTTGTGAATGGACGCCCACGATTTCATGAAGTGAGTGAAGGACCTCCCATCTGCTACCACGTGGAGGAATTGGACCCCGATACAAATGCCCTTGTTTGGAAACAGAGTCACCTAAATTGTTATCCAACAAAATCGACAATAAGTTTCGAGCTCAATTTTTATTTATACAGCTGGTATTTTGAGTTGGATGTATGTTTATCACTCTCGCATATTGATTACACATAATCGCAGAAGATAATATATTGAAAATCACAATTTCTTTGTATGAATGTTAAACAAGTGCCCTGAAGATATTTGTTAACGAAATCTTTATCGTAATCCTGCTGGTTCTTCTAAACACATCACTCGTTCTCAACTTCTTATTTCACAGTTTCATCTCTAAGTATCATTTCAACCGAAAAGCTCAAACTGCCTTTTAATGTTAATCTGGACACATCAACATGATATTTAATCTATACTTTTTGTGATATGTATTAAATCTAAACGACGAGATCCTGCTGTAAGCCTTGGACTCTCTTCAGCTTTTTATCTTTGTACATGTTACATAAACTCAAATCCAATATCTGCCTTTTATTTATGTCTGTATGATATAACTTTCTCGCTGGTATTCTATCTTTGTTTTCTGACTCATGGAGTTGCGTCAACTTTGTGTTGCCAAGTGACCTCTAGTTATAGCATAGCATTATTATACTGAATTCGTAAATATTTCAAACAGATCTTCCGAAAAGAAACTTTGATCAGCTCAAATGATATTGATACTAAAACCAAATAATGAGAATTAAAAACAACTGAAAAGGAACACGGGAGAGCCAGACCATCTCAACTGACCTGAATCGCCATAAGGGGCCCCATCCGTGCCCCGTCGGATGCACACGGCGGCGCGAGCTGAGGCAGCAGAGGGTGTATCAGCGTGGCGCCGCGCGGCTCGTCACTGATGAGCTCCGCGAAGTTGGCGGCGGACTCGGCAACGGTCAAGGAGAGGGAGTCGCCATCGGAGTAGAGGATGTGGGGCTTCTGGGGCGGCGCCAGAGGGAGGACGAGGCTGGCGGCGAAGGGGAAGAAGTGGCGGAGACAGAGGGAGAGAGAGCGGACCAGGAGCGGGAGTGTGGTCTGAGCGAAAGAGGAAGGGGATTCAGGGAAGTCGTAGAAGAAGAGGCGTTGCATGGGGCAGCAGAGAAGCCACGGGATGTCCAAGAAGGGGAGAGGGAGAGCGGTTGCCGGGACTGAGTCCGGCGGCGGCGAGATGTCGTAACGGTGGAGGATCTTGACCTTCAACATCTCGTCCGACGGGGAAGGGGAATTTTTCATAATAAGGGAAGGAAGCTACATGGACACGCCGATGATAGGGTTTTGTCCCGGTTTAAAGGCGATGTAAACCCACTCCCGCACGTTGTTTTGTTGCATATATATAATGGAGCTAATGAATTTGAGTTACGTCTGAAATGGGGTGTGCTTTCAATGAATCAGAGCTCGTGTTCGACATCACAGCCTGACTTTCTGGTTTTCGAGTTTATCCAAGGTACCCAAAGATCACGGGAAGGGGTGAGAGACGACTTGGTCCCGAGAAAAAGGCACAACACGCCAAAGGCTAAAAGGTGAATGATTTCTAGATACACACGTTAATAAATGTAATCAAATCAGGCTCCAAAGCAAAAGCTTCTTCCGCACCCACCCAGGTCTCGCTTTCCCACATATATATAAAACAAAAGCTAATGGGACGCCATAGTGAGGCAAGACTTGGACGCGATAGGGCCCAAAGCAGGTGAAGAAAAGGTGCAACCATGGTGTCGCAAGTCTATGTCGACGGGCTCCATCTAGATGGACGGTTCTATAGTCTAAGAAACGGATTCTTTCATGCTAAACCACCATCATTCGCATTTTTCTCTACAAAGTGTCGTAACTTACAAAATCTTAAAGCTTCTTGTGCAGTGTAAAAATCATGGCATGTAAAATTTATCCTGAGCAGCGAAAAAGGGAGGAAGGCAAAAAAGCTCAAAGCCATCGGCCCTGATTCCAATCCTTGTTCAAGTGAAGAAGTGACCCTCTCCATCGGAACCCAATCTTTAGACCCCCATCCTCATCGCTACAATCTGTGTTGAAGCCAAAGTGGGAAAGCTTGTCGCAGCCTTCTTGTTAGAAATATCAGGAGATTTTTCGGATTTTCCTTAGATTTTCGTAGACAGTCCTTTTTTAAAATTTTTAAAAAAGCTCATGTACATTTCATAAAATTCACAGAGAAATATGCAGAAATTATATGATTTTCTCTTCTGCATTGTTCTTATCTTGATTTCAGAGTTTGATTCCGCTCTTGTTATTTCACGTGTGTCCCCCATATTCGTCAAATTCCACCCGTGATTGCTCACCTAGCTTGCACATGAGAATGTGTGTTAAAATTTCTCATTACTTAAATACAAGATTTATATACTTTTTTATATACATATGATCTCCCTCCATCTATCAGCTTAAACTTTTGGATTGGATATTTTAACATGATATTAGAACTTTTGTTATGTGAGGAAGTGCGCATCGAATTATACAATTTTTGTAGCAACATTATCAGAGCTCTTGTTGTCTAAGAAAACCACCAGCCTCGAGTGTTGTTCAGACACTTTTTGCTGCTTGTTATAAAAAAACCAACACCAACGTTAGATTCGCCACCCCTATACAAGAGCTAGATTCTAAAATTTTGTTGCAATCTGCCACTGCACATGCTCACACCTGTCACCACGTGCTACTGTCCTTTGGATCCACACAATAACAACTCTTGTAAGCATGATGGCCTCACTCTCACATTGTCTGCCATGTCAGTGACGCGTCATGTGCCACATCAACATAACACGTCCTCGTTACTTCGGCCCAATCGGTTGGCTTGCATAGTTAGCTAGTTCTTCCTCTATAGACCGAATAGTTGATTTGAGCAAACCGAACTTGATTCGAAACATAAGACCAAACCTGTTCTCTTTTATTTACATCCAATTTGTTTGATTTTCAAGTAGTTCTTGAAGACTTTAGACTTTCCCAAGGTTTTTCGATGTGCTAATTTTGTTTGACTTTGTTTCACTATTTCTATCCTCCAAGGTGCCGGTCTCTTCATATTTTTAATCCATTGTACTCTATTCACCAATTAAGTACATATTATGGATTCCTTATCCATTGAGACCATTATGAATGGTTCAAATTCTATTTTATGGGCTCAACAAATATCAGTTTTTTGAAAGGACTCAAGCATTAGCGCGATGTCAGTGGCGATATATTTGCACCTACTAAGACTACTGATGAATCTATGGATAAATCTATTGAATATTTGGAGGGGTGGAATAGCAAGAATCATCAAACTCTAATGTAGTTTTGAAACATTTTAGTTCCATCTATTAGACTTTAGTTTGATTGCCTCAATAAAGCAAAGGAAGCTTGGGATCTCCTTGTAGTTATATTTCACCTCAGACATTACTCATTGGTATCAATGGTTAGAAATCTGCGTTAAGAGAGAGGTTAGTTTTTAATGATTTTTTATTCTCGTTAACATCTGATTTTTAGTCGACACGTCGAAAAAAGTAAAAAATCAAGATTTAGGTTTCTAATCACGACAAATCATGTTTCTAGGCCAAAAAGTGTTATCCTTTGTTTTTTTTCCCTTTTTATTGTTGTTTTTAAGCAATTTCTAATTCATTTTAAGAAAAATCCAAAAAATCAAATGATTGACTTTCGAGTTGATTTTTTGGTCAACCATTTGACTAAAAGTCAATTTCGAGTCAAAAGTTGGCTTTTCACCCAAAAAAAATATGTCATTTATCTTCAATTTCACTTTTGTCAAATTAATTTCTTAAAGATTCGAAATTTTGATTGAGAAATCAACTTTTTAGGGAAAAAAAAAAGTCAACTAAATTATTGACTTTTAGTTAAATCTTTGACAACAAAATTGAAAAAATCAAAAATCCCCAAATATACTCCTTTTAGTGTCAATTTGATTCGTGTGTCAAAAGTTTCACAAAATTCAATGGAGAACCTTGTTTTTCGAATTTTTCGATTTTAAATTCTAAATCGACCAAAAATAAAATTACTTTCATTTTAGTCACAATTAGGTGTAATTTCTTTTATGACATTTGATTTAGGGACTATTTTAAATCCATTCATTCATTCAATTTTTTGAATTACCATATCGGAAGACGAATTGCCATTTGGTCTGACCAAGATACGACTTATTTGAAATTAATTGAATGAACATAACGCATAAAAAGAAATCTTTATGTGGTATTGATAGACTCTATAGTTCCTTAGAGAGTCAATTTCCAATTAGTGGTCATTGAGATTCATGTAGGCTTTAGTTAGAAAGTCAAAATCGATTATTTATGACTTGCAAACGGACGATAATTTTCCACTCATTTTCTTAAGATAAGTCCAAATTTATGATCAATTTTGAGAAATTCACATTAGAACTCCTTGATTTGAGGAATTTTAATCTCTTGAATATAAGAAAATCTAGCAAATAAGTTTCAATTGAAGAAATTCAAGTTGACCCATTCAAGGCTATGGTTCAATTTTATAAATCTAAGTCCAATTTTAATATTAAGCCTAGGTTCATTTTTGACCTAAGCTTGGACACTTCAATTCAAGGCCAATTTGAATACAATAGGTAATCTTACACATGGGTGGTTAGTTTGATAGGGCAATTGCAATATTAGTTGGACTCAACTTCAATTTACAGTTTTATCTAATGAATTGCAAAATTATCCATTTCAGCCTTTTAAGATTAATCTTAAGTATCCATTATTTTGGTCAATTGTTTTTCATAATAATCATTCAATTAAGTCAATAGAAGACTCGTGAAACACATTTATGAAGGTTAATTGACTTAATCAAATGAGGTGCTTTCAATCGTACAAAAGCTTGGTCCGTCGCCTGGGCCCCCCAACTCGTGTTCCTCGTGTGCAAGGCAAAGAAACTTGATTGATCAAACATCTGAAAAGGAAGTGCTTTCAATCATACAAAAGCTTGATCTGTTGCCCGGGACCCCCAACTCGTGTTCCTCGTGTGCAAGGCAAAGAAACTTGATTGATCGATTTTGATCGTTTTAATCTCACCGAATCAACATTAATTTTTTTGTTCACCCCAATATTAAAAAGAAATTAACAATCTTTTGACTATTATGAGAATAACAACTTATTATGAGTCACAAATTTTCAACAGAGTAGACCCCGCAATAAATTATAATTATTTGTTATCTTATTCTGAAATCCAAAATAGATTGTTTTTCTCACAGTAAATTAAATACCGTCACACAATCATTTCTCTATTAAAAGCTATAGTTGCATCAAACAAATATGTCCTCCGAAAAAAAATGGAAATTGATTTACCTCTTTTACAATTTCAACCATACTTTATTTTTTCTGTACATCTAGTTTTAAACATTTTGAAATGCTATTTTTCAATTCTTGCATGGCGGATATACTTGACTAATGGATTATGTTAGTCTAATCTCACAACATTTACATTCATTTTTCAAGATGTCAATATATAGAAAATGGTTAGTTATTTCCACAAACTTTCCTATTACAATTATCTAGTTTATATTATAAAATTGGGTACGTGCTTAGGCCACTAGGGCCCGAATTCACTACAAGTGTTAATATTTTGACACTTAAGTGGTCGATTGAAAGTTATAATACTCAAGTAAATGGTTTTTAAACGTTATGACATTTAAGTGATTGAAAAAACAAAGTAACTTAGCGTTCTTGTACTGAAGATGAATGGGCCTAAGCGATATGCTGATTTATATGAGAAAATATCATATTGTTAGTATTTTTAAAGGTTATATTTTAAATTTTGGCAATGAATTTGATTCAAAATCATTTAATTTTTGTAATTAATTAATATTAATCGATTTTTTTTGTTTGAATACCTTTTGTTTAAATCTTTATTTTGCTCTAAATATGTTTGATAGACATCTGCCGAATTAGCTTCGTGACAGATAGTGAATACTCTCCAAAAAAGGAAAGCTATGAAATTATACTAAAATAAGCTTCATATATAAGTTACAACATTTGCAGTACCTTAATTTTTCTTAAGTTTACAGCAGTAACTGTGCTCATTCTTTTCTCGAACAAGGTGGGGCCACTTTTCTCTTTTTATTCTTGCATAATTATCCACTACAAAATGGTGGGTCCGTTGTCTTGAAGATTACCCATCTCCAAGATTTACGTTATATGATATCATTTCCATTTGAAAAGCTGTCCCTCCCACTATCACCCCCATCCACCCTTTTCTTATATAGATAGAGATCAAAACATTCGCGTTCAAAGTCAAAAAAAGCCTCGGAGCCATGTTCAACAGTTAAATGCATGCTCATGAAGTGCGAAACATATCGGAACAAAACTTTTGCCGAATGGTCGCGAAACATAAGACTGTCACCAATATCGGGTTGGACCGATTTAGAAGTTTTTAACAATTATCAAAAGGTTCTTATTTGAATGTCCTACTGAAAGTTAAACGTCTAAATTTTACCACAAAAAACTGCAAAATAATCTCACGTGATCAATGTTAAGATGAAGAATTTGATTTACATGGTTTATAAATTATTTTATCTTTTCCCCGTCTATACATGTTTAGTTTCAAAGCATTACATACTACAAAAATATCCAAATTTGCAAAGCTTAAAGTTAAAGAGGGGGGAAATTTACATGCTTGCCCCTAAATTTTTAATTGCTCCACATTATTTTCATGAACTTTTACTTGGCAATGCTGTTAACCCGCGGAAATATATCTCCAACTCGCAAATTGCACATGACTTTTAAGGGGTAAATATGTATATTCATCTAATTTTATTAATAGAAATCTCTCTTTTGAGCTTGATTTCTGTGAAAAAAAAATGAAAAATTAACGAAAATGGAGAAACAATTGATAAAAATAGTAAGATCAAAATATTAAAAATCAACTATAATATTATAAATTAGAAATTGATGAAAATGTTAATAGAATTGATAAGATATTTTGAGAAAAAGAAACATGACTATGTAAAAAAAATAAAGGCCTAAATTACAAAAAAAAAAAATTAAATGACAAAAACTCGAGCCGAAAATGTAGTCTTCCTTGTCTAGAACCCACGCCCGTGGAGATAACGTTTAAAATAGACTTCCCCCTGATGCAAATTCGAAGGCCCCACTCTCAGAAATCAAGGATTTCGCCATTGAGATCTATCCAGATCTAGAAGGCATTATCACTTGGCACTAAACATGTGAGATAATGGGTTAGGTAACACCTCTTTTTAGAGGAGCCCAGCCACTAGTGAAGTGGTTTGGTTAAGCAGACTTCTATCTGATCTAGGGATTCATCTCACTACTGCAAGGCCTCTTCATTGTGACAATAATGGCCCTATTCAAATTGCAACCAACCCTATATTTGATGAACGTACCAATAATAAACGAAGTGGCCTTACTCATTTAGGGCGCTTCACTCGCGAGAAGTGCTTGGATTAAAAGACAACCCATTATTTCGTCCGACCTTCAAATTGCAGACTTGTTCACCAAGTCTCACACTCGTGCTCGACATGAATTCTTTTTGGGCAAAAAAGTGACTGCTTGTCCTGAAAACGCTAGCACCTTTTATTTAAAAAATTCCAGCGCTACTAACCCTGCTATCGTACTCCCCTAATTTCAAAAAATCAGCTTAAATTTCTAATAATCATTTCCTCTTATGAGTTGACGTGGGCAGTGAGCAATTGTCGAAGCCAAAGGGTCTCAAAAAGGAGTAGCTCTTGGTAAGCTTCTAGAATGGCAAATAGAGCAGAAATGAATCGAACTGTGTAACAAACAGATTTTATATTAGATAAGTACTCACAAGCAGAAATATTGCCTATGATAAGGGATAGGGTACAATTAATAGTATAAACAACAATGAGACAAACTTTCCCCCAAAAGTCTTTTGGATAAGAGATAGAGATTAAAAGAGTTCATTTAACATCTAAGATATGTCTATGAATATGTTATGCATGACCATTTTGTTGAGAAGTGCCTGGACACGAACGGTGAATAATGGCACCAAGTTGGAAGAGAATTCTAAGAAATTTCGTATCTCAAATATTCTGTGGTGTTATTTGCACAAAAAAAAAAAAAAAAACTTTGATATTATTAGAAAATTGTGTTTTTATTATGCAAACAAAATCACCGTAAATACGACTAAGTTCAAATCAATTTTTCATAAGATAAAGTTAGGTATAACAAGAATAATCATTAACAAAAATGACAAAATAGCAAGAACTCTCATTGTGGATGTTGGAGAAGGTCCCCAAATATCATAGTGAATTAAATCAAAGAAACATGAGAGATAAATCCACCAAGACCAAATGACAATGCATGATGTTTTTTTAATTGCAAGACAAGCAATCAATAGGTTTGTCATCAACAGAGCCTAATTGACCACTTGAAATAAAAGATTTTAATCTAAAAGTAGACGATGACCTAACCAAGATTGCCAAGTTTCAAATGATATTGTGGTCGTACAACTAGCAAAGGAGTTGGGAATATTGAAGGGAACGAGCTTGAATAGGAGTCTCACTCTACAGCCGGTTCCAGTGGTCTATCCCATTCCTTGGTTTGGGCCGAAGAAGCAATGTCACTCCGTGAATTCTACACACGACAACCATGAGAAAAGAAGTGAACATTAAAACCATGTTCACACAATTGTCCAACTAAAACAAGAGGGAACCATAAAGATGTTAGGTAAAGACAATGTAGATGTCACGTAATAATATATTTCAAAAAATAAAATATTATTAAAAAAATGTCGCCAGCGCCGGCCGGATGGATTGATCGGGAATAATTGTAAAAGGTTTATGACTCAATTGATAAAAAAAAAAGTTTATGACTGAATTGACACAATTGCAATAGGTTTATGACTTGTTTGGTAATTTTCCCTTTTCTTGAGTATTCTGGAATACTCTTGAGAGGCGATATGGTAATTATATACTTCTAAAATAAATACGGGTAGGCAGTAGTTGGGGAGATCTAATCTTCACTGTTAGAGTAATGTTAGTTTAAGAGAGATTTACGTATACGGTTAATCTTGTACTTATATATACAGGGGCCTCCTCCTCCCCCTCATTTGTATCATCTTATTTACAAGTAGAATACAAATCCAGAACTTCTTTCTCTAGAGATCCTTGTGAGTCGAGTGTAAATAAGACTAACTTGGAAGAAATCTTAAAATCGCATAAATTAGAAAATGCTAGATCGATCGACCAGTGACATATATGTATTACGCAATTTCACATCTACAGTGAGATTTGTTATCATTTGAGGCAATGATATAAGAGTTGTTGACTGAAGAGATTTGAGCTCCTATTTTGAAGGAGCAACGCACTACTTTGTCCAGTTCTACAAATGTGATGCTTGTCGCTTCTGCTTCTTCCTCATCTTCAGAATGCTATTGTATGTATTATCACTGACATGGTCATCTTGCATCCAATTGGCATTGATCGTAACCTAGGGACAGATAACCAATCTCGATATAGAAGTCCACTTGCATGCAAATCCACCACTACTACTACCAATGAGGATTCCCTCAGTAGCTCATTTGTTACTCTAGAGAATTTCCGTTCAATTTTTCGAGAATCTAGCATTTGCAGCTTCTTTATCTCATACACTTTTAATGTATCTATCATTACAGGTAATTTTGATTGATGGTTCTTTAATTCCACCTATTGTAATCGCATGACTTCTAACCCAATTTGTTTCAGTCAAACGCATTCACTTCACGAGCACTTACTATTCGTACCGATAACTCATAAATGATAGTTCGTTGAGTTTTAGGAGTTAACTATACTTTTTGAAAATTAAGTTTTAGGACTTGATTGCACTTTTTGAGAGTTAAACTCAATTAGACTTTTGTGACAAGTTTTAGGATTTGATTGTATTTTTTAAAATTTTTAGGATTCAATTGCATTTTCATGATAAGTTTTAGATCTTGATTTTATTTTTTGAAAGTTTTAAGATTCAACTGCACTTTTACGACAAGTTTTATGACTTTCAGTGTACTTATCCTTTTAATTTATATCATTACACCGGTTACATGATTGGGCAATTATTGCCGGCATTAGAAAAACTATGGTTTTATCTCAAATTAGCAAATGATTATAGCAAGTTGAGAAGAGTTATTATTTTCTTGTGGGATTTATAATTCTGTAAGTTTTTCGCAGGAGTCGATACTTAACTTTCTTTTGCCTTGTTTTGAGGAATTTATACTTGATACATACCATTGAGTTCGGGGAGTGAGGTGGACATTTTTGCCCAATTTTACATGTAGTCAGCAAGAGATGGGCAACATTCTAACAAGTATTTATTTCCTTTTGGCCTAATGGTGAATCCTTGAGATTCCCCCGTAATTTAGTGCTCGAAATGTGGTCGGCAGTCCTTACATTTGTCAATAAATTAAGATATAAAGACCGGTGTTACTTAATCGAAATTGGCATGGCATTATATGGACCAAACATATACTAAGGTGACATAAATGATTTCAATCCCTTTTCAAACAAAGAAATGAACTTCTCCATGCAAACTCTAGTCAATGCTAACCCGATCTCCACACCATCTCCATCCCTACTCTCTGTGAGAGAGATCGACCCCGATGCATCAATGTGCACCACGTGGCTCATCCTTAGCCTTCCCCAACCCGAAGTCCGTGTCGTACACCTTGTATCTCGGCGACCCAGCCACGGACACTACATCCCCGTCTTTAATCATATTAAAGTTCCTTATCCATCCCTCCATCCCTCTTAATGCTCCACCTGTCCCTATTTCCTTTACTCTTCTCCCTATAGCCCTTGTGGCATGCAAAATTCCACTTTTTCCCAAGAGCGTATTTCTCTTCTCTGAGACATAACATGCGACCAGGCAGTTCCCAAAGTATGTCAAGGGTATTGAGTATTCGAGTCGGTCTCTACAATCTGCAACAAAGACGAAATGACATAATTCATCATTGCCCCTTTCCGGCAATGATTGGTCATGACACTGGTGTTCTTGGTCTCTTGATTTGATGATGCATACCCATATGAATGCACACGTTACCACGAACGTGGACAAGTGGATTGGATCCGACTCCGAGTCAAGGCCGTCGTTCTTGAGTTGGCTCAACATTTGTGCTTTTAGCCTGTCGATGTGAGATTTTCGAAGGATAAACATTGCTCTTACCTTGTTCGCAACAACGTGAAGAATCGGGCTCGGGCTCGGGCTCGGGCTCAGGCTCGAGCTTGGGCCCACGCAACTCCAGCAATCTTTCAAGAGTATGGGCTCGAGCCCATTCAGGTCTTTGATCACTCCTCGATCATGAAAAGGACTCAAGTCGTCTGACTCAATGCAAGTGGGGTCCCCTCCGGACCTGTGAATGGACGCCCACGATTTCATGAAGTGAGTGAAGGACCTCCCATCTGCTACCACATGGAGGAACTGGACCCCAATGCAAATGCCCTTATTTGGGAACAGAGTTACCTAAATCATTAGCCAACAAAACGGCGATAAGTTTCGAGTTCAATTTTTATTTATACAACTAGTATTTTGAGTGGACGTATATTTATCACCCTTCCATATTGATTACACATAATCAAAGAAGATAGTATATCGAAAATCACAAAATTCCTTTTATACGAACATTGAACGAATGCCCTAGAAAAATCTGTTCATGAAATCTTTATCATAATCCCACCGGTCCTCCTGAGAACATCACTTGTTCTCAATTTCTTATTTAACAGTTTCATCTCTAAGTATCATTTCAACCGAAAAGCTCAAATATGACGATGCGTTTTAATGTTAGTTTGTGTATATCAACATGATGCCTAATCTATACTTCTTGTGATATGTATTAAATCTAAACAATGAGATCCTATGTAAACCTTGGACTCTTTTCATTTTTCTTATATCTTTGTAAATGTTACATAAACTTAAATCTCTCTTAAATCCAACATCTACCTTTTTATTTATGTCTACATGATATAACTTTCTCGCTTGTATTCTATCTTTGTTCACATCAGCGTCGGTTGGACAGTCGATGCCCATCAGTGTTCACGTTAATACTGCCATTTCAAAATTGGCCATATGGACTGAATTGATATAATTACAATAGATTTATGGTCTTTTTGGTAATTCTTCCCAAATTGCACTAACTTTGTGTTGCAACAAGAAAACATATGTTGTTGCCAAATGAGCTCAAGTTATAGCATAGCATTATTATACTGAATTCGTAAATATTCCAAACAGATCTTTCGAAAAGAAGCATTGATCAGCTCAAAAAATATTGATACTAAAACCAAATAATGAGTATTAAAGCTAATAAAAAGGAAAGGAACATGATCACGGAAGAGCCAGACCATCGCCAACTGACCTGAATCGCCATAAGGGGCCCCACCCGTGCGCCATCGGATGCACGCGGCGGTGGGAGCTGAGGCACCAGAGGGTGTATTAGCGTGGCGTCATGCGGTTCATTGCTAACGAGGTCAGCGAAGTCGGCGGCAGACTCGGCAACAGTCAAGGAGAGGGAGTCGCCGTCGGAGTAGAGGATGTAGGGCTTCTGGGGCGGCGCCAGGGGGAGGACGAGGCTGCTGGCAAAGGGGAAGAAGCGGCAGAGACAGAGGGAGAGAGAGCGGACCAGGAGCGGGAGGGTGGTCTGAGTGAAGGATTCAGGGGATTGAGGGAAGTCGTAGAAGAAGAGGCGTTGCATGGGGGAGAAGAGAAGCCACGGGATGTCGAAGAAGGTGAGAGGGAGAGTGGTCGTCGGGACTGAGTTCGCCGGCGGCGAGATGTCGTAACGGTGGAGGATCTTGATCTTCATCATCTCGTTTGTCGGTGGAGGGGAATTTTTCTTGAGGCAAGGAAGCTATAAAGAGACTCACTCCAGTACATTGTGTGGTGTGTATATGATGGAGATGAAGAGTTGAGTTTCATCTGAAAAAGAGGTGCTTTCAATTGTACAAAGCTTCTGTTAAAAAAAAAAAATCGTACAAAAGCTTGGTCTGTCGCCCGGCCCCCCCACCCAACTCGTGTTCCTCGTGTGGAAGGCAAAGAAACTTGATTGATCAAACTTGATTTAATAAAAATCTCTCTTTTGAGCTTGATTTCTGTGAAAAAGAAAATTGAAAAATTAATGAAAATGGAGAAACAATTGATAAAAATAGTAATATCAAAATATTAAAAATCAACTATAATATTAGAAATTATAAATTGATGAAAATGTTAATAGAATTGACAAGATATTTTAAGAAAAAAGAAACATAACTATGTAAAAAAATAAAGGCCTAAATTACAAAAAAATAAATTGAATGGCAAAAAGTTGAGCTAAAAATGTAGTCTTCCTTGTCTAGAACCCACGCCCGTGGAGATAACGATTAAAATAGACTTCCCCCTATGCAAATTCGAAGGCCCCACTCTCATAAATCAAGGATTTCGCCATTAAGATCTATCCAAATCCAGTGCAGAGGCAGAATACTGGGCTATGTCTGCAACCACTAGTGAAGTGCTTTGGTTAAGCAGACTTCTATCTGATTTAGGGATTCGTCTCAGATAATAATGGCCCTATTCAAATTGCAACCAACCCTATATTTAATGAGACTTCTATCTGATCTAGGGATTCATCTCACCGCTGCAAGGCCTCTTCATTGTGACAATAATGGCCCCATTTAAATTGCAACCAACCCTATATTTAATGAACGTACTAATAATAAACGAAGTGGCCTTACTCATTTAGGGTGCTTCACTCGCGAGAAGTGCTTGGATTAAAAGACAACCCTTTATTTCGTCCAACCTTTAGATTGCAAATTTGTTCACCAAGTCTCACACTCGTGCAGCCACAAGCAGAACTATTGCCTATGATAAGGGATAGGGTACAATTATAGTATATTATAAACAACAATGAGACAAACTTTCCTCCAAAAGTCTTTTGGATAAGAGATATAGATTAAAAGAGTTCATTTAACATCTATGATATGTCTATAAATATGTTACACATGACCATTTTGTTGAGAAGTGCCTGGACACGAACAGTGAATAATGGCACTAAGTTGGAAGATAATTCTAAGAAATTTCATATCTCAAATATTCCCTAGTATTATTTGCACAAAAAAACTTTGATATTATTAGAAAATTGTGTTTTTATTATGGAAACAAAATCACTGTAAATACGAGTAAGTTCAAATCAATTTTTCATAAGATAAAGTTAGGTATAACAAGAATTATCATCAACAAAAATGACAAGATAGCAAGAACTCTCATTGTGGATGTTGGAGAAGGTCCCCAAATATCATAGTGAATTAAATCAAAGAAACATGAGAGATAGATTTACTAAGATCAAATGGCAATGCATGATGTTTTTCTAATTGCAAGACAAGCAATCAATAGGTTTGTCATCAATAGAGCCTAATTGACCACTTGAAATAAAATATTTTAATCTAAAAGTAGAAGGATGACCTAACCAAGATTGCCAAGTTTCAAATGATATTGTGGCCGTACAACTAGCAAAGGAGTTGGGAATATTGAAGGAAAAGAGCTTGAATAGGAGTCTCACTCTACGGCCGATTCCAGTGGTCTGTCGCATTCATTTGTTTGGGCTGAATAAGCAATGTCACTCTGTGAATTCTACACATGACAACCATGAGAAGAGAAGTGAACATCAAAACCATGTTCACGCAATTGTCCAACTAAAACAAGAGGGAACCATAAAGGTGTTAGGTAAAGACAACGTAGACGTCATGTATGGATGACTTAGAAGGTGAATAGAAGGTGCATGTTAAGGAAAGGATCTTGACCGAAATAAATTAGAATTTGATGTCATAAGATTGCAACAAGCGAAGTCAAAATACCATGATTTAGAATTACTAGAAGCTACAGACATTGCATAACAGACAAAGGATTTAAAAGTACCGGATTCTTGAAAAATGGAATAAAAATTCTCTAATGAGAATGTGATAGATAATCCATTGGAAGAAGCCTCTACAATAGTAGCATTAACCAATGGATGTGCACGTGAACCTCATATTCAAGATTGATTATCATGCCAGATTGGTTGCTTAGGTCGTAATTGATGGCAATTGGACATTAAAAATTCTGATTTGTCCATTATATACATTTTACTAGTTTCAACACAGTAGATTGGACGACAAATGCATAGAAACCTATACCTAAAGATGTAATATGGCAAAAATAAAGTAAAAAATGGACTACAGCACATCAAAATACTATGGGAATTGATCTATGATAGCCAATAATTGGTCGCAAAGTGCCCAAACCATCAAAAAAGCATCAAATCGGTTAGAAATAGTGTCGAACTGGTCAGAATAGGGCTGAAGTAGTCCGAATGAGACCAAACGGGTCAAAAATAGCGTTGAACTAGTTGGAATAGGGCCGAACTGGTCTGAAATCTGACTGAACCAATCTGGTCAATGATGGTTAGCGGGTTAGACCAGTAAGCTGACATCACGGACGACGTCAGCAATGTCGGGAGTGCTTTCCCGTCTTTTGGCGCGTAGCAGAGGTGGCGCATGGAAGGGCGTGCATCTGTCGGTCGCGACGCAATTGAGTGGGGCAAACTCGTCAGAGCGTCAGGAGGCCGATGGTGGTGGTTTTTGCTTAAATTGCAAGGCATTTGGAAGATTAAGGATGGATTACATAATACGGAAATATGTTTTTCATCGAGTTAGTCAAAGATTTGATCATGAGGTTGTATCACCATTTCATATAATTGCTAGAACTTCTTGCAAAATCAAGTGGGTTTCTTATAAATTGATGAGTCACGATTTCTTGTATTAGCATCTAAAAATAGAACTCCATCTTATATGAGAACAGGTGATGAAGATGGAAGCGGAACGCTGAACTTAAAGGAGTTTATGACTATGTCAGTCCACTTGAGAAGGATTGGCAACGATGACCACCTTACTCGAGCTTTTGAATTCTTTGACAAGAATTGAAGTGGATATATTGAATTCGATGAGTTGAAAGAAGCTTTGATAGATGACAATCTTGGTCCGAACAACGAAAAATTTATTGAAGACATCATTTTCGATGCTGATCTAGATAAGGTAATACATAACCCGAACAACTCACGCAATTTGGAATCTGTGTATATCTTGTTCGTATACGAAATAGAGTGCTCATACGTGATGGATGTATTCCGGGACGGTCGAATCGGTTATGATGAATTCAAGGCCATGATGAAAATGGGCATGGATCGGAAAATGGCTTCACGCCGCAGTCGAGAGCGATGCGGCGCGCTTAGCGAAGATGTTCAAAGACAAACCTTCTTCTCTCGAGAGGCTAAAAGATGTTCCACCCATGGCTTCTTAATCGATCCGGATGAACCGTGGAGAAACAAAATCGAAGTCTCATCAAAAGGGTATTTGGGAAGGAGGCATTATACAAAATCATTGCATTGGTTTGCTGCGCAGGGACATAAATGCTGTGATTATATTATTTAGCATGCGCCGTTTCGTAATTAGAGCTGCCTTTTGTTCATGCTAGACTTTTGAACAAGCGCTTTGCCTTTCCTATATGAACTGCAGATCCTGATTGACCTAAGAATGACAAGGCAACCATTCTTACGGACACAATCCAGGTGCTGAAGGATTTAACTACGGAAGTTAACAAATTGAAAGCTGAATGTGCAGCTCTTATTGAAGAATCTCGTGAGGTGATTTTATCTTCATCCAGTATCCTGAGGTTCTAATGTCCATTGTTTGCCTTGATGCTAATAGTAACTTTGCATTACAACCGGTGATGCGGGGAGAAGAATGAGCTCGAGAGAAGAGAAATCATCTTTAAAATCTGAAGTTGAAAATCTTAATGTCCGGTAGCCAAAGGATGAGGGTTATGTACCCTTGGGCTGCCATGGATCCATCCGTCGTCATGGGTCCAGCCTACTCATATCCGGTTCCAATACCCGTCACTCCGGTGTCCAATACCCATGCACTCACAACTTCAGCCTTTCCCTTTCTTTGGAAATCAGAATGCAAGTGCTATTCCCGCTCCGTGTTCTACCTTTAACCTTGAACTTAAGATGCGGAACATCATCAGGGTTTTTTTATATTGACGAGCTAGATCTACTCGTAAATTGGCGCAATATGCATAACAAAGATATATTATGCGGGACTTGACGTCCGGAGAAAAGAAGGGCAAGCAGACCCGGAGGAAGGAGATAAGTATTGCGATGGGAGCTTGTCGAGCAAGTTTTCCTCATCTCGGGCTTTTCCAGATGGTTCCTCCAATAGTGTTAGTGACAACCCAAAGTCCAGTAGATGAAGAGTTAAGTCAGAAAATCTTAATGTGAGGCCTAACTCATTTTCTAGTCCTTTCGTGGTTTGTACCCTAGTTAACCGAAATTTCGGTCGTTGTATATTATGTTGCGTTTGCTTAACTTACGGGAATTTTTTTAGTTTATCTGATTTGAGCATATGCACGAAACTTGAACAATGAGGGCACATTCATTACTTTTTAAGGGTTTAGCTCCAGCAACCATGACATAATTGATTGGAGCTCAGATTTTGCATCCAAACTATCTTGCGACTTTGACCTGCCATGAGGCATAAGCCAGGTTGTACTCCCGCATGAGTCATTCGCATCGTGTAGTAGTGATGCCCTGGTGGTTATTAGATAAAAAAGTCTCCAGAGATGCTGTCGTCAAGAGGTAACGAATCGGTGTACCGATGGAGATGCGAGCTAGCATACGCTTTTGGGTATTCCCATCATCATTGACCGGAGCAGAAAAGGCGAATTCTTTATGTTCTGCATCACCTCCTACATTCGCTATTCTATTGGCCATTGATTCAACGCGATGATGAATGGCTCTTGAAACCAAGAAACGTCACCCTAAATAATATGATCAATTTATTTTCGTTAATGGCTGCTCAGCATACATCTCTAAATCCTTCACAGAAAAAGCAGGTGCATTGCCCATCTCTGAGAGACTGAAAAATGTTTACACTTAATTCATTTGCGATGCCAAAAAAATTGGGAAAAGAAGGCCTTACAAGTAAAAAAGCATTGCCCATTCTGTAATAGAACATGCCCTCAAATTCGAGGGCGTTAAATATACACTCGCAGCCTACACATCCCACACTCATTAGAAGACGTACGCCCGTATAGCCCTTCCTCTCACCAAGTAAACGACCACAGCCAGCAATCTCTCCAAACCTTCATCCTCAAGCACTTCTCAGCTAACTTGGGGTGCCATGCAAAATCCTTGATACTAACTTTTGTACTGGGATTTCCACTGGCAATGGAGCGGAGCACAGAGGCGGTCATCATGGTTGGCTCGGTATATCTTGAGTAACCAAAATACGTAACCCGTCTCGTGCTCCCTCCTCTCTTTTTAACACCCAAAAGCTCCAGAATGGATCTATATCTTCCTCAAATTCCAATAACCAGATGGGCTCGGCAAGTTTTGAGAGCCCATGCTTGCAGTTCTTAACAGCCTTCTGAACTCCGATAAACTTATTTTCCCATCTTTGTAGACGTCGGCTTCCTCTAGCAGAGGACCGAGGGAGCCTTTCAAACCTGTCTGCTGAAAAGGGCATGGGAGCATCATGTCAAGGTTACGTTAACATGTTTAACCATTTCTTTGTACCAAGCAACATAAAAAACCTGCGCCACTACTTTGTGCAGAATATACAACAAGAGGCAATACATTCGGCTAGTATTTTCAGATGAGACAATAACCAAATTATCAAGGTCACAAGCTGAACAGTTTCTTTATGTGAAGCTGCAACAGAAAGTAGCTATGCTACTATTTTGTGCCCAATATGCAAAAAGACAGACGACTTATCCCAACTTTTGGGCAATTTTGCAAGAAACAAACTTCAAGCTCCCAAGAGACAGGGTCAAAATTCAGTTACAAATTAAAACAAATACATTTAGCCCTGTCTACGTAATTTAATTTTCACTCTACCCATACCCATAGTGACACAAATGAGAACTAGAGGGCAAATGAATGTGGAAGGGATGAATAAATGAAGATAGTCAAAATTACCAGTCGAAGTTCTTCTGGGGTTATATAACCATCACAATCAATGTCAAATTTTTCAAAGCGGCCTGTGACCGCAGCTGCCACTTCTCTGAGTCATGTTCCTCCATTTGATGCACATGAAGAGTAGCTGCAACAAACTCAGTAAAATCCACTTAGCTCATCCGTGTTGCTATCGATCTACATGAAGGAAAAATAAAAAGAGATTCTTATGCACCATTCAGGACTCACATGTTTGTGCAAAATCTGTAAGCTTGGCAGCAGCTCATCTTATGAACGAAAAAATCAGTCCAACATTTCTCGGCTAACAACACAAGCAAGTTTTCAAAATGATGAAACATGAAGCAAGAACTAAATGGAAGCTTCAAGCATCGAATATGAACAAAAGAGAATCACCAAAACAATAAAAGAATAAAGTGAAACTGACAGAAATGGTATTCCACAAAACCCACCAGAAAAACAAATCTCAATTGCTAATACACAAGGAGAAAACAAGGCCATAACAAAGGTAAAGATAAAGTTACCACTTGAAGAATCTCTAAAGACACGTGGTTCCTTCATCTTCCAGGGAAGATCCTGAGCAAGGGCCTGCATGCATACAACACTCATCCATAGGCGGAAAAGAGCGACAAAAATGGAAGAAGTAGCTCCCAAAGGCTTGGGCTCGGTGGTTCTCGGAGGTGTGACAAGGGCAGCGCGTGCCACAGCATCTGATCTTCGTTCTTGACGGGTTTCCTCGGTCTGACTCGCCGGAGGAGGGCGGTTTGTGGGTGGGTCTTTGTATTTTCAAAACATCCTAGGAGAGGCGTCTACTAAGGCACGATAGCACGTGTAGCAACGCCTGGCATTTGTGGCAACAAAATTTGAGGATGTGGCTCATATTGGGGCTGCAAATCTAGTGGTGGTGTCATTTGTCTGAAATGAGCAGCGGAAGTATGTCGAACGGCAACCAAAGGCTTCGGTCTTGGCAAAGAACCCGAAGCAACGCCGGTGTGGCAGAGATAGGGGCTTCTCAGGTAGCAATGACTCTGATACTAGGTTGAAATTTATGAATGGAGAGAAAAATTATATTTTGTTCAATATTAAGTGAATAATACACGAACATATTTGTAAGATTTACATAATAACTATCTAAAGAAAAAATTAGGATCAATCAAGAAACATATACAGAATCACAAGATAATATACAAAATCTCTTAATATTCTAAATATATTTTTAACAGCAAATAAACCTAGTTTATTGGTTACAATTGTTTTAATCTCACCAAACTTATATTCATTTTTCGGTTCATATCAAAGCATAGGAATTGATTTGTTATTTCGAATAACTATTCTACTACAATTATTCAATTTATATTATTAAACTCCATACATGCTCGGTCCGTTATCGACGGTATTCAAAGAACTGTGATTTTATCTAATATTATAAAAAAGATTATAGCAAGTTGGAAAGATTTTTTTTTTTTGTCGAATTTACAATGCTTTAAGTTCTTCGTAAGATTTAATACTTATCTTTCTCGTGCCCCGTTATGAGGATTTGTAAACGATAATTACCATGGATTTGGGGAAATGAGGTCGACATCCTTAACTCATTCTTCACTCTTAGTCAGCAAAATATGTGCATCACTCGAATAAGTATTTATTTCATTTCGGCCCAAGGATGAATCCTAGAGATCCCTCGTCGATCTTGCAATCAAAACTTGGTTGGAAGTTCTACGTTTGTCAATAAACTAAGGGACATGGATCAATATCGTCACACTCAAAATGTGAGGACTAAATTGAAAATCAACATCAGATTATATGGACGACACATACACTAAAGTGACATAAACGATTTTGATCCATTCTCGAACAAATAGGCAAACTTCTCCCTGCGAACCCTGGTCAATCCCAACCTAACTTCCACACCACCATCCTCGTTCCTACTCTCCATGAGAGCAATCGCCCCCAATATGTTGATCTACACCACGTGGCTCTCCATTGGCCTCCCTCACCCGAAGTCCGTGTCATAAGCTCAGCAATCCGGCCACTGTCACTAAGTCCCCATTGTCAAATACTTTCTAGTCCTAATCCATCCCTCTGCCCCTCTTAATCCTCCGCCTCTCTCCACTTCCTTGAATCTCCTCCCTATTGCCCTTGTGGCATGTGAAATTCCATTCTTACCCAAGAGCATATTTCTCTTATCCGAGAGAAAATATATGCCGAAATAGTTCCCAAAGTACATTGAGGGCATTGAGTGTTCAAGTCGGTTCCTACAATCTGCCACAAAGTAGAAAGAGCAAAGCTCATTGTTGCCACCCTCTGACAACGATTGGTTGTGACGCTCATGTTCTTTCTCTTTCGATTCGATCATGCATATTCATATGAATGTGCACGTCACCACGAATGTCGACAAGTGGATTGGCTCTGGCTCTGAGTCACCACCGCCACCATTGTTCTTGAGTTGGCTCAAGACTTGTGATTTTAGTCCGTTGATATGAGCTTTTCTCAGGACAAATGTTCCTCTTACCTTGTCCGCAACAGTGAGAAGAGCTTCACTCTAGCTCGGGCTCAGGCTTGGGCTCAGGCTTGGTCTAGAGCCCACAACTCCACCATTCTTTAAACAATATGAGCTCGAGCCTATTCAAGTCCCTGATCACTTCTCGGTCGTGGAAAGGACTCAGGCCGTTTGAGTCAACGCAAGCCGAGTCTCCTTCGGACCTATGAATGGACGTCGACGATTTCATGAAGTGATTGAAGGACCTCCCATCTATCGCTACGTGGAGAAAGTGGACCCCAATGCAAATGCCCTTATTTGGGAATAGGGTCACCTAAACCATTATCATTTTAATCGGAATTTTAAATTAGACCCAATATTTCAATGTCAATTTTCGCATGCCAACACGATTATTAATCTATTTTTCTCGTGATATGTACTAAATCTAAACGATAAGATCCTACTTTAAACCTCATACCCCTTTCATAAAATTCCTACTCTTTCAATTTTTTTTTTTTAATGTTATCACTTGTTCTATAAACTCAAACTACGATATATCCAACATCTACATTCTCGCACATGTTGTATCTTTGTTTTCCAAACTACCCATTGCATAGCATATGTTGTTGCCAAATTAGCTCGAGTTATAGCATAGAATAGCATGATTATACCGAATTCATTGACCATATAGACCATCGCCATAAGGGGCCACAAATGGGTGTCGACGGACGCACGTGGCAGCAGGAGCTGTGGCAACAGAGGTTGTATCAGTGCGACGTCGTAGGCCTTGTCGCTGATGAGCTCGGCGAAGTCAGCGACGACTAGGCGACAGTCAAGGGGAGGGAGTCGCCATTGGAGTAGAGAATGTCGGGCTTCTCCAACGGTGCCAAGGGAAGGATGAGGCTGTCGGCAAAGGGGAAGAAGCGGCAGAGACAAAGGGAGAGAGTGGACGAGGAGCGAGAGTATTAGAATAATTAATTAAATATTATTTCACACATTCGTCTAACAGTATTAATTTTTAGAATAGTTTACAATAGACCTACAAAATCTCATATGGTATCAGAACTGAAAGTCTTGAATTCAAATATTACCAAGCCCTCCCATTTACCTCTTCAATTAAATTTCAACGCTTAGTATTAGACAAGAGACAAGACTAAGCATGAAGATAAGTGTTAAAATATTTAAATAATAAATCACGCTGTCATCTAATATTTAAGCTCTTAGAATAGTTGGTTGTACTCTCACAAAATCTCTCATAGTATTAAAGCTGAAGGTCTTAAGTTCGAATTTTTTCGGATCCCAATTGCCTCCCCGATTAAATTTTCACGCTTAATGCTAGTCTCATAAAATCTCACGGGGTGATCTGGGAGAAGGAAGGAGGGGATTTGAGGGAAGTCAAAGAAGAAGAGGCGATGCATGGGGTGGCAGAGAAGCCATGGGATGTCGAAGAAGGGTGAGCGGCAGAGTGGTTGCTGGTCACAGGAGGGTGGTCTGGGAGAAGGAGGGAGGGGATTGAGTGAAGTCGTAGAAGAAGAGGCGCTGCATGGGGCAGGAGGGAAGCCATGGGATGTCGAAGAAGGTGAGCGGCACAGCGGTTGTCAGGACTGAGTTCTCCGGCGGCGAGACATCATGGCGGTGGAGGATCTTGCACTTCATCATCTCTTCGGGCGGGGGAGGGGATTTGCAGAAGGGAAGGAAGCGATGTAGATAGGCTAATGACGATGGAGTTTGGCCTAGCACCTGTTTTTCTTCTCTTTTCTTTTTGTTTTTCTGTTCCTTTTTCTAATTTTAAATTTCCTGGTCAATGGTGACATTTTGACGTCATATTTCAACCTCTTTCCAAATCTAATATGAATTAACCATCGCAACGATTTAGGAAAAGAAAAGGAAGTGATTGATGAATTCATTTTTTTTTTCAATTTTGTAAGCTGTCAATTTTTGTCCTTAAAGAATATGTGAAGAGAAACGTAGTTCTTTTCCTTTTCCTTTTTTTTTTTTTTTTTGCAAATTTTTCAAAATGTTTGCGGAAGAGGATGAATGTGCATTCAAAGGTTTTAGAAATAAAATTATACATATCTAGCCGAAAAAGGAAGAGTAAACAAAAATCACGTAAATATAATACCGGAGGGAATTCTTTCTCATCTTTATTTTTTACTTTGTCAATATACTCTTCCCTTCTTTTATAAGTTGGATACAGGCGCATTTAATTTGAACGTGAAATTAACTCTTATTAAAAAGGTGAAAGTATTCCTACAAAACAAAAGGCACTAACGTTAATTTTGGGTAAACCTATCAAATTGGGGATCAAGTGAGGTTTAAGTTAAGTTTGTAAAGAATAGGTTTGATCTAAATTGATCAATTTAATTTACATTAACCCATTTATAGCAACATAGTTTTAGTAATTCACACCCAATCCAACCTAAGCTCCAATTCTTAGCAAATTTCTCCTTAAATAGGGATTTCTTGAGGCGATTGGAATTGGATCCATGAGGACTATGGGTCCACAGTTGCTGACAGCAATCCTCAAAATTGCGCTTCGATTAAATAGGTTAAAAGAGGTCTTTCGAAACCCACTAGAACCCATGATAATTTGAGCTTTATTTTATAATACGCATGCCAAACTCATATTTTAAATATTAGGGAATCTATGCATCATCCAACCCACTAAAACATGAGTTGATATATGGGCCCATGACCCATTTTGCCACCTCCAATTTTTGGATTGATCAAACAAAAATTAGACCTTTAACAAGCTAAATACTAATCATGCACAGTTGAGAAGCAAGTTGACAGGACCAAATAAAGGTTCGTAAACCCACCCCCGCTTTCTATACTAGGGCAGGTAATGGGGATGTGAATTGAGTCACATCACAAACCGCACGTGATTTTTTAATTTTCAGTTCTTCTACCAAATGATCATTATCCAGTAGTTATGGCCACCCAAAATAACACATCCCCAAGCTAAAATCCTTCCACCAAATATTTTTTCCATAATTATGGCGGCCATCGTTCTCTGTGGCCCCTACCCACTTGCCCTGTCGGAGTTGCCACGTTCCGATGAGCAATCTTCCCGCTCGTAATTCGGACGTTATCCTTACTTTGACCGTGTTTGATGTTCATCTTGGGTCGTACCATGCATCCGTATAACCCCGGTAATTGATAAAGATCTGGCCTTTCGTGAGATCCCACGAGAGAAGCGAGGGAAAGATCCCCGAAAAGCGTCCTCCTTTATCGAATCTCGCCAACGAACCCCGTGCGAGAAATGGCAACGAGCCAGCGCGACGATCTCCCGCGCCTTTCTCTGTTCCCCCACGCGGCTTCCCACCTTCGCACTTCGTGAGCTCGAAGCTTTTCGCGCTGTTCGTAACAGAAATTTCTCTCGGCTTCAGTCAACGTCTCTGGTTTTTGGATCAGACGGCGAAAGGAGCGCGTTCGCTTGGTGGGTTGCGTTAGCGGAGTGAATCTTGAACTTTTCGGAGATCCGGACTCTCGGCAATCTGATTCGCCAAGAACCCATTTCCATGTGATTCCCCGTACTTGTCAGAGCTTGAATTCCCAGGTATCTTTCGTCTGCTAAAGAGCCGATCACGAGCTTTTGTCGTTGCTGAATTCCCCGCAGAAAAAGGTGTGTTTTTTCGCTTTCCCTACGGTCGATGCGAAATTCGGATCAAATTAAAGGAATAGCGAACAGAACCCAGAGTTCCTTTCGCTGGTGTGGCTTATTAGAATATGTAATATTGACCTCATTGAAGCCAAAATGATGGAGTTTCGAGCCATTTATTTATTATTTTTTTTGGGGGGGGGGGGGGGGGGGGGGGGTTGGAATTCTGTGTTTTGATAGGTCGTTGTAATGATTCTAATTGTGAATCTTAATGTCGTGACCGATGAGGATCTCCTTAATTCGATGGACTTGACGATGTATGATCTGTATTTGGCACGCTTTCTTTGTCGCTTTCCCCTCGTTGATCAACTACCTTCAACGTGGACCTACGTGTGTTTATCTATATCCATGGCTTGTTATATTTATTCCCTGTGTTTCGGTTTGATGCTATCTCAAAATTTGCAGTCAAGGCAGCAATGGCAAACGCAGACTCCGAATCCTTTTTTCTAAATGACTTCCGCATTCCCAGTTACCTTATTGTCCCCGATTCAGAGGATAAGGATGATTCGGTTGAACCTCAGTGGCCAGTGTTGGTGTTTGTCAACTCGAAAAGTGGCGGCCAGCTGGGAGGTGACCTCCTCGTAACATATCGTTCTCTTCTTGGTGAACACCAGGTACTTTCATTCGCACTTCGCATGCAATTGGTCATGCTTTTGCAATTCGCGCTTTGATTTGAATCACGAACAACGCTTCCTTCAGGTTTTTGATCTGGGAGAAGAGGCTCCAGATGAGGTTTTGCGCAGAATCTACTTAAATTTGGAAAAGCTGAGATTAAACGGGGACACGCTTGCCCCTCGGATCCAGCAGCAATTAAAAATAATTGTGAGTATGATAAACTTGAGTTCTTAACTTGCATAATAGATTTTATCAAAGAGTCACATTCAGCTTATGATTTCAAGGATTTGAGTACTTGCTTACTCTTTTCTACACACTAGGTAGCAGGTGGCGATGGGACAGCGGGTTGGCTTCTTGGAGTTGTCTCCGATCTCAAATTATCTCATCCTCCTGCGATTGCAACGGTGCCCTTGGGTACTGGAAACAACCTCCCTTTCTCATTTGGATGGGTAGGCACATTGATATTACTACCTCATTTATTTGCCACATCCATTAAGTTCTTAAATGTTTTTGTTAAGGAGGCTGCTCCTCTTGGCCATTCTTTCCTTCCTTCTGTTTTTTTCCTCTGCAATGTCAAAATGAGTTCACGACTTTATTATTGAAGTTATTATGCATGCCAAATTAACAAGTGAAGAGAAGTGGTTTACATCTATGCTCTTGATTAAACCATGATACAGTCGCATAAAATGTTTAACTATAAGGTTGATGTATAAAAGTGGAAGATTGACCTTGCTTTTGTCACAGGGTAAGAAGAATCCTGGGACTGATCATTCATCAGTTGTGTCGTTCCTCAAGCAAGTGAGTGAGGCAAAGGAGATGAAAATCGACAGGTACTAAATGCCATGCTGGAATTGCTGCTGATCAATCTGAAATCAGTTACAAGTATTACTACTGGTACAGCTGCTGCTGAATGAACCGTGAAGTCAGTGTATCAGAATGATCTTGAACTGAATAGCAATTTTGGTTGCATTATGCAGCCCTTTTCGGGAACAGGGGTCCTGTTAATGATGATTATTGTCTTTCACCTCTTTTCTGTTAATTTATGTCATTAAATATCGAACTGCTTCTTGCAATTCAGCTGGCATATTTTGATGAGGATGAGAGCACCCAAAGAAGGTTCCTGTGATCCCATTGCACCCCTTGAACTACCGCATTCTCTGCATGCTTTCCAACGTGTTTCTTCGACAGATGAACTGAACAAGGTAAACTTATCCATGGCCTGTGCACCACCTCTGTATGTTTTTAATTCTTCAAGCGTACTCTATCAAGAATGTGCATCTTCTTAGAATGCAAGGTGGTTCTTTGTCTAGTGTTCTCAACTAGAACTTTCAACTCTGGTAAGCACTTCTAGGATGAAGATAGCCTATGTTGTTTCCGAGTCAACTAAATGCTAATGCCAAAATTCGTTTGGCGAGCAAAGAGACTGCACCTGTGTACAGCATATGAGCTCTTCCAAACACGAGCTTGATCGTACTATGGATAATGCAAAGGAGCTACCTTATTGGAGCTTGAGCCAATGAAATCATTGAGGGAATTGGGAAAAGGGAGGAAAGCTGGTGTCATAGTAATATATACTTCTGAAAGTAGCTAAATTTTAGATTATAAAGCTTTTGCATGGCTTTTGGAACTCAGAGCAACAATAGGTTGTCAAGAAAAGAATTATAGAACTTTTTATGCACGTATTAACTTCTCCATGTCATCCTATCTTGATGTTCTTTTTCTAATGTACCATTGACATGTAAAAATAATTAATTTTCTTGAATAAATTCAACTTATATCCGGTGCATTAATATATATCATTTTGCCATGTGATATATCATCCAGTCCTTAGATCTCAAAGTGGACAAGGACTCGGAAAAATCTTAATTAGCTATTGGGCAATCCCAGCAAAAGCTCACAATCTATCCATGGTGGAACATTACCAGAATCTAAAATTTATGTGGAATTCTGTATCTTTTGCTTTTGCATTTTCTCTGATTACTGTAAATTTCTCGGTAATGCTCTTTTTCTTGTAACTTGGAACCACTTTCAGGAAGGTTACCACACATTTCGCGGGGGATTCTGGAATTACTTTAGCATGGGTAAGATCTTATAGCTTTGCCAGTATGTGTGTGTGTGTGTGTGTGTGTGTGTGTGTGTGTGTGTGTGTGTGTGTGTGTATTTCCCCCCTTTCTTTTGCTCCTTCTGATAATGTGGATGCGTAATTTTTGTCCCTAACACTTTTTTGATCCAAGAGAAACTTAAAAAGCACTTTCTACAGGCATGGATGCTCAAATATCCTATGCATTTCATTCAGAGAGGAAGGCGCATCCTGAAAAATTCAAAAATCAGTTGATTAATCAGGTACTTTCGTTGTCTTCATCACTTGCGGGGATGGATTTTGGAGAAGTTGGAAGGATTGATGCTTTTGTTTGTTGCTTGAATTAAATGGATAATGCAGATAAAATGGTCTTGCTGCTGCATATTAATGTGATAAAATCAGCTCTTCTTTTCCCTGTCAGTGACTTCTCTATTTTTACTTGCAGAGTACTTATGCAAAGCTCGGGTGTACTCAAGGATGGTTCTTTGCTTCTCTTTTTCATCCTTCTTCACGGTACATATATAGATGCAATGATGTTTTGTGTGTTTCTCAGTGCAAATGCTGTCTCTACTGGTAACATTTTGGTCATCAGCTGTTTCGGAGTAGTTGCAAGTGGTTTATAACTTTGGATGGATGATAGTCCTGTGAGGAGACTTGTTTTCGAAATGAAATTGTTCATCTGCATGGGTATGCAACTATTCAAGAAACTTTAGGCCATTGAATCTTCCTGTGACATCTTTTGGTTAGGAGAAATTTCTCCACTTGGCTTCACATTGACGAAATTCTTTGGATTGTTGTCCAGATATATTAGGAAGATTGTCATTGCTGAGATAGCACAGTTTTTTTCTGCCTTCTCCATAGCCTATAGGAATCTGTAGGCTAACCAGTTTAGAAATTTTGTCTCTTTGATAGGCTTGATAGCTTCTAATTGTTACAGTTCATTTCTTTTCCCCATCTTCCGGGTAGAAACTTTGGTTATGGTCAGCTCTTTGTTGTTGTTGTTGTTGTTGTGAAAGTAGCATAACCTTTTCAGTACAGGAATATAGCTCAGCTGGCAAAAGTGAAGATTATGAAAAGACATGGCCAATGGCAAGATCTCCACATACCACACTGGTAATCTCGCCTCTTCCTGATTGAATCAACTAAGCCACCGTTTATGTATCAACAAAAATGAAATTCAGCGTATGTAGGCATTCATTAGCAGACTTGTCCTATCAATTGGTTCCTTCAATGTGTGCATTCCTTTTTTGACATCTCCATGCATTATAAAGTTCTCGGTAAGCTTTGATGCTCATGACAAGGAGTTTGTCCATCATAATAACTGTGAGTAATTAATTATTTCCTTTTTTTTGGTTGTACACGCTGGATATATTTGGATCCTGTACAAAAGACTGACACTTCTTGCACTTTCTTATTCAGCATTAGGTCAATTGTCTGTCTCAACTTGCCCAGCTTTTCTGGTGGACTTAATCCGTGGGGGACACCAAACAGCACAAAACGGAGTCAGGTTAGTACGAACTTGCATCATTGGCAGAGTGAAAGAGCTACATTTGTCCATTTAAACCAACAGTAATTGGAAAAGCTACCTTTGCAATTGCTATAACCTATTCTAATTAAACCATTATTTGCAGAGGGACTTAACCCCACCTTATGTTGATGATGGTCACCTCGAGATTGTTGGTTTTAGAGATGCCTGGCACGGTCTTGTATTGTTTGCTCCAAATGGGCATGGGACTCGTCTTGCTCAGGTAAAATCTCAAGCTGGGATTTTTGCTTTCTTACTGGATGAGTCTCGATATTAGCAACTCTTGTTGACTAGAATCTAAGATTTTATTTGGTGTCGCTGTTGGATAAAAAAGAAATACTGTCCTTTAATTATTTTTCCCAATTTGTACTAGGCACACCGCATCAGGTTTGAGTTTCACAAAGGTGCAGCTGATCATACATTTATGAGGGTTGACGGGGAACCGTGGAAGCAACCGCTACCCCTGGACGACGACACTGTTGTGGTGGAGATTTCTCACCTTGGTCAGGTGAACATGCTTGCCACCCACGGTTGCCGGGCCAAGAGCATCCATGATCCATCCACACCAAGCCACCACGATGACGAGGACAATGACAGTGGTGAAGAAGATTTAGGGGAGGAGTTCAAGAAATTTGGGGCAGCTGAAACTTTCAAAATCCCTGATGAGGTTGACATTAGTCGTCTTAGTTGATCTCTTCAGTTTCCTTCTCCTTGATTCTTTTTCTAAATATCGATCATGGGAATAAATGACGTCGGGTAATTCATTTCAATATTCATACATATGCAACTGGAGACCTTTTGCGATTAGTATGTCGGAAACATCTGAATTGACAGTGTTCATATTTTCTTCTCTCGATAAATTATCTCGATGACATCCGGCCATATGGTTTGTAAATTTAGAAGGCCGTTACTATTTCTTAGTCATGTGGCCTGAACATGTGTGATCTCTCCAGGTAAAGTTTGTCTAGCCGACTCATGTGGTGTTCTGATGCTGATTTCATTGAATTTTTTTCCCTGTATCAAGTAATGTCATTATCATTTTGTTGGAGCTTCGTTTCATGAAGAACGCTTCATCTTGAGATCGTGTTCTGGTCCTTGTATCTATGTACTCGATCAAAGTTAAGGTGGCAAAACCGAGTCTGCTTGAAAATTAGATTCGACAGATACGGAATGGAATATCTATATACAGCACAAGTTTCGTTGCGCTTGCAGAAGAAAATTACAGAAGGCTAACTATTGCTAAATACGACGGTAGAGTAAGCGAAGAAAACCACGGGAAAGACAAAGCTTAAACCAGATGAGGACCCCAGCACACGAGGTGCATGATCTTGTCGGCCTTCTCGGCCTCCCTGAGCTGGCGGCTTTTCTCCATCATGGCCGCTGTCTTTGTGGCGTCTCCACCGCCGGAAACCCATCTGAAATGAGAAGGCTTGCCAGCTGATTCCATGTTGTTTTTCGTTTGGGATGGCTTGATTCCGAAAGACATGGCCTTCGAGCTCCAAGGACGGTCCTTTATTAGACCCTGAACGGCCCTCAGGCACACTCTGCTCATGTACCTTAAGCTCATCACGCGGTCGGCCGAGGAAACCGGCCGAAGATCAAGAAGGTTGTGTGGTCCTAGGAAACGTGCGTTGCATCTAGTTGCTATCTCGGAACGGATATATACATGTAGCGAATGCCCCATGATTTGCTCATCCCGTGTCCGCACGTGAACGGGAATATGATAGTGGTTTTCTCCTTCTGATTCAAGCGCTGCTGAATTTAGTATAAAAAGAGCAAAGGTCATTCCAAAGCACTATGTCAGCGGACCCCGCCACCACCCCCAGGTTTCCGGATTCTCCTTCCACTCAAAACCATTTGCGCTCGGAACGCAAGCCCCGACAAATTTTGGGCTCGCCCCTTGTTTCGCCATCACCTCACCATCCATATAAAGAGCTCCCCACCGCTCTCGTCCTCTCCATCCCATCATCACTTCACTTTAACCCACACCATCAGAAGCCTACGAATCGAACGGAATCAAGTCTGAAGATGAGCTCAACCAGCAGAACGTGGGTCGTGGCGGCCAGCGTCGCCGCCGTGGAGGCCCTGAAGGACCAAGGGTTCTGCCGGTGGAACTACACCCTCCGGTCGATCCACCAGCGCGCCAAAAACCGCGCCATGTCCTCGTTTTCTCAGGCCAACAGCAGTAGCAAGAAGCGATCTCCTCAGTCGTCGTCCGCGGCGGCGGCTTCAAGGAGGCTAGCAGGAGAAGCGGAGGGGAGGCGGTCGGAGGAGTCGATGAGGAAGGTCCTGTACTTGAGCACTTGGGGTCCCTACTAAGGTTCTCTGAATAAGTAGATTAGATCGAGAAGGGAAATCGAAGCTCGTTGCTGAGAATGATGTAACTTGTAAATACATGCTGAAATTACAGCAAGGCATTATTATATATATATATATTACGTGAAAGGACTTTCTTTCCCATTTGCTTTGCAGCTTATTCGATCGTTCCTAATCCTTGTCAAACATCTATTTTAAATGGGCTTCGCATGGCTTGTGTCGTATTTATACGGGTCCATTGACCTGCCATAAGCAAACAATGGATATGCGAGAGAAAAGTCGAACTTCTATTATTAGGTTATTAAAGGATCAATTTGGGTTTGAAATTGATGCATACCATGCGTTGTACAGAGATTCATTTACTGCACTTAACTTATTTGCAGATTGTCTATTGTGATCGACGGTGCTGAAGAAAATACTTTCTTATATTGTGTGGGCATAATTTCAAAAAAAAAAAATATTAATTTTAGGTCAAGTGACAAATTTGTTCAAAATTTTTTTTTGTCTCATTAAAAAGTACCAACTTTAGATCAAGTGACAAATCTGACTTAAACTTTTTTTCTCCAAAAAATTACCAACTTTCACTTAAATCTCAAATCTGGCTCCCCTTAACTTAGATTCATTGATTGTTCTCACCAATAAATTCATGTGCACTTGCTGGCCGGATTTAAAGTACTATTCATTGTCTTCTTGGTTGGAATTTCTTTGGATTGCACAAAGATGAGGTTCATCAACACAAACATCTATGCTTGCTAAAGATGGCTAACCATGAACTTTGAGTAGCTTTGTAATGTTGTTTGTGGACTTTTAATTCGTTCGACTTTTTGTATATATTCAGTTTAGTCCATGGATTATATAAAAATGTTTAATATTGTCTCTAAATTTGAATTAATTGAAGGATAACATTAGATATTTTTATTTAGTTTAAGGTTATATCAAACATTTACCAAAAAAAAAAATTGTCGAATACCAAAAGTTTAGAGACTTATAACAAATTAAAATTTCAAGAACCTTTTGTTTGATTATCCCTTAATTTTACTCTATGGTGGGCATGGAAAATATGGAGATTGTGTTGATCAAGAATAACGTCAAGTGGCAGTCATCTCTAATGAGCTAGAGGATTGCAACTGTTTATGGATAAGAACGACTGATGTGCAGAAATGAAGTAACGGCTTATGCTTGTCTATTGCCGTTACTACATAAATTATAAATATCGTAGAGGAGGATCTACTTAGACAAGGCATCAAATGGATGAAACTTAACTTTCTATATACTTTGTGCACTGCGTCTCACTTTTTCATGTACTTCAAACTCTTAAGCATTTTATTTTTCATCTGTTTTTCAATTTTAAGCCAGGTGAAATCATGTCCAAGATTAATTCGGAACTCATTATCCCAAAAAAAAAAAAAATCAAAATCAACTCTCAGCGGAAATATTTTCCAGTTGTTTTTTGTTTTGGTCAAACGATACTTTCCAGTTGAAATTCCCCTTTTCGGTGAAACACAAACATGGCGTTTTTTTTTTTTTTGTTTTTAAAGGAATTTATTTCTCGGGTTTGGTTGAACTGCATTCTCTGCTCTTTCTTTTGATTCTCGGATTTTGCTTACATGTTAAAAATAAAAAGTAAAAAGAAAAGGAAAATCCAAAAACCACGTGCGGTCAGAATTATTGCCAAGGTAACGGGAGGCCAAAAGCGTCATTCCGGCACTTAGCCCGGTGGTCCCCCCGCCGCCCGGCCCCGCCGCCACCGCTCAAAACCATTTGCTCCCGAGGATGCAAACCGCGACAAACTGGGGGCTCCGCCGCTTGGTTTCGTCGCCGCCATACCCCCGTCCCCTATAAGAGAACTCCCCGCCGCTCTCATCTTCTCCATCCCATCATCACTTTGAGTCCCGCACACACACGCCATCAGAATCGCGCGATCGAACTTACCGAATCAAGTCTCAAAGATGAGCTCAACCAGCAGAACGTGGGTCGTCGCGGCCAGCGTCGCCGCCGTGGAGGCCCTGAAGGACCAAGGGTTCTGCCGGTGGAACTACGCCCTCCGGTCGATCCACCAGCGCGCCAAAAACCGGGCCATGTCCTCGTTTTCTCAGGGCAACGGCAGCAGGAAGAAGCGATCTCCTCAGTCGTCGTCCGCGGCGGCGGCTTCGAGGAGGCTGGCGGGAGAAGCGGAGGCGCGGCGGTCGGAGGAGTCGATGCGGAAGGTCCTGTACTTGAGCTCTTGGGGTCCTTATTGAGGATCTCTGAGTAGTATAGATCGACAAGGAAATCGAAGTTGGTTGCTGAGAATGATGTAGACTGTAAATACATGCTGAAATTACAGCAAGGCATTATATATATTACGTGAAAGGAATTTCCCATTTGCAGTTGCACTATGGCTTATTCACTCGTTCCTAATTCTTGTCATACGTGTATTTTGAATGGGGTTCCCATGATCAACGACTTTCATGTCGTGCCGCGTAGATCCGGGTCGACCGCCCTGTCATACGCGAACCATAGATATGCAAGACAACACTGGACTTTTACTAGGTTATTGACGGATAAATCTGTGTTTGAAATAGATGTATAACATGTACTGTGCAGAGATTCATTTACTAAATTTACTTGCAGATGTCTCTTGTGATCAATGGTGCTAATGAATTACATTTTTTCTGCCGAGAATCTGATGTAAGTATGATCAAGGAGGACTCTTGTGCACAAGAGAGACTTTGAGAGTCCATTGGAGATGGAAAATAGGTCTTTCATGCTAATAGGTCTTTCATGCTAGGATATGCGTTTGGTTCCAAGGGGCTTTTAGAAGAACCACTCCCATGGACCGGTTGTGATCATCCTCTCTACGTCCTCACTCTTCACTCGATAACCGCATCCCAACCATTGGACTTACATCAAACGCTTCTCACCACTCCATTGCTTGTTTCCCCGATCAAAGCTGTTCATGAATCCAGTCACTTGTGCTTCCCGACAAGTGTGGCACCCCCGCCAAGCACCTTCAGCGGCAAACCATCTTGATCCTACCTCTTCTTAAGATTCGCCTATTGATGCGGGAACGTTAATTGCAATTCGGTTCCTTCCTATGCCTCCATTGCCATCCCGGAAGCTAGACGAGAGCCGCACGTTGTCCGAGCCAGATCACTCTTTAGGACCGGGAAGACCACGGGCTTTTCCCGATCGCCCACCAAGCGGAGGGATTCCGATACCAAATTGTCACGGGTCGGTAGATCCCTTGGCCGTGGATGCTAAAAAATTTTCCCTTCCAAAACTACCCTCACTAATTCTTCATATTTATGATTTTGCCCTTGATTATTTTTTTTAATTGAAAAAGGAGGATCATCCTCTCTACGTCCTCACTCTTCACTCGATAACCCCAAGCTTCACTCCCAAGGGCACCGGGAGGATTCACGGACCGTGTCACTAGGATATGCGTTTGGTTACGGCTTTTAGGGAAATGAACCGTTTGGTTCAACTTTGAAGCCGGCGTTTAGCGAAAGCTAGAAGCTAGTAGGAACTAGTTTTGAGCTTTCAGCATTCCACCGAATGCTGAAATTATAATTTTTTTTTAATTGAAAAAGGAGGCAGCCCTTCGCCGGACCGACGAAGGGCTACGGATCGAGATCCGGTGACCTCCGACCGAGGTCGCCCGAGGTCGGGCGACCTCCGGCGAGGGTCACGCAACCCAACCGAGGGCCGCCAAAGGTCACCCGACCTCGGGCGACCCTCGGTGAGGGTCGCGCAACCCGAGGGCCATGCGACCTAGGCGACCGCCGCAAGGGTCGGGCGACCCTCGGGCGTCGCTCGGGGGCCGTGCGGTTGAGGCGGCCCTCGGTTGCACCGCGTGGCCCTGGGTCAAGTGACCCTTGGCCGCGCCTCGCGACCTTCGCCGAAGGTCGCCCAACCTCGGGCGACAGCTCGGTGACGGCCGCCGGTAGCCAAATCGCTAGGCGCGCCGCGAGCGGCAAAGGGTTAGTTCAATTTTCAAAAAAAGCAAAGGTTAGATCAATTTTCATAAAAAAAAGAAGAATATATATATATAGACACACACATATTTTTACTTATCAAAGCCTATTGTAAAAGTTTTTTTAACCAAACACACATTCAACTCAAAGTTCATTTGCAAGAAAATTTTACTAAACACAATTGCATTTCCTCAGGTAGCTTTGGGCTTTCAGCATTTGCATTGGACTCAAAGCCCCTTACAAATGCTGAACCAAATACAATCTACACGTAGTGAATGAAGCACATGTGAATTTGATTTAAAATAATGAAGTTTGGTCAGAAAATTTTTTGAGCGGGTGATGGGAGAGAAAGTATAATTTTCGCGTGGAAAGAAAATTATATTGTACGGAGAGTAAGTACATATATAACTTGATTAGCAATTCTTTTAATTGCAGAAAGACGAGAGAGGTTTGGCACCTGCAATGTTGGAATACAAAGCTTTTAAAATAATTGACAGTGCTTCCACACCATTTTAGGTGGTATTAGGATAGGTCAACATTGGCAGTGTTAGAATAAAAATCTTTTAAAATGATTAACAGTGCTTCCACACCATTTTATATGGTATTAGGATGTGTCGTCCCAAGTAATCTCATATTTAATTTTATGGTAGGCTACATTTTATGCATGAAAGTAAGTGTATTGAAATAATTAAATATTAAATTATGCATTATTATTTAATGATTTGAACTTTCAGTGGGTTAACGAGATTTTTACAATTAGTTGGTGATTACAGTAGACACGTGGTGTGTGAGTAAGCAAATTGTACTTCCACTACCGAAGAAGTTTACCTTATAAATATCGGTGGCCTTCTTGAAACAGAGAGAGATCCTTATTTATTTAAGGGGTTTTCGTACATGTATGTTATGAAACTCTCAGATTAACTTCATTTCACAAGACCTAATAAGAATTTGAGCTCTTTATTCATCGAACCAAAGTAATTTTCAGAGTTAAGGCATAATTTTCAAAGTTAGAAGTTGTAAGCTGTGAATTATGTGAATATGATAGTTAAGAATGCTGCAGAGCCGTGGGTGATTTGATCAAAAAGAATTTTTTGAGTGTTACGCATGAGTTATGTGTAGTGGACAACTTTAAACATCTACTATTGGCACGTTTCTCCAATAGTGCATAGAAATCGTTTTATTGGCAAGTAAGTTTAGTTTAGTTGAATCATAGTTAAGGTAGTATTTTACTTGATTTTGATCTAGTTTTTCAATTAATTAATAGGAATATGAGGTCAATAAGCTCAAGTAACCTTAGTAGTTTGGTTTTGACATTTTCAAGTAAGTAGTGCTATAAATTCATGTTTTGAAGGGATGGAAATTAGACATATTATGAGTTGTGAAATAACATTTTTTGTTGCATAATTTGGATTAAATATTTACTGCTTTTTAGTTATTTGTGAATAATTTGAAAATTAATTTATGAAATGACTTGTAAAATGTTATAATTACAGGATAATGAAATGATTCGATAAATGCTTTAGGACAGGATTCTGATCGCTAAGCTAAGTTGCAAGAAGATATATTTTTCGGTTTATGAGACGGATTCCGGATTGGATTTCCGAATATCATAGCTTTCTCCTTCTGATTTGCTCATTCCGCGTCCGCACGTGAACGGGAATATGATAGTGGTTTTCTCCTTCTGATTCAAGCGCCGCTGAATTTAGTATAAAAAGAGAAAAGGTCATTCCAAAGCACTAAGCCAGCGGACCCCGCCACCACCCCCAGGTTTCCGGATTCTCCTCCCACTCAAAACCATTTGCGCTCGGAACGCAAGCCCCGACAAGTTTTGGGCTCGCCCCTTGTTTCGCCATCACCTCACCATCCATATAAAGAGCTCCCCACCGCTCTCGTCTTTTCCATCCCGTCATCACTTCACTTTAACACACACCATCAGAAGCATACGAATCGAACGGAATCAAGTCTCAAAGATGAGTTCAACCAGCAGAACGTGGATCGTCGCGGCCAGCGTCGCCGCCGTGGAGGCTTTGAAGGACCAAGGGTTCTGCCGGTGGAACTACGCCCTCCGGTCGATCCACCAGCGCGCCAAGAACCGGGCCATGTCCTCGTTTTCTCAGGCCAACAGCAGTAGCAAGAAGCGATCTCCTCAGTCGTCGTCCGCGGCGGCGGCTTCGAGGAGGCTAGCAGGAGAAGCGGAGGGGAGGCGGTCAGAGGAGTCGATGAGGAAGGTCCTGTACTTGAGCACTTGGGGTCCCTACTAAGGTTCTCTGAATAGAATATAGATCGAGAAGGGAAATCGAAGCTCGTTGCTGAGAATGATGTAACTTGTAAATACATGTTGAAATTACAGCAAGGCATTATATATATTACGTGAAAGGAATTTTCCCATTTGCAGTTGCACTATGGCTTATTCGCTCGTTCCTAATTCTTGTCATACGTGTATTTTGAATGGGCTTCACATGATCAACGACTTTCATCTCGTGCCGCGTAGATCCGGGTCGATCACTTTGTCATACGCGAACCACAGACATGCGAGAAAACATCGGCCTTTTACTAGGTTATTAACGGATAAATCTGTGTTTGAAATAGATGTTTAACGCGTATTGTGCAGAGATTTTATTTACTAAACTTACTTGCGGATGTCTCTTGTGATCAATGGTGCTAAAGGAAATACTTTTTATCTGCTGATAATCTGATGTAAGTATGATCAAGGAGGACTCTTGCGCACAAAAGAGACTTGAGAGTCCGTTGGAGATGGAAAATAGGTCTTTAGTGCAAGGATATGTAGTGAATGAAGCACATGTGAATTTGATAAGTTTGGTCAGAAAACTTTTTAAGCGAAAGATGGGAGAGAAGTATAATTTTCCTTTGGCAAGAAAATTATATTGTACGGACAGTAAGTACATAGATAACTGGATAACTGAAAGATGAGAGGTTCAATATAGATAACTAGATTATAATTTCTTTCAATTGCGGAAAGATGAGAGGATCAATAAAAAGCTTTTAAAATGATTGGCAGTATTCCACAAATAAAAAGCTTTTAAAATGATTGATTGTGTTCCCGCACCATTTTTTGGGATATGATGATATGTTGTTCTGAGCAATCTTATATTTAATTTTATGGCAAACTACATCTTACGCATGAGAAAGTGTATTGAAATAATTAAATATTAGATCATATATCCTTATTTAATGGTTTGAACCTTCAGTAGGTTAACAAGATTTTTACAATTAGTCGATGATTACAATGGACACGTGGTGTATGAGTAAGCATATTGTACTTCCACTACCAAAGAAGTTTACCTTATAAATATCAGTGGCCTTCTTGAGATGGAGAGAGAGATCCTTATTTTAAGGGGTTTCATACATGTATATTCCAAAACTTTCGATAAGTCGGATTAACTTCATTTCACGAGGTCTAATAAGGATTAGAGCTCTTTATTCATTGGACCAGTGTATTTTCAAAGTTATGGCATAATTTTCAGAATTAGGAGTTGTAAGCTATCAATTATGTGAAGATAATAGTTTAGAATGCCGTGGACCTAATGGTGGTTTGATCAAAAAGAATTTTTCAAGTTTTATGCGTTAGTTATATGTAGTGGACAACTTTGAATATTGTTTCTTCGTTGGTGCATGGAAATCGTTTTATCAACAAATGAGTTTAGTTAAGTTGAATCGTAGTTAAGGTAGCATTTTGTTTGATTTTGATTTAATTTTTCAATCAATTGATAGGAATACAAGCTCACCGGCTCGAGTAACTTCCTTAATTTGATTTGGGCATTTTTTGGTGAATAGTCTATCTCTTTTTAAAATTTGTAAATTCATGCCTTGAAGATATAGAAATTAGATATATTACGAGTTATGAAATAACATCTTTTGTTGCATAAATTGAATTGAACATTTATTGCTCTTTGATATTTTGTGAATAATTTGAAAATTGATTTATGAAAAAAATTACCAAACGTTATAAGTACATGACAATGAAATGATTCGATAAATGCTCTAGGACAGGATTCTGATTGCTAAGCTAAGTTGCAAGAAGATGTATTTTTTGGTTTATAAAATGTATTTCCATTTATGAGACGGATTCCAGATTTGATTTCCGAATGCCCCATGATTTGCTCATTCCGTGTCCGCGCGTGAACGGGAATATGATAGTGGTTTTCTCCTTCCGATTCAAGCGCCGTTGAATTTAGTAAAAAGAAAGAGAAAAGGTCACTCCAAAGCACTAGGCCAGCGGACCCCGCCACCACCCCCAGGTTTCCGGATTCTCCTCCCACTCAAAACCATTTGCGCTCGGAAAGCAAGTCCCGACAAGTTTTGGGCTCGCCCCTTGTTTCGCCGTCGCCCTCACCATCCATATAAAGAGCTCTCCCCACCGCCCTCATCTTCTCCATCCAATCATCACTTCACTCCTCAACGCACACCCATCAGAAGCACACGAATCGAACGGAATCAAAGTCTGAAGATGAGCTCGACGAGCAGCAGAGCGTGGGTCGTCGCGGCCAGCGTCGCCGCCGTGGAGGCCCTCAAGGACCAAGGGTTCTGCCGGTGGAACTACACCCTCCGGTCGATCCACCAGCGCGCCAAGAACCGGGCCATGTCCTCGTTTTCTCAGGCCAACAACAGCAGCAAGAAGCGATCCCCTCAGTCGTCGTCCGCGGCGGCGGCGGCTTCGAGGAGGCTGGCGGGAGAAGCCGAGGCGAGGCGGTCGGAGGAGTCGATGCGGAAGGTCCTGTACTTGAGCACTTGGGGTCCCTACTGAGGTTCTCCGAATAGTAGAACGTATATCGAGAAGGAAATCGAAGTTCGTTGCAGAGGATGATGTAATTTGTAAATACATGCTGAAATTACAGCAAGGCATTATATATATTATGTGAAAGGACTCCCCCATTTGCACCGGGGCTTATTCACTCGTTGTCGTTCCTAACGCTCGTCATCCATCTATTTTAGAATCAACGACTTTCATCGACTCGGCTCGTGCCGCATAGATATCGCCCTGTCATAAGCGAACCATAGATATGCAAGGAATTATTGGACTTTTACTCGGTTGGTAACGGAAAAATCTGTGTTTGAAATAGATGTATACTGTACTTATTTGCAGACATCTATTGTGATCAACGGTGCTAAAGGAAGTACTTTTTTCCTACTGAGAATCTAGTGTAAGTATGATCAAGGAGGACTCTCGTCCACAAAAGAGACTAGGGAGTCTGCCGGAGATGGAAAATGGGTCATCCGTGCAAAAGGTGCGTTTGATTCAATTTTCCCTTCAAAGTCTCTTAGAAATGTTGGAGCGTTTGATAAACATCCTAAAATAGGTTTTTGGTTCAATTTTCCTAAGGAGTTTTTGACCTTCAAAGTCTCTTAGAGAAATATTGGAGAGTTTGATAAACATCCTAAAATAGATTTTGGGACTCCTAAAATAGCTTTTGGTACTTTGAAGGAATGTTGGAGTGTTTGATAAACATCCTGAAATGGCTTTCGGGACTTTGAAGAAATGTTGGAACATTTGATAAACATCGTGAATAGCTTTTAGTCAAATGCTAGCATTGAAAATACTAAAACCTCAACACTATTCTCACTAGCCATGCGAAGTAACATTTGCGGAACACGGAAACTAGAATTAAAAAAAATTTCCTTACAAAACTACCCTTACTAAATTTTTGATTTTCCGATTTTGCCCCTCCTCACAACTGTTCATCTTCTTAATTGAAGGGTGGCCAACGAAGGCCAGCAAAGGGCTAGTGGCCACTTAGGCCTTGCGCGACCTTAGGCGAACCTCATGACACCCAAGCTAGGGCTGCTTTAATCGTGTGTTGCCTAGGCAAGGGTTGCAGAGGTCACCTAAGGTTTAGGGACCTTAGCTGACGATCATCGGCATCTGATCTGGCTTGTCGACTCAAACAAAGGGATTGGGTTCTTTGATTAAAAAATAAAAAAATATATGTAAAATATCCTAAAGTCTATTGCCAAACACTAATTGAACTCAAAGTCTCTTTGTGAAGATTGTTTACCAAATACAATTTGCATTTTTCCAAAAGATTTTGGTTTTCAGCATCTATATTACACCCAAAGCCAATTTAAAAAGTTGAACAAAACTCACCCGTAGTGAATGAAGCTTATGCAAATTTGATTTAAATTGTCTATAAAATAATGAAGTTTGGTTAGAAAACTTTTTGAGCGGGCCGTGGGAGTGGAGAAAAAGAAAGAAGCAAAGTGGTATGATAAAAGGATATTCGATTCGAGAAAAATTACACTCTCTCTCATAATATTCGAGGAAAATTATACTCTCTCTCATAAAAGTGTAATTTTTCTTTCCAAATAAAATTATATCGCATGGGACTAAGTATAAAAATAACTTGGCTAGAATTTCTTTGAATTGCATAAATATGAGGGTCAACACCGGTGTTAAAATATTTAAACTTTTAGAATAATCAACAATGCTCTCACATTATTTTAAATGGTACCGGAGTAGATAGTGTCTCAGGCAATTTCATGGTTGGTTTTGAGCCAAAGTATAGCCTACTCATGAGAGAATGTCAGCTAGGCAATTTCATGGTTGGAATATTTAAATATTAAATCACGTGTTCTTATCTAATGGTTTAAATTTGTAAAAAGTTAATAAGAATTTTACAAATAGAAAGGAACAATTGTTAGGACAGCTAGGCAAACAATGTGGTCACAAGAGCGCAACAACACCGAAGAGGCAAAGATAAGGACGATAGTTGAACCTATCCATATAGAAGGTCAAAAGGAACGATATATGAATTACCAATGCTTGACAAGTAGTCATTGTAATCGTTCCCTTGCTCTCATGGTGAGTCCCGTGGATGAGCTTCTAGGGATTTAGCCTGGGAAGTTGGGTTGGCATCCGCGGCATCTACTTCCACGGTATCGACGACATTGATATTCACTTCTTCAAGATTGGGCACATTTGCTTCATCATCAACATTGGCAAAGATGGCTAGCTAATTATTAACTTTAGACCAATGTGTAATATCATCTTTGAATTTTTAATTTGGTCGATGTAACTCTTGAACTTTTGATATATGTTCAATTTAGTCTTTAAGCTATATAAAATATTCAATATTGTCCATGAACTTAAATTAATGAAATGATAACATTGGATATTTGTATACAGTCTAAAGACCTCACTGAACATTCACTAAAAGTTTAAAGATCATCTTTGGTGGGTATGGAGAAAATAGAATATGTATTGATCAAGAATGCTGAATGGTTTTACCAATATCAAGCAACGGTTATCTTGATGAGTTGGAAAATTGTAACTGCTTATGGATGAGAAAGATTGATATACAGAATTCAAGCTTTGGAATCGAAAAGAGTGTGCAAAAGTGGGTATGGCAGAGAAATAATTTCTTATGCATAATTGTCATCTATAAATTATAAATATCAGATGTGTCTAATGTAGAAGAGGGCCTTTTAATTCATGACATCAAATCTATGAAACTTACCTTTTCATGTACTTTGTTCACCGTGTTTTACGTTTTTGTGGACTTCAAAGGATTTTATTGTTGATCCATTTTTAATTTTGAGCCTAGTAAAATTCTGTCCAAGATCAATACAAAAGTCGTTATCAAAAAAAAAAAAAAACGAAAATTAACATTCGGTTAAAGATATTCTATTTTTCCGGCCGAAATTCTTATTTTCAGCCAAACACAAACATGGCTCTCTTTTTTTTCTCCGACATTCGGTTTGGATAAACTGCATTCTCTGTTCTTTCTTTTGATTCTCGGATTTGGCTTCTCGTCTTCTTTTAGTTTTCCTAATGAAGCGTCCGTCGCACCTAGTTGCCATTTGGGAACAGACGTGTGTACAATATGTACTGAGGCACACCATGATTGGCCCATTCCGTGTCCGCCACGTGTGCAGGAGAATATAAATACCGGTTTTCTTCCTCTACCTCAAGCGCTGCTGAATTTCGTTAAAAGCCAAAAAAACCACGTACGGTCAGAATTATCACCGGAAGTAAGGGCAAAAGCGTCATTCCGATCACCTAACCCGGCCCCGGCCCCTCAAAACCATTTGCTCCCGGAATGCAAACTGCGAGGAAACTTTGGGCTGCGCCTCTTGTTTCGTCGCCGCCGGATAGCCGTCCGTCCCCTATAAAAGAGCTCCCCGCCCGCTCTCATCTTCTCCATCCAATCATCACTTGACTCCAAACGCACATCATCAGGAGCACAGGGATCGAACGGAATCAAGTCTCAAAGATGAGCTCGACAAGCAGAACGTGGGTCGTGGCGGCCAGCGTCGCCGCCGTGGAGGCCCTGAAGGACCAAGGGTTCTGCCGGTGGAACTACGCCCTCCGGTCGATCCACCAGCGCGCCAAGAATCGGGCCGTGTCCTCGTTTTCTCAGGCCAACAACGGCAAAAAGCAGTCTCCTCGGTCGTCGACCGTGGCGGCCTCGAGGAGGCTGGCGGGAGAAGCGGAGGCGAGGCGGTCGGAGGAGTCGATGCGGCAGGTCCTGTACTTGAGCACTTGGGGTCCCTACTGAGGTTCTCCGAATAGTATAGCGTAGATTGAGAAGGAAATCGAAGTTCGTTGCGGAGGATGATGTAATTTGTATATACATGCTGAAATTACAGCAAGGCATTATATATATTATGTGAAAGGACTTCCCCATTTGCACCGGGGCTTATTCACTCGTTCCTAATGTTCGTCATCCGTCTATTTTAGAATCAACGACTTTCATCGACTCGGCTCGTGCCGCATAGATATCGCCCTGTCATAAGCGAACCATTGGTATGCAAGGAATTATTGGACTTTTACTCGGTTAGTAACGGAAAAACCGAGTCTGCTTGAAAATTAGATTCGACAGATACGAAATGGAATATCTATATACAGCACAAGTTTCGTTGCGCTTGCAGAAGAAAATTACAGAAGGCTTAACTATTGCTAAATACGGCAGTAGACTAAGCGAAGAAAACCACGGGCAAGACAAAGCTTAAACCAGATGAGGACCCCAGCACACGAGGTGCATGACCTTGTTGGCCTTCTCGGCCTCCCTGAGCTGGCGGCTTTTCTCCATCATGGCCGCTGTCTTTGGGGCGTCTCCACTGCCGGAAACCCATCTGAACTGAGAAGGCTTGCCAGCTGATTCCATGTTGTTTTTCGTTTGGGATGGCTTGATTCCGAAAGACATGGCCTTCGAACTCCAAGGACGGTCCTTTATTAGACCCTGGACGGCCCTCAGGCACACTCTGCTCATGTACCTTAAGCTCATCACGCGGTCGGCCAAGGAAACCGACCGAAGATCAAGAAGGTTGTGTGGTCCTAGGAAACGTGCGTTGCATCTAGTTGCTATCTGGGAACGGATAAATACATGTAGCGAATGCCCCATGATTTGCCCATCCCGTGTCCGCACGTGAACGGGAATATGATATAGTGGTTTTCTCCTTCTGATTCAACCGCTCTGAATTTAGTATAAAAAGAGAAAAGGTCATTCCAAAGCACTAAGCCAGCGGACCCCGCCACCACCCCAGGTTTCCGGATTCTCCTCCCACTCAAAACCATTTGCGCTCGGAACGCAAGCCCGACAAGTTTTGGGTTCGCCCCTTGTTTCGCCGTCACCTCACCATCCATATAAAGAGCTCCCCACCGCTCTCATCTTCTCCATCCCATCATCACTTCACTTTAACACACACCATCTGAAGATGAGCTCAACCAGCAGAACGTGGGTCGTGGCGGCCAGCGTCGCCGCCGTGGAGGCCCTGAAGGACCAAGGGTTCTGCCGGTGGAACTACACCCTCCGGTCGATCCACCAGCGCGCCAAGAACCGGGCCATGTCCTCGTTTTCTCAGGCCAACAACAGCAGCAAGAAGCGATCCCCTCAGTCGTCGTCCGCGGCGGTGGCGGCTTCGAGGAGGCTGGCGGGAGAAGCGGAGGGGAGGCGGTCGGAGGAGTCGATGAGGAAGGTCCTGTACTTGAGCACTTGGGGTCCCTACTGAGGTTCTCCGAATAGTAGAGCGTAGATCGAGAAGGGAAATCAAAGCTCGTTGCTGAGAATGATGTAACTTGTAAATACATGCTGAAATTACGTGGAAGGGGACTTCCCCATTTGCACTCTGGCTTATTCATTCGTTCCCGACTTAGTGGTAATTGATCGACGGTTTTGATTGACCCCGCTCGTCTCTACACGAACTGGAGTAAATTTGATTTTTTTTTTGTCAAAACATAAATATGATTTGAATCATGTACAAAATTGGGATTTTTTTTGTTGGTCGAAATGAACTAGTTTCATTTCTTCATGTAATTCCGCCATCGTAAATTAAGTGGGTCTCTGAACAAATCAGGTCTCATGACATTTCTGGCGCTTAAATCACGGGGAACAATTCTCACCCTAATTTCGAATGGAACCATTCAAATTATTCAATCAAGCAATAAAGTATACATTATGACCATATTTCCCTCGCCTCCCCCTTCTCTTTTTATAGTTGTCGATTTCCTTCACGGTTTCATTTTCGTTTCCTAATGTGCTGTTGTCCTGTCTTTTTTCTTATTCCCATCAGAAAATAAAATAATTTTTTTTTGTTGTTTTCATCCAAATATTGGGTCAAGACATTTTTTTTTTTTAATTCGTGTTATCATGTGAACTAGTTACAAAATCATGCCGAATATATAATGGCACACATAAAATTTTCATTAAATTGATGTTAGCGTAAAAGCTTGTTTCATATAAATAATATTCTGGGAAAAGGGGGGAATCAAATTTGAATGCCAATGCATATATATATTGCACAATCTTGTAATATTTTCAGTTAAATATATTGCACCATTCAATCCCAAGTTATATAGCAACCCGAGCATGTATTCATTGTTACATTTTCTCAAGCAAGCTTTCGTGATTTTTCACATAAACTTGATTTTAGACAAAGTTGATTAAATTCTTGTTGAGATTAAGTGTGTATTTGCTAGAAGCTACCACACATAGAAGTTAATAAAAAAATCATTTGATTGTATGTTAAATCTTGACATATCAATTGTTAGAATTGTCTCAATGACTATCATTCTCACGGAAATGGAGAGTGGGGTTTATGGGCTTCCTCGGTGGTTAGAGTTGGGGCTGGCCCCAGCTCCCAAAAAAAAAAAAGAAGCTCCACGGGATAAAAAAAAAATTCATGATATATCAAAATTCTCTGATTCTATATTTAAATCAAATGAGAATTTTCTGGCAAATTTGTCGTTTCATGCAATATTAAAGACACTTGAAATAATTATTAATATGCGTTTTTAAATGGTTAAACTCATTTGAAAAACAAAGTAAAGATTGAAATACTTGAGAGAGAAAATAAAATAGACGGAGAAGATGATAGTATGATTGGAATTGACAGGTTCAAAGTAAAAAGTGCAATCGTACTCTCATTCATGAGGTCAGTAGAAAAGTCAACTACGAGAGTGGTTAATAAATGAAATCAGACTCTTTGTTTTAAACAAAAAAAAACATACATTTATAGAAGCACACCTTTATAATCCAAGACTTATAATGGTCAATGGATAAATCAAGAAAAAGACACATGCCGGAGGTTATTTCCATTTTCCACCCTATTTTGAATGGAAAGTAGCAAATTTTTTGAGTAACGTTATTATTATTTCGTTGAGAATTAGTTTGATCATTTCAAATTAAAAGGTGCGGTCCCATGAAAACTGGATTGGAAATTATCTCACCCTAAATCATTTCATATGAAATTAAGGGTAGATTTATTTTGTGAAGAATGAATGATTTGAAAAGTGTTTTCTATTGTTTATAATAATAAATTAACGAAAAATAGCCGTCGGCAGTGACGGATGCAAACAACATCGTCAGAAGAGCGCAAAAACACCAGATCAGAAGTAGTTTGGGACTCCAAAACTTGGGGCGCGGTCGGATTTTAAAATTCAGAAAACCGGGTGCTCCTCGTTCGATCCAACTCCAAGTGGGGCGCTTAGGTTTCGGTCACACATCTGTCGGTACTTGCTCCTTAGCCCACTGCCCCTTGTTTTTTCCGAACTCGTTTCGGCCTCTTGCGCCACCCCATTCATGCATCTAGTACACGCGCTGTACTGTCTATTCTCATCTCATCTTTTACATCTTATATATAAGAATCCCACCCATCTCCTCAAACGCAGCACCAGTGTGTCGGAGATCAGTGATCACTCGGTAATCCCAAAGAAGAGCAAAAGAGAAAGATGTGCACGTCGAGAAGAGCTTGGGCGGTGGCATCGGCCGTGGGAGCCGTGGAGGCGCTCAAGGACCAGGGCTTCTGCCGGTGGAACTACACCCTCCGGTCGCTGCACCAGCAAGCCAGGAACCAAGTTCGGTCCTTGTACCAGGCCCAGAGGAGGCTGCCCTTGATGTCCAGCGCGCCGGACGATAAGTTGAAGCAGGCCGAGGAGTCCCTGAGGAAAGTCATGTTCTTGAGCTGCTGGGCTCCTAACTGATGAAGATTTTGCGCAATTTTGCCCTTTTTTTTTGGATTGTATGGAGTCGAAATGACTGTAAAGTTGTATAAAGCAGCCCGCCGCTGCGCCCGAAATTAATTAGCAATGAAATTTTGGTTCATGCCTTCTGCATCCAACTGCTTTTCGATTACTGTCCGCGCCAATCATTATGGGAAGAAGCTAATTTCCAGGACTTGTTAATCGCATGAAAGAGTGACTTGATCATAGTTTTCCTGGTGGCGCCCCATTTTCAACGCACGTTTTTCCTAGAGTTGCTGTTCAATGTAAGATCTTGATGCCTACTGCTTCATGCCATGTCTAGACTATCTTGTGTCGTCTTTGCTGTAAAAGGTTTCTTTATGGTCTCCCCCATTCTTTCATCAAGATGAACCCCACGAGAAATCAAGCAGTTCCCCCGACAAGTGATGCTTCATACACTTAGATCGCAGTTTCACCAGTCCATCTAAACTTCGCTCACTTCATGCTCGGACGTGTAACCGCGAAGCAGTTTGTGATCGCTCTCCGATTATCTGAAGCCGGATCACCTCGGCACATGTTGATTTTTCGTCAATTTCTCTAGCACGCATAGGTCGATTTTGCCCAAGATTCCCATAATACGTCATCATCAGTTTTGAAGCAATGATTCCACGAATTTGTCGTCATCCATCGACCACGTTTTGAGATATAGTCGGCAAGTCGCTTTGCTCTAAGGTTGTCGATCAAAGTGCTAATTTAGTTGGGTTGACAAATGAAGAAATGGGCCATATCATCCCCCACTCTTCACATATTAGAGACCTTTCATTGGTTGACAAATGAAGAAATGGGCCATATCATCCTCCATCTCTTCAAATATTTGAGCGAGGGATACATGGACATTATCTATTTGCAAATCGATTAAAAAATAAAGATGGGCGATGCCCATATTTGTAACCCAAACCCAATCTAACAAAATTCTTCAACATCAAATACATCTTGCATGAGGTATTGCCACTTAAAATTTTTTAGATATTTCAAAATAGAGAAATTCCTCCTACAAATTACGTAATTATTTCTTATTAAACCATATTCAGCTCAATTTATCGAAGCATAATTTATTGTAAGCCGTAAATTCTTAAAGAAATGGGTCCCATAACAATTTATAATTATTTGTGATTTGATTTTTTATAGTTTAGAATTGACTGTTATTCTCACAATATATTAAAGATCGCCCGCAATAATTTCTCGTTATAAACCATGTCATTGGATTTCCAAAGATGAGCGTGCTAAGTATAAAAGATTATAGGCAAAACCCTAATCGAGGAAGACGAACGCCAATCACTACGTAAAGCAATTCTTTAGATTTTCTCAGCATTGCTACTGATGAAAGAACGGAGGCCCCATTGGCTGTAGCAAAGAGCGGGTGGTGGTGGTGGTGGTGGTGGGCATCCAATCTCATTTTCCTGTTTTAGCACCGCGAAAAAAGGAACAGATTCGAGAATCATTGCACATCATCATTTCATGGCGTGCTCGTTTGTAGTATTTCAATGGAGGATTTGCCTTTATCCATTCTTTTCAAGCACAAGCATTCGATCCCCGCAGCCCCACCACCACCTCCTCCAAAGCTGAGAGCATCGAAAGCACCGCACCGGGTCGACGTCGGCCGAGCTTAGATCCTCGAACCATCGGTCCACCTTGCCGAGCATACTCTCCACCGCCACCTCCGTGTTTAAACCGAAGATGCCTTACGTACGTACCCGAGATGATGGAGCTCGTATCGAAAACCTCACGTTCCGTGGCCAGCTTAGAAAAGCCATGAATTAAGCGAAGTGGAAAGAAGGAAGCAGGTGTCACTGACTCATTTTGACCGCACAAAGCGAACAGCTGCGAGACATGGGTTCGGCAGACCGGCACGTCTTTCCTGGTACAGCGAAAACAACGTCAGATACAGCCTCAGAAAAAGCATATGCGCGCTCATGATTGAGCCGTTCCGTGTCGACTCACCACCGCCTCTTCTCGAAACGAAATCTTTCGGGTTCGCTATATATCTTCGGCTCCAGAATACGCGACTCTATCTCCGCTCGCGTACGAAGAGATCTGCCCCGCTTTCTCCTCCGGCGACACCCGCGTGCGGCCGGCGACCGATGGCCCTCGATCACGAGAGAGCGGAGGGCGACCACAAGAAGCTGTGGTCGCACCTGAAGATGCCGTTTTGGCAGTCGACCGCGTCGTCGCCGTCGCCCGGGACCTCGTCGTCGGCTTCGGCGCCGTCGTTTCAGCAGAACCAGAGCGTCCACCCCGATCACCACCAGCTCGGTGATCATCACTCTGCCACCGGGGTGGCTGCAATGGCGAAGTCTCTGCTTCCCGCGAGGCGAAGGCTCCGTCTTGATCCTCCGAACAAGCTCTTTTTCCCATGTAACTCTCTCTCTCTCTTCTCTCTCCCTCCCATGTAACATTGCAAAGATCTTTGTTTTGCTTAATTTTGCGTTTGCTGGTTGTGCCGGTCCTGTACCAGTCCAATTAGTATGTGAAAATCATGCCTTTGTTTCGGCTATGACGTGATTTTGGTTCTTCTCCGAGACGGGTCTCTAGCTCGAATTGTTTCTTGCTTGTGTTTCGCTGAATTTCCTTTTTGTTTAGTCAAATAGGTGTTGTTCATTTTCATGCTACAGGTGAGATTGCTTCTTTGCTTGGTGGGCTTTGAGCTCTCTCTCTCTCTCTCTCATAGCTGGACGTGTTCCCTTATTCTATTACATTGTCAGTATTTGAAATTTTCGGAATAATTCACTCTTTGCTGATATTTCCCAATAATTGTATCATACAATTTTATCGGGAAAAAGGGTCTAATTATTAAAGATACGTTCGTTGTATTGCATGATGTGGCATTTGGTTTGGTGATGCTTCTGTTCTCAAATAATGTTCTTTCCTTTGTTTCTCTGTTCTTCATCAGGGCATGTTCTTCTTGAGTTCTTTTTAGCTGCTCTGTCTTCAAAATAGTTGGTGCTGAAGTTCCTAAGTTTGTCCGTAGATAGCATAATGGTCAATTTGGTCTCTCGGATTGGAAGTATTTAAGCCTTTTTGAGTAATTCTATGCTATCTAAAGGCATTGCTTGCTGATCATGTCTGACAATGTAGGATGAAGTTGCCTATGAATTTAAGTTAATTGCGAGTTGTTTAGATGTTTCTATTAATTAATTATTTTATTTTTTTCAACTCGAAGATGAACCTGGCAAGCAGGTTAGGAGTGCCATCGAGATCAAGAACGTGTCCAAGACTCATGTAGCATTCAAGGTAAGAAGGCGACATTTGCGTACTGGAAATGGAAAAGAAATGTATGAGAGCATCTTTGAAGAAGTTGAAAGTTTCTGTCATTTACTTGCTGAATCTTTTAGCTTGATGAGAGTCTGGCTTTCTAAATTTAACTTGCATAAGCAGGGCTCTTTCGTCTTTGCGAATGTCCTGTGGGCTTTCAGTGTTGCACTGTTCATTATTTGAAGTAGCTTGAACATGTAATTGACAAGTTTTGACTCTTTCTTTTACCTTTTTCAGTTCCAAACAACTGCCCCCAAGAGTTGCTACATGCGGCCTCCAGGGAGTGTACTCGCTCCCGGAGAGAATCTCATTGCAACAGGTAAACTTAACTATTGTGTCTTACACCATCAGAAGTTCATTGTATTCTTACTTTGACCAGCATGTCTCTAGCGCTTTATGCACATACCCCAATGGAAGTTGTTCAGTTCATGTTTCAAACTATTGACTGATGCAGTGTTCAAATTCGTGGAGCCCCCCGAGAGTGATGACAAACCAGCTAACTTGAAGAGCATTGTTAAGTTCAAAATCATGAGCTTAAAAGTAAATGGGCAAATGGATTATGTCCCCGAATTGGTATGCATTACAGGCCTTCATTCCCTTTCATGTTCATTCAAATACATCTAGAACTGAATAGGTATCTGATGGATGAAATGCTGTGATCTTTCTGACAAACACATTATGTTTTTTACCCGGTTCTTGTTGGGGTGGCCAAATGGTCGCAATAGCATCCTAAGTGGATTACATGTCGTAATTAAAATACCAGCATGAATGGTTGAGCAAAATACTTGCCTGAATCTAATGAACTCCTCAAAAATTAGACCGGTTTGGCTGTTGAACTTGTTCTTCTGTCACAATTTTATGCAGTTTGATGAACAGAGGGATCAAGTGACGGTTGAGAAAATTTTACGGGTGGTTTTCCTCGATCCAGAGCAACCGAGTCATGTAAGTATCTTCAACTCTCCCTTGACATTCGTCTTCCTTGCTTGCTCTGCCTAGTCATCAGGATAGGATTATAACAAATGCATGACAACAAAGGATGTGTTTTTACTAATTTCTTATCAATAATGTGGCTTCTCTTCCTTGTGAAGTTGCTGGAAAAACTAAATCGGCAACTGGCCGAAGCCGAAGCTGCACTCGAGACACAGAAGAAACCCGTAGAAGAGCCCGGTACTGGCTCTGTCAAGGAAGGAGTCATAGATGAATGGGTGAGTCATTGCTAATTTATTTACCGATTCGATCCTAAAGCCGGGTTCGGTATATGTTGGTCCTGTACATATTCTTGACACTCACACGATAACCCTTTCGACTCTGCAGAAGGAAAGAAGAGAAAGGTACCTGGCACAGCAGCATGTTGAAGGTGTTGATTCGGTTCAAATGGATTGATTCTAAGCTTGCGACTTCTTCACGAGGAGACCAAAGCGCCGACGTGCCGTCTCACAGATCTTCTGGCAACGTGAAACCAATGAAAAGTGACTGAAAGCAGTAGTTCGGCAGTGAAAAAGTTTGAATTTGTAGTGAGATTAGATGAAGCGGGTTTTGCGGTTGAACCAATACAGTGCAGGCACCAATGTTTCCTTTTGGTCATGCTTGAATTTGCATGCAGATTCTATCTAAGTTGTGATGCAAAAACCAAACTGTATTAACAGATTAAACTACTAGACTGCAATTGGTCAATCCTTGATCGGCGAGAAGTTTAAACTAATGACTTATGGATAAATTTGTTAGATCAATAGAAGATGAACAAATAATTGTTATGGAACCAAAAGAATTTAGTATTGTTCAAGAAGTTCTCGATTGCTCAGCGGAAAAAAGAAAAAAAATGAAGAATAATGTTGTACCAATTTGATGATCCACTCCTATTTTGATTATATGTACAGTTTATAAAATGAAAATGACTGAAATTCCACACTAAATCAACTCCTAACTCCGTACTTTCAGCTTTCGAAGCTTAGGCCGCCGTGGCAGTACAATCAATCGTTTTAAGGAAATACTTTTTTAAATATAATAATTTTCTATGAAACAACTGAAGGTCCAGACTCTTCTTTCTTTTATTTATCTTCTGTTTTACTTTATAAGAATAATTGCGAGGGCAGATCTTATCCCGGAAGATGCTCATGACATTGACAATTTGGCATTGAGTAGTGGATGTGAAAGGACGCTGATTAGTCCATTTTCGTTAGGTCCCTATCTATGATAAGGATAGGCAAGATTTACTTTTCAATTAGATTTTATCAGGTTTATTTATAGGGGCAGATGAAATAATATCTACTTTATTATGCTTTAAAAAAAACCCAAGTGTCCTTTGTTCATTAAATAATTAGGTCAGTCCACATAGAGATAATTAAAAAATTAAATGACTTTTTGGAGGATTAGCAACTAGTCTCTTTCTTTATTCCATTCTATAATATATGAATTCCCGTCGTTTAACGTGTGTAATCATACCCATTCCACTGCATAATGGGAATTTACTGTTTGCCCCCACATTTTTAGGATGGTTGTAAGCTGCCTGATGTTCTCAAATTGGTATTAATGTCTCTCATTATGTTTCAAAAGAATTTTCAACATGCCTCTTATCTCATGAAATAAAATTAAAAAAGGAACCAAAAAAAGACTACACTGTAATGTAGTTAAAAACGGGTCATTTATATTTTACTTATTTTTACATTTTACTTTCTGAACAAACATATTCCAAATATAAATTTCCTGAATGCGCACACTCAACAATCAATGTAGCTAAAATGAGTCATTTATATTTTTGTTATTTTTAGATTTTACTTTCTGAACAAACATTTTCCAAATATAGATTTCCTTATTGTACACTAAACAATCATCTGCATCTACGTCTCTTATATTCTCGGGAGACCTAACATTGCATCATTTTTATTCTATTGCATATTTATATCAGGCATTTGTAAAGCATGACACTACAAATAATTCAAAAGTACGTACATAAATATGTCTAAAGGGCGAATTAAGTAACTAGTTATCCAATTACAATCATTACCTTGCTTAACCAAAGTCTCACAGCACCATTCACGAGAAATTTGGGGAATAATGGGATAAGAAGAAGATTAGGCCCCATTTCTCGGATTTAAAATAAAGTGGCGAATGAATTTAATTCTTGCGACCCCGCTCTGAAGCCCTAAGAAGCACCGACACTCTCCAGAAGCCTTCGTGTCGTGTCCGACACACTCTGACACGCTCCGACACATTCCGACACGCGGTCAACGAGTGTCGAAAAATCCGACACGTGATCAACTCTTCCCAACCCGCTCTAACACACGAGTCCGAAATTTCGACACACGATTCCGACATACACGGGGTCAATTTTAAAAATTTTCAATACTTGAGGAGTCAAAATGTAAATATATGGCAAAATAATGAAAATAACAAAAATAAAGGAGAAAAAAGAAAATTCTTACTCTCAAGTTTCTCACTTATAAGTTCTGATCTTCTCGTGAGTGACGATGGAACACCCCTCTTCTCGTCGGTGTCATTCCGTTGCCCCCACATACTTAAAGTTATAATTTTTTTTCTTCTTTCCGCCTCTTGCAAACATCGATTGCGAGTTATCTCTTTTGGTCTATGTTATTGGCTTGTGAGTTATCTCTTACATTTTCCGTGGCGAATTTAGTGATTTCCTTTTCTTTTGGTCATTCTTGTCCTAGATTTTCATTTTTCTCGAATCTTGTTTTGCAGAGGAGTTCCAAACTAGTCTATATCATGAACTCTGAACTTTGTCTAGGACTATAAAAAATCTCACTAATCTCCGACAAGTATAAGAAAACAAGATATATTCCTTCATGTTTGCTCTTCCATGTTTGCAATTTTTGAATTTCTCGTTCAATTTCTGTTAAATTAAAACAATGAATGATATTAACAAATGTTGGATTAATATTTTTAACATATAACATGTTGGAACGTGTCAGAATTCTCTATTTTTTGATAAATGACGTGTCGTGTCGCGTGTCGCGTGTCCGTATCGATGCTACATAGCTGAAGCCATGAATTTTCTTTTTTGTTAGAATCTTTAACGCTTGCAAGTAATCTGAGTCCTTAATTACATCGTCTTTCTTGTTAAAATGAGCAGAGCACAAATGTAATCATCCAAATCAAATAAAAAAATCAGCAAAATAAAGAAAAGAAAAATCAATTCCCTTCCCTCCCCTCTTTAATTTCATGCTTTTTATTAAATTTTTCTGTCAATGTCCCTTCGCTAAAAATCAAATTTTGCTCTTGCGTCCTGTCCCTCTCTCTCTCTCTCACTCTCCCTCTGCCTTTTTTTTTTTTTTTTAACGTTGTATAGGTCGCGAAGAAGTAGGAGCTGCACCGTAGGGCGCCACGTCGGCAACGACCCACGTGAAGGCGATAGGGATAGGGCGATGGGCTCCTCGCCCTCCCACGTGTCCCTTTCGAGGGCGGGGGAAGGTCCGCTTTTGGGATCAAGCCCAGGGACAAAACTGGAAATGCAGGTCTGGTGGGGGGGGGGCGGTGGGGCCCACGCGGGAAGGGAAACCTGTCACGCGCTGATGGGAAAGGATGGATGAGTCATGTCATGTCCTTTCGGATAAGCCACCACCTGTCCCCCGCCCTTTCTTTTCCTGTCGCGCACTTTTCTTTTTTAATTATTATTATTAACAATTATTATTATTATTTTAATCTCGAACCCCACGAGATGGTACGCGATAAAGTAGCGATATTTTTCATTCTAGACCTTCCGCCTTTCGTGAAGTTGAGAACGAACACCTCTCTGTTTCGATGGCTAAGAAGAGAGTAGGTGGGTAATTTGTTTTGTCTGTTTGGAGAAAAATTAGGGATAATTTGAAAAATATGTTTTCAAGGGTTTATTATTATAAAAAAATTTAAATCAATATATTTATAATAAATTTATTTCAAATTAGTTCTTTGGCTATCAAAAATTTCAAATCAGTACGCCTATGATAAATTTACTTTACGTTAGTCTTTATTAAGTTTTATTATTAAATTGTAAAGTTAAATAACACGTGACGATTGATGGCCATATCAATTTAAAATTATATTTCGTTGTCATAGATATCCCATTTTATGATTTTTCGTAATATTAATCCACTTTAAATAGAAATAACGAAAAGTAAACTTAATATAAATGCACCAGTTTTGGTTTTTAATGATAAAAAATTATTTCGAAGTAAATTTATCACTAATATAATAATTTAGAGGTATTTCATGATATAAATCCTTTTTAAATATCATTCGTGAAAATGGATGGACGAAATTTTGGTAATCTTTAACGAAAATGTTTAATGCATAAATTGTTGTCAATAATAAAAATATACATGAATTATTGTCAATAATAAAAATATTTTTTATCAATTAATTATTTCGATCAATTTTAAAAACATGGTGGTCGATCATTTTCAGCAAACAACAGGCCTCGAAAAAATACCCTTAATTACAAAAATAACTCCACAATCGAGGCTTCCGACCAAAAATAATATTCTAAATGGAGGCCATGGGGCATTCTTCTTCTAATTGAACCGGGGCACGATATATCGAATTTCTCGCCCCCGAAATTCTCGTTTTGGACGCTAGCGAACATTATTGCTCGCATCCAGATAAACATAAGGAAAATGACGAAACCGCCCTCGGCACTCCCTCCATCTCCGGTTTCCGGTATCCCGGAAACCACTCTGCTCCCTTCCCTTCTATAAGTAAACTCATCCCCTCACTTCACTTCCATCTCCAACTCAACCCAACCCGACGCAACGCGATCGAGAGAAAATCCGTCATCACTTGCGAGAACCAGCTTTTGCTTCGTAACCCAGCCTCTGAATTTCCCAGGAAACCCATAAAGATCCAACCTTTTCTCTCAGAAGGAAGCAGCAGCAGCAGCGGAAGAAGAAGAAGAAGAAGAAGATGAGTTACTTGAACAGGGCGTGGATGGCGGTCGGCGTGGCGGCGGCGCAGGGCCACTCGGACCAGGGCATGCGGCTGAAGTCCGGCGTGAAATCGATTAACCAGGGGAAGAGGAGGCTCTTCTCCGGGGTCGACGCGGCGGACCTCCGGCCCCTCGCCGGGGCCGTCGGGTCGGAGCTCGACGGGGGGGCCGCGAGGGGCGGCCCCGACGGGGACGAGAGGCGGCGGCAGGCGGACGAGTCGCTGCGGAACGTCATGTACCTGAATTGCTGGGGCCAGAGCTGAAGCTTGTCGAAATTTCTCAGCGGAAGCGGATCTGATACGTTTATGGAGATATGCCATGATGAACAAACAGAGAAGAAGCCCCCGAGGATGATGGGACCGAAGCGGGGGAGGCTCTGAGTTGACCCGGGGGTTGACCGGGTTTGAGTGGTCGGGATGTTTGGTAGATGACGAGCCGATGAAACATTCGGACTTTGCTGGGGTGTGGGAAGGGGAAGAAGATTAGATTTTACATAATCAAGTGGAGGGTTGTGAATTTGTGGTTTGTATATATCTTGAGAAATGGAAAGTCAAAAAAAGAAGACTCTTTGGGGTTCGATATATCTGTGATTTGCTCTCTGTTTTTGCCTACTTTTTTGAGTGCTTGTTACCTGGGATCGTGTGAAAGCTTAAACGGTCGAGAGCAAAACAGGACGAAGGGGAGCAGATCTAAGTAACGAGCTGTTTTGTGTAGGGTTAAAACTTTATTGATCACCAACACATGAATGTCAGGAGATGCTGTCGATCCTCCAATATTATTGGAAAGAATCTCTCAAGTTAATGGTCTCGTACGTATGGCACTGAGACGCTATCTAGAACAATTCATCAAGTACAAGCTGTAATGTAAATCTGCCATGGAGTGTGATTTGAGAGCTTTTGAATTGAGCCCAGGACATTCGGGTGCTCTGTTTTCCTTATTTTCGACAGCTAAGGGTGCGCGAACAATAATCCTGATTTTTCTGAAAATAATGTTTGGCATTTTTCGATTTCTGTCCTTTGACTAGTTTAATGTGATAAAACTATTCCTCTCATGCTTTTTTCTGTTTACTGTACTTCACTTTTTATGTGATAAAACCTTCCTGAATTAGAAGTTTCTCTGGGAAAATCATACAGGCAAGTGGTTGTAAGGAGTTTTTATTTTTATTTTTTCAAAAATAATAAGGTAGAAATTTTTTATTTTTTATTTATGTTTCAAACATGTTTTTGAGCTTAAAATTTATCTCAGAAATGAAAAATGAAATTACTTTACCTAATAAAATTTATGTTCTAAACTCATTTTCGAAAATAGAAAAATAAAATAACAGTTGCTCTCATGCGCGCCCAACATAGTTATTTTAAGAAGAGTTTATAGCAATAACTTCTATAATGTGCCCATGGTGTCTTCTTTTTTTTTTTTTTTTTTTTTTTTTTTTTTTTTTTGAACAGATGGTGTCTTCCCTTCATCCCTAGTAACTTTTTTTTTTTTTTTGGTCGAATCATCCCTTGTAACTTGACGCGCTGGAGAATGAATCGGAGAATGGGCTACAGAAACCTTATTTTACCTTTATAATCAATTGTTATATTCACTGTTTTCATTTTTCTGCTAACAAATTCTAACCATAAATTATTGTGAATCCAGCACACTTCGTCTCTCTCACGTCTCCTTTTGCACCAAAATATGATTATTACATCCAAGTTTTTCATTGAGACCGTTTTTTGGAAACTTGTCTTGTATTTGCTTCGTCGGCTACTTAGCCGTATTATATATTATGGCCATGGCTGTCATGTTGTTGTGTCCTTGATAAATTTTCATTGGAATAATTTTTTGTTCGGCGCTTCATTAACTTGATTTTTGCACCTGCAGATGATATGGAATTCGATATTTTGAATTCATCAAATTGTGATTTTTTTTTTAAAAAAAAATCTTGATAAAGCATAAGTTTTTTGCGTGTATTCTATTAACTCGAGATTTACATCTACGAAAAACTAGTGATATGATATTTTCAATTCGTTAAATTGGCAAAAATTTTGAAAAAACATATTCATGTGGTTAATTAGCACGGCCTATTTTTGTTATAAACTCGTGTTCTTTTCATTTTTTCTTTAGGATAATTAGTTTCCACATAGACGTTTTCTAATGGCTTTTATGATATGCTTTGTGGTCTTCGTTTCATTGCTAGTAACGTACCGTGCTGGAGAATGGACCATTAGGCAAGGTTAAAAAAGAAAAAAATAACTTATTTTCCCTTTAAAACCAATTGTTATATATATATATATATTGTTTGCACTTTTCCGCCAGCAAATTCTAACCATAAACTTTTGTGTGTGATATTTATCCTACGTTATTAAATCTCTCATGCGCCTTTTACACCGAGATATGTTTATGACATTCCAAATTTTTCATTGTGAATGTTTTTGGAAAACTTATCTTAGCTTCATCGGGTACTTAGCCGTATCGTAGTGTGGCCATAATCATCTTCTTCTTGTGTCTTTCACACAAATTTGGTCAAAGTTTGATCAGTATAAGTTTTTTGTTTGATGTTTCATTGATTCAATTTTTGTACATACCGAAAGCCTTTGAATTTATCAAATTGGGAATTTTCTTTTTTCTTTTTAAATCTTGAACGAGCATAAGTTTTTCGTGTATCGTTCCATTAACTCGATATTTGCATCAATGGAAAGCCACTGATCCGATATTTTTAATTTATTAAATTGGCGAAAATTTTGAAAAATCATATTCATGCATAACCCTAACATGGAGATGACCTCCCCATCCTACTCCAGTTGTTCAATTGGCCATTCCGAGTCAGCAAATTGGCTCTCCGCACGTCGGCCACTCCCCAAGATTGGTCGAAATTCATCGCCATCTTGCACTGACTAATTAAGAAGCACTGACACTTTCTGAAAGCTTTTGGAGTGTCCGACACACTCTCACACTCTGTCAACACATGTCAAAAAATCCGACACTTGATTAACTCTCCTAATACTTTTCCAACACTCGAGTTGGGAATTTCAACATGCGAGTTTGGAATTTTTAACACATAATTCCAACATGCACGGAGTCAATTTTAAAATTTTTCAATAATGAAGGGTCCAGATATAAATATATAAGAAAATAAAAATTATTAAAAATAATAAATAGGGGAAAAAAAAGCCTAGGATTTTCTTCTTTTCCGACTCTCACTTCTCATGACACATAATTCGCCCCCAAGTTTAATTTTTCTCTACTCTTGCAAAATGCTTTGACATGCAAGTTTAAAATGTGAATTGCTTGTTTTTTTCCTCCAAGTTTGATGAATTATTGGAAAATAGTTGATTTTGTCAAATTGAAATAATGAATGATATTAAAAAATAGTGGATTGATGTTTTTAATGTAAATTCATTCTAGACTCTTTTTTATTATTTATTTCTTTATGAATTTGAATCAAATTAATTTAATTAAAATAATTATAAAAATTATAATTTATCATGTATATATAAATACAACGTATCCCAACATATCAGAATTCTCTATTTTTTAAGAAATAACGTGTCGGCATATTGTATCGCGTCGTGTCGCGTGTCACGTATCGGTATTGATTCTACTTAGTTAGCTGGTTCAAATTGCATCATACAACGAGCGCTTAGCTTCTAAGTCTCGCTTATTTGGGATAACAACGCCACGGCCATCCGGATTTCATAGGTGGTGATGCATGACCTATTTTCATTATAAACTCTTGTTCTTTTGACTTTTCTTAGAATAACTTGTGTTTTCACGGACTGTTTTCTAGAGGCTCTTATGATGTATCCCTACTTCATTCCTAGTAACTTATCGCTGGGATCACCGTACGAAAAAAAAAAAACCTTTATTTTCTGTTTAAGACCGATGGCCATATTCATACTCATTCGTGGGATGATTTAATCCTTCCCAAGGAGATGAAGGAGATGAAACAGAAAAGGCAACAGCATTGCAAAGAGAATAAAATTGACTGACGGGTCATCGAATCATCGAATGCAGTTGTGGAAAGTTCCCTTTATAGCCGTTCTCTTCTTTAACCATATAACGACGCTCTTGTAACCATTTTCGTCCTTTTTCCCATATTAGACCTGGAGTTTGCTTGGAAATGCGCTGGTGCTGCCTAGATTTGGGGGGAAATCAACGTTGATACAACAGTAAACCCAAGCCTACAAATTTTGATGTAGTAAGAGAACAGCGAGAAGAGGAAGAGAGACGAGGGTGGGAAGGCATGGAGGGGCACAAAGAAACAGAGATGGTCAGACATGATGTGGAGAATGCCATTCATTCTGATTCATCAGAACACGAAACCCTTCCACCTTGCCTCGCCCAAAAAACAAAAGGAGGGTGGAGATCCATATTTTACATTCTAGGTAATGTTCAAGAGCGTTTGCACATTTTACGATTGGTAAATCATCAGCATGCTATAGGATTATGGGAATGGTTTCTTGAATGCGACTCTGATACTCTTCTTGTTGTGGTTGGTCTTGGTTTGGTGATATAGGGAATGAGTCTTTTGAGAGGCTGGCTGCGATGAGCTTGATAATGAACCTGCCAGTGTATTTGAAGATAAAGTACAACTTGTATGGAGTGTTCTTGATCAACGTGGTCAGTATATGGTCTGGTTGCTGCAATGTACTGCCTCTGGTTGGTGCTTTTGTTGCTGAGAAGTATCTGGGCCGGTTCCGAACTCTCCTGATTGGCTGCACGGCTTCTTTCGTGGTATATTTTCGGTCCACCAGCTTTGAAATCTCATCAAAATTAGAAGCATTAATTGTTCCTAAAAAGTTTCAGTCGCCTCGCATACTTTGAAGAACATTTTTCTGGATAAATCAGTAGTTTCTGTAAGTCATGTTATATATGTTCCAATGTCATGCAGACTGAGTGCTCCATATAAGTGACCATCCAATCCTGACCTACCTAACTACTTTGCTTTCCCAGGGAATGGGGATGATGACATTAACTGCATCTATACCTCAACTAAGACCCTCCCCTTGTAATTCTCAAACCGATTGCCAACAGCCAGATTCTGGTGACCTGACCTTCTTATTTGCCGCTCTTGGATTGGTTGCAATTGGTGCTGGAGCCATCAGACCTTGTTGCATTGCCTTTGGAGCCGATCAGTTTGCAGACACCACGGAAAAAGGAAGAAAGCAGATGCAAAGCTTCTACAACTGGTGGTACTTGTCGTTCACCGCCACACTGATTGTGGCACTCTTGATTGTCATCTATGTCCAAAGCAAGATCAGTTGGGTAGTAGGTTTTGCCATACCTACCACTTGCCTCGCACTTTCTGTGTTCATCTTCTTGCTCGGCCGCAACACATATATTAAGATTAAGCCTCAAGGAAGTGTCTACTCCAAAATGGCCAAAGTGATAGTGGCGGCTCTTGGTAAGGGCCATTTAGCTCATGGAGATGAGCACAGGATGCCCTTTTATGATCCTCCCCTCGATGAGTTGGTGCCACAGGTCAAAAAGCTTGCTCATACGGATAGGTTTAGGTGTCTTGATAGGGCTGCTATGATCGCCAATCCAGGTGAGTTAAACGATCAAGGAATAGCCAAGAACGGTTGGAGATTATGTAGCTTACAACAAGTGGAACTATTGAAGTCTTTGGTGGCAATTGCACCTGTATGGGTATCGGGAATTGTGTGTATGCTAGCCATGGACCAACAAAGTGTAAATGGGTTACTGCAGGTGTTTCAAATGGACCAATCACTGGGACCTCATTTTCAGATCCCACCAAGCTGGTTTACCGTGTCGTCCATGGTCGTTCTCTCGGTGTGGATCTTCACCTACGAGTTTGTGTTGCCGAAGGCTCACTCAGATTCTCAGGTAAAAATTGCAAAAGGCTGACCATAGAACAGAGAATCAACATCGGCATTGTAATGGCCATTCTCTGCATGATAGTAGCCGGGGTTGTCGAGAAGAGGCGGCGGTCTTTGGCCTTGCAAAAAGGATCTTTTGTTGCACCGATAAGTGCTGCATTCCTCTTGCCACAATTTGCGTTGTCAGGGTTGATAGAGGCTTTCGCCGCTATAGCAATGATGGAATTGCTCACGTCCCATGTGCCAGAGACTTTGAGGACTGTAGGTGGGGCGATTTTCTTTCTCTCATTATCGATTGCAAGCTATCTGACATCTTCTCTCGTAAGTGCCATCCATAGCCTGACCGGAATGAATGGGAAGATGTCATGGATAGGCGGCCGAGACCTTAACGAGAGTAGGCTCGACTACTATTACTATGTCATTGCTGGCTTAAGTGTTGTGAACTTGGCATATTTCAATCTCTTTGCCAGGAAGTACTTGGGTGGAGTTGGGTTTGGTGGTGAGTCCGAGTAGTTCGAGAGTCCTCCAAGCATGTCTATGTAAGTGGGGAAATGGAGCTTCCCCTCGGCAGTGGTTCAGTTCTCTTCTCCTCTCCTAGCAAATTTTTTGCTTTTATCCCCAGCTCGTGCCCATTGGGAGCTTGCGGTGAATCATTTCCAATACATTTCATGCGCCTTTTTCAAACTCAATTCACCTAGGTCAAGCCTCTCGATGACTTATCTCGCATACCTTTTCTGTTTGAAAACGTAACTCAAATTGTGACTGTACTTCAGACATCTAGAGTTCTCAATGAGCAGGAATTTGGAATGGGCAATGTGGCGGTACTTGTTAAAAGTAGCTGTAATGACATCCTAGTGAAATTACCCATAAACGGTGCTTTTCACAAGAGCGATGGTACCAGAATGAGTTCATGTTTTTGGATAACAATAAAGTGAGTCGTGTATCATGATGGACAACTTGTACTTATACTTGCGAAATCGTTTGCAGCAGAATAGTCTCTGCCAGAACTTAATCAAAGGACCTTGCATATCGCAATCATTTCATTAAGGAACTTGTGTTTAGGACAACGAGAAATTCTATCTCGAGAGAGTCCTCTACAAAGGGAAAAACAGAACATGTTCTTCACAATATCAACGCAATAGGCGGGTTCTGCAGCTGTGCTACCTACACAATACTGTCAAAGATAATTATAGTAATCCCATCAAGACGTTGACTTCGGTGGATCGTAGAATTTCCAATATTCTCTTCATCTTGTTGCTTTTTTGTATACTCAGTTCCCTCACACTTGACCCACAAAGAACATATTGAAAAGAAACAGAGTAACTCGACTGCTTACACAAAACCTTTCATTGAATAGATGAGTCAAGGTGGAACATATTTGAAAAAGGTCAAGAACAATCAAAATCCGTGTCAAACGCCAACAGTTACACGATATAGTCCAGCTCTGCACCAAGGATACATACATACATACATACAGATGCACAATAGATTCTTGGGAATCACCGAGTCATCTCAAACAGGTAAAGAGAGGCTCCTTTGATTTGCCAGACTGGGTTTTATTTCCCATGAAGTGACCTGTTGTGCTTCTTCCGGTAGTATAAATGGCAAAGAAATCTCACGGATCATCAAGTCACCACAGAAAGGGCATTCACTGGCAATGGCATCGTCCAACTGTGACCGCAGCTATAGATTTAAAAACAAAACACAGAATGATCAAATGAAATCGTTACTGTAGATTTGTCGAAAGAACCCAAAAACTATCATGGCCAATAAGAAATAATCATAAATTCTCAATCTGAAAAATCCTTTAAAGCTTGTCAAATGAACACCATGATAAGTCAAAAGTAAACCTTCTCTGCTGGGGTCACGCTCGTGATGGATTCTTCGTTTATGCCACCATTTTGATCTCTCCGGGTTTCACTACCCAATAGGGTAAGTTGCTTCTGCAGGTCTAATATGTACTCTGCCTGGAAAATAATAGTTTGAAAACAATGAAATTATTGGCAAAACTCCATATAATACAAGCTCTAAAACCAAATTTTTTGAAGAGGTTCACAAAATATGAGAGGCTAAATATCGGACGGAAATTAAAACATAGAGTTCTAAGGAACTATCTATAAGGTCTAACTTCCAACTTCACTATGCCTTTATCCTATCTTGATTACAGCGGATAAAGTTAATTAAGAAAGACATGGTCCATTTATAAAACACTTTTTCTTGATACAGGAGGAAGAAAAATCTCCTAATAACATTTGTCAATTTCCAAGTTCAGAAGATACACATACCATCTTCAATTACTGCAAAAAAGAACATCTCTACTTCGACTTAAGCTAAATTAAGATAAATGACTACAGGATTATTTCAACTTCAACTCCACTTTCACCATCCAATCCTATGATCTTTTTACATTACATATATCGAACATCTTTGTCAAGTTGATGATAGATAACTGGAAAGAGCACTCATTTGGCATATAATTTAAAATAAGCAGAACCTAGTCAACTTACTTGGGCTTCGTTGGTACAGCGTGTGACATGAGCTATCAAACATTCCGCATGGAAAGCATGTCCACATGGAAAAACATAAAAAGGAGCCATTGGTCCAGTTGATGTATATCCCCGAGTCATTCGATACTCCCCGCTCACAGTCAGAATTTTACGTCGGCAAACCTGGTAAGTTGTATTGATTTGTCATAATCAGCAAGTACACGAAGACAGGCAAAAGTAACTTTAAAACTCTGATTGGAGCGGCTATGAAATGACAGAGATAATCAACCAAGTTAATGGAAAAACTGATGCAACATAAAGCCTTCACAGCGCAAGGTAAAAGGAGATAACTAGCTCGTAAAACAAATACGAGAGCTGATAACAGCCTGAGACAAATGGCAACTAGATACACCAGTGATCTCTTGTTGCTTATTTTACACTCTTGTGTCCCACCTCTCTAACATCATAAGCACCGTAGTTGCTCCTCTGTGTACTCTCTTAAGGTTGAGTTTACTTATTCATTCAACAAAAGTTTCAGTTCAACTAATTCTAGAGTACAAGTATTGCCATATACTTGGTTTTAAGAAGAGATAAGATCTTTGTCATTTTATCTGCAGCTAACTTCCAATCCACAAACTTTCATCTAATTTTGCTAGTGTTTATTCTTTGTGGCAAGTATAGAATCCTCATCACATGTTCATTTATATAACTAACCACTTAATAAAAAAATATTCTTTCAGCTTTGACCCATCACATTACCCTGTGTCTCATCAATGGTAGGAAATCTTTCTTTCCTTTCTTCTACGTAAATTCTCTCCAGTTGAAGTGAAAAGTTGAGTGTATACTCCAGATGCAATTCTTATTACTGAATCATTTTCTTAAATTAGATGATTTTAACAGATTTTCTTCTTGTTGAAAATAATTAGTAATTTTGAAAATTTGCTCTTTCCACAAGAATATGTTAGTAACTTTTGACTATTTCTCATGTACTTTCAATCGCTGGCCCATTGATTTCCTTTTACTCTGTCTTGATAGTTGTCAAACCGAAAGTTAGACTTCAATCTTGAAGAACTTCATCTCATCCAATCAATTCCTTTCAATTAACTTTCCCCCTGGCTAGTGAATATACAAAAATCAAATGTTCCCTCATATGAAGTCAATGAATACGTGAACTCCTCAAGAACATCATAAAATACATACCCCACATTCCTCGTCACGTTCAATGACAGCATATCGCTGAGCGAGCGCGCTTATATCATTTCTGATATTGTCTGCACCATGCGTTGCATCATTCATCTCCTGTTTTAGCTGTTCGATTTGTTTGTTGTAATCCTCCAGTGATGAACATATTGCCTCCTATACATTTATAAGATTAAAACTTAAAGATGACCAAAGTAAATTAGACATGTGAAGGCATATACGTGATTACTCTAGAATAGGAATGCATTGATAAGCCAGTCTAAGCACATGATAAAAAAGTCTCAATCATGATGAAAGATTAATATGTAAGTAACAGGGGAGCCGCATACAAGCCATTAGACATACACCTAGTGTAGGTTCAATAGCATTTTGGTTTACTTTTCCAAGGGTGAATGAAGTGTCAGATGCAAATGTAACAGACCATATTCTTTCAGCAAAAAGTTAAGTGTAAGAAGCAGAAAAAGGGTTTGTGATAACATATATATACCTTGAAGTCATCAATAAGGGCGAAGTCTGGAAAAAATGGCAATATATCTTCTATCTTTAAAAGACCATCTGTTTCTTTGAGAAATGCTATTGCTCTCCGAATGTTTTCCCTTTTCGCTCCTTTTTCCTGCTCAACAACATGCTTGGCAACCATAAGCCAAAGCTTCTTTCTCAAATCTTCATCATCTTCAACTTTGTCAGCTTCAGCCATAGCAAGCTCAGGATCAACCTGATTCACCAAAGAAGAATCTTAACCAATCTAAGAATAAAATCCTTGAAGAGCCTAAGCAGTAAGAACAGCCACCAAAAGGTTCACGAGACAAAAAGTCTGCTAAAACAGCACAGATTAGTGCAATCATAGCAGATATTATACAATCAAGTAATTGTGATTGTTCTGGCAAACTCAGGAGATTGTACCGCAAAAAAAGATGAGGTAATGACAGTAAAATAGAAGAGTATAGCAAGAGCATGTGATGACAAGGAGAAAATGAAGAGAGTTCCTGCAATAGTCCCAAGAGCTGTTTAAAAAGGCCCAAAATGTTACAGTAACTAAGTGTTCACAGAAATGGAAAACCATAGAACTTCTTGGAATTCTGTGATATATGCTAAGAGTAGCATTGATGGGAACAGCATCAGAGGCTGTCTGCCAATTTAATGAAGATTTCCTCCACAGGGTCCTATCAGTATCAACCAACTGAAAACCACAGAAAGAACCATAATTGAGGTAATAAAACCTTATAAGAGCCACCGGCATAAGATATATTTCCAAACAGAAATTTCTGGGAGCAACTTATTCCCGTTTGTTGCAAAAGACGAGATAACTCAGGGAAAATGATGACAGATAACCTTCTACCAGGAAAATAAGGATTACATTAAATCCACACAGCTTAAAAGAGAGTAATGCTCATATAGTTTTCGGCAAAAGGAAGAAAAAAACTAACAGATAATGTGAGAGAATGCTACCAACCAGTTATTGAAAGCCCTCAGGGAAAAAGCAAAATTGAAGTCAGATGATGACTAGGAACAAAAAATACCTGCAGGGCAAGAGCAACTGCTTCTTCATGCATAGACATCATACTGTATATATGAATGCAGGCGCGCATTCGCTTTTCTTTGAGGCAAAGGCGCAAGGCATACTTGGGATCGTAAAAGAATTCTGGGCCATTTTCTTGTCCTTTTCCAAATTTGCATTGTAGAAAACGCAGAAGGGCGCTATCATCTTCCTAATCATCATAATAAAGCAAACCAATAGTCATACTTAATTCTTCCATCATTTAAACATATCATGGCACTACACCGAGTGAAAACTCTCATTGCAACTTCAAATGGCAAGATCATTCATCTTCACTAGTTAGCAGTTACTTACAAGACTTGGAAACTAAATTATGTCCTTAGTCCATTGATTTAAAAGTTAATTCATGACCAAACCATAGAAAGGAGATATGCATGTCATAAGATGCCTTGAGAAGCAGAAACATTACCAATGCAGAAGGAAGTTACAAAAAAAAAAAAAAAAATGGATGGAAGGTAGGCAACTACTTAATTAAACCAAACGCTCATCCTCTAGGCCAATAATCAGGTCAATCACTGTTAAGTCTCCTGTTTGTTCATAAATGGAGCACTGCTCCTTGTAAATGTGCATTGCAACCTAAATATTTTCTATCCTTGATCTTGGGCATCAAAAAGTGGACAGCATCCATGCAAACAAAAGTCCAAGGTCATTTCAAAGACCATGATACCAGTTGGTCTTGTTTCTTCATCAATGATATTGGAACGGAAACAGGAGTGATTTATTATATGCTTAGAAATTCATTTTACTTAAAAGTTACAATTACAAGAAAAGACCAATTAGATTGTTTACGACTGATCACTACCTGGTACCTATTTAACTGACTACAATGGAACAAATACAATGACACGGGAAAAAGATGTCATTCTGATTACAGCAACACAACACAGTTGTCACCAGAAAAGAGGGATATTGACAGGGACACAGTGAAAAGAAAAGCATTACGAAGCAGCTTAAACTGAAAAACAGAAAAAAGGGTCACCTGCTTAGCATACAAGGAAAGAAGTAAGTTGTGCACGCCTGGATCCTCATTATGCAGACGATGGACACAAAATTCCAAATATTTTATGACTTCATGAGTTTCGTTCCTACACGTTAACATGCAAAAAAGAGTAACAGGTGATAGAAAAGATCTTAATGGCCAGGAATAACAAAAAATAAAGATTAAGAACTTGTGAATCATCTGATTGTCTCATACTTCCCCCTTGTCAGCGGAAGAAGCAAATAATCACTAAAACGGATATGGAAGTTCATAAATCATATTATAATATCATCAGCTGCTCAAGAAGTGACACAAGACTTCGCAGAGAACTCCATTTAATGTCAGATTGTCTATCTTTTTTATAAAGGGATAATGGTAACAAAAAGAAGAGGCATGTAGAGAAAAGCTAATAATACAAGAAAATCCAATATGAAGTTGAAGTTTGACAGTGTTAGAAAATCCAATTTAAAAACTTTAAGGTATTAGACAGATGAAGACTACATGAATATAAGGCCTGGACAAACTTGTAGATAAATAAGGTCTGCAGATTAGCAAAGTAGAGGCCTAATAGTAACTAATAGAGTGGGTCCATATCTATTCGCACAACTGGTAAGTTGGTCAAACTAGGAAATTATCTTAATGTGATTGGAAAAAACAATCAAAAAGGATCCCATACTTAAATTAGGAACTTGATTGGCCCTTTAGGGACAACTCTTAATTTGTGAATTTTTATTCATTTTACTATTTAATAACTTGTATTGCGATCTTGTAACTAAATATTTGTAACTTGTAAATCTAAACATACTCTTCAAGTAATCAACTATTATTTAAGGATAAGATAGGAGAATAGTGATCTGTAATTATGCATAACCTCGTATTGGAATTCATTCAATTTGAATTGGTATTATTCATATGATAACCCCTCTTACATGCAAACTAGATAAAGAATGACAGAAGGGATGAACGGGGAATAAGACATGCAGGAACCACACACAAAACGAAATATAAAACGGGACATGAAGAAAAGACTTGGCTCTAAGAGCATATGTTAAGATTAGAGGATCAACTAGAAAGGGGAAGAGAGGAACATCAGGACAACTCATTTTTGCTCAGTGCACATAATAAATAGAGAAAACCTCACAAAAACCCTAATTACCTTAATTAATAATCACCTGTAACTAATTCCTAAAGTACTAAATATGCTTCAACAGTTTAAAAAACAAAGTTACATGGTCTTCAAAATTACAAGTGTATCCATTGACCAGGACAAAGTACAGTACTCAATGCGCCACTCAAAAAATATCATAAGTTAAATCTCGTTTCTGCTACCCCTAGTTTGCTGTGGAACAAGTAATTAGGCTTGTATTAATTTACACATATTATACGCAACAATGAATTTTACTATCATAAATTCAGCCCAAATTATATGCTTAGAAAGGGTAAAAAAGTTTTACTTCGCATGAGGTTCATTTGAGTAACGCATCATTGCAGGGATAAGCTTCCTTGGATTTAGGTCTTTTCTTGTCATCCATGACTCCACAGTTTCATAGGCATCAAGCATGATGAGGTCTGGAGCAAACTTATACTGCAAATAGAGCAACAAACGACATATTATTTTCATGAGTCCACTGACTTTGTCTCCATAAAATTTAGTAGGTCACTGCCATAAGAGAATAAGGAAAAAGAAATTTGGCAGCACCATCATGTGTTTACAAGCAGTAGTTTGATTTTTACCTGAAGGTCAATTGGAACAGCAGGTTTCTGGAGCACTTCCAATGCTTTCTTGGCTTCTCCTTGCTTTAATGAAAATTAAGAAAAAAAGAACAATTACGATGCAGTTATGAAAATGAATGAGATTACGAGAGTATGGTTGAAAAGTGCATTGTGTTTCCATCAGAGGTCCATAGTTTGCTACCTATCCTGCAAAATTCACATCTTACATTCTGTCCACAGAGAAAAATGACTGTCATTTGCATATTCCTGGAGAGTAAAATGGACCAAGCATCAATAATGGCTGTAATACGGCTCTCTATAGTTTCACCACAAGTAACGTTGTCTCCTGCCTTCCATTGAGAATTAATTTTTTCTCAATCAAGATTGCCTAACATAATAAACTCATTCATTCTCCAGCAGACACAACTCCAGTTTACTATGTTCTCATACACAATGACAAAGATCAAGTACTTGTTGGGACCCACAGAATTCTGAAACTATGCAACCATTTGGTTAGATGGGGGGAACATCTGAATTTTCATCCAAAAGAAAGCTAAGCTTACGTTCATCCCTTCAGAAAACTCCCTTTGTATGTCAGAATTGCCCTATCGTTATGTACTAGTTTTATGAGATCAGAGAACATTTGCATCTGACACTTGAGGAGGTTAAAATTAAGCATTGAAAGCTATTTTCATGGTAATGGATAGTCTATTGAAATTAAAAAAAATAATACTCCCATGGATAACTATATGCATTGGTGATTAAACCGAATACGGAAAGTGCAATTCACCTGTATGTAATGATGAACTACAATCTCGTACTGCTCCTTCAGACTGGCAAAATACACAAGTTCTTCAACTCTACCATAACTGAAGTGGCAAAATACAGAAAGAGAAGTAAGTGTAAGAATATAAGAGGCAGGTAAAGACAGTGCTACAAAAGAAATGTTCATTCATTTTTTTGCATAAAGAGGACATCATATTTATATCGAAATGATGATTCTGAGCACATCAAAGCCTGAAAAACATATTAATATTAAGAGAATTAAACCAATTAGACATGTAGTACATGGGCAGGTAAAAACACAGTGCTAGAAAAGATATGATCATCTTTTGTTTAAGGATGAAAGCCTATGTGTTCAAATGGTAGTTCTGAGCACATCAAAAGCTCAAAAAAGATAAAACGAAATCAACAGGAAAGAAGCCTAACTAGATGTATGAGATATATCCTCAGCAGATATTTTCCACCTCCAAATGGCTAACCTTTCCAGAAGTTTCATCGTCGTTGCCTCATCCAAAACATCCTTGCAGTCACTTAGAAACGCACGGAACTCTTTAATAATTGTGTAGCACTCCGAATTACGGTTTTCCAAGGCCATATCATCTTCTAAGAGCAACCGGTTTATCTAACAAATAACCAGATGAAATCTCCAACGATTAGATATCTGGTATTTCAATTTCAAAAATAAAGAAAAGTATAGTGCCAATGCCTCAACATCAATTAGGAAAGGAGTATTCATGAAGTATGAAATTGGAATGTGGGAATTAAAACACAGATTTCAAAAGAAGATTTATGCAGCAGCAAGTCTGGAGCAGTATAATGGCAATATTGCTGCTGCACTGTCCATTATATTGGTAGTAGATTGGCAATAGGGATTAGATGAAGATATGCAATGAACTTGATCTTTGGTCGAATAAGAGGAAACTTCTAAATATCGTTTCCCAACATCGTGCTGCTGATCAAACTTCATATGGGACCACAGAAAGTGAAGTTCTAGAGAAGCTTTTGTTTAATTTACGCCGCCAAGTATTACATGAGCATAACATTCTTGACTAGTAAAGTCGTCGAGTATTTTTACGATTCTTTTCAATAAGTTAGGCCCTCATTACAGATTACTGATGAAATCAATCGCTTAAATTTTAATCAACATAGCACAGAAGGATGGATGCTCAAAAAGTATAGCTACTATTGAAGAATAATATATCAGAATAATTCTTTTCCACAATGGACTAGTGAAAAATACCCCATGGCTAAGCACAGCCGAAAGAGATGAAACCACAAAATTGAAGCAAAGAAGCAAAACCTTGTCCAAGTACAGTTCAGTAGTCCAAGTTGAAATCATGGTGATTGGGCACTTGTCATCTTTGGTAAGATTATCGAGCTTCCTTAACAAAAAGGTTCTCAGAGCATCCTGCAAAAGATGAAGACAGAATGTCTGATGCAGGGTGAAAGAAACATAGTAAAAAATGAAGACCAGACAAGAAAGGAATAAATTCATTATCCAGAAAAACTCCATGATATTGCCATGACTGGAGACAAAATAGTAATACACAGTTTAGACACCAGCAATAACCTGTTCTCCAACGCCAATAAATTTCAGTGTGATCTCCTCGAATGATAATACGTAGTTTATCTGCAAAATATTTGCCTGTCAGTATTTTCTTAGGAATACGCAAGTGTATTCCATCATAATGTTACTCAACTTGTCTGTTAGACAGGCTTTTTCCAGAATAAACCAGACAAGGATGACTAAAAGGCATATGACAGATACCACAATGACCTTGGGGATTCCCATATACCAGTTTAAATTCCTATGGAATACCATTTATCTATGCTTGAAAGAAGACGACTTCCAGAATTTCGTGTCCAGCAGGTACTATATATTGAAAACGTTCACTGCAACCGCTAAAAGTACTGTTGAGAGTATAGATTATAGCTACATAGGGAAAGTCTTGTGATATCTATCAGAGAATTTCATGCATCACAAATGGTTCAGAATTATTCCAAGTGGATTATGATATTGATCAAGTAAAACCTTATTAAATAAAGTATTTCAGACTTCAAATACTTTCATGAATCAGAGAACTTACTTTTGCAAAGAAGGATGCTGCTCTGAGAAACTCCCTGGAGGCAAATGCTGCTTCAGCCTGCACCAGACCCATGAGATCATACACTATCCAAATTTATTGGAAAAGGAAGAGCAGCTAACACTCTATCTTCATATTTGGATGTAACGATCACATATATCACAACAAGAATATGAGGTGTGACCTGAACTAGATAAACTTGGTCGCGTTGAAGCTGGTCACGACAATTTGCTAAAGCCGCAGCATAATCCTTGATGTCCAGATACACCTTCCACATATCTCGTCCTTCATCATTAACTGACACCTGGATTCATACCCGGAAACTAAATGGAAGAGTAGGGCACAGATGCTGGATATAAAAGAGATGAGCTTGTCATAAAGACCAAACCTGGAAAATGGAATTCTGGTCATAGGCATAAAACAACCCAGCAGTGGCATCACTGCATAATCCAATTATACCTCTTGAAAGTGACTCTGACGTCTGATCAAATTGAAGTTCCTCGATTATCTGCTCACTGATTCTGTTTACAACCTACAAAAAGAAAAAAATCCTGAGAAACTCTTCTAAAGACTAGAACGCAATGGAATTGAACAGAGACAACTATAGACATTGACAAGCAAAATAACAGGATGGAGAGATTTGGACTGATTGTGCAATCCATGTTTATGAGCTTGTAGTGCGAGCACAGACATGTTTGTACTTCCTAAGTCATAACCCCAGGAAATCATGAAGAACTTTAAAGGAGCTGATATTCTGAGAAGAGAAAGGTGATTGACTGACTGATTACTCTTATGAAAGAAGCGATATGAAAATCCAAACACTTTTAGGGGAGAGAACATGTTCTCTCTAAGGAAAAAAGGAGTTGCAAGGTAGTAATGAAAATTGTGAACATCACAGATTATCTTGTCAGCCACCTTTGTTTACTTTCTTTTGGAAATATTCATGACTAATCATGTTTATGTGTCTCTTAGTGCAAGGACCTAGAACAAAAATCTAATCTCTTGGATCGGTCAATGCCAAGAACCATGAAGCACAATGAAGCTTACAGCGTCACCTATAATTTTCCATTCGGCAATTGCAAGGAACTATCTAAACCTTCTCCATGTTGCCTGCTCACTCTCTACTAATAGTCATACCATCAGGTATCAATCGACCATTCTTTCTAATAATTAATAATAGAACAAGTCATTTAGGCATATCCGCTTCAGATAAAGGACAATTCCATCCAATTAATCATCACAATGAGCAATATGCAATATATTTTTTTTTTCGTGAATGTGAATAGTGAAGCGACTAATCACACAAGAGATGAACATGGATTCAACAAACTTGCCTCACCTAATATTCTTATGTGAGCATTCACCACTATATATGTATCATTTCTTTTCATAAGTGAGCTATGCTCACATTTGGAGATATTTATCATATAAGATCTAATCCTCGTTCAAGAATCCAAATTTCAGAGAAAGCATGCAGTGGCCAGACTCAGAATCAATCTTTTCATTCCATCCATGAATCCCCTAGAACACCCTGACAAGGTACTTTTATAAAATAAGGATTCCTTTTTTCTGCCTCCAATTAATGCTAAAGAAGCCGCTTATATTTCACAACAGAATGAGACTGCCTCACCATAAGAGCAGTCTTTTAGGGGCCTAATAAAACTATCTGTCCAGGCAGCAATCGATTTCTTTTTGGTCAAGACTCTTCCTACTCTGCAATTATTAACCATCACTCTGGAGAACGTGATGAAACAACTGGAAAGGTAGCTCCTAGAAAAGATATCAGTCAGGTGTAACAAGAACTGGCCTTTTTTCAGAAAACTGAAATGCAGACGTGAGGGAAAAAAATATTAAAAGGATAAAAAGAAAGTGCCAACAAAAACACACCTTAACTTTGTTTGCGATAAGAAGCAAAAAATGAAACTCAGACACTGCAAAAGAACTCGGTTTAAGTGCCTCAGACCCTTCACAAAGTCTTGAATAGTCCAAAAGTGCCTTATTCTCCACAAAGTTCTCGTCTCCATCAGCAAAACTACACAGAGATTGAGAAAGTTTTGGTTGGCATGGCGTTATGTTACAACCCAAAATATGGTACAATATCAAACACATGATGCTACCAAAATTGAGGATGGCATCCAATGCACCAAGTCCTCCAAGTACCAACAAACAAATTAATAAGGCAACCAAAAATAACTCTGGTAGCCTCACTTTTTTCTTTCTGCTTTAGTTAGTAAAAGAAACTTCACTAACAGGAGGCAAGGGAATTGTGAATCCCTCACAAAACCAATTGCAAAAGAGAAGATGCCTGACGCTATGAATTCAGGGGTAGCCTCTCAATCTACCACTAAACCACCAGAAGGCCATCATCTATACCTGTGCGTTGCACCAAAATTTAAGCCGCCATGGTAAATACCAGCTCCAGAAAGCCAGGCAAAATGTACAGCTCTTCTTTGCTTGATGAAGAAATGCAGTTCACTGAAAGTAAGCAAAAACACGAGAAATACCATTTCAGAAAGGCTATAACTCATAATAATTCTCTCTAGGAATGAATGTCAGCTGAATCACCAACTAAGAATCTACAGATCTGGCTTTGATATTGTCCCAAAAATTATGTTGACATCCAAGCCAAATTTTAGATTGAGCATAAGGGGATTCATTTTCATTATGTTCAACACCATTATATCGTATCCACCCTCTCAATGCCATGTCATCCACTTCCATAGTTTTTGCTACTTGCAGCAGCTTTGACTCTGCAACTAATTGTTGGTCATTTATTTTTTTCTTTTCCACTCCAGCTTCTAATTAGACATTCACTTCCTTCTAGGGTCATTTAGAATCTTCTTCCAATCTATTACAGCACTGTTCAACATGAAGAAATCCTTTCGACATTGCGCCATGGGGGCCTTTTGGCCCAATTGTTGGGGCTGGAGATCAGGGATTGGTCCAAGGCCCAGTGTTCGAAGCCAGACACTACATCTGCTTAAGCCAAAAACTTCATATTCAGCAAATAAATTTGACAGGTCTGCATAGTTGAATAAATCTTGAACTGGAGGCTTTTCATATATATGTGTACTTGGCTAACTACGCCACAAAATGTGTCTGTGACATTCAGAAAATGACTGGTGCTGAAGTTATCATTTTATGTTGCAAGAGATGGTCATGTCGGAGTATGGTTGAGCAAGCTTGAAGCATGTCCATGTGCAGAAGAATGCTAATCAATCCATGACCGAGGAATGGATATTTATGCTTCTGATGTTGCAGGCTTGTGGCACAATTTAGGCCTTTTCTTGAGACAAGTAATTCAAGTAAAATAATAAGATAAGAACACAGAAGTAGCGAAACTAACATAAAAAGAAGGAAAGGCCCAGGGGGGAAAGAGGAAGGGGGGATTGGAAAATCCACTTGCCTGTTAGGTATTTCACCCGGAAGCTCCATGAAATGCACAGCACGATCTAGATATTTGGCAAAAACAGCCTAGAGTGTGCCCACGAAAAAGATTAATCAGATGGTGATAATAAAGCCTAGAAGAGTACCTGCTCAGATGATAAAGCTATTTAAAGCAAGGGCAAGGAGAAGATGCATTAAAGCAGACAGGATAAGCAGAAAACATAAACTGAATAGTATGATTATATCAAGAAAGTTATAGCATCACCAACCAACAAGATTTCATCAGAAGCTTTAATGTGGAAATAAACGGTCTCTCACGAAAAGGCATTTTTATAGTGATAGCATGCATGCAAAGAAAACATCTGGCTTATCTTTCAAATATAAGCAGCAAACAAATTTGATTTTCATTTAGCAAAATATAGCAACGTCATCATTGTCTAACTGTAAATGTGGAAAAGTTCAAGGACTTTCAATTTCCATCAACAAGTCTGGAACCAGCAGCATTGCTTATTATTGATTTTATGTGCCATTATTACAATGTTCATGTAGAAATTTCTTTCAATCAAGTAATTGTCAAACAACTACCCAGTCGATATTTAGAGCAAGAGAGTGGAGTATTCCACTTGTTAATTGCAATAAACTCAATGAACTTATTTGTTATTCTACACTTACTTCCAGTGATCCAATTCCAGTGAAAGAATAGAGTCGTGTTGGAGTAACAGCCATCAGATAATATCTAGTTCCAGTGCTTACGCTAGCGGTTTCCATCTGTAGAAAACAGACAAAAAAGATCCCAATAATGTCTCAGTCATCAAAGGCAAAGGCAAGTATCATCTATAAAGCAGACATTAGCATCAATAGAAACAACAGAAATTTAAAGTGCAATCAGTCAACATTATTTTTCCTGACTTAAGTTTTAACTGCTTCCAGCACCTGACATCTGAGACTAGAAACATTTGGGGATTTCATATATTTTATAAAACTTGTATTAGATTATAGATGTTCATGCTACCCAAATATATCTATCCTTTCTTCCTTTACACAATCTAGTTGTGAATCTCAGATGAGGATAAGCATCATGCTTGAAGATGTGACCATCTTCTTCTATAACTCTTCACACCTAAAGCCTAGCTACCCAAAGAATCATCCATTCTGAATCTTCAAAGGGGAACCTCTCTTTTGCATTGGAGACTAATATGGCGTTGACCATGGGATAGCATTCAATGCTTGGGATTCCTTTTAGAGTATGCCATTGCTCGCCATTGTCAAAAAAAAAAAAAAAAAAAAAAAAAAACACTTGCTTATGCCATTTTCACCGTCAGCAGCAACATCCATGAACTGGCTACAAGAGCTGCCTCAAGGTTCTTTCTTACAACAACACTCAAAGCTTCTCCTACTACATAGAGTCAGCTAATGAGGGCTTAACAATAACTCTACAGTGTTAGCTTTTTCTTGTGACATTCTAACTGCAAATAGCTTATATAATAATCAGTAGCGTAGCTTTCCTTCTGCACTAGACCATGTTCAGGTTTCTTATGCTTAAAATAATTAGATTGAGGGTTCCACTATTTAGCATCAGTTTTTTCTTGGCGTCACCATCAATGAAGACAATGAAAATATCAAGTAACCTTTCAAATGTCTGACAAACCAACAGCTGACCTTTGTTTCACTGACTGTTTATTTAGGATCAAATTAGACAAAATCTCATGATGTAATCCCTCGAAGTGAGACAGAGATCAGAAAGGAGAGGCATAAACATCCCTATGGTCAGCAAAGGACACCAACTAGCACAGCGAACAGTGAAAGGTAAGTGAAACAAGTTCCACTGAAGCATACAAAAGGATACCTGCAAGCCAGTGAATGCTTCTGGAAGTTCTGACAGTTCGAACAGGAATTTGATATATTTCTCCCTTTTGTCCTTTTCATCCACAGCAATCTCATGAAGTTGGCCATTGTCCATTCCGAGGATAACTTCCTTGGTAGAAGCTGCTTTCGCAACAGCAAATCAAACGAGAAAAGCTGGATCACAGTGCCACTATCTTGATTTAAAAACTGGAGATATCCATCAAGGAAACGAACATTTACCTTCTGTTATCTGCTGTCGATTCCATGCAACCGCATTCACTACAAGACCTTTTAATTTGCTTAGGATGCGGGGCTTGCTCCACTTTGCATGGATATAGAAAGTGTCGGAACCACCAATGCCAGTTACACTGGCGATACAGTGGCTTCCTCCAGGATCAACAAAAACCCTGTGGATAGATTGCTCCCCAGGACGACCCACCGTGAGATCAAATTCTGGACGTTCAAGTGCATGTCCGTTAGTTACGCTAGAGTCATTCGAATCCAACAACACTTGTGTGATAAAATTTTCTAAGACTTAGACCTGCTTCGTTGCCGTAAAGGACCCAACTCGGAATACATATCCATTCAATTGCCGCGTAGCACAATCACTTCAAAAGGAATGAAGACTCGGCACACCAGCCAAACAAACTACATAAACTACTTAAACCCGGGTCAATTCTGCAGAATCATATCTGCCTTCTCTATATCTTAACGGGATGAGCAAAAGTCTTTCATTGCTCGTAGAATACAATTCATATTGCCCAATTTTGTCATAAAATAGCTCTCTATCCCTTCCATACCCACTAACATTATTTCGAGATGCCGAACCACGCAAAATTCGATTTTTTTTTTTCCTGCAATGGCAATCACGGAACCTCCTCATCTCCAGCTCTCCAGCTACGACGCACGAGATCACGAGCTTCCCAATGTCTTCGAACTACTACCGCTCCAAACGAATTCAACTTCCGAGCCAAACCGAAGCTGCGAATCAGCTCGACCGAACGAACGACGAAAAAGGGGAGAACGCACGCAAAATCTCGAGCTCGCGAAACCGGGAATCCAGAATGCCAAAGGAGGGAGGAAGGAAGGAATCGATTGGGGGAAAAAAAAGAAAAGAAAAAAGAAATTCCTCACCGTGAGAATCTCCGACGCCGAAGTCGTGGCGGATGACCCATCCCTTGCTCGTCCCCAGGACGATCACGTCGTTGCCGGCGGCCATGCACGTGATCAGGCCGCGCCCCTTGGCCGCGAACCTCTCGAGGAGATCCACCGAGAAGACCTGCCTCGCTTGATCCATCTTCAACCTCCCGTCGCTCCCGATCCCAGCAAAACTCGAGATGGTTTCAATGGATCCCGACGATGGCCATCGACTCCAGATTTTCTAAAAACCTTTCGCCAACATCGAACGCGAGTTCAGTATTCTTCATCCCCGAAGCCCTCCAAATCCAAAAGAGATGCTCCACACTCAGCCTTCTCACGCGTTACAGAAGGCAGACAAGATTTACGTCCGACTTCCTCCAATTTCAAGCAGGCGCGGAGTCCACGAGCTAGCAAGAGACGAGGCCGCGCGAGAGAATCGAATTCGCAGATTCCTTACCAATCAATGAGGAACGCCCGAGGAGCGCTATTGAGGCAAAAATCGACAATGTCCTCAGCAGCTGGATTTTCACGGTGTGAGGCTGAAGCTCGTCGACCTTCGGGGGGAGTGGCGGAGGCGAGCCTCAGAGGGGGGCGGCGGAGACGACTTAGAGGCGAGCGGCGGAGGCGAGTGGCCGAGTCGGGTGGCGGAGGCGGCTCGTAGGCTAGCGGCGGAGGCGAGCGGCGGAGGTGGGTGACGAGACGACTGACGAAGGATAGCCGAGGAGAGGAGGTTTTGTGTTTTTTACTTATTAGTTTTTTTTTATAGTTATCAGAATTTGAAATAAATAATATTGTAGAGTTGTAACGAAAAAGTTGCATTTTTATTAAGGGATTATTGACACCTGACCTAAAAATTGGGCTTGTTGGTAAAGATATTAATGGTCCAATCCGGGTCATGACATTGCAATTAAACTCGTAAGGCTCACTCGATAGAATTTCTAATAAGTTCGTTAATTATAAAGTTATGACAATACAATTGGTCCAAAAAGCTCGTTAAATGAAATTTTTGAAGGGCTCTCAATCATGATTTTTCTATAAGTGGGGTTTAAGTGAAGTCCATGACACGTGCCGGCAATCTATTCAGTCGAATCATGGAGGAAAGTTAGAAGTTCAAGACAAAATGTATCCATCAGGGAGAACTGTAACTAAGGATCGAGAGAGGTTACAAATTATCTTAAAATAGAGTGCAAATCAAGAGACAATTAAGAATTCTTGTAGATGAAGGTTAGGATACGTGAAGGAACGAGTCATGGCTAACTATATATACAAAAATCAAAGTAAAAGGCACGTCCGACATCTCTTAAACACGTTCAACATGGACGGTACACTGCAATCAAGAATGACACTACATTAATCAAGACATTCTACGAGCTGGAAGCCGCCGGAGAAGGAAGCATTTAAGCTCAATGTGGACACCGCCTTCATTGCTGGTTCTACAACGAGTGCAGTGGCTGGCGTGCGGCGTGATGTTGCAGGAAAACTTCTCGATGGCTTTGCACAACGGATCAGGGCCCTCTCGCCATTTCAAGCGGAAGCCCTGGCTATCCAAGAAGGGGCTTTTTTCTTGCAAGAATGGAAGAAAAATTAAGCAGATGATGTTGACTACGAATACCTAATCTATCGGGATAGCACTAGAGAAGTACAGCGAAGGTTGAGGAAAGCGGCAGTGGCGGTAGTGAAGTACATTGGAATGGCACTGGGGGTTCATGAGGGTGAACTGCAGTTGATGAAAAGTTTCCGAGAAGGGAGTTACGAGGTCAGGATGAATTACTACTACCCACCATGCCCGGAACCTGAGTAATGGGCCTATCGCCACATGCCGACAACTCAGGGATCACCATGTTGATGGAGTGCGGCAACATGCCTGGCCTTCAGGTCCTCAGCAGGGACGGCCGCTGGGTCACATTTCCACCCGTTCCTAGAAGTATTGTCGTGAATTTAGGTCAAATCAGGGAGGCTTACAGAGCACTGGATCATAGAGCGGTGGTGAACAAAGAGAAGGAGAGGGCGTCCGTAGTGACCTGCTATCCCAGCCCATCTCTTCCAGTTGGATCTTCTCCACAGCTCCTCGCCGCCAGTGGACTCACCCCTCTCTACCAAACCCTTTCGCACAATGAATACTTGCAAAGCTTCTAAAACCGCAAGCTTGATGATGTGGTTCCTATCATCTAGACCCTCAAGCTGTAGCTCATGCATTCATTCATTACATCTTCTTCTTGTATTCTGTGTCATGAATATGAATTCAGGTCGTTCCACCTATTTTCACATTTCGTTTACTCCATAGAGGACTATTAGTATGTAAATTGTGACGACAGCAGATCAAACAACTGATCCAAGTCATTTCATGATTTTATCCTGAACTAGCATTTTTCTTGTATGGTCCATAATTGCAGTGCTTTAGAAACTATTTTACATATCAATTGCCCAGCTGACGTGGTGTGACGAGTGAATCACGATACTCGCATAGTATGAATCTTAACGACCTTTATCAACAAATTTTGACAAATCTTGTCATTGATTAGCTTGGTGCTTTACTCGTCACTGCCACATGAGACAATCGATGAACAAAACACCATCTCCATAGCACGATCAACACATTAATATAGAAGTCTCCCCTCTCATCAAATTTATCTCTAGTAAGATTGAGTAAAAGTACAATCTAATTTCCAAGCTTAACCAATAGTTGATGGAATATTACAGCTGCAAGTTTTGACCATAGAACTCAATCTCTTAGTCAAGACTATAAGAATTTCGAATCTGATCTCTTTAAAGTACGATAGTGTAAGACCAAGGCCAAACATTCCGGAGTTTAATGCTTCCTTCTATTGTGCATCCGGCACATATTGGACTCTAAGAGCACTGAGGTTGGCAGATGCAAAGGAAGATATTTGCTTGTACTTCAAATAAGACATTAGAAGTCCTAGGTTTTAGGAGGATCTGAGTGAGGTGCTGAATTTTCATTGTGAAGATGCTGCTCTAAGAAGCGTTTCAGTTGCCTTCCCTGTTCTTCAATATTCATCTGTAGACTCCTCTGCATCTGTACGGTTAAGGAGGATGAAATTAAAACTTGCTTTCATATCATTGTTTTCATGTGGAGACTTCTGAAAGTTCAGATGTGTGTGTATGTGTCAATGTGACAGAAGGTAACATTTTCAGAATAACAACCTCCAACTATTGAAGTAGTCGCTTTTGTACATTCCGCTGCATCTGCAAGATTCTATAATAAGCTTCTGCAATCAGCTTGCCTCTGTTGCCAACAAATATTCAATGGGCTTAGTTTCCTCATATCATTAGTTCCTACTTTAAGGCAGACGGTGGACATTTGAAGGATGCAATCCTCTCATAAATAGTGCTTATTTTGTGCTCTTCTTAAGTGTGTACACTGAGTTAATAAACAACAAACAAGTCAAAGCTTACATTTTGAGGTCGTGCACTGGTTTTGTGTCAAAATTGTTCTTCTCTGATTTTCCTGCATGTACAATCTGATTCATGCACATAAAATAAGCTGTCCTATTGCCAAACAAAGACTAGTTACGCTTGGATTTGTCTTCAATAATAACAGAGTTCCTGTCTCTTGCAAGGAATGTTCATTTGTGTTCATCGTAGTGGATGCAAAGAACAAACTTCTTTAGATTCTGCAATGCACTTCGTGATGTGACATTTCTTTAATGCAATAGACAAACAAAGTTGTGGTTTGAATTTCTGAGACAAAATGTTAAGTATGGGCATTGATTTTCAGCTAATAGATGAAAAGTCATTATGTTGCAGCACATGCAAGTGACTCTTACTATGAAAGATTGTTAACCCCTTGACATTTATCAGCTTCAAAATTAACTTTGGTTTTGCTCCTGTGCCTGTCCAATAAATCATGACTTGGACGTCAGTTGAAGTTAATATAGACATTGACTCAAAAGTGACATTCTCTATCCATTACTTACTTTCAGCTCCTCCCAGACGATTTACGCATTCATGGAATTGGTTGTGGAGATGCTGAGTCCATCTAATTCTTCTTTTACTAGAAATAGCAGCTGCTGGTAAATGGAGTTTCCACGAGGATCATCATGGGACTGAAGAGCAAGGCACTGCTGGACTTCTGAATGATCATAAACCAATGATTCGCAATTTATTGATCTTGACTGCTGTAAATTACATGTAAATAGGTTACAAGCATCTAAATCAACTTGCGGACGGCCAATGGAACATGTAACTGCAGTTTGAACAGAAGAAGAAGATGGGTTATTGCTTGACTTGTTGTCCGTTGTATAGAGTTCACTTCTGCCCAGATTCGAGGCAAAACAGCTTTGGCTGCATCCTAATTGTGAACGCTGGTGATTGACCACGCCAAAACTGATGAAAGCATAGCTCAGAGGATGTACAGGGGCTCTGTTCTTGATCATTACTTTTTGCTATGCTCATATTAGAGCTATTGCTGCCAGAGGTTTCTTTCTTCATCACCATATGCTGCGAAAAATATGGTTCACAAGACTCAACTCGGCGGTGGATTGGTAGATGAGAGGCACAATGAAATAGAAAGCTACAGAGTTATAATTGTTGGACATTAGGGATCATGAGGCACACAAAATGCCTTTCTTGATCAACAGGAATAAAGAGAGAGTCCTGCGATGAACTTCAAGTGGAGATTATCAGGGCCAAGGTCGCCAAACGATGACAGATCAATGGTACACCCAAAAGTCAAAGCCCGATAATCATTTGAAGAAAAGTGTCTATTAAGACAGACAATTTGCCTATTATATTATATTTTTAGTCTAGATACTCAAGATAACGCGTGAACACTGAATGATTTGGATGTGGACACTCTATACAATGAACCATGATGAGCCCACAATGATCCAAATATGTCATTCCAACAGCGCGGGCTTCACACTTTCTCTCTTTCTCTCCGCACACGTCACGCTATTCTACATTGACTTGCTGACTTTGACGAGTTGTCATTTCCCACGTACTGCCAGCTTATCTCTGATTTTTTAACCGCTTAAAAAGCTTTTGAATGTTGTAAGCGCGGGGCAGGCATATGAACAAAGTAGGCCATATTTTCAGAACACCTTTTAGACTCTTTGGTTCGCTTGAAACATTAAACAGATGAGTGCAGACTGCTTGTTATTATTAACAGGAACCGACAGCTGTTCTCAATATGATAACCCAAAGAAGCATACATAGGGAGAAAAAAAAAAACATAGCAGGATTATTTCTCTAATGTTATGGCCTCTGGATGCTCCATAGGATTACCTGGTCAGATTTATAATAGCATAAGCCTGTGCTTGAGAAGTAGATCTGCTTCACGTCTCTGCTTGAAACTGAATTAAGTAACGAGGAGAGAGAGCATTAATTGCACTCATTTTTGTTGCGTGCTTGTGATTGTTTCTAAGCAAGAAAACAAAGCTTAATGTTATTCATTTGCCTTTCTGACCAATTTGTCGATATCTTTGCATTGACAGAATCCTCTGAGCCTCTCAAACTCCTCATCAATCAACCACAACCTCAACCTTTGCATATAAGTCATTACCAACTAATCAAAACAAGTTTGTTAGATGGATTTTGGCCAATTTCTTTACTGATGGTGCTAGTGGAATAGGGGCAGACGGTTAATATAGGCTCACTCTCTTTACCATATATCTCTTCAATAAAAAACATTTTGGATAGGGAATATTATTATAAGATATTACTGAAATCTGGAATGTGAAGAAAATAGAGGATGCAAGCACTGGAGATGTGGCGGATGACTATTATCATTGCTATAAGGTCATCAGTAATTGATGCCTTTGGACGGAGCGTTGCCTCACGCTTAGACATTTCTCCAGCTATTGATCATGTTCAAGCCTTGTAGTAATATGGACCATTTTGAATGTCGGCCCAAAGTTTCTCCTTCAATTTTGCATTCTGATGGAATTGCAGGGGGACATACAGCCTGAAATAAGACAGGACTGGACTCCTTCAGATTCTCTTTGTCTCTCTCGGTCTAGGCTCTTGCTCCGTAAGCCTATTGCATTGATTTATCTTGTCATGGCATCTGGGAGTAACATTTCATTGGTGATAAGTACGATATCTGTAGACCTAGTGAAAGTCCTCCAAACCAGTGATTGATTCAATTGAAACAAACGTAACAAAACCATGTGAGTCAGAAGGTGAAATTCGGGATAACTGAAGTCACCAACTGGATGGTACTCAATTCAGAAACTAGTGCAAATCTAAAGGCAGCTTCCTCAACTCACGATTTTCTATTTGGATGGTGGAGGGAGTGTCTCAATTCTCACTCACCCTTAATGTGATTTTTCTCTTGTGGGAAAACCAATCTATAGTTATATTAATGAGATATATAAGTACAATAGAGGACCTAAAACTTATTGTAAAAGTATAATTGAATATTAAAACTTTTTTTGAGGCATTTTTTTATTATTTTCTTTTCCAAATCTTGTTTAAATTAGATTAGAAAAAGTAAAAGAGGCAAAAACAATTTTTAAAAAGAAAAAAAAAAAAAAAAAATAATGGCAAGGCCTCTCTAAGCGCTTCCGCCGTCGCCTATCATTGGAGGGGCCAGTGGAGGTCTTCGGCCTTGGGCAAGGGTGGTCGGTCCTCTTTAGCCTGTAGCGAGGTTTGCCGTCGCCCATATTTAGGTGAGCCTCTCCCAAGTCTAATGAGGGTTGTTGACTCTTGCCTGAGCTAACGAGTCCTCACCTAAGGCTAGCAAGGGCCAGCCACCCTCGCTTAGGGTCGACTAGCCCCTTCGACGATGGGCGACGGCAATGGTGCCCCACTGACAAGGTCTACCATTCTCTCTCTTTTTTTTTTTTTTTTTTTTCTAGTTTTGTTTTTTTTAAATAAAATTTTAGCCTTTTTTATAATCTAAGATTTGGAAAAGAAAATAATATAAAAATGCCATATAGGAAAGAAAATTTGATTAAAAAAATTTCATGTCAATATTTTCTATTAGGCAAATTGACGATGTTCACCCAAAAGGCAGATTGCATCAATTTGATAAATTTTAAAATTTGATTGTATTTTTTAAAATTTTTATGACTCAATTGTACTTTTACAGCAAATTTTGGCACTTTTGATACACTTATTATTTAATTATTAGGATTTGTATTAGTGGTCATCCTTCCTACATGGAAAAGGGAATGTAAAAAATTCAAATCCCCATCTTTTGATGAAGGATTGGGTTGAGGATAATTTAGTTTCAAGTGTGAATTTTGACTCTCACAGCCTATAATATGGTCTCCAATGCCGTCAACCTTAGTTACTCGAGAAAATATTGGGCACCCAAGTTGTAGCCAACTCATCAAAATATTGGTCTATTTATTTTGCAGCATGTGTCGTACCCAGGCTCACAAGTCATAAATGTTTAAAACTCTCACGAGCCACATTCTCTCTCTCCACTTGCTTTCACTCTTTTATTGTCAAACATCCTATCTCTCTCTCCTTCGTTTCTCTCTCTTATTCACTATTGGTTTCTTCCTTTTCTTTTTGCCTTCTAAGGCCATGGATGCTACTCGATTGCACTGACTAGTCATGGACGAACCACTCATGAGCATGCTAATTGCTAATGCTCATTCATGGCCATAGGTGAGGGCCGGCATAGGTGAGGGCCATGACACCCTCGCTGGCCCTCACCTATGGCCAATCACCGACCACAGGCCAAACGGAAATAAAGAAAAAACAAAAACAAAAACAAAGGACAGAGAAAAGGTGAATAAATGGTGAAGAGAAAGAAACAAGAGAGAGGGGTTCGGGTTATCTAAAGAGTGGACCCATGGACCTAGATGTTTTCCTCTTCAATTTTGCATTTTGACATAATTGTGGGGAACGCATAGCTCATGAGCAAGACAAAACTGGCCTACTTCAAATTCTCTCTCTCGCTTGGTCTAGACCATTGCTCGGTAAGCCCATTTACATATGAGAATTAACATTCATTGATGATGAGTATGATATTTGTGTAAACCAAATTAAAGTCTAAATCAGTGATTGATTCGATGGAACTATGTTGAAACTTGAAACTGAGATTACCAGACTCACACATGGGTTTGATTCACACTCCATATTCTAAGAAATATTTACCATCCGAAAAGATGAAAAAACGGACCAACTAGATGGTCTGGAATTCAGGATCGGATGCGGATCAAAAGGGAGCTTCCCAAGCTCTGATTTTCTTTTTGGATAGTGAGAGAGAAAGTCTCAAGTCTCATCTCACTCATCTAATAATGTGATTTTTCTCTTTTGGGAAAGCTAATATTTAGTTGTCTTATGGAAATGTGAATAGCGATAACCACTAATGAATGACACCCCCAATAACGCGGAAGCCATCAACCATGCAATGTGTGTGGAGTTGAAAGGTGCGTTGAATAGAGCTTTTGGAGAACTTGTGGTCCAAGAGGTTCCTCGTCAACAGACTACTCACACTCCTAATGAGGCAAGCCCCCGCCCCTGCCTCCACCAAACTCGAGGGCGGGGACCAGTGAATGATACATTTGATTGATCGCATGCATGTGATATTTGCCCCTCCCATATTTGCCAAGAGATAATACTATTTTGAACTCGTTTCCTTCTCGAGGGAGCTTTCGCTTTAAATAATCGATCGATTGCTTTGCCTTCCATAGTTTGCCTTGTGCGTACAAGCCTTTCACCAGTTAGTTCCCTATTAATCGGCTCATAAAGGTGTTTGGATGGCCTTTTTGATAGCTTTTAGCCATTCTAGCTAATCATCCACATTTGAGCTAGATTCAAGAACGCTCCGTTCGATTCACATATAGTTTGCACATACCCATACAATTTTACGACGGATAGAATGTGAAATTGTTTGCTCACGTGGTTTTAAGACCAATTAGTCAACCATCCATTAAAATCGATTTTATGCGAGTAAGAGGACAAGCCAAAATTATAGTGAGTGGGAGAATTAATGGATGGTGTTGGTTGTTATTATGATGAACCCCACATAAGAACAAAATACAAATGGACCTTTCTCCTTCTTGACTATGAATTCTAACATAGTTACTTTTGGTGGAGCAACGAGCTCCTATTTATTTACAAAGGATAAATTATCCAAAAAATCTTAAACTTATAACACTTTTGTCAATTCAATTTTCACGTTTTGTCAATTGAATTCATCCAAGCAAATTTGGTAAAAAATTGCTGATGTGGGAGCATGTCATCCTACGTGGCACGATTAGCATTACCATAGATAATTTTTAATATTTTTTTTATTTTCTTTTTATTTTTTGTTTCTTCCCTTCATTCTCTATCTAGTCGCTAGGCATCAATGATCGGCTAAAGGCGATGGCCAATAACAAGGTCAACCTCGTTGGCCTTTGGCAGAGCTCGCCTTGTCGACCACTAGCAAGGGCAAGTCTTGCCCAGCCATGGTGAGGCCAACCTCTCTCAACAACGATGAGGGCAAGCCTCATGAAATCACCCAGCCATGACAACGCCGACCTCTCCTAGCGATGGCAAGGTCACTCAAGACTGGCAAGGTCGACCTCCCTAGTCCTCACCTCTAGCCAATCATCGACCATCGCCAAGGCCTAGCGATCAACTAGAGGAAGAAGGGAAGAAATAAAAGAAAGAAAAGAATAAAATATAATTTATTAAAAAAATTATTAAAAACATTCACATCGAAGAAAGATCATGTAGGATTGTCGATGAACGATTTCTAGCCAATGAACTCAACTGGCAAAATTTAAAAAGGTTTAGAACTCAATTATCATAATTGAAATATTTAGAAGTAAACTGGACAATTTTCCCTGTTTACAAAAATTGTGACGCGGGAGATGATCAAGATAGCATTTAGATTTGCTAAAGAATCACTGCCCAATTGGTGTCATATTCTAGTATTAGTAGTCAATAGTTATGTTATTTTTCCTAGCATAATTCAGTAAATTTAGGGGATTGATGTCTTCTTCGCTGCGAGTTAGGATTTTTATTTCTTTAAGATTATTCTTATCTAGAATAAGAATTTGACAATGTTGTTGCTTATCGAAATTTCGTATTTTAGGTTGGTTATCTTTTCTTTGTTTAGAGGTTACTAAAAGGTAGCTAAGCTTCGAGTCCTTTGTTATGATAAACACAATCCGTTAAACGTCTTGGAAACTGTCCCTCGTTATCTTCCCTTCATTTTTTTTTCTGCCCCTTTTGATGGATTTCTAGGGTTCTTGAGTGACCAAGAGACTGCTGTATCCTTTATGTGGCCTGGCAAGGTGGTTATTCGGTTACGGGAGGTCTAAATTATCTAGTCTCTTCATTCTTATCCTCCATAATGGTGGCGCTATCAACCTTACCAAGATGAGATAAAAGTTTTATTTAACTATTTGTTCGACACATCCAGCATTATTAGTGCTTATAGTTGAATCGGCATTTCAGACGTCCCGACATCACATGGTATAGAGCCGTAATTTCAATTGGTGTTCCACATGTCCCATTGTTGTCAGTTGATATACTAATCGATAGGTTGAATTCCTTGTAAACCTCCAGGTAAATGGGTCGCATTCATCAATCAAATAGTAGATCAACATATTATCGACCAAACCGATTTAAGTACGCCTTCGAAAGATTGATGCCCACAAGCATGTAGTTGAGAACAGTTCCGATTCGTCGTGCTTGCACATTGGAAGTTGGGCATCTTTTATTCTTCTTTTCTTTTCCATTTATTATAAGTTGGGGGAATTAAAGGGGAGGAGGATGGAGAAAATCCACGCCTTCAACAGTTCATCTACAAATACTACACCACACTCTGACTTTTAGTTGAGATTTCAAAGTGAAGGTCCAACTACTCCCCCAACACTCTCGACTCATGTTATTTATTGTCGAGAGTCCCCCCAACGTGACATCCGTTGGACGAAGCATACTAAAAATGGAGCTGAAGAAGCAGCATCCACACAGTTATCTATATGCTATCACTCGCGGCGCCTCCACCTCCGCCTCCGCCTCCTGGTGCATCAGCTTGTTGATGATCACGGCCACTTTCTTGGGTTGCAGTTGTGGTCGTGGGGATCCTGGTGTGGCTGGAATCAATGGGGAGGACGACAAGATCATCAACCGGACGAGCTTCCCATCTGATTTCGTATTTGGAGTGGGATCAAGCGCCTACCAGGTAATCAGCGCGAAGATGGACGAGGCATGCAATGTTGATGCATTGAGACTGTACGCACGTGCACTGCTGGATCAAATGCTTTCTTCTAATTCGTTGGGTTTTGCGTAACTAGTCTGAAGGAGCAGCGGACCAACAGGGAAGAGGGTTGAGCATTTGGGACACCTTCACCGAACTCTTTCCAGGTTAGATGCACACTACGAACATACGGTTTTTTTTTTACCTTCAACGCACAGGTGAATGTAATTGTCGTTTCCCCTTCCTCCCCAGATAAGATTAGCGACCACTCTTCCGGTTTTATAGCTGATGAATTCTACTACCGGTTCCAGGTAACGTGCGCTAAATTAAAGAAGTCATTTCGAGGTGCAGTATTGCATTGGGTCGTCGTCTTTGTAGACAGCGATGGAGACTTTACTAACATTTTCCATTTGCTTCACTAATCCCTCCCTTCTAACTTAATGCACGTGATACATGCCCTTGTCTCCTTTCCAAAGCGACTGGTAGCTGCAAACCATAACAATCGACACCACAAGTAGTTTACAGAAATAATCTGTTGAGTCATGTGTTGTTGCTTAATTATTGATTTTCTTCCATGTGTGTTCCTTAACAGTCATGTGGATGTAAAATTTCCTGACAAGTTAGGTATGGGTGCAAATTTTGTATATATAGGAGGACATAAACTTGTTGAAAGCAATGGGATGGGATTTCTTCAGATTCTCCATCTCGTGGCCTCGTATTGCACCTCGTAAGCTCACTCTCATGCACCCTCCTTTTGTCTTATTCCGACATGATTAGGCTCCTTCTGTTAACATCAAGGAAAAATATGATCCTTCGTACACCACGTAGACCAACACCATTTGGTTCGAGACTCACACATCGTTAATGACTCGATGCATGTAATTATGTGCCTTCCTGACCATTGTGCCCACAACAGATTACTATATATTCTCTTTGGTCTCTCTACATTTTTAATTAGTCATGCCGAAACAAATATGAACTGCGGTTTTGCCCTGTACTCAACTCTTGTATATGCACTATGAGGCGTATAATTAAATCATTCGGATGGTATCTTTTGTATACTAGATGGGAAGATAAGCAAGGGAGTCAATGAACAAGGTGTCGCCTTTTACAACAATCTCATCGACAGCCTACTTGCTGAGGGTAACCCCTACTGTCTAGTCCTTCACGACTCATTGAATTGCTCTTTCCAACGTGTACTAAACTTTGAGCAGGCATCCAACCTTTTGTGACATTGTTCCATTGGGATGTTCCCCAAGCACTTGAAGATGAGTATGGCGGGTTCCTGAGTCTTAATATTGTGTAAGCCTTCAAATATTGTTGACTTGGAGTTTCTAAAAATTGTGTGTACACGCATCCCTTGAACTAATTGCCGATCTTAATCAAGTAACACCTGGATCATTTGGGTTATTCACTAGGGAGGACTACGTCGATTATGTAAACTTTTGCTTTCAAGAGTTTGGTGATAGAGTGAAGCATTGGGTGACGCTAAACGAGCCCAATTACTTTACGCTGTATGGGTATGCGATGGGCATCTATGCACCTGGTCGATGTTCTAGTTACATAAATAACTGCACAGCCGGAAATTCAGCAACAGAACCTTACATCGTTGCACACCATTTGCTTCTTTCTCACGCAGCAGCTGTGAAACTGTACAGGGACAACTATCAGGTACATGGACACCTATCTCGGTGTATTCCCCTTATTCTTTCGTTGGATATGCATGCTTGGACTTGACTTATCGTTTCGTGTATTGATACACAATCAGGCTGCTCAAAATGGGAAAATAGGCATGGTCATTGCAACTTACTGGATGACCCCTAAGTATTCAACGAACGTCAGTAGGAAGGCTGCCTCTAGAGCTTTCGACTTTCAGTTTGGATGGTATGTATTTTTTTTATAAGAAAGTAGGTACCCTTTATGAGATGCTAGATAAGCATTATGAACGAGTCGCAGAAGCGACTGATCTAGCAATTGTACCTCAACGAACGAGTTCCTCAGCAATTTTGTGTGTCCCGTTAGTAAGTGCATTGCGCGTTGATGATGTAAGGTTTGCCCATCCTATTACCTATGGTGACTACCCAAAGTCAATGAGGAGATATGTGGGCGAGCGGTTACCCAAATTCACAAAAGCACAGTCGGAGGCGCTAAAGGGTTCTCGTGACTACATGGGGGTAAATTATTACACGGCGAGATACGTGGACGAATCCGCATCCCCTTTTACCACTCTCAATCTAAGTTACACCACCGATTGTCATTGTAATACGACCGGTAAGAATGCGCCACCATTGCCAAAATATTTTTATGCCCTAGTGTTCTTCTTCAATTGATTCCCTAACGAACTTTGTTTATTATCTGTGATGCTACCAGTTGAGAAAGATGGAATTCCGATCGGCCAACCGGTAATGTGTCTGCACAAGCATGTGAAAGAATTTTAAACATAATCAACTGTTCACGCATTAATCGCATGCTAAGCATAATGCTAATATAGATATCAACTGAATAAATTGCAGACTGCCGCGGAGTGGCTGTACATATACCCAAAGGGTATCAGAGAGTTGATGCACTACGTGAAGAACAACTATCAGGATCCGACCATTTATGTGACCGAAAATGGTAAATAAATGTATCCATGTCACTGACGGTGACTTTGCTTGGGTTGACGGGTCACCTAGTAATTTGCCTTCTATGCGTTGTTTTGTCCAACCACAGGAATGGCAGATGCAAATAACAAATCGTTGCCGCTTGAAGATGCACTTACAGATAGATTGAGAATAAGTTACTTTCAGATGCATCTCTCAAATCTCTCCAAGGCTATCGAGTAAGTAATTCGATATCGGTATTGGGTAATGCATAGATGGTAAACAATGATGATATTTGATAAAATGTACTATACACACGAATTCGTTGTTGACAGGGAAGGAGTGAATGTAAAAGGATACTTTGTGTGGGGTTTCCTAGACGACTTCGAGTGGGTGGAGGGTTATACAACCCGATATGGCCTTGTTTTCGTGGACTATGGGAATGAACTGAAGCGATACATGAAGCACTCGGCATATTGGTTCCAAAGTTTCCTACAAAAGGATAATGCAACCGTTAACTACTCCTTGCGGAGCGATGCCTAGCAGAAGTCACTAAAGCCCAAATCCGCAAGTCTCTTCCTCGCTGCTGCGTTTCCAAACCCTGCAGTCCCTTTTTGGATATTATATGTACTGATGCTCAGTTGGGCTGCTCCTTCTCTTTTGCCTACTTAAATGAAATAGAAGGATGCATTTTACACCCAAAAAAAAAAAAAAAAAAATTCAAGACATCAAGAATTGCAGGAAGCCCGTCAGTTTGAAGAATATCCTTTAGATTAGGTTTTGTCTGAATGTGAATTTCAAATTCGAATAAAATTAGATTTCCTAATATCATTACTTGTCTTTGATTCCAAGGAATAAACAAAATTCAATATGTATGGCAACTTAATTGAACCATGGAATTAGGAAAATAATTTGGACTTTTAACTTCTTAGAGATATCAATGAGATATTCATAAAAGGAAAGCTTACTCCTTAAAAAAAAAAAAAAATGGAACCCTGTTGGATTTATATCTCTTTAGTCTAAAAAATTATGTTAAGTTCTTCAAAATTATGAAAAAATCACCACATTTTGATTTTTAAATGAAGTTGATTTTTCAAATATTTTTATGGATTCAAGGTGTTCAATACTGATAAACATCTTAACTAAACCCCAAAAGATAAAGATAAAGATAGCCATTAAATACTAGATGCCGATTATTTTCAAAGCAAATAATATTTGGTTGAGTAAATTATTACATGCATCAAGCTGAGTATGTTTGTAAACTGGTTCATCTAAACTCTAAGATGTAAAATTCCGGGAATATTCTTCATAGGTGGAAGACAAAATCCACCTAGAAACGAGGGAGGCTTTGAAGGGAAGGTAGATTCCCCCGTCTCTTAGTCTCACTGGGATGCGGCAATTATTTTTAAGGAAAATTATATTTGGTTGAGTAAATTATTACATGCAAGAACCTAAATATATCCATAAACTACTTAATCTGAACTTGCGACGTAAAATTTTGGAAGTATTATTCCTAGATGGAAGACAAAATTTTCACCTAGGAACAGGGAGCCCTCGGGGGACGGTAGACTCCTCCGTCTCTTAGTCTCACCCAGGTGCAATGATTATTTTTAAGGCAAATAATATTTGATTGGGTAAATGTTTACTTGCTGAGGAGGATTGCTCCTACAATTCGAAAACCTTGTATTCGACGCACAAGACTCCGATGTGGCGAGAGCGACGCTCCCAGAGCAAACAATAAAAGTTCTTGTCTTGGACAATGACATTATGACACCATTTTTTTTCCAGTGCCAAGGATTCGAAACCGAGTCTACCCCAGCTCCGTAACACTGGCTAGTCACGGGGCCCGCACTTTGTATGGGCATGTCAATAATCCACCTTTTAAATGTGATTTTTTTTTTTGTATATATTATTTAAGGTTGTAATCATTGATGGTAAGAAATACCAAATAAAAGACATTTTTCGATTGAAAATAGAAAACACCGCTTGAAAGTTTAACGTTTGCATAATAGATGTGTCGTAAATGGATCAAAAAAGAAGATTTTGAAAATTATTAGCTTCTTCACAAATTTAATTTCTGTTTCCTTTTTAAGAGTATATAATTTTCGCTATTTTATGTTCATGTTCTTCAAAGTATCACTTTTAACCAATCTTTTGAACGTCTACAGTAAATCTCCACATTCTCTTTTTATTCTATTCAAACTCTATTTGAATTGTAGTGTCTTAAATAATCCAGTTATCAACAAACTAATATATCCAAGCGTACAATGATTCTTCTACATATCTGCTTATTATATCTAGTACTTTTATAAGCTAATTCCAAAAAAAAACACTAATTTTAGGTTGAGTGATCAATTTGGCCATCAAGTTTGTCAGATTTTTCTAGTTTCTTGAATAAGATAAGATGCAAAGCCAAAGTCCAGTTGGCCGGATGGATGATTTAAGCATGGGATTAATTGCATATCGGCGAGGCAGCCCACGAGAGAAAATCAAACATGTTTCATGCACTTAATATTGATCAAGTAACTAAAGGACAGGTCTGGTCGTGAAACACGTTGGCAAGCATTGAAATAGAAAGTATACTTAAATGAGAGCAGCACAGGTTGGGTCGGCCGAGGACCTGTAGTGCTAAAGGCACATTTCCCCAGCAGATCATGTGACACGCGTTGATCATGCGGAGGAATGAAGGTGATCATCTGTACATCTATCTGCATATCTATATATATAGTCATCCAGGTTAAGCACGTTGATACTTGTGGCGAGAGAGAAGCAGAGCATAACAGAGAGAAGGAGAAGGATGGGGAGCAAGAGCGGCAGCTCGCGAGCGATAACGTGCAAAGGGGTGGTGTGCTGGGGAGCAGAGGAGGAATGGAGGGTGGAGGAGATTCAAGTGGATCCCCCAAAGGGGAGCGAAGTGAGGATGAAGATGCTGTTTGCCAGCATTTGCCACTCCGATCTCCTATGCTCCCAGGGTTTCCCTTTGGTCGGTTCATCCTTTTCCATATATCCCTTCGCCTCTCTCCGTATTATTCTCTCTGCTCTTCTGCAGTACCACTACCTACTCTTTCTCTGATTTTGTCGTTATTGCAGCCGCTTTACCCTCGAGTTCTCGGCCATGAAGGTGTTGGGTAAAGTCCTTCTCTCTAATTTGATTCCCACTAATTCTTCCTTGTTAGTTTTGTCGATGAGGCGTTGCATTCCATCAGCACAAGTTACAGCTGATCTCAACGTGACATGGCAGGATTGTGGAGAGTGTTGGAGAGGAAGTAGAGGAGCTGAAGGAAGGAGATGTGGTTATTCCTGCGTTTGTTGGAGAATGCAGAGAGTGCGAGAACTGCAAATCCGAGAAGACAAACTTGTGCCTCCGATATCCGCTCTCTATGAATGGCGTGTTGCCGGATGGCACGTCCAGAATGTCGATCCGAGGCCAGGCCCTGTACCACCTCCTCTCTTGCTCCACCTGGTCTGAGTACACGGTCTCCGACGCCAATTACGTCGTGAAGGTCGACCCTGATGTAGCTCTCCCGCATGCTAGCCTCTTGTCGTGCGGATTCTCCACTGGGTTCGGCGCTGCTTGGATGGACTCTAAGGTCGAGAGCGGCTCCTCCGTGGCTGTGATCGGCCTCGGTGCTGTTGGACTCGGGGTATGTGATCGGTCGTTTGCGTTCCTAGCTTACATGTGTAATATATGAATGCCGTTTTGAGAGGATTAATTAGAGAGAAAGCACGGCAACGGTTCATTTGATTTAATCACGAGCAGGCCATAGGAGGAGCAAGAGCGCAAGGGGCGACTACCATAATCGGCGTGGACAAAAACGGGATGAAAAAGGACAAGGGGGAAGCCTTTGGAATGACTCATTTCATAAATCCGGACGATCACAAGTCTTCCGATGGCACGGATTCGAAGTCCATCTGTGAGATGGTGAAAGACTTGACGGGCGGAGCAGGCGTGGACTACTGCTTCGAGTGCAGCGGAGTACCCAACTTGATCAACCAGGCCCTAGAAGCCACCAAAGTGGTGATGAATCCATGTCATCGCATCATCGACAAAATCACAATCGCGCACGGCTAAACTTCATCTCGGCAAGTCTCCTAACTGTATGATTTGATGTGGTCAGGGGAAAGGCAAGGCAGTAGCAGTGGGGGCAGGGCTGAAACATGTCGTGGAGATTAATTTCATGGAGCTGTTGGTGGGCAGAACGTTGAAGGGAACCATTTTTGGAGGACTCAAAAGCAAGACCCACCTCCCCCTCCTTGTCCACAAATCCAAGGACGAGGTTCTGATCAAGCTCTTTCATACCCCCACCAGTTTCAGACCTTTACGCGCACAGCCACTGAACTTTTGCTTGCTCTGGTTCTGCAGGAGATCCCCCTCGATGAACTTCTGACCCACGAGATGAAACTGGAGGACGTGCCGAGAGCACGTGAGGTACTGAAGCGGTCGGACTGCGTCAAGATTTTGATCAAGATTTAGTGCCCTATTTTGCCTATTGCCTCCTGCCCTTGCTTTCTCGAATTTCCTAGTACGATATTGACCGTGCTTTGTTTACTGTCGCACTCGCTCGTGTGAAACTCCAATAAGATATTAGTGTTGGAGTTCATGATACAATTTCGAGAAATATCTAGTATTTGGATATTGTTACATAGATTCCTCTAGGAATTCCGACAAAACTCTAGTCTAATAATGTTAGTTGAAGCACACGGTCTAGAGTGGAAGCAAAAAAAGAAAATCTCTTACACCGTACAGATATTATGCACGTCTTCGTCGGTTATTGAGCCTATATAAAGGCTTTGTAATCATTCATAATTAAACTATGTTTCCTTCTCCCATAACCTTCAACGCACAATTATTACTTTGTTCTCTTATTTATTCTCTACCACATCGCTAGCCAAAAACTATTATCAATATTAGCCCCATAGTTATGAACATAATTATATTTTCATCAATTATAAATATCAATAAAATCAACACCTCGAATCACTTCACAAAGCATGCCCCTTCCATGTTCAGGTCAAGTATCTATCAAATCTAACTCAAACCAAATGATTCACTACCTAACTCCTTTCCGCATCCCAACCCTAAAATATGATGTTTAACCAACTTATCTTTCCAATTGCTGCAATTTGCATTAGCTTCGCTTAGTCAACCTCCAGACATTTATTGAACATTTACCCACTTTTTGAACTGTAATTTTTCATTGGAAACTCTTACCAACACCTCGAATCACTTCACAAAGCGTGCCCTTCCATGTTTAGGTCAAGTATCTACCAAACCTAACTCAAACCAAACGGTTCACTGCCAAACTCCTTTCCGCATCCCAACCCTCTCTTTAAGAATGCTGCATCATAAGATATGATGTTTAACCAACTTATCTTTTCAATTGATGCAATTTGCATTAGCTTCGCTTAGTCAACCTCCGGACGTTTATTGAACATTTACCCATTCTTTGAACTGTAATTTTTCATTGGAAACTCTTATCACAAACGGTTATTGAACATGTACCCATTCTTTGAACTGTAATTTTTCATTAGAAACTCTTATCAACACCTCGAATCACTTTACAAAGCGTGCCCCTTCCATGTTCAGGTCAAGTATCTATCAAACCTAACTCAAACCAAACGATTCACTGCCCAACTCCTTTCCGCATCCCAACCTTAAGATATGATGTTTAACCAACTTATCTTTCCAATTGTTGCAATTTGCATTAGCTTCGCTTAGTCAACCTCCAAACGTTTATTGAACATTTACTCATTCTTTGATTGAACTGTAATTTTTCATTGGAAACTCTTATCAACACCTCGAATCACTTCACAAAGCGTGCCCCTTCAATGTTTAGGTCAAGTATCTACAAAACCTAACTCAAACCAAACGGTTCACTGCCAAACTCCTTTCCGCATCCCAACCCTCTCTTTAAGAATGCTGCATCATAAGATATGATGTTTAACCAACTTATCTTTTCAATTGCTGCAATTTGCATTAGCTTCGCTTAGTCAACCTCCGGACGTTTATTGAACATTTACCCATTCTTTGAACTGTAATTTTTCATTGGAAACTCTTTTCACAAACGGTTATTGAACATGTACCCATTCTTTGAACTGTAATTTTTCATTGGAAACTCTTATCAACACCTCGAATCACTTCACAAAGCGTGCCCCTTCCATGTTCAGGTCAAGTATCTATCAAACCTAATTCAAACCAAACGGTTCACTGCCCAACTCCTTTCCGCATCCCAACCCTAAGATATGATGTTTAACCAACTTATCTTTCCAATTGCTGCAATTTGCATTAGCTTCGCTTAGTCAACCTCCAGACATTTATTGAACATTTACCCATTCTTTGATTGAACTGTAATTTTTCATTGGAAACTCTTATCAACACCTCGAATCACTTCACAAAGCATGCCCCTTCCATGTTTAGGTCAAGTATCTACCAAACCTAAACCAAACGGTTCACTGCCAAACTCTTTTCCGCATCTCAACCCTCTCTTTAAGAATGCTGCATCATAAGATATGATGTTTAACCAACTTATCTTTTCAATTGCTGCAATTTGCATTAGCTTCGCTTAGTCAACCTCCGGACGTTTATTGAACATTTACCCATTCTTTGAATTGTAATTTTTCATTAGAAACTCTTATCACAAACGGTTATTGAACATGTACCCATTCTTTGAACTGTAATTTTTCATTGGAAACTCTTATCAACACCTCGAATCACTTCACAAAGCATGCCCCTTCCATGTTCAGGTCAAGTATCTATCAAACCTAATTCAAACCAAACGGTTCACTGCCCAACTCCTTTCCCGCATCCCAACCTCTCTTTAAGAATGCTGCATCATAAGATATGATATTTAACCAACTTATCTTTCTAATTGCTACAATTTGCATTAGCTTCACTTAGTCAACCTCCGGACGTTTATTGAACATTTACCCATTCTTTGAACTGTAATTTTTCATTGGAAACTCTTATCAACACCTCGAAGCACTTAATAAAGCGTGCCCCTTCCATGTTCAGGTCAAGTATCTATCAAACCTAACACAAACCAAATGGTTCACTACCCAACTCCTTTCCACATCCCAACCCTCTCTTTAAGAATGTTGCATCATAAGATACGATGTTTAACCAACTTATCTTTCCAATTGCTGCAGTTTGCATTAGCTTCGCTTAGTCAACCTCTAGGCGTTTATTGAACATTTACCCATTCTTTGAACTGTAATTTTTCATTGGAAACTCTTATCACAAAAGTATCTTTTAGAAGTTAAACAAAATATTCTAATTAATTAAACAAACGCAACAAAGCTAAAGTTGAAGCCGAGTAACAGAGTCAAGTTTAAACCATAATAGAACCTTGATCACTTCAAATCACACCCCTCATCCACAGAAAACAAAAGACGACCAACCATGTCACGATTGAATCCAACTTATCTGGAAGTTCGACATTTACGACAGGTGATGTTAGCCTGCTAAGTATCCCCAAACTCCCACCGTTTTATCCTGGATCGAGGTTTCCTGTTTGCCGACTTTTTGCTCCACGGCCTGATATCATCACACGATCCGCAGAGAAGATACTGCACATTTACAGGGTGAGGGAACTCTCTGTCTGACCTCAATTACAAATCCCGTCCCAATTCCCATTCTCCAAACTTCATGGCAGTCGCCTTCAAACACAAGCCATCTACATTTCTCTTTCTTTGATAATAACATAAGAATGCTATACCGGCGCACTATGAGTGTTACACAAGAATCAAATAAGATTTGACACCTCAAAGGCAGATGAATTTAAAAAAAAAATAACTAAATTCCCCGCCAAATAGAATTCTTACAGATGCGCACCTAAAGGATCGGGAAATTTTCGTAGTTGGCCAGTGGAAAGACGTGCTCAAATGGCACACGCAACAGTCGTAGAGAGAATGCGGCATCATTCATCCATGCTATAATATAATAATCCAATGGTCACTTTGGCCAGATGAAGGGGGAAAAAAGGTAGAATCCCAATGATCACTAGAAAGATCAAGAATCTTCTAAAGAAAGAGACTGAAATAAAACAAACAAAATCTTCTTCTTGTGTGTACCGCGTATAAGTGAACTAAGATGACGTGCGGACAACATGGTAATGACACGTCCTCTTTAGACGTGATTTTCTTCTTAAATTTGACTCGAATCTCTGCCGAAAATAAATCGCCGTCCCCAGTCAGAGACCACCAGCACTCTGGTGCGCCAGCTGACTAATTTGCTGTTGAGTTTCACAACACCATCAGAGGATTGAATGTACTAAGAATCAGTACATCAATTGTATATGCAAATTACAAACTTACCTTGCATATACTGAATACCAGAGCCACTGGGTACTGCGGCCAATCGAGACCCAATCCCCTGGTAGCTCAGCTGCAGTTTGTTCTCCTCCCAAGGGTGCAAATTGTCCGAAATGCTTGTACCTTAATGAATGATTAGACTTTCAACCTCACGGCGACATAACTCCACTGTCTACTTCTAATATGTTGGTTGGAGAAAAGTATTACCATGCAACTGTTGATGTTATGTCACATCAGCGCTATCACTCACCGAGATATCTATTTTGCAACCCACATGTTTTTTTTGCAAAATAATTCATCAAAATTTAGACCTGTTTGTCTGCGATGATCCTTATGCCCTTGAAGAAAGGCTAATTATTCTCTTATTTGTGTTTGACTGGGAAAAGAAAGACTACATATGGGAGGCTTGATGATATCAAAGAAACAACAGAGCGACATACATATCCCAACCAGTATGTCTATGCATCCAGAGAACATATTGGTTGGTGGAGATGGTGTCAATAAGAACAATGGACCTATTCATGATTATGACAGATCTACTTAAATAATCTGACCTGTTGAGGTTCATTCTGTAGCACAACTGTAACATAAAGCACTTGTTTTCCTGTAAGAGAAGCTTATTGTACCTGAAGGGATGAAACCGATGACGTCCCGATGCCCTGAACCTCAGAGGACCTTCGGGATTCTTTTCGCACTCATCCATGCGATTGAAACAGTCGGCGAGATATTCACCTTGTTGAGCAGCCACCTTTGCCATTTACAGCACATGTAGATGTTGGTACTATAAAACAAGAACGACAAAAAGAAGAAAGGAGAAGAGAGTAATTGTACTTGAGCTGTTGCAGGAAGATTTTTCATCTGAGAATCCACTTCAGCAAGGGCTAACTTAAACAGTTCAATATCCAGCTGGAGAGTTTGTGTTTCGCTGTCAGCCTGCTTGAGTAGATCAACAAAGTTCCTCATGTTTTTCTTCTTCAAGTATAGCTGCACTTGTGGATACCGTTCGCAGATGTCCGCAACAACTTCTTTTGCATCTTGGATACTCAGCTTACCTGTCTTAGACTTATCTGCCTTACTGAATATCACCGCAATATCTTCCTGAAAAGAAAGGAGTACTTAACAAAAATAAATTTGATGAAGTAACAACTGCTGAGAGAAAAATGTCTTAAAACTGTACATACTCGAAACTAGTAATCCAAAAAATATGAGCTCAGTCCACTCTAACATTCTGAATAAACCATGACACATTACAACAACGGTTTGACATAACCTCATTCAGTCTGACAATGCGGTTTTTTTATATCGACTATCCCAACTCGAATTAGTTGAGTGTAATGAACAAAGGCTGAATGAAGCAAAATCAGGAATTGCGTCCCCTTGTTAGAAAAGGTTCTAACTGGTCAATATGAAAAACATGTTTTCTTTTGTACAAATATTCAAGATATAGGTGACTAGAGAGGAAAGACCTTGAATATTGGAAACTAGTTGTTTATCTAGGCTGGGCGTTGCACAGATCATTATATAAAAATATAACTAAAATAGAGTGGGAAACATTTTAGCATAAATACAACATGATTTTAACGTAACATTAGCCGCAAAAGGTACACATAAAACTAAACATCAAATTACAAAAAATTAATTAATAGATAAGTAAAGATTCACAAACATGATACATAATATTATATATCATAAACATTATACTATTTCCAAAATGTACATAAACAATGATAGAAATTTTTATCTACTAACTAATATGGGCAGAACTTTAAATTATGTTATCAAGCAAAAAAAAAAAAAAATCTTAAAAAAAAGAGTTGCAATTTATTAGCAAAATGATGAAAAGACAGGAGAAGGGTTGATGCCAATAAGTTCAGTGCATCCATGTCTTGCTACTTTTTTGGAGAAAGCACCAAAACCATTTTTTTTAAAATAAGAAAATCAAATTCTAACGTCTTACAAACCTAAGTGGCGCACTTAAAAGAAGACTTTGTTTAAGACGGACGTTTATGCAAAAGCAAGATTTCTTACCATGACTCTTCGTTGATTGATCGTTGCACAGTCACCAAGAGCGTATGTGCTATCACAACCATCAACTCTCAGCCATTCATCAGTGGCAATCGCACGCCTGTTAGTCTAATCACGAATGGCAAAGGGATGTTCACAAGCAAGAGAAAGCTGAAGATGGAGGAAGAACCAATTGCTAAGCAACAAACCTGCCCAATTTGCTTCATGAATTCCATAATGAAAGGCCGAGTCCCGATACCAGTAGACCAGACAGCCATTCCGTAAGGGAGAGAAACAATGTGGCCAGTCCCTCTTTCCTTTATGGAGATTTCCTTCTCGGACACTTTGACTACCATGGAGCCCGTCTTGACATTGATGTCATCTCTTTGAAATTTCTGTTCCGCGAAAGCAGTGATTCTTTTGTCAAACCTGAAAAAGTAAGGCTTAGAAGCATTAGCCACATATGAAAGACAGCTGACTTCATCGAGTGAGATATTAGGTGATCATTCAAGCAAAACAAAACAAGCCACTGATCACCGGTTACGTTGCTGCTAATAGAACCAAAAGAGGCAATTACTGTTAACGCCTTTTCTTTGGAACTCCCTCTTTGCTAATCTGCAGCTCGTGATTTATTCCAATCGGTCAGCAATTTAAATATAGAAGAAAAGCTAGCTTTTAAAATGGAGAATGAATTTAGTAAAAAAGGGTATAAAAAGAAAATATAGATCGAAAGGGTCACTGCCGGTCAGAGGGTAAACTGGAGACTTCTACTTTGTGAAGTGCTGAATTTCTCTATCAACGGCATGAGCAAAACCCTAGGTAAACATTCCACTTGATCAAAGAAACATTTGATGCTAACCTAAGAAACAAAAGCGTAGTCCACACACAGAAATAGAATGAACTTTAAATCACATAATTCTACTCACATGTTCAAAATATGATCTCCTGCTTCAAGAAGTGTAATCTTCACAAGGTTTTTGACTTCTGGATACAGCCGGGCAAGATCTTCAATTGCAAAGTCACGAAGCTCTGCCGCAAATTCCACCCCTACTGGACCACCACCAACGACAACAAAATGCAAAATCCTCTTTTTCTCTTCTTCACTAAGGCTCGGTAAGCTTGCTCTCTCAAAGCAGCCTATCACCGTCTGACGGATCTTCTGAGCATCTTCTACTTCCTGCATAAAAGAAAATCGTCTCACCTTTACTTAATAATTACTGGGAACGATATGGAGTGGAATTGAGTGAAGAGAAGCATATTCATGTTTTTACTCAACCCACTATCCAATTGAGAAGCACATTAATCTGATGACAAAGAAAACCAAATCAACATCTTATCTTGGTGATATATACCTTCAAGAAATGGGTATTCTCCTCGACACCAGGTGTGTTGAATGTATTTGCACGGGCTCCCACAGCTATTATGAGATAGTCATAATCTATTGCAAATTCTTCTTTCCCTTCTAGGTTCGAAGCTTGAGTAGATTGACAGTAAATTTTCTTCTTTTCTGCATCAATCTTGTAACATTCAGCTTCTCTATATCCACAATGGGGACCTTTCTGCCATTAGACACAAAAGGAACATCTCAGTCTATCGCCCCAACTTATCTGAACAATGACCCAACGAGGAGCCTGAAAGGAGTATGAGATCCACATTTTGTCAAAACTTATCAAACATACATATCCATCCTGTAGGAGCAACACAATTTGTGCTGGAAAATGAAAAGAAGAAGAAGCTCATAATTCTCTCCGGAATCTCTGAAAGCACTTCATTAGTCATCTGTGACAACTACCTTGTTAAAAATATTTCGGATTGGTTCAACAATACTGCGTGGTTCCACCGTGCCATTTGTGACGCTCGGTAACAAGGGCGTGAACGCGAAATAATTTCGCGGCGAAACTACTTCTACTTCATACGATGAATTCTTCAAATTCTTCAAAAAGCTGGTGGCAGCCCATCCGGTTCCAAGCACAACCACCTTCTTTTTGGGGCATTGACCTTGCGCTGAATCAGCATAGGCGACAGGGAATGGAGTCGTATCCGAGAATGCTACTATACCCCCACCACTGCAACAAAACAGACATCAATTTCGCTGTGAGAGAACAGAGATCACTGTGTAGCTACATGCATTATCGGCAACATTTACGGATCTAAAGAGCTTAATTTTACAGAGAGAGCTTGACATGCGAAGACTAACTCAGAAGTTGATTTAGCGACATTTTTCAACATAGAGCGGCAGATTGCGAACCCAGCTCAATTTCCACTAACAAGTATCTAATTCATTTGATATAACAGTAAAAGAACCGAATAGAGCCGTTTGCGAGCGGTAAGCTGTGATTGCGGCTCACTTTACATTCCAAACACCTCGCAAAACCATTACTCTAAAAAACATGCAAACAACAACAACAACAGCAACAACCGAAACCGACGCAAGGATCACGAGGCATTCATGAGCAAAATCCACGACTCGTCGACCACCGAAGCAAGACGCGCAACTACATCGCTCATCACGATGGACAAAACTCGATCAAGTAGTGCAGGAAAACCCCAGAAACGCGACTTTTTCTCTCTATCCCTGCGAGAGATCTCCACGAAAAACGATCGCGATCGCCGTCGGTTTTCGGGAGCAGCACGCGGGCAAGCGGACCGGCATTGCCGACGCAGCGTTCGCATGCACCGGAAGGTAAAACGGCGGGTGCAGCAGGACGGGGACGGAGGGAGAAGAGAGAGAGAGAGAGTGAGAGAGAGCGGCACCTGACGGTGGAGACGAGGAGGAGCTTGGAGAGGGAACGGCGGTCGTGGAACGCTCGGAAGATCCTCTCGTAGAAGGCGAACCTGCCCATGGCGGAGCCCGAACCCTAAGGCGCTGCTTCTCCTTCCTTCCTTCCTTTCTTCCTTCCTTCCTTGTCGATCAAGCAACAGAGAGTGATGTAGAGAGAGAAGAGAGAACGAAAACGGAAAGAGAATGAGAGAGAAGGGGAGGAAGAGAATATGTAGTGAGAGAAGAAAGGCAAAGTTTCCATGAGGTGGAGGGAGCGCGGTGACGTCATGCGTAACCGCCGCGGGAAGAGCTTTTCTCGCGGGAGCGAGCCCCACTCCCGTCCTTTTCTTTTTCGTTCGTCTTTATTTTTAATCTTTAATTTCCCCGTTTGACCTTGACTCCACCGACACGTGTCGCCGGGCGGGGGGCGAGGGCGTCCGTACAGTTAGGAGCTGTTTTTGGGTTTTGGACGCGCTTTGCTCGTTGGGGTCCCAAGCCCGGTGGCCCGGATGGCTCGGGACCCACTTTGATCGGGCTAGGAATCGGGATGGGATGGATGAGTCGAACTTGGTCCTGAGCAGGACCTTAAAAGGCTCCCGGCATCAGGCAGCCGGGCCCCCACCCACAAGGGGGGGCAATGGGTCCCTGAATCGGGTTTAAATCTTCGGGGGTTCCCCAGCCAAAAACCCCCAAGGAACAAGCCGGAAAAGTCCGGCAATGAAGGCAACAGGGGGACGGGACCCCATGTTGAGCCAAGCCGGGCTGGACCAACCCAAGTTAAGTCCTGAGCAGGACTTTAAAAGGCTCCTCGAACCCAGGTATCCGGGGGGTTAACGAGCCAAGGGGAGAACCCGCCGTGGGCTTTGTTAACCAACGGGGATAATACCCCATTGGGCTCTCCGGCCACTCCCCTCTACGGGGAAGGATCCCACCTGGAGGGAGGTCACCAGCCCGGTGGCCCGGATAGCTCGGGACCCGCTTTGATCGGGCTAGGAATCGGGATGGGATGGATGAGTCGAACTTCGAAGAAGTTATCTTCTATTGATCGAGCGAGAGATGGCAGTTTCCATAATTTATGTTTTTCTTTTTCCAAGCAGACTTCATTTATGTTTATTCGGGAAAAATAAAGTCATCAACCAAACCCATTTATGTCAATTTAGTCCTAAATATTTTTTGACTTAATGTCAGTTTAATTATTCTAGTTAATTTTAGCCGGATTTTGCTAATCTGGGTGTCAGCCAGCTTACATGGCACTATCTAGTATTAACGTAGACAAATATTTAAATTATTTTAATAAATTTTCCATTTTTTTATTTTTTCTTAAATTTTCGTTTTGGTTCTTTTTTTTTTTTTTCTTTATTTATTTTTTTCTCTCTCCCTCCTTCTTCCGTAAGGCGGTGGCCAGCCGACAGGAGATGGTTGGCCATTGGGCAGCTTGCCTCGCCCAACCAAGGCGAGACCGAGCCTCAGCAAGGTTGCCCTAGCCTAAGCAAGGGTTGCCCTTGTCGAATTTGGCGAGGAGAGCCTTCATCGAGGTTGCCCTTGCTTAGGGGAGGTTCGGCTTCACTAGGGCTTGGCCTCACCCGACTGTCGCCTACTAGCTAGCTACCATCTAGAGGAAGAAGAAAGGAATGAGATAAAAATAAAGAAAATAAAATTAGCCTGATTTTGCCGGTGTGGACGTTGACGTGGGTAATTAAAAGGTTTAGAATCGAATTGGCACAAAGTCAAAAGATTCAAGACTAAATTGGCACTAGTTCAAAGGATTTAGGACTAAATTAACATTTATGCAATAGGTTTATGACTTTTCTAACACTTTTCCCATGTTTTTTCATCCACTAATAATAGCATTTTTCTTAGGAAAAATTATCAAAAAAAAAATTCTAAACTTTTTACACTTTTACCAATTTAATTCTCAACATTTTGCTTATATCAATTGAGTCAAACATTTTCATGTTTTACTAATTGAGTTCATCCCACCAATTTTAATTAGAAATCATTACGTGGACGTTGCTCGTCCTAAGTGGCACGGCCAACGTTGATGTAAGCCCAATGACTGGCCAAAGGCGAGGGCCGGTGAGATGGTGAAGCATGCACTTACCAGCCTTGAGCAAGGTTGAACCTTGCCATTGCTAAGGTCAAGGGCGAGTGAGGCTTAACGTTGCAGCTAGAAAAAATTGACCTTAACAGTGGCCAACAAGGTCAAGCCTCATCTCCTGATGAGATGAGGCTCGCCGAATCTAGTGAAGTTGAGCCTCGCCTAGCGATGGCAAGGTCGAGGTTCGCTTGAGGTTGACCTCACCTGCCCATGTTTCTAGCCAATCATCGATTATCAAAGAGGCCCGACAACTAACTAAACAAAGAAGGGAAATAAAGAGAAAGAAAAGATAAAATTAAAAATAAAAATAAAAAAATTGTTAAAAATGTCTATGTTACATAAGGTAGTCAGCATCCATGTCAACAATTTTCGATCAAAATTGATCGAATAGATTCAATTAGCAAAACATAAAAAGGTCAATGACTCAATTGACACAGTTAAAATGTTTAAAATTAAATTGGTAAATACAATGAGGTTAGGATTTTTTAGATAATTTTTACTACTAGAGCTCTCTATGTGAGGAGAAGGGTAAAGAGAGGTGGAATGACGCATCTAGCAGGGCGGGAATACAAAAAGCTTGGAATATGAATGCTATGAGGTTAAACAAGACCGCGAGATTGACTTGAGACTTTGTCCAACTAAAGATGGGACAGTCCGAGGGATGCTATGCACCGTTTTCCTCGAGGACCGACGAGGATTCTCCCCACACACGATGATAGAAGAAATGGTTGGAATCCTCGGGGCATAAGGAGAAAAAGGATGATACGACTTGAAAAATGAGAAGGAGCAACATGAAGTTGCTTCCTTTAAACACGGGAAGATAAATTGCGGAATCAAATGGAAGAAAGTTGGCTCTCTCCCTCTCTCTATTCCCTCCCCCTCGCCGATTTTAGAGATTGTTAGGAAAGGTTCTTTCTTTTGGAAAAAAATATTTATTAAAATTAAATATTTGTTGACATAGTATCTTCAATTAGAAAGAATTGTATACACATTTGACACAATGCACATCGTATGTATAATAAAATGAAACGGAAAAAAAAAAAAAAAAAAAAAAAAAAAACTCAGCCAATTTCCAGATTGACCCTCAAACCGCTCAATTTGGAATTGGGTTGGTTCCAATATCAAAAATTAGAACTGGCCCGACAAAATAGATTTCTGATTTCAGGTTTTAAGTTCGACAGCTATCTGTGCTGGAACCAATCACCCTTAAATCTGAATGCTTTCAAATTGAATAATTCAGCTAAAATTACCATTAGCCTGTGAAAAAAGCAATCAGACAACTGATTGAAATATCAGTAGAGTTTAAAGTTCGATTAACAATGTCGCATTACCCTCTTTCTCCTCTCTCTTCTCAAACAATAATGCAATTCATTTAGAGATGTCTCAACTCCAAAGAAGGAATGTGGCAGTCTACCACATTTGCCTGGAATTTTACTTGTCCTCGTATCAAGTTCTCTAGCAGGACGCCTGCTTTTACATGGTAGTGGCATGACTACACAGATACAATCAACTAGGCAAGTTCACCGAGACCCCCAATGTTACAATGAACAAAGCCAATACGTGTTTCGCAAACACGATGAGCACCTTTGTCCGAGAGCATTCAACTAAACTTTTCGGCAACATCACAACATACTTTTGATCTACTTACTACATGACATGATTTAAGGGGCAATGCCTTCACCTCCCACTGACTTGCAGAAAGACAGAAGATTACATGGCCAATCACACCTGGAAGAAGAAGCCAAAAGCAAGTCTTCCATGTCCAACAGCGACATTCCTTTGGTTCTCGACACTATTTATGTCTCATTCGTCGCCTCAAATACGGCTCGAGTCTCTTCCGAAAACAAATCTTCGTGTCCAATCGAATACAACCAACACCCGTGTGCGCCAGCTTACTTGCTTGCTGAAGAAAAAGGGAAAAGCTTTAAATGTCGCAACACAAAACATCAAATGATATTTTTACCAATGTATGAAGGGATTTTGCACCTCGCATATACAGAATACCAGAGCCATTGAGTACTATGACCCATAGATACCCAGTCTCCGGGAAGTTCAGCAGCAGCTTGCTCTCCTCCCAAAGGAGCAAACGTTCCAAAATGCTTGTACCTTTTTGGCCACATAAAAAGAAATCAGTTGTCGGGAGTGGAAAGGAAACAAATATATATACGTCAATATATATATATATAGCAAACTCATCTATAATTCCCATCGATGAAAAAAGATAAACATAGTGAAAATGTAAAATACCGAAAAGGACGAAATCGATGCTGCCCGGCACCAGTAAAACGTCTTGGACCTTCAGGATGTTCTTGACACTGCTGTCTCCGGTTGAAGCACCTTGAAAGATAAGCTCCTTGTTGAGCAGCGACCTGGAAAGGAAAGCATTAGATGATTTAAGTGCCTCTGTGATGGTGGCAAGAAAGAAGCCACAGCAAATTTTACTTGAAAGACTTCCAAAACCATCACCTGAGCAGTGGCTGGCAAACTCTTCGCCTGTGAATCCACATGACAAAGGGCCAATTTGAATTCTTCAATATCCACACTCTCTCTCTCATTGCCTTCTGGATCTCTCAGCAGATCTGTTACATCCTTCAAATGCTTGCTCTTCAAGTATACTTCCACTTGGGGATACCGTATGAGGATATCATCCACAACATCTTGAAATTCACTAACAGTTAAAGTGCCAGAGTTATCCTTGTCTGCAGCCTTGAATATGCTCAAGATGTCCTCCTGAGTATATCAAATGTAGTAATCACAAATTAGAAGGAGAAAACAAGAGTACAATGATGATAAATACCATCTCTAAGGTCAATATTACCATCAGTAGAAAATTAGAGTTTGTAAAATGCAGCTTTGCTTTATTTAAGCTAGTAATTATGATCAGCACTATTTGGTGCTGTACGACAGCCACATCACATTGTGGAAGATAAATACATATATTTCACTAAGTATTTTCATGCTACATGTTAAAGATAGGCAACTTATCATGTATATCCGCTAGAGAAGAATAAGATAAATGGGACAGGATCGAGATGCTCTTTCAAAGGGGAACCATGTGCTAATCAAGAAACCCATGCATGATGTAATGTGGTCAATTAATACGAACTGAAAATAAACTTCCAAAGACATTAACCAATCTGATGTTTCACATGAGAAGCATTTTCATGCAAGTTCCACAATGAGGCCATCCATGTGAATGACTGAGATACGTTACTTTCAAGTGTTGGGGGCAGGGCTGCTAAGCGTAAACCGCTCTTCGATCTCCCAGTGAGTTGGACGGGAATGACTAAGATATGTTACTTTTAAGTGTAAGTACTGCTAACTGACAGAGACCAACACATCCAGCCATAAGAACATACGATAAAACACATCCAGCCATAAGAACATACGATAAAACAGACATCAGTTAAAAATATACCATTATTTTACGTTGGTCTATTGTAGCACAATCACCTAGGGCGTAAACATTTTCAGTGCCCTTCACCCGTAGCCATTCATTAGTTGCAAGAGCTCGTCTATCACCCTGCAGATTGAGCAAAATCTCAAATCATTCTGCTAAGAACAATGATACAGCATATCAGTAGTTGAGACATGGCAAGAGAAGGAATCGATTTGTAGCCGTAGGTTGAGGACACTAAGGCAATAGATATAATCCTGCACGTTCAGTGTCACGGTTTCTTAAAGTCCTCCATTTCATGCATGCGTGGCAGTATGTCACAAACCTGACCAACTTGCTCCATGAAGTCGCTCACTACTGGACGAGTCCCTACACCAGTTGACCAAACAACCAATCCATGAGGAATCGAGTAAACCTCTCCATGGGATTTCACCTTCACAGAAAGCGACTTTTCTGAAACCCCAAGAACTCGACAACCAGTACGGACATCAATGCCGTCCCTTCGGAACTTCTGCTCAGCAAATGAACTGATTCTTTCATCAAACCTGAGAATTTGAAAAAAAAAAAAACAAAAACAAAACAAACATTTCAACTTTCATAAATAAAAATTGCGTTTCGTACAAATTACTCATAGATGCCAACCCCAGTTACCACATGTATAAAAGGCAAAATGCTTCGGCCTCTCCAAACATTGGTACTCTGACTGTCCACCACAAAGTATCACCTTCCAAACTTATGGCGTGTACACTCCAAATTCACAAATCAAACTTTATTGATATATCATCCTGACACAATTCTCTATACCTCTGAAGCGGTAGGAGTCCATATTCCGTAGCTCTCAAAGAATACGTTCCCATTAATAACTTTCAATCTGCATATGGCTCCTACACAAGCATCTTAACTAAATTTTCGTGCCATATGAAAAGCATATTTAAGGAGAATACACAATTTGAGCTGAGATCACCACAATACTGGACAGACCTTTCGCTGTAATGATAGGATGGAAAAAGGGAGAGAACACATCAAACAGTCCTGCCTTTCTGTTATTCTTCATTATCCAAGTTAACAAGCTAAACAATTTGCTAGCGATTAACATGACAGAGGGACAATAATAGAGTTCAATCACATTGCATTCAACTAGAAAATTATGGAAAAACATACAAGCTTAATTGAAAACAAAAAGCAAACCGCAAAGTTAGAAATTTTGACGGTCGTTCCTGTTTGACACTTTGACTTCGTGGATGTTTGATATAGCATGTGCGCAATGAATAGTTCAAATAGAGCAGCAGCCCTTAAAAATTTCAGGCTTATTTCGTGTTTGACAGATCAAAAATTCTCCTTTATGCAACTCCAAACCCAAAAGATCGTGTTGTCTTGACCTGACACTGACTGCATCCATGGGTTTCAGAATATTTTGAATACTAAGCCTTGAGCATGATTCAAAAACATTGTAGAAGAATAATGCAGTGAAATTTCCTTACGTGTTTAGGATGTGATCTCCTGATTGGATCAGTGTTATCCGAACTAGATCTTTGACCATCGGATAGATGGTTACTAGATCTTCTTGTATGAAGTCATGCAACTCCGCAGCAAATTCAACACCTGTGGGACCTCCCCCGACAATCACAAAATGAAGATCCGTTTTTCTCTCTTCTTCACTCAAGCCTGGAAGGACGGCCCTCTCGAAACTATCTATTACACTAGCACGGATCTTCTGTGCATCCTCCACTTCCTGCATGACATGCACTAAATACCCATTAAAGCATTGAAAGCTCAAAACCTACAAAATGAGGACTAACAGCAAAATGATCTGCAAAAACCACCAGGAAGCATTGCAATTTAAGAAGCAAATAATATTTCTGCAACAACAGAAAACTTACGAACCTTCAGAAAGTAACAGTTCTCCCTTACACCGGGGGTGTTAAAAGTATTTACTTGTGCTCCAACTGCTATAACCAAGTAATCATATTCCAGGGAGAATTCCCCATTTCCTCCCAAGTTTTGGTCCAGATTAGAGCGACATAGAACTTTATTATTCGCGGCATCAATCTTCATACATTCAGCTTCACAAAACTGAATCTCTCCATTTCTCTGATATCAAGGCACGCAACAAAAATATGTTAAGTACCCAAGAACAAAGCCAGTGGGACCAAATGAAGACCTGAAAGAATAGCTGATATAGAACAGAAAAAAACAAAGGAAAAGAGCAATAAGATATAATCACGAGGTGGAAGATAAGGCATCCTAGTATGGATGTCGTCAAAAATAGAGAAAATAAAAACGTCTGCAAGAACAATGGGATCACTAGTGGTGCTGGATCCAAATGACATGTATCCATTTTGAATAGAAATAACTGCAACAAGGCATTCCTTTCGCCAACCCTAACGTAGTAGAATTGAGTATCAGCATTTCATATACCTCATCTAAGTTGCGCCCAATATCACTGTGATAGACCCCATAATAAAGATAAAATCATAAGATATCCCTCTACTCCATAATAGACTTTTTCCAGTGTATCTACATGATGAATGGCAATAGTCTTATTTTGTCTAATAGTAAGACTAACTAAAAATCAAATGCCATAAATAATATCTACTTGAGATGACTAAAAGTGTGTATTGCTGAAGCAGGGGCATATATCAAGTTAAGTCTGATTCGCCAATTTTACAAAGTAAACAATCCTTTTGTCCTGGTTTATCAAAAGCAAAAAAAATGGTTGCTATAAGATTGTTTCAGGCAATCCTCAGGAAACCAGGTTGACATCCGATATATGCAGGAATCGCAACTTCAAAAATATGAGAAGAACAAGAGTCAATGCGATCTAGCTATAGCATTTTGAACTAGTTTCGAGACCTTGACGAAATTTTAGAATTGACACATCCAACAAAATGACCGAGTGAGCTATTTTAATTATTAAGCCCAACACATACATGAAAATAATCAAGTAAGCATCATATTAGGTCACTGTAGCATAAGATTTGTTTTCTTTCTGGCATGTGAACCATGAAAAATTGACTGTTCTTATGCATTCAAAAAGCAATTAGTGACTAGATAATACTACATAATGGCAATCAATATATCCTTGTTTCTTTACCATAAATATCAATCTAGACTGCAACTGAAGTACTTTTTTTCCATACTAACTTGCATGGCAAAGTGAAGCTTAAAAATGCAATTCTATATGGCAAATAACAACGGTAGCAAAAATGAAAAATCTGAGGCTTTGAGCACAATAAATTACCTTCTTTATTATATTTCGAACTGGCTCTACAATACTCCGTGCTTCAACTGTTCCGCATGTGACACTAGGTAACAGAGGTGTAAATGCAAAATAATTCCTGGGTGAAACAACCTGAATTTCATAGGATGAAACATCGATATCCTTGAGGAAACTAGTACCGGCCCATCCAGTTCCAAGCACCACCACTCTCTTCTTCTTTTGCTCCTTCTGATTTGGTCCAAGACCAACTCGATCAGTCTCTGACTGAGAATCTGAATAAGCTATTAAACTCCCGCTACTGCAAAAATTCACATGACAGGATACACATTGTCACAATATGCTGTAATTGGTCGAACAAGAAGCACATTGCGTTATCCCCCAGAAAAATACAAGATTCATCATATTTACACAAGATTAAGAAAGTCATGGAATCGATAGAAATTCATCAACAGTAAAAGAAAACTGCAATAAATTAAGAAAAGGGGATTCACTGTGATGAGATCTTATCTTGATGACTCGGTAGCGCTTGCAAGATCAAGCATACTAAATAATATACTGCTTACAGGGACATATGCACCCACGAAAAGGATGCTGCAAAAAGAAGCTAACATTTTTATGCTTACGATCTGCACGATCACACATTTTCATGCTTACAATCTGAGCATCCAAGACACCGAAATAGATTGCGCCGAGCAAATCCAAAACATACCCTGCTTCTGTTTTCTCGTAACAAAGAAGCAGACGATCAATGCCGGAAAACCCACCAAATCATAGTCGACGGACTATCAACTCTCACTTTCCACTCTCTTAACAATAGAAACCCCAAAATTCGGAACCTCGCTTGGTCTTCTCACGTAACCAGGTGCACCGATCGCAGTCATCTAACTGAGAAGCTTCAAACATCGGCTTGTTTCGAGATCACGAACTACAGCTCGCGCTCGCCACACATTCAAAGCCACCTCCAACAAGCGCGGTGCCCAACTAAAGAGCTCCAGCGAGTCAACGAACGCGACCGGACTCGGTCAAGAGCTCAGAAACACAGAGAGAAGGCGGCGACGGCGACGGGAATGCAGGGGACGACGAAGAGAGAGAAAAAAATGGAGAGGGGGCGGGGGGGTGTACCTGAGAGTGACGAGAACCAGAGCCTTGAAGCCAGCGGGGTGGCCATGGAGGTAGCCCGAAGCTCTCTTCAAGAAAGACGAGATCGTCATGCCGACGGAGGAGGAGGGAGGAAGGAAGAAGCCGCCTCGGATTGCGCGCGCGCGCGCGCGAGAGTGTCAGTTCAGCTGACTTGCAAGAAGTCGAGATGCGAGGAAGAAGGACGAAGGAAGAAGATGAAGAAGAGAGAGAAAGAGCGAAAACCGTGGAGCAAATGCATCTTGTCGTGATCCGAGATTGACGCTGACGACTTGACGAGAAAAGAAAAGATGAGCCTCTGTTCCCTTTTCGTCCTTTCTCATCCCAGACCCTTTTCCTACGATCAGTCGATGACCAGTAGCTTCTGTCGCTTCATCCACTTCTTTCCTCGCGAGATCGGTTCGTTTTCTTCTTACACGCCCCGGCTTTGCCCGACCGAACCGCGCGCACGCGCGTGGCGCGACGAAAGCAATTTCTCTTCCTATGCTAAAGTATGACTTTGTGTACTTTAAGCTAAAAGGTCAATTCTCCCCGTTCTTCCCAATGTTCCCATGCGCACGCGCGTGGACCGGAACCCCATCACCCGGGGCCTGGTCAACCTACGCCGAGCTGGGACTCCAGTGCCCTTGCCGGTGCCTAGGTCCATTGAGGCCGGGCCTGAAGCCAGTGCCCGAGACTTGGATTCATTGAGGTCAAACTCGAGACCTTAGCGCCCATGCCTAAGCCAATCGAGGCTCGGCCTCAAATCCTGGCATATGTGCCTTAGTCCGGTGTTGACAGATTGAGATGCGGGGTCTTACTCGGGTGTCCTGAGCTTGGCCTCGATGGACCTGCGCCTATGCACCAGGATTTGGCCTCGTTGTTGAGGGCTTGAGAATGAGCGATGGTATTTATGTGTCTTAATGTAGAGTTTTAGGTTCAAGATCTAATCGTATTTTAAAAAATGATTGTCAATTTTTGACAAAAAAAATCATTTTTCGAAATTTAAGTTCGGTGATAAAATATTTTTCATTGACTTATTTTCCTAAATGATCCAAATGCCAAAACGGAGAAAAATGTTTTTCACGAAACAAATGGAGCCTAACACTATTAGTAAATTTCCAATCCATCTACTTTCTCACACAATTACTTATCCTCTGCACCCGATTATCCAATGCAACAAAAGCAATTTTTTTCGAACATTAATATGTTAGATCATCCCAAATTTTCCCTGCTGTTTTATAAACCGAAAAAAGTTCATTTCCAAAGAGAAACGTACAGATGATAGTTTGACCTAAATAAAAAGGCTCCCTTGTCCTGGGACAGTCCTCGGGTAGGGGATTCTCGTCGTAACTCCATTGTAATTGGAACCCCACACAAAATGACAAAACACGTGAAAGCGTAAAACACGCTTGTAATTTCTCATTTTCCCGTCCCTCTAAAAGTCGTCGTGACTTTTCAAGCAAATCCAATGCAAAGAAATATATATGGGCAAAGGTAAAGAAAAAAGATGGAAAGAAGTCAGCATGACAGCAACATCATCAATAAGCCCGCGAGACAAGCACACGGTCCTGCTGTCTTGAGGAATATTTTAAATAAAGACCTGAGATGCATTCTTTTTCTTAAATAAAAATTTGAAGTAAAATTTATTTTAAATAATAATCCGAAGTACCCTCATTTTCTTAAATAAAGAGCCGAAGTATACCTTATTTTCAAATAATTACCTGAAGTGCCATGTCAGTCTTAAAAAAGAGTTTGATCTCACCAACTGATCGAAGGCGATTTCGTTATTTACCATTTTTCATTATTTTCTTTCCTTTTTTTTTTTTTTTTCTTTTTTCTATTTTCTTTATTTCCATAAAAAATCAGAAAAGAAAAAAGACAACGCAAATAAATAAAAAAATTCAAGAGGGCTCAGGCCAACCCTCCCTCCTATGGCTGTCGCCCCAATAGTCGAGGGTCACAGGCCCTCGTCCAAAGGTAGGGAGGGCCATGGCCCTCGCACGATTCTAACAAGGAAAAAGGAAAGAAAATTCTTTAAAAAAAAAGTAAATAACAAAAATACCTTCAATACAGTAGTAAGGTCAAACCTTCTTTGAAACTAACGTGACACTTTAGATCCTTATTTGAGAAAACAATGATATTTTAGATTCTTATTTGAAATAATATTTACTTCATACTCTTATTTAAAATTTTTCCTGCTACATCTTTAGCATAATTTGTTTCCATGTCTTTAGGCATTAAGGAGAAGTGCTTACTCAACCTGGTTAGGGATGGTGCCTAGTTTCGAATTTTTGGAATTGAGAATAAACGGTTCGATTCTCATTCAATCTCTTGTTATCTCACCCATGGACAATCTTAGGAAAAACTCACGGTTCTTGCATTCAATCTCTTGTTATCTCACCCCATGGACAACATCTTCAAACATGAACTCTGAACTAGTGGAAACTTAAACAAGAAAATGATGAAGTCCTATTTGGATATTAGCAAACCTGACACTTTGTTCATATCGAATGGCATTTTTTAGACAATTGAGTCTTGGACATTTCATAGGTGTGAAAATCGAGTCAATTAGACATTAAATGCAGAATTTATGCTCGTCAAAATTAAGTCAAATTTGGCTAAACACAAATATCAATTTTAATTTTTTTAGCAATTAGGTTATTTTCATCACCTCGCATAATGACCAATAGCCATTTAGTAGATTGTACATACAAAAATGATCCTTTGATTATATTCTCCCCAATATGGCCGCCTTCGAATAGTGTCAGGACCAATGGAATGGGCACTTAACTGCTTATGCCATGTTCATGGCCGATAATGTACAACCTTTTGTGTGATTGTAAACTCATTTCAAATCACGGGATGAGGAATGAGAATGTTGCACACTTCTCTGATTAAGTCTGTGAGGATGTTATGTAGCATAGCTCATTTTTGGCTCTTCCTGATTCAAACAATTTAAGTACAATCATCCCAAATCACAAGAAGCAATTAGAAGCTACATTTCCATATTGATTTCATTGCATATTTAGGTAGAAAAAGATAAATATATATTTTCAGAACTATTGGATCGGATTTTTGAAACAATTGGGTAAGAAGCTTTTCCTAGATGTAAAAATCGACTGGGCGTAAAACAAAAAAGTTATGCTCGATGAAAATTTGGTCAAATTTAGGTAAAAAAAATAGATAAATATTACTCTCCATAATTTTACCAAATTAGATGATTTAAAATACTAATCGTGTGAGGTTAAGAGCTTTTAATCATCTAAATTTACTTATGTCCAACCACGGCAATCAAATTTTAACAATGAAAATATCATGACTGTCCATTCTGTTCAATTTCTAGACATTTGCAAACTCAACACAATTTTTATATCAAATCACATTTTTTAGATAATCAAGTCTTGGACTTTTCGTAAGTGCAAATATCGAGTCTACTAGACATCGAACAAAAAATTTATGTCAGGTCAAAATTAAGTCAAATTTGGCTAAAAAAGAAAGCAAAAATCAATTTTAAATTTTATACTCATTGGATCATTTTCTACAATGGCCAATAGCCACCTGGTAGATTGTTCCTTTCAGTTGCTTCTTCCCCAATATGGTTGCTTTTCAACTGTCTGGTGGCCAATGGAATGGGCATATAATCACCTATGCCATGTTCATGGGAGGTCTCATTCACATGACCGATGTACAACTTTTGTGTGATCATAAAGTCATATTGAATTATGGTATGAGTAATGAGGATGTTGCATCCTTCTTCAGTAAAGTATGCAAGTACGTTATTTAGCATTGCATAAATGAGTATGAATGGGCTTATCTTTGTTGCGCACAATACCTAAATACTTTTCATGACAACCTGGTATATCAATTCGAACCAACAGTATCATGGATCAAATACCTGGATCTCCAACGATCGGCGACGAATGAGATTCCATCGGAGATTCGATCGGCGAATCCGATAGAGCAATAGGAAAAGGACGCTCTAGCCTTGAACCGAGGGCAAAGTAATAGATGCAAAAGAGATCTTATTAATTTGGCAAGTAGACTTTATATAGATTCAAATTATTCACCCTTAATGGCCCGTGCAATGGCCCTTATTGGCTCGCCCTCATGCTCCACCATGACCCATCGGATCAACTCGGCCACCACATCACCCGTGAATGATCCGTCTACTTGAAAAAAATCAGGGGAGAGGTATCATCCTTGTTTTTTTTTTTTTTTTTTTTTTTTTTGTGCTTTGGACTCCTAGAGATAAAATGGATGCATTGTTTTAATTTTTAATGGAAAAGGTCTTCGAACTCTTTTGCTCCTTTTCGGGCTTAGCTATTATAGTGATATTCCCAAGCTTGATTTAAATAGTATACACTGTGCTACCGCAGGAAGCATATAGAAGTTCATTTCCATATTGATTTCATTACATATGGGTCCGTTCGTTTCGCGGAAAATATCGTGTTTCCGGAAAATATTTTCCTGGAAGTCATTTTCCAGGAAAATGACTCTATTTTCCGGTGTTGTCTACGTAAAACCTAAAATTTGAGTGGAATATATTTTCCACCGTTCGTTAGCTCATTTAATTGTTTGGGAAAAATTATCAAAAATTGAATTTTAATATTTTTAATTGATCAAAAAATTAATTTTATTTTTTTTTTATATTTTTTTTAAAAATGAATTTTTAATTATTTATATTTTTAAAAAATCGAAATTTTTTTTCTTTTTCTTTTTCTTTTTTTTTTTTCCTTCCTCCTTCCTCCTTCCTCCTTCCTCCTCCTTCCTCCGCCGCCGCCTCCTTCCTCCTCCTTCTTCCTCCTCCTTCCGCCGCCGTCGCCGCCGCCTCCTTCCGCCCGACGATGGCCGGCCGCTCAATGGCGGATCCGGCGAGCTCGAGGCTCGGTGATCTCGCCCGAGCTCGCCGCGAGCTTCGCCGGCTCGCGAGCCGCGAGCTCGGGCTCGCCGGATCGGGAGCGAGCTCCGCCGCCCGATCCGGCTAGCTCGCGGCTCGCGAGCTCGGCGAAGCTCGCAACGACGAGCTCGGGCGAGGCCCGAGCCCCCCGGCTCGCCGGATGCGGCGAGCCACGAGCTCCGCCCGGGCCGGCGAGATCCGCCTCGCCCGTCTGGGCGAGGCCCGATCTCGGCTTCGCCCCGGATCGAGCTAGGCGGAGCCTCGCCGGCTGGGGCGCCGCGGTCGCCGCCGCGGACGTTCGCCAAAGAAGAAGATGAATAGGCCAAAAAGAAAGATGAATAGGAAAAAAGAAAAGAAAAGAAAGCATAAAAATAAAATGAAAGATGAGAGCGTGCGACGGAAAATGTTTTCCTCTTTTCAAAAGAGGAAAACATTTTCCACGATTTGAAGGGGAAATTTTCCTTTGACCGGAAAATATTTTCCTTGACCATTTATTTTCCGCCATCCGAACACCGGAAAATCCGGAAAACATTTTCCCGGAAGTTATTTTCCGCGAAACGAACGGACCCTTAGGTAAAAATGATAAATATTTAAAAAAAAATGAATTGGATTTTTGAAACAATCAGGAAACTACCTTTTGTATCGAGTGGACATTGAATAGAAAATTATGCCTAGTAAAAGTTTGGCCAAATTTGGGTAAAAAAAAAAGATAAATATTGTTTTTCATAATTCTACCAAATTAGATGATTTAAAATACTTGACCTTATGAAGTTAAGAGCTTTCTAATCATCTAAATTTACTTACGTTTCAATCTCAGTGATCGAATTTTAACGATGAAAATATCATGTCTACCCACTTGGTCCAATTTTTGGATATTTGCGTGCCTAACACTTTTTTTCATATCAAATCGTTTTTTTAGACAATCGAGTCTTGAACTTTTCGTAGGTGTATAAATTGAGTCAACTAGACATCAGAAAAATTTATTTTGGCTACAAGAATATACAAATATTGATTATAATTTTTTTTACCAATTAGATTATTTTCATCACCTCGTACAAAGTAGTATAACCATCTAATAAAGGAACTCTCCAAAATATAAAATGAAAAAAAAAACTTTTAAATATAAAAAATTCAAAAAAAAGTAACAAAATTTAATAAAATGTGTCCATATCAACACTAGCCATGTTACATAAAATAACCAGCATACACATCAACTATTTCCAACTAAAATTGCCCGGATAGATTATATGTCCAAATTTTTAAAAAGATTATAACTCAATTGAACTATGATTGAATTGATAAAAGTGTAATAAGTTGATGATTTTTTTGGATAATTTGGGGTGTTTTCCTAACTAACTATCTCATATCCCATGCACCTTATCACTCTAGATATTAATCCCGCTTGGATACTAATAAAACAGGGTTTGTCACCCCGAGCCCTACCCTCAAGGGACAAATCTTAGCCTAAACATAGATTTTCGAGGATTCAAATTAGAGTTGACACTTAAGTGATTTTTTTTTAATGACACTTAAACGAGCCAAAAAAACTTTTTTGGCACTAAAGTAAAAGCATACAATTTTTTGTGCTTTTAGACTGCGTTTGGTAGTTAAAATAAATCAGATAAAATTTATCCTTATGAAACAACCAATTATTTCACTTTTTTTTTCTTTTTAAATCTTATCCTATCCTTAATAAATCACGGTTCAACTAGCCCATCTTTTTCTTTTTTTTGATAACTCAGGGAACCCCGCACGGCCGACAACCAGAGGATAAACCCTGTGGTGACACGTAAGCGGGAGGGCCCACCACCCCCGGCGTCACACTTAAATCCCCAATGGACCGTGAGGGGATTCGAACTCCTCCCCTTACGTTAGGGGGAGAGAGCACAAACCATCGCGGCCACCAAGGCGATGGTACTAGCCCATCTTTATCCCCCAAAAAAAGCCAATTGTTTTGATTTTTTAATTTTTTTTAAAATCTTACGAATAGCTTTCATCCGAAATAAGCAAACATATATCACGGCTCCATTTGTTTTAGTGAAGAAGTGAATGGTTTTAAACCATTTTTCCTTAAAATGATTGATTCACGACTTTCAAAATATTTTTCTAAAAATGGTTAATTATTTTGCTCATAATAAACGGAAAATATTTTTATTATCTATAAAAATGTATAAATATAAATTACAACTGATAATGAAAATATTTTTTGCTAATTAATTATTTTAAATGATACGAGTGATTATTTTTAAATCTTCTCATCACGATTATTATATGTCAGTATTAGAACCTTCATAAAATATTATATTCAACATAATCATTATCTTTGTTTTTATTTTAATTACTTCTGCTATCATTAAATTAACACCGCAATACTACAGCAGTATCTGTGATTTTTATCAAATTTCTCAAACAGTGAAGGCACCGTTCAACAGCCGCAGCAACCACAGAAAGCCCGACCGAACTCAAGACTATGTTCGACTTCGGAGGGAAGTGTTAATGAGATTGTTCTCAAAATTTATTGAAACCGAATCATATTCTAAGGGGGCTCCCAGCTTATCATCAGCAAGGTAAGGCAGCTGCTCCCTCTGAATTGCTGGTTAAAATCCCACCTCTGTCCTCATTTCTGTGAATTTGCTTTGGCTCCATGATCTTGTAACTTTTGCTGCTCATCTACTCTTTGGAGCTTCTCTTTGAATTTTGCAGGGAGAACGTTATTTTTGCTTATTGCGTGTCTTCGGACATTTTAGTTTCGTCAACGCACTCTTATCTTATCTCCAAAAAAGACAGGCAGCTTGATTTCAATCCAACAAAATCACAGATGTCTCCAACTAGCCAACTGCTAGCCGAGCACTCGTGCAGGTCTCAAACAAAGCATGCCTTTTGGTACAACCCAGCTACTATCAGCCAACAACATATTTCATGCACAAGAATGGTCTAATACCGGGTTGATACCTTGAGTTCACTCTAGGATCAATTTGGCAAGGATCCATCAGTTACTCTGTATCCATCTTCCAAGATACCCGAATAGCTCAAGCATGTCAACAACACATACGTGCCAATTTTCAGGAACATCTCCCTGCCAAAGTAACCAGCGTGCACACACCCAAGACTATGAGGAGTCGATGTACGCAAAAGCACAAGCATAACGTGGTTTAAGAAAGCAATGCTGCAGGATAAATGTTGTGCTGTTATTTAACTCCAAACTCGTGGGATATTCAAGAGAAGAAGCTGATAGACAACACCCGATCTGTGAGTTTTTTCAGACTCCAATGCCCACAACATAGAAAAGGCAAGGAGTATAGTTGAAACTCAAAACTCCGATGGTACTTTTCAGAAAGCCAGCTATGGCTGGTACCCTAAACTTGGTTGCACAACCTCATTACCATCCACACAAGCACAAGAAGAGATGCACAAACACTCAGCATTGGCACGCCTCGTTTTAATTTTAATCCGCTCGACATCATGCATATGGGTTATTCTTGATAGGACAACACAGCACATCAATTAACAATTGCAGTTCTTAACCCACCTCGAAACAGACTCAAATTGAAAATTCTGATAATGACCAAACAAAAACATTAGGCAGACCTTTCTTTTGGAATGGAAGTACTAATGGAGGGTCTCAGACAGATCCAGCATTTTCATGGATGGTGTAGGACCCCAAGTAGGTTCCCCTGTAAACAGGGCTTGGGGCGATCTACACCTCAACAAGGCGGATCATATCATCATCAACTCAGCAAGATTTTCAGAAAAAAGAAACGAAAACAATCCAAAATCATGAAGCAACGAATATAAAAAATAGGAGATGGAAATTCAAAAGGTTGTCAATGAGAAGGGCTCAGACAAGATAAACAGCTCTTTCAATCAAGAATTTTCTGAAGCAGAACTGGCATTTGAAGCTGTACAATCGATCATCACCGCCGTTTTCAATGAAAACAAAATCCAACTTTTTTATATGAATCCGAATACGTATCGGCTCATATCAAGAAATTCAACCATTTTTTTTATCCTCTGTGCTTCATCGTAGACACTCAGAAGCGCGGATAATTTGTAATCATCGCCGACCGCCACTACGCAACTCCTTTCCACAGACAACAAAACCGCGGTCGAATAAAAATCAAAACTTTTGCTCAGACAAAAAAAAAAAAAAAACGCGAGAGCAATCGCTGAGAGATGTAGCCGTTTGAATTGACACAGCTCAAGCTATGAACACAGAAGTGAAGCTAGACTGCAACACGAACGGCGCCCTCGATCTAGCACGAGCATTGGGGCTTGCCATCGTCAGCGTCCTGAAACTCGGAGAAGCCCGGGGTGTGCATCGTGCGGTGCGTCGCGTCGGATCCAGATTCCTCCCGACGACCGCTAGCAATTCATGCTCAAACATGACTCGCAGAGCGTACCGTCGAAATCTTACTCAACGAAGCAAAAGAACAGAAAAGAGCAGAGCATAACTAGGAAGAGGAGGAGGGGGAGAACGACGACAAACCCTAGGAGGAGGAGGAGGAGGAGCTAGCTCTCGGAATCAGATGAGCGATTGCACAACGCAGAGCCGCCTATATATACACAGAGAGAGAGAGAGAGAGGCGGCAAGCGAGCGACCGCCACCTTCGATTAGGGTTTCAAGCAGGGAGGAGGCTCCTCGGGAGGGCAATATGGTAAAGTTGCGTGTCGAGTTGGGAAGCAAAATTATTAATAGCTATAAAGTGGAGATCCCCACCAACGCGGTCGTTGTAGTATAGTGGTGAGTATCCCCGCCTGTCACGCGGGAGACCCGGGTTCGATCCCCGGCAACGGCGTTAACTTTTTCGAAAGAAAATTCCAGATTCGATTTTCCTCGAACCTTTTTTTGGGGCCCTGGGTATCCAAAAACGACGGCGTCCCTCTCCTCCCCATAGAAAAGGAACACATCGCCTGCCCTATTGCCGTCTGTCTCCCCGTCAAAGCTCAAGCCGAGTCCTCCAATCGCGCAGCACACTCTCATCTCTCGTCTCTCGATCCAGCCATGGCTACTACGTTATCCGCGATCGCGGCTCGCCGGGCCGCCGCTCTCTCGCGCGCCTCCTCTCCGGGGCTGTCGGCCCAAGCCGCCTCCTTCGCCCAGCGGCGCGGCCTCGCCGGCGCGGCGGGTAAGCTCCCCCACCCCCCCACGAATTCGCATTTGGAATGCTCGAGGATCGCGCGTCGGAACTGTATGAGCGTTTGCGATTCAATTCGGATCCGCAGTGTCGCTAGTCCCTTTCGCATCGCGGCCTCGCTATTCCTGGTCGGGAAGTTCCGGGAAGGACGAGACGACGGTGTCTCTAGTTAGGTTTTTTTTTTTTTTTTTCTGAATATCATCTGATTTTGGTTTTGGGCCTGTTCCTCGCTGGATGGTGGAAATTATCTCCTGAATCCGCGTTACGCGGTTGTGGATTTTGGCGATGGTTGTGTTGATTGTTGATTGACTTAGTGGGTAGTCTGTGAAGAACCCATTAGGGTCATAATTCGATCTTTGGGATCGAAAGTGGGAATGAAAAAGATTAGCGGTGAACGGAGCATGTGAAATTCGATGGATGTTACTCGTTTAGGTCGGTGGAGGAATTGGAGTAGCAAGATATGTTGCTTCCAAGCTCTAGTTAAGCGTCAATCATGGACCTTGACGATGTTGCCAAGACGAAAATTTGTTTTGCTACTAGACAATGGCCAATTCTAGAATCTTTGCTTTAAGCATTTCTCTAGATGAAGATCATGTTGTTAAGTTGTATAGAATTCTCGAGACTTCTTATGTAAATCTGTAAAGTAGATGGTTTCTCATTATCTTTCATTTTAATCCTGATGTTATTTTTTTCTTTTTCGTTCTGATACTATCCTGGTATTACAATCTGCTCTTTTCATTTTCTTGATTCGCTTTTCTATGTCATACAGATCACCATGGACCACCAAGGGTTAATGTTTGGGAGGACCCTATGAGTCCATCTAAATGGAAGGAAGAGCATGTAAGTTATTATCCTTTTTTTTTTCATTTCAGTTTGTTGGATCATCAGAGTTCTCTTCTAATTGCTGAAATGGGATTAATAAGATACTTGGAGCTTCCATCGTGGTGGAAATATTTAAAAGGTGTTTCGTTTTTGCCGCTAGGTTATATTTTTTGTCTTTATGCTTAACTATTTTATGAGTTTTTGGCCTCTGCAAGATGTATATGCACATGACATAATATCGTTGAAGTGGTCATCCTTCTCTGATCAGCTCATCATGTAATTCTGCTTGGGTAGATAAGAAGTAGAAATCTGATCTTTTATAACCTCGTCAGTTTATTGCTTCAATTCATACACTTGATTATGTCAGTCTGGACGTCATGTGTGCTTTGGAATCATCTTGTTCTGTTCTTTTTACTTATAGAAAAAAAAAAAAAAAATTTGTTGTGTTCTTTCTTGTGTTAATGTACATGGCTTAAGGGAACCTCTGTCGGTAATTGATTTTTTTTAACTTTTATCTTTTGCAGTTTGTAATTGTGTCTTTGTCTGGTTGGGGTCTGCTAATCTATGGAGGGTACAAATTCTTCACTGGGGGCAAAAAGGATAAGAAGGAAGAGGTAACATTGATTCCTTATCATGGTTTCATATCTTCATAAGTTTTAACTCAACATTAAATATGTTTGGTGACTAGTTTAGCCCAAAAGGATCTTTGCAATTTGTCGTCCTTCTTTACACTCTATGGTAGATCTTGAATATCACTTAAATGGATACTGAAGAACAAAGCCAATAGATTGTTCACACAGTGCAAATCCTCTTTTCTTCATGTTACCCAAGCTTGTATATTGCTGCTGCTAGAGTATAAGCTGAAGCTTCTGCCTTTCCATTGGTGACAGATCTAGCAGATTTAGTATAGTACTTGTTTTAGATGAATTCCTGGAGAGGCAGTGTTATTGTGACCCATGCACAGTGGGTGGGGTTGCCTAGCTATCTTAGAAGCATATTTTCACATGTTAAAATGAAGTTAAGTAACTATTAGCTTTGTGTATGTGTGGCTGTGCCTGCTCAGAGGACGAGCTGTAATAGTATAACACTTGTAGCTTTGTATTCATTTTGGTCATTGTCTATGCATAGGTAATGCACGTTTGAGATTGCTAATCATTTAAAATTAATGGTGCTAATCATTTAAAATTGATCGTATCATTGGCTCTTGTACACCAATTGCAGTCTATCAAGTTTTGTAGTTGTACCACACTAGATTTGCATAACATTTATAAAGCAAAAAGGCGAGTGTGTGTGCCTTGGTACTACTAGTCCAGCTTGCAGCAATTTACTGCATTCAAAGTAGCTTCTCCACCGTTCTCAGAGAAGTCTGCTACTGTGATTGATTGTTTTTTTTCATTTATCTTGGCTTCTGGTAAACTTATGAGGTCAGAATTGTTGGCACTTCGATGCGCTCACACACACGGAGTTCTTCCTCTCACTTTGCTTGATCGTGAGAAAATGAACTTAGAATTAGACAATTACTTATCAAGTAGATGATTTGAAGCCTCATTGAGGCTGGTGGCTAGAATTAGACAATTACTTATCAAGTAGATGATTTGAAGCCTCATTAAGGCTGGTGGCTAGAATTAGACAATTACTTATCAAGCGGATGATTTGGAGCTCATTAAGGCTCAGGCTGGTTGTATGGAGCCATGTTTGGTTCTTGGATTGGCAATACTATGCATGTTACACAAAGTCGATGTGCTGCGTAAAATTACCCAGAAAAGGAGGTGGTCAGTGACTAAATGTATTGGTGTAATGATAACATTTTTCTAACCAAGTCAGTTCATGACTGTCTTTTGTCTCTTCATTTCTTTAGAGATTTTCGACCTTCCCATTTCTAACCGAGTCATTTCATGACTGTCTTTTGCTTGCAGAAACTGGTGGAAGCAGCGCATTGAAGTTTGGATTGCATAATTTCACTAAAGTTTCCTGCTGATAAGGCAATCGACTGTATTTGTTGAGAATGCATTTTTCCTTATTGGAGAAGTTCTCTTTCATTAGTTTCCAAGGAACTTATGGGGAATAAATAGCAGAAATCGTTTGCTTTACTGTGGACAACGTGACTGTTTTGCTATTATAGATCCGTCATCGTTTTGATATGACCTATTTGTTCGAATGTTTGCTCGCAGTACTTTACATCACTTCATAACCCAGTCTTCTTAATCTCTTGTATCCTCTGCAAATTCAAAAAGCATGTCAAGCTCTCTTGGATCGTTTGGAGCGTTTAAGCCAAGCCTTTCTTGGAATCGATCGCTAGCTCGCTCACTAACCTGGATCGTAGGGAGTGAAGGTCATCGCTCGCTAACCCATATCGGACGGAGAGAGATTAGAGAGAGAAGTACTGAATTATAGAATGGAACTTTAATTATGAAATGGTTGGATGATTACAATGAGAATGGAACTTTAATTATGAAATGGTTGGATGATTACAATGAGGGGAGGACACCCTTCTTATAATTGAGGTCGTTGAATTATAATTATTGATCGCTTTTCGATCTGATTTCAACTTATCACTTACTGACATTTATGGTGACAAATTTTTAGATTTTTGGCACAATTACCATCTTGCCCGTCTTTAGGAATGTTGTGGAAGCTCTTGTGGGAACTTTGAGTTGCCCGTCTCTAGGAATGTTGTGGAAGCTCTTGTGGGAAATTTGAGTCATCTCATAAGTCATCCTCAATAATGCAAGGTCCCTTGATCACAGGAATCTCATGACCGTGACACATATAGGCTAGAAGATACTTCTAGGTCGGGGTTGCTTTAAAACTTCTAAGAGACCTTCTACGAGAGCTGAAGCCAGATAGATGCTCGCGAACGGTTTGGAACAAAATAAACATGCGATGAGAACTATCTGCAAGTCTAAAACATTGCTTATTTTAATTGGGTTAGCAAAATATTAAGCATTGCACATGTATATATATTTACATTTTCATTCAAGAGTATCAATTTTGAGCATCAATCTTGGCAACTGTATTCACACAAATTTTGTTTCACCGAGTTCTGTGCCTGAGAAGTGAGAAGTACTGCGATGGCCGACCAAGTGGCCGACGTGTCTCTCTACCAGCATGTGGTATGTATTGATGGGTGATATCTAATAAAGACTAAATTCGATTGTGTGAACACCCAACGACGGTTAATAGGAACGCAGAGGCTCTATAGTTTACAGCACAATTGAGTTACATAACTAGAACCCAGAATCATCGGTTTCTGCCTTGTACTAGTCGTTATTTTCCGAACTGGAATCATCAGTTTCCCGTGAGAGATCCTGGATGGCGCCATCTGCCTTTGATTCTTTTGAGTCTTCATCTTCTGAATGTCTTGGCTCCTCAATTCTGTAACGAACTTTCTCTTTGTCAGCAGCCAGTCTCTCTTTGTCAGCTGCAAGTCCTGCTCCGCCAGTTTCAACTTCTGTGGTCTCTAGGGCAGCATTGGCTCCTTGATCTTCTTGTCTTCGGATTTCTACATTCGCTTCCTGTTCTGCACCTTCATTTGTGATGTTATTAGCTTTGCCTTTTGAAGCAGAATTGGTTGAGACTTCGCCGTTCGTCAGCGAATTGCCACTCTTCATCTCTTCCTCTTCATCCTTGAGAGGACCTTTTTCGCCGCCATTCATTGCACTCCCTTCTACCTCTCCCTTATTTTCAGTATTTTCAGACTCGATCAACTTAGCGTCCGAGAATTTCGAGTCCTTACCCATGCTTCCTCCACTCCTGTCGCTTTCCTCTCCTCCGTTTACTTTGTCTTCATTTGAGTCTGCTGGTACACTCTTGATTTCAACTTGATCTCGATTTTCTTTCCTCCCTTGTTCTTCTCTCTGCTCAGATTCATCTCTTCTCAAGTGGGTACCAGTTTGCTGGTTCCTTTCGGAGCTCTCCAACTGGTTTTCTATTTCACTCTGGTGTCGTTCGATTTCTTTCGCTTCTCCAATGAGTCTTCTTTTTCTGCTCCCCTTGTTCTCGAGCCTCCTATTTCTCGCAAGCATCCTCCATTTCTTTCCCCTTTTCTTACTCACATACAGGCTGCCTTGCTTTCCTGTAACAACAGAGTCTGATTCATTGCCGTGGGAATTTTCTGAAGTTTCCAACTTGATACCACCCTTGCCTACTCCACTCTCTTCTAGACTTTCCTTCACATTGACGGTCTCCGCATCACCATTTTCATTCATATTTCTCGAGACCTCATCTGCACCGTTTGATGTGCTTCTCTCATTTGGAGTGTTCGTTCCCTCTCCAGTATCGAATTTTTGCTCGTCTTGGAGTCCATCAATACCTTCTCTACGGTTCTCTATCCCATTCCCTTCACTGGCAACTCGTTCTTGCTTTTGATGTTCACCTGAGCTATCTCCCTTCCCCCGCAACCTCTCCATCTCTGTCACTCCTATCTTCTCCGCAGAACCCAGTTTGCCTTCAGAACCCTCATCAGATCTTGATGCAACTTCGCCATCCAGGACTTCATTTTTGCTCTCGATCAAGGAAGTCCTGTTTGATTCGCTTGCTAGCTCGCCCTTTTCTTTGGCACCCGCATCGCTTGTTTCATCCTTCTGCACCTCGCCTGCTTGCAAACTGGAATTCCCAGGCAGACTCGACGGGTCATTGGAGCTGGCTGAACCAATGTTGACCTGTTTCTCGAGACGCTGCTTCAAATCCTCAATTTCCGCTTCCTTCAGCTTCAAGATCTCTCTCAAAGAAACTTCCTCAGGATCTTTTTGGCTCGCCTCCATATTTTTTTCACGCAGCATTCTGAGTTCGTTGTCCTTTTCTTGAAGTGCCGACTCCATCGCTCGCATCTCATCCTTCAGCGAGCCGACTGTAGACTGCATCTCGAGGACCGCACCATCCAGCTCCATCTTTTGCGTCCTGAAGGCGTACATCTTCTCTTTCATCCCTTCAAATTTCCTTTTCATTTCGGTGTTGTGGTCTCTTTCTCGCTACACATGGTAAAATTTTGATGGAACGGTCAGGCTTCGGGACAATCATCAGCATTCAAGCTCATCAACAATCGGAAGCAATTAATACTAATTGGAACGTGAAAAAGCCAGCCAGGAAAACAGTTTAGTTGCAGTTCAAAGCTGAAGGGGTACAAATTGCAATAGTTACACCTACGAAAACCTTGAAAAACCAGGAAATTACAAAATTACAATCAGTTGTTGGCATGTAAATCTCTTGGGTCGAGCACTTCTGGAAAAAGAACAGGATGAGAAAAAAAAAATGGAGGACAGAGGACATGGAAGCTGCTTGCAGGAGCTGTTTCTGCGACTTCTTGACCATCGAGAGGATTAAAAAACTTCTTTTTCCTACTGTAACTGCTAAGACCGTGACAATTCTAAAGCAACGAAATTTGTGGGGATGATGGGTTCAGAGGCGTCATCATGCATGCGGATCGCCAGTTCGAACACGTGAAGGTCACCCAAAAGAGAGACATACAGAGAGAGAGAGAGAGAGAGAGAGAGGGAGAGAGGACCTGCAAGAGAAGTTGGAGAGAGAAGAGTTCCCGGTCCTTGTCCTTGAGAAGGAGATTGGAGATGCGTCTCTCTCGGAGCTTGTGAAGGGCCATGACCCCGATGAGAGCAGCCCCGAATGCCAGAAGCAGCATCATCCCGTACGGCCGCCCTCTCTGCGCTCCTCCAAGGTTGCCCTTGAAAGACCCCGACCCCATCTCTCTCTCTCTCTCTCTACTGTCAGAGTACAAAAAATGGAGTCTTGGAGAGCTTGAGGGTTAGAAGAAGAAAGGAGGAAGAGCGTGTGTGGAGGAGGGTCTGATGGCGTGTCTAAGAGTGGAGATCGTTGGTTGCTTATGATGTCAAAGATTGAAATGGAACATGCATGATGCAACTGCAGCCCCTCTCTCTCTCTCTCTAGAAATTTCTCTCTCTAGAGGGAGGTGAGGTTGAAGAGGATGCATGGGTTCTGGGAACTGTGTCCAGGGCGCCGATTCTGGACCGGTTGGAAGACTTTTTTGCTTAGCTTTTTGCGTTTTCCCAACCTTCATTTAATTTCTTGAACAGTTTTTTTTTTTTTTTGGTTGTCTCTTTCCACTTTCTAGTTTGACACTTAAATATGCTCAAATGTTGGTGGTAACTATAAAGTTATAAATGACCAGTATTAATCCCTGATCAAGCATAGAAAATAAAGGTTATTATGATAAGTTTTAAAAATATGTTGAACAAGATTCTAATTATTAATTGCCACATAGATTTTCGACTTAATTGAATAATTTAAGTCGATTTCATTTAATGTTATTAATTTCATCAAATGTTGAATTTTCAGCACCTAATTTGGGTTATCATATAAGCCCTTAATGGAAAATTTCGATTCCAAATACATCTAGTGCACTTCTTAAGTGATTAAGTAGAAATAGAGAAGTTATACAATTCTCAAGCACTGATTTTTATCATAAACCCGCAATTTACTACATTTGTAAAGTAAATAATACAATAATACTTGGATTCACATCATTTTCTCTTGATGGAAACAAGACGAACTCTTAAAGGAAGAAGGAATATATAAGTCATACAATCATATATTTTTCAATATTAAATTTGTAGAAAACGGAATCAAGATTATTTAAGCCTGGCGTTTTTTTCTTACATGAGAATTCACTAATTAAATAATGAAGCATTCACCAGCACAACACATTATTCAAACCATCATGGGATAAAAACATAATACATGAAGGGAGCGTGAGAAATCGAATGCTTGAGTGAGAATCATGTTAAATTAAGGAGTCACTTTTAGTCACTGATATAAAAATCAATTTTTAACATCAATGATAAATTAAAGTGTCCCTGACGAGATGAAGAAGCAACCTTCGCCTTTTCTTGCAAAGAAGAAACGATTTCTTCTAATTCCAAAAAGGTCACTCGCTTGCTTCCTACCATAGCATGCACAGCGTAGCCAACTAGATCTGACAAGGACATTAGCAAAAATTAAGGAAAGAATCAAGCCGGATCGCAGTAATTTAATAATGGACCAATCTAATCTAACCTACTTGTACTTGCGCATTTAAAGCTGGAGTTTTTGGACCAAGAAAAATCCAACTTGTTTTGCAAAATCATCATCTTTTTCTTTTTTTTCTTTTTTTATGTTTTTGTCCTTTAAAGTTGACGGTGATTTTTTTTAAAATTGTCAGAAAATTTGAATGAAATTTCACGAATGTAGTTGACATTTCGTGCACTAGACCGGGAACGCAAAACCCATGTTCGGGATTAGGGAGAATTTCTCGGTCTCATTAATGGTCGGCCTCACGTTTGATTTTGCCAATGTCACCGTTCATTTTTATTTTTTTCTTCCCTCTTTCTTCACATAAACGCAATGTTAAGCGCTCAATTTCTCGTTGACATTTTAAACATACCTTGATATATTTCAAATTGTTCATTTTTCACTAAAGAAATGCATCTTAAACCGAAAAGAAAGAACATGATGATTATTTCAATATTTTAAATTTATCTCAATATATAAATATGAAAAATAGCCAAACAAATCAATAAATGAACTGGACAGTAATATGACATGTCTTTCAGGAAGGCAATCAATTTGCCAATTGGCTAGCGGAATCAAGGCGACATCAAATGCAAATTAAAACGCTCTTCTTTCTTTTCCTCCTATAGACTTCAATTCGATTCAATTAGGTGATAAAGTATGAGCTACTCATCTTTTGCATCTTTTATCATCAAAAAAAGTAAAAAAAGTAATGTGGGTAATGGTAAAATGAAATAACTATATGAAGCATCCGACAAGACTCAATCAATACTGATACTTACACTAGAAAATAGCCAACTCCTTATAATCAACATAAAATTGATTTAAATGGATATAGAGCTCAACGATGAGACTAATATGGTCATGGTAAGTTTTCGATTTTGAAAGAACTTATCAATGACTATAGATGACCATAAAATGCAATTATTAATGCGCGGTGGCATCTGGTGGACGAGCACGTTGTTACGATAACAAACCCAAGATACGGCCAATATTTGGCTAAGTGTTGGATAAAGCGGAAAATAGACATGCTTGCTTAAAAACAAAGATAATTCAGGGCACTTTAGGAGTTGTAACCGCTTGTAAATAGGATCGACTTAGGAACAAGGAGCCTAAAGTTATGGAAATGCCGTTGGAACCTCCTTTAGGGTATTTACTGCTTATGACAATTATGTTTGGTAGATTATAAAAGACATTGCGTAACTACTTTGGAGGATCCACAATTATCAAGAACAAATTTCCAAGATATTTGTATTATTATTATTATATCAATATTAGTTTCATTTCAGTTTCCAACGTTTAAACTGTTCTATTTTTAAATTTATTGGTCTTCATCCTTGCTGCTACTCCAATCGAATTGCTGACTGAAAATAACATTTGAACAAATTTCATCAAAAAAAAAAAAAATACAAAATATTACCATTTGGTGAAAGGTTGTTCATTAGGAGTGATCGGTCCTTTGTCCGATCCAATTCCGATCCAATGGAACAAATTACTATTTTTTTTTCCATATTTCCATTAGGACACCTTATTATCCAAATGATGATCAAGAATAAATTTGGAGCTCGAGACAAATATTATATTTCAATTATAGGCTCTCGTTACCTCGGCACAATAAACTAAACCCACAATTTTTTTGAAAATACAAAAGAATAAAAAAAAATACCTGATTCCCCCTTGAAATTGGGAATTAGACCATTGGACACCAATCCACTTTTAGGAACTAGGAATCAAACTGAACACTCTCAAGAACCAAATTGATTCGATCATTCAATCGGCCTAAGTTTAGATGATTCTTGATTTGAACAGTCATTTTGCACACCCTTCTAGTGAAATAATTGTGGAATTCAGTTTTCACGTAAATGGATTTTTTGAAAATTGTCTAAGCAATTCTAACTTATTTTACAGATTAAAATTTCCAATTTTATTAATTAAGTCCTAATTTTTTGTATGAATTCTCAATATAGTCCTTTTAGCCATTTTTTGTCAAAAAATTGTTGACGTGGTGGTGCATCACATAGGAGGTCTGACAGTAATTAGGTTGTTACGTCAATGATTTTTAGTAAAAATTTTTAGGAAGGATGCGTAAAGATTCGGAAGTAAATTGGTAAAATTGAAAATTACAAGATTCTATAGTATATGTCATTTGATCAAAGATATTTTTACGATCGACAGCCGCTTAATTGAATAAGGCCTTTCGGGCGTGATAACATTGAGGTTCGAGTTCGACGGCATCTCCATCCAACGGTCGCGAAGGGCAAGCTCCATCCGTCGCAGCATGGACGTCCGACCCGAACCCGCCGACACCAGCTCCGACATCTTCGACTCCTCCCTCGACCTCGAGGACGCTCACTTCCGGGAAGGCTACTGCGACGGCCACCGCCACGGCGTCGCCGCCGGGTGGGCCTCAAGACGGGCTTCGAGACCGGGGAGGAGCTCGGGTTCTGCGTCGGTGTCTGGGGCTTGGCCATCCGGGCCGATCCGACCCGCTACTCGGCCCGGGTCCAGAAGAGCGTGCGGACTATGGAGGCGCTGCGGGACGGGCACCCGACGACGGAGCCGGAGGACGAGCGGGTGCAGGAGATGATGGGGGATCTGCGGTTGAAGTTCAGGGCGGTGTGGCCGAGCCTGGGGGCAAAATTGGAAAAGAGGGGGTATTTAAAGGGCGTGGATAATAAGGATGTGGAGTTTTGAAAGCATTGGTTGTGGCCGTGTTTGGATGGCCTCTGGGCTCTCAAAGGTTGATGCTTTATGGTAATTCGAAGCCCCCTAAGGTTGTCTTCATTAAAGATGTTGGGGAATTTGTGTAATGGATGAGTTATTCTTATGCCTGCTTACGTTGGTCGGCTTCTTCCTTGTCGCATGAGAATGAATGTGCTTTTCTCATCATTTTATGGGGAAATCGGAAATCAATGAAAAAGATTCTGAATTCTGGGTATTTTCGTGTTGATCGTGTCGATTTTCGAAAATGGTCTGTCCTTGTTATGGGAAAAGTTATGTAATTTGAGTCGAAGAGGAGATTTTGAAGTTCTGTTTCTTTGCCGGGTCAGCAATGTTGATTTACTCCGAAATATTTAGATTTTGCTTTGTGGAAAGAATCTGTATTGAGGTGCATTAAGGGGTATTGCCATTGTCATGAATTCGGAAAGTTTAGTCACTGAATGACCGGTTTAGCTAATCATGAATTATTTGGGCTACTTGCGCTATCTATGTTTGAAGAAAAGCCAGCGAAGACTCTTAATGTTTAGTATTTAGGAACTGAATTTGTAAACATGATGCGTTTCAGGCTTCAGTGCTTTTGGTAAGTTCATGCTGAGCTTTGGCTGTTTCTGCTTCAGCACTCTGCTCCACTGAGTTTGTAAGTATGGAATGGATTATAAGTATGTGGTCACCAACAAGAGAGCCGCCATTGCTAATGGGGGCGGCGTTTTATCATCTGGTTTTATCTTTTTCAGCTTTTGAAGGCGAGTGAAGCTGCCAGAGATGTTAAAAATGATGCTTGCCTGCTGCAAGGTATACATCTCTGAAAGCCGAAACAGGTCTGCACTTGAGGCGATTGAACGAGCAGCTAAACAATTTCCAGAAGCAGCAGTGCTCAACAAGTTCGAAGATGAAATCTACAATAGGGTTGGCTACACAGTTGTGTCTAGATTGGCTCAGAAGTCGCCCTCAGATTCATGTCCGTCAAGAAGTGCTGTATTAGCAATGGTTAAGGCTGCATTTGATGCGATTGACCTTGAATCGCATAGCGGAAGTCATCCTAGGCTTGGGGTTGTTGACCATATCTGCTTTCATCCCTTGGGTCAGACTTCTCTGGACCAAGTGGCCACCATTGCAAGGACCTTGGCAGTTGACATTGGCTCTGGTCTTCAAGGTTTGTGAACTCTCATTTGATGGTTTGCTAAAACGAAAACAATTATTTAGAGGCAACAAATCGGAAAGATTTTGGTCTGGCATTTTTTGCAGTGGCATCCGATGCTATCTACATATTCCCTGGTATATCCACGTGTACTTCGTAGCACTTGAAGAGACCATGGTATCTCCACACTGTTTGCATTAACCTGCTTCAGGTCTAACACTCTTATAAACCTGCAGTACCTGCATTTCTGTATGGAGCGGCCCATGAAGATGGAAGGACACTCGATTCCATCAGAAGAGAGTTGGGGTATTTCAAGCCTAATGCAAGTGGAAACCTGTGGATAGGTGGCCCAAATTCACAGTTCTTGCCCCTGAAGCCAGACGAAGGTCCACCTCAAGCAGCCCAAGGAAAAGGAGTCATTGTGATCGGAGCGACTCGATGGGTAGATAACTACAATGTCCCTGTCTATTCTAGTGATATAGCCACTGTCCGAAGAATTGCAAAACGAGTCAGTGGAAGAGGAGGCGGACTTCCTTCAGTCCAAGCCATGGCACTCACTCACGGTGATGGTATCATTGAAGTAGCATGTAATTTGTTGGATCCAAGTAAAGTTGGAGCAAACGATGTTCAGCTTGAAATTGAGCGACTTGCAAGGGAGGAGGGTTCGTCTGTGGGGAAGGGGTATTTCACTGACTTTTCGCAGGAGGATATAATCGAAAGATACAAGAGTCTGGACTCCTCTCCATAAGCAAAAATCTATGTTTGTGATTCTCAATCTCTGTCGGATTTATTGTTCATGCACAAGAGGTCTTTCTTCTATGATCTGGAAGCTCCCCACCCATTGTAAAACTGAGGTTCACCATGTGGCAAAGCAAATTTTTGCTGGTGGTTGATGGTTGATTTATAAATGGTTTATGGTAGATTCATGTAGTTGAGTTCTTCTGGCAACACGTATTACGACTTGTGGAAGCATAATGTATGCCTTGCCAATCTCTGGATCATGCTGCTTTCATGCCCCGCTTTCTCAAGTTGATCTGCTGTAAGCTAGGTAAAAAAAGTACAGAATATCCTCTTTTTACTGTGTAGGGAAGTCGACTTTGTTTTAATTGATGTTATCTTTGACATTCCTGAGGATAATCCGCACATAATGTGACGCTAAAGTAAACGATGTTATCTTTGATGAGACTATGATGTGTATCATTGTCAAATTTTCACTTATCTAATATCATAGCTTTTTTCAATATTCCTAAGGTTTGGCCAGTTGGGAAAATGGTTGTGGATTTGTATTTTCCATATTGACTGAGGTGTAAAGTTCGATTTACCCAGCACAATTCTCATTGAGGCCGGTCATGAGATTATTCTTCCCTACGTGGATAGTGGTGTGTCGTTGCTTGGATCAACCGGATGGATTGGATTTAATGCGGCCAGAGATAAGATGGACTAATGTAGTGGCTTCCTCACTTGAATGGCCATTTGTTTCATATGTCTCCACATACGAAATAAGTACAGAATCTCGCGGCTTATTTTCGTTACAAGGCAGTATAAATAGCCCAATTAGTCGCTGACAAAATCTAAATTGCAAATAGAAGCAAGCTCGCAAAGAACAAGAGCATCCATCTTCTATGTTCCGTCTCTTATTGCCTGGGAAGGAAATTGGTATAATTAAGTCCTTCTGTTAATACCATCATAATTTGTCTACTAAAATGTGTTAACATGGTATTTTAAAATTAATTTGTCTCTCCTATGTGTTAATTTTTTATCGTTATTTATTAAAAAAACTTTAAAAAGCTAAAATAATTTGAAATTTTGGAAAAAAGAATAGAGACTCACCGGTGGCCGCGGCCGCCGCCGCCGCCGCCGTCGACCATTGCTAGATATTAACATGAGTTGACATCAATTATATGACAAATCGGCAGAATAAGGATCCGGTTCCACCTTCTCCTCCGTTTTCTTCCTGTCCTCTCCATTCTCTCTCGCGCCCGCTCCAGCCTCCTAGGGTTTTGGGTTTTCGCAGCCATCGCCGACCGTCGAGTTCTACTTGAATCTAAGGAACGGAACTGGAATTTCGCGCGAAAACTTCTATCTCAATGGAAAACGAAGCAGCTGACCAGAACCCACCTTCCAATGAAATGGAGTCCCTCTCCATCGAATCTCAGACAGAAGGGGCCTCCTCGTCGAGCTGCCCGACGGCCACCCAGTAAGCTACTCGAATTCCCCTTCGTCGCGATCAAGGAAATTAAATTGCATCGATACGTCTGTCGAGCGCGAAATTCGTTGGAGTTTGGTTGATGGGCTTGTTTGTTTTGGTCAGGATGAGTCCGGAGGAGAGGTTTCGAATCGTGAGGAGCGTCGGCGAGGAGTGCATTCAGGAAGACGAGCTGCTCAATCTCCTGACCAAGAAGCCCCAACCCATTTGCTACGATGGGTTCGAACCATCTGGCAGAATGCACATTGCCCAGGTCTTGTTTTCCCCCTTGATTTCCCTTGACTTAAGTCTGATTATGTTGAGATATTTTAGAGCTTGCGTCCAGGCAAAGTGGCCTTGTTTTTGCCTCCTAGTTGTTTAATCACAGACAGAACGGTCCTGTATCACAAAACATTGCAATTTTAGTTTGTCATTCACGGAGTATCAGTCGGAAATGTCCAGACACTGTGATGACAGATTGCAATGCCTTTTCTGCACCATAAATCTAAAGATGCTTGGTTTTGTAATTTGGCGAATAGTAGAGATGAAAAATAAACTTGATGCAAGTTGAGGCTGATGAAATGTACTTTGCTGTCTGTTTAGTCAGTGACATTAAGTCATGTGTGCTTCAATTCAGAATAAGCTTGCATATTGCCATTCCATGGTGCATATGTTGATTTGTTTGCCTAGTGTTGCTTGTTGTGTGCTTCATCCAATCTCTGTCTGTTTTATTGTAGCTGTGCTTAACTATTCTTTCCCTAGTTTTTCAGAGAGAAAAGATATCTTGATGTGAAGGACTTATCTGCTGCCTCATTGAGAGGACTGATTTAAGTTTTGGAGACATTTTGCTATATAGTGCTCTGTTTTCTGCTGCTTTGCTTATACTTCTGAAGAAAGCTTGGTTTTTCAATTTTAAGCTGGAGTTTACTACTGAAATTTAGTTGAGACTGGCTTTTATCAGTTTCGAAATTTATATTTACATTTTCCTTTGGAGCAGGGAGTCATGAAGACGATAAGTGTGAACAAAATGACTTCTGCTGGATGCAAAGTGAAGATATGGATTGCCGATTGGTTTGCACAGTTGAACAACAAAATGGATGGAGACTTGAAGAAAATCCAAACGGTTGGACGCTATTTGATTGAGATATGGAAAGCTGTCGGCATGGATCTCACTGATAATAAAGTGGAATTTCTGTGGTCTTCGGAAGAAATTAACTCCCGTGCACATGAATACTGGCCACTGGTTATGGACATTGCCCGCCGAAACAAGCTCCCTAGGATAATCAGGTATATAATTTAGGCCTGCAGTTATTATGTCGATCTTGACTGATATAATAATTTGCAGCTCATTGATTTTCTTGTTTCCAGGTGCTCACAGATAATGGGTCGTAGCGAACAGGATGAGCTCAGCGCAGCCCAAATTCTCTACCCATGCATGCAGTGTGCCGACATATTTTTCTTAAAGGTTCTTATAGTATTTGTCATCAGGCTTTGTTGAAATACTTGTTTTCTGTCAATTCTTATGTTGGTTGGTCAATGACTTCCTAGAGAAACAATCTTTGCTTGGTTTTTGTCTTTCCTCATGATAATATGTTAAGTAGTTTATTCTTATAATTGTACGAATTCTTTTAAAAACTGCAAGCACTATGAGTACCATGCAGGAAATTATGAGTTGCATGCATGAGTTCATACGTCTTTTTGCTGGATGATATGGGGTATCCAAACCTTTGGTGCCACCATTCCCCACAGATGCATGCAAATTGTAAATGTTATTTGTGATCTCTGGTACTGTAGATGACTGTTTGCAAAATATGCGTGCTGATTTGTACTTGATAGTGCAGTGAAAGAATTGTGATTGTGACAGCTGATAGTATTCCGGTAGCCTTGCTTTCTTTCTATCTTAAAGGTTGTGCTGTATCTCTTTGTGGCTACAAAAATCTCCATGCAAAATGCTTTTATTTGAACAGGCTGACATTTGTCAACTGGGAATGGATCAACGGAAGGTGAATGTACTTGCTAGAGAGTACTGTGATGCCATAAAGAGAAAGAATAAGCCTATCATTTTGTCTCATCGTATGGTTCAACTCTCTTTCTTCTCATAAAGTCAGTTGTTTCTCTAAGATTAGAATGGTTATTTTGGTCTTGATTGTTTCGGCATGTAGATATGCTTCCTGGTCTGCAGCAAGGCCAAGAAAAAATGTCAAAAAGCGATCCATCATCATCCATCTTTATGGAAGATACTGAGGTAAAATTTTGTGACAGAGCTCCATATATTTGCGCAGCATTGAGGAGCCACCTTTTTCATTTTACGTTCTGCAGAATAAATTTTTTATGGCGTCTGTAGGCTGAGGTCAATCTGAAGATAAAAAAAGCGTACTGTCCACCTAAGATTGTTGAAGGCAACCCATGTTTGGAGTACATAAAATACATCATATTGCCATGGTTTAATGAGTTCAAAGTGGAGCGATCTGCAGATAACGGTGGTGAAAAGTGAGTTGCTATGGTGTTGAAATGTTGCTGCTTTTTCACCTACAATTTTCTCGTGCCAATGGAATACTAGTATATTTTGATTACTTTGTTTCTCTTTCTTGCCATCTTGCGTGTAGGACCTTTAAAAGCTTTGATGAACTTGTTGTCGACTACGAAAGTGGAGATTTGCATCCTGGTGATCTGAAACCAGCCCTTTCAAAGTCTTTGAATAAGATACTTCAGGTAAGCTCTCTTTCGATCCTAATGAGCATCTGTTATACGGGCACAATTGGTTTAGAATCCTGAATGACCATTTGGTCTCCTCACATATGAGAGACAGTTATGGAAAGACAGCATGAGCATTTCCATGCACCAATGTTAGGAGTACACTCTTATTTTGCAATTACAGCAACAGAAACCCTCGTGAACTTCTATAGCTCCTTGGCGAAATCAATAATTGCTTTTCACTTATGCAGCCTGTACGTGATCATTTCAACAAAGACGCTAATGCGAAGGATCTGCTGAAGAGAGTTAAGGTATGCATTTTTCCCCTCTCCATTCAAATTACAGTAACAATTTGGTTCTAGTTTTTGAAGCTCCTTATCCTTTATCTGCGATCAACATGCACCCAGTGACCTTTTCAAAATTGATGTTTGATTTTGTCCTCTGTCAATGTAGGGATACAGGGTCACTCGGTAATGTGGCGCTTGGTCACTAAAGGACATGACAACTGGGTTGATTCCTGGAGCAGTTGTTCGGACGAAAATCTAGTTCACATATGGACATCGGAGATTTTTTTTGTCCATGTGCTATAGGCACGCGGAGTATTTATTTGCAAGCCACTGGTTACTTGCACTAATTTACGCTACATCTTTGTTGAATCACTACACAATTTTCTTGTAACTTGCACCACCGGTTAATCTGTTCAATAGTTTCCTGGTTTTGATTTACATTGTTCAACTCAGAGTTCGCATTTTTGTTAGTAGAAGTAATTGGCTCTGCCTTTTTGCGGTTTTCCTCTTGCTGACAGCTTTTCCGAATTCTATGGCTTCCCATTTGGGGAAGCATGCTTAACAAGAAAAGGTTGAGTTTAGGGCATTTGTTTCCATCATAAAATCCCTTGATTATATGTATCACATGAAATGTGACCTTGAAATTGGATAATTCACGTAATATTGATGGCAAATCGGTTGGCCCAAGGAGTAGAAAGGTGGACAGACAGATTTTCACTGACATAAGTTTGTCCAGATTACAATTAGAACGATGACTTGAAGAAAATGTTTTTAGCATCGACATTAAATCATGCTCATAGATGCGTTGTCTTGAGAAAAACATCACGTCTTCCGGCACCCATTTGATTTTCTACTCTAAACTCGATAAGGGTATATCGAAATCCTGATATTTTTTGCAATTGAGTTTCTAAAATGTATTTCTCATCTACCTATTGCACCGAATAATTTTGAACTCTCTACGATCCCTTATTGCACCGTGAAATGCTGACGTGGCACCACCGGTCAAGAGTACCATGAAATTTGTTTTCTCTATGACAATTTGAGCGTTTTATTTATTTCATAAAAAATGAATGATCTGCACAATATTTTTAAATATCACTTAAAATAATCAAACAATTAAAATATTTTCATCGTCGACAATAGTTTATGTTTGAATACTTTCTTGAATAATTAATATAATTTTTATTATTTTATTTTTATAAGCGATGCAAACAGTTTTATTTAGAAAAATATATTTCAAATTATTTATTCACTCCAAAGTGAGAAGGACGAACACTATGCCCCCAACATCTTACATTTTCCTCAGTATATAAAGATCAGAAATAGCCAAACAAATCAGTAAAAGAAATAAAGTAGGAGCTACTCATCTTTTGCATCTTTTATCACAAAAAAAGAAAGAGTAAAGTGGCTAACGGTAAAATGAAACAACTATACGAAGCAATTAACAAAACCCAATCAATATTGCTACTTACATTAAAAAATAGCGAACTCATTATAATTGGCATAAAATCGATTTAAGTGGATATAGAGCTCGGTGCTAAGATCGAGGTGATCATCAGTTAGTTACCTTATCAACAATGGAAGAACTTATTGATGACATGACAATCATCGATGACCACAAAACACAGTTATTGATATGCAGTGACGCAGGACTGATAAGCACCTTGTTTCGATAACAAAACCAATATGTGGCCAATGTTATTATGACTCTGGCTAAGTGTCCGATAGAGCGGAGAATACAAAGACGTGGCGCTTGAAAACAAAGATATCAATGGACGGTGGCGTCCAGTGGCACTTCAAGTGTTATGACCGCTTGCGGACGGGGCCGACCTGCGAACAGGGAGCCTGAAGTTGTGGAAAATTGAAATGCAGTTGTATGTAACCTCCTTTAGGGTTGACTGCTTGTGAGCAATTATGTTTATAGTTTCTTTTCAGTTTCCAACATTTAAAATCTTCTATTTTTAAATTTAATGTTCTTCATCCTTGCTACTCCAATCGAATCCCCCCCCCAACCAAAAAAAAAAAAAAACCGAAAGATTACCTTTTCGTCTTGAGAAGTTGTTCACTATTTGGATCAACTCCCTTTTTCTAGTGAAATAATTGTAGAATTCATTTTCCACATAGATGAATCTTTTGAAAATTGTCTAATCAATCCTAAATGTATTATACAGATACCAATTCGGTCTACACTTTTCAATTTTGCCAGTAAAATCATAAATCTTTGCATAAATTTCCAATGTAGTTTTTTTGACCGATTATCACTGAAAAATCACAAATGCGGTGGCGCGTCACATAGGATTGGACTGCAATATTAATGATTTCCTACAAAAATTGACGAAAGGACGCGCAAGTGTTTGGAATTAAACTGGCAAAATGGAAAAATTCAAGATTGAATCAACATCCATACCATAGGTTTAAGACTAATTGAGTTATTTTTACCGTGGATTTCTAACATTATTCACAGAGGCAAAATATAACAAAATGCTAATTACAATATGGATTTGTGCTCATAATTCAGGTGCATAATATAAAAATTTCCATTTGATCAAAAATAATATTATAGTCAACAACCACTCAATTGAATTGGGCCTTTTCTTTGTTTGGTCATAAACAATTTTTATTTAGGGAAAATTTCAAAAAATACCTTAAAGTACTCTCATTTTCTCAAATAAGGGCCAAAGCGGATCTTATTTCAAATAAGAGCATGAAATGGCCTCAATTGTTTCAAGTAAGGGCATACCCTCATAGGTCGCCGATCAGCTAAATTTTTCAACCAATCAAAAGAATTTTCATTCAAATTTTCTTTTCTGTTTTTTGTTTTCTTCTTTTTTCTTTTTCGGCATCGATTGGCGGCCACTAACAGAGGCCGGCAAGGGCTTGGCAACCCTCATTGGCCATTAGGAAGGGTTGACGAGGTCGCCGAGCCCTCACTGGCTCTAGGCGAGGCCAACTCTCACCGAACCCTCACCAGCCGTGGGTGAGACCACCCTCACCATATCTAGTGAGGGTCGGCCTTGCCTAGGGTCGACGAGGGCCGTGCGAATGGCTGCGAGAGGTAGCCTCCCCCAAGGCAAGGGTTGGCTCACGTAGGTGAGGCCGTCCCTTGCCTGTGGTTGGCTTGGGTGGCCCTTGCCCAACCCTCTATGGGCATTGCTAGTGGCTAGCTAGCCACCGGCGAAGAGGAAGAAGAAGAACCAGGGGAAAAAAAAAAGGAAAGAAAAAAGGGAAAATGGTAAATGGTAAATGGTAAATGATGAAAATACCATTAATCATCGGAAAGTCAAGCATTTATTTGAAATAAATATAATCACTTAATGCTCTTATTTGAAAGAGACATAATCACTTTAAGCTCTTATTTGAAACAAGATTCATTTCAAGTCTTTTTTTTTTTATTTTAATTTTCTCTTTTATTTTTACAAGAAACTGGACTTAGCCAGCAGAGCCCAAACTGGGCCGTCGTTACAAAGCAAAGCCCAAAGGGCCTGAGGAGGGGAAGATGGCCTTTTTTCCCTATGGGGCGCAGCAGCCCAGTCAGCCACTGAACTTGCGTTTCTTGGGCCATAACCCAGGCCCACTTCTAATCAATCTTGATAACAGACAGGAGCAGTCTTCAATGATGCCCTTCTGCTTCCCAACTGAAACTCCCTTCGTTCGTTCTGCAGCCTACTTAATCAGGTCCACACGATCGCGAAGGAAAACTCCATCCGATCGTGAGCGGCATGGACGTCCGACCCGAACCCGCCGACGCCGGCTCCGACATCTTCGACTCCTCCCTCAACCTCGAGGACGCCCACTTCCGGGAAGGCTACGCCGACGGCCACCGCGACGGCGTCGCCGCCGGCACGGAGGAGGGCCGCCAGGTGGGCCTCAAGACCGGGTTCGAGACCGGCGAGGAGCTCGGGTTCTACCGCGGCTGCGTCGGGGTCTGGGGCTCGGCCATCCGGGCCGATCCGACCCGGTACTCGGCCCGGGTCCAGAAGAGCGTGCGGACGATGGAGGCGCTGCTGGACGGGTACCCGACGACGGAGCCGGAGGACGAGCGGGTGCAGGAGATGATGGGGGATCTGAGGTTGAAGTTCAGGGCCGTGTGCGCGAGCCTGGGGGCAAAATTGGAAAACATGGGGTATTTAAAGGGCGTGGATAATAAGGATGTGGAGTTTTGAAAGCATTGGTTGTGGCCGTGTTTGGCCTCTCCCGGCGCTCAAAGGTCGATGCTTTATGGTAATCCGAAGCCCCCTGAGGTTGTCTTGGTTGAAGAACGTTGGGAAATTTGTGTAATGGATCAGTTGTTCTTGATACATGATTGCGTTGGTCGGCTTCTTCTTGTCGCACGAGAGTGAATGTTCTTTTCTTATCGAATATAGAAGAAGATCATTTCTGCGGGGAAATCGATAATAAAAGATTCTGAATTCCCGGAATTTTCATGTTGGTCGTGTCGATTTTCGACAATGGTCTGTCCTTGTTGTGGGAAAAGTGATGTAATTGAGTTGAAGAGGGGATTTTGAAGCTCTGTTTCTTTGTCGGGTCAGCAACGTCGATTTGCTTTGAAATATTTGGATTTTCCTTTGTGGAAAGAATCCATATAGAGTTGCATTAAGGGGTATCGCCATTTTCATGAATTCGGAAAGTTTAGTCACTGAATGACCGATTTTGCAAATCAGGAAGTATTGAGAGCACTTGCAATATCTATGTTTGAAGAAAAGCCAGTGAATGCTCTTGATGTTTAGTATTTAGGAACTGAATTTGTAAACATGATGTGTTTCGGGCTCCATTGTTTGCGGTAACTTCATGCTGAGTTTTCATTATTTCGGCTACAGCACTCTTCTCTGGTGAGTTTGTTAGTATGGAGTGGATTGTAAGTATGTGGTCACCAACAAAAGAGGGCCACCATTGCTAATGGTGGTGACGTTTTATCATCTGGTTTTATCTGTTTGTGCAGCTTTTGAAAGCAAGTGAAGCTGCCGAAGATGTTAAAATTGATGCTTGCCTGCTGCAAGGTATACATCTCTGAAAGCCGAAACAGGTCTGCACTCGAGGCAATTGAACGAGCAGCTAAACTATTTCCAGAAGCAGCAGTGCTCAACAAGTTTGAAGATGAAATCTACAATAGAGTCGGCTACACGGTTGTGTCTAGATTGGTTCAGAAGTCACCTTCAGATTCATGTACCTCGAGAAGTGCTGTATTAGCAATGGTTAAGGCCACATTTGATGCGATTGACCTTGAGTCGCATAGCGCGGAAGTCATCCTAGGCTTGGGGTTGTTGACCATATCTGCTTTCATCCCTTGGGTCAGACTTCTCTGGACCAAGTGGCTGCCATTGCAAGGTCCTTGGCAGTTGACATCGGCTCTGGTCTTCAAGGTTTGTGAACTCTCATTTGATGGCTTGCTAAAATGAAAAATAATTATTTAGAGACAACAAATCGTAAAGACTTTAGTCTGGCATTTTTCGCAGTGGCATCCAATGCTATCTACATATTTCCTAGTATATCCGCATGTACTTCATCAAAAAGTCCTTTGGACTCCATAGCACTTGAAGAGACCACAATATATCCGCACTGTTTGCATTAATCTGCTTCAGGTCTAACACTCTTATAAACCTGCAGTACCTGCATTTCTCTATGGAGCGGCCCATGAAGATGGAAGGACACTCGATTCCATCAGAAGAGAGTTGGGGTACTTCAAGCCTAATGCAAGTGGAAACCTGTGGATAGGTGGCCCAAATTCACAGTTCTTGCCCCTGAAGCCAGACGAAGGTCCACCTCAAGCAGTCCAAGGAAAAGGAGTCATTGTGATCGGAGCGACTCGATGGGTAGATAACTACAATGTCCCTGTCTATTCTAGTGATATAGCCACTATCCGAAGAATTGCCAAACGAGTAAGTGGAAGAGGAGGTGGACTTCCTTCAGTCCAAGCCATGGCACTCACTCACGGTGATGGTATCATTGAAGTGGCATGTAATTTGTTGGATCCAAGTAAAGTTGGAGCAAACGATGTTCAGCTCAAAGTTGAGCGACCCGCAAGGGAGGAGGGTTTGTCTGTGGGGAAGGGGTATTTCACTGACTTTTCACAGGAGGATATAATCAAAAGATACATGAGTCTGGACTCCCCTCCATAAGCAAAACTCTTTGTTTGTGAATCTCGATCTCTGTCGTTGTATTGCTTATGTACTAGAGGTCTTTCTTCTATGATCTGGAAGCTCCCGATTGTAAAACAGAGGTTCACTATGTGGCAAAGCAAATTTTTGCTAGTGGTTGATGGTTGATTTTATAAGTGGTTAATGGTAGATTCATGTAGTTGAGTTCTTCCGGCAACATATGCTACGACTTGTGGAAGCATAATGTATGCCTTGCCAATCTTTAGATCATGCTGCTTTCATGCCCCGCTTTCTCAAGTTGATCTGCTACGAGCTAGATAAAAAAATAGAGAAAATTCTCTTTTGACTGTGAAGGGAAATCGACTTTGTTTTAATTGATGTTATCTTTGACATTCCTGAGTATAATCCGCACATAATGTGACGCTGTCCACAAGATGTTATCTTTGATGAGACTATGATGTCTGTCATTGTCAAATTTTCACCAATCTAATATCGTAGCTTATTTCAATATTCTTCAGTCTAGGCCAGCTGAAAAATTGGTTGTGATTTTGCATTTTCCAGCTTGCCTGGGGTCTAAAGTTTGATATACCCAGCACAATCCTCATTGAGGCAGGTCATGAGAGTATTCCCTACGTGAATAGTGGTCTGTCGTTGCTTGGATGAACCAGATGGATTTGATTTATGCAACCAGAAATTACATGGACGAGTGTAGGTCCTTGCTCACTTGAATGGGCATTTGTTTCATATGATTTCTGTGAATCTGTCTCAACATATGAAATAAAAACAGAATCTTGCAACTTACCTTCATTACAAGGCAGTAGAAATAGCTGAATAGTCGCCGAAACAGTCAAAGTCGCAAATAGAAGCAAGCTTGCAAAGGGCAGGACTGTCCATCTTCTATGCTCTTGCTCTTGCTGCCTGAGAAGGCGCTACTTTCATCATTGACTCGCAGGAAGAATCCTCCACTGGCTCGGTAGCCTCTGAGAAGCAAGAATTGGAGGAAGGCCAATTCGTCTTCCGATCAGGAGATGACTGTTTCATTAGTCACAAAGATTCTGACCTTCCGCAAGGAATACTAGTCAAGCGTAAGCTTGCCACTTCCTTCTGTTTCCGAACACTGCAGAGCCTATTGCTTACCCTGAAATCACAGAAGCACCTTGGTTCATGGGTGTTTAGATTATTTTGCCGGTGCTTTTTTAGTTTCCTGTACCAGAAAAAGAAAAGCAAAATGAACTGAAAAGAATTATCGAAGGCTAATATTCATTGCAAACATACGAATTTTAGTGTTTGAACTAATGAAGTAACGACTTCCTTCAGTATCTTCGAGAGGATCTCCCTAAACACCTTCGACAGGATCATCACTTGATATGGTCGGGACGTAAATCTTCTTTCTGTGCCTCCAAAATATACCTGAATCAATACTCCATGACGATGCATGAAATATCATGTGGACTGTCACCAATAATCTCCACACGAACAGACTCCATTTACAAAATTGTGAAATCTATTGGTGTCTCTAATGATTATTTCACGCTGTGTAATTTTTGATATTAGCCTGGATGCAGTATGGCAATCCCCACATATACGAAGATTTTTGGTAATTCTAATCAGCGACCCTGGCTCAGTATTCAGGAGAGCAAAAACAATTGCCAGCTTCTCACTATGAACTGCTAGATGACCATCCTTATCTTCATCCTCCACATCATGAAGAGTTGAATCTGTCTCAGGAATGTAGCCGAGCTCTCTCATCTTCCCCACTAGTATGTCTAATTCTTCGTAGATTCGTGTGGACTGCGGATGAGATTGGTCACCAGCAAGAAAGGTGTGGAGTACGTTGTTAAGCTCAAAATTACTGACACCAGGTGCTTTCTTGATCCCTTTACTCTTCATGGTTGATCTTACCTTTGCTACATCTTGCCATCTACCAGCTTTTGCATACATGTTAGACAAAAGAACGTAATAACCTGACTGCTCTGGAACCAAATGAAAGAGACAATCAGCAGCCAGAAGCCCAATTTTCATGTTTGAGTAGACCCGACAAGCACCCAAGAGAGCTCCCCAAACTCTTTCATTAGGCTCAATCGGCATTTTATGGATGAGACGATATGCCTCATCTACTTTCCCAGCACGTCCCAACAAATCTACCATGCAAGAGAAGTGTTCTAGACGTGGTTCAATCCCATACTCCTTGATCATTAGATTAAAGTAATGACGCCCCTCATCTAGAAGTCCTGTGTGACTGCAAGCAGACAGAACTGACACAAAAGCAATGGCATCTGGTTCAAGACCTGAATTTCGCATTCTTGAAAAAAGAGCCACTGCATCACGACCAAGCCCACTTATGCCATAAGCAGAGATCATTGAAGTCCATGAAATGACATCTCGAACAATTAATTTGTCAAACACTTGCCTTGCATCAGACAAACAACCACACTTAGCATACATGTCAATTAAAGCATTCTCCAATAACAAATTTGGTCTAAGCTTCTTCCTCTCCACACATTCATGAATTTTCCTCCCCAATGACAGAGCAGAGAGATCTCCACAAGCTGGAAGAATACTAGCAAAAGTAATGACATCTGGCTCAACTTTATGCGCTTCCATCTGTGAAAAGAGATCAACAGCTTTGGCGGGCATCAAGTTATTCACGTAGACAGCAATCATAACATTCCAAGAGATCAAGTTACTTTTATCCATCTTCAAGAACATCTTCTCCACATACTCAACACTTTCAGCCGATGCATTACTCACGGCTGGCAAGAGGCTAGCCATTGTTCCAGAATTGTACCCTACCTTTAATAATTCCATTTCCCTACAAACACTCAAGGCATTGTCAAACTGGCCATTCTGTGCGTAACAGGCAACCATTGAGTTCCACGAAACCACGTCTCTTCTGGGCATCTCATCAAGAACTTGACGTGCCTCTGCTAGACAACCGCATTTCCCATACATTGCAACTAAACCGTTCCTGACAAACAAACACGAGTCCTGCCCAACTCTCACCGCTGCAGCATGAATTTGAAGCCCGACCACCTTATTACTGGACCCGGAGCATGCTTTCAACACGCAAGGGTACGTATAATTATCGGGAACATATCCACAGACCAACATGTCTTTGAAAAGCACCAGCGCGTCACGATACTGGCGGTTGTTTACATAGCTCCTGATCATGACATTGTAGATAATCACATTCCTTTCGCACACTTCATCGAACACCTGGCGGGCGGTCTCCGGTTTGCCACGAGCAGCATAAGCTCGCATCAGTTTGACGCCAAGGGATGGGTCCGCCCGCAGGACTTGATCCCTGAATATCTTCGAATGCAGCTTTTTTAGTGTTCTGATATCTGGGTACCGGTCCAATATCTTGCCGAACAACTCTCCATCCAAAGGTAAGTCCTTTGGGACAATTTCAGATTCCGAAGTCGACGCAACGAAGAGCCGTAGCTGCCTGGAAGCTGAGAGCTCGACGCATCGGACACGAAACGGGCATTTGGCTCGAACCCGCAGGCACCACCTCGACATCTTCGAGTCATCTTTGAACGTGGAGAACGCCCCGTTCAAAGGATGCTGCGCCGAAGGCGCAAACCGCAGCCTCGTGGCTGAAGTTACATGGGATCAGCGGAGCCATCGGGTCACCTGCAATTTCTGAGTTTGCTTTGGTTAAGGGAGACCGCATATAATGCAGACGTTATTTGTAACCCCGCAGCCCGATCATGGCCTGTTGCTGACCCGCCCAGACAAGACACGTAATTGAAGACGGGCTCGAGCAAGCAAACCTGTACTAAGTTTCTTACGCAAGACACCGACCCGTACCGACCGACCATTTACCAGGTGTCCTCGAGTCAGTGATAGAGAGTAAAAACCTCGGTGGAGGGTCGTCTTGTAAAGAGGAAATGAGTTTCCTCTTTAGGCCAATGTCGTGTACAAGAGTTGAAGCACAAAGAAGTCCACGTAAAATTTCAAGCGGCTTTATGTATAGACCTTAAGTTAGTGAGGTTTGAGACCTGGTAGTGTTTGGGACCCTCCTTATAGGAGAATCAAACTTGTAAGTTTGCTGCATGTGTATCAGTAGAAAGATCTTATTAAGACGATGGATGGCACCCGACAAGCGCCCCCGAGACGAGCTCAAAGATGGGCAAGGAGCTCACAGTTCTACTGGGTTGCAGCTGCTTGCGGGCCTTGCTCTTTCGAGTTGATTCATCTCTCGAACTAGTTTAAGCACGTAAGTTAAAAGAATCGGGGATGACATTGATTGATATACCACCTTCAAATACCCAGAGGAAGAGCAATGCACATCAGCTCAGCTAGAGTTCCATGTAATCTTGCCGAGACTCGATATGACAAAAGAATCTCATTTCATGAGACAAAATTTTCCGTTTTACATTGCTGTAAGACCTATATGAATATATACCAATGTACAAATGAGGTATTGGGACTTTGCCAATCACGCTTCAAGAGCATTGTTTGCTCCGAAATTCTTCAGATAACAGGCCCTGAAGCAGCTTCTGCAATCTGTTGGCACCTGGTCCTGGCCTAAACACAGAATCATTGCCCCTCACAAAGCATGGATCGGGCCCACCATCCGAGGTCCCAATACACCACGCCCCAGGTACGAAACGGCCTGTTCGGCCAAGAAGCTCTTTGTCAATCTTATCCAAGACAGGATCATCCTTTTCAAACTTCCGAGCAAAGGGGGCATTACTTTTGAGCATTTTGTCAAAATCCTTCATAGACAATACGCGAGGATGCTGCTTTGGAGGGTTATCCCATGCAATGTAGTGTAGGTCATGGCTGATAGCAGTTTTACGGTACTCTTCATTGTTGCAAATGACAGTGTGGAAATAGCCTTCTGGGGAGGATATAAAGTTAACATAGTACATTAGAATTGTCCGAGGGAAATTGTCCCACCCCCATATGCAATACTCGAGAAAAGAGCGAGTTACCATTACCCATGCTGATCCTGTACAACGAACAAAGAAAAAAAATGGTAAAACAAAGGCTCGATGTGTTGATTGCCAAAAAAAAAAAGAGAGGCTCAATGAGACGAATAAAATCATCTTCTGCGAAATTCCTTTTTAAGCTCATAAGCATATGATATCACACCTAGCTCTTGGCTTGTGAACTGTGAGACACAATTAAGGTGAGGGCACCTCCTGTGGTTGCTGGACAATGGAGTTAGACGTCAACACAAATGCTTCACTAAGTGTGACTGATACTTAAGGAATTCAAAATAACGTAAAGCACATTACCAATTGGCCATTTAAGCAAATAGGACAACAGGGGAACCATTGGCAGCAGTTCTCAACGAGGCAACAGGAAGGAAATACAACAATACTAATGATAATCCATCCATGGGTATAACTTAAGATCATGTCAGCTAATTGGCTAGTAACAATGTCAACAAGCAGCAGGATAATTTTTAAAGTAATAGAAAATGCCTATGAGGACAATCTTTTTCCTTGAGCCAAGATTTTCAGAGTCCTCGCAAGCATGCGATCAAGAGACTTACCACATTAAAACGTGTGAAAGAATATCACCAATAGACCTGATTGTTTTAATTAACTTTTTCCTCACGGATTTGGCAAAACATAACTGAAGGTCCAATCAGTAAAAATACTTGGGTGGTTAACTTTTAAGTTTAGATATCTTACCAGTAAACAACTTGAAAGATGTTGGAATTGATCGACGTTGAGTGCTCCAGGTTACATCATACTTCTTTGACAGGTACAACCCTGGATCGATGATGATTGATTTAGATCTGTGTTTCCTGACAAACATTGAAGACCAAAATAAATGACATGTACTATTTAGAAAGCAAAACCTTTTACAGAGCAGACCACGCATTGCCACTTACAATTTCCATCCAGAAATCTGATCATGTTCAATGAAATTAAGACTTCTAGATACGTTGGAGAACACGTAAAGCAGATCTGCAGAATTGGCGAACAGATGTTATCCGGATTTTTATTCCCCAAAAAAAGGTCCATCAAGCGTTTGCTGCTTAAGAAACTCAGGCAAAACTGCAATAAGCACAGGGTCTTCAAAAAACGTAAGGGTATCTCTTGTACCCATAAAACAGATTGCACAAAGGCAAGGAGATTCTTTTCACACATTCTCTCATCATCTTTGTGCGCCAGAAAAGCTATGACCTAGCCTCAACATAAGAACACAGGTTCTGTTCTTGAAGGAATGCCCATTTATCCATCACTGTTTGTATGTATTTTAATCTGACCATGCATATCCAACTTAACTTAGCCAACCAGACAAACACACAGTGCACAGAGAAGCTCTAGAAAAGAGTGCAGGAAAAAATCAAAACAACAGATTAACCTCACAGGTAACAAAACAATTCAGTCCCACACGCTCAGTGTTTGCAAATATATATTCTCAGAACTTTGAAACTCAACTCACCATCCTGCGTTACCAGAGGATAATCTGAAGCACTGAGATTGATAAACCAATCCCACTCCAAGCTCTCCTTTAACAATATGGCGATTGCTTGCAGTGTACAAGCAATCATGGTAGGTCCTTTGTAGGTAATCAAGTTAGACTGTGCCATTACCCGGACATTCTCCACTTCACGAAATGTAGGATCGTTTTTAACCAATGCAGTCAAATCCAAACGTTCACGGGGTGGTGCCTCAAAGTCCAAATGGAGAATGTATTGGTTTCTCGGATGATATACAGCCTGCAAGGTTCTCATCATTCTGTGACTATCACCCTTGGTGCCAGAAATAAGATAGGCTAGTCTAGGTGCTTCAACACCCGCATGTCCGCTTTGATAATGAGATCTCCGTAAATCAGACTCTACAAAGAGACTGCTCGAATCCTCCGATGCATTAAATGAAATAGCATCATCTGAAAACTCATCTTCGTTATAAGGCAGTGTAAACAGCCCAACGGTAGCCGACATGATCAAAGTAGCAAATACAAGCAAGCTAGCAAAGAACGGAATCATCCATCGCCGATCAGAAAACGCTCTCGCGGTGTGAGAATGCTGATTTTTCCTCATACTCTTGTGGGGTATATGAAGAACGCTCAAATTAGCTCAGCAGCCCACGAGAATCAAGAATTAGAGGAATGCCCATTAATCTTCCAAGCAGATGGTAATCAAAGGTGGGATCTTTAAGCACATGAGCAACAATCAAGTTATTCGGCCCCAAAAAAGAAAGAAAGAAACAGCAAGCAGCAGTCAAGCTAAGGCTCAAGGGCAATCAAAACGGAAAACCCAGCAAAGCAACATACCAAATTCGCGAACTTTACATCAAAAGAGCGACCAAAATGCGCGAGCAACTTCGACCATCCAGCGACGATAGCTAGATCTAACGACTCCCATCAAGATACGAGGTCACACTGGACGGGTACTCGACAGGAAACGAGGACCGACATGCTGAAGATGGAATGCTCTGACGGTAGCGAAGCGGTCGAGAAAGAATGGTCGGCGGTGCGACGGAAATTCAAAAAGGCTGCAACCGACGACGAGCTCGAGCTGGAGGAAGACTCGCCGCCGAAAATGGAGGTCGGACAGGTGACCCGAGAGATCAAAGAACCTCGCAACGATTTCGGGTTCTTCTGCTCTGCTGCTTCCGTGGGGAAGATCAGGCAGAGAGATAGAGAGAGATTATATCGTACGGACGGAGGTTAATTACGTTGGTCTTGCTTTAATTGTTGGCAAAACCATGGTTAATTTCTGCGCAAACTGCGTTGCGGGCCCCCTAAATTTCTTGTCAAATTTCATTTTGGGGACAATTTGTCACGGGAAATTTGCTGCCCCCCCCCCCCTCTTAAATGAGTTTAGTTTGCTCACGAGGTTCATCTTGAGTTACTTTCACACCCTCCTCAATGATTTCTTCTTTTCTTCAGAAATTAAATCGTATTTGAAGCATCTGATTTTTTTGTATTAATTTTTGAAATGGTTATTGATTGTGCTATACTTGTTTAAACGAAAAAAAGTTCCTTAATGTCGTTATTCACCTTCCAGTTCGTCAATCATTTTTTTAGATCGATTGAAATTCGATGAAGAAAAAAAAAATACTATAATTAAGATTCTGGTATAGATTATAATCTTGGGTACATATGAGTTGGGTAATTGATTTAATGTTGACCCTTTCAGGTAGCCAACTCCAGTTAGTTGGAACGTAGAGTTGTCATTCTTTTAATGATGTACCAAATCGGTTCTACCAGACCTATCCAAGAACGAGGCGCCATTAAACAACACAATACTTGCGAATGAGCTCGGTTTGGGGTCCAATTGAAAATGGAAATCCTTCTCCAGGTGGCTAAAATTGGAAAAACAGGCCCTAGCAGGGAGGTCCTTAGCTTTTGGGATAATTGAACTCGAGCAATTGGGCCTCCCACGAAATCACTCAAATTATTGGACCAGCCCGCCCTATTCAGCATGTGCAGTCTAAGCCCATGTCTACAAAAGTCTGCCAAATCCAACCCAAATCGTTTTTTCTTTTATAGCCGGTATCAAAAAATTCATGCTTGATCTAACAACCAGCTATGTAATCACTAGAAAAGATGTTTGTACAAATGGACATGCGCGGATCACTGATTCCTTATACCACGTAGGAACTGGGAATATGAACTTGACTCAAATTCGCTGAAAGAAAAGCAAAATGCAATATGATTTGACAAAGATACGACTAGTTCGAAACTGACACGACTTGACACGTTTCAGCTCGCTCTAATAAAATAAAAAAATGAATTGTTTGAAGCATTTTATGCAACAACAAAATGCTAGGTGACATAGCATAGATTGAGAGAGAGATAGAGAGAGTTGGGTGAGAGATGGTCGTGGGGAAAAATGATTTCGAAAATCAACAATATCCTTACACATTATTGTAGTTGTAGCCTCTTGCTCTTAGGTAAATGGAGATTGGTTTGCAAATAACGGCGACAAATTGTAATGCTGCATAGGGTTTACAAATACCATGATTTAAAAGTTGCCAAAGTAATATTTCTACTCAAGAGGACCAAATGATAAATTCTTCTCTAAACTTATAAGCCTCCAACAAAACGATGAATTGCAGAGGAGGGCTTGGGAGGTCCGCTGTGTGAAATCCCTTATTTTTCTTTCCTCATTTTTTCCCTTTTACTCGGAATTTTTTTTGCCCTTTTGGTCAGATTTTCACTCTACTTTTTGAAAGTTTTTTCTTTCTTCTTTTTCGCAAGTGATGGGATTTGGCCTGAGCCGGTGGAGAAGCGGCGACGTAATTTGCACGATTGACTTTCCTGTGGTGAAAACCCGCCGTCGATGTTGACGAAACATGATGAGATTGTACGGCGCGGATTCCCCTGACTTGAGAGCACTCATGCCTCATCATGACCGCCGAATCTTTGGGGTAGTTGAATCGAGCGGCTAATCATCGCCAACGCCGCTCCAAAATAGTGATAGTATAGTATTCTTCATCTCTTTGGTACATCGTCATTTAAATTGCCGACCTGATGTTCACCTCAATCGATCCTTGCCATTCAATTTATGAAAAATGTCACTGCCATTGACTTTATTTTATTGGCGAAGCTTTAGATGAATTAATTGGATTTTAACTTATGGAAAATTCATCCACGTGTATTCTGTAAGGTAGAACACTTTGCACGAGAATTTATGACGATGAGTGCCGTCCCCATAAAAAAATATGTCCTTCGAGCTACCATAGAAGGCTCCACCCAACACATGCACCTACTTTTTGCGAAAGTTTTTTCCGCAACATTTATAGATAATAATTGAATGGACCTGAAAATTTTATATACAAATCTTCAAGATGGGCCAGGTTTTGTCTTTGATTCCCTTGCCCAAATTCGCCTCGAAATGTCTTTGGCTGTGGGCAGATTGTGGACCGCCGAACTCGCAATCAAGTTTGACAACATTAGTGCTTCAAGTCTAAGTATTGCTTTTGTTATTCGATGCTTCAGCTCCCTTTTGTTCGATCTATCTACTGGAACCTCGAAGCTAGCTTGCCTTGTAGCACAATAGTAATTTTGGTAATTTGGTAGTGTTAATCTCATGGAGAGAATAGGGCATTAACTTGTCTCTTGGCCAAGATGGCTCGATTCAAGTCTAACACCACCCGCTAGTGCGTTGGACCAACTCTAATAGGGCTTGACTAAGAGACCTTGACTTGAGGATACATATATAGCGTCTAAATAAGTACATTCGCTAAAAAAATAAAAATAAAAAAAGATAAAAACTATCGCTCATGCAATCTAATCACGAGTAATTGAGATCACCGTATCAACCGACATAATTAAACAAACAGTGGAAATCATGATGCCTCCTCACATGGCCTAACTTAATAGAAGGGTCGTATAGTCTTGCTTCATGCGACTCATGTCCTAGCGATGACTCATTCAACCTATCGTACTCCCTAGCTTAGACCTAACCATCAATCAAGGACTTTTAGCGATAACTAAGCAAACATCTTTCCCAAATTTCGATAGTCACAATTTGATCTACTACTTAGCTTGGACCTACTTTGTTAAGGTCAACAAGGCTTGCACCAAGAAGTTCAGGCCACCAATCAAGCCTCGTTTACACGACATAAGAACACGAGCTTTAAAACGAGGAAAACAATGTTAAATATGAAATGGCGTCCTTGATTGTATGTATTGATACGAATAGGCACATTTTTTTACCCTCAATCATTCAATATGTAAAATCGAAATCAAGATGTTTTCAAGACATTACAAATGGACATGGACTGTAAAGCGCGATGTCGACGCGAGCTGTCGCTCGAAAAGAAAGGGGGGAGAAAATGAAGGTGAAAAACACAGATTATATAATAAATTACTGAATCAACCCCAATGAGAGAGAGAGAGAAAGCTGGCACAATCATATGGAATTGTCCAAACTAACATGGGCTCTACCTTAGATTAGTGACGTCATTGGATTCTGCGATGCGCCAAAGGATAAAAGGGAAGAGAAAAAAGCTGGCGGGAGCTGGAGGCCGCCGGATACGAACATCAAAAGTACCAATTTGAACAGCCGGATTTTTTTTTTTTTTTTTTTTTGAGCTTTATCAATAATTATTGTTGTAATAATAACAATTGTTATTATTATTATTATTTTATACATGGCTTACAATTTCAACAAGGTAGGCCAACAATCATTCATCAAAGCTTGGAATATTTCCCAGTGGTCCTGGCTGGAGAGAATCCAATGTGGAAGTGGAAGTGGAAGTGGAGGGCATGGCTTCTATTCCCATGCAATTACACAAAAAAAAAAAAATACTATTATATTAATTAAAGATAAATTATTTATACCCTCTTTTATTTTAATGTATATCCATCACCACTAACTATACCGAAAAACGAGAAAAAAGTTCTCAAGGCACGAAAGTGACATCGTCTCCGCATATCAAGCGCGAAGAAAGAGCACCTCTCATCTCGATATAAAATCCGCTTACTCGATCACTAAGTTGGTTCATGCACGATATGATTGGAGCCTTGACGCTGTATTACGGGCCGTTTTGGGAAGTTCGAATTTCTTTTTCGGCCACTTAATTCCATTGCTAATCATCAATGCTGCGAATTCTTGTTCTTTTATCGTCGGCTCCGTTGATTTTTTCCAGCCTATTTCATCATTCCACAACAACCCCACCTCTACCCATAAACTAAAGAGAAATCAAAGACGCAATGTTAGGAAAAAAAATAGCAAGAGCCATCACGCTCCCCCTCATGAATGTTCTTCAGTATCTGCTTTTCATTTCTTGCCTCTTTTTGTGGCGATCGATATGTTAGTTGTTGCTGGTCTTAGCTAGTTTGAATATGTGAACTCAAAAGTTAAAGTAGGGATGGGCGTAGGGTGGGGATCGCATCTCGCGTCCCCGCTTTGGGTGACCGGAAAAGGGGTGGCACGGCAAAAGTACCCCGCCAAAGTCCTGCCCCTATCCCCCGCCGCCGGCTCGATGTTTACTCGAAAGGGTGTGCTTTCTCGTGATCGACCGGACATCATTCATCATATTCTTTAGCGGAGGAGGTATGCCCGGATGGGAGCAAACATGTGCTAGGATCACCCAAAGACTGCTTATCTCTGCATAGTGTTATGCAAGATATAAAAGTCTCACATTTGATATATTAAGGAATTTCTTAAAAAAAAAAGATAGCCTACATAATCTTTTTCTTGGTACGACTATATATCATCATCTTTGATTTGGATGGTTGGTTAAATTTTTATACTATGACTACCCAATCAGTGGGGGAGCGATACAAGTTATTGTATCGAAAAGGAGGGTTAGACTTTTGAAATACGAAGGTCACATATCACGTATCGCAAATCTTATTTTAGGGCGATCTAACGGTCGTAGTTTGATGAAGTTATTATTCTAAGTGACGTGACGGTTTATGATAGGTATAGCAATTCATGTCACTAAATAACGAGGGAGTGACTAAACTTAATTGTTATCTATTGGCCGTCTTTCATTAATCTTCCATAGACATTCAACAAGTTACCGAGCTCGAATCGCCCCCGCGCGTGCTATTACACACAACACGTCACCAGTTATAACTCCATCGATCCTGGCCCTAAGAGCTTCATCGATCAGCACAACTCGGATAATACCAATACAAAAGGTGCGACGGGTGTGTGCTAAGGCCTTCTTGGATTGAGGATGGCATCTTCAGCATAGGCAAAGCAATCAAGACGTGCACAGATTATGATTCTAAAACGCAGGCCAGACAACGAAGTAGCAACCATCATCTTTTGGAGATCTGGACAAGCAGAAAGCATTATTACTTTAATCAGCCGCAGCTGCAGATTGCTGAGATAGTATCCAAAAGTGCGGGCTTGTGGCACGAAAATGGAGGCTACTCCAGAGTTTAGCTTCGACCCGTATCAATGCATCCGATGTATGATATGCTTAAACAAATACTTTTGAGAATAACTGCAATATCAGGTTCTGTTTATTTCGCAGAAAACAAGTAATTTAATTTTTTTTAAATAATTGTTTATATTGTTTATAACAATAAACGGATGAACAACATTTTCATTGTTCGCAAAGATATTTACATATAAATTGTTGTTCATTTTGAAAACTTTTTTCATTAACTTGAGGATTAGAATTAGCTGAACTATTGTAGCAATCGTTTGAGGAAAGTGTTTTTCAAATAATTCATTTTTCGCGAAATAAACGGATCCTAAGTTTATATCCCAACGTGGTGAAATTGGGTTCTGCTTGGTATTCTAGGTGCTCCTGCATGTTAATGGTGTTCTCGCTAGCGAGAGTGAAGCGGAGAAAACTTGCCTTATGATTGCAAGAAAACTAGTCGAGGTCCTATCAACAGCTTTATTTTTTACAATATAATATAGTGAAAAGATTTTGTATATATTGGAATTTTAGTATGATATTCTGCAAATGTTCATGTCTATGTATCAGTCAACCAAACAACAATAGCTAATAAGTAATATTAATCGATTATATATTTTTTACTAAACTGTATCATGCTAATTGTGATATTTTGCTGTATAAGCATTCGTTTGGTACATAATGAAAGTATTGATATCCAGGGTTCCTTCATGTATTGGAAAAAAAAAAAAGAGATTTGGTGAAGGTTTACTTTAATTTCCATTATACGAGTGTTGATGCTCAAATCAATTTTTCAAGGATTCACTAGGATTTTCAAGGATTTGACCTGCAATTCGCGAGTACAGGTTGGGGTGTTTGAATTTTTCTACTCGAATTGGCCCTTTGATGCTTGAATTAGCAAGAGAGAATGCATTTACATCCTTAGGAAAAAAGTTTAGGATAGAAACTTACCTAAGTAGTTGACCCCTTTCAGTATGGGATCCAAGGTCTCGAATGCTACTTGACGAGTGGCGATCATGCCATGACAAATTGTAAATTGTCATGACAAGTGGTTGAATGTCATGACAAATGTCAATAATTTCAAGATTTTTGATCAAATTGTCTCTATGATTGGCAAGGATTTGAACTCGGGGTTCCATCACTCATCTCCCAATGAAATGATCTTTAAGTGAAATTCGTAATAAGAGACCATCAGTCAGATCGACAGTATAAAACGTGATAAATTTCTCCATACATATTTGTCGGGTACAAAAGTTTTGTCTATCTAATTCAATGCGATGCATGGTGTGAATTCATTGATCAGTCAAATCCATCACCATCTCTCAGTAAGAAAGGTTCTTTAATGGGTGAATTAAATTGATATCGAAAATGGGTTCTTATGTTTAAAAGCTACTGGAGTCAAGTTTCAACACAGCCACCGAAAAAAAGCTAAATCTTTTATGTGCTATAGAAGTCCTCGCATTTTACTTTTGGCTGAAGCCTTTTCTTGTATCGCTGAAGTTGCATTTTTCTTTTTATTTGAACGCATGAATTATATCGTGGAAAATTAAAGTAATGTCGCTTTTGGATGAGAAAATAAAGTTTTCAAGAGAAAGCGAAGAATCACATGAGGAAAGAAAGAGTAGGTAAAGAAAAATGAGGGATAAAAAAGATAATGGCGTGCAAATTAGATGATTTTATATCCACTTGGTAATTCCCAATTTTGAGAGAAAATATGAATAATTGGAGAATTGAATATCGAACGGGTTTATTGTTGAATGTTCCAAGAACTTGTTAAGTATACTTTAGTAAGAAAATATTTGATTTTCAATGGCGGAACACAAGGGAGGCATTGAAAATTAGAATCTTTCTTTAAATGGGTATTAAACTGGCTAACTTAAAAGTAGTCATTCACAAAATTCATATAAAAAATTACGACTCACCCAATGTTTATCATAAATTTCAAATTCCACCTATTTCTTCCAATTGTCAAGATTGTTCTTCCTGCAATTTCTGAGCAACACGAGGAAAATCAATTTCTTCGCCTCCGTTTTATGCTTTTCATTTCTCCCATAGTGTGATGCGCTGAGGCTGCCTTAGAGTGGAATAATATTTTACATTATTTATAGAAATATTTGAACGAAATTTTTTTTTATCATGTATGAAAATATTTAGATATAAATTATTATCAACAATAAAAATACTTTTTATTAACTAAATATATCAAAAAATACAATCTATCATTTTTAAAAAAACATTTTCTAAAATATTCATTTTTCTGCGAGACAAACAAAATATATAATATGGTTTGTAATTGTAAGACCATCGTTATTTATGATCCACCCACTCGCAGCAATCGCTTGAGATCATCAAGAGAAACATGGCCAGGGTGGTCTTATGTGAACAAGCAACAACCGCGATGGTGGTCTCATTTGTCGCGAACAAAGCCCTGGTAGTTCCCAACACTTAATACTCATGTGTGTGCCCACATACACATGCCTAGAGACAGAGAGAGATCTCGGGCGACCACCACGCAAGAGTCCATTCCCGCAATGCCGACCACCACACAGCGATAGCCAATGGGGCGGTGTCGTCGCCGGTGGCGGCAATGTCCGCCCCGCGGCACGGTCATCTCCACAAGGGCACAAGCCGTTTCTCCTTCCGTTCTTTCCTCCACCGACTCCATGTCGTATACATGTGCAATTGTTATCCGGACATGTTTCGGAGATACGTCTTTTCAAAGCGCGGCTTCAGATGAAACATCCATCCGATCTCCTAACCCCGACTTCGATCCGTGCGCGACCGAACACGAAACTGCAAAGATTAGGAAATTGAAATTTTGAAACGCCGAACGACCGAAGGCCGTCCTTTCCATCTCTCTCTCTTTCTTTCTCGCCGTGGGCCGGGGGGTCCTCGCCTGGAAATCAGAGCAAAAAGCGGCTGCAAGCAGCAACAGCATCTGAAGCGGCAGCAGCAGCAGCAGCAGCAGCAACAAAAACATCTGTATCCGCGAAAAAACAAAAACATGTATTTTCGAAAAGATATATGGAGAGGAGGAGGAGGAGGAGGAGGGAGGGGCGTGCCCTTTTCGAAAACCTCGTCTTCTCCCCCATATCGACGAGATGCTCTGACCCCTCCCCACCAAAGAAGAACAAAAGACTACTCACTCTCTCTCTCTCTCTCTCTCTACTCTCTCTCTCTCTCTCATGTCATGTCATGCAGCAATAGCATTTGTAGCATTTAGCCCTTTTGGCCTTTAAGCCCTTCTCTCTCTCTCTTACTGTACTGTATAACATAACCCCACGAAATTTGTTTCTCCTCGCCAGCTCATCTCTCTCTCTTTCTCTCTATAGAACGAACAAACCCACCAGCGTTTTGCCCGCAACAGACGCCTCGTCGCTTTCTAGGGGTTCTCGGTATTCGCCGGCTTTTCGGCCGACGACGTTGCCCACGTCCGTCGCGTCCCGCTTGACCCTCCTCCTCCGATTGCTTCTTCGCGCGCGGCAGAGGGTGTCTGCTATTGGGTCGATTCTCTTTCTCTGGGGAGAGGGAGGGAGAGAAGGAGGGAGGGAGGGATGGCGAATGGTGCGGTGGAGAGAGAAAGCGGGGGTGGGTCGGCGGTGCTGTTCAGCGAGGAGGAGCTGCGGGAGATGAGCGGAGTGAAGGGCGGCGAGGAGTTCGTGGAGGTGACGTGCGGGTGTACCAGCCACCGGTACGGCGACGCCGTGGGTAGGCTTAGGGTTTTCCTCAACGGTGATCTCGAAATCGCCTGCGAGTGCACTCCCGGTTGCCAAGAAGGTCGTCCTTCTCTCTCTTTCTCTCTATCTCTCTAGCCTCTCTCTTTCTCTCTCTCGCTCTTCCTCTTCTCTCGTAAACTCTCTCTTCTCCTCTTCGGCCGAGAAAGTTCGGATTTTTTTGCATGTCGAGCGCGTCCGTGAATTTGGTCCCTGTGCATGTTGAATGTGCTTCAAGTGTATGTCGATATGTCTGAATGAGTGTGCTTCTTCCCGGGTGCCATTGCGGTTTCCGGATAGGACCCTTCTGCAGTAACACGTATTACTTGCTGGAGGTAGTCGAGAATGAAACATATCCTTCTTCGATCGTCGAGGAGTTCGTATTGGAAGTGATGAAATGATGCGACCAGCATTGCACGGTCTTCTCTTTCTTTTGTTTATCCCCACGTGGGGTACTTGGGTGTATCTCTTTCTTCCCTTGTAGTTCTGTTCTTGGTTCTCAACAGAGCGAGGCAATGTGGAATCTTGTCGTGTGGCACTTGCTTGATGAACGTGGTTCGATCGGTGTGGTCACGCTTTCGTGCACTAGAATGAGGCGGTACTAGATTCTGCTGATGCATGAGCTTAAAGATTCAATGAGTACTCATATTGACAGCTTATGATTTACGAATAAGTAAAGCGTCCTTATCTTAGGAGTTAGGTCAAGCTAAGTGTATGCCCATATTGTGGCTCCTTCATTCATATCCTCAACTGGATACGAGAAGCAAAAGATGGGAACTAAATATCTTCTCTCTATTTCTCGAAAGGCTTTGCCTTTATGCAGCCCTTTTCTCTGTACAGGAGGGCTTGCTCCAGAGTTCTGAGTGAGTGATGCAGAATCTATCTACCCGCTTTATCTCAAAGTTTGAAAAGTTGAAACGTCTATCATCTTGTGACAATCTCTGACTGTGATTTTCCTCGTATGCCGTGTTAAGGAAAAGTTGAATGCTTGTGAAAACGTGGGTGTGCCATTCTCTGGTCTCCCTATGATTTTTACTCTGCCTCGAGTGGTGTTGTTGACCTACAAGTTTTATGCACTCATATAATATCACTTGTGGATATACTCAGTAATTTTCAGTCTTTGGTCTTCCGCTTTCTTAGATGTCATTAGTCAATACTCAAACCAAGAGAGCCTGAGGTCTTCCTTTTTGCGGTAGTGATTGTTTTTTGGTGATTCTAATGGATAGACAAGTTGACTCCTGCTGCGTTTGAAAAGCATTCTGGAAGAGAAACAGCTAGGAAATGGAAGAACAATGTTTGGATCATGGTCAGTGGGGAGAAGGTTCCACTGGCAAAAACTGTGTTGCTGAAATACTACAATCAAGCTTCAAAGAATGCTAACGGCTCACACAAATCCAGTGGAAAAGTTTGTCATCGTGATGAGTTTATCTGCTGTAACAAGTGCAACAAGGAGCGAAGGTTCCGTCTGCGATCGAAGGAGGAGTGCCGAGAACATCATGATGCCACGTTGGATGTGAACTGGCAATGTTCTGACCATCCATATGACAGGTATGTGACATAATTGGTGTCTACATTGTCACACCTTACTATCATTAAACATTTTCGCATGTTGATTTGCTGACTGGGCTTAACCACTTGGGAGCTTCAATGCTGCAACTGTTAGATATTGTAATAGTAAATTGCTCTGTCTAGTTTACTAGCATCCTTCCCATTTCTGTCCTGAGGCTATTGACAAGTATCACACTTTTCAATATCTTCTAGTTCGACTGGTTAAAACACAAGTTTTTCCTTGTCTATGTAGCTAAGATAATCGTTATTTAGTTGGGTCTGTAGGACATGATATTGTGTGATTGCAAAAGTTCTCAGGCGTTTCTTCAAGTTTAGAGTTTAGTTGGCACGAATCATTTTAGAAATCTGTTTTCTGAGTATGACCAAGTTATAAATTCTTTCATTGTTTTTATTGGAGCTAGAAGTAAAACAACCAGATTATAGGTGAACTTACCGTGTCATATTTCTGAGCCAATGATGACAAAGAAGCCTGTAAATCCCTGGATTTCACAAATGAACCGACGAAAGAACCTAGAAGAAGGCCTCCTCAACTGGAGCAGTGGAGGCCATGTAGTCTCCCTTGTGACAACTGACAAGGCAGCTGCATGGTAGGGTAGCATCCGCATCACTTAGCAAAATAGAATTTCAATTGACTGTAAGATTTGAGTGTTGTATCTGGACTCTATAGGTTGGAATATGCTTAACATAATGCTAAATTATAGACCATGATACTCTATAAAACTGAAAACTTCTTTGGTCGTGAAATAGTACTACAGTTACTATTTCATGCAAATTGTGATGGTTACTTTCATACGGGATGTTGGGAACATGAATTTGGGATAGCAGATTGTTACTATGCACTGACCAGATATGCGGTTCACGCGGGGGATTACTAGTGGCATCACCTTTTTTGTTAGTCACGCATTATATGATGTGACTTGTCCCCATGCTCAATATGATTGTTACTGAATCTAACTAAGAGTAGGCATTAAATTTTTTGCTTGGATATACGTCATCTATTTTGATCTAGTCAAACTTGACTATAAAATGGCCTGATAAACGTTGATTAGATGTCAATAACCATACCAGACTTAATAATCCTTGGTTGTCGTCTGGTTTCCTATACTACCATTCTACCAAGAGTATATACATGTTTCAGTGCAACGGACTGTAGCTAAAATTGAAATATTCAACATATTGTGGTTTGTGTGCATATGGGGTTTGTTCCATGGCATTTCCGACATTGTAGTATGTCATTTGGGAGAATTACTGTCATGATGTTTCTGGCGTGTTGAACGTGCATTTACTGTAAAATGGTCCCACCTGCCATTTTTCTCGTTCTGCAAGAATGTTACAATATTTTAATCCCATCAAATGCTGTTTGTAGCTGGAAGGAATTTACTTGTGCCTGTAAGTGCATATGCATTGGCTTCTGTGTTGAATGGACACCACGCATCTCTATGAACATTTCACTATGGGCAAATTTATGATGGCTCTACTTATTGTTTAGCAGAATAACTTGCGATAATGATGAGGAACGAGCAAGTCGCAGAATGTATAGAGGCTGCTCCCGCTCCCCGACCTGTAAAGGTTGCACCTCGTGCGTGTGCTTTGGTTGCGAAATATGTCGCTTTAGTGACTGCAGCTGCCAGACATGCAGAGACTTCACTAGCAATGCAAGAGCTCAAGCCTGATGCATTCGATCTTGATATTGATCGGGTTTTCAACAGGATCCTCTTCTTCCTGCTCCTCTTTTACGAGGAAGCTACAATTAACCTGCTCCATTTCCCGATGACTTTCTTGAATTTGCCCACCAGCATTTTGCAGCATTGATGTAATTGACTGGCTAAATCATGAAAAAACGAAGCATTTGTTCCTCCTCATCGACAGTTTCTTTATGCACCCGGCAGGGTTTTGGTAGTCCTGGTCGACAAAAGCGAGGAACCTTGGTATGCGAATTTATTAGGCTGCTTAAGCTTAACTCGTTGTTGGGTCCCAATAAGTTGGAGATATGCTTGATAGGTCACAATATGCAGCATCACCTTTGAAAAGCAGGAGGAGATTCGTTGAGTATCAAAAATGGACATGGATCAATGTGTGAACGTGTCTGTTTCTGAACTCATTTGGTGGTATGGACCTAGATCTTTCTATGGCATCTTTGCATACTGCAGAATCCCCAGGATTATGACAAACGCTCGAATTTCCCCTGTAAACGAAGTAATTTCAATGATACGTAGAGAGCTCGAGATTTTTCTCTGCTTGAGGAGGCACAAGCTTGACAAAAACAAAATGAGTACGTAGGGCATTATCTTTGGTTTAATTTCCTTTTGTCATAAAGAATTCGGGAACCCGGGATTGTTGCGCGCCGGTGGAAGCTGAAGCGCCGGTCGCCACACCCTGTTTTGCGTCAATTTAGAACGTCCATGAAGGATGTCCTAAGACTCTGAACTACGAACACATGTACGGTGCCAAAGCAAATTCAGAAAGCAGTAGAGACAAATAGCTCGCGAGGATCAAGAAATAGGATGTAAAGTTACGGCTTAGAAGGAAAAAGCTAGACGTGTAGCAAGCATGCATGCATTAAGTTATCCACTGTAAAGAGTCAATAAATTAACAGGATTCTGATGAAACGAATTTGGTTTCCACTGGAAAGGATGAAATCTTCCTTAAGATTTTCATAGCTGCTATACTTCGAATGATCCTGAAGAAGCCACAGATGGAATCTGCAGCGAGAGATAAAGGAAGCGAAACCACATATACGGCAACTCAGCCGAATCATGCCCGTATATATTCACGTTAAATATGCAACGACAGAATACACTAGAGCTGGTTGTAGTCTTCTAAAGCGATGCGCATGTGTAGGTTTGTGTGTGTGTGTGTGTGTGTGTGTGTGTGAGAGAGAGAGAGAGAGAGAGAGAGAGAGAGAGAGAGTCTGTGCACGTTTGTTTTGTAGGGTAAATATGGTGCAACTGCAAGCATCTTTATATGATGTTCTTGTTCCCAACAGCTGTATGGCACGGTGGAATTAGATTAGAAGACTCTGTCGCCAAGTTCTATAGTGCTGTCAGAATTAAAGGGCACACTCAGCCGATTCGCACCGCGGTTTTAGTTCTATCCATGTATTCCAAAGCTTTGTTTTATGTCTCGCTGGTAATCTGGAGCAGACTGCCTACTCTCACAAGCTCCATACTTGTCTTTTCATGTGGTTTGGCAGATGAAGACCGCAAGCATGTATTTCTCTGAGTGTCCTTCCAGTGATTCTTGTGAGTTTTCTTGGATCAAGCAGCTAGCTGACGGACAGATCTTTTCCTGTTATATTGTTAAACTCCAGACGGTGTTAGACAGTCACGCATCAAATGGCTTTGCTCGTCTGTAGGCTTTGCAATTAATCACCCATCAAATGGCTTATCTCGTCTGTAGGCTTCGCAATTACTCAAGACCGGTATATGGATCTCTTTATGGAGAGCAGTTGTGGTTGGGAACTTGCGCAAAGACCGAAGATGTTTCGATTTAACATTTAATTTATCACCACAAATGGCCTCGGCATCAGTGGCCTCATGCCGCACTAGAGTAATCCAACGTGTGGTTCCTACATGGCACGCTCGAGGGTGTTAAGTTGTGCAGTGATATCTTTGTTATTCATTCATCCTATCGTCAAATTTACGCAGAGGAACGTAATTGGCAATTTGGCATCGACAAGCCTTGATCCATAAGATCCCAGAAAAAGGATCTCTTCGGAGAAAACTACGTTTATAGAGAGATGAAATTGGCTTCATGACTGAACAAACCGATACAGTTAGTCCACTGGAATCCACATGACTATAACCAGATGATCAAGCTGATGACACTATCGGTAATGGAAATTTGTGTCATTACTCATTTGGCTGATACGCAGTGACTAGTAGAAGGTTTTCATAGGCTTTGTTCCTAAAGGTGGTCTGATAGTCTTCCAAGTTAACTTCAACTATGGGTGCTCTTCATCCTGGGACCATATAACTATTTAACTTGGGATCTTTGCAACGTGCAGGGCAGGGTTAGGGTGGGGCGGCTAGGACCAATCCATGCTAGGTGACTAGGGGCGAGCTTGATTCAATTTGGGAACGGCAAGAAAGAGTTTTGCAAACATATACTAGACCGATCTGATATCAAGGCAAGAAGTAAAATGCAGCTAAGAACAAGCAGAAATGATCATGTCGACTTAACCACTCGATCCTGAACCAAACCTAATTAGTCAATCCAGACTGAATTAAACCGATAACTCCCGTATGATCTCGCTCGGTTCGAACCGGCGAGAAGTAACCCGACTTCTGCTTCAGAAAGCTCTCTGTGTGCTGTCACTGTGCTACATTCGTCTGCAGGATTTCACTCAGGCGTTTTTATGAAGCTTCAACCTCCCCTATAGAGCTGCACACACAGCTGTAACATTTCATTCACTACAAGATACGTATGCATATGAGTGTCAGGTTGACCAAACGCCAACAATATCTGCTTTCTTAATCTTTTTTTTTTTTTTTTTTTTTTTGCATTGCCGCTATTCGTAATTCCATTGAATGCAGCATTGAAAATTAGTATCAAAGTCAAACCCAAGAGCCTGTTTTTCCAACCAACGTCTTAGTTTTTGTACTCATTCATTAAATTCATTTGAATTTTGATTGGGGAAGAGTGCATGCAATTCAATTCCAGTTGCTCTTAAATGAAGAGGCTGAGAGAGAAGCAACGGAATAATGGGGCTCCATACCGCTCGCCGGCTCAAAAGTCAACTCTCAGTACGTTGGTCAGCTAAATATATTCGTTGTCAACCATAAAGTACATGATGCGGTTTTCATGGAGAAACTGCTGCGAAGTTCAAGATTTTGGGTGCAGGCGTGCGTGAACTGTTGACTTTCTTGTTAGCTCCAACATGCATTATGATTATCTCGTCGAATCTTTATAATTTCGGTGCGAAAGTTAGAGAGATTCATGAATAGTACTCTCGCATGAAGTTAATCAGCCCTTTTCAATATAGGCTGAAGTTAAGGAAAATTAGCTGTTTGATCTCTTACTTAAGCAGTGGGTTTGCAAGATTTAGATGCGCATGCAGAGAATCGTCGTGCTCCGTGTTCAGATTAGAAGATGAAGAGCGCAGCAAAAGTTAGAGAGATTCATGAATAGTACACTCACGTGAAGTTAATCAACCCTTTTTCGATATGATTTGAAGTTAAGGAAAACTTAGCTGTACGATCACTGGGTTGCATTTTCTTCCCTTGAGATTGTGGTAAGGCGACATTATAGATTAAACTCACATATTATGTTCATTTCCTTTGCTGCATTAAAGTCGAATTATTCATGGTATGTCAAAAATTATTTGAGGGTTCGAAAAGACAAAAAATAAAAATAAAAATAAAAGAAAAGTACTTTTTCTCTCAACTTGACCTCGTCTCAAATAGCCGACCTAATCATCTTTATTTAACCTCTCTATGTTCTTGAGATTTTCTATGAACTTAGTTTTGGGACACATCTCATTGAAGCGCTTGTCTCTCTTTATGCTCAGTGAGCTTATTCATCTATGCCCTTGCCCATTATGGGCGAGGATGTTCCCTCAAAAAAGCATGACTTTAATAATGGGAGGGTCCAGCAATTCTCACCAACTCGGTGTGAATGTAGAAAGGCATCGTGCACAGTAAAATCCAGCCGAGAGAAAGCTGTATGCCCTTTTGCTTTCCTTTCACATGTCGAGACGAAGTCACATCCAATCGAAGGGTCAGATAAAAATGCATTTCTCAGGCACGTGCTGCATTAAATTTTATGAGCCAGAAGAAGATGCAAGCGACAGATACATTCATCCACCTTCATTAAAACCCCCCCTAACTTGCAGCAGAAATTGTACTTAGTAGCCTAAGCAATGACATGTTAGTCAACACGCGTGTGTAAACTTTCAATTCAAAACATTCCATTCTGCTGAAACTATCAGATTACGCTGTAATTTGTCGCCCTCCACGAAATTATCGTAAAGATTTTACGGTTGGTCATGCTTTCACCATGATGGTGTTAGTCTATCCGTCACGGCTCATGCAACTAGCTGGTTTCGGGTTGATGATGATGGTCCACTCTTTCGAGCTTTGAGCAACTTGCGTATAATCTCTCTCCCTCTCTCTCTCTCTCTCTCTCTCTCTGCAATAACTCAGCGATGTCAAGTTGTCAGGTTTTACAGCTATCGTACCAATTCTAGTCAAGACATGGCTTCTCTATTTTTCTGCTTTTGCACATTTGTATGGAAAAAGAGGAAAAGAATAAGCAAAACGAGAGAGCAAAAACATTTTCTTGCATTCTTGAGAACGATGACCCTTCTGGAGTCTGATATCTGACGTTGAAATTGCCTGTAGATCTTGGGTTAGATCTGGTAAAGCAGTTGCTTCATGGGAATTCATTCAGCGTCTGCTTTTTAGTAGATTGCGAGTGGTAAAAAAGAGATAAACATTAGCAAAAGGAAAATGTAAGAGAAGAAGAAAACACATAGCTCAGCACCCGTTTGAACTCATTTAGATTATATAATTTGCACTCCTTGAAGAAAATCAAGAGAGCAAGATACATGTCATTAGTCATTACCAAAATACTAACTTCCCTAACCAAAGTCATCGATCATCATCTGGCAAAAGAATAAGAACTGAAAAGATGGAAAGAATCCAGACCTATAGGAATCTAATAACTACGGAAGTTAACATGTAGGACCAAGCCAAGCGAAGCAAACCCATCGCTCTGAACAAAATGCATCGGCTTCTCCCTCAACTTCATCGGTAAGACCGAAGAATGGCTCCACAGAAGGTGCAGATTATGGCTTTCCAGGACTTCCAATAAAAGGGGACGCAGATAAATCGAGTGGCAGTTTTCATGTCAGCGACGCTGGCGCCCCCGCCGCACCTCGAGCAGATCCCGGCCGCTGGCTTGCTGCTCTTCACCTTCCTCTTCTGATCCACAAGAAAGCAGAAGAACACCATTTGTCTTACTTTTCTTCTTCACAAGATTCTCTCTTTGTTTGTTGGTTGAGAGTTTTCAGAGTTCGGGGGTTGAATGATTCTGGGTTTTGGTAGTTTTGAGCAGAGGAATGGCTTTAGTCAGCTGAGAAGTGACTGTTGAAGCGAAGTTATATATAGCGAGGAGGCGGGGGAGTTAATGGTAGGAGCAGCTATCTAGAACAGCAACTAATCCAGCAACTAATGAATGAGAGAGTCCATATGAGGCTGAAAAGGACTCTAAAGTTGGGTATACAGCGAGCCTTCTGGTTATGCGCCACGTGTGTTGACAGTTGGATCCGCCAACTTTAAAGGCAGAGACATCCTTATAAAACCCTAAAGCTTTGATGTCACACTCATCAAGCGCTCTTGCCCGTGACAAGCCATTTAGCAAGCACCGAAATGAAACAAAAAAAAACTTAATTTGGAGGGACAACGTGTTGAGATGCCGTTTGAAGCGTGGCATTGCATAGAAGACTTTCCTCATTGGACGGCTGGGAGACTCTACCACGTGGGCCGACCATTGGGACGAGGTTGCCGTCTCATAATTACTGACGAATGTGGGCTTTCCTGGAGGGAGTGTAGGTGGCGGATGGGCCTCCTTTAAGTTGGCTCTGGTTTTCAATGGGAGCCACCTCAATCAAGAACATGGGCAGATGATAATATCTGACGTGCCCTTGTGTTCAAGATTGAGCAGCGATAGGAAGAAAACAGATATGAGTAGCCAAAAGAGACTCACGGCAGAATGTAGCCACAACAGAAGCTGTCAAAGTCAGGACCACGACTGGTCTCTCTCCTTGCCATGAGATGGAGGATGAGTGCAGTTGAGATTAGAATCAACAGATTGTGTAGAATAAAATAGATAGACTATCGATGAGTACACTCATTCTCATTTAGAGCACAACAGTGTTGCAAGAGTTTACGAACGCTTAAGTCCATTGGATGGGGTGGGCCAGAAGTTGCTGATAAAAAGGTCAAAACAAAACTGGGATTGTTGCCATACTATTTAAACCATACACGACAGCTAGAGTTTCCTGCCAACCAGCCAGTCAGCGTTGCAACGTACCAGGTCGATAAACATAAACAGTATGAATTCCAGAAACTAGGGCCAAGCAAATTTGCCAAAAACATGCAATATCCATTCCATATCGATTATTCTGGTATTATATGGTTCCTCCGCCAATGGATTTTTAATACCTTCACATGTTGGTCCTACTGAACACCAGATTCCACTGCTATAAGATAGTAACAAACACGATATCTCAAATAATATATACAAATTTATGTGGGGAAAAATTTCAGCAAAGAATGATGAACCAGGTGCTTCAGGATACAGGAATTTCCTGTTTGAAACCTAAGGCTATCCAACTAACACTAAGGGCTAGAGCTACATCACTCGCTTTCAATTTCAGAATCAGAGTTCTGTTGCAGTTCAAAGGCGAATCTCATCTCCTTGTTAACCAACTCAGCAAGATCAGGCCTTTTTGCATTTCTGTAAGCCTCTGCCACTGCCTCGAACAAGGACTCATTCGGCTCGATTTCACTATATTTTAGTTGACTATGAACACGTCTCACCCCTTCGATCATACCCGATTTTCCATAACAACCAACCAGAATAATGTAAGTAACGTGATCAGGCTTCACACCATCGTCTTGCATTTTCATAAATATGTTCAGAGCCCGATCAACATCTCCTAATGCGCCATAGACATATATACAAACATTATACACAAAAGAATCGAGAGTAAGCTTTGTTTTTGAGAATACTTCACAGGACTCATATGCTAGAGAATGCAAGCCCACGACGGAGAAAACAGAGGAAATTATGGCTTGTCTCGCATAAGGTTTACCTTCATGGTAGGATAATTCCAGCTGCTTAACAGCTTCAATAGCCATACCTCCCTTCTTCAACACCGTAAATATTACTCTGAAGGTCCCACTATCAGGTAAAAGCTTGCGAGCCACCACCATCTCATGCAACAACTCACCACACTGACGCAGTTGGCCATTAGTGGCATAGCATGCCATCACCTTACTATATGAAGGACAATCTCTCAATAAACCTGCTTCTTTCATCTCCTCAGCAACCTCAATGGCTTCATCAAGCATACCCATGCTCTTATACAGGTACATCATGTTTGCAAAAGAAACCCCATCCGCCATATTTTCTTCTCTCATGCCATTGAAAATAAGTTTTGCTTCAGATATCATGCCGAGATCTGCATAAAGATTGATCATACTGTTTGATGCAATGACGTCCAAACCGTCCTCCATATTTTTCATCCTTTCATACACAGCTTTTGCGCCTTCCAAGCAACCTACTTTACCGTAAGCCTTGATGAGAGTAGTCAAAATTATCTTATTTGCTGGAATTCCACGTTGTTCCATCCAATGGAAATATCGAAGAGCTTCTTCAACTCTTCCAGCTTCAGCAAATCCATTTATTAGACAACCGTACACAACTTCATTTGGTTTAACGCCTGCCTTTTCCATTTCATCGTACATGTCAGCTGCATCAGAAAGCTGGCCCAGGCGAGCATGGCACGCAATCACAGCAGAATAAGTCACAGCTTGGGGTTTAAAGCCAAGTCTTTGCATTTCAAGTAAGAGACTTTTAGCTTCTTCTACCAAATCACCCCCAGCAAACATCTGAACGAGAGAATTATAAGTGCATTCATCAGGCCATGTACCCTGATTTTTCATGCTCTTGAAAAGGGAAAAGGCTTTATCATAAAGCTTTGCCTTACCATAAGCTTTGATCATGACGTTGTATTCCAAGACATCCTTCTTCTGCCCAATGCTTTTCATAAAAAATACGGATTCAGCTTCAGCCCAGAAACCCTTTTCAGCGTAGGCATCCATAATTGCTGCTCGTGTTTTCGGAAGTAGCTCCCGATCATTCTGAAAACTCTCAAGAAGAACTTTAGCGCAATCAAGCAACCCTTTGTTCACATACATCTTGATTATATCAGGAAGAGAATGCTCATCAATATTACCGCCAGACTTTCGAATTTGTTCGATGACACTCACCACCTCTTGGACCATATTCCTCTCGCATAAAATATGGATAACAGCTCGGTGAGTCACAACATCAGGGAAAAGACGAACTTTCCTGATCTTTCTATAACAATCAAGGGCCGCATCAATGTTCCCTGCCTCAGCATACAAAGATAGAAGGATATTATAAGTCTTTGTATCAGGAGATATTCCGCTTTTGTCCATTTCGTTTAGCAGGGCTTCTGCTTCAGACAAGTGGCCATGACTTCCGCAAGTAAAAATCATGGTATTGAAGGTAATGACATCCATGGGAACCCCACAACTCAACATTTCCCTAAACACAGCAGCAGCATCCTTTAGGCGCCCTGCCTTCCCATACAAATCAATAAGAGTATTATACGTAGACGTAAGCCGTGGCTTCCTAACAGAATTCTCCGAATCGGCAGACCCCGAGATTCTCATCCTCCCACCTGTCTTAAAGAGCTCGGTCGACAGGAAATGCTTATAACTAACAGGTGCTAAGCCGAACCCAGTTTCAGACTCGACCATCGAATCCAATTCGAGACCGTCCAACTCCACCCGCCCATCACACCAACCCTTGTAGAACCTCTCCGCCCTATCGAACTCCGCAGCATCCTTCAAGACCCTGACAACAGTGTTCATGGTGACCTCGTCAGGAAACATCCCCCTCAGCTTCATGTGCTTAATCCACAAGAGCGCTTCTTTCACCATACCCGCCTTCCCATACACATCGACGAGCATGCCGTAGGTATTCTGAGTGGGGAAGACGCCGCCGTTCGCCATCTCGACCCAGCACCTCCGCAGGTCGTCCCATTTCTGGGCCCTGCCCAGCGCCCGCAGCACGATGTTGTAGTGGATCACGTTGGGCACGTAATCCTCCCGGGACTTGAAGAACTCCCAGACCCGGACGACCCTCTCGCAGGTGCGCTGCTCCTTGAGGACCACCGTCTGCTCCTTGGGGCTCAAATTCGAACAGACGGAAGAAAGGGCTTTTTCCAGGTCGTCCTCCGCCTCCAAGGACCGCAGGACCGAAGGCAGGACGCCTCCGTAAGCCTTCCTCTGCTTCCTGCCGTTCGACGGGGAGACCCTGGAGGGGGCCAAGGCCAGGGCTTTCGAGCGGCATTGGAGCTTAAACCCTAGAAAGACCCCGCCTTTCGAAGTGGGCAGACGACAGCGAGGCGGACGGTGCGGGAGGAGGTGAAGATGGAGGCCGGCGTCGCGCAGCTCGGTGGAGCTGCAGGTGGGGAGCGACATGCCGCCGTCTCTTTGCCTTCCGGGCGATGGCGGTGCGAGGAATGAGGAGTATCAGCTGCGGTTCGGCGACGATGACGAAATCTCGAGCGTTGATTGAGAGAGTGAGGAGTTGGTAATTACGGCTAAGTTTTGCAACTCGCCAAATACTAATAATTTCTATTCTTTTTTATTCTCACGAGCAGATTTAGAACATAAATTCGTTTAATAAAATTTTTATACTCGAGAATAAATTTCTATTTATTTATTTTCAAAAGTATATTTGGAACAGAATCGAGAAGAAAAAATTGATTCTTTATTTTGGAGGAACAATTTTAAAATCAACCAAACTATTCTCTTTTCTTTTCTTTTTTCTTATTCTTCTTCCCTCTTTCTTCTTCTTCAACTGTTGCCGCCGCCGCTGTTACTGTCCACCGTCACCGGCGACTGATTGGGTGAGGTTTAGCGAGCTCGTTGGAGGCTCGGCCCAACTATGGCTGGGTAAAGCTCGAGCTCACCTAAATTTGGTGAGGCCGAGCTCGTTCAGTCACCGGCAGGGCTCAATCTCGCCGAGCCACCACGAGGTCAGCGTTGCCCGGCCATCGTTTGACTAGTCGCCGGTCATCCCAAAGCTGACTACCAATAGAGCTTGAAGGAGAAGAAGAGAAAGAAAAGAAAAGAAGAAAGTAATAAAATTATTAAAAAAAATGATTTTGACTAGAAATTTTCAGAACGGTACCAAACGCAATTTTTTCCGAGAATTAAAATTTTGGATAGTTATCAAACGGCTTAAATACTTAGAAATTATTCCCGAGAACAGAAGTGTTATTAAACGCGCCTTATATCGAACGGTAGAGAGAGAGAGATTGCTTCTCGTTTGACTTCTTTTGCACTGTTGAGGTGATACGCGAAGCCCTTTTCCCCGTCTTTGAGTAATGCAATTTATTTAGTTTATACCTAACTCATAAGATGGCAACTAGAGGCAAGTATCAGTCCAACTTGGATTAATCCTGACTGTATATTATATATATAAATATATAAACATATATATTTAATATATTATTTATAATTTTTTATATATGACCCTAAATTAAATGGTGTTAACAGCATTAAACGGTTTCTTACGGCGTCCAAAATGGCGTAAACAACATTAAATGCCTCTAAGCGGCGTCCTTCTCTAATACTCATTCTCTTCTATCTTCTTTACCCCCTTAGTCTTCAATTTGTCAAAATCGAAAGAAACAACTTCTCTACTCGCCGCTCACACTCGCCCTACTCAACTTCCTCGCTCTCGCTCAACTTGGTCTTAATTGCTTTTATTGTTTCTTGCTTTTAGCAGGTATGAAATTTATATTACTACCTTATTTTAAATTTGTTGAATAATATTGGTATTTATAGTTAGGCTGCACAATACCGCATTGTCGATGGATGTGTAATTTAAAATGATTGGTTTGTCTTTTTAGAGAGTACAATAAATGAAATAAAAAATTATCGATTGGTCCCGAGAACTGAATTGAACCCATTGAGTTGGTTCGATACTTAGTCCTAAGCTTAATAGGGTCGATCCTCGATCCCAAAAATGGAGAACCAATGCTATGTAGGTTGATCCTAAAGATAGGAGATGGACCGGTCTAACCTAGACCATCCCTAATGGTAACCCATAGTCGGTGGAAAGATTTTTCGGTTTCTCTCACTCGAGAACTCAATCTTGATTGCATGCAAGGATCCACCATCTAGCTATGTACTTAGCCAGTGCACCATGTAAATAACAAAAATGCCTATGACTAAATCAAGGGTTCGCTACACCAGTAGCCATTTCTCACAAGGGTGAGCATCATTTCAAGATAAAATCAAAGAACCAATCCGATTTCATATTATATGGAACCAGCAACAACCTTTGTTCAATGACACTCACCACTTAGAACCTGGAATACTAGCAAGGGTTCAATGACATTGACCATTTGGAACCTAAAACAAGTGTTCCAATTTTTCGGCAATACCCATAACCGACACTTCTATTTTATTAATGTTTCATATTTTAAATTATGACCAATACATTGTAACAAATAGGGTAATTAGATGCGATAATTCATTACAATCGTTCAATTAATAATATAAATAAATCTTAAAACCTATTAAAGGGTAGATTTCAAGTTTCTAGATATCTAAAGTAGTTTCCAGGTTGCAAAAATTAGGAAACTGATTCTGACAAATATTCTAGGTTCCCAGTAAAATCTAGACAAATTCGAAAACTGCTCACCACTAATTTCTCACTTTTCTAGCTTATCACTATCGACATTAACTTTCTGCACGAGTATTTGCGAACCAGATCAGGGTTAAATTGGGAAAGAGGGCAAGATGCATGCACAACGTTGTAGCCGTCTCTCCATCTGTAAAAAGAGGAGGCACCAATATAAGATACATGAACAGCAGTAGCGGAAAAGGAGCAATAACTGGATGAGTGCATAACCGTTTTCATGCCGATTACACTCCCCGTACTAAAGCGACAATACGAACCACAACTCTCTAATAGAGAGAAAAAAAAAAAAGAAAAGAGAACAGAGGATTGGGAAAAAAATGATCAAATAATATGAAAAAGAGAATCTGCACAGAATGAAAGGAATTGTTTACACATTCTAAAGCAGAGGAAGACACTGTTCACAAGAAGAATGACCTATGCAGCCTGTTGCAGTGAAGAGGATCCTATAATAAGTTGTAAGTCCGAAGTGACAGTCAAAGGAGGGTGACCAAATATCCACAAAATGAAACAAACTCATCAAGAGCACAGATTGTCAGTACTGATAGTATATGTGACCCGCATCTGCTCAAAATCTATTTTTACAAAACCATATCCTATGAACGGCAGTCTCAGATCGCAGCCATCATGGTTCTCCTAGCAGCCTCGCGCTTCACCTCTGCAGCTTTGCCACTACCTCGGAAATACATGTAAACTTGCTGCATAATTGTAAGCATGATAAGGAAACTCATTAAAAGCAAAAAAAGAAAAAGAAAGAAAGAGACAGCATTATAAAGTTCAACCATCAGACCTGAAGGACCCAGACGCTGAGAAGTGATTCGAGGCAGAAAAATGCAAAGCCAACAAGGTAGAATATCTGAATGTAAAGTAGAGACAATATCAACATCATCAAAACCAGTAAAATCTCCTCCTTATACTAAGGTAATTGAAAATGAAATCTTGAAAAAAGTATTTTGCTGCTACTGCGGATACGTTGCGGCTGAGTGTATTAGCAGTGCACTAACAGTTCAACGAAAACGATGCTTCAATGAAAACGCAGAAAAGCTTCTACTTACCCCAACCAAAGCATGACCAGTCAGAAGATCTATTGCAGGCAAGATACCTCTGTGTACAGAAAACAATCACATATACCATCAGTTTGAAGTAACAAAAGGAAATATCACCTTAAAGACTAGTTACATCTTTGTAACACGTTCATACTGGATAAAGCAATATATAAATCAGGTTACTTGTCAAATGCAACCAAATGGTTATCCATTCTTCTCTATAAGACAAAATCAATTCGAAAGAAGCAAATATTACTGGCTCCCCAAATATAAATGATGATGACTCAGTAAGATGAAACATCTTTGCTTTACATTCATCTCAATTAAATCACATTCACAAGGAAAGCAGTCTTCTAAGTGCCGAGTACTAAAGACAAACAACATAACAAGAAAAGGAAAGTAATTACGTTAGAGATTTCCCCTTGAATATAATTGGAGGAGCAACACAGGCAAAGATGCAAAAGCCAAGGTGTATCTGCAAGATATGAGCATGGATCATGAATGAATCATTTTCTAATATATCTTTAAAGCATTAAATAACCGAAAAAAAAAAAAAAAAAAAAAGCAAACACTTACCAGGTAAAAAAAGAAAAACCACCCAAACTTAAGGGCACTGTCAGTCCTGTATTGGAGATGACAAATAATTACAATGACAGCAGGGAAAGAAGAACAAAGTTTTCAAATAAAGTCACTAAAGAGATAAAGAGAGAAACCATGGCTCCCCAAATAATGTCATTAATATTTCCAACTAATCATATTTACACAGGGAAGGAAGACACTGCAAACTAGACTAAGGTTACCATTCTCTATTAGCATTTCCAGCACATTTGGCATTGTTGTAACTCTGGATGCTAGCTTTTATGGTTTACTTTGCTGGGACTTTCTGTGAACATATTTTCGAAGTTTTGCAGTTATCAGAAAGTGTCCAGTGGAAAACTTTGTGCACAGTGCCAAACAAGGCTCTCAGGTAAGCCCAATACCATGTCTAAGATATATACTATTCGAGTAAGTTAGGTAACTATGAGTGAATAATATTTCCTCACCATCAATGATCATGCACTACAGAATCATTCAGACGAACCTTTAGGATGTAAAGAATGGAGAGACGGAAGAAGCTACGAAGATTAGTTTTTAACTGCTTAAGTTGACAGTTGTTTGTGCTTTTAAAGGCGTGCCAAGCATTTTATTAAAATTGCTGTAACTCCAAAGTGCAACAGTAGATGCCAAAAACAACAAGGGAAGAACTTAGTCTTTTGATTATACAGCACTGTAGCAGTGAAATGAGTTTGACCACAGAGGTTGTAGACGTTGTATAGCTTTAAGATATTACAGTTCCTAAGCTGAAACTCCAAAGCAAGTCAAGGCACCTTCAAAATCTGCCATCAGATCTTTCTGCTTTAAGGTGTTTCAGCTCTGGGAATTTTTGGAATGCTTGCCAAACACCTCAACCAAATTAAAGTACCCACCCTGAAAAGCTAAATCAGTTGATCTACTTTATAGCACTCCCCAACACTCATCAAGTATCGTAAGTGTATAAATCAACTGGAGATGTAATTCTAAGTGCGCACAAGCAAGCATAACCATCTCAATGATATCATCGCCAGGGATAGGTCCTCCAAGGAAAAACTGCCCCCTAAAAGCAGTATTGTTGCCAACTTAAGATACAGTGCTTTAGGGTTGCACAAAATACCTCATGGCACGATATAAAGGGCGATACCACAGCACATAAGCTCCAGGAGCACCAGATATGAAGTAAATTATAGCCAGAAACCAAATTGTGGGACCTACAAAGAGAAGAGAAAATTAGACATAAAAGTCATCACAAAGCAATAAATCTAGGAGAAAGATACTTTTGAGAAAGAATTTGAAGACCTTCTCCTTTGATCCAGGCAGTAGTCACTGCCACAATATTCCACAGAAGGCAAAGAACCAATCCTGAACAATGCATGTGAAGTTAGCTGGCTGACTCTCTACAGATCATTCCTAACTGATTAAAATTACTCTTAAAGCAATAACCAAAAATATACAAGCATAATCCACAGCATTGACAATTCATTTAAAGTTTATATAAAGATAATGAACAAGATGAAACAAATGTAACAGAAGCTCTGGTAAACATTTGTTCTAGTCAACCTTCAGAAAATACCATGCTAAGTTCACCCAATGTACATACAACTTGGACCTATAAATTCCAATGCCAACAGGTAAAGTTCAAGACAAGTGGCAGCATGTGCTATTATATAGATGTTAAAAGTATTAGGGGCATCAAACTTTCAGGCAAAGAAAGAAATTATGAGATCATTGGAATCTTTAGTTGCCCTATCCAGCTTCCATTGCTAACCGAAATGCCATATTGCAAAACATTCTTAATGCAACTCAGGCCAGAATTCACTTAGCACTTCCTAAACTTATAGTCCTAGGGCTGTAGATAAATCCTGAAAAGAGATTGAAACGCAGTTCTTACATGTACAATGTCACCACTGACAATGGCATGTCAATACTTTTAGTACGAAACTTTGAGGATTAATCTAACACGCATTTCCTACCAAAACAATCCATACACTATGCTCAAAACTTACTGACAATATCCAAGATAGAGCCTGACATACCCAAATATGTTGTGAAGGCCACATACTGAATCTTTTGAAGGTGGATAGGTATTTCATTCGGAATGTCATGATGGATAATAGGAAAAAAAGGTGGCCAGTTCTTCTCCTCAATCACTATTCCAGCTGCAAAAGCAAAAGGAAAGGCTTAATATTAAGTAACTAGATGAAAGACATACATATTGCTATCTAAGATCCAACATATTAAGATCTACATGTCAACAAAAAGTCGAGGTACATAGGACAGGGATATATAACCTCGAGATGCAGCATCTTCTCTTCGTTTTAATTCCTGAGAAGCGTGAATAACACGAGCAGAAAATGAGGTCAACAATGAAATCCACTCAAAAATCAATGGTATCATACTAACATGCTTTGCAAAAGGCACCTAAAATTTGATGAATCAAATACATTCACTATATCAAACACTGATTTAACTTTAGCAGATAAAGAGAAGCATCTGTCGACAACTTTGACCAGAACACTTTTCATTTTTGAAATAAACACTGTGAATAGCTAAGAGAATACCTGTTCCCTCTTCTTCAATTCAGCCTCTTTAGCTTGAAGTTCCTTCTCCTTTGCTTTTATATCCTATGCTTAAACAGAAAGTGTACCAAGCTCGTTTCAAATGTTCTTATGTTGTGAGACTGGCTAAAGCAGTATAGTATTCCAGGATAGCCACTGTTACCTTTGCATTATCAAGAGGAATATCAATTGTTGCACCACGATCATATGGCTCAGGAGGAAGAGGTGAAAGCCTTGAAGTTGCAGGTGGGACACTCCCAGGATTCTAAGATGGAATTCGAAAGTTAAATTAGAAAAAGAAAATAAAATGTGGTGGAAACTAATCTAATGGCTCAGGCAAACCAAATCACTCAAATTAATGGCACATGGTGACTGGGGAGGCCTGAACAGGGAGCCAACAAAGAAGCAACAAATAGAAGAGCTGATCACAAAAGAAAATATAGATAATATATTTATCCATCTTGGGTGATAAAAAAATTGTTGTAAATAACCTTATTTAACAATTCTGTATTCATAAGATATTCATTTATGAGTGATAGGAAGTTTTGCAGATAGCCTGCTTCATCAATTCTCCATGTAGAAACTGTTCATTAGCCATTCCCCACTCTCCCAAGAAGCCTTGTTATGATTGTACCAACTTGGAAACTGGCTAGAAACGTCATAAAGAGCATAGGAGGTTAAGAGAAAACGCACCATCATATAAAATGCGCCTCCACCATAGTTTGACTGGCCTGCCCCCTTCCCTCTACCTGCTTGGTCCTAACACCACAAGATGAACAAATCACATTCACCAACCAGATCATCCAACATGTTGTCGTGATTCTCATACTAGCATGATGTTTGTTCGTAACATGTGATGTTTAGAGACAAAAGATCAGTGTGAGATCTTCAGAAACAACAAAACAGATTCCATCATTCAACATGGTCAGCTAATAGATTTTCCTGTTTATTTTATTCAACAATTAATCAGCAGTACTTCATTTTTCTTCTTGCGTAGTTTATCAAAGAAAAACATTCTGTGATAAAAAAGAGGGATGCAGAATCATATTACAACATCTGCAGATCTTATTCATAGGGTACTACTCGACCAAACACAGATGATGATCTCATCCAGAAATGAAAAGGAAAAATAAAGAGAAATACAGACGATCCGACAACCACTTAATCCAGTGAAAGATGATGCTGGGTCCGTTTGTTTAGCGATAAATTAACAGAGCTTTTCCTAAATATCATCGTTTAGGTCGCATAGGAGTTAATTGGAAAATTTTTTATTATGAACAAAAATGTTTGTGCATAGGTCACTGTTCGTGATGAAAATGTATTTCATTGACTTGTTATTTTAAGTGACAAGAAGAACGAAAATTCGAAAAACAAAATTCCAAATTGCTGAATTTCCAAGAAAAAAACGGAGCCTAAAAAGTTACTACTCAACTAGAATAAGCCACATTTGTCGCCGATTGCACATTGAGAATGATACAGCCTCGCCATGCAAGAGCTTGCAAGATCATACTTCAACTGACCCACATTTCAATAGCTAACAGCAGTAGTCAGCGAGCAGGGCCAAAATAAGGGGCAAAACGTTCAAACACTCTGCTCTCTCGCCAAATTCATATAGCAAGCGATACTCAGCTCAGCGGATTCAGGCAAGGTAAGGTTCATTCTTTCCGCACAGAAACAGAGAATGGATTGGTCAAATGCACGATCAGTTTCACCACTCGTCGACACCGAATCATCACCAAGACAAGATTAACAAAAACACAAAAAAAAAAAAAAAAACAGTAAATATTCTCCTCCCACGGCCTGCACGCAAAGATCGTACATGCTTTCGTCCCCACCAAAAGGACATCCAATCAACAGATCGAGCGATCTAACCAACCAGCCAGGCACCGACAACGAACGAACGAACGAACATCCGAACAAGCGACGACACCTCATGAACCGAATAAAAAAAAAAAACGCCAAAGCTCGCGCGAATCTCGACCAGCCGAGCGAGCAACAACAGCGACAATGCGCGTGCACGAAGTCTTACCGCGAAGGGATTGACCTCCTCCTCCTCGAAGGGATTGGAATCGAAGCGACTCATGAGATCCAATCGGGCGCCCAACAGATCTCGACCTCAATGCCGAAGCGAACCCCCGGGGACGCGCAGAGGATGGCGCGGAAATCGCGTGGAGACAACCTGGTGCTCGACGGAAGGAGCGCACGCGGGGAAAGCGAAAAACGCGAGAAAGAGACGGAGAGAAAAGAAAAGAAAAGACAAAAGGTTGGTTTCCGGGAAAAGAAAACGATCGGGAAAACCGGACGGGAAAATTATTCCTGCGCGGGCGGGGAGGGGAGAGAGAGAGAGAGAGAGAGAAGGTTGGGGCGGGGACAGCGACGGTTCTTATACGTATATATATCGCGAGATTCGGGTTCGAATCTGAGTAATTGCGGGTCCCATTTTGGCGGATTTCGGGTCACAAATCTTGGTCGCCGCCGAAATGAAATCTCGGATTCATAGTATATAATTGAACGTGACAAGCTACCGTGTTTTGAAAATGTCATCGGCTTTGTTTTTAATTGTGTTCTGAACGTGCATAGATTATTTTGAACGTTTCATTCAATGACCATATGTCTCGCTCAACGTGGCTTAATCGACATATTTTGGCAATACTTTTTTTTAATAATTCTATCTTCTTTATTGCAAAAAGCAAAAAGAGATATTTTTAAAACATTAATCGATGTTCTTGCAGGCTTTCGTATATTCTCGCGCTTCTAGTACTATACTTCGAATATGTCGAGACACTTCCTCTTCTATGCTTAGCTACAATCTTCTAAGTTGCAAAAGAGCATGTCGAACGAGTTGTGATATGAGTTTTATACTTGTTCTGGACAAACGTAGAGTTGGCGTCTTTTTTCGATTTGTGTTCAAGCCGCTTAGTCACCAAATTATCTCGAGAGTTTTAATGCTTGTTCGAATACAACATATCGTTTCTACTCAATCATTCTGGTTCGCAAAACATTCCACTTCCAAATTGTTCGTGCCACATCTAGATCAATCAAAACGAGTGGATCGGATTGGGTTGGGAAAAAGAAATGTTGCAACCCAAATCGGTATATTTTTATGCAATATAAATTTAGCAATCTATACCCAATCCAATTTATATTGATATGATACAAATTTAGGATAATCATATCAAAATTGAGATAAGAGCATGAAGCAAACGAGCGCAAGATTAAGTGAAGACAAAAGAGATGATTGACGTAAATTAGCTACAACTAAATTGTTAATTGATTTAATATTCACATTATTTTTTGATTTTATCATTTTAATTTCGTTTATGACTTTATTTACCGAATATGACTAACATATATAATCAATCGACACATCAAATACATCAACCCATTTTGAGAATCCTAACCACATTGATCGCCAAGTGAACTTCCGATCCCGTGCGACGGACAATTCGCTCAACGGATCATGGAGTCGGGTCACGACCCACTGACAAAATCGGGCGAATCGGGTCCCCGCCGCGATCCGAAGCGCTGAGGCGGACCCGATCAGGTGGTCCCCACAGCCCCCAAGCGGACGGTCAGGATTCGATCTCGACGCCCATCTAGCATCAACAGCAACCGGTAGCCATCGACCAACCCCGAAGAAGCTCCACGGATATGGCGATGGTCTCCGTCGCAGAAGAGACGACGACGACGACGACGACGCGACGACGTTAACATCGCACAAATCTCATCCCTCTCTTTCTCTCTCTAGCTCGCTCGATTTCCTCCGCCGCAGGAAGAGAGAGAAACGGGGATCGAGCCGAATCCTTCGCAATGCAGTCGCGCCTCCAATCCCTCCCTCGCCTCCTCCGCACGCGCCGCCGCCTCCCCCTCCTCTCCCCCTTCTCCCCCTTCTCCTCCTCCGCCCCCCAGCCGCCGCCGTCGCCGCCGCCGCCGTCCCAGGCCGCCGCCCAGACCTTGGCGGGGCTCCGCGCGCGGCTCGCGGCGGAGTCCCCGTCGCTCTCCGACTTCGTCGGCCTGAAGACGAGCGACTCCTACTCCGTGGAGGTCGGCACCAAGAAGAAGCCGCTGCCGAAGCCCAAGTGGATGAAGGAGTCGATCCCCGGCGGCGAGAAGTACGTGCAGATCAAGAAGAAGCTGCGGGAATTGAAGCTCCACACGGTCTGCGAGGAGGCCAAGTGCCCTAATCTGGGCGAGTGCTGGTCCGGCGGCGAGACGGGGACCGCCACGGCCACCATCATGATCCTCGGCGATACATGCACCAGAGGCTGCAGGTGTGGTTTCTTTCGTTAGACCCTCTTTATTGCCTTATAATCGATGTTCTCATTAGGGCGTGCGTGGATTTCTTCTGTGGCCGCTTGAGTGTGGGAATCGGCCTTAACAAGGAATGTACGGATTGTGCGGAGTTAATTGTTGAATCTTGAGCGTGGATTGGGTTGTATGTTGTGGGCAGATTCTGCAATGTGAAGACTTCGCGCACTCCGCCGCCACCGGACCCCGATGAGCCGAGGAATGTGGCGGAGGCAATTGCTTCTTGGGGTTTGGAATACGTGGTGATAACTAGTGTGGATCGGGATGATTTGCCTGATCAAGGGAGCGGTCATTTTGCCGAGACGGTGCAGACACTTAAGGCACTCAAGCCAAAAATGCTTATTGAAGCCTTAGGTATGGGAAGCTGAACGCAAGAATAGGTTTTCTCATTCGTGAATGTGGGAAATTAAATGTTTTGAAAGCTTAAAATCTACATCGTTTTAGCCCTTCCTGGCGTATGGGTGGTAACGATACTCATGGACCAGTTATGGTGATTATCATGTGTTCTAATTGTTAAATCTCATGTGCCTGGGCATTCTGGTTGGCAAGATTTCTCTGCTACAAGTTCCTTAATTTTTTTATTTTTTATTTTTTACTATCAAGAAAGCTAGGAGGCAAGACAAAATTTGGCTTGGATCATCAACCTTATTTGGCAATTCACAAGTAGGATTTTATGCTGGTTGCAATTATCGTTTCTATGCCTTCTGCTTTAAATTATGCTAAGCTGTGGGAGTTGAAGGTGTTAGTTGTAATGCTTAAATGGGCTACATTAAGGCAAGGATAATCTTTTAAGTGAAGATATATTCGATTTATCAAGAAACAAATGGTGTAACATAATTTTTTTCCTGATCGTCAATCATGTGCTAATGCAGTGCCAGACTTCCGTGGAGATTCTGGCTGCGTAGAGAAAGTGGCTAAGTCAGGGTTAGACGTCTTGGCTCATAATATTGAGACAGTCGAAGAACTCCAGAGTGCAGTACGTGATCATCGTGCTAATTTCAAGCAGTCTCTGGATGTTCTCATGATGGCCAAAGACTATGCACCTGCGGGGACACTTACCAAGACTTCAATAATGTTAGGCTGTGGTGAAACACCTGATCAGGTTATAAAAACTATGGAAAAGGTAAGGGCAGCAGGAGTAGACGTGATGACATTTGGTCAGTATATGAGACCATCAAAACGTCACATGCCAGTTTCTGAATATATCACACCCGAGGCTTTTGACAAGTACCAAAACCTGGGCATGGAAATGGTATGCCACCCTTTTTCCTTTTTTCTTTTGTCATGTGAATCAATTTGCGTGCGTGATATGACCATGTCTGACTATTCTGGTTCATGTTTCTTCTTTATCTCATTTAGGCGTCAATCTTGCTCGTCTCAACTGCGTTGTCGAATTGTCTTTATGGCTTAGAACTACAGCCTTAGATCAAGATGTGTGTTGAAAATCTGTTGTGCTGCTAGCTTGTTTTTAGAACTATTTTAATTGATCTTGTGATTAGTAGCAGAAAGTAAAGTCCAGCAGTTGATTTCAAGATATGGCAGTCTTTGATAATGCCAAGGAAAAAGGAAAATCAGGACTAAGACTATTGTGCAGTGCGAGAGTGGATGTTTTACTGAAGTTAATCTATCCTCGTGATGGGAAAGTATCTCCTTTTGTGATCCCCACGTGTGGAAGAATGTCAGGCACTAGATGTTGAAGTCTGTGCTAAATAATTGGAAATATTGCTTAATGTGGATCTGGACAGAAACTATCTGAACTAAAATCATGATCACAATCAATAATTATCATGAGTTGCTTTTCGTCATTAAGGAGTGTGATTCACATGAATATATCACTATAGTGAAGAGAGCAAACTGAGCGCCTTGGCAGTTATTTTAGTTGTGCAAAGATAAATCAAGTATGGATGCCCAATGTCATGATCATGTTCTTTGATAAAATTGGACCATCAAGTTTGTCAAGGCTTATTCCAGCTCGATATAGTTGTGCTCATCCCAACACAACATGTGTAACTTAATAATTGAATGCCAATGTTGTTTACTTTATCAGAGACAAACTTGCACTTGTAATTGTCTGTCTTTTTAGCTGAATTAGCAATGAGGCGAGAACTATTCTAATCTGTATCATTTCCTGTGCTACTTCCAAGTAAGGAACTTTGTTTGGACAGCATCTTTATGTTCTCCATGTCAATAAAAAGTAAGACGTACTGGAACTGCTGCTATATGTTATCAGTGCTGCTAAGCATCAAATGTTCCTATTATGACAATCTCATGAGATTGGCAAGATCATATATATTTTCAGTTTTATTGATTCAATGTACAACATTGTTGCAATTTGGTTATGTCGCAATGGTGTGAGATGGTCTTCGGTGGTTCTCATGCGTCATATTCATGAGTTTTACATTTAACTTCTTATCATGCTCCACGAACATTTGGAGCTTTCACATCTCTGCATACGAAAAAGAAAACATAGAGAAACCCTGGGTGTAAACATACGCTGTATATATTGACCGAGAGTAAATCATGGTTAGGAAGTTGACATACGCACTAGTATCAAAACCTATGGAGCCTCTGTGAAGCTATTATATTGCCTCTTACTTTATGGACAATATTTTATGGGACTGGTTGCTGAACTGTGGTTTCTGATGTTTTAGGGATTTCGGTACGTGGCTTCTGGTCCAATGGTTAGGTCATCATACAAGGCAGGGGAATTTTATATCAAATCTATGATCGAAGCAGACCGTGCCGGCTCTACACATCTTCCTGTCTCTGGATGAATTGGCAATTGATTGCTTTGCTTTTTAACCGCAAAAACTGTCGGCTTCTCTATGTTGCTTCCCCGAGGAATATGCAGCTCAAGTTAATCTTATTTGATGGGTCCGATTGGGGTCAAGAATGACACGGAACCCGGGATTTGTCATAGAGGGTACCGCTTTGAGCATGTAACTTCACCTTGCATGATTGTCTTGAGCTTGTGTCGCTTCTGTTGTTGGAGTATTCCTTGTATATACAATTATTTCTAATAATCACATCATCAAATGTTACACACGTCACATTGTCTCTGTTTCTTAAGCATTTTCTTTTCCATTGCAGAGGGTTTTAAGCCCATTAAACTGCTGAGCAATGCTCAAGTTTTCTGTACTTTCTATTACAGATTTTGTAATTTGGCCAGCGACAAGCTCGCGACAGTCGATCCTGTGCGCGTCTGAGCGAGTCAAGTCCAAATTCTATGCATTTTGGGTAATGGGTCCGACTCCAAGAGCCGTCTTTATGTGCCATGAGCCATGGATGCATCCGAATCCGACTCCTGTTTGTGCAGTAATCATGGTCGGTGGATGGACGTTCTTTAACTTTCAGATGTCGCCAGGCTGTTTTCGTTCTCCACTCTTGAACCACCGACAGTAAGATTGGATTCCTGTGACCCTCCTTTCTTTCTGTCATTTTTTTTTTCTTCAGTTTCGCCGATAGATTCGGGCGAACTGACCGTATAGATGAAACCCACGCCCCATCATAATCAACGAGATTTCCGCTGAGTTGCGGCTCCATTAGAACATGTTTTGTACTCATTAAGTCCCTCATTGGCTCGTGAATTCGAGAACCTCGACGGTCCACCACGGACAATCTCCGTCGTCAGTTTTGATGTTGTTCCCTTTTCGGCCTCCAATCCATTTCATTTCCCGAATTTTCTTTAGGCCCGAATGCATGTCATTAATGATGCCAATGTTATTCATGGTACGATGCGCAAGGGACAAGCTTTTCCCGCAAGTACTCCATTGAGAAAATTAATGTTCCGCCATCATTGCTGTGGAAAAGAGAGTAACCGGTCGTCTCTCAAATGCCTATGGTATGACCATTAGCCAATCAAGGTTTTCCTTTCTTTTTTTCTCTTTTTCTTCGGGTAAAGATCCAATGGATAGCTAGAAGCAGGACGGACTTCCATACTCCTCTCCAGTCCACTGCACATGAATCCACGTTTCTGTCGTCCCGCTCTGCTTTTTCAATTCTTCAAGAAACTCTTTTTTCCTCAAAACACAAACTTCCACTCACTCCCTCTCTCCCTCTCCATTATTTCTCTCTCCACCAACTCCTCCAAGTTGACTCTTCTTTCTTCCTGCCTGCCTCTCTCTCTCTCTCTCTCTCTCTCTCTCTCACTGCAGACAGTCGTTGAAGCTCATCCCTTTCAGTCCTCGCCAAATGGGTTGCTGTCTCAGCAAGACCCCTCCTCCTCGCCGCCGCTCTCCGCCGGACCAATCCCGCTGCTCGCCGCCAAGGCCTCCAGTGCCGGCATTCGGGAAAACCCACGTCGCTCTCGCCCCTCAGAATGCGGGGACGAGGAACCCTCCTCCTCCTCCTCCGCCGCCGCCGCCGCTCGAGGAAGAGACGGTAAAAGAAGTCCTCTCCGAGACGCCGTTGCCGCTGAAGCCCCAGCTTCCGGAGGCCCCGCCCCCGCCGCCGCCCAAGCTCCAAGAAGACGGACCCGAGACCAAGATCCTGATCAGCAAGCTCGAGGAGGCCGCCGAGGTGGTGTCGGAGTACTCCGAGATGTACAGCGTCAGCGAGAGCTTGTCGACGGCGACCACGGCCACCACCGCCACGGATAAGCGAGACGCGGAGGTGACGAGCAGGGAGTCCCGCGAGGTGAGGCAGGGGCTGAAGAGCAGATCCCCGGCGAAGGTCCCGAGGAAGCGGCCGCCGTACGCGGGGGACCTCGCCGGCGGCGGAGGGGAGAGGAGGGGGTCAACCGGTCCCCCTCTCCGGCGAAGAGGAACCTGGCCGGCGTCACGGGTACGGGTCGGGGGCGGGTCCGGGAGGCGGGCCGGGCGAGGACGGCGGCCGCGCAGCAGCGGAACGCGGGGTCTCCTTCCGGCGTGCCCAGGCGAGATCCGGGCGAGTCGTCCCGCCGTCGATCGAGCTCGCCGGCGACGAGGAGGGCCGGCGAGGCGGGCGCGGGCGCGACGGGGTGGAGCCCCGCCAAGCGGGCCGCCGGGAGCGCCGGCGACCGACCAGGGAAGGGCGAGGGCAGGGAGGATCCGGCCGCCGAGAGCGCAGCAGAAAGGAAGGGCGGCGAGGAGCACAGGGACGCCGTTCCGGAGCAGGGGAACGAATCTCTGGACAACCCGCTCGTGTCCTTGGAGTGCTTCATTTTCCTTTGAGTCCCCCCGGCAACATGTTTTTTCCTCGTTAGGATTTTAGCTCAACACATGATCATGATGCTGCTCCATTGACATGAACTGGTCGGAGAGAGGAACAGCACCATGTTGGTAATTCTCGATTCGGTGAGGTTTCCCAGCGGGCCAAACTCAAAATGTAGAACGGTCTCTTTTTGTAAGTATATATGAGATTTATTTGTCTTAGCTCCCTCCTTTGAGATTGATGTTTCGTGGGCATGGGGATGTGCAAATCGTATGGTCCTCTTGGCTCTTTTGCTACTGCCTTTATGGGGATGGGAGGAGGGAAAGGGAAAGAGACTCGTTTGCTTTCTCTTTCTTGGAGTTTGGGTGGTGGAACCATCATGCGTACAAGGCCCCAATCTGTCTTTTTGCTTGAGGATCTTTGCCTTGGATTGTGTGCAGGGTGGCTTCCACAAGCAAAAGCAGCAGCTTGGGGGCTTGATCAAGGGTCTCAAATCACATGGGTCAAATGTGGCATTGGGCATTGCATAAATTGAGGAAAATAAAATTTGCTCGATGATTTATATCACGTCATACGTTGAAAACGTGTTACTAATTGAGGAGGTGATTTCATTTGCTTTTATAGAGTTGATTATGATGGATGCACTTATCTTGAAAATGAAAATGCGACCACCTAATGTGATTCGCAAGATATATGTTTCTTATTATGAAGATTCAATGGTTGAAATTGATTGGCGTAGTTTGCACTAGTACTATCAATTTCTATGAATAATATGCATTGCTTTTGGCAAGGTAAATTGGCGAGTCATTATCCTAGAAAAAGCATGAGAAAAGAGTTTTTTCATGCGATTTCATTGGAGATGTCTGGATAAGGTTTTACCTAGAACTCAATATGTAATATATTGAGTGATCTCAACCAATGGATCATGTAGAGCTCACGTAGGGTCTACAAGATCAAATGTCGAAATTCACTTGGCAACCAAGTTCAGCAAAGAGCATCCCCAGATTTGCCCTTAATTTCATTGCAGCTTGCCGATAAAAAGCATCTTAACCAGCAGCATCTCCAGCTAGAGCTACGAACAGTGAAGCCGAAAATCTCATTAGGAGGGAACCAGAAATTCATTTACGAAGTTATCTGATAAACTCGAAACTGATACTTGAAGTATGCTGAAGGTCCAAACCTCTAGCCCAAGATTAAGTACAGACGTCGCCCAAATGCAAAACATGAGAAACTTGAAGAAGGATCTCTCTAGACACTTAGAAATGAGAGGGTCCATTCGGTGATAGAAGACTTTTCTTGAGTCTTCCTTACACATTTTCGATGGCCGCCGAAGTAGAATCAACTGGGAAAAGAGCAAGAGAGAGAGAGTCGAGAAACCAGCAGTTCCTTTTGACCACCGTATATCAGCATTCACACGTTTATGTTTCGACCGTTCTCGCTTGCTTCGGAAAGCATCTGCTCAGCTGAGACACCGTTTCAGCGGTTCGGTCCGTCTCGTCATGCACGTGTCAGTGGATCCGATCAGCTATAAAACACAAGTTTCTGGTCGACGGGTTTCTGCTGCTAGCTCCCAATGGATCTTGAAAGACAGTGGAGGTACAAGGAATGGTCGTGCCGTTGATGGAGAGGCTGAGAAATGGACTCTCGAGGACAAGGAGCTGGCGGCAGCAGCGAGGGCAGAGGAGGAGTTGGAGGAGGAGGAGGAGGAGCGGGGTGCGCAATGAAGGTGGGTATCTGCTCGCCGGGCATCAGCACCGATACTCCATTTGCATACACGCTCATCTGCTCGAACGTGTGAAACAGTCAAGATCCCGTTAGGATAACCAAATAAGAAAGGGATTTTCATTAGCGAACTTCAATGCAGAAAACGGGGAAATAAGTTCGAGAAATCTCGCCTAAAATACCGAGCAGATTTCTGTTGTTCCGTGCGAGATCTGATGCATACACGTATAACACAAGAAACATGGCATATACTTTGCTAGATATGATGTATGTTAAATTATATCATATTCTGAAAAGGGTTCTCGAGGCGGTTAAAAATTAGACCTGATCACAAGTCTAGTGACCCAGAGCTCGTCGAGGCCCTACTTGAGCCACAAGGGCCCGACGACTTTTTGGATGGGTTTGGGTAAGCGTGTATGAGCAAGAAAGCCCGGCCCTGCCCTGCCCAAAACTTGTATTTAAGATTTGTAAGGCATGCTAGGGCAAAATTTTAGGACCGACTCAATAATCCAAACTATGATAGCCTCTATTCGACATTAACTCCATGCGAATTAATAATTCCACCGTATAGTTAGGGAAGAGCAACAAGAAATATAGTATATACAACCTCATTTCTAACAAACATGGGGACATACCGAAATCCCTAAATTTTTTAACAGGAGCAGTTAGGGAGTGGCTAGGCACAAAGGGAGCGCGAAATCCGGAGCACGTCAAATATAAATAAGGTCCATGGAAACGATCAATCAAGACACCCATCTCTTCATATTTAATGAAAGATCTGCATTAGACTAATGTCTCCACATACTTATTAAGCATAATTAACATTAAATAGTATGATTTTAACCACATCGATTGCACCCAACGTGAGAAAAGTCGATAAATTAAGACCGGCGAGGTTTATGGAAAAAAGGGCCGTCGTCGTATTACGACTCACTAAATGAAATTTAGCGACGGCGGAATTAAATGGGAAGACTAGAAAAAGAGAGATTAGGTGTGGAACTAGAAATTAGATAGTAATTAGAAAGTCAAGCCAGAACAACAAACGATAATCTAACCTGGGTTAGTATGGAAGATTTTGATAGGCACGTGAAGATGTTCGCTAGATTTCCGAGATCTAATTTGATTGGCGAGTTCACAATTATTTATCTTGTTTTTTGGCTTGGAGTTGGGAAGGAAATCCGCTTATGCACGCCAGGATTTTTGTACCCGCATGAGGACAACATGGATTATTGTCTCGAGACTTATAACTAGAAAATCACAAAAAAAGTAAAAATAAAAACTGCCTTCATTGCTATAATAATGAATTTTTAGGGTTAGTTAATTGGGACTGAACACCAAAGCCAATGGACAAGACAAACCCTAATTATCTTTCATGCTTGCAGAAACCTTGGCCATCTAAAACATAACATGAACCAAAGAAGAAATTCCGTAGGTCATGCTAGATTTTAATTATGGATAAAAACATGTATTCAAGAATATATATATATATATATATATCCAAAAAAAAAACAATTAGTATAAAATAAGTATACGTATTTGCATTATCTCCCCACTAACCATCAAACACAAAATACAGAGAGAGAGAGAGAGAGAGAGAGAGAGAGTTTACTTTGGGAGAAGAGGGGTGATGAGGCTTCTGAGGCAACTCCACTTGAGACTCCACGTCCAAACGGGTCATGCTCCGGCCAGGAGAAGAACCCGACGGCGACGGCGAACTCGTCCGGCCTCTGAGGAACCTCTCGAAGATGGCCATGAGGAGGAACATGGAGATGAGGATGGCCGTGGCCACGAACCCGAACGACACCGCGTTCACCGAGTCGTCGAAGTTCGTCCACCGGCCTCCCCTCTCGGCGTACGTCATCTCCGGCGCCACCGCCGCCGCCGCCGGCGGTTCCGCCGAGCCCCATCCACGGTAGTGTTCGCCTCCACCCATTTGCTATCTTCGCTCGAAAACCCGGAGAACTAGGGATACCTCACCAGGACCCTGGAGAAGTACATAAAAAAGCTCGCTCCCGAGAGAGAGAGAGAGAGAAAGAGAGCGCTTTAGCTGGTTTGCAGTGAAAAGGAAACAACTTCACGAGAGAGACGCTATTTCCTAGGTCAATATTACTCTATTTTAGCAATACCTACAGAGCTCGTTGAATACTTATTATAGGTGCTCAATATGAACAATATATTTTCTTTTTGATGTCCACTACGCACGATGCAATTCAGTTTTTACCAACAATACAATTTCCTAAATTTGATTCTTTAATGAATTATGAATGTACAGAGACACTATTTAATAATTTTTCTTTTAACGGAGCTTTTTCTTTTTCTTTTTTTAAATTCGGAAGAATGAATTGGTAACCAATTTCATCATTTAAAAGTGGAGATTCCTACGATCTCCTTAATTTTTAGTTTTAAAAGTTACGACTGAAACTGTGCTTTAAGGTCAATCTTAAATCTTTTTTTCATAGCCCGCCAAGGTAAATCTTTTTTTACATTTGCACAATCAAGTCGAAGCCGAGCTTACAAAAATAAGTGAATGGAAATTTTTTTTCATCGCCATGAAAATAATTAGATGTAGATTGTTTATCAATGATGAAAACATTTTCCTTTAATTAATTTTTCTAAACGATATAAGCAATCATTTTTTTAAAAATATTAATCAAATCACTCATTTTTTGTAAAATGAATGCATCATTAGCCTTAAATCTTTGTGGGAAATTTCATTATAATCTTTTCGGTTAATTTTTTGCCGAAAATTGTTAACATGAGGATGTGTCACTTTGGACAGCCGGTGATGACTGAATCAACACATCGACGATTTATTGTGAAAAGTGACGGAAATAACTATATTGGAATTTCGCACAAAAAATTAAGATTAAATTGACAAAAGTAAAAAATTTATAACTAAATTAGTGTCTATATAATAGGTTTACAGCTAATTGAATCATTTCCTGGCGTATTTGTTGTGTTACTAAGTTTTTAGGATTTCTTGTATTACTAGCGTTATCGATCATTCTTTTTATCTAATCAAAGGTAAACTAACCACATACTAAACAATACATATGGCTTTTCGGATCGGTCGTCCATCGAGATACATACTTTTTTCTCGTTAGTCCGGCTGGGATCCTTGGACCGTCTGGAAAGATGCGGTCTTTCTGCACACATAATCATGAAACGATGATAAAATTATATTCCTTAATTCATTGGTAATCGCTCGTCGTAACCCACGAAATGGTCGACATGATCGCTTTCTCTCTGCCCCATGAAGGGGACACATGGGAGGGACATCTAGGCCTTGTACCTAGCTATTCCCTTGCCAAGGGGGAAATGGGGGCCTTTTAGATTCGAATAATGTCCAACGAAAGATGAATAATTAAAAAAATAAATTAAATATAGCTTAGTTAGTGACCACGTATGATATTATTATAACTCGTAGTCATTCTCTTTATAGAATGAAATATCCGACAACCATCCTTTTCGTTCAGCTAAATTTTCGTCTATGTATATCATATAAAACTTTATGCATCATGTGATGAATGTGACTACCCACTCTTGAGATTACACTAAGTACAAGACCTTGTGATCGGAGTACTTATTTTGAGTGTAAATATCGAACCTTTTTATTGTGGGGAATTAAATGAACTGCTTGTATCGCTATTTATCTCATCCATGTGGAGTAGATTAATCAAAATCTCCAAACCAATGGCTCGAATTAGCAGTTCCTCCTCACCAATTCCAAGCACATGTAACATGGTGATAGACATGATGGTAGTTAAGCCACTCTTTAAAAAAGAACCAAAGTTCTTTTTCCTCCTTTCCTAAAACTCTAGAAAGCACCTCTAGTTTGGCTTTTTTGTTGTCATGATTTTCTTGGTTGAATTACAAAATACATGCCTTTTTCATTAATCACACTTTACCCGAAAATATATGCTTTTTCCCTTTAATTCTAGAACCTTATCTTTGCACCCCCTCTCAAAGACCCAAGCCCAATATCATTTTTCTTTTTGAAATCTCATAATGGATTTGCATACTTTTGCGAGGCCAAATCCATTATTTTCTAACATGAGATTGATTCGATATGGTAAAGTAAATATAATAATATGGTGTATACTAGTTCCTCTTATTATTAGGGTTACATTTGAGGAGAATTGAAGAATTATTGTACAGATGTTGATTTTGTTATCAACTTTCAAATCTGGCTAATTTAATTCTTAACCTTTGCGCAAATTTTCAATATAATATTTCTGATTAGTTTTCGCCTGTAATCATTGGCGTAGTGTTCTAGTTATCACAATTGTCTTAAGTGGCACACCACTATGCCAAGAATTTATTGCGATAATTGATCGGAATGATTATATTAAAAATATATATAAAATTTTATAATTCAACTAATAAAATCGAGAAATTTATGATCAAATCGTCGTCCGTACGTTAGATTTATAAGTAATTTGATAATATTTTCGATGAACTAATGAGATAAAAAAAGAATTATTTAGATGTGATTGATACCTGATGGGACTTGAATGAGAATAAAAAATTGGTCGTTAAAGTGAGTTGTTGATGCATTGGGTAACACTGACTCATTGCAATGCCACTAATAATGCCATATCCCTGTGAAGATTTGATGGGATTTGTGGGAATAAGATGAGACCCTATTGTTGGCCTATGTGAATATTCTATAGGATTTGGGTACATCATTTCTCCCTTACCACATGACATGGAGATCTTACCTTTTTCGCGACTCAAATTAAAATAAAAGACTAACACTCATCATCTAACAAGCACATCAGAAGTCTAGGGTCTACTAATTTCACTTCACATTACATGGAAAGACGTTCTTACTCCACCTTCTATTCTTGCCGACATGGCTGTTATCTTGTTAAGCTTTTAACAATAAGAAGGTATCGAAACATGAGCATTACACGTGCCTAATTGTATCTCATCGAAATAAACGACAATTCAATACATTTTAAGTCGAAATGTGTCAAATCTCGTTTTGATTTGTCTCTAAACGGGAGGAAGTGGACAAGACCCGATTTTTATCATCATGAACCCATTTATCCTGAGCCCAAGCCGATTCAATTATGCGTCTTTGTTACCGTCTCGTGTTGTGCCGTGCGAATTGATGGAGTCGGGAATCGTGTGTCATGATATAGAGCAGTGTGGTCAGGGGTCAGATGTGGCCCGTGACAAGTTTTTGGGGCTCACGTGAGGGACCTCTCTTTTGGACACTGTTTCCCTCTGCTCCGCGCCGTTCGCTTTTGATTTCGTCTTTCTCTACTTTTCATGGCGAAAGGGAGCAAACCCGTAATCTTTCTTGGGCTGTCGTGTTTTTCTGACACCAACGCGGGTCGCGGGCCCCCCCTACCTATCCCCTCCTCTCTCCACCATCGGATGGAGATGCGGGGCCCCGCGTGGATACAGCGAGCGAGCACGATCTTTGCTTGCTTTGCCCATCCATCCGTCCATCCATCAATCCCTCCTCCCTATCCATCTTGTCCTTTTCTGCAGAACCTGGCAGGCTGCTCCGGAGAGCGACCAAGATTCCGTCCTGCTTTTAGCCATAGGTTTATACCACGTCGTGTTCAAGCTCCATTTCATCGTATTTCGGGTGCCCAAATGTCGTATCTCGTATTGAAAAAATTTGTAGAGGAGGTAAGACAACAGGAGCTTAGATGGGCTACGGAGAAGCCCGGTCCTCCCTCCCTCCCGCCCCCGTCAAGAAACTTATTTCTCTCTACTTTTTCTTTCCTTTTATTTGAGAAACAGAACTTCAACGTAAGTAGAGAAAGATATTGAGAAATTTTGAACGTCGTCTGATGGATAGAAACACGAGAAGTTTCCTCAAACATGCTACGAGGTTCTGCAGCTGGCATTTGGTTCGGCATCTGGAGAAATGCAGAGTGCATTTGGTGAACATTATATGCTTAGGGTTTTTGTAAAGACGTTTTTTGGAAAGTAAAAACAGAAAAGAAAAGGACAAGGACAAGGGCGAACGGGAAGCAAATTGGAAGCTTCGGAGCCGGTGAACCCGGATCTCGCCGGCCTTCAAGCGGCCCACTCGAGGCGACCCCTAGCGCTAGGGTCGCGTGACCTCCTTGTCCCTCGCTTGCTCCGAGGACACGCAACCCAACCCATATCTAGCTGGCCCTCGAGCGGCCCGAGGTCAAAGACGCCAAGGCTTTGCCGTGACCTCCGATGCCGAGTCGCCGGAGACCGCGAAACCCAGATCTCGCTCGTCGCTCGGCGGCGGCGGCGGCGGAGGATTCGCAGCCGGGGTGGGAGGACTCTTGGCCAAGGAGGAAGGAGTCTGGAGCTTCGAGGGGGGAGGAGATGAGGGATTGACGGAGCGGGACTTGTCGTGGTCGACGATGGACCTTTGATCATCACCACCGCGCTCGCCATCCGCTTTGTTCTTCGACGATTCGACTTGCTTGCAAGTGGAAGAAGATGAAAGGACCTTCTCCCTCCCCTCTCGCTCGATTTCTAAACGGAGAAGCTGAACAGTTGCTTTTATGAGGGCAAAATAGGAATTCGAAAATGCTAGTGAGGGTAAATTTGGAGAAAAAAGTTCGTTTAAGCTGGCTGTGTTTGGCGGCAACTTTTTCCAAAGGACTTTGGACCTCTTAAAAGCCTCAAGCAGGCGTTTGACAAATCTTTTTGGAAAGCTTTAGGGAAATACATTGCATTCCCAAAGTTTTCTGAAAACCATTAGCCCTAAGGCAGTTCTGTATCAATTTTGGACTTTACGTTTTCGGAAAGCTAGTACACTTTTTTCCTTCATTTTTTTATCGCTGCATTTTTGAAATTCTGGAAATGTCCTCACAATTTTCCAACTAGTGCGATGACGCAAGCAATGCTAGATCTAGCGATGGTAAGCCAATCCTAAGTGGCCCTCGCCAAGGTTTGCCTTAGGTTGTGCAACCCAAAGCGATGATCATCGGCGTTCAATGAAGGATTTGAGGTTTATTTTTTTAAGAATAAAAAAAAAATAGCAAAAGGCATTTTATAAGTGTGATATTAATAGCATTTAATCGAAATTACTTCATAATGCAATTTTATATCACACTACTAACATTTTGAAAATAACTTTTAACCTAAAGTACTTTAGGTTTCTCTAAAGGGTTTCCCTAAAAGCCAAACTAATTGCAATTACTGAAAGTTGTTTTTTGAAAGTGCTAAAAGTCCAAGGCAGTCCAGCTCCTATAATTAATATTTCCTTAAAATGGTCCAATTTTTTTTTTGCCTAACACTTGACTCCCACTTAAGAGACTTTAAAGGCCCAAAGTCTATTAGAAAAAGTTAACCAAATGCATCTATAAAACATTGATGTTGTGATACCAATTTATAAATCATGATGGAGGCATTCGCATCTCATTACATCTCGTATGAGTAAGAACATGCATACCATAATGGAGGCATCTCGAAGCATTGCAACAATAGTTTCTGTAAATATAACTGTCCCCTATAGTTATACATAGCTTGTCAAGCGGCACCATATGATATTTGGCCTGTCACGTTTCATGAAGTTAAACCCAACATACTCGTTGAGTAGCAAAGTATAGATAGTGCCACGACCTTGCAATCCGGTTGCAAGAGCCAATCGATCGAGGACTCGCCTAAGCCAAAATATGCAGATGTAGCGTCTCGACACGGAACACTTTTTTGGGGATATGACATGAGGCAAATTTATATTTAAAATTTTTTATACATTATTTTTTTCAATTTTAAAAAATAAAATTTTAAAAAAATTAATATTAATCACTCAAATGGCTTTTCAAATGTGTTTTCTACCAAACAATATTTCTCTCAAAGTTGCTTCTCAAAGCATAGTTTACCAAACAGTCTTTGCATTTATCTAAAATCCTTTAGGTTAAACTACTTTACATTTTCCCAATGGGCTTTCAAAATACTGAATCAAACGCACCATAAATCGACAAGTATACTTGATTTTGCACAAATCCTAGCATGGTCTTGTCGCTCATAGATTTTGGGCTCATACGAATTTGATACACCCAAAACACGCGCCGGAACAAGGGCGTTTCCCTCGAAAGAAAGGCAACAATCCAAATTTCTGTCTTTCAAATTAGATCAAGACTTGGAAATTATATATCTAAATTGGATTTCCTCGTTGTTCATATTATTTTCATAAAAAAAGAAAAAAAGAAAAGCCTTATTCTGGGCCTGGGCCTCCCCGCCTTAGATCGCGGCTCGCCCATGGGCCTCCAAAGGCCCAAAACCCGATTCCCACAATCACCGCAAGAAGCGCGCAAATTGCAATCTGATTCCCCGAAGATCGTCAACCTCGCCATTGGAGATCCCATCCAGATCTCTGCAAATCGCCCCTTCCTCTTCACGACTTTTTCGCAAATGGCGAAGCTGGAGCCCCTCGACGAGCCGAAGGCGAAGGCCAGGAAGCGGAACCACGGCAGCACCAGCTTCTTCGTCTTCGTGGACTACCTCTTCCTCCTCATCTTCTTCTGCTTCCTCTGCTTCATCCTCTACAAGATGGCCGGCCTCTGATGGGCCCCACCACCCACTCTCTCTCTCTCTCCTGGGTCCGCGCCTCGTTCCCGCCGCCGCGATGAGGTAAATTCCTTGGGATTTCCGGCACCGTCGACGCATTTTCGGTCGACGATTCGATGTTTCTCTGTGCATCTACCTTAAATCTCAAACACGTTGGCGGTTGCCTTATAATTTGGATTGATTAACTGGAGTTTAACCAGAGGTTTCATTTCCATTTGATATTTCCAAGTTGATAATCTGCCGAGAGTACTATGATTCTAGCGGCTCATACGTGATGAGAAGCAAAGGTAGTAAATGTCACGTTTTGTAGCTGAGAAGCAACTTAGCACATGGTAGATCCTTCTTAGCTCAAGAAGCTGTATATGCTATTAGGTGACAGTAGAAGTCTGATGCTGCGCTGGTTTGCTGATTTTTACACATATTGTTGCGAATTCCTCACGCTTTCATTTGTTCAGGATACTTTTTCTTAGCAATGTCTAACTTTGTGGTGGTCATGTGCAATATTCAGGACAGTTGTGGTCTTTCATCTTTATGGGAAAGAATGCAGCTTTTACTTCTAGGACAGTTCGTATTGTTGATTTCGTTGTATATCTTAGGATGGGCGAGCAACGGACCTTGATTAGCTTATCAAACTTATGGCAATTCTATTCTGCTTTGAGAAATGATTTTATCCAAAATTATAGAGATTCTTGTAGTCGTTGGGAGGAGAATAGTAAGGTTTTAAGGTTTGATGGTCACTTATACTCTAACATCCGCCGGCTTTTGGTGAAATTACTGGCCTCTCGATACCCATTATATTCGTTAGAATAATAATGTATAAGTCCGTATTTTTCCCCCGAGTCTAGATAGAATGAAGTTTAGATTTTGGAGGCATGATCCACATTACAATCTTATTAAAGGTTAACGAATACAGATGCTAAATATCTACTTCGATTAAAAGGTACCGTACAAGTTACCTCATCATGTCCGTTAATTTAATGGATCCAATAAATTCTAACAGGGGCGACAGAAGTAACCTTATAATATGAAGGGGTTCTCCCTATAGCTTTTTCAAACATGAGGGAAATCAAAGTAAATTACCTGAAATCTTCTTTTGTTATTGTTCTGCAAAACTCCTCAGTAATATTAATTTATTAGTGAGGATATGATCATTTACATTGAGCTTTTCTTAGCCGAGTTTTTAGCTCGATCTACCTTTGCCATTTGAATGTGAGATTTAGCTATAGCTGCTATTCATTACAATTGAAAACAGGAAAGAGATCTGTTCAATTGAATTGGAAAATTCTGATGATGACCTTGGCTGTCTGTTTTTTATTGCTAATGTAAGTTGACTGAAAATGACTGGATCATAATAAATGTAAGATCGGTGACTCACGTTTCTCATCTTATTGCCTACGTTGAGGTCTTGGCATGTAAAAGACCCCATGCATTTCCTCTCACAGTATTTCACAATAACTGCATATTGTTTCAGAGAAAGGATAACACATGCTAGGCTTTGCCTTCGGTTATATTTAGTTCATTTTGAAGGTCTGGACTCTAAAGTGACTCTCATTTGGATTCAGTGTGTAGATAACTCTTTGTTGCATCATATTTATCATTGACTTGTTCATTATTTGAAATTGCAGATGTAGGCTTTCAGTATGATTTGAATTTGAAGCTGCTGGGCACTGGGCTTATGGGATTATGGAGAGTCTGGGCATATAAATCTATTGTATGTTTCTTGTGGAGAAATGCCACCAGATTGTTATGTGTAAAATTTTGAGAAAGATTGAGGATTTAATTACTTGTTTCTTCTATTCAGGATCACATTCTTTATCTCTTTTCTGAGGGTATTAGTTTCTACTGTTAGAGCTGAAATATAGTAACGTTTTGCTATGGACTAGTTGCGTTGTATTGTTTCAAGAATGACTTCTGAACATGAAGTAGTTGAAGGTTACTTTTGTGTATTGGGACTGTGAGAATGTCGATGATGTTAGGATCTGCAGACTATGTAACAGAGTCAAATCAATACTTAATGCTGGTTAATGTATATGCTGGGAGATTGTCCTTGATTCATTAATTGATTGTGCTTTCTGCACAATGTTTGAAGAACGGAATGGAATCACAGATGAGAAAGGAGGTGCTAAGTGCATGAAGGTTGTTGAGGTGGGCAAACCAATGCAAACAAAATCGACATGCTTGAAGAGAATTTAATTTTTGCTTGCTTCTGGATAGTGCACAACTGGTTCTCAGAGTGCAATGTAAAGGACCATATATGAGACGCAGCTATGCCTACGTTCTTACTTGCTGGATCATGCAAATTTCCTCTAATTTCAGACGTACTTCGCTGACTGTTTTTCAATCTATAACGGATGACAAATGCTAATTCGTGTGTTTCACATCATCTTTAACTCGGATCTGGGGACCTTACGCTGTTTAACTGGTAGGAGAGCAATTTAATAAGTGTAAAGATCAACCTATAGCGAGTCTACTGTCGTGCAGCATCCACGTCCGTTAATCTGGCAAGTGAATTTCTTAAGGGCGCTTCTACCTGTGTTCTGTTTGTTCTCATGCTCTTCAATCATCCATTTGCTGGGAACACCTGTCAGGTTCTTACCCGAATTAGCAATAAATTTCTCGACCCTCCTGAAAAGGTATTTAGTCGAGGAACAGTTCCACATGTAGAGCAAAATACAACAGAATGAATGCTGATGCAAATAATTCACTCAAAAGAAGCTGTTCTACACAAAGCCCATCATGAATCCTGGAAGATCCATTCCTCCCTCGGGATTTTTTGAGGCACAAAATCGGATATGTTACAGTTACAAAGAGGTGACCCACATTCATACAGGAAATCACAGTTCAAAGAACCGGCCTTTCCTCGGAAAATCTGGGCAGTTGGACCAGCGAGTTGACTCGTGTGACACCTTCCAAACCCGACCAGTCCTGGTCTTCAGCTGCGACAGGTTCCCCATTTCCTTCAGATTCTACAGGGATCTTTCCATAGTTATCGCTTTCTTCCGAGGATCTTACCGTGAAGTTCCTCTGCAGAGATGGCTCAGCCTTCTGCCCATCATCTGATTCTAATGCATTGCCTGAGTGATTGCTCTGTAAGGTTGCCGAGGAAAAACCTTGTTCTTCGTAATCAGATTCCGAGTCCATTTTTCCATCTAGAAACAAACAAACAACAGCACAGTCGTCCATTTTTGAAGTTGGGTACTTGAATTTCCATTCCCGCGCAGCTGAATCCACCAGGATCCTTGCAGCTGATGATCGGCTCGGAGCAGAAGCCACTATCTCCACCACCTCTTCATTGCTAAGAACATCCCAAACCTGCTTTTAACATCAGATAATTCAAAAATGTACTAGGTTATACACACTTTTTTTAATGATATACCAAGAGAGAAGATCACAAATAACTATTTACACATGCACAACTGAAGGCAGTATTAGCTTCTCATGACTAGCTCAGGATTTTTGATAGATTAGTCCCACTAGTCGCCCAAAACATGTCATGAAGAGAATCGGATATATTAGCTGTGGGCCGCAATCTCATATTTCAACTGAAAGATTATTCCTAGTCAGATAAAGCATCTAAGGAAATTACATTACCTCATGAGCCTATATAATGGTCTTCGGCTCGCAGCCCATCATCAATATTCAAAATTTGGAAGCAATGGATGACAAGCAAGACCCATTTTGAAGTACAGATCAACCAACAGAATGATGGGGTAAATGCCCGAAGCTTTAATCATAAGGAGAATGGACATGAATTATATAATGGCCTACTGCACTCAAATCTTGATGTAGTTTCTCTTTTCTTTGTGCAATATGTAGATGTAGTTTGTGGGAGTAATCTATCACACAAAAACCTCTCGAGTATATAGTCACTTCATCCTTTATCCGCTCTCAGTTTATGAACTTAGACAAATTCACAACAGTAAATTTGTATTGCTACATCATGAGTTTACGTTCAGGTACACGACAAAATTGGTGGAAGTAAACAAAATTGCTCCTGCGAAAAGACCACATTTGAACATAAGTGCTATTTGTGCATGGAACTTGAAATATTAAGTTCAACTTCAGCCTGGCACATTTAGTCATAAATCAGACATATTAAAAATCAAGCTCACTAATGCGACTATTTGACACCATCAACAAATCGAAACGAATAATCCTCTTTCACACGTTATTCAGGCTGCATCTGTAGTTGGCTTGGCATCTATTTATGTTGCTTTTAATTGTTTCACATGATGCAAGAAGAAATTGCTAGATAATCTAGCAGCCACCGATAACCAGCTAAAAGTACAAAAGAAACAGTCATCACTACTTGAACGCATATTCTACGAGCAAAAGATATGTGGGAATAAAAAAATGAATAGTGGAATGAGAAGGGAAAAATTAGCTAGAATGACCTTACCCCATCTGAAGCAATGACAACAAACTGATCCCTTTCTGTAAGCACCCGGTGAGAAAATTCAGGTATTGATATTACGCCATACTCCTTCAAACAGAAATCACCAAAAGCTCTAGCCATTGCTAACCCTGGGGCGTCATCAAACGGCAACCAAACCCGAGGCACTTCAGGCTCATCTTGCAATGCAAATACCCTGCCTTTACACCGTTTAATCCTTTCGGCCTCTCCTGCATAAAGTATCATCAAATAAAACATCCCACAAAAAGTACATGCCAATAATCTTCTGATTTCAATGGCCGCCAATGCAAAGGAGAGGGAGGAGGCTCAAGATTTATTAGTTACATAAACTTTAGACATACTAGGCAAATCTGGCTTCATGTCCACAGAGAGCTGGGTCGCCACCATTGAATCATTACTGTCCTTGGATCCTAGGACTGCCCGAGAGTCGCCAATATATCCCATAAAGAGATTCAAACCCTAAAGCCAAAATAAACCTGGATTAAGTGGCTTGCAAAACACTAGGATCACATACGAAAGAAGGAAGAAGGAAAAGCTTAATCAGCATTTGGTGCCATGCATCTATACCTGTTTAACGATTGTAACAGCTGTGCTGCCACTACAGAAGCAATCCAAGTGAGGATGGGACCTGAGCTCTTTATCCATAGCCTTATATGACTTTAAGAAGGCCTCTCTCCATAAAGAATTCAGCTTGTCTTCTGCCGTGCCATCATCCTCACAATCACCTGCATCCGTTTTCCTTGCATTCCCACTGAAACAGGTTAAGCCCGATTTGCTTTGCTTGGAATTGCAGGAGTGCAAAAATGATTGAAGCTTTACGGGAAGGACATCCCTCACTTTGCGGGCAACAAGATGACCATAAGGTCCATGGCCATCAAAAATACCACAAAACGTCACATCTTCTTCCATAAAATCCTTCACACAGCAAATTCAAGACAGAAACGATATTCAGAACACTATATTGATGCAATACCCAATTCTAATGAGAAGATGATGAAGGAGTTACTCACTTCCCACACAACCATCGCGTCCTGATTAATGCCCTTCCGCCCCTGCTGAGTAAATATACACGAAGTTCGGCTCTTTCCATTCATGAAAACCCGGTTGGGTATAGAAGGTAGATGCTGCAGTGCAACATGACGCTCTGAATAAGTTCTCTTTGTTCTTTTCTGCCGGCAAAACCCGAATCCCATACAAGGAGGCGATGTCGTCTCTCCATTGCTCCTGTTACTACAAGTGCTCCGACTACTGGTCGACACACAGCCACCCATTTGATCAGCTCAAGAAAAGACGCATCCGATCGAAAATGAAACAAGGTTCTTCCTTTCACAGGCCAGATCTTGAGTGAGAAAAGGAATAGTCAACCCCGGAGAATAGATCATAGAAGCACCAAAGATCTTTGCACATGAGAGGATGGCCCATCACATCTCACGAGAGAAAATAAGAATCTCTTCATTATAGATAAAGATGAACGTAGCTGCTTTGGTGCTGATGACTCTAACTTGATAATGCAACAAACTGAAGAGAGCGAGAAAACACTAGTTAATTGTATTTGTTTATGTTTTTCATTGTAGAACCCAAAGTTGGCTGCAAGTAGAGGACACTCAATAAAAGGAATAACATGACATTCAATAAATAGTCCATGTGAACCATTGAATAGTATATACTCAATGGCTGTCCTGATCTTTTGTCCTTGATCTGGTTTCACACTTATCCAAGTCAAATGGTCAGGACATGCATATGCAAAGCAAATATAATACCCATTAAGACTCTACAAATAAATAATTAATAAAAGCAGAGAAATCTGCAATAAAAGTTACTAGAAAACTAAACCCCGCGATTCCCCATCTTCCATATCAACCTCCCCCCAACACTCCCCGCCCCGCTTCCCCTTTTTCCTTCCCCTCACCCACGCACAGATTTAAAGATGCCGCCTCAGATTTTTACCTTCAAGAAGAAGGATGACAGAGGAAATCAGAACATTTTCAATTTTTGTGAGTCATAACACTCTCTTGGGTATCAAGATTTTTTTTTTTTAAGTGTGAGAGACAAGTTTTTGAGATCAATAGCTTACAGCCTGAAAAGGAGGGGAAAAAACTGCAAAAGAAAAGAAAGTGAAATGAAAAAGTTAGTGTAATAAATTACAAAGCCAGCAAGAACAGTTTAGCAAGCGGATAAACATTCAAGATCATTTTCAACAGATTTTCTGCCTTTTTTTTTTTTTTTTTTTTTTTTTTTTTTTCAAATTTCAAATCTATGTCAACTAGTTGGCCAATTTTACTTTTTCGCAAGGAAACTTTTTCCAAAGAAATAGAGGGAGCGAGAAAAAATGCACGCACTTTAGTTTTCCACTTGAGAGAAAAAGGAAAAAGAGGAGATAAAGCAAACAGAGTAAAGCAGAAAACGACGAAACAAAGGCATTGGCTTAGTCAAAAAACGAAATCGAAGAGAGCCAGAGAAAGAGAACAACAGCTCGACCAATGTTCCACGAAATTCGCCAAGTCATCCCCCCCCCAAGAAAAAGACACGAAAGTAAAGAACAGCAGAGTCGTGCAAGAAGCAATGACTCGCTGTCCGCCTGGTTCCTGATCGAAAACAATGGGCTCCCAAAGATGACAACTTGCCCAAGATTTTCTCCTTGTTTCCGAAGATTGACCGCGATCGGCTCGAACCCAGAAGAGAAAGGCAACTTAATAAATAAAAAAAAAAAACCGCTCTTTCCGGATTCATCAATCATTAAGACAAAACCCACGTTCTGTAAACAAAATCAGGACAGAAAGCGAAAAGGTGACAGCAGAAGAAGCGGAAATGAGATCCTAAACCCAGATCTACGTCCGCGACCGGCGCACGAGCTCTCAAGTCTTGCTGGTCAAAGCAAGAAGAAAAGGAAGAAACTTTGCACATCACCCTTTGGAACCCAAAACAAATGATGAGTAGCAGCAGCTCAGGAGCTCACGGTTTCTAACTTTCTACCATTAGAGATTCAAAATGCAGAGTCATTCCAGAAGAGATGAACTGGGTGTTGGCTAAAGGGGTAAAAGAAGGCAATGCGTGTTGGATGATCGGTGTACCTTCGCTTGGTTGAATTTGGGTCTTCGGGGTCACGCAGAGGAGAGCTCGGGGGAAGAGATGAAACCAGGAGAGAGGAGAGGAGAGAGAGAGAGAGTTTGGGTCAATTAAATATTGTAAGGAGAGAGTGCATTGATTGTGTGAGAACAAACCGAAGGAAAGAGAAAAGGATGGGAAAGAAGGTGGAAAGTGTGAAAATACATAAAAAGTCTAGAGAGAGAGAGAGAGAGAGGAATTTGGCCGACGGTTTGCTATGAGACGCCGCCGTTTCGACAGTTTGTAATGAGCAGAAAATTATGAAAATTAATTTTTTTCTCCTTTTGTTCTGAATTAAATTTGAATTACCTTTTATGCAAGACATTGTGATGTGAACCCATTAATTGGACAAAAAGAAGAAGAGGAAGAAAAGAACCCATTTGGTTTTTCTGAATAGGAAGATCCATTCGGAATTTTTTTTTTTTTCATTATGAACAAGAGCTTTTTGTTCTTCCATTTTCGAAGTGTTTGGAGAAAAGACAAGATGTGCTTGAAGAAGCCAGGGCAAACGTGTATCCTCAGACCTGTAATTTAAAATTCTCATCTTATAAGTGGTCATTTTCTTCTATTAATATGGGTCATAAGAAAAGTCAACTTTGACTTAATGAAAAATTTTCTGATACAAAAGGCACGTGCAAGTGTTGTTTGTTTGATCGTGTTAGTAGTGATTTCCCATAATACTTTGCCTCGTATACCATTGGGCCAAAGTTAAATGAAAAATCTAAAAAAAAAATGGCTAAAGTGATTGATTTAAATATAGTAAGTTTCTTATTTCGATCACAATGTCACCAGCTCTTTACGAAAATTGTTAGTACCCATTTTTACTTTCTTAGACGTGGTTGTTATTGAATGAAGTACTTGCTTTCACGAATATAAATTTTCAACGAGGCATGCTCGCTTTGAATAGGTATTGACCTTACTAGAAGAATGGAAATGAATTTGCTTCGCTGAGAGTTTGACCTAAAACTATGCAAAGGAGGAGAGTTCAACCTTGAACTATGCAAAAAAAGAGAGTATGTCGGTCGGAGTGAGGAAAGCTTGAAGATGCATGTTAGAAGAGCTAAGTTGAAGTGCATGAGAGTGAAAATTTATACGAATGATCTCTTTGTAAAACAAATTAGAAGGGAGAAACTGGGCCGTTAGATTTGAAAACCAGACTAGCTATAAATCGGTTTTAGAGAGAATTGACTTGGTTCTTAATTCCCAAAAACTCGAACTGATTTTTAAACTATCGTTATGACAGGGCCAAGCGGGTTTAGAGCTAGTTTTATATACCTTATGAAAAACAAAGAACACAATTGAATTAATGAGATGCAAGTAGGGAGAATGGAACCGTGATCTCCAACTTGAAATAGGCACCTAAGACCAATTAATCAACAAGACTTCGTTAGTCACAAATTACTAAAAATAAAATATGATATGAATTAGTTTGTGGTAATTGTCACTTTTTCCGTTATGTCCGAGATATAGACTAACTCATTATGTGGTTCCTCATTTCTCATTCTTCTTGAATTCCACGTTGTCTCTCTTCCCCTAAATTCAAGGATACTTGAAAACGAAATCTAACCAAACATTTTTGATTTATTGAATTATTGGATCGATATTGCTTTTGAAAATATTAAAATCAAGATAACTTCTATTTCGTCTTCACATTGTTCCAAAACCGACGACCTTTCCACAGTACTTTCGTATTTTTAGATACGAGTGATTCTCTCGTTATTATGTTTTCATCGAGCTATAAACTACATTTTACTAGATCAACAATAAAATCAATTATTTGTATGAATTTAAGATAATGGAAAAAAAAACTAAATTATGCTTGATTCTTTTATATATATTTTTTTGACAATTTGAGATAAAAACAAATATTTCTTATGAAAAATTGACTGTGAATAAGATGAACGAAAATACGAGCGATTCCATTATCAAATGAAAAATGAAGAGACGGGTTTTTGGCTATGATATAATATTGGAAAACCCAACAAAAAAAAAAGGGATTATGTTCTTGCGTTTTAATGGCGATCACAAACCTGTGCACTGTAAGTGACATGGGATATTTCGAAAATTATATTTATGCCAGTGTGGAAAATATTCATAAAAAGAAGCATTTGATTTTCTGTCTGTTTAGAGTTGGGACACACAAGATTAGTCTATCGTTAGGAATCCCATATTATAATCAATTCTGAAAAAGAAAACATTTTTATCCTTCCTACGTAGGTATAAACCTAACCTATATTCGTGGCCCTATCCAAGCGTCGAGGACGGGGCACGAATGACACAATCATTCACGCCCATGCTAGCATGCACTACTCGTTAATGTTTATACCACTCATCCTACTTTATCGTCTCATCATATAAAAGTTTGCAGCTTTGTAATAATTGTTTCATCTTCCATCAAACCTAAAACGTCCCTTTCGTTGCTTTTTTTTCTTCTTCTTTGTTTTTGTGACTTATATTCGAAAGGCAAATGAGCCCGATGACCCCATCCCCATGTCACCAACACGGTCACTAATCGAGGAAAGGTAGTGTCTTGATGATTACATAACTAATTAGCTTGGGTTTGAGGCAAAGCGATGACAGCTACATTTAGATATTCGCAAAAGGAGAGATGGAGGTTGATATTTGTAATTAAAGAGCGGTTCAAATTGTTCTAACTGCTTGCACTCGGATTTCCTTGAGAAGTTTTTAGCAATTCGCAGTTTATATTCTTATCGAGTTATTGAGAATGTTCAAACATTCATCTGAACAAGTATTTTAACCATTGAGATGTATTTTAACCGTTGTTATCGACCGTATTCACTCGGTCTTGATATTTCATTAACATGTGAGATTACAGGTTCAATTCAACATCAATCCTTGATCTAAAAGCAAGTGATTAGCAGCCTGACTTAATAATTTTTCCATGTTACTTAGAAAACAACTTGAGTGTGCAAGTGGAATGATCCCTATTCTTTGGGTCACTGCCAAGTGCCAACTAACTCCCAACAGAAATAAGGTACTTTTCACTGGGATTTAAGGGAGCTCATTATTGCCGCCACCCCTATGTCTGCCTGTTTCGGGCTGTTGGGGTCACAAGCTATCCGCTTCGGACAACTGGTTTAGGAGTGCATCTCCCGCACTTACTCCCAAAGCCAAAAAGGCCCCTTGGACATATCGACATGGTTGGACCTCAACGCACCGAGCCACGTGAACTGCTTTTGCTTCGAACATTTGATTCCACTTGAAAAATATCGCTTCTAGTCAAAGCAAGAGATTGAAGACATGCGTCGCAACAAAGTTCCTTATCCGCTTGGCGATGTCTAGGACCATGTTGACTATGTAGAGCTCATTCTATGGTCTATGACTTACCTAAAGTTGCGACTACCCAGGTGGCTGGCCGAGGTGGATAAGACTTGCTTCCATGCGGTTTGAAGCCCTCTCGAGTCCTCTTGGTCACAAGTTCAAAAACCACATCACTCCTTGATCTTTGAAAATCCCGATTTGTCTCTAGCATAGGTTCCAGGTATATATCAAGCGAAAGACAATTCCAACTTTACCTAACTTGGATCCAGTGTTGCGACAATGATGGGCTCGCTCCCACTCAAGAGTAATTATTGAATTGTTATGGTGACGCCTAAAATGCCAAATGTTGCAAGTTGCTCCTTCTACCATCTTCTTTATTAAAGAAAAATTAGTTGACCTCGCTTGGAGACGGATCTATATGGATTTTCGATTTTTCCTCTTAGGATATTAATCGTTTTTTTATACTTTTATTTAATGTTTTAGAGGAGACCTGATTATGGGTCTATTGGACAACGAGTACGGCCAAGCTGTGTAGAGCCCAAAGGGTACTCTTAAGCGGGGAAAAACTATTTACTTCTATAGTCTGGCTTAACCTGAAATTTGTATATATGATTTTTGTAATAGATAGGCTTGGACAACAATTTAGGCCAATCTAAATGCTTAGACCAGCTTATTGATCACCTCTATGTTAGAGTGTGTGAGAGATATGGAATGTATATTGATGACTAGGATTTTGAGAGCTCTTTCTTTTTTGTTGTACTCAAATTATGTCAATTAAATTTCTCCTTTTTCCTCTTTGTCGAGATGTAGGTCACATAACTAAATCATGAAACTTTCTAATGTCGCGTTTCCACTTTCGATCTTTCATTTTGTCTCATTTTCATTATGATTACATAATTGCCAATCCTGATTCTATTACTTCCTTTCTTCTCACATGAGGGTGATATTATATGCACATGTGTATGTTTGATAACCATATTAAGAGTTAAAAAGTTTAATTATCAAATTTTAATGTTATTAAATGTCTTTGATAACCTTTAACCACATAAAACTTAATTGATTGAGTAAACTCAAGAATCAATCGGGAAATTTCTATCAACTAGTGTGAGCTTCCTCTCTATCCCTTTGGTGATAGTTATCTCCTTTAAATCCTAAATCTTGGGCTTCTTGCTCTAATCTGCCATGGATTCTTCGACAACATTCAACCTAGATTAAGCTTTCTATCCCCATCTTCTCTCTTTAGAATGGTTCCCTCCAGATGGGTATTGTAATCTCCTCACAGCGGCATCATCGTGGATTTGAGTTCCTCCCTAATTCAGCTTCCTCCGATCAATACTGGTGTTGATCCTCATCCTTGATACCAAAACCCACCCTGACAAACAACCCAGATTCATAGGATCTAATGACCTTTCTCAGCGCAACCTGCTCATGGTTGCTTTAGCTCATCTAGGGCTGCCTTCACTCCAGAAATATCTAGAAGGTTACTAGGTTTTATTTGGCACAAATATCACTTCTTAAGTCAACATACGTTCAGCAAATCTCATACAACATGGAGGCCACATATGAAAATCATCTCAGAATGGTGGCTTTGTGCAAAAGCATGGGCGATTTATAGTTAGAAGAGGACATCACAGAAGTGATCGATGAAATGCCTGACAAAGAAAAAACAGGAAAGTGAACTTATTTACTATGGGAAACTTTTCTTTAAACCGAATGTTAATTTTCAAACATTTTCAAGTACAATGAAGAAAGCATGGAAGTTAGAATCAACAAATGTGATATCATTGAACTTGGATACTTTCTCTTTATATTTGACTCGATTGAGGAGAAGAGTTGAGTGCTAAAATCTGGTTTTTGGTCTTTTGCCAGCAGTTTTCTTGTATTGCAAGAAGGATATCCTAATATCTCTGAACATTGCTATGAGTTTAAACATTATGCTTTTTGGGTGCATATTTTGGGTCTTCCTTGAGCTTGGATTATGGAAAATGCTGTGTGAAATATAGCCTCAAGATTGGGTAAAGTAGAGGAGGTCAGAATTGAAAGAAAGAATAACGGCTTGTGCAAGATTGGTAAAGTCAAAATTTGACTAAATTTGGAAAGTCCCCTGAAGACAAGATTTATAATTGAGTTGGGAGGTAGGAAATAGTGGATTGATTTTAAATATAAAAGGCTGCCTCATTTTTGTTATTCTTGTGGTTGTATTGGACATATGCTAATTTTTGCACAAAATTCCCTTATGAGGAAATGTGATTAGCCCAAGACAAACTTGGTAGATATGGATCATGGCTGAAGGCTGAAGTGAGAGATTACAGCCCCAGTTAGAAGACCTTATATGATAAAATAGAACCCAATCTTGAGGAGGAGGAAAGTGTACCAGAAACACCAATACTTGCTGAAGATTTGAACCTACAAAAGGATCAAACAGGGTTGAATAAGGCTTTGGTTATTTATAACTCAACAACAAATGAGCTAATACATGATGAACAAATGTTAGAATATGTGGCCATAAATAAGGGGAAAAGAACACGGCAAACTCAAGTATTTTTTCTATCTTCAACAGAATGTTATAGAAGTGCAGGGTCATCAAAGAAACACAAAATAGGATAGAAAACATAGGCGGCCAAAAAACAAAAACGTTTTACTCCATATGAGAAGCGAGGGCAATCGAGGAACTTGCTGGATGAGGAGAATTTATTGGATACCCCTGTTTAGGTGTGGGAATGGGTCAATGGACGTGCTTTGATGGCTAGCCCTAATAAGCCACTAGGGGTATATATGAAGTTATTGAGTTGGAACTATTAAGGGTTGGGCACTCCCTTAACAGAATAGCATCTTCGGGCTTTAGTGGCTGGGAGAGGCCTAACTTGGTTTTCCTCATGGAAACCAAGAATAAAAAAACTGTCGTAGAAAGAGTTAAAAAATGTCTTAAGTTTAAAAATGCAGCCGGTATCTGATTGGAATTGGTGGTGGATTGGTACTTCTGTGGGATAAGGAAGTTCATGTGGAAGTGGAATTTAGCACCAAAGAGCTTTTTGATGTTATATGTAAAGACCTAATTAGTGGTGTGGTCATGAGGATACCATTCCTCCATGCATCTACGAATTATTAAGAGAAGTTACAACTATGGCAAACATTGTGTTCTATTCGTATCTCAAATAGTCTCCCGTGGTTGTATATTGGAGATTCAAATGAAGTCTTATATCAGTGGGAAAATGTTGGAAAACGTGAAGTAGATCGGTACAGAATGATGGCATTTAGGGACTTTATGAACTCATGCTCATTGATGGACATAGAGAGCAAGGGATGTGCTTACAGATGGACTAACAAGTGGGGAAGGGCCGAACTTGTGAAAAAGAGACTTGATAGGGCTCTTTGTAATCTAGATTTGAGAGTCTTATTCCCAAATATGGAGGCATATGCACTACCTGTAATTAGATTGGACCATAGTTCGATTCTTTTAACTTTAGATTCAGTTGGGATAAAAAAAATGAAGATTTTCAGATTTGAAGCATTTTGGATAGAAAATCCAGAATTCAAAAGAGTGGTTCAAAGAGCTTGGAGGGTTGAGGAAGACAACTCATGGGATATAGTTAGCAAAACAAGGAAGGTAGTTGATGAATGGAGGAGATGGAGTGGCAAAAAATTCAAAAATGCATCTTGTCAAATTAAATCACTTGGGAGAGTACTTACGAGGATGACAAATAGGACCGCAGGGACTTCAAATAAAAAAGAATACCGCCAAACTGTTGAGCAAATTGAAGGCCCATGGAGACAAGAAAAAAAAAATGTATTTGGGCATGAGATCCTAAATTAATTGTATAAAATGGGGAGATAAAAATACAAAATATTTTTATGCAACCGCAACACAAAGACAATAAGATCTCCATGCTTCAAATTGATGATTATAGTTGGAGTGGAGATCCTTCCATCCTTAAGCAGCATATAACGGATTTCTTTTAATTTTTATATACCACGATGGGAAGTAGAGAATATCAACCTGTTTTAGATCAATATCCATAAGTGATCACAAATGCGATGAATGAGGCTTTAGCTGGGCATGCTACAAGGGAAGAAGTGAAACTAACCGTCTTTCAAATGGACGCAACAAAGGTTCTGGGACCAGATGGACTTAATTGATCATTTTATCAAAGTAATTGGTCGGAAATTCACAAAGTTATATTCCAAATGGTTGACAACTTCTTCAGCCAAGGTACCTTTGACCCTGAAATCAGTAGAACTCACATCACCCTCATCCTTGAATTCTCAAATCTAGAAAACATTTCTCAATATAAGCCCATTAGCTTGTGTAATTTTAATTATAAAATCATTGCAAAGGTTATGACCAACAGACTAAAACCCTAGCTCTTAGAAATTATATCTCAAGAATAAAGTGCTTTTGTTGGGGGCGGCAAATACAAGATATTATTTTCATTGTTCAGGAGGTTTTATATCAGCTTAGAGTGAGAAAATGAAAGCAAAAATTTCAGACAGTTCTCAAACTTGATATACAAAAAGCCTATGACATGGTAGCATGAGATTTCCTATGTGATTGCCTGTTGAAAACGGGTTTCCGTGACAAATGAGTCTTATTAGTTAAACAATGCATCTCCTTGGTGTCTTTCAGCATAAGAGTTTATGGGGAGTCTTGTGATTATTTTATACCAACTAGAGGGATCAGACAAGGAGACTCACTATCTTCCTATCTCTTCATTATCATGGCCAACGTCCTATCCTCCTAGATGTCAAAAAGCTATAACATATGGCAAGTTAAAGGGCGTCCAACTGAATCCATATTGCCCTACATTATCACATCTTTTATTCGTGGATGATGCTATATTCTTCCTAGATGGTACCATTACTAAGGCTCAAAACTTAACAAATATCTTGCATCAGTATTGCTTTGCGTCAAGACAGGTCATTAATCTCAATAATTCAGGAATTTTCTTTGGGAGAAACTGTCCCCAAGGGTTGATATAGAATCTAGCAACTGAATTAAGAGAGCTAGTCATTGAGAAAACATGAAAATATATGAGTGTATCCTTAGACTGGGGACAAACTAAGAAGCAATTGTTCTCCTGGGTTCTTGCAAAAGTTGATAGTAAGCTAGATGGATGGAAAGAGAAGCTAATGTTAAAGGCATATAAAGAGATCCTAATCAAAATGGTAGTTCAAGCATTACCTTAGTTTGTCATGTCTATTTTTAAAGTTCCCATATCGATTAGTAGAGCTATTTAAAAGAGAGCATCTTCTTTCTGGTGGAAACAAAATGCCACTAGAAAGGGTACACATTGGAAAAAAGATGGGATATTCTGAAAACTAAGAAAGATTGTGGAGGGCTAGACTTTAGAGACCTAGTTGACTTTAATAAAGTGATGCTGGGGAAATAAGCTTGGAGATTCACTGAAGACCCAAAAGCCATATGGAGTAGACTGTTGAAAGGAATCTACTTTCCCATAGGAGACTTTTGGTCAGCAAACAATACCCCTGAGCCTCTTAGGGATGACAAAACTTACTAATAGGGAGAGACACAATTGAGCCAGAGATCTAATGCAAGGTGGGTGATGGTAATAAGATCAAAATCAAAGAGGATAGATTGCTACTTTCAGACAAGAAACGATTCCACATCATACTAGTCACGTAAGAGACTATGGACTGAAATTTGGAAGCTAAAAACCTACCCCAAAGTTAGATTTTTACCATCGAGTGCTAGTAATAACGTTTTGCCCATGAAGGAAAACTTATACAAGAGGAGAATGCTACTTGAATTAGATTGTTTCTTTTGTGGCCAAGCCCCTGAATCTACAGAGCATATCTTCATCATATGCCCCTGGACAAAACAAATTTGGTCAGATTAGAGGATGGGAGCCAACTTGTCCCCAAAGATTTGTAATAGGATGGACATAAGGATATGACAGAACCTCACCGTGAGAACTACCCAACAATCCAAAGCCGTCTTTGCTAAACTTATTTGGTGGATTTGGAAGGCACGAAACAACTTGATCTTCCAAGCACAGAGACCGAGAGCTTAATGATTGAAGAAGCAATTTATATGGCTTAACTAGTTGCGAAACACGGAAACGACAAACTTACACGAAAAGAAGAGAATCGATTTGTAGAAAACGATGGCTCCTCCAGATCTGTTGGAAAGTAAGTGTTGATTGTTCTTAGAGCAACTCGAGTATGGAGGGATTGGCCATGGTATTGTGCAGAAATGAAGAAGTGCTCACGGACGAGTTCACGAAACCAAACTTTGCCTCCTCCACCTTCATTGTTGAAGCCCTAACAATTCGAGAAGCCTTGAAGTGGTTGAAACTGAAGCAAAACACACGAACTGGTGCCACACTTTCCACTAATCAGCACATGCTGCTATTAACTAATAACTTATCAACAGTTAATTGCATAATGGGCCGGTTTGAAACACCATGGGCCTCTCGGTCCATCGTTCATGATTGCATTAACTTGCTAGGCAGCTAGAAGGAGTTAGTATCCATTTTGAACCAAGAGATTATAATAAAGTGGTCGACTAGGTTGCTAAGGTCCACAAAGCCGGCTCTCTCTCAATGAATTAGTTTATTAGTCCCCGTCATTTTCTTTGGTTATCTTATATTTGGATCTCGAATCCTATTGTAATCCTTTATCTTCGATCTAGTAATGAATATATGTATTTCTAACATGAAAAAAAATAATTTAAAAAAACTCAAAAATCACTAGATGGGATAAGTAGAGGAGGGCTTACTTAATAAATTAACAAAATTTATTATTCAACTTTAATGTATTCTCAAACATTCTTTTCTTTTCATTTTTGTACTTATACCCTCCGGCACTTAACATTTAGCATTTGAAATCAATTTTACCAAACCAAGTCTTTGCTAGAAAGAAATGGGATAAGTACATTGGAATTCCTGAAACTTGTCATAAAGTGCAATTGAGTTCCAATGCTTTTAAAAAGTACTATCAAGTTCTTCCATTAACTTCGTCATACTTTACAAAAGGAAAATACTAACAAGTTTTGGGACTTAATTACATAAATTTGGCTAATTTTAGGATTTCATTGCACCAATTTGACAAGTTGTAGGGTTTGATTGCATTTTTTTGAAAGTTTTAGGACTCAATTACACTTTTGTGACCTTTACCAAAAAAAAAAAAAAACTTTACCAAAAAAATTACACTTTTGTGACAAGTTTTAAGACTTGATTACATTTCATAATAATTTATAGGATTTCCTGTGCTCTTGTTTCGAAAGAACTTAAAGGACTTCTTCTCAAGTAAAATTGAATTATTTTGGAGGGTCTCCTCAATCTTCCCCAAAGGTCAAAGTGGACAAACGACTAAGGGCACAAAAACACTTTTTAGCTTTTTCATATTACTAAAGTAGGTCTTTTCGATTTTTTAAATAATACCTAGATCATATCTAGACCTTCAAAAGATTTAATTTAATTTAATTTTTTTGCCCTGGATATCCATTCCAACTTTAATTTCTTTTGAAGTTAAAAGGGTCCATTTGGAAGTATAGTCTATCTTATTTACCACCTTTTTGTCATTCTTTTGCTAATGCTCTCTATCTTTACAGCCTACATAGTCTTACTTGTAGGACCGATGTAGTTCAATTTGTCTAATAACTTTCCGTGTAAATGGGCTTTTGCCACATACCTCCTTAGTGCTCAATTTTATTGCATTCACTTTTTTTTTTTTGGTCTGATATTGCATTCACTTTTCTTCATTTTTCTTTATCTCATGGCAAAAGTTCTAGACTAGACGAACCGGAGGGCTAGCCAATCCTTATTCTGACGCGAAAGTATCTCATACATCGGATATATCACCTAAGGTTGACAGATTGAAAAGAACTTTAACTTTAAACGCAAAATAAATTGAAAAGTAATCACATGACCATCATGATCAACTCATCATATCAATGTCGGCCAAGCGATGATTGCATAGCCATGCAATCACTACGTCAAAAATTTTCTCTTGCAATTAAATAATAATAAGCAATCAATTCAGGAAAAATTGCAAATAATCGACAATTTTTTTTTTTTTATCATAAGTCTTTCCTGTGGGTGCTAAACAAATTACCACGGAGGTCATTATTTGGCATAACCTAATCAACTCACGAACATTGAGCCAACTCCACGAGCAATCTTTTACCGACAATATTCAGACACTCAAAATGAGCCACGAGGGATGAGCATGTGATGAGAACCGGAGACAACTCTTTCCGGGCATTCATACGAACACGTCTAAAACATTTATCAATTAAAAAGCCATCGAATCAAAATGAAAGGAACATCTCTAAGTGGAGCACGCCATTATTTTCATTTCCCTTTTTCGGTCTCCCAATTATCATTGGTTTAATCTGATCCTTGGTAACGTCTTTAAGGTAGTGATCAGAAGGAGGATTTTTTTTATAATTGCAGATACCTTTTTTAAAGTCAAAAGAATGGGATTTACGTTTACTACGGCGCAAGAGTACAAAACAGGATGATTAGCAAGTGATGATACATTCTTATCTTCTGCTTTAAGAAAGTATTACTTTAAAGTGCGATATCCACGTATTGACTTTTCTCTTTTGGTAGTTATACGAAGACTTGCGTTTTCTTTTGCCCAAGCCCTGTTGTAAGAAAGGGAATGTCTTGTCTGAAATCGCCAGGGCCAAACTCTTGCTCGGAAATAAGGTGAATTTTGTCGGAATAGACAATGGACTGATGGTCTAGATGGGCATGGAATTGGGCTTCATGAGCTTAATGGAAGTTGTAAACTAGGTAGTAAGATGGCCCTCCAGGAAGCCATTTTCCAAATCAAGTAAACATTTCCCAAAAAAGAGTACATGAATAGATAAATAAATGATAAAAGGGTTGATCGAATCGGGTTTGACGGGCAAATGACTTTCTTGGGCCCGCCCGAAATTGGACGGGCTTTATTGGGCCTTGCCTGTCTTTTGGGGGATGAATTGAAAATACAAGTGCTTGATTTGTGAAAACGTGAAAGTACAAGGACGAAAACTTGGGGTTTAATTTTTCATAGTTGATGTTCCTTGACTCTCACTTACTTATGTATATAGATGACAATGGAACAAGTCTTTTGCTTCACAAATGAAATATTCATATCCAAAACAAGTATACATATAAAATGGTACCCAATTATGGAGGAAAATTAATCAATGAGTCATAAACCTATTATATAGATGTCAACTCATTTCTAATTTTTTAAATTTACCAATTTAGTCATATATCTTTATGTAAATTGTTAATGTAGTCATTTCGATTAATTTTAACTAAAAATTATTAATGCATTGGTCCAATCATCACTGGCCACGATAATAATCTTTGGCAAAAATTGGTCATGTGCAAAGATTTAATGCTAAATAGAAAAATTGAAAAATTTAGGAGTAAATTGATATATATGCTATAAGTTTAGGGCTAATTTGGTAATTTTCCTGTAAAGTGGATACTAGGTACAGTAGTTGAAAGGTTGTGTCTCCAACGATGTATACCTTTCTTTGAGCCACTTGTCAAATTTTCCACCACCCATTGGGGGTACCTATATATATATATATAGTTTTTTGGAGGCTTTTGAGTTGATACGCTTCTGAATTCCTCAAGAGCCACGACACACCACACCGTGGCAATACACGCAGACGCATCTGAAGATCTCATTGGGTCGCTGCTGATCCATTAAAATCATAAAAGGATAAGGTGATAAGCCCACGTGGCACAAACCCACCTCCCCCCTATTTCCAATCCTTCACTAAAAGATGCCAAAACTCTCCCTCCCTCCCTCCTCCTCCTCGTCCACCACCGCAAACCATGGCCTCTCCTACCCTCATAACCCCCGCCACCACCCCAAAACCCCCTGTCTCGTCAAATCCAGACACACCGCCACACCCCCTGCCGCCGCCGCCGCCAATGCTGCATTGCCGAGTGCGCCGCAACCCCGCCGCCGCGAATTTCTATCGATTGCTTCGGCCAGTATCCTCTCGGCCGGGCTGATCAGCCCGGTAGTGGCCCCGGCACTCGCCGCCTCCGACGAGGAGTACGTGAAGGAAACTGAGGAGGTGATCAATAAGGTGAGAAGCACGATCGGAATGGACAAGAACGACCCCAGCGTGGCCGACGCGGTGGCCAACTTGAGAGAGACGTCCAATTCGTGGGTGGCCAAGTACAGGAGAGAGAAGGCCCTGCTCGGGAGAGCCTCCTTCAGGGACATATACTCGGCCATCAATGCCGTCTCGGGCCACTACATCAGCTTCGGGCCGACCGTGCCGATCCCGGCAAAGCGGAGGGCGAGGATCTTGGAGGAGGTGGACACGGCCGAGAAGGCACTCTTGAGGGGAAGATGAGCGTGTAAATTCATGTGAAGGGAAGAGATACCCTTTTTGCATTTCGTTTTTGATTTTAGGCTTTGCTTTTTGTACTTTTTTTCTTGGCTTATAATGAGATGAGAAATTCACTTTCTGAAAAGGCCATGGAGGGAGAAGGTTGCAATCCGTTAGGAAAGGCGTTGATGGCGGGTTGTGATTTGGTTCGATCATATTCACTTCTTCACAAGTCCCATCCTAATGGACCAGATAATAATTAGGTCACCAGATAATAATTAGGTCACGATCTTCCAACACAAGACTATTCCGTTTAGGTTTCAAAACAGTTCATGCCAACAAGCATCTAATATTAAATTCTCCCAATATGATGGTACTTATTTTGCGAATGTCCAATGCCAGTCACTGAATGGGCAAATCTTTAATCCCCATCTCAGGACCGTTATAGTTACAGTTGCCATTCACCAAGGCCTATGAATCATTTGAGGGTATATTATGTTGAGAAAATTCCTATCATATTTTAATGTTGCCAAAATTTTCTAGTCCTAATGCTTATTTTTAGAACAGATTAATTATAAGTATGTTTTTGAGTTTCCATTGAAGACTTTTGTCAAAGTTTATTCTATTCCAGAAACATATCCCATCCTAACGAGTCCAGATCAAGATTGTGTCAAGGCCAAAATGAGGAAGAGTCCAAAACTAGACTTAACAAGGTTGTGACACGTATCCAGAATGAAACTTATTTGGAATTTATTCTACAGCGGCTAAGTTTTCTGGCAAATGATTTTACTTTACACACACACACACATAGAGTCAATCATAAATTGACAAAATCATTCTCGAACAGAAATTCCATATTAGGAAGTATTACTTATGAAAACCAAGATTATGTTTAAATGAGCAATCGGAATCAAGTGAAAATTCCGTTCTTGTCTTCAATAGCCACAAGATCTCTTTGAACTATTTTGTCTAATAGGTAGATTGGAAGAATTTCAATGGCTAGTGTTGCATGGAGGGGTACTTAAGGAGGTCATTTGGTCGAGAAGAGCAAAGAACGTGAACCTGAAATTCCAAAGTCTAAAGCTATTCTCAATTACTTATCTTTGTCTGTTAGCGTTTTAAATTGTCATGAAAAGAGAAAACACAAGAAGAGAGTGTTAGTGAGATAGAGTGATTTATCATTGAGTGTTTACATTCATTAGTTGTAATCTTCTGTAGATCCTTAATGAAATCTTAACTATTGGCGTGGGAGAGTGGATGTAAGTTTAATCTAAACCGAACTATTATAAATTCCGTATGCAATATTTTCCTCCCTTAACTCTCTTTATTTAACTCTGTTGCACACTTACAGATTATTATAGAAATCCGGTGTTTCGTGAAACTGATTTTGGTTTTAATTTAGACTTTGCAAGCAACTTATTTTGTTCCGCGATTTCTTTTAAACACCTATTCACCCCCTCTAGGTGTTCGTACTAGCTTTATCATATTGCAAGGTCAATTTTTGTTATAAATTGATCTAAATAACATGTCAATGTTAAGTATCAATGAAATTGAAAACTCCTACTTTTCAAATTGTATTAGTTTCCATATCACATAAATCGACTTGATTAACTTGTTGAAATCATTATCTTCCCTTGTCAAACACATTAGCTAATGAAAGTCATTGTGGGATTCTTCGGGTAAGTGTTCTCGACGCTTCCCCGTCCATATTAATTCCCATGTACACGTAATTTAGAGAACAGGCATTATATGATACAAAGAAATGTTTGCTATGCTGCCCTTCTAATGAGAATTTACCAAAGCTGAAGAAAATCGTAGTAGAAAACCAGAAAAATCGCAGAATGTTGTTTTGATTGTTTTCATGTCTAAATAAGAAGAAAATTGAAAATCTATGAACAATTGTTCTTGTGCCGTGGATTTAGTAGAGTTATTGTCACTTTTCTATGAAAGAATGAATTTTGCTTTATTCGGCTGAAGCAAGAATGCTGCAAAGTTAGCTTAAAGCATGTACAAGTAACTGCGCACATGCGTAATCGTGGGCGTGATGACTAGACCCATCAAATGAGTAGGTCGGGTTTGGGTCGGGTCGAAAATGGGTCAACCCATATTTGACCAATTTAACCCGTTTTGACCCATATTCATGTAGTGTAAATTAAGTGACCCATATTTGACCCGACCCATATTGCTAAAACCTATTAATATTCTAGAAAAACCCACTTCTATTATATGCTAATTGGATTAAAACTTCAAATTAAATAAAAAATAGTAAATAAAATAAAAAAAGTTAAAAAAACCTATAAATTGAAATATTTATAAAGAATTAGACTATGCACATGCTTCTCTTATTTGAAGTGAACATACCATTGAGTAACTAAAAAATGTAAAATGAAATTTTTTTAACTAAACCTAAAAAAGCTCATTTTTATGATTTTTTATTAAAAAAAAAAGTATTGTTAAAACATTTTTATGCAATACAAATTTTTTAACAATTTTTATGCAATACAAATATGGAAAATTTTTATAATTCTTTTTAAAAATATATTTTTTTAAAATCAATTTTTTAATTTTTTAAATATAATTTATTATTATTTTTTAAAATATCATTTTTATAATTTATAATTTATAATAATTATTTTTTATTTTTCTTTTTTTTTTTCTTCTTCTTCGACCAATTTGTTCACCATGACGACGGCTAGCGACCGCCACAAGCGAGATCAAGCCTCGCCCGATGTCGACGAGCTTGAGTCTCACAAGATCCGGCGAGGCTCGAGCCTCGCCAGTCGTCGGCGACCTGCCGGCGAGCTCGAGCCTTCCCTAGCCTGCCGGCAGGCCGTCGACTGAGGAAGGAAGAAAAAGAAAGAAAAAAGAAAAAGAAAAAAATTGAAATATGAAAAATAATTATAATTTCGATTTTTTCTTTAAAAAACATTTTATAAAGTTAAAGAAGGCCATGGATCCAAAGTGGGTTTCCTAATAACCCATTTAGACCCATTTTTTTTTTGTGCTTTATTTTCTCCGACCCATTTATGACTCATATTTAACTTTCACTTAACCCATATATGACCCATTTAACTAAAAATTGGTCATAATATGGGTTTATGATCCATTTTGCCAGCTCTAGTGATGACTAATAAATCGTGTTCGTGTAGCAGTGGCGGCAAGAGAGGTGATGCTGGTGGTGGAGGCGAGTTGGCAAAGGCGCTAGCTAGAGATGGAGAAGTTTGGAGCGGTGGTTGGGATGTGTGGTTTGAAGGTGGGGGGATGGTGGTTATTCTAGTGGATTGGTGTAGGATCGAAAGGAGAAGATTTAGGGCGTGAATGATAATCATTATCTTTTCAAAGATAATTTTTGGTCAAAAATAAAATTTTTATTTTATATTCTCTTGGACGAGTTTTTTTAATAAAGATATGAATTTGATAATGACACAAAATTTCTATTTGGGAATAGAAAATTATTTGATAAGCCTTTAAATTTCTAGCCGGCGAGGGGAGTGCAGTAGGTGGTGAGAACTAACAATGAGAATGGATTTTATTTTTATTTCCATTCTATAAATAAAAAAATAGAAAATTTATACTTCTCATTTCTATTCCAAATTTATTTCTAAGCTAAAAGTTTGTCATGGAAAATTGAAAAATGAAATGGTGTTATCAAATGGATTTTTGTTCCAAGCTTGATCCTTAGAACAGAAAAATAGAAATACAGAGAAATATAATGATTATCACTTATGCCTTAGAGATATACTTAGTATTATAGTTTAGGTTTAGGTTAGTCGTAGTTTACCTTAATTGTTATTAAGTCTAATTTCTTTCTTTCTTTATATACAAGGGTCTTGTACTCTTCTTTTTCATTAATACATAATATTGTACTTTTCTCTCCTCTTTCACAGACACCAACTAAGTATCGGAGCCATCATTATCACATGGGCAGCATCTATTGAGTTTGTTCCATGGTGGTCGTCTAGACGCCGGCCACGCTGCTCACGGTTCTCCACCAAGACTGAGGCCTTTAATTGTTGCTCGGCACACTTCCGTTACCGATTTTGAAAAACAATCACAGCCATCAGACTTAATGCCCTCAGATGAACCTGATTCTGAAATTCCGTCACCGATGGATGCTGCCACATGTGCCGTCACGTCTCGGATCTGCCAAGCTCATCATTCTGTAGTTTTGATTTGGAAACCTTTTGCTGCTTATTTCAGAAAAACCAATATCACCACAAGTCTCGCCACCCTTGGACGAGCTAGCCTGTGAAATTTCACGCCAAGCCGCCGCTAGAAACTGTCGCATGTGTCGCCGACAATGAGATCTACACACACTCCACGTGTCAACTTCTACTGCAGGTGCAATGCTGACGTCATACAACACATCAGCCACGCATCCTTCGCCACGTCTCTTGCTTCGCTAGCAAGTTGCCACATCACCATTGACCATTGACCGATTGTTGACTACAGATTGACCGCTGGCCGGTTCAAATCAAACTAGGCGAACCGGTTCCTTCACATTTCTAACCGGTTTGAGCACTTTCCAATCGGTTATTGGCATTTTCGGTCATTTTTTAGGTATTAAAACTTGCTGAATCTAGTTTTTGGCCTTATTTTCTTTGAATCTACTCTCTAGGTAATAGTTTCTTCATATTTTTTTTTATCCAATATGCTTTTATATAAGTTGGTAAAGTGCTTATAATGGATAAATTTTGTAAGCATTTTTACCAATGTAGTCATATGGCATCTAATTGCTATTGATTACAAGTTAAAAAACTTATTGGGCCAAACTATTAACCCTGAAGTTGAGGTTCATAAGCATGTCCATCTGCCACTATTGCTACCATATCATTGATCTTCCTTCTCGAGCAAGACTCGCTAACTACAAGGTACCAATGCAAGTTTGATGCTAGAGATGGAACTCCTCATTCAAATCCTATACTCTATTGATAGTTTGTTAGCGGTCTTATATACCTCATCTTAACTCAACCTGACATCACATATATTGTTCATATTGGTTAATTTGTTGCAATCCTTTGAATCCTTTGCTACGTCAAGAATACATCATTTGATGATCTTTCATTTTTCTGCTCATTCTATATTAAAGGTGATAACTTACTCTGATGTTGATTGGTTGTCAATCCTTAAGATTGTTGCTTTATTATGGGTTACTAATTCCTGTTTGGGCAACTCATTAATCTCGGGTTTAGGAAAAAATAGACTATTGACGATTGCTCTACATAAGCATAATATCGAGCTCTTGTTGATATGACATCAGAATTATTATCATTACGATGACTACTAGCGAATTTGAGAGTGTCATAATAGCGGCATAGTCATTCATTGCGATAACATAAATTCTATTCAATTAGCACATAATGATAATTTTCATGAACGCACCAATCACATTGAAATAGACCGTTACTTAATCTAATACCGTGTTTCTTGTGGCATTGTTCAACTAGTATCCATTGCATCCACTGGTCGAACTACTAATATCTTCATGGAGGTACATTTACCTAGGCATTTTCTGAATTTTTTTTTTCCAAACTCCGGTCGACGACATTTAAGTTGCCTTGAGTGAGAGGGGGTGCTAGAGATATATTTGGGATTATAGGTTATAATTAAGTCAATTATAATTCACCTTAGTTGTAATTAAGTCTAACCACTTTCTCACCATATATGCAGGGGTCTTGATGATGATGATCAGGAGGTGGGCCAAATGATGGTGGTGGTGGGGGCGGCCAAAAAAACTGTTCCACAGATGTCGATGGTGTGGGTAGTGGAGATAATGGAGCCACGGATTAGACTTACTATAGTGTACTAAGACAATTATATCCATAGAAGTAAACATTGGGATTTGAAATGAAATGACAAATATCGTCAAATCAAGTATATTCAGTAGATCAAGCCAATTGAAAAAAAAAATAAAAAAATCCTTCACGATAATGACTTTGGGGTTGCCGTTCAATATCAGGAAAACAGACATGGAGTCCATATATTTTCCATTATAGACATTATCTATATCATTACCTATAAAATCAATGTCCCTCTTGGTGATATTGGATTGGGTTGGACATGGGGACCAGTACTTGGCCATTTTAATATGCTAAACAAGAGAAGAAAAATCCAAATGAGGGGACACCAGGCACAAACAAACATGTTACAGATGAAAAACGTTGATAGAATTCGAAAGGACTCGAAACCCAAGATTTAATGTCCGTTGCTGGAGTATTACTTTTCGTAAAAATAAAAAAAATGAATAACATAACTTCGTGTCAAATATGAAATTTTTTGTAAACCTCATCCAGGAAAACTCTTTAGTCGCCCACTTGCAGATGCAGGTGTTTGTGAGTAGGTAAGCGATGACCGCTTCGAGGTGCTTTGCTTCTCCATGTCTACCCAGTAAACAAAAGCCATTTTCACGTGGGGAACGTCTATACCGGATAAATTATCGCTGGGAAACGAAGTTATAACTGAACACTCTAACCTTTGGGTATTTTCCAACGAGCTCCTCCTAATGGGTGTGTAAGAGAAAGTATTTCATACGCTACTATATCACGAGGATGATGACAATGTTGTCCAATCGGCCATTCCTCCTAAATAAATCCGCATGCTACATATCCTCATCTCATATTGTATGGGTGTGTTATGCATATCACTTTTGATTGACTTGTCGCATCGCTTGTTATAATCGCATGGTGCGATAAATATACAAAATGCTTTTTGAAGAATGACAATAATGATTAAATGGTGACGATTAGATGGCAAGATACATGAATAGATGAATCAAAATAATGGAGCACTAACTTTTTATAGCATAATATTACTTCCCACAATTGTTGGGGGTTGGTCAATTTCTTTTTTTTTCCCCATTGTCTCATAACTTGGATTTGGATTTATCTAGAAGGGGCCAAAATATCCATCAAGAGATAACACAGGCATGAAATTGGTCAAAGCAGAGGGCCCAACACCCACCACCCTCTGTCTCGCCCTGCTTCGCAAAAAGCTTTTCTTTTCACGCTTCTCATCCCACGTCGCCACGGACGAACACGTGTTTTGGTCCGCTTCTCGTCCTCTTCTTCTCCCTTTCGCCATCACCAACCCCACCAGCAAAAAAAGATACTCGTAAAAGTGATAATTTTACAGACATTCTACGTAGTCGGTCGGTAATGGTATATTCTCGTATTTTATGCAAGTGGCTTGGCCTCTCGTTCACGCGGTTTGCCGAACGCCCGGGCGTTGACCCTTTCTTCATCGCGAGCAAGCTTTCGTTACAGCCACGGAACAGGGTAAATAGTAACGAAACGGCTATTAGCGAATGGATTATGCGTAGAGCAGGGGCTGGTTTAGCAGCATTATCACAGGTGTTTTGCTTTCGGAGCACGTTTCAGGCCTAAAACAGAGGAATTACAGCTGCATCAGCGGACAAATTAGGAGCAATTGTCGCTTTTCCCCTGTTTATATGTTTTTTCCCCTTTGAAACATACGTTCTTCCCTGTTTCCTATTCCGAGTGGGGTGTGAACGCTCGGCGTGATTAGACTTGATAATGGAGTAGACGCTACGTGAGGCGATCTAGTCGTGAGCGATGAATAGGTCGACTGATCCGGATGAACCTGGTTCGAAATATAGTTTTGGTTAATTAATGTTTCTCCTCCTGACCCACCTCAACATTTTCCAATGAAATTGAGATGCCATTGAAATAAGAACCTACTAATTGTATATAATCGCCCGATTTTTGGAATTTCATTCTTCACACGTAATTGTCGAAATTGCATTATATTTCAATTGAAAATTGCCATGCTGGGACCATTCTTTTGTCTTTTCTTTCTTTTTTCTTTTTAAATCAATTGCAGATGAAGTTTTTGGATAAACAAAGAGGAAAAGAAGAGTCAAACCAATAGATTTTATTTCTCCGAAAGTAATGCGGAAACTCGGAGATACCCCATCTCCATCTTTGCTGCAAGAAAAAAACTTTATATTCGGCTCTTCGAAATTTGGAAATTCGTAGATCACATGCTTCTTCCCAGTCAAAGCCATAGACCACTTCCGATCAATCTTCCCCAAGAATCGATTCGAGAAAGAAAACAGAGTATAACGTGTCTTCGGTATCCGTATGCTCAAGAATTTCCCTGCTTTTTATTAATCAATGGAGACAGCTGAATCCCATTAATGGTGATAAATTCTGGTAATCTGATGCTTTCAGAACGCCGTGTGGGTCACCCGGCTTTCTTCCTTCCTTTTTTTCTCCCCGTGGTTCTCTCGCTAGATTGTTCTGATCTTTTATCTCTCTCTCTCTCTCTCTCTCTGTCCCTGTTTCAGACTGTCCTTGCTCTGCTCGGCAAAGTCCAGAAACTTCGCTTCCTCTCTCGGCCTCTGTTTACCCGAGAGTCTTGGGCCGCTACAGCCCACCAATCTTTGATCCGGGAAATCTGCATTTCCTCTTCCAAGCTTGGATCTTTCCGAGGTTCTCACGAGCTTTTCTAGTCTTTTTTCTGGGGACGAGTCTTGGATTTTGAGGGATTCTTTTTTTGTTTTGTTTTGTAAGCTTGGATTGGGTTCAACTTAAAGTCTCGGTTTTGAGTGGTCGCGACTCTTCTTCGGAGGAGGGCTTCGGGGGGGGTCTTGTTTCGTGAGTATTGATAAAAGCAGGGTCGGCTTGAGTTTTCTTTAAGGCTGGTGTGAAAACAGAAGAGAGATTAAACAATCACTCCTTGTTAACTTCGTGTTCGTTCCAGTCTCTCTGTCTTTGTTCAGTGCTTTCTTTCGAAGGGTTACACGTTACATTGCCAACGAAGAGTCTCGAGGGAGACAGAGACGGGGAGGGATTTTTATGTTCCTACGAAGTAGTAATTGTAGAAAGGTCCAAAATAGGGAAATTATTTCTTTTGAGAGAGATTTCTGACTGTATGTGTATATAAAGGGCAGGACCAATTCCGGTAATTTCTCTCTTCCTCCCACAGTTTCTCTCTTTGTTCTCCTTGGTCTCCTCCGTTCCCTCCAATTTCTCTCCGGGGTTCGAAGAGAGAATTCTGAAAAGAAAAACCTCTGTCTCTCTCTCTGTCTCTGAAATCATGGTCAATAATAAGGATGCAATGCGATTGGGATCAAATCTTGATCGCTTCCTACATCAAATTTCGCCAGTAGTTCGATCCCAGTTTCTCCCCAAGGTATGTCTTTCTTCTGATGAAATCTCTCTATAAGGCGTTTCCATTGACTAGGCAATTTAGTTTCCTTTTACTGGCCAAAAGAATCTAATTTCCATTTGCATTTTCTTGGGTCAGTTACTATGGTTTTTTTTTCTTTTGTTTCTGTTTGTCAGACTGAGATTAGGAAACTCAATAGCTTGTGGCATCCATGGGAGAGAGAAAAGGTTGAGTATTTCACGATGGAGGATCTGTGGCACTGTTATGATGAATGGAGTGCGTATGGGGCTGGAGTCCCCATTGTCTTGAGCAGTGGGGAGACCTTAGTTCAGTACTACGTGCCGTATCTATCTGCGATTCAAATCTTTACCAGCAGTTCGCCTGTCAACCGCTTCAGGTACTTCGTTTTTTGACTGGATGTGCACGAGACTCTATAACACGTTGAACTGTACTTGGTTTGGTAATTCTTGTAGTTTTATTTCAGTAATTTCAGTCTGCTTGAAGGTGAGAAACAGGCGCTGCTTTAACAGCAAGTGGATCCAGAAAGATCATCGATGATAGTGGTCGAGAATTCAGACCAATTTCATGAATTAAGTGCACATTTCTTTGGATAGGTTTTCATCTAATGCTAAGTTTGGGTTGCTCATTAAGTAGTTGGTATGCTCGTGTCTTATGAATCGCTGTCCTTGTTGAGTTCCTCATGTGCCTGCCCGAAGAATCATGCAGTTTCGTGTGTGGATTGATATTTAAAACTGGAATTGCAATAGGTCTTGTGCATACTGGTCTATCTAATCATCTGACAGTTAATTAATTCATTGTCCTCAGGGTTCTTTACATTCTAGTTAGATGTATTTGCTAGACGACTGTGAACAAATTAATCTTGTGGGTGTAATTTCAGGGACGATCTGGAATTGGGAGAATGTGAGACTAGGGATTCCTTCAGTGATTCATCTAGCGAGGAGAACGAGAGTGAGAAGTTGTGGCAATGGGATGGGTGCTGCTCTGACGATGGAGGATCGGAGCAAGATAGCCCATGGCATCTGAACGAGAGATTGGGTTACCTGTATGTGCAGTACTTCGAGAAAGCCACTCCTTATACAAGAGTTCCTCTCATGGATAAGGTGCTTTTTGTCTTTTAATTTCCTCAACTAATTCAATGTTCCGCGTTATATACTTTGGTTTGTTTGCACATTGCGCATCACATATTTTGCTTCAATTCAAAAGATGGTGAAAGATATGACATGACTGGTGAGTGTCCTAATTTGCCTGTAAGAATCATTTAGCATACTTTCTATGACAGGTCGCATAAAGATGTGACGAAACTTTTGACTTTTAAATATAGTGTCCCTTCCTTTATATCTATCCTTATCTTTTCTAAATTATCTTCGATGTGGATTGCGGGTCACCCGGTTAGCACACTTGCCATGCTTGCAATACTTTGTGTGCGCATGGGTTGCATAGTTTGCTTTTCTGCTAGTAACTGAAGATGCCGTGCTATAATATGACTAACCTTTATGTTCATTTCCCCCCTTTCTTCCCCTGTTTTTTCTGGTGCATATGCTTCTGTGTCGTTTTGTTCTTGAAGCAGAATGATTTAAAATGACTGAAAGACACTGTGTTCTGATTGATTCTACAATATCTATTTCAGATCACTGAATTAGCTCGAAGGTACCCGGGTTTGAAGTCATTGAGAAGTGTAGATCTATCACCGGCTAGTTGGATGGCGGTCGCTTGGTCTCTCCCTCTCTCTGACTAATACCACTCCATGACGTCTGTCTGTCTTAACTTACTAGACTCTGATCGATCTTTTGATGTCGACAATGTTCAGGTATCCAATATATCACATCCCCATGGGAAGAACCATAAGGGACCTGTCAACATGCTTCCTAACTTACCACACTCTCTCGTCTTCGTTTCAAGGTAGTCTATTGGTCTACTACTATTTCACTGTTTTGCGCATCCAATTCTTCCCGAATGTTTTCGTGCATCGGCCTGAATGTTGCTAATTGATGTCATTAAAGATATGGACATTGAAGATGACATAGAGTGTGCTCAAAGGAAGAGAAAGGAAGGGGAAGACATCTCCCTGCCTCCATTCGGGCTAGCCACTTACAAGATGCAAGGAAACGTGTGGGCGTCGGGGAAGAGTGGTCGGGACCAAGAGAGGCTGGTGTCGCTTTCGAGTGTGGCCGACTCATGGTTAAAGCAACTTAGGGTCCAGCACCCCGATTTCAGCTTTTTCACGGGTTCTTGGCGTGGATAAGATCCTTAGACCCCATCGATCCCCATATCGTACCAACGGTTGCTTCCTTAAGCGAGAGATCAAACGCTGATTGTCAATTGCGTCCTGTCATTATTGGCCCTTTGGAGTGGGTTCTGCAGTGTTTCATAGTGCCTAGATATGGTGAGACGTACGAATCAGTGATTTCAACGAATGATGGACTATATACTTCTTACGATGTAACTGAGACTAACCATGGAGTTGCGGTGGATCTGTGAGAGTTTACGTGTTGGGGAGGCAAATTGTGACGTTCCAAAGCTTCTTTTCCTTTTCGAACTCCGACATGCATCGTGTGTATCATGTGATGCCGGACGAATAATCTGACATTTTGTTGTGATCTAGCCGCCGTGGGGAAGGAGGCAGTCCTCTCCATGGTTATGTACCAATTTTTGTATAGATGTAAATTCTCTTTCTCGCATTGCATTGGCCTCGTTTATGCACTGCCTTTATACTTGTCTTCTATGGTTTTCGTCATGTTTGGCAAGAATGGCCGTGGAGTTTCTGAAATTTGTCTGCATAGTCCTAAATTTCTTTTAGACGCGAGTGAGGTTACGAAGTTTTAGAAGTTGCTGTGGTGATTGGGGTAGCGTTTTCTTTTATCAAGGAAACCCCTGATTAAAGGCATATTTGTTTCATGAAAAACCTATGATTTGGACAAAAATTTTCCAAAAAATAATCATGTTTATTGTTTCTAAGATAAATGAATGAAAAATATCTTCATCATTCATGAAATTGTTTAGGTATAACTTATTGTGGACGATGAAAACGCTTTTTTATTAACTAAGTAATTTAAAAGATATATTTAATCACTTTTGAAATCATTCTTTGTTCTCAAAATAAAGGGACCTTAAGTGAAAGGGATTCGTTCATCAAATTTTCTTGGTTTAGAGCGAGTCTTTCATCTAATGGTTATATCTTCGTCAATGAAAAAGATGGGTGTATTCATATATTTCATGAGACTATAAAAAATCACATTGAAATATAGGATCATTTAGCACTCACAAGCCCTTCAAAGTCTTTGAGCTCTATAAGCATTCCAATTTCCACATAATCTTTCGCATGGTGATTCACTGGAGCCGTCCCAAGCGAGTTCTTTCCCAAAGTGGAGGCGATCGCCGTAACTGCGAATGAGATCCTCCTCCCTCCAACATTCTCTTCCATTCCGTTTCGGTCCTCTCCCTTTCATCAAACAAAACCCGTTCCCTTCTACTCTCGACATGGCGTCCACGATGGTCACCTTCCCATCTTTGTTCGGCAACACTCTCCGGCAATTCCTCAGGATCTTGACGAAATCTTTGTTGCTCTGACCGTGGAAAAGCACACCGCGAGATGATGGTTGTACTTTCTTTTACCCGTTGCCTTCATCATCTATGAACATAGACGTTATTTGCTTATATATTTAGCTAAAAGTTAATGCTGAGTTCTATCTATATTTGTAGCACTCGCAAGAAATATGATCTTTTCATTTGCATCAGCGTTTTTCCGGTTTTCCTTTTTTTTCAATGTTATTCTCACTCAAAATCGAGGTCTATTTGGTTTGACTAGTTAAGTGAAAAGGGGTGACTCGTTCTCTTTCTTACCAAAACTCAAAGATATTGTTTAGGTTTCAAAGTCATGAAAAAGGTATATATAACTAAGGTATATAGATGTTTTGAATGGTTTAGTTTTGATAGCTTGCATGTTAAATACAATATAAATTACAGGTGTGCAAAAAAACTGGGAATCGAATCGAATTGATCGGTTCTAAATAGTTCCTGCTTCCAATTATTGGACCCACTTAGTATGGGTTTGATTCCTTGTTGCAGGTGTGAAACCGCCAATTCGACCACCAGGATTGGATCGGTACAAATAATATATATTTTAAATTTTTATATTTTCCCCATTTTCATGCGCCCAAAAGGTTACGTTTTCCCCCCCAAAATATCATAATTTACAAACAAAGAATGCACCATAGAAGTGCATGAGAAGCAGAACAAGCTAGAGAATAGTGGAGACCCATTCAGACTCCCATGGATAAAATCCTGCCCTTCTCTCCTACTTCTTCCGAGCATATTTCCATAGAATGCAGTTTGGTACGAACCCCCGAGCATTCACTAAACGATGTCATGTCAGCATTTGTTATTGAGATTTAAACTACAGTAAAATCCTTCCTCACTCATCTTCATTTTAGATCAGTCTCATCATCTTCTTTTGCTTCTCGATTAGCCAAATTCAAACCACAAGAACAAGCAACAATTCCCTTAAATTGAACTGCCAATCAAAACCGCATATTTGCCACAAGCGAAGACATGCCGATGCCATAGACCCACTTGGGAACAAGATCTAACCGGTGGTACAGTTCTCGGGTGGATCTAAGAACTAGTGGGCAGTTCCTGATTCCCATTTTGTGGAATCCACTCTTTGTGGACAGTTCCTAGCACTTACTTGGAACAAATCATCCTTAATCTAAACTGCGAGATGTACAAAGTTTCAGAGAAAGCAAAAGGGCAATAATAATACTAAAAAAGTACTCCAAACGAATCTGTCATATTAGAGAAGTGTCCATGCATGCCTTAATGCATTGTAGATTTTGGCATGTGACTACCGTGTGTATGCACATGCAATTGCTAATTAATGGGGTCTTTGATCTTTGTTTGCAATATCGTGGGACTTTCAAATATTTCAATTTTGCTAATTTCATGAATACATAGAAGTCCTCCCATCCACGTGTTTTAGGTAAGACTCCACCATAAAGCAATGATTGTGGCTCTCAAAGTAGGATAATTATAAGAAAAGTTATAAACCTGTTGTACTAATTCCAATTCAATTTTAAACTTTTGAAGTTAACCAATTTAGTTAAAAATATTTTGATGATTTTCCTTAGCCAATTTTGGGCGAAAATCGCTGGCATAGTTGCGAGTGAGTAACGCTATTTGGTACGAGTAACACTAACATAGACAATTATTGTAAATTTTTAGAGATTTTTCTGATTTTTTTTTCATTTTTCATTTTCTCTTATTTCCCTCTATTGGTGAGGGCCGCGGTGCCCTTGCTTAGTGCTATTGAGGGTCGCTGACCCAAAGTGAATAAATAAAGAAAGAAAAGAAAAGAAAAGAACTTTAAAATTTATTAAAAATTCAAAAAATTCTTAAAAATTGTGTAAAAATTATCCATATTAGCATCAATCATGTGCCATAAAGGATGGCGGGGGGTCCAAGTGAGCGATTCCCTGCTATAATTGACTGAAATGACTATATTGGCAAATCCTTAAAATATTTAGAACTAAATTGGTTAAATTGAAAAGTTTATGAATGAATTGGCTGCCGTACAATAAGTTAAAGAGTTTTTTTGTTTTTATGGTGATTTTCCTTCCCCAAGGCTAATATGATTGGAACAGCTATGATTTGGATATAAGATTTGCATCATGAAGTCGAGGAAGGGGGATTTAGTTCATAAAGTCCGAGAATTCAGATTGTAGATATATATAAACACACAACATGTAGGCGACACCAAAGCAAGCTCAGGACATATGACAATCACAGTGGAAAAGCTTTGATGATGGACAACAAGGAAGGGGTTTGGATGATGTTGTAGCGAGGGAAGCCTCCTTCCTCCAAAATCTTCTTCCATTATGGTTTGCTCCTCTCTTTAGGGGTGTCAACAGTTGGTTCGGTTCGGTTCTGTTTTTTTGAAAAACCGAATCGAACCGAACCGTTAGGAAAAATTTCCGAACCGAACCGAATGAGACTAGAACCGAATACGAACCGAACTAAAATTTCGGTTCGGTTCGGTTTTTGGTTTTTATCTTTCAGCTTTCAGTTTTCGGTTTTTGCATTTGTTTTTTTTTTCGTTTTTTCTGTTGTATATATTTTTCGTTTCAAAGAAATAAGCTCTTATCGGTTTGTTGGTTTGGTTGGGTTCGGTTAACTGATAAAAATCAAACCGATAATTTTTTTTTTTTTGGTTTTTAATGAGAACCGAACCGAATGAAAACCGAACCGAAAAAACCGAATTTTTTTTGGTTCGATTCGGTTCAGTTTTTGACACCCCTACCTCTCTTTACCTCCGTATAGCGTGATCATCAGGAGATCGAACCCCATTTGTGCCTCATCGAGTAGCCCATCCCGTCTGGTTATAATACGACGTTGGCTATGATCACCACGCTGTTCTTTTTCGGTAGGGCTTTTCTCCAGTTCTTCAGGATTCTCATGCAATCTTCATCATTCCAATTGTGAAGGATCCACTGTAAATAGTAGGAAATAGGATACTTCCGTGATGAATCATTGGGACTGATTAAGTCACAAATGTTTATTGCAGCAATTATCATAGACAATTTGTGCATTAGAACTTGAAAAGTAGCTAAATATGGCAAGAGTGACATTTTTTTTGTTAGAGAAATCCGATGTCTGTGATTGTGACGGTAGAGATAGAGATGAATGAACGATCAAGATTTTGATTTCTAAAAGTGTGAACCCTTTTAAGGATTCAATTGAAAATGTCTAGTGCTTATGGATATATTAGTCGTTGACTTAATTTTTTAAATTATAAGATAAAATTAAAATACGAAAAATATATTGCCCAGGACTAAATTTTTCATGAAATAATGGCGCATAGTATATATCAAGCTTTTTTTTTTTTTAGTTTCTAAATCTCCCTACACGATTTTCTCCTCTTATCAAGTATAATATTGTTGTAAAGAGTTGCGCACACATATGTGGTCGTGTGATGTGGATTGTGCGTGCGCTCGGTCATTTTGTCATCGCATCACCCATCGATAACGTTGCACAATGTGGTAGAATTGACAATACTAGGGCGTTGAACTTCTTCAAACTTTCGACCAAATAAAAAAATTTCTTCAAACTTTTATTTTACACACTTCTTAGATAGAGCTAAAAAACCATATCTTCCTCCTACCATAAGTTTTCCTATAAAATAAACTTATTTTAACTTTTAAAAAATTAGAAAAATATGATATTGATTTTAGATGTCATTTAGTTTGAAAGGTTTCAAGAATATGGAATTGAATAGAAGTCAATAGGTGAAAAATGATATTACAAAAGGTAAGAATGTGAAATTAGAAGTCACACTAAGTAAAAAATTTGGGGCATGCTTAGTCGCTTAGATAAGAAGCTTTATCGGATGAAAAGTTTTTCATGTGTAGATATTTGTTGTTACATCTCGATTAGGAGAAGCCCGAACAAAGATTTGGATAATAATTTTTAGGGCATTGAATAGAAAAAAAGAAAAGAATTCAGACATAAAAAATGAAGTCCTTGGGCCCTAGCAGAAGGGGAAGGGGGGGGGTACGGGTGCATGTGGGTCATGTAAGTTGAGATCACATTCACCGTTAGATCAAATGGGTCAGACAGAATTGAATCTCGTTTAGCTCATTTTTATATCATCTAACTTGTATGTAAGTTGGGTTTACATGCATAGGGTGAAATTAAGATTTTTCCTTAACAAGAAGCAGTGGCACTTAGTCGTGTTTCCTGGGTGACCGTTGTGTGGTTGCATTGCCTCTCCGGCGACCGCCGTTACGATGGTCGCGTGTATAATCCCATCTCTCCCTCCGCGTTGGACAAGTACATGTATGAGAACACCCTCATCATATCGTGATTTCTATCTCAATGATCTGGCCACCATGAGCAGCTTGGGAGAGGACAAAAAAGGACGTAGCGAGGTGAGTAGAATCTGGAGAAAAAGCGGCGAGTCACACTTACCTTCATGAAAACAGCATCAGCAATCCAGCACTCGGAATGGCCTCAAACATGTCTTCTCCCTCGACATGAGAAACCCCGCCATGTGCCGGTGCTTCTGCGATGACATGAGGCTGGTCGAAGTAAATCCCCTTGATGTGTGGGTACAACCTAACTCTCTCGGAAACAGTGCCGCCTGTCCCGCCTCCATCGTCCGCCATCGATCCCACGCGCTAGAACCCATCCTTGTATGCATAAGTCGATGAAGGTATCAACTTATTTGAGCACGCCATGGCCTCGTGGAACGTGTGATTGAATTTGTAAAAAAAATTAATTTGTGATAAATTTGTGACATGTATAGAAATTTGGGATTTTTCATGATATGAACCCATTTTTCCTATTCCTTAATGTTAAAGTATCCCACATCGTTTGGTCATAAGGTCTATTTGCTTTTTAGAAAAATAGATTTTCTTTGAATTAACACTAAGGAAGAAACACATTTAAATATTATCGCTTTCCTTAGTTCTGACTATTTGATATTTATTTAAGATAGAAATAAGAGCTACTTCATGCGCGGTAAAAAAGAACTTAGTTAGTGCTCATGTCGTCATGCATTCCTGACACTAATGGTAAACATATTTATAAATTGCAATGATGATTAGGTGTAACTGAACATCCTTTTTGCTTAAAAAATATTTTTGAACAAACCATAAAAAAGAGAGGTTAATCTCTCTTTCTTGACCATATAAATTAAAGGGTTACCTAAATTACGGGGAAAACAAAGTGGTGGCTTGATTATTTGGCAATCCCATCATGAGATGTTAATTAAGCATTTCTCTTTCCTTGAAAGTACGTGGACTGAGATAGTTCCACGCATTACAGGAGGTGCAAAATCTCCTTAAGCCGGTCATCAAAGGCACTAAATTAGCCGCTATCTTACTACATAGACCCATCGATAGATCCAAAATAATGGGGTTGCGCGGTCTTTAGAATAGCCAGTAGCTATGAGTAGCTTGAGTTCTACCATTTTGTTTCACGGGACTATGGACCAATTAACCGTAGGGTAGGGTTTGGGCCACAGGAAAAAGCTCAAAAGAACTCAAAGTATTGGTCTCATTTGCTAGGCAAACTTTAGTAGGCCGGCGCTCTTAGTTATGGGCCCCCCTGATGACACTTCCAAGGAAGGCCTTCGAGTCGAGCTCTTAAGTTTCCCCCTTAGAGAAAGCTCGGATCCGTTGGTGCTGCCTTCCTGCATATATATATTATATTTAATACATGAGACAGGGTGACGAGAAAGGGGATAATTTGATGTTCACTCATGTACATGAAATACAGGAATGACACGTTTGAAATTTTGGAAATGCTGACCATGGGGAGAGGTAGTTATGAATTGAATATTGAGTCGACAAGGAAAAGGAGGTCTGCTCACGCTCATCAAGTTCAGTAGTTCATCGCTCTTGTCGTGAAGTAATGAATCAAGTCGTGCCAAAGATGGTTATGATTTATTTTCTCAATGCGGGGAGGCGGATAGATTGAGTAAATTGTGGTTTAGTGCATAAAAAACAAGACATTTATTCATTAAGTATGATTGACGAGTGATCTCGAGACACTTATTAACAAGACTCATTATAGAGATATATCCTAAAAAAATTCAATTTTACTTCAAGTAGACATGTACACTTACGGAATCTATGGATATATTTCACCGACAATAACTATCGGGAACTCTTTGAATTAATATGTAGAGATTAGGATGAGTTGATGGCATAATACAAGGACTTCTTCTATGTCAATGTACTCTTTTTGTTTTCAAAAGAAACAATAGAATTCATGGTTTTCTATATTCTAATTTTTTTTGTCGGTTCCATTTTCTAATTTATTTAGTAACTTTTCAACTGAAAAAAATAAGAAGACTACTAGTAGTTATGCAATGGGAAAAAGCCACAAAAACCTTAAGCTTTGCCCACTGTAATACATTTACCCTAAACTATTTTTTGTGACACAAAAAACTTTAAACTTGTATTCATGTAACATATTTATCCTAAACTTTTTTCTGTGACATAAAAAACTCCAAATTTATAAATGTGTGATAGATTGACCTAAAAAAGCCCAAACTTTTTTCCGTGATATCAAATTTGTGGGTAAATATGTTATATGGATAGAAGTTCGGGATTTTCGATGCTATAAGAAAAAGTTTGGGATAAATGTGTAACATAGGTATAGGTTTGGGGTCGTAAAAAAAAAATCAAAGTAAATGTATTACAATGAGCATAGTTTAGGGTTTATTTATTTAATTATTTTTTGTGGCTTTTACCCTTCTTTAATTCACAAAATCTTCAACTTATTTGTCAAGCCTAACCTTCATTAGGATTAGTGATATCCGTCTACCTCGACCTTTCTCCCTGATTTTCTCATAGATGATTAACAAAGTGAGCGAATCTTCTTACTTAAGGATGCCTCCACGGAAGTTATAAAAAGCGTATCATTATATGTTACACTGATACGGATACATAGATGGATAATAAATCTTTCCAACTTACTAGTTTTTGGGATCTTTGAGAAATAAAATTGAGACGTGCACACAGGCGCGCGCGCACACACTATCCTTGGGAAAAGTGTTAAAAAAGCCCTAAACCTTTTGCATTTGTGCAAATATAGTCTTAAACCTTGTTTTATTGTGCCAATTAAGTCATAAACCCTTTTACGTTGTGCCAATTTCGTCCTTTTCGGCCAATTTTGGCAGGATTTTGTTGACTAGACGCCAGCCGGCTGACGTGACCTGATTGACGTTGACGTGGACAACTTTTAATAATATTTTAATATTTTAGATTTATTTTTATTTTGATTTTTATTTTTATTTCTTTTTCTTTTTTCCTTCTCCTCCTTCTTCCTCCAGCCGGTCGCCGGACCTTGGCGACCAGCCAGAGGTGACGGTCGGCGATGTTGAGTTCGACCTTGCCAGCCACCTTGCTAGTGGCCGCCCTCGAGGCCTGGGTGGTGAGGGCGAGCCTCGCTAGCCCGGCGCGAGGCGACCCTCGCGACCTGAGCGGTCTCGAGCTGGTGAGGCTCGCCCTGCCAGCCACTGGCGAGGCTCGACCCTCGTTAGATCCGACGAGGGCGAGCCTTGTCGCCCGTGCCTCGAGGGCGGCCTCGCGGCCACTGGCGAGGTGGCCGATGAGATCGACCTCGACCTCGCTGGCCGTTGCCTTTGGCTGATCGCCGAGGTTTGGCGACCGGTTGGAGGAAGAAGGAGGAGAAGGAAAAAGGAAAAAGAAAAAAAGAAAAAAAATTAAAAATTAAAAAATTATTAAAAGTTGTCCACATCAGCCCCAATCAGGCTACGTCAGCCGGCCGGCGTCCGTCAACAAAATCCAGCCAAAATTGGTCAGAAAGAACTGAATTGGCACCACCCGTGGTGGCGGCGTAGTTGGTTGGGCATTGGTTCCTTTCACGAGAGGTTTAGTGTTCGATTCCTTACGTCGTCTGCCTTGCGAGAAAGGAACTCACGATTTACCCGGCGGGCAAGGGTGGTGGTGACTCTACCTGTCCCTAGGGTTTACTCCGCCGCGAAGCGGCGATCGGGGTTCCCTTAGTTACCAAAAAATAAAAAAAAAAAAGAACTGAATTGGCACAACGTAAAAAGGTTTAGGACTTGAGAGTGCTAGTATGAACACCTAGAGGGGGGTGAATAGGTGTTTAAACTAAACCTTGGCAAATATATGCGGAATAAAATAAACTTCGAGTAAAACAAAGGAGTTAGGGAAGAGAATAAGAACACAAGATTTATAGTGGTTCGGCTTAATCCAAGCCTACGTCCACTCTCCCAATGCTAACAGCCTTCTTGGCTGGATTCCACTATGCAATCAACAAGAGATTACAATTTCGAGTGCAAACACTTAGTAGATCACACTATCTCACTAAGTCACTCTTTTGGTATTTCTCTCACGATCACAAATGTTTAAGCTCACAAGAGACAAGTGTATGATCGAAGGTCGCTTAGACTTTGGAATTATAAATTCTACGCTCTATCTCTTACTTGCTCATCGGTCCTTCATCTCCTTAAATACTCCTCCACTTCCAAACTACCCGTTGGACAGTATCTTGAGGATTGTCTTCCAATATACCCATTGGACAGCTCGTATCTAGAAGATTTGGTAGCCGTTGAGTGACAAAGGTAAAATCCCAAATTGATTCCGATCGCCCATACAAACGAAATCTTGGTTTCCATAAGTAAAGCTTCTTCGTATAGAAAGTTCTTGTCTTCAAGATCCAATCGTCAATCAAATAGATTGAGTCAATCAAATCAATCTTGATGTAGAATCAAAACCAGATCACTAGCCGTTATATGATTGGGCTTGAGTTACGTTCTGTCGAATCTAGATGTAAAGTCGAGAGAGCAATAGACTTTACAATCTGAGTCTGAGTGCATTAGACTTTGCAATCTGAGTTTGAACATATTCTGCTTCTGAATAGATTTAGCTTTAAGGTCTGTACCCAGTTCAGCTTCAGCATAGAGTCCGTCTTCTGGTTCATCATTCACGTTCAGTCTGGAATTTGTCAAAGTGAGCAGACTTCGATGTAGAACAGACTTTGACACTAAAGTACGCAGTCTTCGACTTTGACACAGAAGTCTGAAAATCTTCAGAATATACTTTGGACATATGTTACGTTCAGTCTTCTGGTCGTCTTCACACTTTGACAATATCTTTTACATGTTCTATCATCTGCATGGTCTATTACTTAACCATTAAACATGTTAGTAGCCTTTGATTTATTTTGTCATCTTCAAAACATCATAAGGGATTTCCCTAACAATCTCCCCCTTTTTGATGATGACAAAACAACCTCTGAATATGCAGATTTGTAAACATGCTTTTAAAAATATTAATTTAAATCAAAGGATATCATGCGATAGCAAATAAATTGAGCAAATAAATTGAGCATAACAATATATAGAAAAATAATCACAGCTCAATATTATGCCATAGATAATATCAACCAATCAACACATATGCATATTCATATCTTCTCCCCCTTTTTGTCATAATCAAAAAGCGATAATAATGGAAAAAGTATCACGTAGAGAATGATAACAAATATCTTGCATGAATCACAATTTCCAAAAAATCAGCTTTTATCGAATATTAAAGATATGCAATATAGCTCACTTCGATTATATCAGCAAATATCCAATAAAAATCACGGATGCATCATGAAATTCACGTACCCTTTTTGTCATAATAAAATGATAATATCAATCACGGATGCATCATGTAATAAAAGATGCACTAACCGGATTTTTTAGAACAAATTCTGACACATTTACCTTTCCTTCTTTCCATAATAAGATCACGATCAATCCAAAAAGATTTTTCCATAATTGATCAATGCTCCCCCTCAATTTGTTGCCTTTTTGAGATGATCACGATTCTTTTCCTTTCTTTTAGATTCACGTTCTCCCCCTGTGATCATGACAATATTTGCAATAGAAACAATTGTTGCTTGTTGAACAGAATTTTTTTTTTCAGTATTTCCTTTGTAGCAACAACATCTACAACGATCACTTGCATTTTGAAATTCGAGGCAAAAAATTATTTTCTTCAATTAAGCTTTTCTCGAATTCAACCTGCATCAACTTAACAAACTTCCGTATGACGCATAAGGGATTTCCTCAATAAGCAAAAATTTTGCACAAGGAATAGAATTTTTGAACCTCCAGAAGATAGAATAAAATCTCCATGATTATCTGATCGAGCTTTCCAAAAATTTATATGGAAGATTCTATTGTCACCTGCAAAATCTTGTATAATAGATAATCATCTTTGCAAAAATGTCACGTAATATCTTCCTTTGATTTGCGGATCAAACTTGCTAGATATAATATATTTTCTAAGAATATAGCAAGAATATCCATAAATATGCAATAATATCTTTCGAGATCAAAGAGATTTCCTTGAGCATAAATTTTAGATATGCATTTTGCAAAAGGAAAATAGATATTTCTGTCACGTGCCAAAATTGCAAACCTTATATTTATGACAAAAGATATTCGCAATATAATAAACAATCATCCAAAATCATGATAAATACACGTAGAAATTTGCAAGGCGGGATGATAAAAAATATTCTCTTACCCATGGTATATGTTTGAAATATACCGTAAAAAAAAAATCATTACCAATCTTCATAGGAGATATTTTTCTGATTGCACCAAAATTTGCATAGATTCGCAATCATTCTTGCCTTATTGAATTTTCTGCAATCAACTCATTTCCCTTTTTGGTATCCATTAATTTGGATCCTTCCTTGACGTTAGAGTAAAATAGAAAATCTCCATAATCAAATATTCTTTCTTAATTCATCGTAACAAAGTATTCAAAGAAAGAATATTATGCACAATGATATTTTGAAAAATAAATTCTCACTTAGTCAAAGCACAATAAAATCAGGGAGAATGAAATCTTTGAATATCTAAGAATATCTTGCATCATCACGTAAAACAGATTTTCACTTTGCAAAATATGATTAAATCTGAAATATAAAATTAGACAAAATAATCTGAATTATCTCAAATAATCACACGTACTAAATCAAATCTCAACTCACAAATCACAAAAACAAATCATACGATTCTTTCTTCCATAAAGCAAAATGTGATCATTATAAAATCTCAATCAACCAAGGATATATCGAATATGAGAATTATTGCCTAAATCAAATTGAGAATAAAAAATTCCTTACCAAATCCTCTTTCTTCTTTCTTCTTTATATCCTGCAAAAGTAACTCATCTTTTCTTTGGTACCCATTTTTTCTTGGGTCCATGAGAGTTAGTAGAATATGTTGTTTTTATCCAATTTTTCTTGATAGGTCTCCAGTCTTTAGGACAATCTTTCTCAAAGTGTTCCGAATCTCCACAATTTGAACACTTGACGTCATTTCCACCAACAGGTTTTACAAACACTTTTTGAAAATGATTTTTGTAAAATGCCTTAGGAGGTCTTTGTCTAAGTCTTTCCTTGACTTTAGGAAAATCAATTAGAGAATCACTTTCCTTTTTGAAACCAAGTCCTGACTTATTATAGTAAGGAACTTGTATGGAAATGATATGCTCTAATGTTTTTGATCCATTTGAGAATTTTGTCGAAATATTTGAAAATTCTTTCTTCAAAGAATCATTTTCTTTGACAAGTAAATCTCGACTTTCTTTTGTTTGTAGAAAATCTTTTTGCAAAATTTCAAAATTTTCTTTTTGAAAAAGATCATGTTGCCTAAGCTGAAAATTTTCCTTTTTAAGTTCGGAGATCCTTTTAAGAGAAGATTTGAGATTTGAGCAAAGCTCATTTATATACTTTGAAACTTTGAGAGGAATTTTTGAATGACTTACCTCGATTTCCTCATCGAATTCTGAGTCTGTGTCTGAGTCAGACTCAGATTCTAAATGTGCCATCAAGCATATATTTCCTTGCTCATCATCTTCTTTCATGTTTCTTTTCTGGCCATTCTGCTTGTATTGTCTTCTTCCATCGAATTTCCTTCCTTTTCTACTCAGCTTTTTGAATTTCTTGACCATAAAGGTAAGTTCTTCATCGTCCATGTTATTTTCTGAGTCTATTTCATCAAAAACAGCATTAGATATTAAAGCGATGGACTTCTTACCTTCGGGATCTTCATCGTTGAGTTGTTCCACTTCATAGGATTGAAGAGTGCCAATCAATTCATCAACGGAAAGTGGCATAATCCTCTGAGTTTCCCGGATTGAAGTCTTGACATGGTTCCAATCTTTTGAGAGACCTCGCAAGAGTTTGTTGACCTTCATCGGGGTAGAAATTTGCTGACCTTGATATGCTAAACCATTTACAATTTCTGTAAAACGGCTGAACATATCTCCAATTGACTCTCCTTGCTTCATCTTGAAGGATTCATATTTGCCGAGCAGGAAGTTTACTTTTGTCTCTCTTACACGATCGGTCCCTTCATATGTAACATGAAGTCTATCCCAAACTTCTTTTGCTGTTTCACATGAAGAGATTCCATTATATTCAGCAGGAGACAAGGCACAATATAAAGAATAAATAGCTTTTGCATCAAGCGCTTCTCTTTTGGACAACTCCGTCCGAGACATAGGAGCGGAGGGTTTGGTTTCTTTGTCTTTGCCATTCTTATTTGATGTGGACGCAGCAATGGGGTTGATTCCTCTTTCCACAACATCCCATTGCAAGGGATCTCTGGATCTTAGGAATGCTTTCATTTTGTTCTTCCACACGTCGTATTCCTTTCCATCAAAATATGGTGGCCTTGTGTTGCTTTGCCCTTCCATAAGTCCTGGTGCCAAGATACTAGCCATAAAAGATCTTTAGCTCAAAAGTAAAAATACTTTTATAAACCGAACACTTGGCTCTGATACCAATTGAGAGTGCTAGTATGAACACCTAGAGGGGGTGAATAGGTGTTTAAACTAAACCTTGGCAAATATATGCGGAATAAAATAAACTTCGAGTAAAACAAAGGAGTTAGGGAAGAGAATAAGAACATAAGATTTATAGTGGTTCGGCTTAATCCAAGCCTACGTCCACTCTCCCACGCTAACAGCATTCTTGGCTGGATTCCACTATGCAATCAACAAGAGATTACAATTTCGAGTGCAAACACTTAGTAGATCACACTATCTCACTAAGTCACTCTTTTGGTATTTCTCTCACGATCACAAACGTTTAAGCTCACAAGAGACAAGTGTATGATTGAAGGTCGCTCAGACTTTGGAATTATAAATTCTACGCTCTATCTCTTACTTGCTCATCGGTCCTTCATCTCCTTAAATACTCCTCCACTTCCAAACTACCCGTTGGACAGTATCTTGAGGATCGTCTTCCAATATACCCATTGGACAGCTCTGTATCTAGAAGATTTGGTAGCCGTTGAGTGACAAAGGTAAAATCCCAAATTGATTCCGATCGCCCATACAAACGAAATCTTGGTTTCCATAAGTAAAGCTTCTTCGTATAGAAAGTTCTTGTCTTCAAGATCCAATCGTCAATCAAATAGATTGAGTCAATCAAATCAATCTTGATGTGGAATCAAAACCAGATCACTAGCCGTTATATGATTGGGCTTGAGTTACGTTCTGTCGAATCTAGATGTAAAGTCTGAGAGCAATAGACTTTACAATCTGAGTCTGAGTGCATTAGACTTTGCAATCGAGTCGAACATATTCTCGCTTCTGAATAGATTTAGCTTTAAGGTCTGTACCCAGTTCAGCTTCAGCATAGAGTCCGTCTTCTGGTTCATCATTCACGTTCAGTCTGGAATTTGTCAAAGTGAGCAGACTTCTGATGTAGAACAGACTTTGACACTAAAGTCTGGCAGTCTTCAGACTTTGACACAGAAGTCTGAAAATCTTCAGAATATACTTTGGACATATGTTACGTTCAGTCTTCTGGTCGTCTTCACACTTTGACAATATCTTTTACATGTTCTATCATCTGCATGGTCTATTACTTAACCATTAAACATGTTAGTAGCCTTTGATTTATTTTGTCATCTTCAAAACATCATAAGGGATTTCCCTAACAGGACTAAATTGGCACACATGTAATAGGACTTTTTTTAACACTCTTCCCTCAATAAAATTTGTCCACGTTAGCGCCGATTAGGCTACGTCAGTCGGCCGGCGTCTAGTCAACAAAATTCGGCCAAAATTGGCCGGAAAGAACTGAATTGGCACAGCGTAAAAAGGTTTAAGACTAAATTGGCACAAATGTAAAAGGTTTAGGACTTTTTTAACACTTTTCCCACTATCCTTTTATATCCATACTTATTGTCTGGGGTTGGTGTAGACACTTGAGGTGTCTTGGATTTCTAGCTTAGGAACTGGACATGTTTAGTTCAAATCCCATCAACTCTAATTTAGACTTAATGGATTCACGGTTGCTACTGATATAAGAATGTTGCTCAATAAATCTCCTTGTTTTAATGCGTTGAGCACCATATCCTTTCTTATAAGTAAACATTTAAATTATAGCAAGTCTCGTTGTGAACGTGCAACTTCTCCTTTCCTAATATATTATGCAACTCGTGCTCAGGGAAGTATGCAATATCTAACAATGTTCAGTTATCCAATATGTCACATCCCCATGGGAAGAACCATAAGGGACCTATCCACATGCTTCCTCACTTACCACACTCTCTCGTCTTCGTTTTAAGGTAGTCTATCGATCTACTACTAATTCAGTGTTTTGCGCATCAATTTCTTTCCGAGTGTTTTCACGCGTCAGCCATAACTGTTGCTGGTCGATGTCATTTAAGATATGGACATCGAAGATGACATAGAGTGCGCTCAAAGGAAGAGAAAGGAACTTACAAGATGCAAGGAAACGTGTGGCCTCGGGGAAGAGTGGTCGGGACCAAGACCGGCTGGTGTCGCTTTCGAGCGTGGCCGACTCATGGTTAAAGCAACTTAGGGTCCAGCACTCCGATTTCAGCTTTTTCACGGGTACTTGGCGTGGGTAAGGTCCTTAGACCCTATCGATCCCCAGATCGTATCGACGAGTTGCTTCCTTAAGCGACAGATCAAAAGCCGATTGTCAATTGTCTCGTCACTATTGGCCCTTTCGAGAGGATTCTGCGGTGGAGCATAGTTCCTAGATATGGTAAGACGTACGTATCAAGTGATTTCGAAGCATGACGGCGTATATACTTCTTACGATGTAACTGAGACTGACCATGGGGTTGCGGTGGATCTGTGAGAGTTTTGTGTTGGGAAGGCAAATTGTGACATTCCAAAGCTCCTTTTCCTTTTCAAACTCCGGCATGCATCGTGCGTATCATGCGATGCCGGGCGAATGATCTGACATTTTGTTGTGATGTAGCCGTAAAGTAGAGGCAGTCCTCTCGATGGTTTTATACCAATTTTTGTATAGATGTAAATTCTCTTTCTCGCATTGCGTTGGCCTCGTTTATGCACTGCATGTCTACCTGTCTTTTATGGTTTTCTTCATGTTTGGCAATTACGGTCGTGGAGTTTCTGAAAATTGCTGTATAGTCCTAAATTCTTTTGGACACGAGATAGATAACGAAGTTTTAGAAGTTGGTGCGGTGATTGGGGTCGCAATGAAAGAAAACAAGGAAACCCTTGATAAAAGACATGTTTGTTTCACAAAAAGCCAATGATGTGAATAAATTTTTCTAAACAACAATCATTGGTACTGTTTCAAAATGAATGAATGAAAAATATTTTTATTATCATTGAAATTGTTTAGGTATCCCTTGTTGTGGATGACAAAAACCTTTTTTTACTGATTAATTATTTTAAAAGATGTAACAAATCAATTTTTAAATCATTCTTTTTTCCTCGAAATAAAATGACCTCTAAATGAAAGGGATTTGTTCATCAATTTTTCACAGTTCAGAGCAAGTATTTCATCTATCTGTTATATCTTCATCAATGAGAAAGATAGGCGTATTAATATATTTCATAAGAGTATAAAAAATCACATTGAAGTCTAGGATCATTCAGGATTCGCAAGCCCTTCGATGTCCTTGAGCTCTATACGCATTTCCATTTCGACATAATCTTTCACATGGTGATTCACTAGAGCCATCGCAAGCGAGTTCTTTCCAAAAGTCAGGGCGAATGCCGAAACTGTGAATGATGATGTTGTGGAGGGGATCATACTCCCTTCAACACTCTCCTCCATTCCGTTCCGGTCCTCTCCTTTCATCAAACAAACCCATTCCCTTCTAGTCTCGACATGGTGTCCGCGATGATCACCTTCCCATCTTTGTTCGGCAACACTCTCCTGCAATTCCTCAGGATCTTGACGAAATCTTTGTTGCTCCCACCATGAAAAACACGCTGCGAAATGAATTGTTAAACTTTCTTTTACCGGTTGCTTTGATCATCTATGAACATAGACGTTATTTGCTCGTATATTTAGCTAAAGTTAATGCGAGTTCTATCTATATTTGTAGCACTCGCGAGAGAGAAATATGATCTTTTCATTTGCATCAGCGTTTTTCCTGTTTTCCTGTTTTTCAATGTTATTCTTACTCAAAATCGAGGTGTATTTGGTTTGACTAGTTAGGTGAAAAGAAGTGACTCGTTCTCCTTCTTACCAAAACTCAAATATATTGTTTAGATTTCAAAGTCATGAAAAAGGTATATGTAATTAAGGTATTTATAGATGTTTTGAATGGTTTAGTTTTGATAGCTTGCATGTTAAATACAATATAAATTAGAGGTGTGCAAAAAAACTGAGAATTAGACCGAATCGGTCGATCTGAGTAGTTCTCGCTTCCAATTATTGGACCCAGTGAATATGGGTTCGATTTCCTATTCTAAGTGTGGAACTGCCAACTCAAACCATCAGGATCGGATTGGTATACATAATATATATTTTAAATTTTTATGTTCTCTCCATTTTCATGAGCCAAAAGGTTACATTTTTTTTTTCCAAAATAACATAATTTACAAACAAAGAATGCACCATAGAAGTGCATCAGAAGCAGAACAAGCTAGAGAATGGTGGAGACCCATTCAGATTCCTATGGATAAAGTCCTGCACTTCTCTCCTACTTCTTCCGAGTATGTTTCCATAGAATGCGGTTTGGTACAAACTCCCAAGCATTCACTAAACAATCTCATGCCATCATTTGTTATTGAGATTCAAACTACAGTAAAATCCTTCCTCACTCATCTTCATTTTAGATCAGTCTCCTCATCTTCTTTTGCTTCTCGATTGTCGCGACCTCCCCAAAGTGGGTTGGACCGGCTACGTTTAATCGTCCGGATTTCTAATTGGGATAGGAATGGATATGACATGATATGAAATCCTGGGATTTTTTTATATCTCATCCATTGTTTGGTGAATCGCAGTATTAAAATCGGATATATTCACATCATATCATGTACATTTTTTTTTGATATAAATGGCATGTCATTATAGATGAACCTAAATGTTCATAAACGGAAATGGTGAAGATATCTTGTAACACTATTCCTTAATTTATTTTTATTTTATTTTTCCTCTTTTTTATATTATTTTCTTTATTATTTCTTTTTTCCCCTTTCATCATTCTTTAATAAAATTTTATCAAATAGTAAACTGTACTAACATAAAATATATAATAAATATAAATATTTAATTTATAGATTGAATGTTTATTATAAGATAAAGTTGAATATATAAATTAAAATAAGATTAATTAAAAATAAATTTCTATTTTTTTATTTTTAATTTATTAAATTAGAATTCAAATATTATTTATATTGAAATATAATTTCAATTTTGTTAACTTAATAAATTTGTTATTTGAGAAAAATAACTTTCCTATTATGGACATTAGAAATCTTATCTATCTTTATCCCACTTCCCCCATGGGATAATTTTATCTTACTTATATCCCCCTTATATTCGACTTTATCCTATCCTGGGCGAGCACCAAACGTAGGATATGATAAATCATATTTTATCATGAATTTTATCCTGATTACCAAACGCAGCCCTATGGTTTAGGCTAATGGACTACTAAGTCTTAGACTTAGCTCGGGCTCTCCCAAGCTCATACCAATTCGCGACTTAAGTTCAAGTTTTTAACATGCAAAAGATTATTAACTAGGAGTTGCCACTAATTATATCTTGATAGGTCGATTAGACACCTAAGTAAAATAACGGGAGAATTATTTTACTCCTACGAACTAGAGACTTTGGGTACGGAGACTTGGTTACACTAGACTTTTCTAATGTCCTTTCGGTACCATTTTTTTTTTAATTTTCAAAAATGTCTTTGTAGGCAGTTTAGATTGGTTTTAACGTAAATTACTATCATGCAATGGGGTGACCACACGGATGCTTAATCATTATTAAACATTCAATAAATAAAATAAATTGCACCACATGAATTCAACACACTAAAGCAAGTAATTATTTTTGGGTTTTCTTTTATCTTGAAAGTAGAACTTTACTATATAACATGCACTTTAACTACATGACCTAACTCTACTAACAAGCAACTTCTAACTAAATGAACTTAACATGCAAACTATTTGACATGTACCTAATATTTTTGTATTTTTTTTATTGAAATTCGGAATTAATAAAAACCCTAATTAAAATATCTAAAATGAATAATTTTCTATTTCATGGATTAATTTGACTTAAACCCTATCCTATCTTAGAAAACTATTTTTAAAAAAAATGAGATTATTAAAATGCGCAAACATTATCTAAGACCCTATCTATAAAAAAAGTTATTTAAATCCAATCCTAATCTATGTGCAATCCTATTTAAGCTAGATAATGAAGTCCTACATATCCTAACACGCCATTTAAGAAATGCAATCCTATTTTACGAAACCAACATATTCCGATGCAAGATTTGATTTTTTTTAGTGTTTTCCAAGACAAGCAATTACCAGATAGACATAATATCCAAGCCACATAGGATATTCAACAAATGAATGATTAAAATAATTAAAAAAATAATCCGTTGTCTCACGGACTAAATTAACGATTATTTTAACCCTATACATCATAACATATAAGAAAGTTCAAAATAATTAAAAAATTGATCCGAAGTCTTACTGACCGAATTAATAATTATAATGATTTAATAATCAAAATACTATTAAAATGCCCCAAAAATCAATATAATTAAAAAAAATGATCTAACATCTTATGGATCAAAATAATAATTACAGTAATTCTAGGCAAAACTCTATGGATAATGCCTAAAATATTCATAAAATGAACATCGACATCAAATGTTCCAATTTAAATAATAACGAAACTTGATAAAAAAACTAAAAAAAAAAAAAAGACTTCCTTTGACTTTTTTTTTTTTTTTTTTTTTTTTAAAGGACCGGTGCGCGGGATTGATGACCGATAGTTTGCGATGGGGTCGGGGATGGTGGCGTGGCGGCGGTGCTGGTGCTCGAAGTCACAGGCGTTGGTTTGCTGCAGAGGGTGGAAGGCAGCAGTGGCGCGGGTTGCTACGATGTCGACGAAGGGCAGAGCACATCGGTGGGGAGCGAGCAGAGGCGATGCGTGGGTTGCTGCGGCGTTGGCGAGGAATAGCGGCAGCGAGTAGTCGTAGGTGCAGGCGGCAGGCAGAGGGTGAGCCAAGGGCAAATCGGTGGTGCGGGCATTGGTAGCGGGGTTGCGAGCAGAAGGCGGGTCACGGGTAGGCACGGGTTGCAGGTGAGGCGCGGCACGACGATGGCTGGCGGAGCTACGAGCGAGGCGAACAGGCGGCGATCGGTTTAGGATCGCGGACCGGCGGGCTATAGGCGAGGTAGAGGCGTGGGCATTGGACAGAAGCACGCGGTGACGGGCGCTGCTGTAGGCTTTGGGTTGCTGCGGTGGAGGTGCAAGCGAGCGACGATGGTCAAGGTAGAGCGGCAAAGGCGCCGGGTGCTGGGTTGAGGCAAGCGGCGCTGCTGGTACTTGGGCGGAACAGAGGCAGAGGTGCTGGATCAACGGCGGAGGGAGGGGAGTTGTAGGTCGCTGCTGGTGTTCGCGGCTGTTGCTTGTAAAACAACGGTGGCGGGCGGTGGTGGGCAGAGGGAGGCGGAGGCGGAGGCACAGGCGAGCGATGCAGCAGAGATGAGGGGTTGTTGACTTTGACAAGAAAAGAATTGCTTCTTTTCTTTACCCCCTCACGTCCACTCACTCCCTCTCTCTGTCCTTTCTTTGTACTTTCTTCAGCAAAAGGACAATACCCTTTTGTTGACTTTGACAAGAAAAGAATTGCTTTTTTCCGTTGAATTCTCTCACAGTTTTTTTTTTGAATACCCCTCCTTCGCACGAATTTTTCTCTCCTTTTTTCTCTTCTTTGTCACCGGTCCTTTCACAAAAAATTGTGGCCCTCTTTTATAGTGATTCCAAACGGCCGCTTTCTATGGTAATTTTCGAACTTCCATTGTCTGTTGCCTTAATTCGTGGACTGCACATCGGAGTGTGATTTCGCAATCAACTTGATTATTTCTCAACTGCTTCGATTCCTTCCCTGTTATCAAAATTCTTACCTGATTTCCTAACTCTTGATCCTCAACCGGGAATTGCTTCCGCATTTACCAAGATTTGAATATCTTCAGAATTTCCAACTTCCATGCATAATCAATCAGATTTATTTTCCTTAGTGGACGGTTCCTAGTTTCAAGTGGGAACCACCTATTTGGAACTGATCACCTTAATCTAAACCGTGAGAGATACAAAGTTTCGGAGAAAGCAAAAATGGCAATAATAACGCTAAAAAATGAATTTGTCATATTAGAGAAGTGTCCATGCAAGCCTTAGTGTATTGTAGATTATGGCATGTGAATACCATGTTTATTCACATGCGGTTGCTAATTAACGGGGTCTTTGATCTTCATTTACGATATCGTGGTACTTTTTAATATTTCAATTTTGCTAATTTTATGAATACATGCAAGTCGTCCCATCTACATGTTTTAGGTAAGGCTTCACCATAAAGCGATGATAGTGGCTCTCAAAGTAGGATAATTATAAGAAAAATTATAAACCTATTGTACTGATTTTAATTCAGTTTCAAACTTTTCAAGTTGATCAATTTTATGATTATAAAAGATTTGCCAATTTAGTTATAAACCTTTTGACGATTTTCCTTCCAACCAACTTTGGGTGAAAATCATTGGCATAGACGTTGGTCTTTCTACTTGGCACGACCAACATTAGTGTAGACAATTATTGTAATTTTTTACAAAATTTTCTAGTTTTTTTCATTTTTCATTTTCCCTTATTTCCCACTGTCGGTGAGGGCTGTGGTGTCCTTGTTTAGTGCTGATGAGCTGGTCCAAAGTGAACAAATAAAGAAAGAAAAGAAAAGAATTTTAAAATTTATAAAAAATTCGGAAAATTCTTGAAATTTTTTCAAAAGTTGTCAATTTTAGCGTTGACCATGTGTCACATATGATGACGGGGTCAAAGTTAGTGATTCCCTGCTAGAATTAGTCGGAATGACTATATTGACAAATACTTAAAATGTTTAAAATTAAATTGACCAAATTGAAAAGTTCATAAATGAATTGACTGTCGTATAATAGGTTTACATTTTTTTTTTGGTGATTTTCCCCTCCCAAGACTAACATGATTGGGACAGCTGTGATTTGGACATGAGATTTGCAGCATCAAGTCGAGGAGAGGGAATGTAGTTCATAAGGTCCGAGAATTCGGATTGTAGACATACATAAACACACAACATGTAGATGACACCAGAGCAAGCTCAAGATATATGACAATCAAAGTGGAAAAGCTTCAATGATGGACAGCAAAGAAAGGGTTTGGATGATGTTGTAGCGAGGGAAGCCTCCTTCCTTTAAAATCTTCTTCCATTCTAGTTCGCTCCTCTCTTTACCTCCAAATAGTGTGATCATCAGGAGATCGAACCTTGTTCGTGCCTCGTCGAACAGCCCATCGCCGTCTGGTTGCAACACGACGTCAGCAATGATCACCATGCCGTTCTTTTTCGGCAGGGCTTTTTTGCAGTTCTTCAGGATTCTCACGCAATCTTCATCATTCCAATTGTGAAATATCCACTGTAAATAGTAGACAATAGAATACTTCAGTTGTGAATCATCGTGACTGATTAACTCACAAACATTTATTGCGGCAATTATCATAGACAATTTGTATATTAGAACTTGAAAAGTAGCTAAATAAGGCAAGAGTGACATTCTTCTGTCAGAGTTGTCTCTGATGGTGATGGTAGAGATTGAGATGAATTAACGATCAAGATTTTTGAATTCTAAAAGTGTGAACCCTTTTTAAGGATTCGATTGAATATGTCTTGTGCTTATAGATATATTACTTATTGAATTAATTTTTAAATTATAAGACACAAGTAATATACGAAAAATATATTTCTCAACACTAAATATTTTATGAAATAATAGCGCATAATATATTTCAAGCTGTTTTGTTTTTTTAATCTCCCTACACGATATTCTTCCTATCAAATATAATATCGTTATAAAGATTTGCACACACATTTGTGGTTGGGTGATGTGGATTGTGCATGCGCTCGTGAATTCTGTCATCGCATCACTTGTCAGTCACGTTGCACAATGTGGTAGAATTGATAATATCGGTGCATTGAGCTTCTTCAAACTTTCGACCAAATAAAAAAAAATTCTTCGAACTTTTATTTTACACACTTGTTAGGGAGAACTAGAAAATCTCATATCCTCCTACCCATAACTTTCCTATTAAAAAAAAAAACTCATTTTAACTTTAAAAAAATTATAAAAATATGATATTGATTTTAGATCTCAATTAGTTTGAAAGGTTTCAAGAATTTGGAATTCAATAGAAGTCAATAGGTGAAAAATGAGATTACAAAAGGTAAGAATATGAAACTCGAAGTCACACTAAGTCAAAAGTTGGGGCATGCTTAGTCGCTTAAATAAGAAGGTTTATCGGATGAAAAGTTTTTCATGTGTAGACAGATGTTTGTTGTTACATCTCGACTAGGAGAATAATTCTGAGGGCATTGAATAGAAAAAAAGAAAAGAATTCAAACATAAAAAATGAAGTCCTTTAGCCCTAGCAGAGGAGGGGGTATTGGGTGCATCTGGGTCATGTAAGTTGAGGTCACATTCAGTGCTTGATCAAGTGAGTCTGCTGGGATTGAATCTCACGTGACTCATTTTTATATCATCTAAATTGTATGTAAGTTGGGTTTACATTCATTGAGTGAATTTAAGATTTTTCCTTAACGAGAAGTTGTGGCACCTAGTCGTGCCTTCCGGGTGACCGTTGCGTGGTTAAATTGCCTCTCCAGCGACCACCGTTACAATGGTCGCGTGTATAATCCCATGTCACTCCCTCGGTGGTGGACGAGAAGGACATGTATGAGAATACCTTCATCATATTGTGATTTCGATCTCATTGATTTCTAGCCACCATAATTTCTACGTCCTAAAGGACGTAGCGAGGTTAGTAGAACCTTGAGAACAAGCGCAGAGTCACACTTACCTTCATGAAAACAGCATCAGCACTTGGAATGGCCTCAAACATGTCTCCCCCGACATGAGAGACCCCGCCGTGCGATGGTGCTGCTGCGACGACATGAGGCTGGTCGAAGTTAATCCCCTTGATATGTGCGTACAACCTAACTGTTTCGGCAACGGTGCTGCCCGTCCCGCCTCCGACGTCCACCAATGATCCCACGCACTCGAACCCATCCTTATAGGCCTCCACGACGGCCTTCATCACGAACTTGTCCGTGCACTCCATGGCATCACGGAACGTGCGGTTGAATTCGGGGTTCTTGGACTCCATGTCCCAGTATCCGCAGCCATGAGCTATCTGGAACGCGATTGATCCCCCGTCCTTGATGCAGTCACTGAGGTTGTGCCACGGGGACACCGTCGTTGGGTGGTCCACCAGCAACACCAGCGGCGCGAGGCTGAGGTGGCCTGCCCCCTGCAAGAGCCATCTTGACGAAGGTGTGAGGCCGTAGAGCGTCTCTCCACCTTCTTGGTGCGCGGAGAAGACGTTCTTGCCGGCCAAGAGCCCCATGATGCGTGCAAGGTAGGCGGTTTCGGGAGATGGAGAGGGGATGCGGGAGGCTATTAGGGCCAAGGTGACAGGCCCCCCACCCTGCGAGTGGATGATATCGGGTATCCGGAGCTCCACCGCGCATTTCAGCGCCATTGAGTCCACGTACGCATACATGAGCTTCCATACTTGGACTTGGCCACTTAACGTTTCATCGAGCTGTTCCATTCTCTCTCGCTGTCTCTCTCTGTACACCCGCCTATTTGGTTTGAGACAGTGTTTGAGTTAAAGAAGAGAGCGTCTGTTCGTATATATGGGGCAAGGTAATCATCGGATGGGTGTGGCCATAAATTAGATTTTGAGGACTATGACTATGAAGTACATACACTAGACATCGTTGTTGACAGGCATTATTAGATTACCAGATTTAGCCGTACTTTGTCGACTTTTGTTGTTCTTCATTAAATGGGATATGGAAACTATTGTTGTCATGCGTTCCTAACACTAATGATGAATATATGTTTAAGCTGCAATTATGATTGGGTGTAACTGAACATCCTTTTCGCTTAAGAAATTTTTTTGGACAAGCCCCCCTCCCCCCCCAGCCGCAGGGCCACCGCAAAAATAGAAGAGAGGTTAATTTCTCTTTCTTGATCACATAAAGAAAAAAAAAAAAATTAAAGGGTACCTAAATTACGGGAAAACAAAGCGGTGGCTTGGTTATTTGGCAACCCCATTTTGAGATGTTAATTAATTGTTTCTCTTTCCTTTTAAGTATGTGGACTGAGATAGTTCCACGCGTTACAGGTGATCAAATGGGTGTGACGACAAATTAGATTTTGAGGACTATGACTATGAGGTACATTGCATACATTAAACATCGTTGTCGACAGGCATTATCAGATTACCAGATTTAGCTGTACTCTGTCGGCTTTTGTTGCTCTTCATCAAATGAGATCTGGAAACTACCGTTGTCATGCATTCCTAACACTAATAATAAACATATGTTTAAACTGCAACTATGATTGGGTGTAATTGAACATCATTTTCACTTAAAAAATATTTTTGGACAACACGACACCACCCCCCAAAAATAGAAGAGAGGTTAATCTCTCTTTCTTGACCACATACAAAACAAAAATAAAAATAAAAATATTAAAGGGTGCCTAAATTATGGGAAAACGAAGAGGTGGCTTGATTATTTGGCAACCCATTTTGAGATGTTAATTAAGCGTTTCTCTTTCCTTTTTAAGTATATGGACTGAGATAGTTCCACACGTTATAGGGGATAAAATGGTGTGGCGACAAATTAGAATTTGAGAACTATTTCTATGACGTACATCACATAGATTAAACATCGTTGTTGACAAGCATTATCAGATTATGTGACATCCCGATTTTTCCAATTCTATTTTCAGTAAATTAAGATGGGCATTTCATCTTTGCACATATTGTTCTTTTCTTTGAGTTGGCCACTCATGTGAAAACTAGTTTATCGGGTGAAGTCGGTAAGAGATTATAATGCATAAGACTTGAGAATTTGACCAGGAAACGACCTTTCAACCGAGCTAATCTGCAAGAGTCATTATGGCACAGTTAAAAATCGATTAGAGACCGGAGATAGGTCGACTCGATAGAAGCATGTGATCAAGTGTGGGTGATTCCACCAGATTCCACTATTTTTGTCGGTCGGCACTAGGTCGGCTTTTCTGTCGATTGGGTCCCCTGTGTCCGTAACTGAAATCTTGAGATTACCACGACAACCGATAGTCGCCAATGTGTCAAAGATGTACATTGTGGCTTGAATTGATTAACCATAGGTCAAATGCACGAAAATTTCTAAAAGCTACTCGGTAGGTTAGGACGCGCTAATATCATGCCAGAGTGAAATTAACCGTGAAATTGAAAGTGAATTCAGAAATTGGAAGTCCGGTTATGTCACAAACCTTATTAGGAACATTGGATTAATTTATGGATTTTAATTGGGCTCAATTGGAAGAGAATTGATTGGAATTGAAGGAATTGTTGTACAAAATTTCATGCCATGGCGGAGAAAGAAATTGCACCCATTGGAATGAAGTTGTGGGAGATTTAGTTAGTGGAAGATGACATCAGGTGATGTCATGGTGGTTGGCCAAATTGAAGAAGAAATGGACAAGTGGAGGGTGGAGATTGCTTCTTAGAAAACACTTATCAACATCATCTTCAAGCTTAGGAAGAGAGAGAGAGAGAGAGAGAGAGGGGGGGGGCAAATTTGAACCAGCAGCTCGCCCGACGTCGGCCACCCTTCGTCCGCCGCACGCGCCGTCGCCGTCGCCGCGCCGTCGTCGCCGTCCGCCCGCCCTACGCGCGCCGCGTCCGCCGCACGCGCTACCGCTTGCCGCTGCGCCGGCTCGCCGTTTCGCCTTAGCTCGGGTGTCCTTGAGCCTCCCGCTCTCTCGCCCGGCCGCGCCGTCGCCGCCAAGGTCGTCGGAGGACCGCCGGAGCTGCCGCTTCTTCTCGCTCGAGCCGCCACCGCCCGTCTCCGCCGGTCTCGTGCCCGAACCGCCGCCGAAGCCCCTCCGACCGGCCTTGGATAGCAGCCGTGTCCAGCCCTAGATCTAGAACTTCAAGGCCCGTTTCGGGTGTCTTCCGGTCCCCCTTTGGCCTTGCCCCGAGGAGGTTTGTCGTCGGGCTCGTCGTCCTCTTTGCCGGGGACTCATCGGAAAGCGATTCCGGTGAGTTTAACTCACTAAATCTTGATTAGAGGGTTAATGATGCCCTAAGAGTGCTTAGTCTAAGTTAAGTAAGCTTAGGTGGTTAGATTAATTTATTTTAATTGTGGATTAGATTAGGGGGTGTGATTAAATTAGAGTAAGTTTAATTAGAGTTAATTGAGTGGTTATATTATAATAACTCTTGATGGGACATAAAATGGTTTGTTTTTGATTTAATTAAATGTTTCGAAATTCTGGAATTTTAATAATATATTATATTCCGAAATTATTAAAATATTATTATTAAAAGAAAAAAATTCGAAAAATTATTTTTGACCTCAATTGCTTAGAATTTCGGGCTGATCGCTGCTTTGTGCATTTAGAATTTGAATTTGATGAATGGATGTGGCAAATTGAGTATTTAATGTGATAAATAGGGATTTTATTCATTAAAACCAAAGTGTCGGGTTTTGGTGCAAAAATTAAATGTTAAGGATTACTATCGTGATTGGAGTATATGAATGAAATGCGGAGTGTCCGGGGGTCAGTATTGATTGTCGTGTCTTTGGTTGAAAGACTCGGTCGCAGTAGTGGCTAAGCCAACTGGACCTGTATTCCTTTTGGATCGCCGTCAGCGTAGTGGCGAGGCTCGGGTCGCAGTAGAGGCTAGGTCAATTGGACCTACGCTCATTCGGGAATGCCGTTGACATAGTAACGAAGCTGCGCTCCAAGGGGGGGAGGCGATGCTTGGCATTAATGTCAGTAGATAGCTGAACTGCGAGTAGGCTATGCCCTTGTGTGGCGGTGAATAATAATTGGAATGCGTGCTGAGTGCGATTGTGGTTTATATGAAAGTGATGGCGTTCCAATTGTTTAAATTCTTATTATTACCTGAGATTGTGTGATACAAATTGTGCTAACCTGTAGGAAGGAATTAAGATGGGGTAAGTCTTCTGTGTGATGTGGCTAGGCCACCCGGGGTGTATTTTCTTTCTAATAGGGGTTTAGGGGGTCGAACTTGCTGAGACAATGTCTCACCCCGTTGTGGGCCAAAATTTCAGGACCGTAGATGGCAGAACCCCCGGAGCGTTATGGTCTTCCCGTGCATAGTACAAAGCATAAGTTCAGTTATCCCGATCCTAATGGCCACTGGATCTATGAGCTGGTTAGGACCACGGTCTGGGTCTAGGAGGGCTTGGCTATTAGGGTGCCTCATAGATATAGGGCTTGGTTTCGTTTTGGGCCCAATGGTTTCAGGATTGGTCCGCTTAGTAGTTTTGATATTCCATCTGCTGTAATGGAAACCATCCTTAGAGAAGGAGTAGATGACCCTCCTGATGGTAGGTTGGAGGACCCATCGTCTTTGGAGGCTGCTCATTCTGAAGTGGGATCGAAGAGCGAGTCCAACTAGTAGTCTTAGGACTATTCATTCTTTTGGTGGACTGATCCCTTTTTGTAAGCTGACCCTTTTGGCATTTTTGTAATCTATGGAATGATGTTTATCTATGAAAGCACGCTTGTTTATGAATGTGTTGATTTCCTGCTTTCCTATCTCGTGAGTTTTTGTCAAGGGTTTTATAGCATGTTCCGCATGCGCATAATAAATTAATTGGGTCGGTGACACCACCTAGGAATGTCGCATTTGTATGACCATGGCGGGTTATCACGTGTCTCGGGACTCGGGGCGTGACAGATTACTAGATTTAGCTGTATTCCGCTAGCTTTTAATGTTCTTCATCAAATGAGATCTTGAAACTACCGTTGTCATGCCTTCCTAACACTAATAATAAACATATGTTTAAACTACAATTATGATTATGTGTAATTGAACATCCTTTTTGCTTAAGAAATATTTTTAGACGACCCCCTGCCATCCCCCAAAAGTAGAAGAGAGGTTAATCTCTCTTTCTCAACCACATACAAAATAAAAATAAAAATAAAAATTAAAGGGTGCCTAAATTACGGGAAAACGAAGTGGTGGCTTGATTATTTGGCAACCCCTTTTTGAGATGTTAATTAAGCTTTCTCTTTCCTTTTACGTATGTGGACTGAGATAGTTCCACGTGTTAGGGGGGATCAAATGGGTATGGCGACAAATTAGATTTTGAAGACTATGACCATGACGTACATTACATACATTAAACATCGTTATCGACAGACATTACTAGATTACGAGATTTAGTCGTACTCTGCCGGCTTTTGTTGTTCTTCATCAAATAAGATCTTGAAACTACCGTTGTCATGCATTCCTCACACTAATAATAAACATATGTTCAAACTGCAACTATGAATGGGCGTAAACATCCTTTTCGCTTAAACAATATTTTTGGACAACCCCTCGCTGCTGCCCAAAAATAGATGAGAGGTTAATCTCTCTTTCTCAATCACATACAAAATAAAAAGAAAAATGAAAAATTATTAAAGGGGGGCCTAAATTATGGGAAAACGAAGTTGTGGCTTGATTATTTGGCAACCCCATTTTGAGATGTTAATTAAGCATTTCTCTTTCCTTTTAAGTATGTGGACCGAGATAGTTCCGCGTCTTATAGGGGATCAAATAGGATATATTAATTATTTCACACTATATAAATTCTTTCGTGTGGGACTTTTTTGACATAACTTACACGTGCATCTTAACAATCTCTCCTATGCGAGCTCAGTATTATGTATGTCTCCCCAATCATCGCCAACCAATGCAAACATGACTTTCACCATGTTCTCGTCTTGGTTCGAATCATGGGGGCAAATTGCACTTGACAATTGCAAAGATCTATGGGATTCCTTTCTGTTTCCAAGATACCAATACACAAAATTCCATTCTTGGAGTGCACAAGAAAAACTAATAACTTCACTTAGAGAGATCATCAAGAGAGAGCCTAAGTTCAAGCTTATCAACACATTAAATTCGATTTACTTTCACTCAAAAGATAAAGTCAATAAGTTATGAGTCAATTTGGATATATTAATTACTACTTGCCACACAAATTCTTTGATATGAGACTTTTCAAACATTGCTCACATGTATTTTTCAACAAACCCAATGGCCGACGATGGAGTATGATGTCCAGCAGCTTGTGACCGATGTCAACGGTGGAGTGCAGACAGTGGAGTCCATCGTCGGTGATCAGCGGCTGGTAATCGCGAACTTCTAAAGGCTACTGTCGGTGATGGAATTGAGTTTGTGATAGATTTGTAGTTATAATAAGTTTGGAATGGACTCCAATCCCGGTTACAGTAAGGTAATCCGCTTCCGCATTTTTTAAGTAATTGTGTTCCATGGTGAATCAAAATCAATATTTTGATTCTTCTCCAAACACAAAAATAGTGCGAATTAGAATCCCGCTCCTTGAGGAATCTGATTTCGCATTGAATCAATCAAGACACTGTCATACATTTCTAACACTTATTTTATTAAGTATGGTCGACGAGTGTCCCCGAAATACTTTACAAAAACTAATCTTATAAGTAAGTGAAACTTTCTTGTTAAAAGATGCTCTCATTGAAATTATACAAAGCATATCATTATACGTTGCACTAATGCGTCACCGACTTACTCCTCACCTACCACACTTTGTCAACTTCATTTCAAAATACTCTATGGATCTAGTAGTCCTCTATATTTTGCGCACTTTCCGAATTCGTGCAACATCTCGATGGACATTGAAGGTGACATGGAGGGTGCTCGAAGGAAGAGAAAGGAAGGGGGAGGCATCTCGCTGGCTCCATTCTTTTATGATTTTCTTCATATTTGGCAACATAGTTGGTGGAGTTCCTGAAAATTGCTGTAGAATCCTAAATTTATCTCAGATGTGAGAGAGGTATTAAAGTTTTAGAAGTTGCCGTGGTGATTATGAGTGGGATAAAAGAGAACAAGGAAAGCCATGGTTATGTGAAAGGGGTTCGTTCATCAATTCTCACGGTTTAGAGCTAGTCTTTCTTTTCTTTTCTCTTTTTTGGGTCGGTAGAGCAAGTCTTTCACGTAGCGCTTATATACACGACTTTTTGAATAAGAAACAGACCGTACTCATATATTTTACGGACTATGAAATAATCACAGTGAAATTGGAGATTATTTAGTACTTACAAGCCTTTCATAGTCCTTGAAGCTGTATAAGCATTCCAATTTCTGTAGTATCTTTCACTTGGGAAAAACATTATCCGCTCGTATATCTAACTAAAAGTCGATGCGGATTATATTTATATTTGTTGCGAACCAACGAGAAGTCCGGTAGGAATATATCATTTCTTTCATTCGCATTGGCATTTTTCCTTCTCTCTTTACAATTTTTTTTTTTTTTTTTACAATGTTATTTGCCACTCAAATCGCGGGTCCAATTGCTTTGACTAGTTAAGTGAAAAGAAGTAACTTGCTGTCCTATATATATGTATGTATGTATATGTGTGTATAAATATATATACGTAAACTATTATTTACACGTTTTGAAAGGTTTAGTTGTTGCGACCTGCACGTTCAATACAATTTTGATATAAGATTTAGAAATGGTAAAAAGGCGAAAGCGAAAAGATTACTCCATACTGAAGTGTCATATTAATGCGCACCTTAGTATGCCATATATATTTTGGCTTTTTTTTTTTTTTGTTTGGGATAACATGGGATATTCAAACTTGTCGGCTGTATTATTTACACAAATACAATTAAGTTGCCCCAACCGCACAAATACAATTAAGTTGCCCCATCCACATGTATGGAGTGTAACCCCCTAGGCTTATATGATTGGAATACGCTCTGATTTGGACATAGAATTTTTTTATCCAAATCGAATGCTTAATCACTTAACCAATTTGACAAGAGGGTCTAGTACAAAAACATAAATACATAATAAGTAGCCGACAAGTAGTCAATCTCTGAATAAACCACAATCAAACTGGGAAGGCTTCAATGATGGACAACAAGGAAGGGGTTTGGAAGATATTGCAGCGAGGGAAGCCTCCTTCCTCCAAAAGCTTCTTCCACTCTGGTTCGGTCCTCTCTTTACCTCCGGTTTGAGTGATCATGGTCAGATCGGAAGCTATCCCCGTGTCATCGAAGAGGCCATCGCCCTCTGGTCGCAACACAACTTCCGCCAGGATCACCTTGCCATTCTTTTCCGCTACAGCTCTCCTGCAGTTCTTCAAAATCCTTACACAATCTTCATCATTCCAATCATGCAGGATCCACTGTACAAAGGAGGAAGATGAAAATTTTAGTTGTGAATCAATCATGACTTATTAAATCATGAATGTTCAATGCGTCGATTGTCATTTGCAGTTTGTGTATTAGAAGTTGAACAATCATATCCAAGAGTGACATTCTTCCGAAGGAGATGCAGTGATAGAGATCATGAGGAATTGATGCCCGGGGTTTCCCATTTATTGTTAGTATAAACTAGCTTTTTAAAATTCAGTTGAAGATTTTCAGTGCTTATGAAAATACTTATCGTTTACTAATTTTTTTTATTTAAAATTATATGACAAACATTAGCAAATGAATCGCTAAGCAGAGGAGCAAGTACTGAGTGCACTCAATTCATGTGAGTCCATAGAATAAGCGCCAAGTATACTTACCTTCATGAAAACAGCATCAGCACTTGGAATGGCCTCAAACATGTCTCCCCCGACATGACTGACCCCGCCGTGCGCTGGCGCGGCAGCAACAATGTGAGGCTGGTCGAAGTTAATCCCCTTGATGTGCGGGTTCACCCTCACTATCTCGGCTACGGCACTGCCCGTCCCGCCTCCAACGTCCACCAGAGATCCCACGCGCTCGAACCCATCCTTGTACGCATCCACGATAGCTTTCATCATGAGCTTGTTCGAGCACGCCATGGCATCACGGAACGTGCGGCTGAATTCAGGGTTCTGGGACTCCAAGTCCCACATTTCGCAGCCATAAGCCCTCTTTAACGGGAATGATCCCCCGTCCTTGATGTAGTCACTGAGGCAGTGCCACGGGGACACCATATACTGATGGCCCGCCAGCAGTACCAGTGGCACGAGGTTGAGGTGCCCAGCCCCTTGTAAGAGCCATCTCGACGACGGGGTGAGGCCGTAGAGCGTCTCTCTGCCGTCGTAGTACGCGGAGAAGATGTTCTTGCGGACCAGGGGCGTCAGGATGCGGCCGAGGACGCAGGTTTTGACAGATGGGGAGGGGATGTGGGAGGCTATTTGAGCCAAGGTGACAGGCCCACAGCCCAGCGAGTGGATGATGTCAGGTATGCGGAGCTCCACCGCGCAGTACAACGCCATTGAGTCCACGTAAGCATACATGAGCTTCCATACCTGGGCTTGGCCACTTAACATTTCATCGAGCTGTCCCATTCTCTCTCGCTGTCTCTCTCTGTACGCCCGCCTTTTTGGTTTGAGACAGTGTTTGAGTTTAGAAGAGAGCGTCTGTTCGTATATATAGGGCAAGGTCATCATTGGGTTCAGCCCAATGTTAATGTGTTTTCACTCACTGCATCATCTTATTTATTTATTTAATTGCAATAATCAGAAGCAACCACCTTCCCATGTATAAACTAAATTGTTGTTCTATTTTATTATTTCAAATATGATCTCAATTTTATATTTCTCAATTAATTCCGATTTATTACCCGATTTATTACCTGCGTTTATTATGTGATACTTGCCCGTTAATATGTTACCATAACAGTCTTGATGGAAGACGTTGACAATGTAAAAAACGGAAAGATCTAGTGATTCCATATTTGCAGATCCCAATTTTATATTTCCCAATTAATTCTGATTTATTGCCAGATTTATTACCCGCGTTTATTACATGATACTTGCTTGTTGATATGTTACCATAACGGTCTTGATGGAAAATGTTAGCAATGTAAAAAATGGAAAGATATGGTGATTCTATATTTGCAGATCCCAATTTTATATTTCCCAATTAATTCCGATTTATTGCCCGATTTATTACGCGTGTTTAGTATGTGATACTTGCCCCGTTAATATGTTACCATAACAGTCTTGATGGAGGACGTCGGCAACATAAGAAACAGAAAGATCTGGTGATTCCATATTTGCAGTTTTATATTTCCCAATTAATTCCAATTTTTTGCTCGATTTATTACCCGCGTTTATTACGTGATACTTTTCTGTTAATATATTACCATAACGATCTTGATGGAAGACGTTGGCAACGTAAGAAATGGAAAGATATGGTGATTCCATATTTGCAGATCCCAATTTTATATGTCCCAATTAATTCCAATTTATTGCCCGATTTATTACCCGCTTTTATTACATGATACTTGCCCGTTGATATGTTATCATAACGATCTTGATGGAAGACGTCGGCAATGTAAGAAACGGAAAGATCTGGTGATTCCATATTTGTAGATCCCAATTGCGACATCCTGATTTTTGACCCTATTTCAATTAAATGAAATGGGCTTTTCATCGACATGCCTATAGTCTTTTTCACTGAGTTGGCCACTCACGAGATAACTAATCCATCAGGTGAAGCCATTAAGGAATATAAACGCGATCGACTTGAGAATTCGATAAGAAATCGACTGTTCGATCATGCTAATTTGCAAGGGTCAATACGGCACCGTTATGATTGATTAGAGACCAGAGATAAGTTGATTTAACAGAGGCACATAATCACCTAATTGCAAAATTCACGTCGAATGGCACTAAACTGATATTTCTGTCGATTTTGTACTCGGTGCCTGTAATTGAGACATTGAGATTTTTACGACAATCGAGAGTCACCAATGAGTCGAAAATGCACAATGTGGATCGAAAATAATTGACCACGGGTCAAACGCGTTAAAAATTCATAAAAGCTATCTGGTGGGTTAGGTCATGCTAAAATCACGTATGATCAAAATTAACCACGAAATTGAACCCGATCTGATACCACTAAATGGACCTAGACTTAGAACCAGGGAGGACGGAGTTAGTTTCCTGCAGGTATGCCTTCCCACATTGGGCGAACAACTCCCGTTCAAGCCCCTCAGGGACAACCTTTTAGTAGAAAACCACTTTGACCTTTAGTTCAGAGCCTAGAGACACCCAAATAGAACTAGGATGGTAACATTTCTAACTATCCAAGCTGCATTTTTAAGAGGATCCTACCAGGCTGGAGAAGAAGAGGAGTTTTAGAAAGCCAAGAGAGAATTTTTACAAAACACTCACTTTACTTCAAGGGACTCTGCCCAACACATTACATCCTCCTCGCCTTTTATAGGCAATAAGAGGTCACACACAAACAAGGACCAAGCTCACGGGTCCTGAAACAAACAGAGGCACCGAAAGCATTCGGTAGGGAATTATTTGCACAGTATGAACAAAGGTGAAGAAACAGTGATTTCCCTAGCCTATTGCTACAGTAAAAGTCTACAGTAACTTGATACAGTGAAATTGTACGGATATTGGTCTTGTTCAGCGATCTTGTCGGTCATGAGCATTGTAGTCATAGTCCGAGTCATCTAAGCTGTGCGCTATTGCTAGAAGATGTTCATCATATTTTTGTTCAAGTGCTTCGAGGTCTTCTGGTGAAAGGATCTGGTTAAGCTGATATGATGTGAATGCGGATGCTTCTTCTTGTGCCCAGTCTGTATTGTCAGTGTTTGTAGTATCTGCAGGAATGCTTGGCTGAGGCCAATTAGATGGCTATGCATAGAAGGATGTGTTCATGCCTTCAGATAAGGACAAAGGTCCTTGATCATATGGGTCTTGGGAAAGAGGACCTCCCCATTTAGTATAGGGGTCTTTGAGAGGACTGTGCATCCTGAGAGGATTGAGCAAAGTTATCAGTGTCTGCCATTTCGTGCTCTTGTGATGATGCAGCTTGTCTGTATTGCTCGAGTACTTCCTTGGCTTCTGGTGCTGGGCTATAATGATCCCATGTAGTGGGTACATTATAGTTCCATGCATTTTCAGGAATAGTTTTATTTTCTTGATACAAGATTCTCTGAAGTTCTCGATACTAGTGCTCACAACAACCAACAGGTCCTGGATAGGACTTGTGAACTTGAGCTTCTGCACTGTGTGAAATAGGTTTATATGATGAGGTACCAATACTCAGGGGGGCATTGATGATGTTGCCATTATTAGTGACAAAAGCCCATGGTCGTTGGAAAAACAAAATAGTATGGACCTCAGGGTTTGGTTGTGTGATTCTCAGTTCTTTCTGCAAAAGATATTTCCAGTGGGTGGGAGGATAAAACCAATTGAGGAAGTCTAAGAGATTTTTGTCACTCTCATTTTCAATTTTTCCTCTGTCGAGTCCAAATATCCTGGTGAGGTTGGCAATGAACCTTCTGGTTGGAACTTCAATAGCTATTAAGTACTTATTGGTTAAGTACCATAATAACCATCTAAGTTGATCAGGGAAATCATCTTCCTTCCAAATTAGAGGATGTATGAATGGATAATCCGAATTTAATCCAAAAGGATAAAGAATCGAACCTCCATTGAGTATGAACAGATCTGTGTGGCATTGCCACGTGAGATTATCCAGATTTTCAGTAAGGCTATCATTGTGGATCTGCTTAACAATCTCCTGGGGATATCGCCAGCTTGGCCAATCTTTTATCCTCTCAATCTTATACTTCTCATTGTGGTGGAGAATATGAAAAGCATGCCTCATGATGTACATGTTGATCTCTGCTGGTGCTTTTGGTCTTGATAAGAAGTCAACAAACACATTCTTTTTCTCGGCAATGTGTTTGGTCTCAAAAGAGTATTTTGAAAACCATTCAGCCCATCGAAGCAGTTGAGAGTTTGGAACCTGCTTCCGTTTGAATTTGGTCATCTGAGGGAAAGATGCCATATCCAATTCTACTAGGAAGTGATTGCTAATGAGATGAAATTCGAACTTTTTTATTCCATTCTTCACCGCCAAGATATCTTTGAAAGTGAAGTGATAATGCATTTCAGCTTGGGAAAAATTTCCACTTTTGTAAGCACACAGATGTCTCTTACCATCAATTTCTTCGAACAGGATGGTAGCCCAGTATTCATCATTGGCGTCGGGTTGGAGAATTCTCTTCCTTGTTGAGGGGATTTGTAACGGAGGAAGAGTCTGCATAATCTCCTTGAGTTTAGCAACTGCATTAGTTTGAGATTTTCCCCAAGGTGGGGGATGTTTCTTCAGCATCGTCTATAACGGAATCAGCATTTTTGCAAGATTTGGGACAAAGTCTCTAAGATAATTGATTATCCCAAGAAATTGCTGAACTTGCTTTGTTGTGAAGTTTTTTTCAGGAAATTTTAACAATTCCTGAGCAATGTGTGGCCCTGGGTAGTATGTCCCTTTGTTAAGGTGCATACCAAGAAATTCAAAATCTTTCTGGACAATGTTAATCTTTCTTTGGGAAAGCATGATTCCATGCCTTTTCACAATCTCGGCGAACTGCTCAAGAAGTTGGCAGTGCAACTACTCATCAGGGCTGTAGAGCAAGATATCATTGATGTATAGTGCTGCACTCGACAATATTGGTTGAAAAATTCGGCACATGACCTTTTGGAAGAGGGATGATGCTACCTTTAGGCCAAAAGGAAGAAAACTTTCCATTGGAAATGTTGGTTTGGAATACAGAACCCTGTCTTGGGTCTGTCTTCAGGATGGATGCCTAGTTGCCGAAATCTAGCTTTGAGATCAAATTTGGAATAAATTTGGGTTTTGGATAATCCAGCAAAAAGGAGTTTTTGGAGGGTAAATGGAATTTGTCATCTTGGAGGAAAAGGTTAAGGGGCTGGTAATTAATTATCAATCTCATATTTCCTCGGTTTTGCTTAGCATGCTTGTTAACATAGAAGGCTTCACAAGCCCATTGAGAATGTGAAACCCCAATAAGGCCTTGTTGCAGTAGTTCTGAGCATGCCATTTGAGCCAGAACCAGATGTTCTGGATTCATTCCCATATGACTCGCCTTGGTTGGATTAATATATTAATTCTTTTTAAAAGGAAGGCGAACAAAGAACTTTGGGTTTTGCCATAAAGGGTGAGAACATTTTTGAATGAACTCAGAATGAGATTCCAAACAGGATTCCAACAATTTTTGCATGATCGGGTCTAACAGACTTATTTGAATGGAAAAAAGTCTTTGGATATTGACAAATTCAGAAAATTGGTCTTTATACTTAAGACTTTTCTAGGAATGATGCGAAGTTGAGAAATCTGAGTCATAATATCCCAACCAATGATCAAATCTTTATTGGGAAGACTTGAGCCAAAGATTTTTGTGGTTATGGAACATTATGAAAAAAACTAGACAATTATTGGAATGGTTCTCAAATTTGTAGAGAAAGTATCTCTCGAAGCAAAGTTAAAATACCGGACACATGAAGTCTAATATTCTTCAGGAAGAACTTTAGTGTTTAAGATTGAAGAAGCTGCTCTAGTGTCTATAAGAGCAATGACAGTGATTGGCTTGACAAACTTTGAGGTGAATATTTTCACAGGAAAATGGGGACAATGAGTTTGACTTGAAAATATGTTAGTGCTTTCTTCTGAAGGAGTCAGAGATATATGAAAAATATCTTCAGGATCTGAATCTGAATCGGTTTCACTGGGAGTTTGGTAACAAAGGATGACACAAATAGTTTGTTCACATGGTTCTTCATCCACAGAAAAAAGAGATTCGATATCATCATTTTCAAGAGAAATACCAGTTTCATTCTCTATATGATGTATCAAATGATTCTGACCGTTTTTTGCTTGAGTATAGTTTTTAGCAAAATGTCATTTTTGATTGTTGATGAAACATCAATTTGATTTCTTGTGGCCTGATCGATCTTTTCTTTTGCGTAGGTATCGCCATTTCTTCTTTCTTCGGAAATGCTTAGAGTCATGCCTGGATTTCCAGAGTTTTTTGAAGTGTTTCTTTTTTCTAGAGGATTTTCCACAAGAGCCATCACAGTCTCATTTGGAGCATTTGATCTTTAGCCTTTGGCGAGAACAAGCTGCGTCAAGTTCTCTGTTGTCATTGACATAAGTCTGGATCATTTGTCATTTGATACACAATTTTTCAAGGTACAAATGAATTTCTTGTTGGATTTCTCCCAATGGAATATTTTGGATCCTTCTCTGTTTAGACAGAAAGGTTCTCTCTACCGTTTGGGATAATTCTTTGAGGATAGAGGTTAGGAATACATGCTTTAGATTTGCATCAGCTCCAATTTGATAGAAGAGCTTAAGCATTTCTCGATAATGCTTATCAATATGTCTTTTCTAAAGAGAGCAGCATTTTCTTTCGAAAAATTCTCTTCTTTTGAGCTCTATGAGATCAACGGGTTTCCCCACAAATAAATGATACAAAAGAGTAATGGCATGACCAAAGTTTGGTGAGAGTAAAAAGTGAAGCTGATCTTGTTTTGACACAGATTGCCACCAAAGTTTGAGGCTACTTGTGAACCTTGTGACAAAGTTGAAAAGAACATCATGCTTGTCCTGGTTGTTAATGGCTTATGTATTCAGCCAAGTATAAAATTCTTCAAGTCTTTCTGGCCATTTGTGATAAGGAATGTCATCAATGGTGAAAAACTGTTTCGATGAAGTTGACACATTCTGAGAGGAATTGTTTGGCTGGACAACCTCTGGTTAAGAAGGATTTGATTCCATATCATGGTCTGGAGAATTGGCCATGAAAATTGATGAAGTTACTAGTGCTATGGTAAATGAATCAATGATAGGGATTGAAAAAGTTAATGAAAATGAAAGAGATACCGAATCTAATTCAGTATCAAAGATGTTTGGAAATACTGATTTTGTTGGAAATAGAGCCTGGTCTATCGGAATGACAGGGTCAATATGTAGTGGAGTAACAGGATCAGGCTGTGGTTCCTGATTACCCAAATCTTTGAGAAAGGATTCTAATGGGTTTAATAGCATCAATTGATTCGGTCTTTCTCTTATGACAAGCGAAGATTCTTCAGGCTTTTTCTCCTTTCCCTTTTCTTTCCTTATTCGATCTAGTTCTTTGAGACGATTTCTCATCTTAGCCACATCTGTCTTATCTTGTCTAATAGGAATATCTGTGATAGAAGCAAAGATAGACGTCTGAGGTGGTGGAGGAGGGAGAGGTTCTGTTCGCAAAGTAGTTGGAAATGGATTGAGTCTTCCTTCTTCAAGGATCAAGATTTTCCTTTTGAGCTTTTCTATTTCCGCTCTAGGACTTTCAAGATGATGATATCCTAAATGTTGTCTAGATTCCAGGGCATGAAGACTCTTCTAGAAATCTGAAAGTATTTTCTTGGTGGTTTCATTATATCTTCGAAGATCTTGTTGCACATTCCCAATCTTGGAATCAATTGCTTTAAAAGCATTGTTGTGTGCTAACAGAGTCTTCGATTGCTAATTTAGGATTGCTTCAGCTATAGGAGTTCTTTTATGTCTTCCATGCTCATCCACATCAGTGGGGGCATGTATCTTAGGAACATGCCTATATCTGCCTTGTGGATCTATAAACTCTTATGGAGCCGGAAACAAGAGTTTGGAATTTTCCCGAACAAGAGGAGGAAAGTGTGTTTCTTGGAACATAGCGATGGAAGAGCTGGGTGGTGTTTCTGCTGGGGCCTCAAATGGGTAAGAATGCTTCTTAGCCCACTTTAGGATTGGCTTATAAAATGGAGAAAGAGCTAATTTTTTATGAGGAGGAGATGGAGGAGGTGATGGTGGTGGTGTTGGTGATGCAGAGGGAGGAGAAGTGAACTTGGTGGTGGAGTTGGTGTGTAAGAAACCATAAACTGGAATTTGTCGCATTCGCCAAGAGTATCAATAGAGGGGTCTCCATTTAGATACTTTTGGTATATGAGGTCCTTTGGCTTCTTGTGCTTCTGCCGTGGTCTGGTAGTTGGATCTACTTCATCGGGAGAGTTTGTGTAGTAAGAACATTGACAAAAATGATCCCAGAAACAGTGACCATATTGGTCCTTGTAATAATAAACAGGATGTCCATCACTGTTGAAGTGTCAAACAAGCTTTTTTGGGTCTGGCTCGGAAATTGACTCGGGAACACATGGTTCAATCATAAAGAGAGTCTGGAAGATGGAAGGACTTTCTTCCTTTTCCTTGCCAAATTTGATGGAAACAGTTCCATCCTTTTTTCCGACGAACTCAGAATCTGATGACCGGAAAGGCTTGTTATTCTGGTGTAACTTTCCATAGTTGGTGATCTAGGTTTCTGGAAGAAGCTTGGCCAATTTTTCCTTCGGGATTTGCTTAGGAACATGGATGTAGGATGCTTGGTCATTCTGCATGGACATGAATAAAGCATCTTCATTCCCATTATGGAAATTCAAGTCAAGAGCATGGTTCTGTACGTGATAAACCATCTGGTGGTGCAATGTTACAGCAACATAAATCACCAGTCTGAGGTGCTCCAGTGAGCTGGATTTGAACTTTCAAAAAGGAAAATAACTGTGGATCTGATAGAGCAATGTTGAAATTTGGATACAAAGTCACAAAGACTATTCCAGCATTCAAAGTGGTTTGGATAGTACCAATACAAACATGCTGGTATTCGAGGAATCAACTATCCAATAGCACTATTCTTGCCACGACTGGCAAACCCTTACGACCATGAAAAGTGAGGGCAAGATGAACAACGCCATAATGGACATGAGAATATCCTCACTGAATCCATTGTGTGGGAATATTTGGAGGAATATGAAGAGTAACAAAGTACTCATTTTCAGTAGTAGGAATAGGATGTTGATCAAACTTGGAGGACTGACATACTCCTTCACTTCCTTCGGAGTTTGACGAATGAGTTGGCGAATGGAGCGGATGGGGGAAAATGACAAGGTGGGTTTAGCAAAAGCAAAATACGGGTTCATAAGAGGAAGTTGAGTTTCAGAGATCTTGGTTTCGTCACTAAGAGAGACTTCATAGAGATAGTCTATCTTAGAAGCATTGGAAACATGAAAATCTGAAGGGGTTGAAGAAGATGGAGATGGAGTGAGAGAAACAGGTGCTTCAAGTATCTTTGGATCTGTCATGATGTAAAGAGATCTTCTCACCACTGGATTCACCTACTGAACGCATGGAACAGATTTATTACAAACGAAACCATGGCTCTGATACCACTGAATGGACCTATACTTAAAACCAGTTGAGGAAGTCTAAGAGATTTTTGTCACTCTCATTTTAGGGATGTAATGTGTTGGGGAGAGTCCCTTGAAGTAAAGTGAGTGTTTTGTGAAAATTCTCTCATGGCTTTCTAAAACTCCTCTTATTCTCCAGCCTAGTAGGATCCTCTGAGAAATGCGCTCCGATAGTTAGAAATGTTACCATCTTGGTTCTATTTGGGTGTCTCTAGGCTCTGAACTAAAAGTCAGAGTGGTTTTTGCTAAAAGGCTATCCTTGAGGGGCTTGAACGGGAGTTGTTCGCCCAATGTGGGAAGGCATACTTGTAGGAAACCGACTCAGTCCTCCCTGGTTCTAAGTCTAGGTCCATGAAAGTTCCAGCATGTCACGATTTATTTTGGAATGTCGATTCATCCTTTGAAGAATTCTCGATGAGCTCGGATTTTCAGTGAAAACAAGGAAATTCGGAGGGCCATTTTTGGGTTAAATTTTGGCCTTCAAAATGGATTGCTTTGTGAAGAATTGAAGGGAAATTGGATTTGGTTGCTACCATGGCATGAGGGACCATTGAATTGAAGTCATTTGGTGTGAAATTGAAGATGGAAATCACCAAATTCGTAGGGCTGTGGGGGCTGCAACATTTGGACCTCATCTTGGCTTGTTGGAGAAGTTTGGGAGGGGAAAATGGCTGCTGGTGATAGCTAAAGACTTTGGGGGCTTGTACTAAAGTGTTCTAGATATTTTGGCTCAACTTCTAAGGCTTCTTATCCCCTCCTTCCCAGCAGCAGCTTCTTCTTCTTCTTCCTCAGCTTCTTCTTCATTTTCACCAGCTGAAATCTCCATTTCCAGAGCAACGAACCAGCATAGCCCCCCCTGAACCGAAGTCTCCAGCCATCGCCACCCTCACGCCGTCGTTCTAAGCCGTCGCACAAATCACCGCAGCTTCTAATCGTGCCCGTTCCGAGCCCGCTCGTTCCGCCAGCCCGTGTCTGCCTCTTGTTGCCGCTGCCATCCTCGAGCCATCCAAGCTGCCAGCAGCAGCTCCACTCGACAAGGCCGCCGTCCATCGCCTGCCTGGCTGTCCGCCGCTTGCCCTCCCCTCGTGCCATCAACCAGCCCGAGCCGTCAGCCGCCGTTCCTCCTCACGCTAGCCACTCGGTCCAACTCAACTCAGCAACAAATCTCAGCTTGGGCTGAGACTTGTTGGCTGGTTTTTGGGCCCTTCCGAGCCTCCTTAGGTGTCGCCGTAGGCTCGAGTCTTGCTCACCTTCGCATCATCGTTGCCGTGAATTGGTTTATTTGCTAATCCTGTGAGTTTACCTCCTAAACTCTAATTAGGAGATTAATGATGCTTAAGGTGGATTAGTGGGTTAATGAGGGATTAGTGAGGGTTAGTTCTTGTAACTAGATTAGTTAGAATAAATTAGTTACCTAGACTAGATGGTTAGATTATTTAGTTAGGTTATTTAGCTAGGTTAATTGGATTAATGTAGTTAGTTTAGTCAATTAGTTTAGTTAGTTAAATTAAATTAGCCCGGTTAGGTTATGTATATGTAATTAAGTGCTTTAATTTAAATATTTTGTAATTTATTTAATTAAATGCAATTTATTTAATTAATTATTAATTAGTGGAAATCATACCGAGATAGCCAGTCGTTAGAATTTCGTGTTGATCATGATGGTTGTGTTGGTTTGTGCAATTGAGTGCTAATTTGTGCAATTAGATGCTGAGTGTTGATTTTTAAATTATTATTTCAAAAATAGGGAATTTTGGTATTTAATTAGAAAAATACCGGGTGTCGGTTTTTGGGATCGAAAATGTTTTTAGTATTATATAAAATCGTGGGATTTTAAAAGAGAGGATATCACGTTTTATGGTTCAATCTAATTGTGTACCCACGTAAAATTATTTTACTTGGTGTTTTTAATATGAAGAAAATATGCCGAGCACATTATTTAAATTGAGGCATTTGAGTGCAAAGCACAATGTCATTGGCCGAGATTGGATGTGCGTGTGATTGTTATGAGAACTCGTCACGAGCGTTTATGTCGGACGATACTCCTTCGGGAATGCCCCACGTCGACAGATGTTGGTCGCAGTGGAGGCTGGGCCGATGCTTCTTTGAGATTGCTATCTAGATGTAGACGTTGCCGTGCCCGATGAAGCAGGATGACGCTCGGTTAAGTCGGATGATCGCCGACTGTTGAGTTGGTGATGGCCGTTGGGTCGTAACTAATTGGAATGCTTGAATGAGTGATATAGTCGCGTTTGATTATGGGACAAAATTGTGTGGCACGGAATGAGACGTGTCATAACGATTTGGCCTTATAATCGGGACCCCTATGATTGATTGGCATGTGATATGATGTGTTCCAATTAGTGATGTACGCTTGTTGCATTTATATATGTTATATGAGCTGTATTAATGTGTAGGGAAGTGCTGAGGTGAGATAAGTCCTCTATGATGTGTGACTAGGCTGCCTTTAGGTGAATTATCTTCCTAATTGGGGTTAAGGGTGTAGACTCGCTAAGACATTGTCTCACCCCGTCGTGGTTCAAATTTTTTACAGGTCCTTAGATGGAAGTTCGACCCATTCGTTTTAGATGGCCGCAAGAGGCCGGGGAACAACGCACTATACTCCCTATTCACGGGAACCCCGACTGGACTTGTGAGCTCTTGGTTACTACTATTTTGGTCAATGAGGGCCTACCTCAATTGGTCCCTCATAGATTCAAAGCGTGGTTCCTCCACGGGCCCAACAGAGTTCGGGAGGACCCTTGGATGGCTTCAACGGACCTGTTGTCGATGATGAGTATGTGGTGGACCTGGACCTCGTGCATGACACCAATATCATAGCTGATATCGAGGCGAACCAGTTGCCCGAGGGTGAGGAGCCTGTAGCAGAGGAAGCTAGTCCTCTAGACCTCAACATCCCTGACAGTGTCGTGATAGACCTAGAACCCAAGTAGGTAGGGTCCGGGGTAGAGTTAGCTTGGCAACCCTTTTTGGTTAAGACTCTTGTGGATATAAACCCAGTGTGTTTATAAAGTGTGGCTTTTGTGAATTGGTTGTCCTGCTTTTCTATCTCTTGTTGGTTGTTCTCTGGAGATTGTTATTTCGCTTCCGCATGTGCATAAATCGTTTGGGTCGGCGACGCGTCCTGGGAACGTTGCAATTTAGTCGACTACTGAGAGATGTACGCACGCTCGAGGTTCGGGGCGTGACACCAATTTTATATTTCCCAATTAATTTCGATTTATTGTCGGATTTATTACATGCGTTTATTACGTGATACTTGCCCATTAATATGTTACCATAACGGTCTTGATGGAAGACGTTGGTAACATAAGAAACGGAAAGATTTGGTGATTCCATATTTGTAGTTTTATATTTCCTAGTTAATTCTGATTTATTGCCCGATTTATTATCCACGTTTATTACGTGATACTTGCTCGTTAATAAGTTACCATAACGGTCTTGATGGAAGACGTCAGCAACGTAAGAAATGTAAATATTTGGTGATTCCATATTTGCAGATCCGAATTTTATATTTTCCATTTTATTCCGGATTAATGTCCGATTTATTACCTGCGTTTATTATGTGATACTTGCACGTTGATATGTTACCATAATAGTTTTGATGGAAGACGTTGGCAACATAAGAAACAAAAAGATATGGTGATTCCATATTTGCAGATCCCAATTTTATATTTCTCAATTAATTCCAATTTATTGCCCGATTTGTTACTTGCGTTTATTACGTGATACTTGCCCGTTGATATGTTACCATAACGATCTTGATGGAAGACATCGGCAACGTAAGAAATGGAAAGATCTGGTGATTGCATATTTGCAGATCCCAATTTTATATTTCTCAATTAATTCCGATTTATTGCCCGATTTATTACCCGCGTTTATTACGTGATACTTGCTCGTTAATATGTTACCTGTAACATCCTTGATTTCAACCCCATAAGGATCGGCCATAAAGTCCAAAAGGATCGATCATGAGTCATATCATGGATTGATTGGTTCGATCGGTAAGGAATTACGGATTGGTCATGATCCGACCAATTGACCGATCGATCGACCGGTCACGAATCGGTTGAGGTGTTAGCCCTGAATTTTCTACCGAACATATTAATGGGATAGGATCACCAGCTCTTAAGATGAATTTTTGATCATGATATTTAGTCACGGGATGATTTTGGATCGGTGGACGGTCATGGGTCGACCTGGCTGGTCGTAAATTCTGGTCGTGGGTGATTTTGCCCATTTATGCACCGATATACGAATGATCCGAATTGACCAAATGCGACCGTCTTCCCAAAATTATGTCATTCCCTATTTAATTTTTAGTGATTTGAATGAAATCTTGAATTGGTGATGTCCAATCATGGATCAGTAATGCGCCGACCATGAACCGTACCGGTGGATTGGGTGCCGACCGAAATAAGCTCAGGGATAAATTGGCTATTCCGTCACTAATTCTAAGGTCCATGAGTGTCTTGGCTTAATGCTAGGCCATGGGTAGCCTTAGAATTGGCCTTGAACCAATCCAAGGATTATCGACCTTTTAGGCCGATTGGCCGTCCAAAAGAACGGTTCGGGCGAGCATGAGGCATGATGGCCGAACCTTGGGTGTACGTGATTTGATTTTTGAGGTGTACCTAATGATCCATTCTCTGGCCCAAGAACCAACTTGGACGGTAGAATTCTCTAGACCGCATTCTTGATGAAGAATATGACAAAATAGAAGAAAACTTTAGAACACGCTCATTAATGAAGGGGGTGATGTGTCATTTGACTTTTCAAAAGTAATGATGAAACCAAAAATATCCTTAATAGATAAGATAAGGACGGTGCATATGTGGCCCAATCGGAGAGCAAAACCCGAGCCCCTCATTAATGACCGAAGAATCTAGATGTCGAGTTGGCAACTTTGATAGCATCTTATCCAAACTTCACTAAATTTTCATTAAATGTGGGGTACAAGTGGTCCAATGAAAGAGAGAAAAGCGGGTCATCATCGATGATGCCTAGAAGTTAGAATGCCAACCAAGGTCTTTTAGCTATGCCACCTCATTCTTTTAGGTGCAATTAGGCTTACCAACTAAGGTTTTTAGGCAGGACACTTGGAAAAATTAGAGTGGACCATTTGGCTTGGTAACGATGGCTTGAGATTTCCCTTGAAAAAGAAGTTAGTAATTCATGCTTAGGTGTCCTCTAGAATCTTAGTTTATGAAGAGCCTAAAGGATAGCCTTGGTGAACAAGCCAAAGGCCAACCGATCAAGAGAGGACATTAGACCTCAAAGGGGCTTATGTCTCCCTTAGGACCATGTGCACATCATGAGCCTAATTGAGCCTTGGAGCGCAAGTTAATAAGTGATTCAATAAGAAGATGATAAGTGTTCTCTTAGGACCCTAGGCGTGCCACCTTACAAACTAGGCTTGCCACCTTGATTGGGCTACTTGATAAGTAATGATGGCGTTGAGTAGTATAAGTAGGAGGATCCCTCCTCATTTTTTACCATGCCATTCACTTTCTCATTTCCTCCTCTATTTCCTTTCTCTTGGCCTTGCATCCTTGATCCCTCAAGTTAATCTAAGTTGGTCTTCAAGGTTGCCAAGGTAAGTAAGATCCCTAAGTCTCCTCTAGGGCGGTAGTCTCCATTGTCAAGTCTAGTTAGGTGCTCATCTGTCAAGCCGTTGATATGATGTTGGATCTTTTGTATGGTTTTGCTCATATTTGTGCTTGAACATGTGCTTAACTTGTTCACGCTCGAAATGAGGCTAAGGTTCATTTGGATTGAGTTCATCACAAGACAAAGTCGCCCAAGTCATAAAGTCTTGGTTTTGGTATAAATAGGATGCCGGGTCCAAGTCTCGCTTGGTGCGGGAATCGCTTAAGGCCATAAGGTCCTAAGTCGACATTGAGGCATATCAATCTTATTCTTGATCTGTATGGGGATCGCCCAAATCCACGAGGTCTGGGTAAGGTCCCAACCATGCCAATTTCCATAGTCCAAATGGATGCGAAGACTTTGTGCTTGGCGTTGAATAAAACCGCGAGCTGAGGGTCATTCTCGATGTATATGTATTCACATCGGGTTGGAGCTGAGATCCATCAAGCTTGGGATTGTCACTAAAGCAAAATGTACCCAAATCTCGAGGTCTAAGATTAGTATTGAGGCGTACCGTTTTCAAGCCTTGTCCGATGCGGGGATTGGCGCTGAGTGATTGATTCAAGTTACGGACCAAAGATCATTCTCGACATGTTGCTAGTGAAGTATAAGAAACTCATGACACACACGAATGAATGAGAACGCCTTTGGGCTGTGCATGTGTCGACTAAAAGATAAGATAAAAACCAGCTTTTATGATGCATTCATGGATGCACTTAAAGAGGAAAGGGTGCCCATTGCCACATAGCGTTGGCGGCGATGCCTCGGTTGAGCCGAAATGCCCTGGTTGAGCCCGGATGCCTAGGTCTTGAACCCGAAAGCCTCGGGAAGCTAGCCCCGAGAAGTCTTGGTTGAGTCAAGATGCCCTGGTCGAGCTAGGAAGCCCAGCACGAAGCTGGAAGCCCCGGTCAAGTCGGAAGGGCTTGGTCGAGCCATGATGACGCTAAATGAATTTGCATGAGTGCTAGTATATGCATAAGTATGATATGTTGATATATTTATTGACAAGTCAAAGGTAAGTATACATTGAAGCATGTTACGATGGACATTTGCATGTAGCTAAGGATAGCAATAAGTTTGCTATTGATTTGCCATCGACATTATTTACAAGTGTTGTACTTGCTAAGTTTCGATGATGAAATGCTTTCCTAGTAGAGAACTAGGAATTTTACTTTCTGAGTTTCCCCAAAACTCACCCCTCATCTTTCAGTCTTGTAGGCATGGAAGTCTCTCGTCAATTTTGAGAGTTGCAATCACGCTAGAGGAGATAGGATTTCCCTGGCCTATGTGGAAAATTTGTACTGTGATGTAAAAAGAAAAGAGAGCTCGTAGAGAAAGGGCTTGTAAAAAAATGTTATAATATAAGTCAATGTGGTTAGTGTGATGTATGTCCCGGTCTTCCAGCTGTTATTTGTCCGGGGAGTTGTTCGTTCACGTTTCCGCATGTGCATGATAACAAGATAAAAAGAATTGGGACGGCGACGAGTTTGGGATGTCGTGAAAATAACCCTTATTGCTCAAGATCCTAGGGATGGAGTTGGGGTCATTATAGTTTTTGGTATCAAAGTAAGGGTTATTACTGGGAGTCATAAGGTGCGCTAGGAGCCATGGGTTATTTAGTTAGAAAAATACTCTGTGCATGTGATTTTGATTGATTTCTCGTGTGATAGTAACTCATGACTATTAACCTTTGATTGTGATATGGAAAGGTGTTCCTAGAATTCCTATAGTTGTCTTATTAGTAGACAACATGAGTGCCCGAGATCAGGTGACTTCGAAAGGAAAATTGAAAGATGACCCCTAACTGGATGGAATCCTGCAAGCTCTTACGACCATTGATCACCTGATGGATCAGTAGACAACAACAAGTAGCCTCTGCTTTTGTTAATGCCTCTGCAAGTGGAAACGAAAACGGAAATGACGAACACCCTATGCAAGGACTGGTTGAACAGTTCTTAAAGCTGCGACCCTCAGTTTTTCGGGATGAAAGATCTTGAAGAAGTTGAAATTAGAGTGGCGTAGTAGAAGTAGAGTGGAGCTGAAGTTTCCAGCAGAGTATTGGCATGGCTCCATTTGAGGCATTATATGGTCAAGCTTGTAGAACTCCATTATGTTGAAATGAGGTCTTGGAAAAGAAGTTTATTGGTCCTAAGTTGGTGCAGCTTACTACCGAGGCAGTGTAGGTAATTAGGAAGAGATTTAGAGCCGCCCAAAGTAGGCGAAAGAGTTATGCAGACAAGAGACGAAAACCCTTACAATTCCAGGTAGGAGACCACGTATTTCTCAAAGTGTCTCCATTGAAAGGTATGTCTCGTTTTGGAGAGAAAGGTAAGTTGAGTCCACGATACATAGGACCCTTTGAAATCCTAGAAATGATGGGGAATATGGTCTATCGGTTGGCTTTGCCACCGAAACTTGCTCAGGTACACAATGTATTTCACATGTCCATGTTAAGAAAATATGAGCTAGATTCGGCACATGTGCTCAACTTCGAAGAGATTGAGGTAGACAACCAAGGGTTGTCTATTGAGGAGCCAATGCGGATCATAGATAAACGTGAGCAAGTAATCAGAAATAGGGCCATTCCCTTAGTCAAGGTCCTATGGAAGCACCATGGAACAGAAGAGGCTACCTGGGAAAGTGAAGAAATTATGAGGCGCAAGTACCCTCACTTATTTTGAGTACTTAGGTCTATTATGAAATTCGATGGATGAAATTTTTAGGGGGGGGGAATTGTAACATCCTCGATTTCGACCCGTAAGGATCAGCCATAAAGTCCAAAAGGATTGATTATAAGCCATTGGCCATGGATCAATCGGTTCGATCGGCAAGGAATCACGGATTGTTCATGGTCCAATCGACTGACCGACCGATCGATTGGTCACGAATCAGTCGAGGTGTTGGCCCCGAATTTTCTACCAACCATACTGATGGAATATGATTACCAACTCAAAAGATGACTTTTTAATCACGAGAATTGGTCACGGGATGATTTTGGATTGGCGGACAGTCATGGGTCAATCTGGTCGGTTATAGTTTCGGTCGCAGTGATTCCGCTTGGTTATGCATCGATACACGGACGATCCAAATTAATCAAATGTGACCATCTTTCAATAAAAAATGCATCATTCCCTATTTAATTCTTAGTGATCGAAATGGAATCTCGAATTGGTGATTTCCGATCATGGATCGGTGCTGACAGGAATGAGCTCAAGGATAGACTCGGCTATTCCGTCACTTAGTGCTAGGCCATGGGTAGTCTTAGAATTGGCCTTGAACTGATCCAAGGACAATCGATCTTTTAGGCTGATTGACAATCCAAAGGAATGGTTCGAGCGAGCATGGGGCGTGATGGCCGAGTCTTGGGTGTACGTGATTCGGTTTTTTGAGGTGTTACTAATGATCCATTTTCTAGCTCCAATACCAACTTGGACAGTAGAGTTTTCTAGACCACCTTCTTGACGAAGAAAATGACAAAATAGAAGAAAACTCTAGAATACCCTTATTAATGAAGGGGGTGATGTGTCCTTTGACTTTTTAAAAGTAATGATGAAGTCAAAAATATCCTTAATGGATAAGATAAGGATGGTGCATATGTGGCCCATTTGAATAGCGAAACCCAAGTCCCTCATTAATGATCGAAGAATCTAGATGCCAAGTTGGCAACTTTGATAACATCTTATCCAAACTTCATTAAATAGCCATTAAATGTGGGGTACAAGTGTCACGTTCCGATCCTCGGGGATGCGCCCATCCTTCTACTTGGTCGATTTTAAAATGCGATATCCCAGGACTATGTATCGTCGACCCTTTCATTTATATTTGCACATGCGGAAGCAGTTATAAATCCCCAGACAATAAAACAATGGGATAGAAAAGCAGACCATATTTTTCATATTGAAATTCACAACCATACTTTTATTCTCAGCACAACCCATACTATATAATACAATACTATTCCCAGAGGTTTGATCTAATACTTATCCACATATAAACAGGGTTTGACAAACAGGGTGAAATCTCAGTCCTCATCCAGGTCGTACTCGGGATCATTATCCCAATTCTCTTTAGACTCTTCTTCACTAAGCTCGTTTTCTTCAAGCTCTTCATCTTCTGCTGGCTTATCATTAAGGTCATCCAACAGGTAATCCTCCCCCGGTCCCTTTACGGACCTGAAATGGTTATTCAATAACCAATGAGACTACGTCTCAGCAAGTTTTACCCCCTAAGACCTGATTAGGAAGCAAATACATCTAAGGCTGCCTAAGCACAACACGAGTCAGAGGACTTACCTTGGCCTCAGTTCCTTCTTGCAAGTCAGTTCAATAATGAATACTGACAATCACATCAATCAGATCGAATAATCGATCAATCGACTTAGTCGATTACATGTCAAACACACCATCACATGGTCATCCCGACTATTCATTCTCGACTCTGAATCACGGCCCTACAGGCACAACCTGGATTAAGTGGTCATCACGGCCCCACTGGCAACTTTTCTAAATTTGGTGGTTATCACGGCCCCACCTGGCAATTTTCTAGGTTTAGTGGTAGCATGGCCCCACTTGGCAATTTTCAATGTTTAGTGGCATCACGGCCCCACTTGGTGATTTCTAGATTTAAGTGGAATCACGGCCCCAGTTGGCAAATTTCTAGACTTAGTGGCATCATGGCCCCACTCGGCAATTTCAAATCCAATTCATAACCTCACACGGTTATTTTCCCTTCAAGGATCGACATTTCCAAATTTTAGAATAAATCCCCATAATCACCAATTTCACTCAATTTTCACAATCCGATCGAACAAATTAAACGAGACTACACCACGATAATCAGCATAAAATTCCGGTCGTGGACCATCCCGGTCTAATTTTCGGGAAAATAATTAATTAATTAAATAATTTGGAAAATTAAATAAATAAATATTAAAAATCCAATTTAGGCCCGTAATGCCTAATTGGAAGCCGAGACGTGCCTGGAAAATTTCCGAGACCCGTTCAATAAATAATAACACAAGTCTACTTGCCAATATCACTAACCATTTGCCTAACATGCATAGGTAAATCCCTAATTTAATTATTCTAATATAATCTAACCACCTAATTGCATTTAATTAAATATAATCAACCCCTAAGCATCATTAGCAACTAAGCAAGGATTAGTGAGTAAAACTCACTTGATTAAAAGCGGAGACCGGATCACCGCGACGATAGGGTGATAGTGGCCGAAATCCAAATTTTCGGTGGCGTAAAAGCCTCGCAAGTCCACGGCAAATTGCTGGACTTGGGCTGAACTTGCGGTTGGGCTTGGCTTCGCGGGCTTGGGCTCGGAATTGGGCTTCCAATGGGCTGGACTCCAAAGTTGAAGATGGGTCGGACTGTGGGCTCAAAGGAGCTGCTTGAGAGTTGGGCCAAGCAAAATGCAAGCTGGGTCGAAGATTCGCTGGAGAGGAGGTGCGGACGAAGGCAGCTGCACTCGGTGAAACAGCCGCGAAGAACTTTGAGCGAAGCGGCAGAAAATTGGAGAAGCACGTGGGAAGGGCTGAAGCTTGCTCGGTGGAGATTGGTGGTCTAAGATGGGCTTGTTTGCTGACTTTGTGCGGTGGAATGGAGCAGCAATTCCAAGTGGAGAAGCAGGTAGCAGTGGAGGAATGAATCAGTTTCGTTGGTGGTCTTGCGGACGCTGAGAAGAACGAAGCAGTGAAGTCGTTAATGCTGAGGTGACGTGGACTGATGAGCGTGCGACAGAGGTCTTCGAGGTAGCTACTTTGGTGGGCTTGCTGGAGATGGTGGCAGCCGGGTGAACTTTGGGGAGTTTCTGTTGAAGCTTTGATCGAGCAAAACACGAGGAAGCAGCTGGCGGCTGGTGTCGAGCTGGGGGAGACGCAGCAGTGGGGTTTCGTTCAGTGCTGAGTCAACCTCGGTGTCTTCAACTCTGCTTCGATTGACTGGAACGTGGCAGAGACGGGGAAGCAGCTGCTGGCGTCGTGGAGTCTTTGGTCACCGATGGAGCTCGATTCTTTTGGACGAAAAGAAGGGAAACATAAGTTGCCCGTCTAAAGATGGGGTTGTCGAGTAGAAGGGGGATTGAAAAGAAAACAGAGGCAGCGAAGAAGACGAGCTCGGCTAGGCAGTTGGAGAAGAGAGAGAGTGAGGCCAAAAAGTCCACATACTTAGCCATTTAATTAAGTGCTTGGTCCCCCCTTTTGGTCATCAAGCTTATCACCTTGTCCCCTATTTCTTTCTTGCTTAAAACTCCATAGATAGTCCAACTTTGGTGTTAAAATATAGCCCATCAACCATAAATCCGAATTTCACTTAATTTAGCTTCAATTCCTCACTCAATTCCCCAAATTGAGGTCCGATTTCATCGAAGGAAAATCCCGTACCATTTTATGCCAGTCCCCAACACTCAAAGGCTCGGCTTGGAAATCGAAATTTCCTTTAATTTGGCCTATTCAAATTTCGATTTTCCGCGGCGTCGAACCGATTTTCCGTAAAAATCTTGGAATCTCTGAAAAATCTTCTGAGACTGAGTCAACGTTCCTAGAATTTATTGTGACATGACAGAATCTTCAATTTCTGAAATCGGACTTAAATTCACGGTTAATTTCATTCAACGCGTTTTTAGCGTGACTTAGGCTACTGGGTAGTTTTCAGAGTTTTTTAGTGCAAATGACCCGTGGTCGATTTTCTTCGAGCCACAATGAACCCACTTAACACATTGGCGACTCTCGGTTGTCGTGAAAATCTCGAGGATTCAAATACGGACACATGGTACCAAAACGATAGAAAAATCAAATTAGTGCCGGTCGGTGAGAATTTTTCAATTTAGTGGTGTCACCCACGATTAGCCACACATCTCAGTCGAACCAACCTATCTCTAATCTCGAATCGATTTATATCTGTGTCATAATGATCTTGGCAGATGAGCACGGCCGAATAGCCAATTCCTGGTCGAATTCTCAAGTGTATTTGCCGTAAAATTCTTAATGGCTTCCCCAGATAGTCTAGTTATGTCGAGAGTGATCAGCTCTGAGAACAGCCCTATAGGCGCGTAAATGAAATGCCCGATTTATTCAGTAGAAAACAAGGTTGAAAATCTAGGATGTCACAACAAGTGGTCCAATGAAAGAGCGAAAAGCGGGCCATCATCGATGATGCCTAGAAGCTAGAATGCCAAACAAGGTCTTTTAGCTATGCCACCTCATTCTTTTAGGTGCAATTAGGCTTGCCAACTAAGGACTTTAGGCGGGACACTTGGAAAAATTAGAATGGACCATTTGACTTGGTAAAGATGACTTGAGATTTACCTTGGAGAAGAAGTTAGTAATTCATGCTTAGGCGTCCTTTAGAATCTTAGATTATGATGAGCCTAAAGGATAGGCTTGGTGAACAAACTAAAGGTCAACAGATCAAGAGAGGACATTAGACCTCAAAGGGGTTTATGTGTCCCTTAGGACTATAGGCGCATCATGAGCCTAAATTGAGCCTTGGAGAGCAAGTCAATAAGTGATTCAATAAGAAGATGGCAAGTGTTCTCTTAGGACCCTAGGCATGCCACCTTGCAAACTAGGCTTGCCACCTTGATGCCATAGCCGTGCCACTTCAAGAAATGTGATTGGGCTGCTTGGATAAGTTATGATGGTGCCGAGTAGTATAAATAAGAGGATCCCTCCTCATTTTTCACCATGCCATTCACTTTCTCCTTTCCTCCTCTATTTCCTTTCTCTCGGCCTTGCATCTTCAATCCCTCAAGCTAATCTAAGTTGGTCTTCAAGGTTGCCAAGGTAAGTGAGATTCTTAAGTCTCCTTTAGGGCGGTAGTCTCCATTGTCGAGTCTACTTAGGTGCTCACCCATCAAGCCGTAGATAGGATGTTGAATCTTTTGTATGGTTTTGCTCATGTTTGTGCTTGAACACGTGCTTGAGTTGTTCACGCTTGAAATGAGGCCAAGGTTCATTCGGATTGAGTTCATCGCAAGACAAAGTCGCCCAAGCCATAAAGCCTTTGTTTTGGCATAAATAGGATGCCGGGTCCAAGTCTCGCTTGGTGCAGAAATTGCCCGAGGCCCCAAGGTCCTAAGTCGACATTGAGGCGTGTTGATCTTATGTTTTGATCGGTACGGGGATCGCCCAAATCCACGAGGTCTAGGTAAGGTACTCGGCATGCCGATTTCCATAGTCCAAATGGACGCGGGGACTTTGTGCTTGATGTTGAATGAAACTATGAGCCAATGGTCATTCTCAATGCATATGTATTCACATCAGGTTGGAGCCGAGGTCCGTCAAGCTTGGGATCGTCACTAAAGCAAGGTGTACCCAAGTCTCGAGGTCTTGGATCGGTATTGAGGCGTACCATTTCCAAGCCTTGTTCAGTGCGGGGAACGCTAAGTGATTGATTCAAGTTACGGACCAAAGATCATTCCCTACATGTTACTAGTGAAGTATAAGAAACTCATGACACACACGAAAGAGATAAGATAAGAATTGGCTTGTATGATGCATTTATGGATGCATTTAAAGAGGAAAGGGCGCCCGTCACCACAAAGCGTTGGTGGCGATGCCTCGGTTGAGCCGAGATGCCTTGGTTGAGCCGGGATGCCTAGGTCTTGAACCTAGAAGCCTCGGGAAGCTAGTCCCAAGAAGTCTCGTCAAGCCGAGATGCCCTGGTTGAGCTTGGAAGCCCAATACGAAGCTAGAAGCCTTGGTCGAGCCGGGAGGGCTTGGTCAAGCCAGGACAACGCTAAATGAATTTGCATGAGTGCCGGTATATGCATAAGTACGATATGTTGATATATTTACTAATAAGCCAAAGGTAAGTATGCATTGAAACATGTTGCGATGGACATTTGCATGTAGTTAATGATACCAATAAGTTTGTTATTGCTCTGCCATCGACACTGTTTACGAGTGTTGTACTTGCTAAGTTTCGATGATGAGATGCTTTCCTAGCAGAGAACTAGGAATTTTACATACTGAGTTTCCCCAAAACTCACCCCTCATCTTTTAGTCTTGTAGGCATGGAAGTCTCTCATCAATTTTGAGAGCCGCAGTCACGCTAGAGGAGATAGGATTTCTCTGGCCCATGTGGAAAACTTGTACTATGATGTAAAAAGAAATGAGAGCACGTAGAGAAAGGGCTTGTAAAAATACTGTTATAATAATAAGTCAGTGTGTTTAGTATGATGTATGTCCTAGTCTTCCAATTGTTGTTTGTTTGGGGAGTTGTTCGTTCACGTTTCCGCATGTGCATGATAACAAGATAAAAATAATTGGGACGGTGACGAGCCTATGTCGTTGTGAAAATAACCCTTGTTGCTTGAGACCCTGGGATGGAGTTGGGGTTGTGACATTACCATAACGGTTTTGATGGAAGACGTCGGCAACGTAAGAAACGGAAAGATCTGGTGATTCCATATTTGCAAATCTCAATTTTATATTTTCCAATTAGTTTCGATTTATTGCCCGATTTATTACCCGCGTTTATTACGTGATACTTGCCTGTTAATATGTTACCATAACGGTCTTGATGGAAGATGTCGACAACGTAAGAAACGGAAAGATATGGTGATTCCATGTTTGCAGATCCCAATTTTATATTTCCTAATTAATTCTGATTTATTGCTCAATTTATCACCCGTGTTTATTACGTGATACTTGCTCGTTAATATGTTACCATAACGGTCTTGATGGAAGACGTCGGCAACGTAGGAAATAGAAAGATCTGGTGATTCCATATTTGCAAATCCCAATTTTATATTTCCCAATTAATTCCGATTTATTGGCCGATTTATTACCCGCGTTTATTATGTGATACTTGCCCATTAATATGTTACCATAACAGTCTTGATGGAAGACGTCGGCAACGCAAGAAACAGAAAGATTTGGTGATTCCATATCTGCAGTTTTATATTTCCCAATTAATTCTGATTTATTGCCTGATTTATTACCCGCGTTTGTTACGTGATACTTACCCGTTAATATGTTACCATAACGATCTTGATGGAAGACGTTGGCAACGTAAGAAATAGAAAGATTTGGTGATTCCATATTTGCAGATCCCAATTTTATATTTCCCAATTAATTTCGGATTATTGCTCGATTTATTACCCGCGTTTATTACGTGATACTTGCCCATTAATATGTTACCATAACGGTCTTGATAGAAGACGTCGACAACGTAAGAAACAAAAAGATCTGGTGATTCCATATTTGCATATCCTAATTTTATGTTTCCTAATTAATTCCGATTTATTGCCCGATTTATTACCCGCGTTTATTATGTGATACTTTCCCATTAATATGTTACCATAACGGTCTTGATGGAAGATGTCGGCAACGTAAGAAATGGAAAGATCTGATGATTCTATATTTGCAGATCGATCACGCTCCGTGTATCCGTCCAAGATTTGGGGATTTTCCGTATTTGCAGATTTTCATCAAAGGTTGGAGGAATGTCAATCTTTTACGTTTCCGCAAATCGATCTCGAATTATGCACGTATTTATTTGACAATGATAGATCGAGATCACCAAGTTTAGTTTATATTTAGCCTTTCATGAACCGGTTGAAATCATTGATGCACCAAACGGGAATACCAAACAAGGGAGTATAAAGCTCTCTGTGTTGGAGACAACACCTAATATGGGAAAGCAAGAAAAGTCCAAATTGGACTTTGGTCTTAACCGACTGGTAGAAGAAAATAAGATTACCGACTCCGAAATTGAAGACAGCTAACACATGTCAACATGCAAGCCGTTGGTCTAGAGATGAGCACAAGTTAACACCTGGAGTCAAAAAGGTGTCCTTCATGAGGGCGCCAACTACGGCGGTCCTCCCTTTCACATTGAACTCGGTTATTGGACTTCAAGCGGCGGTGAAACTTCACCTATAAATAAGGCTTAGAGTGAAGGTTTTAAAAGCAAGTCACCGTATGCTAAGGTGAGTTTCAAGTAAGAAAGAGGCAATGCAGCTTGATAGAAAGAGTAGCTCTGTGTGAGCAAGTTATTCTACCGTGATCGAGGAGGGAAGATACAATAGTTGAGTGTGTGCTTGTATTAACTAGTTTGCTTTGACTTTTTTTTGAGTTTGGTGAGAGAAGTTATATTGTAATATTTGTGTGAAAGTGAGACAATATTTTGAATGTTATATCGTGAGTATGTCTTTAGTTGTTTATTGCAATTTTCTCGTGTTATCATTATGATAGAACAAAAGGAACACAAACTTTACACTCTGTGCTACCCGATTTTAGATAGGCTTCTTCTACATTTGATTTTCCTAAATCAAAACCACACTTGGAAGAAAACGACCTATGTTCTTGAGATAAAACGATATCTGAATAATCCCCAATGGAGAATTCTTGTTCTTCATGTCAAATAATTTCTTCATCTTCGACCTATTAGTAGTAGAGGAAGACTTGATGTTAGAGGAAATATCATATCTCGTCTTTTTGCTAATTAGAATTCCTCAATAGCACTGTCTCGCATTTAAAAATTAAAGTGGTTCTTCTTTGGATTAATATCGAGAAATTAATTTGTTTCTTTCTTAGAAGTATATGTTGCCTTTCATAATTTTAACTAATTGATATTTAATTAAGATACAAATCATACAAATTAAAGGTATGCGATGCACAATGAAAAGAATTTAGTGAGTACTCATAGGCCTCGTTGAATAAGAAAGAGACTTTGCTAGCATAACAGCTTTTGAGTTACCGTAAGAATAACAGCTTGATGTGAGTCATAAGTTCTTAAAAGAGTAAATTCCACAACAATTAATAATTATTTGTTATTGCTGTAGAACAGACTGTCATTCTTACAGTTAATTAAAAATTATCACTCAGTAATTTCTCATAAGAAAGATAGCGGTAATATACACGAATTTTTGAATAAGAAAGATAGCATGATCATATATTTCATGGACTATAATATAGTTACAATAAAATACAGGATTATTTAGAACTCACTAGCCCTTCAAAGTCCTTAGGCTCTACAGGCATTTCGGTTTCTGTAGTATCCGTCGCACGGTGATTCACTGGAATAATCTTCAAGTGAGTTCTTCTACAGTCGAGGCAAACGCCGAAACGGCGCCATTGATATTGTTGAGGGAAACCTCCTTCCCGCGACACTCTCTTCCCTTCCGTTTCGGTCCTCGCCTTTCCGGTGCTCGTCGCCATCATGGCCATGGGCATATTGAGCACCATGTTCATTTCATCACACGGTCCCATTCCCTTCTAGCCCCAACACCGCGTCCACGATGATCACCTTCCCCATCTTCATTCGGCAACGCTCTTCTGCAATTCCATAGGACCATGACGCAATCTTTGTTGCTCCAACCGTGAAGAACATACCGCGAAATGAATTGCTGAACTTTTTTTTTTTTTTTGTAATGCGTGACATGATCATTTATGAATATAGACATCATCCGCTCGTATACTTAACTATTAAATGTGGATCGTTCCTATATTTGTGGCACACCAATTAGAATTCTAATGAGCGTAAAATATGATTTTTTATGGGCTTTACTAGCATAATAGTTTTTGATTTACCATGACAGCAACAATATATAGTGAGTCATAAATTCTCGAAGGGACTGATCCTACATTCCATCATGACCTTTGGCTTGCGAATGCCATGTGTATGCACATGCAGTTGCAAATTGATGTGGTCTTTTAAATTTTTTGTGATAATATGGAATACCTAACTTTTTTAGCTTTGCTAATCCCACAAATACATGAAAGTTGCTTCATCCACAGAGTAAGGCTCCTTCCATAAGGTGACGTGCGTGATTCCCAAGATTGATAGATTGGAAGATGTTGTGATTTGGACATAAAATTTGCTGTATTCAAATCAAGTGATTGATCACTTAATCAAAGAAGGGATGTGCTTCATAAGATGTGAGAATTTGGACGCTAGGAAAACATAGAACTCGCTTTCATGTACCCTAAATATAAAAGTGCTCACATGTATGCTTGAGAACAAAACCGCGAGGCTCACATAGCTTTCAAGTAGTCTTTCAATATCATCAAACAATCTTCATTGTGCACGATCCACCAGGAAAAGGAGGAAAAAAAAATATAGTCGTGAATTTATGATGACTAATTAAATAATGAATTTTCACTGCATTCATTGTAATAAATAATTTCTACATTCCAGTTCTGTTTATTTTGTGAAAAATGAATGATTTGAAAAATATTTTCTTAAAAATAATCGTTTATATGGCTTGAAATAATTAGTCAATTGAAAATGTTTTTGTTATCGACCATAGTTTATGTCTAAACATTTACATAGATGATAAAAGTATTATTTGTTCATTTATTTTTATAAGTGATACAAGCGATCAATTTTAGGAAATATTTTCCAAATCATTTATTTTTTATGAAACAAACAAAGTCTACGACTTGAACAAATATAGCCAAGTGCAACATTCTTCCGACGGAGATGTACATGATAGTGGTAATAGAGATTGAGATGAACTCATGACAAAGGTTTCCCATTTTCACTAGTGTAAAGTATATTTTGAATTGACATTATTGCTAAAACAGGACAATAAACCCATAAATTTTCAATTTCTGTTTGCATTTGTAGCATCCAATCAATTGATACATGGACAATAAACACACAAACTTTTAGCTTTTGTTTTCTTGGACTCGTCCTTATTTTGTTGGGTTGTCTGGCCAAAACTTTGTACATTCGCTTCTTGAATTTTATCACAAAATTTTGTCGCCAGTGGCTCTCGCTGCACAAGCTTAGATCGACTCTAAGATCTAACCATGCAATTACACTAAAACGCTTGAGCTCATCTATACGTAAGACATGGATCCATTACTGATTAAGATAGACTATGCAGGTCAGGTCAAAGATAGTGCTTGGTAGGTTTAATAGTGTAGACACACTTGTTCTCCAATGCTCAACTGCGCACTGAAACATCTATAGGTTGAGATATTAGATAAATTAATATGCAACGTACATTAAAGCATCGCAGAAATTAGGACTGACGCATTGGGACTTCTTTAGATTGGCCTTGGATTACATGAGATCCATCTTATGTATAAGATAGGTATAAGATAGATTAGACAGGATACGTCGTAAAACTCAGAAAAGTACACGAACACACTAAAATGCTGATCGAATGAATGTGGTTTAAATGACTCAAAATTCAAATATGCAGATGTACGAAGTTCTTTTAGATCCATTCCGCCGTTGATGAGTTTGGTAACCAATTTAGATAAATTACACCACACCGTATCTTTAATGCCAAAGTAAATCTTTTGCCCTCTAAGTGCATGAAAAGTTCAAGAGTCGAGAAAAACACAATTTCATTTTGACTTATTAGCACACGAAAAGTCGTTATGTCGGCCATCTAATATCTACAGTACAGAAAAAGCTAGAAAGCATGTGATCCAACACGAAAGTAGCCTTATGTAGATGACCACAAACAACATATCACGGATCCAGGGCTCTAGTGTGTTTGGTTGTTTATCTTGATCTTTCAGAGATCGATCATACGACTCACATTTAATTGATATATATCATTTTGGTGTGACGAAATCACAATGGATAGGCTTCAATGATGGACAACAAGGAAGGGGTTTTGATAATGTTATAGTGAGGAAATCCTCCTTCCTCCAAGATCTTCTTCCATTCGAGTTCGTCCCTCTCCTTACCTCCCGAGCTATGTGCGATCATGAGCAGATCGAACACTAGTCCGATCTCATCGAACATGCCATCACCCTCTGGTTTCAGCACAACCTCTGCTATAATCACCTTGCCATTCTTTTTTGGGATTGCTTCTCTGCAATTTTTTAATATCTTGATGCAATCTTCGTTGCCCCAATCATGCATGATCCACTGTAAAAAGAAAGAGAATTACTGGAGTAGTGAATCATGGTTTTTTTTTTTTTTTTTTTTTTTTAACTATCCTCGATGAGTTTGTTCATTGTGTAATTTCTATGCTGAATCATCATCACTGCCCTAAGGTCTCAGATGTCATCGCACCGCCCGTATCATTGCCCCACTCCCAGCTTGAGACGCGCGCTCTCTCTCTCTCCCGTTCTCTCTAATTCTGAGGTGGTGACCTGATCATGACCTTAGCGACCTCAGATCGAAGATCTCCTTGAGGCAAGGGCGACGGCATTTTGCGGTTGCGACAATGGTTGCCTAAGGACACGATAAAGGAGATTGAGACGCGGGGAGAGAGAGAGAGAGAGAGAGAGAGAGAGAGAGAGAGAGAGGATGATCACTTTAGAAAGGGAATGTAGATGGGGGTGGTCGAAGAGGAGGGTTGTTGACGATGCGACGGATTGATTGCACATCACTTTAGAAAGGGGATGCAGATGGGGGTGGTCGAAGAGGAGGGTTATTGACGGTCGAAGAGGAGGGTTGTTGACGATGCGACGGATTGATTGCACATCACTTTAGAAAGGGGATGTAGATGGGGGTGGTCGAAGAGGAGGGTTGTTGACGATGCGACGGATTGATTGCACATCACTTAGAAAGAGGTGGAAAAGGTCTGGAGTAGCTGGAGGGCATGCATAACTCAACACATTAAACTCATTCTACTTGGCCAGGCCAGTGCCAATTGAAGAGCCAAATATAAACTTTAAAAATGAAAAGATACACCGACCAAAAAATAAAATAAAATGAAAAGATGCACATTGACCAGGGAAGTTATTATGTGAGTCTCATTACGACGTCTACGCGATTAACCATTCAGATAGACTTGTCCCCATAGGATACGTGTGAACTCTAAATACATTTTCCCTTGATTATGGTATCACTCAAACAGAATTATTACCGGTTGTCATGAATTTCAATCCTTTTAACGCATCAAAAGGATTCCAACAAGGAAAAAAACACACATCAAAAGGACAGAAATGAAAATTTAATCACGTGGCATAGGAAAAATGCATAACCACAAATTAATTACCATGTGTTTCTTGGATTTGTTTGTTTCGTGAAAAACATATCATTTTTGCAAATTTTTTTTACAATGTCATTTTACTGGAAAGAGAATTTATTTCCAATATATGGATGAAAGCTGAGAAGACCTAGAAAGTATTTTCCTTCATTTGATAAGAAAAATCTGATAGGAAAAATTATCAAAAAATCGTATTTTTAAAAAAATATTTTTATTTTTATACTTTTTCTTTTCTTTTTTCCTTTTTGCTTCTTCTTTGGCTAGTTGCCAACCACAATAATGGGCGAGTGACAGGCCACAGGCGAGCTTAAGTCTTGCTAGCCTTAGGTTTCGAGCTCACCCAATTTGGTGAAGCTCGAGCCTTGCCGCTAGAGGTCACGAGTTTGCCCAATCTTGTGACGCTCAAGCCTTGCCGCTAAAGGTCGCAAGCTTGCCTGATTTGAGGTGGCCCAAGCTCGCTGGCTATCTTCATGGCTGGAGGTTGGCTAAGGAAGACACAAAAATCTTAAGCTTGATCGTTGGAGATCTTCAACTGTAATATCATGTGAGATTTTGTGGGATTACTGTCGACTGTTCTACTTATCCTAAATGTTGGGAACCAATGTTGAGGTTACAATGCTTAAGCATAGAGTTTCATGTTCAAACACTGATATCTAGTTATAGTTTGAAAAACACTTTCTAGTTTTTTTTTTTTTGTTAAAGAAGAAATTATTTTCCTGAGTTTAACTTATGGTAGGAAAACATTTTCCATTGACTAATTTTCTTAAGCGAACCCAATACCAGAAAATGGGGAAAATGTTTTCCGCAAAACAGATTGACAATTTATTTGACAATAAAATTCACCTTCATGAAAACTGCATCAGCATGTGGTATGGTCTCAAACATGTCTCCTCCAACATGAGTGACTCCAGCGTGCGCCGGCGCCGTCGCAACGACGTGAGGCAGATCGAAATTAATCCCCTGAATGTGTGGATACGACTTAATGATCTCGGCCACGGCCCCCCCGGTCCCCCCACCGACATCAACCAAAGATCCAATGCTCTCAAAGCCATCCTTATACCCTTCCACAATAGCCTTGACCAAGATCTTGCTCGTACACGCCATTCCATCGTTGAACAAGTGGTTGAACTCGGGATTCTCTGATGCGAAGTCCCAAATCTTGCGGCCGTGAGCTATCTCAAATGCGACGCCACCGGTCCTGACACAGTCGCCGAGGCAATGCCACGGGGACATCAGCCACTGGTGGTCTTCCATCAGCACCATCGGTGCGAGGCTGTTCTCAGACCCGGGCCCCTGAAGGAGCCATCTTGACGATGGGTTGAGGCTGTAGAGCATCTCGTGACTCTCCTGGCTGCCGTCGGGTTGGCGACGCTGAGCAGAGAAGATGTTCTTGCAGACAAGGAGTCTCATGATGCGTGCGAGGTATGTGGTTCCGGGGGATGGGGAGGGAATGCGGGAGGCTATTTGGACTAGGGTGACAGGCCCGCCACCATAAGAGTGGATGATGTCAGGTATTCGGAGCTCGACCGCACATTTCAGCGCCATCGAGTCGGCGAATGCGAACATGTGCTTCCATATGTGCGCTTGGCCTCTCAGGGTTGCTTCAGTATCATCGAGCGATTCCATTGTCTCTCTCTCTCTCTCTCACAGCTTGCTTCTGTCGGGTGGGTGTGAAGAACATAAGAGGAGACAAGAGGCCTCGAATTATACGGGGTTTAAAGACAGAAGGATTCTGCAGATGGTGAGCTGGCGGTTGGTTGTGTTAAGACTACAGTGAATAGCGGCAACTCAGTAAATAGCAGCAGCTCAGCTACTAATAATGCCATCAAGAACAGGAGGAGGAAAGCATATGAGGAAGAAGCAGAATATATAAATGCTGCCGAGAAGTGTACAGGAAGAAGAACAGATGCTACGGATTGTAGTGTTGCATATGAATAATCTGCGAAGCTTGTAAAGCGAAGTGTTCTCTCTCTCTCTCTCTCTCTCTGAGCTATAGCTCTCTGTTTTGTACTCTGTTCTTGTATTCTGTTTCGTCTTTGTTTTTTCTGGTAATCAGTTAGTTTTCTCTTCAGTTAGGTAGTTGTACCTTCTTCAACTGTTCAATACCTGTAGAACAGATTCTTGAGAGAGAGCTAATGTAGATATAAAAGGAGGACTCTCATGATGTAGATCTCGTGAAGTTGAAATAATAGAAGAAGCATTTTCATCTCTGTTTTCTCTCATTTTCTCTCCATCGCTTCCTGCTCATAAACTTCTTCATGGTATCAGAGCGGTGCATCCTGAAGAAGTCATCTCGATGCTGCATAAAAATGGCTGAATCTGCAGCAGATTGAAGTCAGATTCAAAGCTTCGTTGATCTATGAGACATCTATATCTTCCAACAGATCTGTGAGTTGGTATTTCTCATCTACATCTAAATCTTCATCATCAGAAATATACTCGTAGCAACATACTGCAAAACTAGTAGAGTTTGAGTTTGCAACTAAAATTGTTCGAAGATCTGGAAGAGTAGAATGGCAGCAAGAAGCTTGAGATATCCATTTCCTATTCATGTCAATATCTCGAATTTTGTTACCATCAAATTAGCTGAGGATAATTTCCTTCTGTGGCAACCCCAATTTCATAGGTTCTTAAGAAGTCAAGACCTATTTGGTTTTGTTAATGGAGAAGTTCCACCACCTGCTAAAACATTGCGGGTTGAAGAAGGAGGTCAAACTGCGAGGTTTCTAATCCCGATTATAATGATTGGATCAAGACAGATCAGCTTGTATCCTCTTGGATTAGTGGTGCTGTTTCAGAAAACATACTCAGTTTGATAATTGGCCTAAATATTGCATATGAAGTTTGGCAGACTTTGCTCAATCGGTTTACACAAAAATCTGTGGCAAAGGAGTTTGAGTTAAGGGGAAAACTGCAGGCTTGTCAGAAGCGTGATAGAACATTATCAACATATCTCAGAGAGTATAAATCAATATGTGATCAATTGAATGCAATAGGGAAACCAGTGGATGAAATAACAAACTGTTTGGTGTTTTGGAAGGTGCGGGATCGAGTATGAGAGCTTTAAAACAACAATTTATTGTTTAAAGCCTCAACCAGAATATGATGAAGTAATCTCACATTTAGAAAGATTTGAAACAAGGCTACAAAACTATTCTTCGAATCAATTCAGTCCAAATCTAGCCTACTATGGCCAGAGGAAGACTGAAGCTATACACAAAGAGGAGTTTAACGAGAGATTTTGTACAACGAGAATAATAGTCTTGGAAGTTCAAGAGGGAATAGTCGTGGAGGAAGAAATTATGGAAGAGGAAGGTCATTCAATAACAGATATAGAAACTTTGGATACCCCGAAAGAAGTATGAGTTACGAAATAATAGCTCGAACTATGAACGGGGAAGTCGGCGGCCTAAGCGAGTTTCATACCTCCTCTGCTTTGGGTTACGGTCGGGATTCGAGACCATATAATGGCTCGGCACAAAGGTATTCGAGATACCAAGACCTATCCATCTTCAAATTTAACTCTTCATACAAATATGCGGGTGGAGAAAACAACGAGAGAACACTCGGAGTGTCAAATCTGCGAAGACCTGGTCATGATGCATTACCTTGTTGGTATCGATTTGATAATTCCTACCAAGCCGAGGAGATACCAACGGCTTTATCAAGCACTACATATTGAGGAAGCAAATGGTAATGAATGGTATCCAGACAACTGGAGCAATAGCTCACATTACGCTAATCTTTGGTATTCTTCATAACTTTTCTAAGAATGCTTTGTACCGATACGGTCATGATTGGCAATGGTTCATGCTTACCTGTTAAATACATTGGTAATGCATTGCTGAATACTGCTGCGATGTCTTACCTCTAAATGATGTGTTGATTGTTCCGAAATTAAGAAAAACCTTCTTTCGGTTTCTAAACTAACGAGATGATTATCCTGTTCATTTGTCTTTGACAAAGCTGGGGTGTACATAAAGGACAGCATCACCAACACAACCAAGATGTTAGGAAGGAAGGTTAAAGGACTTTACGAGAGTAGATCCTATTCTGCAGAGGTCTTCTTCACTCAAAGACAAAAGATTCTTGGAGAGAATGTCGGCATCAACGTCTAGCTCATACAAATCAGAATATCCTGAAGCATATGAAGAATCAAAAGCTAATTCAAGTGCCATATAGAACCACAATTTGTATGTAGAAGTTGTCAACTAGCTAAGAGTCTTTGCTCTACCTTTCCCATTGTCGAATTCTATAGCTACTAAACCCCTAGAACAAATTCATTGTGATATCGGGGACCTTCTCCGATTAATTCTTTTCAGAATTTCAAGTACTATGTCATTTTTGTTGACAACTTCTCTCGGTTCAGTTGGATCTATCCATTGAAGCTAAAATCAGACTTCTATGATATTTTCCTGATGTTTCAGAGACTAGTAGAAAACCAACTCAACTGTAAGATCAAGATTTTCCAATGTGATGGTGGAGGAGAGTTTATCAGTAACAAGTTCAGAACTCACTTACAGAATTGTGGTATTCAACAAAGCATGTCTCCTGTCCATATACACCGAACGAGAATGGAATATCGAAAGAAAACATCGTCATATAGTTGATCTTAGTACGGCTATGCTATATCATGCAAAACTTCCATTAAAATTCTGGGTTGATGCATTCGTAACAGCCAATTATATTGTCAATATTCTTCCCACTCCAAAGTTAAAGATGCAGTCTCCCTTTAGCAAGTTATATCAGCATAAGCCAAGATATGATCATCTCAGAGTGTTTGGGTGTGCTTGCTATCCCTGCCTTCGACCCTATGCACAACACAAGCTTGATCCACGATCCCTTACCTGTGTTTTTCTAGGATACAGTACTCAACATAAGGGATATCGATGCCTTGTTCCTACCACCGGTCATGTGTACATCAGTCGACATGTGGTATTTGATGAGACCTTCTTTCCTTTCTCTCAGAAATTAGCAACAACTTATTCAACTTACACACATTTGTATAAGCTATGGACAGAAGAAGAGAAATTTTTACAACCTTCCAGTACAGATTACATAAACACTTCATTATCTCATCATACAGGTTATGTACAAGACCCTACAGTTGAGCAAACAGCTGAACAAATAATCTCTACTAGTTCTACAGAACCATCGGTTTGTTTCTACAACCTGAATTACCTATGGATCAAGCATCTTCTACTTCTCGAGAATATTTCACAACAAGTAGAAATCACTTTGGTTCCACAAAGAGACAACAAGCGAACCGGATATGGAACAAGCTGGTTCTAATATTCAAACAGACTTACAAGGTACACTATCTACTCATTCTATGCAAACTAGATCTAAATCTGGCATTATCAAAATAAATCCTTGATATGCATGCCTTGCTGAATATCGAGTTCCTCCAGAACCAAAGTCAATAAAGTCTGCTCTAGCAGATCCAGGATGGCATCAGGCAATGCAAGAAGAAATGGATGCTTTACATTAAAATCACACTTGGTTCTTAGTTCCCCGTACCAATGACATGAATGTTATAGGTTGTAAATGGGTGTTCAAGACTAAACTTACATCGGATGGCAGCCTTGATCGATTGAAGGCTCGACTAGTAGCCAAGGGGTTTCATCGGGGAAGAAGGAATAGATTTTACGAAACCTTTAGTCCTGTTATTAAACATGCCTTTGTTCGAATTATACTCTGTGGCAATGATAAAACACTGGTCTCTACATCAACTTGATGTCAAGAATGCCTTTTTGCATGGCACCTTAAATGAAACAGTTTACATGGAGCAACCCCCTGGCTTTGTACATCCACAGCACTCTCAGTATGTATGTCGTCTTCAGAAATCACTTTATGGACTGCGTCAAGCACCGCGTGCTTGGTATGACAAGTTCAGCAATTTTTTGCTTGAAGCTGGTTTTTTCTGCAGCTCAACTGATCCTTCTTTGTTCATACTTCACAAAGGTCAAGAGACAGTACTTCTATTGCTATATGTTGACGATATAATCCTGACTGGTAGCTCAGATACGTTGCTGCAGACACTTATTCACTCTCTCAGTATTCAATTCCATATGAAAGACCTTGGCCACCTCCATTATTTTCTTGGAATTGAAGCTACACGAACATCCACTGAGTTATTTTTGTGTCAAACCAAATATGCTCTTGACTTGCTCTCTCGTGCACAAATGTCTGACTGCAAACCTATTGCCACACCTCTTTCTCTTAAACCAGTCACACTGAAAACAGATGCTGATCTTCTTCCAAATCCCATAGACTACGAAGCTTAGTAGGTGGCTTACAATATCTCACTATCACTCGTCCCGATCTTGCATTTGCAACAAATATCTTGTGTCGAGAAAATGCAACAACCCACTTGTTGGTGATTTCCTTAAAGCTGAAGAGAGTACTTCGTTATGTAAAAGGAACAATTCACCTCGGCATCTCCCTTCACTCTCGAAGTTCTCTCAATTTATATGGTTTTTCGATGCAGATTGGGCTGGTTGTGCTCAAACCAGACGATCTACCACAAGTTTCGTACTTATCTCGGCTCTAATCTCATCTCATGGGCAGCCAAGAAACAAACAACTGTTTCTCGTTCATCTGCGAAGCAGAATATAGAGCACTTGCTTCGGCAACAGTGAGCTTACTTGGATTACTTTTGTTCTAAGAGATATTGGCCTTCCTCTACACTCTCCAACCTTACTATTCTGTGATAATCAATCTGCAATATCCCTCATAGCTAATCCTATACTTCATGCTCGAACAAAACATATTGAGGTTGATTTTCACTTCGTTCGAGAAAAAGTTGCCTCTGGATCCTTGTGTGTTAGATATATTCCCAGCAACAATCAAATTGCTGATATTTTTACAAAATCTTTATCCAGACTAACACATTCTTCTCTTTGTCTCAAATTGGGCATTGGTTGTTCACCCCTGCCCAATTTGCGGGGGGATGTTAAGACTACAGTGAATAGCGGCAACTCAGTAAATAACAGCAGCTCGGCTACTAATAATGCCATCAAGAACGGGAGGAGGAAAGCATATGAGGAAGAAGCAGAATATATAAATGCTGCCGAGAAGTGTACGGGGAAGAAGAACAGATGCTACGGATTGTAGTGTTGCATATGAATAATCTGCGAAGCTTGTAAAGCGAAGTGTTTCTCTCTCTCTCTCTCTCTCTCTCTCGAGCTATAGCTCTCTGTTTTGTACTGTTCTTGTATTCTGTTTCGTCTTTGTTTTTTCTGGTAATCGGTTAGTTTTCTCTTCGGTTAGGTAGTTGTACCTTCTTCAACTGTTCAATACCGTAGAACAGATTCTTGAGAGAGAGCTAATGTAGATATAAAAGGAGAACTCTCATGATGTAGATCTCGTGAAGTTGAAATAATAGAAGAAGCATTTTCATCTCTGTTTTCTCTCATTTTCTCTCCATCGCTTCCTGCTCATAAACTTCTTCAGGTTGACCAAGACGGAAGGGAGAGAATTCTAGAAGTGCCTTCTCTCCATTCATTCATGATTTTCCTTTCATCTTGACCCTACTATGCGTAAATATATAATTTAATATTAAATTAATATTTTCCCAGTTTTAACTTCCCTAAATTTTTTACACCAAATCCGGTTTTGAACTAGTCAACGACGATTTTGTGTATATCTCACAGAGAAATAGATACGGTGCTTGCTAATCAATTTGGGCCATCAGATTAGAGGTACTGATTAGCAAATCGACCTCGACTCGTTGACTGATGTGGAACCACTTTCATAACAGGTTGAGGCCGTTCACTTCACGTGAAGTTGGAGTTCAGTCCGAGCAATTCAAGAGTTTAGATGAAATCAGATTCTGCAAGTGATATTACTTGACTCAAATTGTTCACAAAAGCTAGTTATCTCGATGTTGTCAATACTTGAATAAAGTGACTCACAATCCAATTACGTGGTTAAATCTATATAAGTATCAAGGAAATTTGTCATATTAACTCTAAATATATTATACAGATGTCAATTCAGTTTTAAACTTTTCAATTTTGCCAATTTAGTTCTAAACATCTGCGTGAAATTTCAATACAGTTTTTTTGACTAATTTTTGCTAGAAACCGCTAACGTTACTTTAGTCGTCCTTCGTGAAGCACCTCAATGTAAGATATTTCTAATGAAAATTAACTAGAATGATTATGTTAAAGTTTCATGCAAAAGCTTATGATCAAATTGGCCAAAATTGACAATTTCATAATTGAATCGGCGTTCATACGAATAGGCTTAACACTAAGTGGACAATTCATGGTCTCTTTCAAATGGATTAAGTATCATTTTCCTCGTTAATAGTTTGAAGGGAGCAAGACGCGTGGTTGCAAAAACAATTTCCTTCCTTCTATTTTTGTATGTACTTATATCTTTCAACCGCGAGATCAAACGTCACATCTGATGAGCAGTAGAAATAACCTCGCTCGGTAAGCAGTCCCAATTGATGCCGACAAGGCACCCTTTAGACTTTCGACTCTCCCCTCAAATTGAAAAAGATCTGCCTCTGATCCGTTGCGTAAGACCTCGTCTGAACGCCCAATCTTATATTTACAAATGATGTGGCATGATTTGACTAGATGTATAAACAAGTTAAGTATCTTTTGTTGCATTGGGGGGCTCTCCAATTCCACGGGCACAAAAGTGAAGACACAAAAATCGGCGGACTAAACATTTCAGTTGTTAGTTACTGGCGCTTGTGTGTGAAGATTGCTAACTGCAAATGCATTGAACAACTTCATTGTGCAAGAAGTTGCTAATCATGAATAAATGTTGCAATCTATCAAAGATTAACAACTGGTTAACGATGGTGATTAACATTTGTTGCGATGCATGGGGGTTAGGTACTTAATGGCTCTCAACTTTCGCAAGTAACTGGGGAGCTGATGCCCGGCTGACATAGGAACTGACATCGCGTGGACCTTGTGCTAATGTGGTGTTAGCGTCGAACCGCTCATTGGGTGACCTGTGGCACCGACGATTGATGCAAAGTAGGCAGGGTGATGGCGCGTGAATCGGGTTGGGTTTGTCGGTCGAATTCTTGATATATGGATTTTTGTGCTTTGATATAATATTAGACAAGCTGTTTTTCCTAGAGAAGGAAGTTATTGGGAATAGGGACAATAATGTTAAAATAACATATGCCTTAACACTTCCCCTTGCGTGTAAGGAGATCCTTTTAAGTGCAATATAGATTGTAAAACACTGCATTAAAGGAATAACCGGCACGCCTAATAGGAATAACTTATCGGAGAACGTTGATAGTAATTGTTGGGATTTGAACCCTTGATCTGTGCTCTGAAACTTTAATATCATAGATAGATTATACTACAGGAATTCTATGTTTCATTGGAATGATGAAGACCAAGCACATCGCATTCTGTCCCTTTTTTTCGCGTTGCAAGTTCCACAGCTGCAATGAGTTGGAAAGCATGCTCATTTTGCGTGGACATGGACGCCCATATATACTAACGCGACTCTGTGTGGTGTGCCAAGTCAGTGCATCCATCCATTTAATTGGTAGAAAGAACAACTGGAAAAATAAATACGTAATTCAGGGACTCAAATAGGAAAGAAAAATGCAAAGATTTGTTAAACAAATGGATAAATTCATGAATTACCAACGGCCCCCTCCCTTCTTTTTAATGGTAGAGATAAGTGGATATTGTAGGATATTCTTTTGAATTCGAAGTATTTTCAGGTGTTATGTTTTTGTTAATGTATAATAATATTGTCAGCACTATTCGAGACCCGACTCCACGAGAACGAATTGGCGGGTAATTAAGGCTATGCTGGGGGTGTGCACGTCTCCACCAAGAAGATCCTTTTCTTGTTTCCCCTTTTATTAGTTTTATCTAGGGGAGCATCAGTCTAGGGTGTCCAAAGTGTTGAAGATACTGTTGCTGTAATTGATTTTAATTTATGCTAATTGGTTCATTTAGAGGAGATTAGAATATTGTGTATTTTGGAAAAATATGATCCCTTGCTTTTGTTTAGGGTTCTTTCTTTGATTAGATATGCTTTTTTACAAATAGGGTTCAATAAAACTATTTATGTTATGACATAAGAATGCATTGCACAACAATCCACATTGGTGAAATAGTATCTCTCTCTGACAAAAAGTCGTACTTTTTTTACCGCCGCACAAAGAAAATATTTTGTTGCGAATGAACAAGATATTGAGGAATATGGAGGGTTTCTTCAAACAACAAGGAGCTGGGTCAACTATTCAATCAAATGATATTGAGCCTATTTCCCATTTTGCCATTTCTTGAAATCTCTCTTCTGATTCAAAATCGTGGTGTAACGTGTATCCCCCCCTTTTGACTACTCTAAATCTCAATGCCTTCGTCTCTGTTTTTTCTTATGTGGTTTTGCCGCGTAATTTACAAAGTAGAAATCTAGCTTTGATTTGACCAAAAAATAAATAGAAACCCTCCCCTCACCTCGCTCTATTTGCTCACCTCGGCCTTGCTCACCTCTAGCCTCTCCTTACTCGCCTCACAAACACAACTTAGCTAGTGAAATCGCTTATCTCTCTTAGTCCGCTTTACAAACGTAGCTCAACAATTGCAAATGGAGATTTTTGTTGTTATTTTATCTTATATTTATGTTTGATATGTATCGGGGTTCATAGTTTGGTTGCTTAATATTGCATTATTGATGGATGTGGAAATTGAAAGAGTATGTTTGTCATTTTAAAGAATACAAAAAGTGAAACAAAAGAATAATTTGATCAGTCCTAGATTGATCTTGGAACCAATTCTCGGTCTTAGTCTCAATAAGATCAGTCATTGATTCCAAAAATTGGGGATCGGTACTGTGCCGATTGATTCTTGAGTTAAGTACTAGACCGGCCCAACTGGGATCATATTCACCCAATAGTTCTATCCTATAATTTTGACTTTTCAGTCTTTATTTTCATGATGTTTGGACAAATATATTCATTTGTGCGATACTTTTAGAATTGTAAGATAAAGAACTGTGAAAAGACTGCGCGGCATTATGTATGTCGTTCCGTTGTTCAGATGAGTTTACCAAGATCATGACTTTAAAGAGTTTCTTAAGGTATAATCAAGGTCATTTTATATGCTTTGACAATATATTAATGTATATATTTATTTGCAGTAGGCTACCTTGTCGCAATATGTTTTATTTTCAATTTTTGGCCAAAAATTAAATGTGTTGATCGGAATTCATAGTATTTACATTGATTTTGACCCGTGCCAATGTAGCACTCTTAACAAAAATTGTTTTTGTTCATTAGTTATTAAATTTACTTTATTAGTAATAAATGTGGTGGGGAGCGGCTACCTCTCTTTTTTTTGGTCAGTTAGCGGTTACCTCTCTAGAGACCTCCTTTTGGGGTTAATATAAGGTTTCGTACATATTACGGAAGGTTGGATTTAATACATAATTATTCTGTACCACCTACGTCATGAATGTTCAAGATTGGCGAGCCTATTATCATAACAGTGAGGAAGTCTTTTCATATAAGATATGCTATAATTAGGTAACGCAACATGAATCCTTTATAAGTTCCCTTACGATATGAATTGAATTTGTGATCTTGTGAAAAATAGATAACCTCTTTATCCCGCTGTCAGTGCAAACCTGGAATTTGCAGGTTTTGGATAGATATAAAGCCTGGTGGCCAACTTGTAACTCGATATAGATTAAAGGGGTTTAGACCAGAAAAGATGACTCCATGAAATACATTTCTAACAATTCCTTCCTCAAATAATGAGAAAAGAAAAAAAAAGACAGTGGAATAGCCAAACTGTGTCAATAATCAAAGGTCAATGAATGAAATGAAAATCATGCAATTGACACTGCTTGAAAATTATGGTAATGACTAAGGGATGAATTTTATCAGCTATAAGGGAATTGGCCCTTCGCAAAATGGGCTATGATATAATCTCTAAGATTAGTCAACAAATATGTTCGATATCTCTCATCATTTTTACCATTGTCACTTGGTTCATTAAAGGTTAGATAGTTTATTCGGATTTTTCTGGTCACCTGTCCCTTCATTCCATATTTTTCTGATTGTTAGAAGGTTAACTAGTTCAATCGCATTGGTAAATACCAATATAGTAGATTTTTTGTTCACTCATTTTTCTCATTTGCATATTCAAACTTGAATGATAACACAATTCTAATATACAATCCAATACATAACTTATTAGGCCCCTGGATACACACACAAAGACCTCGCCCTTTCAATTTCATTCCCTAGCCATTTCGCCAGTCACTAGGGTTTAAATCGTCATGTCGAACAAATAAAATAAAAGCTAGAAAGTAGATGATCCAATACGAAAATAGGCCTTTATAAATGAGCACAAACAACACAAATTAGTAACTTAAGATATATTGACAGAAGAAAGTAGATTTGGTCTCTGATCGAGAGTTCGAATGAATTTAATCGTTTTAACTATCTAAATCTTTTGTTGATTAAGCATATTTGCTTGCGCTTATTTGACACATAATTTTAGAACGATCAAATCACCGTGGATACACTTTGAGAATGGATCACAAGGAAGTGATTTTGATGATGTTGTAGCGAGGAAAAGCTCCGTCTTCCAAGACTTCTTCCATTTGGGTTTGTCCCTCTCCTTGCCCAAGGCGCGCAATCATGACCAGATCAAACACTAGCCCGATCTCATCGAATCGCCCTCTGGATTCAGCAATCTTTGCTATGATTATATTGCCCCTTTTTTCTAAGATTGATTTTTCAAAATCTTGATGCAATCTTCGTTGATCCAATCATGCAAGATCCACCGCAAAGGAAAAGAAAGGACAGCAAGAATTATCGGAGTCGTGAATCATGTGTGTTTTTGACATAATTGGCTACATAACGACAAGAATATATACGCATGGTGATGTCACCCCACAGTCCAAGAACTGCTTTTGTGGTTTAAAATCGTTGGATTCAAATATTGAGGGGCCAATGTCAATTTAAGTTTCTTTTTTAGTGTTAGAAGTTGCCATTGTACTGTGAGGAGCTATCTTGCAAAGGAGAACTTTCCTGTTATCCCAACGTACGTCAGTCTAGTTACGTCCATTGCCATTATATCCACACGGTTTTAGCCAAAAAGAATTGAAGAAGAGAGCAATGTTTTAGATCAATCAGTGAACGAAAATATTTACCAAGTAACCCATTTTTTTCAAAAAAGAAAAAAAGAAAAAGAAAAAGAAAAAGAAATCTTTCTCTCTCTCTCTCTCTCTCTCTCTCTCTCTCTACACGTAGAAATGGTCATCACAGCCCTAACGCCCTTAAGATATGACCATGGCCATGTAATCACCCTTCTCCCTCGCTCAAAATGCTCTCTCTCTCTCTCCATCTCCGAGGTGGTGACCTCATTACAACCTTGACCGGGGCGATAGGCCCTTAAGGTCAAGACGTTAGCTCATTGGTCGCGGTCACGACGAAGGGGAGAGAGAGAGAGAGAGAGAGAGAGAGGACGTTCATGGAGGTTGTTAAAGAGGAGGGTTATTGGCGATGGGACGGATTGTTGGCGGGCGATTCACGTGCAAAGAAAAGGGGGAGAGAGCGAGAAGAGAAAGGAGAGAGGAGAGGTGGGCCGATTGGTAAGGCTTAGGGTCGGGTTTTTGAACTTTTTAAGGAATTTTTTTTTTTTTTATGCTAAGTTAACTGGAGTAATTCTCAACTAGTCTTTTGATGGTTGGATTAAAATAAAGGACATCCCCGCAACAATAAATGGATAAATTTGTATACACACGAAATCCATGTTTGGAACCCACGAATCACAGCTCCATCTGAAGGAAGTTTCTTCCACTCAAAAGATAGAATAAAATATTGCCGCTAAGTTTATGCGAGAGTCATATAGAAACTTTTAACACCCCACCAATTAGAAGACTCATTCTGGAAATTCTCTCCAATTAGAAATGGAGAAAAATAAAGCCTTTTTATTCAAAAACAAGATGCTTGGTCCCTACTCCTTCATATGGCTTTTACAAAGTGTAGTGCTACTTTAAGATTACACGAAACTTATTTACCAGTGTGAGAGACTACATATATTAATAAAATGAAATTAGAGATATATTTGACGTGTACCATCTAAAACATGGCTAGGAATTTCGGGATATCACTATCTATACAGTCTGTGTGTGTTTACTTTGTTGAACAAACAGAGACATAAAATTATTTTCCCAATAAACTTGATTCCCCATGAATAAAGATATGAAAGAAAAAAAGAATGGTAGAAGTGGCCTTGAGCTGTATGAGAGAGATACAAGTAGGTACAAGCAACTAAAGTCATTCTATTTGGTCAAATGCACGTGAATTGCAATAGGAAATATACACATCTCAAAATTGAAAAATACACATTGATTGGAAAAGTTCTTGTATAGTTCATGAGTCCTGAGGATTAATATCTTCTAAATCATTAGTTACATGAGTTCTTAACAATTCAGATAGACTTGATCCTCATAGGATTAATTCATTATATGGCATCACTTGAGCAAAATTGTTACCGAAGATCATGGATTCTGCTTTTTTAATACAGTAAAGGGACATAAATGGAAAATGTGATCATGTGTCATAAGAAAAAAATCGTGACAGAATGGGGATTTGATCTAAAATTGGGGATATTTTTGGGGAAATAGCCCGACACCGAATGGAAGTCCAAACGTGCGAGTATAAAATCTCTGTGCTACCTGTTCTTAGGATTGCTTCATCTAATTTTCCAACAAATGTCTTTGGTAATCTACTTCCCACACATGGTTCTTCCTTCTCTATGCTGTCTTCAATTATTCTTCGGAACCACGGCAAAGAAACTACAACAAATTTTTAGTTTGGTTTTCAGAGGAAAAACAAGTTTCGTTTTCTTTCAATGTTCTTAGATGGATTGCTTCATCTAATTTTCCAACCACACGTCTTTAGTAATCTACTTTCCATACATGGTTCTTCCTTCTCTATGTTGTCTTCGGTTATTCTTCGGAACCACGGCAAAGAAACTACAACAAATTTTTAGCCAGGTTTCAGAGGTAAAACAAATTTTGTTTTCTTTCATTGTCGAAGATAGGTGGTGAGCACTCGTTCAATTTTGTCAATATTCTCGGAGTAATGTGTCTCTGTAATAATCAACTCAAACATCAAAGTTACCGAAAGAAGAAGCAACAAAGTCAAACGATCCGTCTTAGTGATCTTGATTCTGATTTCTCAGCAACCCCCCATCGCCCCATAGCCGGAGGCCGTTCATGTTAATCAAGCAGGCCCTTTTCTTCGCATTGTCACATCCCAAATCCACATAAATCGACTAATTTGATATGATTAAAATTGTTATTATTCGCAAAATCTTCCATTTATTTGTGTGCTCTAACCGAAATTATAAAAGCATATCATTGTACACGGATGCGGCTGGAAAGATGTATAATCAATCTCGCCAACACTTACTGGTTTTTAAGAACTTTAAATAACGAGTCATCTTTTTATATTAATACCACTTCTGAGGGTTAGTGTAGATGGAGCGTCCAGGGATTTCAAGTTTAGGAGACATCCTAATTTAAAGGGAATGTTGTCCAAAAAGTTCTAAATTATATTACACTTTTGTTAATTCAACCTTAACATTTTAATTTACCAATTGAGCCCTAAACTTTTTTTTATCTTTTGCCATTTAAGTTTATTCGGCCAATTTTGGCTGGAATGTGCTGATGTGAATATTGACCATGTTACATAAGATGATTGAAGTTTTTGAAATTTTTGTGATTTTTGTGATTCTTTTTCATTTTTTTCCTCATTAGCCCAAACTCCAACATCCCCCAAAAAACAAAGAAAAAAAACCATAAAAATTAAAAATATCATTAAAATATTATTTACAAATATCTACATCAACGAAGTCCGACCAAAATTGACCGAATGGACTCAATTAGTAGAAGATGAAAATGTTTATGACTTAATTGGTAAAATTGAAAGGTTTATGACTGAATTGGTAAAAGTGTAATAGGTTTAAGACTTTTTGGATAATTTCTGCTTGTTTAAATTGCATCAACTATGTGTGAACTTAATCGGTTCACAGTTGAGGTTGATATAAGTATGTTCTTTAATGCATCTTGTTATAAATGTGATATTTTTAATCTGTTGACTAGCATGTCCTTCCTTCCTTCCTTTTTAAACATGTAATTTAGCAAACCTCATTGTGAACATGCAACATTTTTTAATGTGTTAAGCAACTTGTGCTCGGTTAAGCACGTACATGACTAGGGTTTAAGTTGTCAAGTCGAATGTATGATACACCTATGCACTGGAAAACCTAGAAAATATACGATCCAACAAGAGAATAACCCTCTATGAATGACCACAAACCACATAAATTAGTAACCTAAAACATAGTAATTGTATCATTTATTGACATAAGACAGTAAACGTTGTATAAGATTAAGAATCCTGAGTGAATTCAATTCTTGTAATTATCTAAAGCTTTCACAAATCGAGCATATGACTTGCATTTGTTTGAGTTACACAATTTTAGCGCTATCAAATCACAATGGGTAGGCTTCAATGATGGATAACGAAGAAGGGGTTTTGATGATGTTGCAGTGAAGAAACCCACCCTTCTCCAAAATCTTCTTCCATTCAGGTTCGTCCCTCTCCTTTCCGCCTAAGGAATGTGCCATCATGACTAGATCGGACACTAGTCCCAACTCATAGAACATGCCATCGCCTTCTGGTTTCAACACAATATCTACTATGATCACCTTGCCATTTTTTTCTAGGACTGCTTCTTTTCAATTCTTTAAAATCTTCGAGCAATCTTCATCCCCCAATCATGCACTATCCCCTATAAAACCAAAGATAGAATTACTAGATTCGTGAATCATGGTTTCTTTTCACAATACTTCATCAATGTGGTCATTGTATAATCTCTATGCTTATGAAGACTTGAAATAATTGTCTAAAATGTAACCCAACATTTTCAAAAAAAAAAAAAAAATCTTCCCCCCCTCTCTCTCGCTTGCTCTATAGAGAAGGCAACTTAGCGAAAGCCCACTGAAATATTCATCAATGCCCCAACGTCTGAGACGTCCCCATGCCGCCCATATGACTACCCGTCTCTCGCCCAAGATGCACACACTCTATATCCTCTCCTTTAACTCCGAGGAGGTGACCTCATTATGACCTCCACCATCCCAGACCTGAGGTCTTGCTGAGGCATTGGCGATAGGCCTATAAAATCGAGACGTTAGATCAATGGTGGCCTGAGGTTGTGATGAGAGAGAGAGAGAGAGAGAGAGAGAGAGAGGATGTTGATGAAGGTGGTTGAAGAGGAGGGTTATTGGTGACGTGATGGATTGATGGAGGGCAATCCACTAATACTATGCAAAGAAGAGTGGAAGAGAGAGAAAAGAGAGGGCAGAGGATATGTATAGCTTAAGGTAACGTTTTAACATCAGCTGAATATTCTCTCGATATGCAGAGTTCCTCTTCTACCTTGATGGTAGTTTGCTTATCAAACCCTAACATCGAAGGTTTTTCCCATCATTTTCCCTTCTTCCGTTTGCCCCGTTTACCCTTTACCTCACAGAATCCACCTGTATCTTCTGGTTTTCATTTCCCTTGGTTTCTACTGAATTGGACATGGAATTCGCCATTTTCGATTGCCCATCTTCCTCACCTTATCCTCAGCAAGTCATGTCCACAACACCCACCCGTTTTCTCTGATTCCAATCCTCTGGTTTCTTCTGAATTGGTTATGGGATTCGCCACCTTCGATTGCCCTCTTCCTCACCTCCCCTCTCTCAGCACCTCATGCCCACTATTATGACCATCCCCATTTCCATTATGCGTGTTTCTTCCATCTCTCTTTCAACTAAATCCCCAATTCACGAATTCTGCATGACGTCAATCGACCTTCTGGACCTCATATCTTGCCAATCGTAATTATCTCCTTGGGTGTACCCAGCTCACCTGCATGTAGACTTATATTCCTGCCCCGACCTTTTTGTGTCCCGCCCTAGTGTGTGACTTCATGGACCCCCACGACTAGGAGGAATATTCATGACTTGCCGCCCTCTGCAATAGGTTGGGTCGTCTCTGGTCCGAGCACGAAATTGAAGTTTGGGATGATGTGCCGCCATTGGAAAAAATTGAAGAGTGCAAGCTGATATTAGTAGGTAAACAGAACAAGTCGAGATCTCCCAACGTGAAGCCGGTCTCTATGTTGCTAAATTCAAGTCTGAAGGAGAGAAACAAAGGGTCTTAGATGGCGGTGCTTGGCATTTCTCTAGTCACTTGGTAATTTTTAAGCTTTGGATACCAAATACACCACTACGTTGTTATGATTTCTCCACTTGTGCATTCTGGGTGCAAATCTTTGGTCTACCACTAGAATGGTGCTATGATCATATGCTATGCAAAGCTGTTAAACGTGTTGAAAGAGTGCTTGAGGTTCAAACTTGAAACAAAGGAGGGCACAACTTTCAGAGCAGGTAGAGCAAGGGTCAAAATTAATTTACGGGAGCCATTGAAAACAAGGCAGTTGATCCGCATAGATAGGAAAGCTATATGGCTCGATTTTCACTATGAATGGCTCTCACATTTCTGCTACTCCTGCAGTAGGCTAGGCCATTATGCTATGTATTGTCAGGATTTTCCCTTTAACAAAGCAAAAATGGGCAGGTAGAGAAAAGATGGCTTTTGGCCAATGGTTACGTGCGGAGGTAAAGGAACATAGTCCATATTGGCTGACCTTTTATGCGGCAAAGGACACATCTGGCGAGACCGAAGAGGTAATACTGGAAACTTCTCCCTCCATGACCTATATGGCCCTTGCGCTACCCCCTATCAATGACATAGATATTGGAGTTCTAAAGAGACCAGCAATGCCTCTCATTAACCCTACTGTGGCACCAATCTAGCAACAATGTCACGGTGGCATGCCAATAGGGAATTCATCTACAAGTGCGCTGACCCTATACCTGCAAAGATGAAAGGCATTCAGGATGTACTACCTCCTAGCTATGATATGGACACTGGAATTCTGAAGCGACCAGCAATGCCTATTATCAAATCTATTGTTGAACCAATCCAGCAACACCATCATGACGACATACTACCAAGGACTTCATCTATAGGTGCGCTGATCCCTATACTTGCAAAGATGAAAGGTATTCAGGATTAGGCAATGGGAATCCTAAACCCCAAGAAGCTGAAGCATACAAGACTCTCTACCAAAGCAAGTGTTGTCAAGAAAATTAAACAATGTAACCCATATGAGTTGCGCACTCACATAACAGAGGGTCTAGATGAAAAACAACTCTTGGAAACTCCCATTTTTTCGGCAGAAGAGGCCAGCAAGTGGGCTGTGGTGGCCAGCCCTAAAAAGTCACCAAGTGACAAATGAAGTTACTCAGCTGGAACTGTTAGGGTCTAGGCTCTCCCCTGACAGTTCAAGCCCTTAAGGCCTTAGCGGCCAAAGAAAAGCCCGACCTGGTTTTTTTGATGGAGACCAAGAATCAAGAGGTAGTGCTAACACAACTTCGGTGACGTCTCAATTTTCCAAATTCTCATGTGATTAACCCTATTGGCTTGGCTAGAGGAATGGCCATGTTTTGGCAAGATTTTATTTCTCTACATGTGAATCGATCTACTTCGGAACTTTTTTATATGATATGTACGGATGCAAGGAGTGGCATACCTATGAGTTTGACATGCATCCATGCACCATCGGTATTTCAACTTCGCCAACTATTATGGACAGATCTTAGACAAATCGCCTATTCTAATTCTTTACCTTGGGTTTGTGCTGGTGACTTCAATGAAATTATCTATCATTGGGAGAAAGTGGGCAAACGGTTAGCCGATTCTCATCAAATGCAATCCTTTAGAGAAGTTTTACATGACTGCTCACTAATGGATATGGATAGTAAGGGCTGTGCATTTACCTGGATGAATAATCGTGAGGGTGATGACTTTGTGAAAGAAAGGCTGGATAGGGTGCTATGTACTATGGATTGGCGTCTCACTTTCCCTGAAGCTGAGGTTTTTGCATTACCTGCAGTGGGTTCTGATCACAGCTGTGACATCCTGAATTTCCAGTATCATTTTCAATTGAATAAATCGGGCCTTTCATCGACGCGTCTATAGTGTTATTCTCAGAGCCGATCATTTGTGAGATAACTAGACTATTTGGGGAAGTCATTAAAAGATTTTAATGCAATGGACTTGAGAATTCGACCAGAAATCGACTGCTCGACCGTGCTAGTTTGCAATGGTCATTATGGCATTGTCAAAATCGATTAGAGATCAGGGATATGTCAATTCGATTGAGATGTGAGATCAAAGTGTGGGTGATTCCACCTGATTGCAAAATTCCCGTCGATCGGCACTAGACCGATTTTCTGTCATTTTGGGTACCCTGTGCCCGTAATTGAAACCTTGAGATTTTCACGACCACCGAGAGTCGCAATGTGTCGAGTGGGTTCATAATGGCTTGAAGAAAATCGACCACATGTCATTTGCACTAAAAATCTTTAAAAACTACCTAGTAGCCTAGGTCACACTAAAAACGCGCCTCGAGTGAAATTAACCGTGAATTTAAGTCCGATTTCAAAAATTGAAAGTTTTGTCATGTCACAATAAATTCTCAGAAGATTTTTCTAAAACCCGAGACTTTTTGGGAAAAAGTTGGCATAGGACCATTTTCGTTCAGAAAAAGGCTGCGATCGTTTTTGATCGCGTATTTGGAATGCAAGATGGATCCATAGGTGAGGAAAAATATCAATTGGAGCATTGAGATGTCAATTGAATTTATAAAGGCCATATGAGATTGAATTGAAGATGAAACTCTGTCCAATTGAAGCCAAAGCCCCTCAAATTCGTATGCCCCCTTCCCTTAGCCATTTTGGATCAAATCAATGTTGCAAAGAGGGCCTTGGTAGCTCATTGAGAGCCAAGGAAGGTCTGCATGGCCATGGATGGGTCAAGGGGACAAAGTATTGGAAGATAAGCAAGTGTGGAGCCCTTGTCTCCTTATCCTTCCAACTCCAACCTCATCTCTTCCTTTCTCTCTCTCCCTCATTGCCATCCAAGCCATCTCTCTCTCCCTCCATCCTTGCTGTTCGAAGACTACCAGCAGCCAAGGAAGTCGCCGGAGCAGCCACACCACCGCCGGACCGTTTTCCTCCTCTATTTTCACTTCTACCGGTTTCTGCTCCAGCTGACTTTTCGCCAAAGATCTGAGTAAAAAGTCGACTTCCCGGATGAATCAGCGAACGAGCCACCCATCTCCGTGACGAGGACATCCAGACCGTTCCATTAAGCATGATCTCATCCCGAATGGAGCCGCCGGATGTCCGGTACGTCGGCGTGAAGTTACCGGTCATCGTATCGTCTAGAGCCTTGCTGAGTGAACTGTTTTGCATTTTTTCGCGAGTTTCTCCCAATTTCGACCCTTCCTTTGCCCGTTCCAACCATCAGCACATCCCCCCTTGACCCTAGGAGCCACCGGTTGCCAACCACCCGCTCGTCGGAGCTCCGATCGGCCCGTTTTCGCCGTTGAAGCCGCTGGTTTCCTCTCTGTAGTCTAGCAAGCAGAAGTAGAAGCCTAATTAAGCTTGTTTCCCTTTTGTTTCAGCAAGAACGGAATAGAAACTTAGTGGGTTTCCAGCAAGGTGTCGGGCCCGTTTTGAGGTGTTTCCGGACATTCGGACCCTAGGCCCGCTTTAGAGAAAAGCGACCCTTGCGACATTCCCGTCGGTTTGATCCGACCCGTGCGTTAATCAAGTGAGTTTTGCTCACTAATCCTTACTTAGTATGCTAATGATGCTTAGGGTTGATTATATTTAATTAAGTGCAATTAGGTGGATAGATTATATTAGAATAATTCAATTAGGGATTTACCTATGCATGTTAGGCAAATGGTTAGTGTACTTAGTAAGTAGACATGCTCTATTATTTATTGAACGAGTCTCGGTAATTTTTTGGGCTCGTCTCGGCTTCCAATTAGGCATTACGGGCCTAAATTAGATTTATTGTAATTATTTAATAATTTTGGAATTATTTAATTAATTATTTATTTTCGAAAATTAGGCTGGGATAGTTGACGACTAGAATTTTATGATGAGTATGATGGTGTAATCTGTTATTTATTTGAGCGTTGAATTGTGCTGAATTGAATTAATTATGATTTTAGGATTTTATTCCTAAATTAATTAATTTTGGTAATTAATGGGAAAATTACCTGGCGTTGATTTACAACGGCAAAAATATGTTTTGGGTTGTTGAAATTGGTAGGATGTTCAAAAAGTGAAATCGTTATATTTTGGCTAATGCCGTCCATGTATCCACACACAATCATTTTTAACGGGTACTCTTAACCCGTGGAAAATAAGCCAAGATACTGTGTTAATTGAGAAATTTATTTGAGGAGTGTAATGTTTTTGGTCGTGGGTAAATAATTGTATGACATTGTGGGTTAGATCGAGAAACCACCGAAGTATAGTTATGTCCATCGGACCGTAGGTTACCACCTAATCTAGGTTATGCATGCTGAGCCGTAATTAAGCATTATCACCGAATTTGGAATCGGTTGTGCTCATTGAGCCGTAATTCAGCATTAACCGCCAAAGAATTAGTAAGCCGTACTCGCTGAGTCGTAATTCAGCATTAACCGCCAAAGAATTAGTAAGCCGTGTCCGCTGAGCCGTAATTCAACATTAACCGCCAAAGAATTAGTAATCCATGCCTGCTGAGCCATAATTCAGCATTACCGCCAAAATTTTAGTAGGTCGTGCTCGCTGAGCCGTAATTCAGCGTTGAAGTTGAGTATTTGAGTTGACCGTGTAGGCCGTGCTCGCTGAGTCGTAATTTGGCATTGAATTTGAGTAAATGAGATGAGCCGACCAAGAAAGGGTCGAGATGACATGTAATCGACTAGGTCGATTGATCAATGATTTGATATGATGTTATGAATTGATTGAGTGATGTGATATAAGGCATGTGTAAATAACGTTGATTTGCAGGATGGAATTGAGGCCAAGGTAAGTCCTCTGACTCGTGTTGTGCTTAGGTAGCCTCTAGAGTGTATTGGCTTCCTAATCGGGTCTTAGTGGGTAGAACTTGCTGAAACGTAGTCTCATCCCGGTTGTGGGACAACATTTCAGGAGGAACCCGAGGAGGAAGAACCCAAAGAGGAGGACCTTGATGAGGAATCGGAGGAGGAGTCCGAGGAGGATTCCGAGGATGATTTGGAGTATGACCCGGATGAGGACTGAGACCTCGCCCTGTTTTGCTAACTCTAAGTTGTGATATGATATTTGATAGATCTGACTTGTCAATAGTATTATAATATATACTATGAGGTTTGCTTGTATAAAAGTGTGGTTGTGATTTTTCAGTTGTGAAAAATATAGCCTTACTTTTCTATCATATTTTTTTATTATCTGGGGATTTTATATCTGCTTCCGCATGCGTATTAAAATGAAAGAGTTGGCGATGCGTCCTGGGACGTCGTTATTAATCGACCAGGAGAGGGATGGGTGCGTGCGCGAGGATCGGGGTGTGACAACAGCCCTTTACGTTAACCACTGAAGCTATACTTGGCAAACGACATAAGACCTTTATTTTCGAAGCTTTCTGGTTACAAGACCAGGAGTGCCGTGAGGTCATTGCCAAGTCATGGACCTCAGCACAGGTAATAGGTTATGACCCGCCACACAAATTAAAGGCTATATGTTTGGCTCTAGCTAATTAGAGTCGCTTAAAGTTTTCCAATGCCCATAATCAAATATTAGCTTTGCAACAGCAACTCCAAAATCTTATCAATCAGCCTCATAGCTACTATGATAAATAGATAACAACTAAATTGAAGGCGGAACTCCAGAAAGTATGGTAGCAATAGGAACATTATTGGGCGATGCGCTCCGGGATTAATTGGCTAAGGTGGGGACATAAAAACACAAAATTTTTCCATGCAATTACCATTCAGCGGAGATAACGGAATAGAATAAGAATGCTGCACGATGATAATCAAAGATGGGTGAGAGACGATAGACTTTTGAAGGGGATGGCGATGGATTTCTTTTCGAGCCTTTATAGATCAGTGGGACATCGCAACTATGGGCCCATTCTAGATTAATGCCCGTGTGTTGTTACAACAGAAAGGAACACTCTCTTAACAGCTACGATCACTCGAGAGGAGGTCCACTGAGCAATTTTTCAGTTGGGGACGACTAAAGCCCCTGGGACTAGATGGTTTGAATGGACTTTTTTATCAGACCCACTGGGATATACTTCAGGATGAGCTTTTCCTCTCATTGCAGAATTTCTTTCAATCAGGAGTGATGCCCACAGCTCTTAATAGGACCATTATTTCTCTAATCCCGAAAGTACCACACCTAGAAAGTTTGGACCAATATCGTCCCATTAGTCTATGTAATTATGCCTATAAAATAATCTCCAAGGTGCTCGCCAATCGTCTCAAACCCTGGCTACCTGATCTAATATCCATGGAACAAAGTGCCTTTGTGAGTGGCCGCCAAATCCAAGACAACATCTTAATCGTACAAGAGGTGCTTCATCAGCTAAAGATTAGGAAACGTAAGAGGAATTTTCATGCAGTCCTAAAGATGGACATGCAAAAGGCGTATGACTGGGTGGAGTGGCATTTCCTTAAAGATTATCACCTCGAGGTTAGGTTTCCATACTACTTGGGTACAGTGGGTGATGTAGTGTATTACGACAGTCTCTCTCAGTGTTAAATTCAATGAAGAACAATTAAATTATTTCCTTCGACACGAGGCCTTAAATAGGGAGATCCCCTATCTCCTTATTTATTCATTCAGCTGGCGAATATCTTATCAACTCTTATATATCAAGCTATTGACATGGGAAATATCAAGGGTATCCAGCTGAATAGGTGGTGTCCTATTCTTTTTTTTTTTGTAACCCAGGGAGCCCTCGCACGGCTGGCATCCGGAGGGTAAACCCGAGTGTGACACGTAAGCGGGAGGACCCACCACCCCCGGCGTCACACTTAAGTCCTCAAGCGACCATGAGGGGATTCGAACTCCTCCCCTTGCATTAGGGGGAGAGAGCCCAAACCATCATGGCCACCAAGGCGTGGTGTGGTGTCCTATTCTTTCTCATTTGTTTTTGCATATGATGCCATATTTTTCTTAAGTGGCAAACTCCAGGAATGTCAAAATCTCGCCAACATACTGAATCAATACTATTTAGCTACGGGATAGGCTGTTAATCGGAATAAATCGGGCATATTCTTCAGTAAAGCTTGCCCTATTAGTCTACAGGCAAACTTGGCGAGGGAATTTAGAATCCCCGTGCTAGATAGGACGGGTAAATATCTAGGTATCCCGTCTGATTATGGACGATCAAAACGAGACATGTTTTGCCTGGATTTTGGGGAGAGTGATGCAAAATTGGGAGGATGGAAAGAAAATCTTATATCAAAGGGCGATAAGGAGATTCTGATTAAGACTGTTGTACAGGTGATCCCACAGTATGCCATGTCTATCTTTAAAATTCTTGTGTCACTCTGCAAATCTGTTGAAAAGAAGATTGCTCGATTCTGGTGGCAGAACGATTGTCATAAATCAAGTATTCACTGGAAACAATGGGAAGTGCTAAAGAGTAGGAAGGACAAGGGAGGCCTCGACTTTCGTGATCTCATTGATTTCAACAAAGCAATGCTTGGAAAACAAGCCTGGCGCTTACTCCAACAACCTTTATCACTATGGAGCACACTCTTCAAAGGTCTTTATTTTCACTCAAAGGATTTCAAATATGCGGATAAAGGTGCTCGACCATCCTGGGGTTGGCAAAGCCTACTGTTAGGGAGAGATTCAATATTACCGAAACTTCAATGGTCGGTTGGCGATGGGAAAAAGATCAGAATCCATGAAAATAGATGGCTACCCAAAGGGATACTAGGCGGACCTGCTGCTAGAGACAAACCTGTGATGGTGGCTGACCTTCTAGAACTGGACTGCAATACTTGGAATGTTACCCTACTAATCGGTATTTTGATGCTCAGACTATACAAGAAATCCTTAACATCCCGGTAAGATCTACTTATGCAGCAGATCAACTTATTTGGATAGACACAACACAAGGTCAATATACAGTGAAAAGTGGTTACCATGCTATCAGAAATGTAGCATCTAGTAATAACAACAATAGAGCCTCGTCTTCATATCAAACCCCACAAATCCTGTGGAGAAGAATTTGGAAACTTAAACTCGCATCCAAAATTCATACCTTCCTTTGGTCTCTATGCCACAACGCACTGCCCACCAAGGATAATTTATTTCATAGATGCATCAGCTCAGAGCCGGTATGTGATCTATGCCCTAATCAAACACCACAGACGATGGAACATCTTTTTCTACTCTGTCCATGGACTTAGAGAATTTGGTTACACCCTTAGATTTGCATTCGAATTTCACCAATAGTAGAACAACGAATGGATGCGTGGTTTGCAGAAATGGTTGAACAACAGAAGATCTCACCTTATTTGGAGAATATTGCCTCAGTCTTGTGGCAGATCTGGAAGGCACGCAACAATTTCATCTTCCGCCGTTAGAGTCCTGATCCAACACATGTAGTGGATGCAGCCCTAGCCCAAGTCCGAATCGCTCAGAACTCCACTCGCATCTCGGCGGAATCAGGGCGACATCATTCCAGTCCTAGTAACCTATGGTGGCCTCCAGATCCAGGAGTCCTGAAGATAAACATAGATGGGGCTTTTCAGCTAGCAAGCACTGAAGTTACAATGGCGTGTATCTGCCGCGACAACATTGGGAAAATGATTGATGGCTTTACCAGAGGTTTCGCAGCTTCCTCGGCCTTGCGGGTAGAGATCCAGATGCTTAATATTACCTTTCACCATCTGCTGCAGCACGGCAAAGCTCATGATCCACTCCTGATCGAATCGGATTGCCTCGTGTTGGTTGAAGCTGTGAATGATCCTGCATCGACGCCATGGGAGGTTTGAGCTTTGTTCGTTGAAGCGGCCGCACTGCTCCCCTTACTTCTCTCATCTTCGCGTTAGGCATTGTAGGCGTGAAGCTAATTTTGTTGCTGATTGGGCTGTTAAGGCCCATAGAAGTGGCACTTTACTTCCTAACTGGGTCGTTTCCCCTCCCCCTCTTTTGTTGGATCTTCTTTACTCGGACGCTATTGCAGCGGGTTGTTATGCTCCTTTAACTTGAATGGTATTTCTATTTAGACCAAAAAAAAAAGGTAACGTTTTTAACTTTTTGAGGATTTTCTTTTTATGCTAAGTTTAAGGCCATGTTTTCCTTCATTCCTATTGGAATATGTTTTCTCAAACTAGTTTTTTGATAGTTGGATTAAAAAAGGTAAGGGTGGTCAGTTGGTTTGGTTTTAGGATGAAAGGACTTTGTTCCCAATTTTGAATTGAGAATTGGCCCTATCCACCTTGGAACCAGAACAAACATCCATAGATTGTCCTAGGAACCAACGGTGTAATTTATTTTCATAAATCTTTTATTTTTTCTCAAAAGAACTTAAATATATTGAAAGTTACTTTACTGTAGGATGAAATTACTAATCACATGTAAGTTACTAGTCAAAAAAGAAATTATTCCCATAAATAATTTCAACTTTTTGCCCCATGAATAAAATAATATAAAAAATGCTATGGGCTGGTTTGGTCTGATTTCTAGAGGATCAGTAGTCAAGTTAGTTATTTCTAGTTCCAAATTAACTAGAACGATTTATGAGGAGACCACTATAACTAGTCGGTTCGATCTGGTTTGGTTCGATTCCTAGGTTGAACCGGGGTTGATGTGAACCCCTAAAAAAAGGACATCCCAACAACTATATTTGGATAAATTTGTACTATATATGTATGATATTTATTTTTGTAAATCATTATTCAAAGCTCTAGTTTGAGGAACTATCTTCCAATTAGGGATAGAAAAAAATGATGCCGCTAAGTTTATGTGTAATTTATATAGAAACTTTTGAAATCTCACCAATTAAAAGACTAATTAGAGGAAATTAACTCCAATTATCAATGGAGAGAAATAAAGCCTTTTTATTCAAAAACAAGATGCTCGGTCCCTACCGTGCTTTATGGCTTATAGATTATAGATAGTGCTAGTTTGAGGTTACATGAAACTTATTTACCAGCGTAACAAATTAGATACATGACTAATGTGAAATCAAACATATATTTATCGTGATTAATTTAGAACATTGCTAGGACTTCAGGATACCACTATATATATGTTGTGTGTGTTTACTTTGTTGAACAAATAAACTAGCATGAATTTGTTTTCCTATAAACTCGATTCCTATAAATAAAGATTTAAAGGAAAAAATAAATTACGTGAGTTTCATTATAAGACGTATATGATTAAAAATCTAGATAGGCTTCACCCCATATGATTTATAGACTATGAAGTAATTTTTCCCCTGACTATAGCATTGCTCCAACATAATTGTTATCACAGATCATGGATTGCCACCCTTTCGACACATTAAAAGAACTGAAAATTTAAAAATAAAATTGATCATGTATCATATGAAAAACGAGAAATTCACAAATTAATTAATATGAATAGAATATCTAGCAATAAAACTCCCCTTCATGAAAACTGCATCGGCATGCGGTATAGTCTCAAACATGTCTCCTCCAACATGAGTGATTCCATCGTGCATCGGCGCCGTCGCAACACCGTGAGGTAGATCAAAATTAATCCCCTGAATATGTGGACATGACTTAATGATCTCAGTCAGAGCCTTGCCGATCCATCCCCACCCACCCCCCCCCGGACATCGACCAAAGATCTAATGCTCTCGAAGTTGTCCTTATACACTTCCACGATGGCCCTGACCAAGATCCTGCTTGTACACGCCATCCCATCGTTGAACAAGCGGTTGAACTCTGGATTCTCCGATGTGAGGTCCCAAATCTTGCGGCCGTGAGCCATCTCAAATGCGCCGTCACCGGTCCTGATGCAGTTGCTGAGGCAATGCCATGGGGACATCGGCCATGGGTGGTTTTGCATCAGCACCATCGGTGCGAGGCTGAGCTCAGACTCGGGCCCCTGGAGGAGCCATCTCGACGATGGAGTGAGGCTGTAGAGTGTCGTGAATCTCATGGCCGTCATCGGGTTGGCGACGCTGCGCAGAGAAGATGTTCTTGCGGACAAGGAGTCTCATGATGCGCCCCAGGTAGGAGGTTCCGGGGGATGGGGATGGACTGCAGGTGGCTATTTGGGTTAGGGTGACAGGCCCGCTACCACAAGAATGGATGATATCAGGTATTCGGAGCTCGACCGCGCATTTCAGTGCCATCGAGTTGGCAAATGCAAACGCGTGCTTCCATATGTGTGCTTGGCCTCTTGGGGTTGCTTCAGTTTCATCAAGCGGTTCTTTTTCTCTCTCTCTCTCTCTCTCTCTCTCTCTCTTTAAGAGCTTGCTTTGGTTTGGGGTTATAGTGAGAGAAACGAAGAGAAGAGACGAGAGGCGTCGTAATATATGGGGCCAAAGCTACCAGATTATGTTCAGATTTTGATTTAGTGGGTTGTTGAGAAGAGGCTATGAGAGAATTCTAGAAGCGCCTTCTCTCTCTTCATGCATGATTTTTCTTTTATCTTGACCCTACTTAAATATTTCGTACCGATTTGATATATTCCCAGTCTTAAATCCACCAAATATTTGCACCAAAATGAGAGCTTAGAAATTGTCCGCTATTGTATTAGCCATCCACCATTTTATGTAAATCTCAAAGGGAATAGACACAATGTTTGCCAAGCATATCGCGCTCGACTTGTTGACTACTCTGGAAAAACTTTGTCACCAGGTTGAGCCCACTCACTTCTTCTGAAGTTTGAGTTTTTTTTTTTTTTTATTGGTCAGACTGAAGTTTGAGTTGAGTTCTGAGTTATATGTAGTAATATATGGAGCCAAAACTCAATGTGCTCGCAAGAGATCGTTAGCCTAATTTAAGTGGCTTAGTTGATTTGAGTGGCTCAATGATTTAAATCAAGCTAATCTCAATGTTTTCGATACTCGAGTGACGTGACTGTTGAGGAACAAATGGAAGCCAACTCATAATAGCACTCTTATAATTACAAGAAAGAGGCACTCAACACGCTCACACAAGCACAATCACAAGCACAATGACTGCTTCACCTCTTTATCCAACACAACACTCCCCACACACACCACTCACTCACTGTACGCTCGCTGCGCACACGCTCCACGCCACACAACGCACCATCACTCCTGCTTTACTGCTTTTCTCTCTGCTCCACTCCATGTGGCCTCTACAAGAGGTCAACGACAAGACTTACCCGCTCGTCAAATGATTATCAGTCACTCCTCTCAACTATAACTTAAGGGACCTCAACACCACAAACATCAACTTCATATTGTGGATATTTAGTCTTACATCAATATAGAAGCATGGAAAAAGTGGCGGTGGTTCTTCAGTGACTCATTAGCCAATTGAGTAGTTAAAACTATTTTTTTTTTTATGTTAAACTAGTTTTCAAGCACATGTTGAATATAAAAATATCACGTCGTGAAATTACAAGGTATCAGCTTATTAAGTTACCATGGGTTAAAGATAAAGGTGTTACTTTTGAAGGGAAAATTTGGATAGAGAGAGGTCAAAAATCTATTGAACTTGTTAAGTGTAAAAATATCATATTATAAAGCAACTATTTTATATATTAATTTATTTTTTTGTAGTAATTCGGGAGTATGAGTGTAGAGACATGACTCGTGGGGTCCATGGAACATTATCCAAATCTCATGAACCAATTAAGTCCAAGGTTTAGCCATGTACGCAGTTGATGGGACTAATATTAGCCTCGCTATCATCTTTCCATTAGTTACAAAATTGCAAAATTGAAAATTACACATTGACCGGAAAAGTTATTGCATGGTTCATAGTCCTGAGGATCAATATCTTTTAAATCATTAGTTACGTGTGTCCTTAAAGATCCAAATAGACTTGATCCTCATAATTTATCCATCATTTGACGTCACTTGAACAGAATTGTTATCGCAAATCATGGATTATGCCCATTTAACACATTAAAATGGAAAAAGTAATCATGTGTCATAAGAAAAAGTTCGTGACAGAATTAGGATTTGACCTAAAATTGAGATTTTTTTTTCTTTTAAAGGAAATTAGCCTGACACCTAATGAAAGTACCAAATGTGAGAGTATAAAATCTCTGTGCTACCCGCTGTCTTCGGTTATTCTTTGGAACCACGGCAAAGAAACTATAACAAATTTTCAGTTAGGTTTTCAGAGGTAAAACAAGTTTTGCTTTCTTTCACTGTCCGAGAAAGGTGGTGAGTACTCGTTCAACTTTACTGCCAAATGTCAATATTCTCGAAGTCATGTGTCTCTGTTATAATCAACTCAAACATCAAAGTTGCCGAAAGAAGCAACAAAATCAAACGATCTGTCTTAAAGATCTTGATTCTAATTTTTCAACAACCCCCCATCGCCCATAGCCGGAGGCCGTTTATGTTAATCAAGCAGGCCCTTTTCATCCCACATCCGCATAAATCAACCTATTTGATATGATAAAAATTGGCATAATTCGCAAATTCTTCAATTTATTTGTGTGCTCTAACCGAAATTGTAAAAGCTTATCATTGTACACGGATGCGGCTGCAAAGATGCATAATAAATCTCGCCAACACTTACTGGTTTTTAAGAACTTTAAATAATGAGTCATCTTTTTATATTATTGCCAACTGCTAAGGGTTGATGTAGATGCAGCGTCCCAGGATTCCTGTTTAGGAACTAGAGGTCTTTCATTTGAATCCCATCAACTACACATGGACTTAATCGGTTCATAGCTGAGGATGATATTAGTATGCTGTTTAATACATATTGTTATGAAACGTGTTATTTTTCCTCTATTGACCAGAATGTCCTTTCTTTCTTTCCTTTTTTGTTTTTGTAAACATGTTTTTTTTATTAATTAATTAATTAGCAAACCTCGATGTGAACGTGCAACATCTTTTAATGTGTTATCGAAGTCGCGACCCTTGGCAACTTGTGCTCGTCACCACCTCCCTCTCCTCGGTCTAGTCATCGCCGCTGCGCCTCCCGGGCGTTAAGCATGCAAATGACTAGGGTTTGAGTTGTCATGATGAACATATGACCCGGGTCAGTTTTTATAATATTTTTAATAATAAATAATAAATAATATTTCAAAAAAATCAAAAATAATTTATATCTATGTATAGATTTGAAAAGCTAGAAAATCCTCGAACATAAGTGATTAACATGCTAATCCAACATTAGAATAACCCTCTATGAATGATTACAAACCACATAAATTAGCAACCTCAAACATAGTAACTGGATTATACATAGATAAGAAACGGTAAACTTGGTCAAAGATCGAGAGTTCTAAGTGAATCCAATTGTCTTAACTACTGAAATTTTTGCCGAAATCTTTCATTGATTGAGTATATGACTCACATTTATATCTCTTACATAATTATAGTGGGTTCAAATCACACTGGATAGGCTTCAATGATGGATAACAAGGAAAGGGTTTTGATGATGTTGTAGCGAGGAAACCCTCCCTCCTCCAAGATCTTCTTCCATTCGAGTTCGTCCCTTTCCTTACCGCCCGAGCAATGCACCAGCATGACCAGATCTAACACTAGTCCAGTCTCATCAAACATGCCATCGCCTTCTGGTTTCAGCACCATATCTGCTATGATGACCTTCCCATTCTTTTCTGGGATTGCTTTTCTGCAATTCTTTAAAATCTTGACGCAATCTTCGTCCCCCCAATCATGCATTATCCCCTATAAAACAACAGACACAGAGAATTACTGGAGTCGTGAATCATGGTATATTTTCACAGTACTTCATCAGTCGTGAACCACTCTCTCGCCCAAATACACACTCTCTCTACTCTCCCTCTCTCATTAACCCTGAGGTGGTGACCTCATTACGACCTTGGCAATCTCAAACCTGAGCGAGGAGGGATTCGAACCCCCAACACCGTGTTTCGTCTCGTTGAGGATTTTTTAATGCTCTAAGTTTTAGGCCATGTTTCCTCCGTTCCTATTGGAGTATGTTTTCTCCAACTGCTATTCTGATGGTTGGATTAAAGAAAGTAAGAGCGATCGATTCCATCTTGGAATCGGACCAACCAGTCCAAGGTTGTCCAGGGAACCAGCAGTGTTATTTATCTATTTTTAATGTTTATTTCTCAAAAGTACCTAAATACATTGAAAGTTACTTTAGTGTAGGATGAAATTACTAATCACATGTAAGTTACAAGTAAAAGAAAAAATTACTTTCATAAATAATCTCTGCCTTTTGCCATTCCCAAATAAAACAACAGAAAAATTTTACTATGGATCGGTTTAGTCTGGTTCCTCAAGGAACCAGGAGTTGAATTGGTTATTCCTAGCTACAAATCAACTGGACAAAATTCAGTGGGAACCTACCGGTTTGATCCGATTCCTAGGTTGAACTGGGATAGAAGCACACCCCTTTAAAAAGGACATCCCTACACTAATATTTGGATAAGTTTGTATACATACATACATACATACATATATATATATATATATATATATAATATGTTTGTGTGTGCGATATTCATATTTGTAACCCACTAGTTAGAGCTCTAGTTTGAGGAACTATCTTTCAATTAGGGATAGAAAAAAATGATGTTGCTAAGTTTACGTGTGAGTTATATAGAAACTTTTGAAATCCCACCAATTAAAAGACTAGTCAGAGGAATTTTTCTCCAATTAGAAATGGAGAAAAGTAAGCTTTTTTATTCAAAAACAAGATGCTCAGTCCCTACCACGCTTGTATGGCTTATACATAGTGCTAGTTGTGCTAGTTTGAGGTTACACAAAACTTATTTACCGGTGAAACAAACTAAATACAGGAATAATGTGAAATCCGATATATTTTTCGCAAATAATTTATAACATGGCTAGGACTTCTGGATACCACTATTCTTATGGTGTTTGTGTATTTTATTGAAGAAATAAAGTCATATGGAATTGTTTTCCCATAAGCTTGATTCCCCATAATTAAAGATATATAGGAAAAATAAATACATCAGCACATCACTTTAGAATGCCTATAAGACGACAGAAAAGGTAGATCTTGAGCTGTAAGATAGAGAAACGAGTAGTTATAGGCTACTAAACTCCTTCTACTGAGTCAGGCGCACGTGAATTACAAAATGAAGAAATACACATTAACCGGAAAAGTCACCGTGTGGTTTATAAATAACGTGGATCAATATAATTTAAATAATTAATTACACAAGTTTGATTATAAAACTTATATGATTAAGAATCTAGATAGGCTTGCGCTTGACTCCATACGATTTATTGACTATGAATAATTTTTCCCTTGACTATGGCATTACTCGAACATAATTGTTACCACATATCATGGATTCCCACCCTTTTGACATATTTGAAGGCCGGAGAATTAAAAAAAGAAAAAGAAAATGATCATGTGTCATAGGAAAAACACAAAATTCACGAATTAATTAGTGTGTATAAAGTACTCGGCAATAAACTCACCTTCATGAAAATTGCATCAGCTTGCGGTATGGTCTCAAACATGTCTCCTCCAACATGAGAGACTCCATCGTGCATCGGTGCTGTCGCAACGACATGAGGTAGATCAAAATTAATCCCCTGAATGTGTGGAAATGACTTAATGATCTCGGCCAGGGTCTTGCCGACCCCCCCTCCGACATCAACCAAAGATCCAATGCTCTTAAAGCCGTCCTTATACACTTCCACAATGCCCCTAACCAAGATCCCGCTCAGACACGCCATCCCATCGTTGAACAAGCGGTTGAACTCAGGATTCTCCGATGCGAAGTCCCAAATCTTGCGGCCATGAGCCATCTCAAATGCGACGTCACCAGTCCTGACGCAGTCGCCGAGGCAATGCCACGGGGACATCAGCCATGGGTGGTTTTCCATCAACACCAACGGCGCGAGGCTGAACTCGGACCCAGGCCCCTGGAGGAGCCATCTCGATGATGGGGTGAGGCTGTAGAGTATCTCGTTTCCCTCATGGCCGCCATCGGCTTGGCAGCGATTAGCGCAGAAGATGTTCTTGCGGACAAGGAGTCTCATGATGCGCGCCAAGGAGGCGGTTCCGGGGGATGGGGAGGGTATGCGGGAGGCTATTTGGGCTAGGGTGACAGGCCCACAGCCGTACGAATGGATGATGTCGGGTAATCGGAGCTCAACCGCGCATTTCAACGCCATTGAGTCGGCGTATGCATATATGAGCTTCCATATGTGTTCCTGGCCTCTTAAGGTTGCTTCAGTTTCATCAAGCGATTCCATTCTCTCTCTCTCTCTCAGCTTGCTTTGGTTTGGGGTTTTGGTACGAGGCATGAAGAGAAGGGACCAGAGGCGTCGGAATATATGGGGCCAGAGGCTTCAGGGGCGTCACACGTTTGTCTCCGGTAATTATACGGCGTATGTCCGATACCACTGCGTTGAAAAAAAAAAAAAAAAAAAAAAAACAAAAGATGATGATGTCTCTCGGACATGGGGTCTGCATTCCCGCGCCCGATGCACGAAATGTCAACTCACTAATTAACTAACTTAAACCACTCACGAAATTCAATGAAATATTCTGAAATTAAAAAAAAAAAAAATCACCGTCACCTCTAGAAGACCAGAGAGAGAAAAAAGAATAAGATGATTTGCAAACCAAGTTGGATTTTTCTTGGTCCACAAACTCAAGCTCAAGTCGAAAATCCACTTAATTTGGTAAATAAGAAAGGGAACGCTTGATTCATTCAATAGAAAAAAAAAACATGGGGGTAATGACTGATCAGAATCTTGTTAACTATGTTTATAAAACTTATCAATAGAAACCTTTTTTTTCTTTTTTTCTGTGCTTCATCAATCATTCATAACTTTGTAAGTATCGCCAACATTTAAGTACATCGAATTGTCAAACCAGAAGGTGGAAAAACTGTTTATGACATTAAATGAAAATTGGGAAAACGCAAAAGGCTTAGCAAAAAGGTCTCCCAACCTGTCCAGAATCGGCGCTCCGGGACCAGTTCCCATGCATCATCTTCAGCCGCGAGAGAGGTTGCACTTGCACCGTGCAAGTTCCCTTTCAATCTTTCACATCATGCGTGTTCCATTTCGATCTTTGACAAGAGGGAAGAGAGAGAATTCTAAAAATGCAGTTGCTAACATTTATGTATTGATGAATGATTTCTTTTTAGAAATAATCTTTTTTATTTTTATTCTTTAAAATAATTTCTAAATAAAAGAATGCGTTTAGTAACTATACAGAATTTTTATTATCAGAATAGAAAAAGAATATAAATACATTTGGTACCATTCACAAATTTTTTTATAACGTAGGATTTTTTTTAATTTTTAATTAATTTTTTTAGATTTTTCTTTTTTTCCTCTTTTCCTCTTCTTGCTCCTCCTCTAGCCGGTGGTAGTGGGGGGTAGTGGCAGCAAGTGATGGATGGCCGGGGGAGAGGTGGCGAGAAATAAGAAGAAAAGAAAAAAAGAACAAAAGAACAAAAGAAAATGATTTATTTTTAAAAATTGTTCTCGAGAAAGAAGAAGTTACTTTTTTCTACTTTTTGTTTATATGCCAAATCTATTTCCAGCTACTTTTATATTTCGAAGAGCAGAAAAATTAGTTGTAATGGATTTTTGTTCACTTTTTTTTTTTGTTCCGTAAAATAAAAAAACAGAAAATCAAAGAAATAGGAACATTAACAAATAGACCCTAAAAGTGCCTTCTCTCTTTTCATGCGCGATTCTTCCTTAATCTTGACCTCACTAAAATATTTAATTTCGGACTAACTTTATACTTTTTCCGGGTTTGCCTCCACTAAATATTTGCACCAAATTAGAGTTGGGAAATTCTCCAGTTTTGTATTAGCCAACGACGACTTTTATGTACATCTCACAAAGAGTAGACACGATTTTTTCCAGCAAATCAACCATGACTCGTTGACCACTCTGGAACAACTTTGTTACCAGGTTGAGGCCATTTACTTCTCGTGAAGTTTAGATAAATATCAAAATTTGAAATTAATGTTACATGAATCAAATTGCTCGCAAAAGCTTGTTAGCACTAATTTAAGTAGCTTAACTGATTTAAGTGGCTCAAGTATTTAAATCAAGTTCATCTCAATGTATTCAATACTATTAATGTGGCCCATTAGCCAATTAAGTGATTAAAGATATTTTTATGCTAAAATAGTATCCAAGCACACGTCAAGCACAAAAAATTTAGGTGGTAAAATTATAAGGTATAAGCTTAGTATGTTTCCCTGGACCATTTGGTCCGGTCTTTGGTCCCAAAAACTAGGAACCAGCCCCCCGATCTGGTTCCCGGATTCCTAAGTGTTATCGAGAACCAATCGCCCCTATCGGAAACCGACTACTTAAAAGCCCATGGAACATCATCCAAACCTCGAGACTAGTTGAGTTTGCGGGTAGCCCAAAGTAAGAGCAGTTTGCACGTAATTAGTAGGACTAATATTAGCTTAGCTATAATCTTTCTACTAGTTACAAATATCATTACTTTTGAAGGGAAAATTTTTTAGAGTCAATAGACGCGCCAAAATCATCGCACATTTGGTTTTTTTTTTTTTTTTTTTTTTTTTAGAGCAAAACCACAAAATGGATGTTGAAGCAACGCTAGATCATGTGTTTTGCTTTTTCGTTTGTGCTTTGTCTTAAATATAAAAAGAAAAGGGGATGCTTTACGGGAGGGTATATATTTCATTAAATTTTTTTAATTTATAGGTAAAATTCGCAGCCAGTTGTTGTAATTAATAGAAAGATATATGAACATATTCATAAGAAAATTCAATATGATATTAATATGCCAAATAGTTTAAAGCTAAAGCAAGTTTGAGCATGTAGAGTATTTACAAAGCTGAGCTCAAGCTAAAGCTTGAGAATCAAATGTATCATAGGCTCATGTCACATCTTGATTCCTAAGTGCAATTTTGAGCAATAGATTTCGTCAAATTAACTTAGCTTGATTGTACCCTCATATGCTAAAAAAAAAAGTGATTATATGTTTTCGGAAATGAATATGACCTCATCCATTTGATTTAATCTAATTATGCATTCAAAGTATGCGAGGTTGAAAAACCTAATTGGACCGATGCTAAGTCCACTAGAAGATAAGATTCTTTTTTTTTTTTGAAAGAAAATTATATTTATTACTCAAAAGGATACAAAAGTATAAAGTCTTTATGACAAAACAAAGCGAAATAGAGCATGAATATTGGAAAACAAAACCAAATCCAGAAAATAAAGAAAATAAAGAAGATCAATGGAGTATCAGCAAAATTAAGCACAAACTCGTTGCACGATAACTAACTTGCCATACTAAATCGGCAGTTGATTATTGGATATCGCGTCTTTGTCAATGATGAATACATGCTGAAAATTTCTTCTCCAATAATTACGATGTTGCCAATTGGCAGTCTGCACTAAGGTTCGGCTTCCTCTACACCATTGTCATATGGAAACAACCAAAATAGGTTAAACAAACATAGATCTAACATGTTGATGATCAAATTATTGTAATTCAACGAGACGCCAAAACTCCTATAATCATCATTGAGATTGAAGACAGAAAACCTATATACTAATAGAGTAGAGGAATATCGAATCCCCAAAAAGCATATTTATTTAACTCTCGGATCTAGATCAAGAGAGCATAACACCAAAATCTAGAACTAAATCATAAGAGTTCAAACTCTTAAATCGAGAACTAGATCAGGAGAAAAGAGCTCCCGAATTTAAATTGGGAAAGAAGAAAAAGTAAGAAAACAATAATAAAAGGCAAACAAATCAACAAAAGAGAGACTTTCTCCCTTCTAAACACCCAAAAAAAAAAAATAATTAAACGCAAAAATCGAGATCAGAGGTCACATCTGATAAGCACTAGAAATAATGTCGCATTAAGAGGAAAGCAAGCATGCCCACCTAATTCGACGGAAACATAAAGCATCCCTATCTAATCACGCAAAAACATTTAGAGTTTTGACTTTCCTGTCAAATTGCAATTTTCATGATTCGATTGGAATATCCTCTCTCTCTTTTTTAATCAAAAGAAAATGTCATTAATTTATCATTACCAAATATGAAAGAATAATAAAAAGCTACCAAGCAATAAAATTTTCAAAAAAACTAAAAAAAAAAAAAAACCTAGAAAATTAAAGAATATAACTTGCAGCTATAAGTATGCTCTCATCTCAAAAGATCAGACTCGTCACAACATCAAAAAATAATCAGCGATCGATCACAAAAACCATTAGTGATAGGCACACTTCTAGATTTTCGCATCCGAAAACTCATCTTCGTTTTGACACTTACATTTAATAATGATGTGGCATGATCTCACAGAATATATGAACAAGTTGAGTATCTTGGCTGCTTTGGGGGGTTCTACATCTCCATGGGCATGAAATTGAAGAGACAAGCTTAAAATATCAAACTATAGTTAAATAAGGCTTGATTTCATCATGCAAAAGTTGCTAATCATGTATAAATGTTCCCAAGTATCAAGATATTAAGTAATTAACTATAGTAATTAACATTTTCTGCAATGCATGAGGTTAAGTGCTCATTGGTTTTAAACTTTGGTGAGTGACTATGGAGCTGATACGTCACTAACGTTGAAACTGATGTGCCGTGAGAAAATATTTGGTGCTCAAATGATAGACACGTCAATTTTATACAAGTCCATTCAATATTTGACACGTGTCACTTTTGGACCCATATGTTAGAAATCCTTCTCTCTTTCTCTCTTCTGCGTAATCTGATGAAAAAAACAAAGCCCACTCTCTTTTTTTTCAAATGCTCTCTCGGTTCCAAGACCTCGCCACCTCCATCCCGCCTCCATCTTCACCTGCTTCTTCTCCAAACTTGAGCGCCGCCGTCTCCTGTCCAACTCCTCCCGTGCCCTTTGTGTCGGTGCCTATGTCAGCTAGGAGCTCGAGGCCCTCTACTGCATCGACAAACCATGCCGCCACCTTCGTCTTTGCCTTGTCCATTGCCTACGTTGACCCTGGCCAACCTCGAATCAACATATTCAAGGTCAAGTTGAGCTCTAGATCAAAAATCAAGGGCTCGCTCAAGCTTAGATCAAATTCTAAGGCTCAAGTTCACCGGTCAAGCTCAAGCTCGATGACGGAGGACTAAGGCCGCGGTGAGATGGTGATGGAAGGCAATTCGTGGGATTAAGTTGACATTGAGTCTGGTTGAGGCATTGTCTTTGGCAGAGTGAAAGGAGGAAGAAGAAGAAACAAAAGGAAAAAAGAAAAAGAAGAATAAAAATATAAAAACGTTAATAGAAGAGAGAGATAATGTAAGGGTATTTGACAGGTGACCCAAAAGTGACAAGTGTTGGACGTTAAATGGACTTATGTAAAATTGATGTGTCTATCACTTAGGAAATTAATATTTTCTGGAAGTGGCGCTGTCTTTGTCTAACGTTGTGTCAATGTCGAACCACTCATTGGATGACACGTGGCACCGATGATTAGCACAAGGAGGCAAGGCGATGGCATGTGAAACAAGGCCGGGATCTCAAGTCCTGTAAATGAAGACTCAACGATCATTGATGAAGACTAGATTAATCTACTTCTCAAAAATCAAAGCAGACATCAAAAAATGGCAAAGCTAAAATCATGAGATAATAAAAATCAATCTCACATGCTCACATAAGGGCAGTGGAAGGAGATCATACCATACCAGAAACATTGAAGTAATCATAGAGATTGCCTTCCAGGCTTCTAGTCATAGCCTTATTTATTTCGATTTGGATTCGGGTTTGTGACCTACCCCGAATCGAAATCTTTATGATACCCATAATTTTAAGTAGTTACCCACAGGTAATCTACACCGAATCACATAAGAAAAGATGTTCATTGTTATATGTAGTGTAGTTTCCTATTACAAACCTTTTGAAATAATAGAAATTTAATTTAAATTTCAGAGTTATTATGCTCTTTTAGAGCCCGACCCGATATTCAAGTACTTATTTCACGTGAAGTACCGATGGATGTAAGAGGAAGAGAAAAATGAATTGACATCATTGCTAAAAATGGACGTAAACACATAAAATTTCGACTTTCGTTTGCCTTTTACGTCATCCGATTAATTCGGATTTTCATTGTTACTTGTCCCTTTATATTTCCAATTGTTATGAGGTCAGTATAATCGCATTGGTGGATACCTAATTAAGAGAATATATTTTTCTTCATTTTTTTCTGATTTGCATGTTCTAACATGAATGACCACATTAATTTAATGGGTAACTTACAACGTCTATGGATATATTTTTACGCGCACCACCTTTTCAATTTCATTTCCTAGCTGTTTCGCCCAAGACTGGGGTTTAAGTCGATATGTCGAATATATGATATATTTATGTATAGGAAAAGCTAGAAAGTATGCGATCCAACATGAGAATAACCCTCTATGAATGGTTACAAACCACGTAAATTAGTAACCTAAAACATAGTAATTGGATTATACATAGGAAACAGTAAACTTGGTTTGAGATCGAGAGCACCAAGTGAATCCAACTGTCTTAACTACCGAAATCTTTCATTGATTGGGCATGTGACTTGCATTTATTTTTCTTACATAATTGTAGCGTGACGAAATCATAGTGGATAGGCTTCAATGATGGATAACAAGGAAGAGGTTTTGATGATGTTGTAGCGAAGAAATCCTCCCTCTTCCAGAATCTTCTTCCATTCGAATTCGTCCCTCTCCTCACCGCCCGAGCAATGCGCCATCATGACCAGATCTAACACTAGTCTGATCTCATTGAACATGCCATCGCTCTCTGGTTTCAGCACCACATCTGCTATGATCACCTTGCCATTCTTTTCTAGGATTGCTTTTCTGCAATTCTTTAAAATCTTGATGCAATCTTCGTCCCCCAATCATGTATTATCCCCTGTAAAACAAGAGACAGAGAATTACTGGAGTCATGGGTCATGGTTTCTTTCTATAGTACTTCCTCAGTGCGTTCATTGTGTGATTCTATGCTTATGAAGAGTTGACATAATTGGCCAAAATGTAACCGGACATTTTCAAAAAAGCAAAAGCAAAAAATCTTTCTCCTATGTCTCGCTTGCTCTACACAGAAGGCAGCTCAGCGTAAGCCCACTAAAATCGTCATCAATGCCCTGACGCATCTTTTTCCCTCTCTCTCGCCCAAGATGCGCACACACTTGCACTTTCCCTCTCTCATTAACTCCGCTGTGGTGACCTCATTACGACCTTGGCGATCTCAGACCTGAGATCTCGTTGAGGATTTTTTTTATGCTAAGTTTAAGGCCATGTTTCCTCCACTGCTATTGGAGCATGTTTTCTCCAACTATTATATTGATAGTTGGATTAAAGAAAGTAAGGGTGATCGCTTGGTTCGATTCCAGCATGGACAGCGTCCTGGAACTGGACCAACCAATCCAAGATTGTTCTGGGAACTAGCAGTGTTATTTATTTATTCTTAAATGTTTTATTTTTTTGCAAAATTACTTAAATATATTGAAAGTTAATTTAGTGTAGGATGAAATTACTAATCACATGTAAGTTACTAGTAGAATAAGAAACTACTCTCATAAATAATCTGTACATTTTACCATTCTCGAATAAAAGAAAAAAATAAAAAATAAATATATATATATATATATATATATATATTATGAGTTAGTTTAGCCAGGTTCCTAAAGGAACTGGCAGTTGAATCGGTTATTCCTGGTTCCAAATCAATTGGACCAAATTTAGCACGAACCAACCGGTTTGATCTAATTCAAGATTGAACTGGGACCAAAGCACACCCCTCAAAAAAGGACATCCCCACACTAATATTTGGATAAGTTTGTGTGTGTTTGTCCATATATATATAATATATGTGTGTGCGATTTTCATATTTGTAACCCACTATTCAAAGCTCTAGTTTGAGGAACTATCTTTCAATTAGGGATATAAAAAAAATGATGCCGCTGAGCTTACATGAGAGTTATATAGAAACTTTTGAAATCCCACCAATTAAAACACTAATGATAGGAAATTTCTTCTATTAGAAATGAAGACAAATAAAGCCATTTTATTCAAAAACAAGATGCTTGGTTCCTACTATACTTCTATGGCTTATACATTGTGTTAGTTTGAGGTTACACAAAACTTATTTACCAGCATAACAAACAAGATATAGGAATAATGTGAAATTCAATATATTTGTCTGGAACAATTTATAACATGACTACATTGACTAGGACTTCTAGATACCACTATAACATGGCGTGTGATTTTCTTTATTGAACAAATAGTCACATGGAACTGTTTTCCTATAAACTTGATTACCCATGAATAAAGATACAAAGGAAAAATAAGTACGTGAGCACATCACTTTAGAACGCCTATAAGACGGCAGAAAAGGTAGATCTTGAGCTGTAAGAAAGAGAAACGAGTAGTTACAAGCAACTAAACTGCTACCGAGTCAAGCGAACGCAAATTACAAAATGAAATAAAATACACATTGATCGGAAAAGTTACCGTGTGGTTTATAAATCATGTGGATCAATATAATTTAAATCATTAATTACACAAGTTTTATTATAAGACTTATATGTTTAAGAATCTATATAGGATTGCACTTGACCCCATATGAGTTATAGACTATAAATAAATTTTCCCTTGACTATGGCATTACTCGAATAGAATTGTTACCACATATCGTGAATTCCCACCCTTTTGACGTATTAAAAGGACAGAATTTTTAAATAAAAAAAATTGATCGTGTGTCATAGAAAAAACGCAAAATTCAGGAATCAATTAACATGTATAAAGTATCTAACAATAAAACTCACCTTCATGAAAATTGCATCAGCATGCGGTATAGTCTCAAACATGTCTCCACCAACGTGAGTGACTCCATCGTGCGTCGGTGCCTTCGCAAGGATATGAGGTAGATCAAAATTAATCCCCTGAATGTGTGGAAATGACTTAATGATCTCGTCCAGGGTCCTGCCGACCCCTCCTCCGACATCAAGGGGGATGGTTAGAGAGAGAGAGAGAGAGAGAGAGGATGTTGATGGAGGTGGTTGAAGAGGGGGGTTATTGGTGACGTGACGGATTGATGGAGGGCAATTCCGCTAATGCTATGCAAAGAAGAGTGGAAGAGAGCGAGAAGATAGGGTAGAGGAGATGTAGGGCTTAAGGTGACGTTCTTAACTTTTTGAGGATTTTATGCTAAGTTTAAGGCCATGTTTTCCTTCATTCCTATTGGAATATGTTTTCTCCAACTAGAGGGTGGTCAGTTCATTTGGTTTTAGGATGGAAGGAATTTATTCCCAATTTTGAACGGAGAATTGACCATATCCACCTTGGAACCAAACCAACCATCCCTAGATTGTCCTAGGAATCGACAGTGCAATTTATTTTTTTAAATCTTTTATTTTTTCTCAAAAGAAGTTAAATATATTGAAAGTTACTTTATTGTAGGATGAAATTACTAATCACATGTAAGTTACTAGTCAAAGAAGAAATTATTTCCATAAATAATCTCAACTTTTTGCCCCCTGAATAAAATAATATAAAAAAATACTTTGAGGATCAGGAGTCAAATTAGTTATTCCTGGTTCCAAATTAACTGGAATGATTTATGAGGAGACTAGTATAACCAATTGGTTCGATCTGGTTTGGTCCGATTCCTAGGTTGAACCGAGGTTGATGTGCACCCGTAAAAAAAGGACATCCCCACAACTATATTTGGATAAATTTGTACTATATATATGTATGGTATTTAGTTTTGTAAATCATTATTCAAAGCTCTAGTTTGAGGAACTATATTCCAATTAGGGATAGAAAAAAATGATGCCGCTAAGTTTATGTGTAAGTTATATAGAAAATTTTGAAATCTCACCAATTAAAAGACTAATTAGAGGAAATTAATTGCAATTATCAATGGAGAGAAATAAAACCTTTTTATTCAAAAACAAGATGCTCGGTCCCTCCCGTGCTTTATGGTTTATACATAGTGCTAGTTTGAGGTTACATGAAACTTATTTACCAGCATAACAAACTAGATACATGACTAATGTGAAATTAGACATATATTTATCGTGATTAATTTAGAACATTGCTAGGACTTCTGGATACCACTCTACATATGGCGTGTGCGTTTACTTTGTTAAACAAATAAACTATCATGAATCTGTTTTCCTATAAACTCGATTCCTATAAATAAAGGTATAAAGGAAAAAGTGAAATTACGCGAATTTTATTATAAGACGTATATGATTAAAAATCTAGATAGGCTTCACCCCATATGATTTATAGACTATGAAGTAATTTTTCCCCTGAATAGCATTGCTCCAACATAATTGTTATCACAGATCACCCTTTCGACACATTAAAAGAGCTGAAAATTTAAAAATAAAATTGATCATGTATCATAGGAAAAACGCGAAATTCACAAATTAATTAATATGAAAAAAAGTATCTAGCAATAAAACTCACCTTCATGAAAACTGCATCGGCATGCGGTATAGTCTCAAACATGTCTCCTCCAAAATGAGTGATTCCATCGTGCATTGGCGCCGTTGCAACAACGTGAGGTAGATCAAAATTAATCCACTGAATGTGTGGACATGACTTATTGATCTCAGTCAGAGCCTCGCCGATCCCCCCTCCGACATCGACCAAAGATCTAATGCCCTCGAAGTTGTCCTTATACACTTCCACGATGGCCCTGACCAAGATCCTGCTTGTACACGCCATCCCATCGTTGAACAAGCAGTTGAACTCCGGATTCTCCAATGCGAGGTCCCAAATCTTGCGGCCGTGAGCCATCTCATATGCAACGCCGCCGGTCCTGACGCAGTTGCTGAGGCGATGCCATGGGGACATCAGCCATGGGTGGTTTTCCATCAGCACCATCGGTGCGAGGCTGAGCTCAGACTCGGGCCCCCGGAGGAGCCATCTCGACGATGGAGTGAGGCTGTAGAGTGTCTCATGAATCTCATGGCCGTCATCGGGTTGGCGACGCTGAGCAGAGAAGATGTTCTTGCGGACAAGGAGTCTCATGGTGCGCGCCAGGTAGGAGGTTCCGGGGGATGGGGATGGAATGCAGGTGGCTATTTGGGCTAGGGTGACAGGCCCGTCGCCATAAGAATGCATGATATCAGGTATTCGGAGCTCGACAGCGCATTTCAGCGCCATCGAGTCGGCAAATGCAAACATGTGCTTCCATATGTGTGCTTGGCCTCTTAGGGTTGCTTCAGCTTCATCAAGCGGCTCTCTCTCTCTTCCCCTCCCCTCCCTCTCTCTCCAACCCTCCCTCCCTCCCTCCCTCCATCTAAGTGCTTGCTTTGGTTTGGGGTTATGGTGAGAGAAACGAAGAGAAGAGACGAGAGGCGTCGTAGGGTGCGTTTGGTTCAGCATTTGAAAAGCTCATTGGGAAAATGCAAAGCAGTTTAGCCTAAAGGGCTTTGGAGGAAATGCAAAGACTGTTTGGTAAATTCTGCTTTGAAATGCAACTTTGAAAGAAATGCTGTTTGGTAGAAAACACATTTGCAAAGCCCCTTTGATGATTTATCTAAATATTTTAATTTTTATTTGTTTAAAATTAAAAAAATAATTTTTGCAACTTTTTTAATTTATATTTGATAACAATTTGACAACAATGTTAAAAATGCTGTGTAAACAATTTTATTAAAATTAAAATTCCTTTTTTTGCTAAAAAATATCAAATGGAAAAAATTTACATGCTCTCTTTCTCAATTACAAGAAATGCTCTATTTCTCAATTATAAGAAGAATACTTTCATTACAATAAAAACATGATAACATATAAACATGATAGGAAAGAAGCTCATTATCCTTAAAAATTACAAATATCCTTAATTACTTCCTAAATTCGTAACTATTTGATCATGTAAACGCGCCATATCAGAAATGTTGCAAACACTTATAGAAATAAGAGGATTCAACACTGCTGGGGATTAGACCCGTCCATTTTTAATCCTGCCGATATTCCCCTGTAAGTTCAGGTTCTTGGTGTTGCCGCTGCCTTCACCGGTTCTTGAGAGTTGTGGGCTGCAATCAACGCACCAATTGCCACACAAAATGCTCCAACCTGAAGAAACAACTCCACCCTACTGACTTCAAGCCTCCGAGAGCTGATAAAGAAAGAAGTCAAATTTTCATAGTTGATTTCCACTCATACAACCACAACAAAAATGGTGCTCAAAGAGTGAAGGGAAGAGCAAGTTTTACACATTTAGTTGCACTACACATGAAAATGAAATATATCGATGCATTCAGTCTTCAAGTGGAGCATGCTCTTTAGTCCAAAATCTAATATGGAGAATAACATGTTCAGTAATCCAACAGTAGTCCAACAGATAATTCATGGTAAAGAATGTTATGGGGATTCAAACAATTCACAAGCATTATGGAGATGCTGATCACTGGCATTGTTGCCATATTAGTATTTACAAGGGAATGATGATATATAGTCAACAACAAAGTTTTAAGAAATGATTGTTGTTGGATTTTGTCTAAATATTATCTTATTGGTTTCAGGTTTGTGAGCAGTGAGCTCAATGGGTTGAAAAGAAAAGAAAACAAACCATTTCAGCTCTTCCAAGCTAAACAAAGCAACCTTAAAAATCATGCACGATTGCATTTCTTCAACTGTCTAGTCATGGTTACAAAAGCATAATGCAACTCTTTCTCCCAATAAAGTTTACGTAATCGGTGCTCATGTGGCCAAGCATCATTAGATCACGTGCATGTATTCATCGGTGTACGGCAAAGCGAGAGAGGAAACATGGTGTACAAAAATTTATGGACAAATAATGTTAAAAGAGAAAATCCACAGATGCCAAAGTTCATTCAATAGGAACCAGGCGAGAGAACATAACGCCAAACAATTTACATTTAGCAGCTGTAAACCGGGCGGTTTCGGAGGCACGTAAAAATTACAACATAAAGGATGGATGCAAAAGTTTTCTGTTGGTAATGCTTGATAGAAATGCAGAACAAAACAACAGTATAGCGAATGCAGTATTTCCATTTTGTGAACTTGTCCTTTGAAATTCAAAACATTGAGGGGAGAACTCCAATTGTATGTCCTTTGAAATTAAAAAAAAAAAAACACCCACGACCCACAACCCACAACCCACAGCCCTTGCCGCTCACTACTAAAAATCTGTTCAACCTCGAAAACCCAGATCGAATCTCAGCTCGCGAAACCCACAAAGCAACACAAAACCCTTGCTTTCTAAGGAGAACTCCAAATTCCCACGCATTCGACCGCTAAAAAGCAACCGCCCGAATTTCACCCTCGCACTCCGCCATGGGTTAGACAATCACACATCTCGATTACCAACTAGCGAGAGCATGGAAAAAAAAAACAAGGAACCCGGAAGCAAAAGCAGACGAGATACAAACCGGCGGAGCAGGGGAGTCAAATGGGATCATCAAACCCAGATGAGGAGAAGAATCGAGCGAGAGAGAGAGAGAGAGAGCGAGCGAGCGAGCGAGCTTACACGCTGAAGGTGTTGGAGAAGTGTCGTTGGCAGATCTGAAGGTGGATTCGATATCCAAGCTGATGCTGAAGTCGGCATCGTCGTGGGGCTCTCGGGAGAGTGAGCGTGAGGAGTTGGGAGCGTGATCGTTTCTGGAGGAGCTGCAAGGAGAAACCTTGGTTTTGTTCTTTTAGAAAGGGGTAAATTTGGGTTTCTGATGCTTTTTTTAGGGCAAAAAAGGAACTCCACAAAATTTTATTAATAGAGCCCTTCAGCATTCCGAAAATGCTGAAAACTCAATGCTAGTCCCTACTAGCATTGAGCTTTCAGCATTCTCAAGGCCAACTTTCAACTCAAAGTTCATTGGAAAATGGTTGCCAAACACCTCTAAAATTTTTCAAGGGGCTTTCAGGGCTGAAGGGCTTAACGCACCCGTAATATATGGGGCCAAAGCTACCAGATTATGTTCAGATTTTGATTTAGTGGGTTGTTGAGAAGAGGAAGGTGAGAGAGTTCTAGAAGCGCCTTCTCTCTCTTCATGCATGATTTTTCTTTTATCTTGACCCTACTTAAATATATTGTAACAACTTGATATATTTCCAGTTTTAAATCCACTAATATTTGCACCAAAATCAGAGCTTAGAAATTGTCGGGTTTTGTATTGGCCAACCAGGATTTTATGTAAATCTCAAAGAGAATAGACACACTGTTTGCCAAGCATATTACACTTGACTTGTTGACTAGAACAACATTGTCACCAGGTTGAGGCCATTCACTTCTTCTGTAGTTTGAGTTGAGTTCGGGTTGTATGTCGTAATATATGGTGCCAAAACTGGATATGCTCGCAAAAGATCATTAGCCTAGTTTAAGTGGCTTAGTTGATTTGAGTGGCTCAACAATTTAAATCAAGTTAATCTCGGTCTTTTCAATACTTGAGTAACGTGACTGTTGAGGAACAGATGGAAGCCAATTCACAATACCACTCTTATCATTACAAGAAAGAGACACTCAACACGCTCACACAAGCACACTGACTGATTCACTTCTTTATCCAACACGACACTCCCCACACACACCACTCACTCACTGTACATTCACTGCGCATACGCCGCACGCAACACAACGCACTATCACTCCTCCTTTACTGCGTTTCTCTCCGCTCCACTCCATTTGGCAAGGGGAGCTTCCATTTTTATAGAGAGTCTCCCACTAACATAACACGGGGAGTGCTCTACAAGAGCTCAACGACAAGACTTACCGCTCTTCAAATGATTATCAATCACTCCTCTCAACTAACACTTCAGGCCCCTCAACACCACAGACATCAACTTCCTATTGTGGATATTTAGTCTTACATAAATCTAGAAGGGTAGAGAGAGTGGTGGTAGTCGAAACTATTTTTATCTTAAATTAGTCTTCAAGCACACGTGGAGTATAAAAATATCATGTCGTGAAATTAGAAGGGGTTAGCTTATTAATTTTCCATGGATTAAAGCCATATGTGTTACTTTTAAAGGAAAATTTGGATAGAGAGAGGTCAAAAATCTATTGAATATGTTAAGTCCAAAGTTTTGCCATATACAGGTGGCCATACCCTAAAAAATAGTTTGTACGTAGTCGGTGGAACTAATTTTAGCCTAGCTATCATCTTTCCATTGGTTACAAAATTGCAAGGGATACACATTGCAAAATTGAAAATTATACATTGATTGGAAAAATTATTGCATGGTTCATGCGTCTTGAAGATCAATATCTTTTAAATCATTAGTTATGTGAGTCCTTAATGATTTAGATAGAATTGATACTCTAACGATTAATCCCTCGTATGGCATTACTTGAACAGAATTGTTACTGCAGATCACGGATTCTACCCATTTAACACATTAAAAGGACAAATGGAAAAAATGATCGTATGTTACAAGAGAAAAATTGTGACTGAATTGAAATTTGACCTAAAATTGTGGATTTTTTAGGAACTAGCCCGACGCCGAATGGAAGTATCAAATGTGAGAGTATAAAATCTCCGTGCTACCCGTTCTTAGATGGACTGCTTCATCTAAATTTCCAACCAAATGTCTTTGGTAATCTACTTCCCATACATGGTTCTTCCTTCTCTGTCGTCTTCGGTTATTCTTAGGAATTACGGCAAAGAAACTACAACGAATTTTTAGTTTGGTTTTCAGAGGTAAAACAAGTTTCGTTTTCTTTCTATGTCCGAGATAGGTAGGTGACCACTCGTTCAACTTTACTGCAAAATGTCAATAGTCTCGAAGTCGTGTGTCACTGTTATAATCAACTCAAACATCTAAGTTGCCGAAAGAAGAAGCAACAAAGTCAAACGGTCTGTCTCAGTGATCTTGATTCTGATTTCTTAGCAACAGTCCATCACCTAATCCGTTCTTATTAATCAGGCAGGCCCTTTTCTTCGCATCGTCACATCCACATCCGCATAAATCAACTTATTTGATGTGATTAGAATACGTATAATTCGCAAATTCTTCAATTTATTTGGGGAGCGTAACCTTCATTACATTTTGCGAGATCCATCACGCCCTTTTTGCTAAACGATGCTCTCACCGAAATTATAAAAGCATATCATTATACACGGATGCAGCTGCAAAAATGTATACTAAATCTCGCCAACACCTACTGGTTTTTAAGAACTTCGAATAACGCGAGTCATCTTTTTATATTAATACCCACTGCCGAGGGTCAGTGTAGATGCGGCGTTCGGGGATTTCTAGTTTAGGAACTATAGTTCCCTCTTTTAAATCCCATCAATTGTACGTGGATTTAATCGATTCATGGGAGAATTACCAAAAAAGTCATACACCTTTTGTAATTGTGTTAATTCAATCCTAAATTTATTTTTTAGCCAATTGAGTCCTAAATATTTTACAATTGTACCAGTTCAGTCATTTCGGCCATAATTTTTTAATAATATTTATTTTTAATTATTTTATTAAAATTTTAATCTTTTTTACATTTTTTTCTATTTTTTTCCCTCCTCCTCCCTCCTGCTTCCTTTGGCTCAAGCAACCAGCCAACCCTTGCGATTGCCCGATTGAGGCGGTTGGGCAAGCTTGCCTCACCATCGCCGGGTGAGGGCGAGCCTGCCTAGCCACAAGCAGGGTGAGTCCCTGCCGAATTTGGTGAGGGCTCACCTCGCCAGATCCAACGACGGTGAGGCCCCCCTCGCCTCACCATCGCTGGGCAAGGACTCCCTAGCCAAATCTGGCGAGGCTCCTCGCCCATCGACGGCAAGGCAAGCCCTCATCAGATCCGACTAAGGCTTGCCCAACCGCCTCAGTTCGGCGACCGATGAGGGTTGGCCGGTTGCTGGAGCCAAAGGAAGAAAGAGGGAGGGGAAAAAAGAAGAAGAAGAAGAAGAAGAAAAAAAAGGTAAAAAAGATTAAAAATTATGGCTGGCGCCGGCTGGCGGTCACGTCAGTGCTGGCCGGCCAATTTTGGTCGGAAAGACTGAATTGGCACAATTATAAAAAGTTTAGGACTCAATTGGCTAAAAAAAAAAGTTTTGGACTGAATTGACACAATTGCAAAAGATTTAAGACTTTTTGGTAATTATCCCATTGATTCATAGCTGAAGCTGATATAAGTAAGTCGTTTAATACATCTCGTTATAAAAGTGCTATTTTTAATCTGTTGACCAGCATATCCTTTCTTTCTTTTTCAATGTCAACGTGCAACATCTTTTAATATGCTAAGCAAGTTGTGCTTGGTTAAGCATGCAACGTATAATAAATCTCCTTGTAAACGTGCACTTTTTGTCCGTATAAGACGCGCGACTTGAGCTTCTGTATTTGATCCTAATTTCCAAAGTCAAAAAGCCATTCTCTCACTAGAATATGAATAATATAATACCCTATAAAAGCATATAAAGAAGGTATTGTAGCCCTTTCGGCTGAGAGCTGAGAATACATATATATGCACCCACATGTGATCCGTACAGAATCACAAAATAGAAGGAGTTCACTGTTATATATATGGTGTAGTTTCCTACTGCAATAGAAACAGAAATTTTAATTTTCAGGGTTATTATGGTTTTTTGGAGCGTGACACCATAATTGGCTTACTGGCAAAATGGGATGGCAAACACACAAATTTTCAACTCTTGTTTGCTTTTGCTTCGTCCGATTAATTCAGATTTTAATAGTTACTGGTCCCTTTATACTTTATTTTGCGATTGTTAGGAGGTTATTATACTCGCATTCGTGGATACCAAGATAGTAGAATATGTTTTTCCTCATTTTTCTCATTTGCATATCATAACATGAATGGTGACACTAATATGATACGCAACTCACTATGTCCATTGTTATATTTATACACACCTCCTTTTTAATTTCATTTTGTAGCTATTTCATCTATGACTAGGGTTTAAGTCATCATGTCGAAAATATGATATATATCTATGTACAAGAACAACATGAATGCGTGGGATCCATAATGAGAATAACCTTCTATGAATGATTACAAACCACATAATAAGTAATCTAGAACATAGTAACTAGATTATATATTGATGGGAGGTAATAAATTGTCTCAGATCAAGAGTCCAAAGAGAATTCAATTATTTTAATGACCTAAATCTTTCATAGATCTAGCATATGACTCGTGCTTATTTGACTTATACATTTTTTATGCAATCAAATCAAAGTGGAAATGCTTCGATGATGGATAACAAAGAAGGGATTTTGATGATGTTGTAGCGAGGAAAACCTCCTTCCTCCAAAATTTTCTTCCATTCGAGCTCGTCTCTCTCCTTACCACCCGAGCAATGCGCCATCATGACCAGATCCATCACTAGTCCGGTCTCATCGAACATGCCATCGCCCTCTGGTTTCAACACAATATCTGCTATGATCACCTTGCCCTTCTTTTCTGGAATTGCTTTTCTGCAATTCTTTAAAATCTTGACGCAATTTTCATCCCCCCAATCATGCATGATCCCCTGTAAAACAAAAGACAGATAGAATTTTTGGAGTCGTGAATCATGGTTTCTTTTTACAATACTTCATCAGTGTGTTCATTGTGTAATCTCTATGCTTATGAAGAGTTGACATAATTGGCTAAAATGTAACCCAACGTTAAAATCTCTCTCTCTCTCTCTCTCTCTCTCTCTCTCTCTGTCTCTCTCTCTCTCTCTCTCGCTTGCTCTACCCAAAAGGCAACTCAGCGAAGTCCCACTGAAATCATCATGAATGCCCTGAGGCCTGAGATGTCACCGTGCCGCCCATATGACTTCCCTTCTCTCGCCCAAGATGCACACTCTCTCACACTCTCTCTCTCTCTCTCTCTCTCTCTCTCTCTCATTAACTCCTAGGTGGTGACCTCATTACGACCTTGGCGATCTCAGGCCTGAGGTCTCGTTGAGGCACAGGCGATAGGCCTGTAAAATCGAGAGATTAGATCAATGGTGGCCTGAGGTCGTGACAAAGGAGATTGTGAGGAGGCAGAGAGAGAGAGAGAGAGAGAGAGAGAGATTAGACCAATGGTGGCCTGAGGTCGTGACAAAAGAGATTGTGAGGCAAAGAGAGAGAGAAAGAGAGAGGATGCTGATGGAGGTAGTTGAAGAGGAGGGATATCGGTGATGTGACGGATAGATGGCAGGTGATTCGCTGATGCTATGCAAAGAAGAGTTAGAGAGAGCGAGAAGAGAGGGGAGAGGAGATGCGGGCTGATTTGTTGGGCTTAGGGTGAGGTTTTTTAGGTGAGGTTTTTTATGCCAAGATGTTTTCCTCCATTCCCAGTGGATTGTTTTCTCCAACTAGGATTCTAATAGTTGGATTAAAAAAAGTAAGGATGATTGGTTAATCCAGTTATAGTATGAACATAAGCGATTCCCAATATATGAAACTAGGAAGTAACCCTGTCCACCTTGGAATAGCTACATTACTAGTAAAAGAAGAAGGATGGAGAGTAAAAGAAGAAGGATGGAGTTGACACAGTTTGTTAAAATCACATGTACATTACTAGTAAAATAAAGTAATTGAATTCAACACCTACATAAATATTATGTACTTTTTCCATTCCCAAATAAAAAAAAAAAAAGCAAAGAATATTCTCTGGCCTATTTGGTTTGGTTCCTAGAGGAATCAGGAGTGGAATCGATTATTTGCAGTTCGTCGGTGGGAACCACCATAATTGGTCGGCTTGATCTGGTTTGGTCTAGTTCCTAGGTTGAACAGGATCGATGCACCCTCCTAAAATAAAAGATATCCCCATACTAATATTGGATAAATTTGGGTATCTATGTGTATGTGTGTTTGTGTGATATTCATGTTTGTAATCCACTATTCAAATTTTCAGTTTGAGGAACTATCTTCTAATTAGGGATAGAAAAAAAATGATGTTGATAAGTTTATGTGTGAATTATATGAAAGTTTTGAAATCCCACCAAGTGAAAGGCTAATCAGAGAAAATTTTCTCCAATTAGAAATAGAGAAATATAAAGCCTTTTTATTAGAAAACAAGATGCTCTGTTCCTATGGCGCTTGTATGGCTTATACATAATTCTAGTTTGAGGTTACGCAAAACTTATTTATCAGTGTAACAAGCTAGATACAAGAATAATGTGAAATCCAAGATATATTTATCTCGAATAATTTAGAACATGGCTAGGACTTTGGATACCACGATAGATATGGTGTGTGTTTATTTGATTGAAAAATTAGAGTTCCATCGAACTGTTTTCCTATAAACTTGATTCCCATAAATAAACATATAAAGGAAAAAAAATAAATACATCAGCACATTACTTTAGAATGCCTATGAGACAGCAGAAAAGGTAGATCTCGAGCTGTAAAATGGAGAAACAAGTAGTCACAAGTAACTAAACTCCTACGAGGTCAGGCCAACGCGAATTGCAAAACGAAATGAAGCACATTTCCAAATGAAAAAAAAAAAAAACACATTTACCGGAAAATTACTGTGTGGTTTATAAATAATGTGAATCAATATACTTTAAGTCATTAATTACGTGAGTTTTTATTATAAGACTGATGTAATTTAGAATCCAGACAGGTTTGACCCCCATATGATTTATAAACTGTGAAATATTTTTTCCCCTGAATGTGGCATTACTCGAACTGAATTTTTATCACAAATCATGGATTCCCACCCTTTTGATACATTAAAAGGACAGAATAAAAGAAAAGATCACGTGCCATAAAAAAAAAACACAAAATTCACGAATTAATAAATATGTATAAAGTATATGACAATAAAACTCACCTTCATGAAAACTGCATCAGCATGCGGTATAGTCTCAAACATGTCTCCTCCAACATGAGTGATTCTATTATGCGTAGGTGCCGTCGCAATGACGTGAGGCAGATCGAAATTAGTCCCTTGAATGTGTGGATATGACTTAATAATCTCGGTCAGGGCCCCGCCAACCCCCCCTCCGATATCGACCAAAGATCCAATGCTCGCGAAGCCATCCTTATACACTTCCACGATGCCCCTAACCAAGATCCTGCTCGTACACGCCATCCCATCATTGAACAAGCGGTTGAACTCGGGATTCTCTGACGCGAAGTCCCAAACCTTGCGGCCGTGAGCCATCTCGAATGCGATGCCGCCGGTCCTGACACAGTCACCAAGGCAATGCCACGAGGACATCAGCCATGGGTGGTTTTCCATCAACACCAAAGGCGCGAGGCTGAGCTCGGACCCGCACCCCTGGAGGAGCCATCTCGACGATGGGGTGAGGCTGTAGAGTGTCTCACGACTCTCATGGCTGCCATCGGGTAGGCAATGATTAGCGGCGAAGATGTTCTTGCGGACAAGGAGTCTCATGATGCGTGCCAAGTAGGCAGTTCCGGGGGATGGGGAGGGAATGCAGGAGGCTATTTGGGCTAGGGTGACGGGCCCGCCACCGTAAGAATGGATGATGTCGGGTACTCGGAGCTCGACCGCACATTTCAGCGCCATGGAGTCGGCGTATGCATACATGAGCTTCCATATGTGAGCTTGGCCTCTTACGGTTGCTTCAGTTTCATCAAGCGATTCCATTCTCTCTCTCTCTCTCTCTCTCAGTTTGCTTTGGTTTGGGGTTATGGTATGAGAAATGAAGGGAAGAGACCAGAGGCGTCGTAATACATGGGGCCGAAGGCTTTAGGGGCGTAGATCTGTGTGTCTCGGTGTATATAGGATGATGGGACTACCGCATGCGATGGAGATTAGTAGAGCACTTGAACTTCAAAGAACGATGATATAGTCAAAATCAACTGTCTGGCCATGCATTAATCACGACAATTAATGAGACCGAGAAATCCTCCCTAACCCCGAACATGGGGTTTGCATTCCCGTGTCTAATGCACGAAACGTCAACGCACTAAAAAACTTATATAAATTACTCATGAAATTTCAATGATTTGCAACCCGAATTGGATTTTTCTTGGTCCACAAACTGGAGCTTAAGTTGAAAATCCACTAAATTTGGTGAAAAAAGAAAGGGATTGCTTAATTCGCTCAATAGGAAAAAAGGCAAAAAAAAAAAAAAAACAAATACGGTGGTAATGACTTATCAGAATCTTGTTAAATATATTTATAAAACTATCAATAATAACCCTTTTTTTTTCTATGCTTGATCATGGATTAATATTAATCATTTATAACTTTGTAATTGTCACTAACATTTGAGTACATCAAAGTGTCAAACTAGAAAGTGGAAAGAGACTATAAAAAGTTAAATAAAAAACTGTTTATGACAGTAAATAAAGGTTGGGATAACGCAAAAAGCTAAGCAAAAGTCTCCCAACCTGTCCAGAATCGGCGCTCTGGATGCAGTTCCCATGCATCCTCTTCAACCTCGCTCTAGAGATAAAGAGAGAGAGAGAGAGTGGTTGCAGTTGCATCATGCATGTTCCATTTCAATATTTGACAAGAGGGAAGAGAGAGAATTCTAAAACTGCTTTCTCTCTTTTCGGCGCGATTTTTCTTTTATCTTGACCCCACTTAAATATTTAATTTCGTACTAACTTAATATTTTCACCAAAATTAGAGCTTGGAAATTCTCTAGTTTTGTTTTAGCCAACAACGATTTTTATGTACATCTCACAAAAAAATAGACCCGATGTTTGCCAAGTAAATCGACTCTTGACTCGTTGACCACTTTGGAACAACTTTGTTACCAAGTCAAGACCATTCATTTATTGTGAAGTTTAAATGAATATGAAATTTTGAAATTGATATTACTTGAAACAAATTGCTTGCAAAAGCTCATTAGCCCTAATTTAAGTAGCTTAATTGATTTAAGTGGCTCAAGTGTTTGAATCGAGTTAATCTCAATGTATTAAGTATTTGATTAATGTGACCCGTTTACCAATTAATTAGTTAAAGCTATTTTTATGACAAACTAGTATCCAAGCACATGTCAAGCACAAAAATATCAGGTGGTAAAGTTACAAGGTATGTGTTACTTTATGAGGGAAAATTTGGAGAGAGAGATGTCAAATAACTTATTGAACTGAGAAGCACGAGCTTGGAGACCTGGCTACGTGGAAGCCCATATCATGAACCAATTGAGTCTAAGTTTTTGTCATGTGCAGGTGGCAAGAAGCAAGAGCAATGTGCACGTAATCCATAGGATTAATACTAGCCTAGCTACTACCTTTTTGTTAATTGCAACTATAATTACTTTTGAAGGGAAAATTTGTAGAGTTAATAGACGTGCCAAAATCATCGTATGTCAGGTTTTTTCTAGAGGAAAATCACAAAATAGAGGTTGAAGTAGCAATGGATCATGTGTTTTGCTTTTTCGTTTTGCCCATATAATAGTAGTGATGCATCAATGTGTTATATGATGGGATTAAAAAAAAAAACCTGGCTAGATTCTATTTATGAATCGTTGAAATCCCTCATTTACTACAAACTTGAAAGGTCATTCATTGCTTTTTCGTTTTGCCCATATCATAATAGTGATGCTTCAATGTGTAATGTGATGGGATTAGAAAACTCTGGCTAGATTCTATTCATGTATCATTGAAATTCCTCATTTTCTATGAACTTGAAAGGTAATTCATTAAGGATAAATATGGTCGCTTGGTCTTTTTTACTATCATTTTGGTCAAATTTCCATGAACTAGATGCACTACCAGCCCTAACAAATTAACCCAAGGCACTTTTTTTGCCTTTTTTCAATGGTTGTATATGGGTATTCCTTGCATCTAGCTAAATATTAATACATCGAATTGGTCTCTTTGATCACTAGAACAAAACATTCAACATTTTCTTGATTATGAATCATTTTAAAGTGTTCCCACACTACATATCTCCTCCTCCAATCTGTGATACTAGAATCAATTGTTGCAAACGTCTAGCAATCCTTTTATCTGTGATGTTTAGAACCTGCAAATTATTGTTCAATAAGATATATAGTCCTCAACATACTCTTGACAAATACAAGAAAAGTTGGCAAGCACTTGCTGATCAACAAGAAATTATACATAAAATACTAATCAAATTCATTCAGACGACTATGTTGAGATATGGAGCAAAAGTTCCGCTTTTGGTCTTCACGAGTGATACAACGCACCACTTCAGAAGTATACATTTGAAATGCACCATGAGCATCTGAAACAACAGATTTATAAATGAAGACTAAACGATAATTGAGGGAGACCAGATTACTCTGCTTCTCAAAAATCAAAGCAAACAGAAAAAAATGGCAAAGCCAAAATCCTAAGGTATTAAAAATTAATATCACATGCTTACATATGGGCAGCGGAAGGAGATCAAACCATACCAGAAATACTGAACTAATCATAGAGAATGCCTTCCTAGGCTTCTAGTCATAAACTTATCTATTTCGGTTTGCATTCGGGTTTGTGACCCAACCCGCCGTGACCCAAATTGAAATCTTTATGATACCTAGAACTTTAAGTGGTTACCTACGTGTGTTCTGCATCAAATCAAATAAGAAAAGATGTTCATTGTTATATATAGTGCAGTTTCCTACTAAAACCTTTTGAAATAATAGAAATTTTAATTTATATTTCAAAGTTATTATGGTCTGTTAGAGCGCGACCCGATGTTCATGTTCTCATTTCATATGAAGCACCGATGGATATAATAGGAAGAAAAAGTGAATTAAAATCACTGCTAAAAATGGACGGTAAACACATAAATTCGCAACTTTTGTTTCCCTTTTGCGTCATCCAATTAATTTGGATTTTCATAGTTACCTGTCCCTTTATATTTCCGACTGTTATGAGGTCAGTATAATCGCGTTGGTGGATAACTAGATAGGGGAATATGTTCTTCTTCATTTTTCTCATTTGCATGTTCTAACACGAATGACCACACTAATTTAACCGGTAACTTACAACGTCCATGGATATATATTTATACGCACACCACCTTTTCAATTTCGTTTTCTAGCTATTTCGTCCATAATAAAGGTTTGAGCCGTTATGTTGAATATATGATGTATCTATTGTAAACACCTAAATTTAAATTTCATAAAAAGCTAGGGATCAACTTAGTTCTATCAAAAATATTTTTGGGATCCCCTAGGCATTAATATTATTTGCATCTTCTAATTTTTATTTTTTATTTTATTTTCCCCTATTTTACCTTAAATAAAAAATATTAAAAAAAAAAAAGAAGAAGAAGAGAAAAGAAGCCCACGGGGGCTGGGCCTTTGCCTCAGCCCCGTTTCCTTTTCTTTCCCCCCAAGCGCGGGCCCAGGGCCCATCTCGCCCGACACATTTCCCTTGGCCCGGCCCCCTTTCTCCCTCTTCTTCTTCACGCCATCGAGGACCAGCGTGACTGAAGACACGGCGATGGCGGGCAGCCCGCCGGAAGCCCGATCAGCGGCAAACCCGCCCGCCCCACGTGCGACGCGATGGGTCTATAAAGAGAAAGGAGGCCGGGGAGGGGGAGGAAGCAGAGAGCGACTGAGCCCCCGGCGACCACTGTGCCTCGCCGGAGTCCATAGCATACGGACGTTTGCCCCTCTTCCCTTGCGCGGAGCCTCGGTAGGTTCCGGCCTCGAGTTTTCGCCGGTTTTCGATTTGTCCGATTCTGGGGGGCCGGTTTCCCGAGGATCCCGGCTCGGGGACGAGCGAGGCGGACGGACGTAGCCCGATCTATCGAGCTCGTCCGCCGTCCGACGCCGCCGAGCCGGGTAGGGAACGCCACCGACAGCCCCCATTCCCTTCTCGTCGTGTTCTGTTTCGGGTTCGCCGAACCGGGCTGCCTTTGCCCTCCTCGGGCGAGTTTCCGGCCTTCCCTGCGCGTGTGCTGCTGTTCTGGGGTCGTATGTGTCGTTTATTCGGAATCCCGGCTCGAGCGCGGGCTCGGGCTCGGTCGTCGCCGTTTCTCACTCCTCAGTTTGCGTATACTAAGTGTTCGATAAATTACCTAAACTAGACGCCCGTTCATGGTCTTCATCCTGCCCAAAACTCGCTGTCTTTTTGTTTATACTGAGTATAAATGAGCTGTCCCTGCGCCGCGCTAGAACCTCGCTTGTTCATTACTTGCAGAGTTTTGTCTAAGTTAGTGTCTCCGACAAGTTCGAAGCTTCTTCTTAGCTGACGCCCTCCGCGTGTTCGACGAAATGTCTGACTGAAGTATACGCGCCCCCGTCCGTTTTTAGTGTTCGTGGTTTGTGAAATGTGTCCCGGTAGATTTCCACCGCTGTCCTTTGCTTTGAATGCCCTCGTGTCGTGGTTTCTTTCGGCGTGCTGCGGGTGGCTGGTTCTCAGTTGGCAAAGACGAGGGGCGGTGGTGGTTGTGGCCACATATGACAGTCGCGCCGTGGCTTGACGTGGCTTGCATTGTGCCCGAACTACTCTAATTAAGACTTGGGTCCTTCTGGCTGTTTGCATCTGCCATTGTTCTTGGACCTTGGGAAAGGAGGAGGCGCGCGTACGGGCAAGGAAATGCCTCTGCGAAGTGCGAAGCCGTGAGGGGGAAGACGTGGGATTGGCTAGAGTGGGCTTGAGTTTTGATAGGGGTCTGTTGGGCTCAAGAAGATCTGGGTTTTTGTTTGACTTTGGGCTCAAAGAGAGCTCAGCCGTAGTGGGCTTTAGAAGAGACAAAAGATTTGGGCTGGTTTAGGGGTCTCCTTTGCTTTGGGTTGACCGTCTTTTTTATTCCTTCTCGGACGGGCTTCATTTTGGGAGGGGACCGAACTGGGCCTGCGTATCAGGCCCAGTCCGGCCGTGGGTTTGGCGACCCGGATCGCTTCCGACCCGGGTCGGTCCGATTTTTTTTTAATAATATAATATAACCTTGTTTCTTTTAATATTGAAAGAATCAGAAAAATCCAAAAAATAATTTACATTTTCCAAAAATAGTAAAAGCCTAAAAAATGATTTTCATTTTCCACAAATGCCTAGAAAAAACTTGAAAATGCAAAAAGAATCAAAGTTCGTGGTTTAAACAAGATTAAATATCGAAAGGGTATTAAGTTGATTAATTAGTGTAATCAAGTTCTCGATTATAATTTCTAAAATATTTTTCTCAATATTTTACTTAGGTTTTTCAATCGACCTTTCATGAATCGATTGTTAGTTGGACCATAACTCGTGAATTAGTGGCCTTGGGAAAGCTTGCACTAAACTAATACTTAACAAGCCATTAGCCTCCACCTGTCCATGCATAAGGGCTTTGGAGGGAGGTTGCAACATCTATGTACAGGAAAAGCTAGAAAACATGTGATTCAATATGAGAATAACCCTCTGTAAATTATTACAAACCACATTGATTAGTAACCTGAAACATAGTAACTGAATTATTCATAGATAGGAAACAGTAAATTTGGTCTTAGCTCGAGATACCTCAGTGAATCCAACTATCTTAACTACTGAAGTCTTTCATTGAAAGAGCATAGGACTCGCATTTATTTTTCTTACATAATTATAGCGTGACTAAATCACAGAGGATAGGCTTCGATGATGGATAACAAGGAAGGGGTTTTGATGATGTTGAAGCGAGGAAACCCTCCCTCCTCCAAGATCTTCTTCCATTCGAGTTTGTCCCTCTCCTTACCGCCTGAGCAATGCGCCATCATGACTAGATCCAACACTAGTCCGGTCTCATCGAACATGCCATTGCCTCCTGGTTTCAGCACAACATCAGCTATGATCACCTTGCCATTCTTTTCTGGGATTGCTTTTCTGCAATTCTTCAAAATCTTAACGCAATCTTCGTCCCCCCAATCATGCATTATCCCCTGTAAAACAAAAGACAGAGAATTACTAGAGTCGAGAATCATGGTTTCTTTTTACAGTGCTTCATTAGTGTGTTCATTGTGTAATCTCTATGCTTATGAAGAGTTGACATAATTGGCTAAAATGTAACCCAACGTTTTCAAAGAAAGGAAAAAAGAAATTATCCATTCTCTCGCTTGCTCTACACAGAAGGCAACCCAGAGAAAACCCACTGAAATTGTCATTAATGCCCTGAGGCCTGAGATGTTTTTGCGCCGCCCTTATAACTACCCCTCTCTCGCCCAAGATGCACACTGTCTCTCACTCTCCCTCTCTCTTTAACTCCGAGACGGTGACCTCATTATGATCTTGGTGATCTTAGACTTGAGGTCTCATTAAGGCACGGGCGATAGGCTTGTAAAATATAGACGTTTGATCAATGGTGGCCTGAGGTCGTGACGAAGGAGAGAGAGAGAGAGAGGATGTTGATTGGTGACGTGACGGTTCAATGGTGAGCGACTTGCTGATGCTATGCGAAGAAGAGTGGGAGAGAGCGAGGAGACGGGAAAGAAGATGTGGGCCAATTTCAAGGGCCTATGGTAAGGTTTCTTACTTTTTGAGGTCATATATATAATATATATATGCTAAGTTTGAGGCCATGTTTCCTCCATTTCTATTGGAATATGTATTCTTCAACCAATATTTTGATAGTTGGATAAAAGAAAGTAAGGGTGATCAGTTGGTCCGGTTCTAGGATGGACAGCATCCTAGACCAAACCAACCAGTTCAAAGTTGTCTTGGGAATTAGTGGTGTTATTTATTTTGTTAAAATGTTTTATTTTCTTTCTAAAAAGTATCTAAATATATTGAAAGTTACTCTAGTGCAGTATGAAATTAATAATCATATGTAAGTCATTACTAAAAAGAGAAATAACTTTCATAAATAATATATACTTTTTTCCCTTCCCGAATACAAAAAATGAAAAAAAATTATACTATGGGCTGGATAGCACTAGTTCGTGGAAGAACTAAGAGTCGAATCGATTATTCCCAGTTCCAAATCAATTGGACCGGCGAGAATAAACCGATTTGATCCAATTCATCAGTTGAACCGGAAACGAAGCACACCCCTAAAAAAAGGACATCCCCACACCAATACTTGGATAAGTTTGTGTTTTTGCATGTGTGTGTATACTATATATTGTGTGATATTCATATTTGTAACCAACTATTCAGAGCTCCAACTTGAGGAACTATATTTCAATTAGGGATAGAAAAAAATAAAGCCGCTGAGTGTATGTGTAAGTTATATACAAACTTTTGAAATCCCACCAATTAAAAGACTAATCAGAGGAAATTTTCGCCAATTAAATATGGATAAAAATAAAGCCTTTTTATCCCAAAACAAGATGCTTGGTCCCTACCATGCTTGTATGGCTTATACACAGTGCTAGTTTGAGGTTATACAAAACTTATTTACTAGTGTAACAAACTAGATATAAGAATAATGTGAAATCTGATATATTTGTCCCTAATAATTTAGAACATGGCCGGGACTTCTAGATGCCACTATACATATGGTGTGTGTTTACTTTATTGAACAAATAGAGTCATGTGGAACTGTTTCCCTATAAACTTGATTCGCATAAATAAAGATATAAAGGAAAAATCAGTACATTAGCACGTCAATTTAGAATGCCTGTAAGATGGCAGAAAAGGTTGATCTTGAGGTGTAAGATAGAGAAACAAGTAGTTACAGCTAGCTAAACTCTTTCTACCGAGTCAGGCGTACACGAATTACAAAATGAAAAGATGCACATTTTAAAATGAAAAAAATACACATTAACCGGAAAAGTCATTGTGTGGCTTATAAATCATGTGGATCAATATAATTTAAATCATTAGTTACGCGAATTTTATAATAAGACTTATATGATTAAGAATCTAGATATGCTTGCGCTTGACCCCTTTGAATTTATAGACTATGAATAATTTTTCCCTTGACTATGGCATTACTCAAACAGAATTGCTATCGCACTTCATGGATTCCCACCCTTTTGACACATTAAAAGGACAGGAAAAAAAATTGATCATGTGCCGTAGGAAAAATGCAAAATTCACAAATTAATTAATATGCATAAGGTATTTGGCAATGAAACTCACTTTCATGAAAACTGCATCAGCATGCGGTATAGTCTCAAACATGTTTCCTCCAACGTGAGTGACTCCGTCGTGCGCTGGTGCTGTCGCAACGACAAGAGGTAGGTCAAAATTAATCCCCTGAATGTGTGAAAATGACTTGATGATCTCGGCCAGGGTCTTGCCGACCCCCCCTCCGACATCGACCAAAGATCCAACGCTCTCGAAGCCGTCCTTATACACTTTCACGATGCCCCTAACTATGACCCCCACTCACACACGCCATCCCATCGTTGAACAAGCGGTTGAACTCGGGATTCTCCGATGCAAAGTCCCAAATCTTGCGGCCGTGAGCCATCTCAAATGCGATGCCGCCGGTCTTGACGCAGTCGCCAAAGCAATGCCATGGGCACATCAGCCATGGGTGGTTTTCCATCAACACCAAGGGCGCGAGGCTGAGCTCGGACCCGGGCCCCTGGAGGAGCCACCTCGACGATGGGGTGAGGCTGTAGAGTGTCTCGTGACTCTCATGGCCGCCGTCAGGTTGGAACCGATTAGCGGAGAAGATGTTCTTACGGACAAGGAGGCTCATGATGCGTGCCAAGTAGGCGGTTCCGGGGGATGGGGAGGGAATGCGGGAGGCTATTTGGGCTAGAGTGACGGGCCCGCCGCCGTAAGAATGGATGATGTCGGGTACTCGGAGCTCGACCGCGCATTTCAGCGCCATCGAGTCAGCAAATGCATACATGAGCTTCCATATGTGTGCTTGGCCTCTTAGGGTTGCTTCAGTTTCATCAAGCGATTCCATCTCTCTCTCTCTCTCTCTCTCTCTCTCTCTCTCTCTCTGAGCTTGCTTTGATTCGCAGTATAGGACGAGGAACGAAGGGAAGAAACCAGAGGCGTCGTAATATATAGACACAAGAGGGAAGAAAGAGAATTCTAGAAGTGCCTGCTCTCTTTTCATGCGCGATTTTTCTTGTATCTTGACCCTACTCAAATATTTAATGTCACACTAACTTGATGTGTCCCCAGTTTTAACTCCACTTAACATTTGACACCGAAATTAGAGTTTGGAAATTCTCCGGTTTTGTATTAGCCAGCGACGACTTTATGTACATCTCACGGAGAAGAGACACAATGTTTGCCAAGCAAATCGACCTTGACTTATTCACCACCTTGGAATAACTTCGTTACCAGGTTGTGGCCATTCATTTCCTGTGAAGTTCAGATGAAAATCAAATTTTGAAATTGATATTACTTGAATCAAATTGCTCTTGAAAGCTCGTTAGCCCTCAATTAAGGAGCCTAATCGATTTAAGTGGCTCAAGTATTAAAATCAAGTTAATATCAATGTATTCAATACTTGATTAATGTGACCCATTAGACAATTAAGTAGTTAAAGCTATTTTTATGATAAGCTAGGATCCAAGCACACGTTGGGCACAAAAATATCAGGTGGTGAAGTTACAAGGTATTAGCTTAGTATGTTTCCATGGATTACAGATAAATTTATTACTTTACAAGGGAAAATTTGGAGAGAGAGAGAGAGAGAGAGAGAGAGAGAGAGAGAGATGTCTAATAACTTCTTTTAACTCGTTAGATATAACAATATCATTTTATGAAGCGATTATTTTCTCTTTTTTCTTAATTCAGAAGCACGAGCTTGGAGACCTACCCACTTGGAAGCCCATGAAACATCTTCTGAGTCTCATGAACCAATTGAGTCTAAGTTTTTGCCATGCGCAGGTGGCCCTAAGGAAAAGCAATCTGCACATAATCAGTAGAACTAATATTAGCCTAACTATTATCTTTCTGTTAGTTACAAATATCATTACTTTTGAAGGAAAAAATTTGGAGAAATAATAGACGCGTCAAAATCATTGTACATCAGTTTTTTTTTTTTTTTTTTTTTGGGAGCAAAACCGCAAAATGGAGGTTGAAGAATTATCAGATCATGTGTTTTGCTTTTTCGTTTGTGCTTAGTCTAAAATACAAATAATAAAGGGAAAGTTTTACATGAGGGTATAGATTTCATTGAAAAATTTCAATTTATAAGTAAAATTCACAGCCAATTATTGTAATTAGTAGAAAGATATATGAACATATTCATAAGAAAATTGAAGATGATTTAACATGCACAAGTGTTTAAAGCTAAAGCAAGTTTGAGCATGCAGAGTACTCACAAAGCCGAGCTCAAGCTCAAGCTTGAGAATCAAATGTATCATAGGCTATCCTAAATCCAATTTTGGGCAATAGATTTCGTCAAATTAACTTAGCTTGATTGTACCCTCATATTCTAAAAAAAGTAATTGAATGTTTTCGGAAATAAATATGACCTTATCCATTTGATTGAATCTAATCATGCATTCAAAGTACCACTATTTTCTTCGCACGTGTCTTGACTTGCGAGGTCGAAAAACCTAATTGGACCTATGCTAAGTCCACTAAACGATAAGATTCGATCATAAAAAAAATATAGAAGCGACTTTCTCCCTTCTAAACACCCACAAAAAAGTAATTAAACGCAAAAATCGACATCAAAGGTCACATCTGATAAGCACTAGAAATAAGAGGAAAGTAAGCATTCCTACCTAATCTTCGTCAAAAGAAAAGAAAAGAAAAGGCATCCCTACTTAATTATTAAAAAACGTTTAGACTTTTGACTTTCCCAGCAAATTGCAATTTTCATGATTCGATTGAAATATCCTCTCTTTTTTTTTTTTATTAAAAAAATCATCCATTTATCATAATCAAACAAGAAATAGTAAAACGACACCGAGCAATGAAATTTTCAAAAGTGCTGAAAAGCAAAACAAAACCTAAAAATTAAAAGAATATAGCTTGCGGTTATAAAGACGCTTTAACACAAAAAAACAATCAATGGCCAATCATAAAAACTATCAATAATGGGCATATATCGAGATTTTCGCATCCAAAGGCTCGTCTCGATTCTGATGCTTATATTTAATGATGATGTGGCACGATCTCATTGAATGTATGACCAAGTTGAGTATCTCGTCTGCTTTGGGTGGTTCTACATGTCCATGAGCATGAAATTGAAGAGACAAGCTTAAAAAATAAAAAAACTATAGTAAATAACGCTTGATTTCGTCATGCAGAAGTTGCTAATCATCTACAAATGTTCCCGAGTATCAAGATATTAAGTAATTAACTAGACTAATTAACATTTTCCGCAATGTATGAGGTTAAGTGCTCGATGGTTTTTAACTTTGGCGAGTGACTGTATAGCTGATGCGCAGCCGACGTTGAAACCGACGTGGCACTATCCTCGTCTCACGTGGTGTTGATGTCGAACTACTCATTGGGTGACATGTGGCACTGATGATCAACACAAAGCAGGCAAGGTGAAGAGGGCGTGGTCTATGATGTTAACTTGCTCGTTTCTAAATTTGGTGGCCGACCCGTTGCTATTGCGGTCAAGGGTCATTCGCGTCGTGAACAGAGCATGATCGGTTCGTGGTGGGGCTCGAAGCACCTTTTGGGTGACCTGGGCACGACTACTTATTTTCCTCTTCGGCTCAAACCTAGGCTCGAGAATCAATCCTAATGTACCATAGGCTGATTCCGGATCTTGTTTTCCGAGTGCAATCTGAGCAATAAATTTTGCCAAATTAACTTAGCTTGATTGGAGTTTAAAAGCACCAATCTAATGAATGGTTGACTTTTCTACTTTCTGTCTCTCCCAATTTCCTCTATTAGTCATCTTTAGATTTGAGCTAGTCTCACCCTCCCTCCTCTCTCTTGTTAATTTTGTTTGTGTTTTTGTTTCATATTTTCTTTCGATTTATAACTAGGAGTTTTCTTCTACCGATCGAATTTTAGATCTAACAAGTTGAATTCTCTTGATCTAATTCTACATCTAAGAACTATCATTTCTTGATTTAAATCTGAAAATTAAATAGTTTTACTTTCGGGGATTTGATGCCCCAGTGCTCAGTTCGTGTATAAGTCCTCTATATTCAACTTCAATAGTGATCACAAAAGCATATTGCTGAATTTGTTCTCCCATATGTCAAATCCGTGCTCATTCAATTTGTTTTGGTTGTCTCTGTACGGTGATGATGCAAAGGAAGCCGAAGAGCGCATCGATAACTAGCAACACCCTATTTACTAGAGAATAAATATTTGACGTGTGCTCATGACTGACGAATATAAGAAATGCGATGATCGGCTGCCGATTATTTTGCTTGATAAATCCATTTATATAGAATGAGCATGTGCCCAACCTACCAATGCATATTGATGTTTCTTGTTTTCTAGATTTGACTTTGTTTGTAGTATTATGGGCTTTGTTGTACTTCATTATTCTTTGTTATGAATTTTATGTACTTCTCATATATCTTTTTTGAGCAATTAATACGATTTTCTTTATAAAAAAATTCACATATTAAAAAACAAAAGTGTTTAATAATTCCCTAAGACGAACCTCGTCCAATTAACCTGATCATGTAAGACAAAATAATTCATATGCGGAAGCCAGGATTGTTTATAGACAAACCTCCAGCCATTGTTCTTGTTCTCGTTCGTTTGAAAAACCTGAAAATACAAAGAAATATTGGGCATACACTACTAACCCAATTCCCTCACATACTGATGGTGTATTCCAAATGAGAGGGTTTGTGTTAGACCTTGTCATCACCCGTTAGAAATGAACGTACGTTTCTTTTTATACACCGTCTCCCATCAAGACAGTTACCAAATGGGCGGTTGTCACGAAAGGGTACGAAGCGTGGAAAAACTTCATGTCGAATAGTCGCAACTTTAAGAGAAAATGTGGGTCCAAAATGTGGGATCACAAAAATAAATAACATTCTCCCACTTGATCCCATCATTTTCATCATACGGATTATCCAACTAATTCCACGAAAACTTTATGCTTAAAGAAAAGAAACAAAACACATGGATCATGGCGACATGTCCTCTAAGAGTGAGTAATATCTTCCATGTATCACAATGCATCTTATTTCTTTAATGTTAGCCTATATGTGACAACATAACTTAATGAATAAACCCCATGTTTATTCCAGAACCAAGGATAAATGTTATTCTCATAAACAACAAAGTGTGTACACCAAAATTGAGAATCAACATTACAACTGAATAAGAGTTTCATACAACAAAAATCGTTCATATGACGACAAATTACAATATGGGACCTACTCCCATACTAGTCACATGATCCTTATACTTCATTGGTGGCATGCCTTTAGTTAAAGGATCAGTTATCATCAATTCAGTGCTAACGTGTTCAATGACCACTTTATTCTCCTTAACACGTTCCCTTATGGCTAAATACTTAATGTCGATATGCTTACTTCGACTGCCACTTTTGGCATTTTTAGCCATAAAAATCGCAGCTGAATTGTCACAATATATTCTTAATGGCCTAGAAATAGAATCAACAATTCTAAGCCCAGCAATGAAACTCTTCAACCATACACCATGCGAGGTAGCCTCAAAACAAGAAATGAACTCAGCCTCCATAGTGGAAGTAGTAGTCAAAGTCTGCTTGGCACTTCTCCATGACACGGCTCCGCCAGCTAACAAAAATATGTATCCAGATGTTGATTTTCGTGAATCAACATAGCCCGCGAAGTCCGCATCCGAATAACCGACCACTTCTAGTTTGTCAGTCCGTCTATACATAAGCATGTAGTATTTGGTACCTTGAAGGTATCTCATAACTTTCTTTGCAGCTCTCCAGTGGTCTAAACCTGGGTTACTCTGATATCTTCCCAACATTCCCACAGCAAAAGCGATGTCAGGTCGAGTGCAAACCTAAGCATACATCAAACTTCCGATAGCAGAAGCATATGGGATGTTGTACATTTGTTCCCTTTCTATATCGTTCTTCGGGCATTGGTTCAAATTGAACCTGTCATCTTTTAAAATGGGTGCTATACTTGGTGAACAATCTTTCATCCGGAATCTCTCTAAGACCTTATTGATATAGGTTTCTTGAGATAGTCCTAAAATTCCTCGAGGTCTATCTCTATGGATCTTAATGCCAATGACATAAGATGCATCACCCATATCTTTCATATCAAAACTCTTAGAGAGAAATTGTTTCACCTCATGTAGCAACCCCTTATCATTGGTTGCAAGTAGAATATCATCCACATATAGCACAAGGAAACAAATTTTGCTCCCACTGACCTTCTGGTATATACATTGATCCATGACATTCTCTACAAAACCGAATGAAGAAATGACATCATGGAACCTTAAGTACCATTGGCAAGAGGCTTGTTTCAAGCCATATATAGATTTCTTAAGCTTGCACACCAAATGCTCACCTTTACTAGAGGGGAATCCTTCAGGTTGTTTCATGTAAACCTCCTCCTCTAGTTCTCCATTGAGGAACTCCGTTTTCACATCCATATGATTAATTCCATATCAAAATGGGCAACCAATGCCAAAACAATACGAAGAGAATCTTTCTTAGATACAGGAGAAAATGTCTCCGTGTAATTGATTCCTTCCTTTTGAGTGAATCCTTTGGCAACGAGGCTAGCTTTATATCTTTCAATGTTACCGAATGAATCCTTCTTAGTTTTGAAGACCCATTTACAACCAATGGCCTTCACACCATCAGGTAACTCAACCAAATCCCAGACTTCGTTAGATGCCATAGAACTCATCTCTTCCTTCATGGCATTGTACCACAAATTGGATTTATCACTATCCATGGCTTGTGAAAACGTTTCAGGATCATTCTCAGCTCCAATATTGTAGTCGACTCTTGTAAATACACAATATAATCACTAGGAATAGCCGATTTCCTTATTCTAGCAGATCTTCTCAATGTTGCATCAACATTCTCTTGAGGAGCATGTTGCTCAACTGGTTGTTCAACAGTTTCTAGTAATTGCTGAACAACTGGATCTACTAGATCAATATCAGCAGGTTGTGGAACTTCAACGATTGGTTGTTCAATAGCCGGTTGAACTGAAGGGGCATTATAAGCAACAACCAGCCTTAAAATTGAGGTGGAAGGTTGAGTGTCTAAATGATCTTCCTTAGGAACAAGGTCCCTCGATCGATCGCTCCCACTAATCAAGTCATTTTCAAGAAATTTAGCATTTCTTGATTCCACAATCCTAGTGGTATGAGATGGACAATAAAACCTGTATCCCTTAGACCTTTCGGCATATCCAATGAAATACCCACTTATGATCCTTGGGTCCAATTTCTTTTCTTGTGGATTATAAACTCTCACTTCAGACGGACATCCCCAAACGCGCACATGATGCAAACTCGGTTTCCAACCCTTAAATAACTCAAAAGGTGTCTTTGGGACAGCCTTGGTCGGAACTCGGTTTAATATGTACACTGCCGTCTTAAGTGCTTCAGTCCACAATGATTTAGGAAGTTTGGAGCTGCTAAGCATACTACGCACCATGTCCAATAAGGTCCGGTTTCTTCTTTCCGCTACGCCGTTTTGGTCCGGAGAACCAGGCATAGTATATTGGGCAACTATTCCATGCTCTTGAAGAAACCTTGCAAATGGACCAGGTGCTTGTCCATCTTCAATGTATCTACCATAGAATTCTCCACCTCTATCTGATCTCACGATCTTAATTTGCTTACCGCATTGTTTCTCTACTTCCGCCTTAAATACCTTAAAGGCATCTAATGCTTCATACTTATTATGAATCAAATAGAGATACATGTAACGTGAGTAATCATTTATGAAAGAGATGAAGTATTTCTGACCACATGAGTACATATCTGGACTACAAATATCCGTATGTATGATTTTTAATATTTCTGTACTCCTCTTGGCACCTTTCTTTGTCTTGTTAGTCTGCTTTCCCTTTATGCAGTCCACACAAGTATCACAATCAGTAAAATCTAAAGTACCGAGTACTCCATCATTCACTAATCGCTTAATTCTTTCTATGGAGATATGTCCCAATCTCCGATGCCACAACATAGAGGAATGTTCTTTCACAACACATCGTTTCATACTAGCTTTATCATGAACATGCATCGCATCATAATAGGCATTGTCTTGTAAATTAATTCGAAAAAGACCATCAGACAAAGTACCACTCCCAACAATTTCAGATTTAAATGATAAACAGAAGTTTGAATCTGAAAAGTTAAAAGAGTATCCCAAAGGTACAAGTCTTGAAACTGAAATTAAGTTTCTAGAAAAACTAGGAACATAAAAGGTCCTTTCCAAATTCAAAACAAAACCACTATTGAGAACTAGTCTACATGTCCCAATAGCTTCCACATGCGAACGCATCTTGTTTCCTGAATAGATGCTTTGTTCACTTCCCACGGCTTCCCGTGGTTTTGAAAACCCCGCAAGGAATTTAAAATGTGGATTGTAGATCCAGAATCAATCCACCAAGTGTTGTGACTTACATCAGTCATATTAGATTCATAACAAACACAAGAGATTGGATTACATTTCTTCTCAAGCAAGACCTTAAATTTGACACAATCCTTCTTCATATGCCCCTTCGTTTACGTAAGAAACATTTGGATTCTTTCTTAATGTCGGCTTGGGGAGGTATTTTACCTTTACCTTTATTTTTGCCATGGCCCTTATTCTTTCCTTGTATTGCCAAATGAGCACTTTCTCCCAATTCCATAATCAGTCTTTCCTCCTCTTGAACACACATGGTCATGAGCTCATTAATTGACCATTTATTCTTATGTGTGTTATAAGAGATCTTGAAAGGTGCATACTGTTGTGGGAGAGTGTTCAGAATATAATATACAAGAAAGGATTCAGATATCTCAACCTCAAGGTTCTTAAGTTGAGCTGCTATGTTCTTCATTTGCATGATGTGCTCACGCACACCTCTAATACTAGTGAGCTTCAATGATGAAAACTTCATAATTAGGGTCATGGCATGCGCCTTCTTAGAACTCTCAAACTGCGCATCAATGGCCTCCAATAAGGCCTTAGCATTGCTATGCTGAGCAACCGAACCACGAATACTAGGAGATATCTTAGCTCTTATAAACATGACACAAACGCGGTTGGACCGCTCCCATTAGTTATAAAGAGCTATCTCAGTTGGTGTGCTTGAATCAGAAGGAGTAGGTGGTTCGTCTTTCCTTATAGCATAATCAATGTCCATCCACCCCAATTGAAGAAGAACTGACTCCTTCCAAACTTTATAGTTCTCACCATTCAGTATGGGAACATCAAACTTAAATTCAGAGAAATTCACAGTTGCGAAACGCATATCAAATAATCATGCTTATGTCACAAAATTTGAGGCAAATATACATAAATCATGTTTTACCAATGTAAACATGTCACAATATGAATCACATAACATAAAAACTACATGTGGGCTAAGTTTTTAATTTAAATAGATTCATAATTACATCATGAAGAAACTACCATATTATATACATTTTCTTAATCCCTGTGGGTAAATTAAGAAAAATAATATGATATTTCATCCTAATTAATCATATTAATACAATGAAAATTCATGTGGGATAAAATTCATCATATTAATATAATTAATTACAATTAATGTCCATTTCTAAATATGATCCGGAAGCTCTTAATAAATAATTTAATTAATTAAAGATGTTGTGGCTACTCTCTAATTAATTAAATATATGAATCATTGGACATTTAATTTCATGCATAAAATATTCATAAAAAATGCATAAAATGACATAATAAATCAATACATCAAGGGCAGAACAGTAAATAAATAAATTGGCCAAGGGCAAGATTGTAAAACATGGAAAAATTTGAGGCAAAATCGTAAAAGGAGCCGCGGGAAAAGACGACAGGCGCATGCCAAGCACGAGCTCGTTTCCGCGTCAAGCGTGTGGTTTGCATGCGCGCGGACCAACACCCACGCGCCTGCAACTACCGGGCAGTTTCGCACGCTTGGGCCCCACGCACCAATGGTGGGTGCGCGCGTGAACGCGCGTGGCGCGTGGGTTCCATGTGCCTGCAACTGCAGCGCGCGCGTGGACCCCACGCGCCTTCTTCCCCGAGCGACCGAAACCATTTCTTCGTCATTTTTCGCCGATTTTCGCCGTTTTCAGCCACGATTTCGCCGCCGTTTCTTTTTCGACAGCCCATCCCAAACACAAATAAATAATGGGTTTTGAAGAGCATGCCGGCACGACCACATGGGTTCAAGTTTCAGCGAAAATGACCAAGAAATTGGCCTCAAATCAAATGAAAAACTCTAAAAACACAAATCCTCAACCACCATGACTTCCGCCGCTCGATTAGCCTCCGGTGAACACCGATATACCGGAAAAACTCATGGCTAATGTTCCTCATGGCGGTGCGACGGTATGGGTCCGAAATCAAGGGGTGGGTCGCCGGATTTTTCAAGGAATTGGCGAGTTTCTCTCTTGGCCTCAAAATCCGAAGTTACTGTTCATGTTCAAAAATGCCCGAAAATACACCAAAAATTCGAGAAAAACAAGGCAGAGGCACACTTGCTCTGATACCAAATGTAAGACAAAATAATTCATATGTGGAAGCCAGGATTGTTTATAGACAAACCTCCAGCCATTGTTCTTGTTCTCGTTCGTTTGAAAAACCTGAAAATACAAAGAATTATTAGGCATACACTACTAACACAATTTCCTCACGTACTGATAGTGTATTCCAAATGAGAGGGTTTGTGTTAGACCTTGTCATCACCCGTCAGAAATGAACGTACGTTCTTTTTTATACACCGTCTCCCATCAAGACAGTTACCAAATGGGCGGTTGTCACGGAAGGGTACGAAGCGTGGAAAAACTTCATGTCGAATAGTCGCAACTTTAAGAGAAAATGTGGGTTCAAAATGTGGGATCACAAAAATAAATAACAGATCATGCATTCAAAGTAACATCACCAGGTTGGAAAAATGAATCCTGCCATTTGATACTCGGTGATTGGCCTAGATGTTGGAGACGTCATGCCATCTGAAGACGCCTAGAAAATTTCTCAATCCTTTATCACAATGACGACCTTGTGAATAAAATATGCGCTGGTTCCATTAGTACCGTGCCAAAAGCATATGGTGAAGGGTCGCTTTTCCAATGCTTGCGCATCACGTCTTCTGGAATGTAAGGATGCGGAGTTGAATTAGTCGTGCATGTTGTGACTTGTGAGGTTGATAAAGAGGGAAGGTGATTGCCCCCTGGGGACGTAAATGGATGGACCAAATCTAAAGAGCTCGACATCGACGGCAACCGGAAATATTCTCCTTTGCGTTGTTGCATGAGAACTTCGTTTGAATTCCGGAGCTTTGTATTTACTAGTGACGTCAAATATGACATGATTTCACTGAATTTATGAACAAATTAAGTATTTTGGTTGCATTAGCAATAGGTGGTTCTACAGTTAAAATGGACATAAAATACAAGGGATAGAAATCGGCGACTTAAAATTAGAGTCGTGTGAAGATTATTACTAACATCAGATGCATCGAACACCTTCATTGTGCAGAAGCTCTTAATCATGTATAAATGTTAATAAATATCAACATATCAAGTAATTAGTTATAGTGATTTTAATATTTTCTCAATGTTATATTAACTTTTCATACTCGAAAAGTAATTATGTAACGATCCTAAAAGGAAAAATAAATTTTCAACATACAGGGTTAATAACTTCTTTTTTTACTAAATTGGGTGACCCCGCGTTAAGCCTAATACTTAACAAGCCATTAGTCGTTGTCTACCCATGCGTAAGGGCTTTGAAAGGAGGTCGCGACATCTATGTACAGGAAAAGCTAGAAAGCATGTGATCCAACATGAGAATAATTCTCTGTGAATGATTACAAACCACATTGATTGGTAACCTAAAACATGGTAATTGGATTATTCATAATTAGGAAACCGTAAACTTGGTCTGAGATCAAGAGACCTAAGTGAATCCAATTGCCTTAAGTACTGAAGTCTTTCATTAATGGAGCATAGGACTCGCATTTATTTTTCTTACATAATATAGCGTATCACAGTGGGTAGGCTTCAATGATGAATAACAAGGAAGGGTTTTTGATGATGTTGTAGCGAGGAAACCCTCCCTCCTCCAAGATCTTCTTCCATTCAGATCCGTCCCTCTCTTTACCGCCCGAGCATTGCGCCATCATGGCCAGATCCATCACTAGTCCGGTCTTATCGAACATGCCATTGCCCTCTGGCTTCAGCACAATATCTGCGATGATCACCTTGCCATTCTTTTCAGGGATTGCTTTTCTGCAATTCTTCAAAATCTTGATGCAGTCTTCATCCCCCCAATCATGCATTATCCCCTGTAAAACAAACGACATAGAATTATTGGAGTCGAGAATCACGGTTTCTTTTTACACTAGTTCATCAATGTGTTCATTGTGTTAATCTCTATGCTTATGAAGAGTCGACATAATTGGCTAAAACGTAACCCAACGTTTTCCAAAAAGGGGAAAAAAAAGTTCTCCTCCCTCTTGCTTGCTCTACACAAAAGGCAACTCAGCGAAAACCCATTGAAATTGTTACCAATGCCTTGAGGCTTGAGATGTTTTTGCACCACTCATATGACCATCCCTCTCTCGCCCAAGATGCACACTTGTCGCGACCAAATTTTTCGGGGGGTGAACCACCTAGGGTTTGGCTAATGGATTGTTAAGCCTAGACTTAACTCGGGCTCTCCCAAGCCCATACCAATTCGCGACTTAATGTTCAAGTTTTTTAACATGCAAATGATTTTCAATTAGGAGTCGCCACTAATCTATTCTTGGTGGGTCGATTAGAAACCCAAGTAAAATAATGGGAGGATTATTTTACTTCTACGAATCGAGACTTTGGGTACGGGGACTTGGTTACATTAGACTTTTCTAATGCCCTTTCGGTACCATTCTTTTTATTTTGAAAAATGTTTGGCAAGCAGTTTGGATTGATTTTAAATTTATTTCCCTAACATGTGAGGTGATCATGCAGGTGCGCAATCCACCAATTTAACTCTCAGATAAATAATGAATAAAATGCAAAACTTACCTCGAAGCAACGAAAGCATCTGCAATGTTAAATTAGAATCCACATCAACAACCCTAGATATGATTTCTAATTAACACGCAATTTATTTTTTGTTTTTGCTTGATTAATGAAAATCATGCAATATGCAATGCAAAATTAACTAAATGGCCTAATTCTAATGGCAAGCAATTTCTAACTAAATGAACCTAGCAACAATCACTAGATGACGAAAATTTCATGAATCTAATCATAGATGACATGCGCATGATTTTTTTTTGTTTTTATGCAAATTCGTAATTAAAATCACTAAAGATAAAAATCTAACTAAAGTGAAAACTAAAGTGAAATGCTATCTATTCTAAATGCCTTCTAAACATGCATTTAAAAAAAAAAAAAAACTAACCTATCATGCAATCAATTCTAATCTACATGATATGCAAATGCAATCTTTTTTTTTTTTTTTTTTTGTATTTTCTGGATAAATAAAGCAATTAAAAGATAAACACCCAATCATCCATGGTCATCAAAGATATTATCCATTATTCGAATTTGGAAACGATATCTAATCAACTTGATTATTTCGCTAATAAAATCGATAAATTGATCTTAAGCCTTAAAGATTAAAATATCAATTTTATTCCCGCGTGATTAATTATTCCATCTAAAGCTTTATAGATGGAATAAAAAATTGGCGTGCGGTTGCGAATTGGGCAATAAATCATAATTGGGAATACGCCGATAATTCAAATATGCACATAAGATATCAAAAAGCATGCATTAGGCAATATAATATCCAAATCAAATTTAGATAAAGTAATTACCTAATTTCGTAAATAATGTTACCAAATTCGAAATCAACGGAATCGGCTCGGACGGATGGATGGTTCACGATAGAGTGGAATTCTCAGCGGTGGCTCTTGATTGAGGCTTGGCACGAAGACGTCGGGGCAATTCCGCAGTGAGGAAGCTTTGACTATCTTTCGTATTATAACTTTACCAGAAGCCTCCAAGTGAATTTTTCCTCTTTGCTAGATGTCTCCCACTTCGGATTACCATATTTTAATACAACTTCCGCTGGAGCTCCTTTTGACCACCGTTTGGAATTTTCTTCTAAACCTGCAAAGCCACGAAAACAATCTATCACGGAGAACACCAAGGGGCGCTCGACATGGTGCAAGGCCGGTAACTTCTTCATTCACGAGATGGAGTAGCTGCAATTTTTTTTGTGCAAAATCACGAGCGGCTTTGTCGTCACAATGCGGGTCTCCTCGGATTAGTGCGAGCTAATTTGTGGATATGCCTCCAAATTCGAACTTGTCAACGGACGGCTTGCAAGCGGTGATTGACGATGCGGGTGGCCGACGAGATCACGCAAGGACTCGTGGCTCGGGACAGCAGTTGATGGCTTGTAGACGAGGCAAAACAAGTAGTCTGAAAGATCAATGAACGTCTCCTAGTGTGGGTTAATTTTTTTTTTTTTTTTTTTTTTTTTTTTGGTCCTCACAACTGAACTTGGACTTCCAACTTCACCATATACGCACTGACATCCTTGGGCAGTCAAAGTAACCGAATTTTCTTTGTGCAATAAGTGGAATCGTCTTTCTTTGACTGATGAAATTCAGCGTGGGTGCTCTCGGTAAGAGAACCTGCAAAATTGAAGGAAGACACTTCGGATTGGTGCCGGCTCAACTGACCATTAGGTGGCCCAACGGCGAAGCCTCGAGGATTTGGATGAAACTCGCCACGAAATCTTGGTCTCGTCAAGAGTAATTGGACTTTGCTTAGGATTATTCGCCGGACAGAGACCGCGCTTGAAATTGCTGGGACTTAGAATGTCAGGCTCGTGGCGCGTCTGGACAGCAAATTCGGTGCAGCAACGGGAGGTGAGGATGGAGCAACTGCGGATCGTCGGACTAATCGTGGTGTTGAAGAGCTGAGGCGCACGGCCATAGGAGTTGAAGCATCGTCAGGCAGGTCACAGCGTCAGGAGCGGTGATCGTGAAGGCCGAGCGAGGAAGTCCGTCGACCACAATGGTCGTGGCCGAAAAGGGGACGCTTGAGGAAGGAGACCGAATTTCCTCTCTCCTCCTTCGGGTCTCTTTTCTTTTGTGTGAAAGAATCCCCTCTTGACTTTTGTCAAGGTGTCAGAGAGGAGAGAAGGCAAACTCTCCCTGAAAACTCTCTTTCTTTCTACCCCCACGCTTTCCTCTCTTTTTCGTGAATGAACGGGCACTCGCTCGATCCCTTGCTCGTCTAGAATTGTGGCCGTATATCAATATGTGTGGCCCCCCCTGAAAACCCTACGCACTTTTCTTTATATAAGCCATGAATTAGGATTTTATTTTTTTCAAATTGATATCTACGAAGATTCTTTTTTCCAAGTGCAATATTCACTTTTCGCATCTGCCTTATCCAAAAAATTCATCATATCCTAGAAAAGTTTCAAATTCCTATTTTTCACGATATAATCTTCGATCATAAAAGAAACGGGCTTGGGCCAATTTGCTCGCTTCGTGGGTTTAGTTCTGCCTGCCAAATTAAAGCTCAGAACCACTAATTCGAACCCATCCGCCACCAATCCAACAAATAAATGCAAGAAATGCAAATTAAAAATAAATGCACCTAAAACTATATGCTATGCAATTAACTATTTTTTCAGGGATAAAATTAACCCCTAATTTTTTAATGCAAGAAATGACTAAACGGATCGCCAAAATTTAGGTGTCAACAACACTCTCTCACCATCCCTCTCTCTTTAACTCCGAGATGGTGACCTCATTATGACCTTTGGCGATCTCAGGCCTGTGATCCCATTGAGGCACGCCCGTAAAATTGAGATTTATAGGGCCTATGGTAAGGTTTTTAACTTTTTTAAGATTTTTTAATGCTAAGTTTAAGGCCATGTTTCCTCCATTCCTATTGGAGTATGTTTTCCTCAACCACTATTTTGATAGTTGGATTAAAGAAAGTAAGGGTGATCGGTTGGTCTGGTTCCAGGATGGACAGCATCATGGACTGGACCAACTAGTTCGATGTTGTCTCAGCAATTAGTGGTATCATTTATTTTCTTTCTCAAAAGTACCTAAATATATTGAAAGTTACTCTAGTTATGAAATTACTAATCACATGCAAGTCACTACTAAAATTAGAAATAACTTTCATAAATAATTTGTACTTTTTGCCTTGCCCGAATAAAAAAAAATGGAAAAAAAAAATACTATGGGCCGGAGCGGTCTGGTTTGTGGATGAATCAAGAGTCGAATCAGTTATTCCCAGTTGCAAAGTAATTGGACCAAATTCGGCAGGAACCGACCAATATGTTCCGTTTCCTAAGTTGAATCAAGATTGAAGTACACCCCTAAATAAAAATGACATCCCACAATGATATTTGGATAAGTTTGTGTTTTTGCGTGTGTGTATATAATGTGTGCGTGTGATATTAATATTTTTAACCCACTATTCAAAGCTCCAGTATGAGGAACTATCTTCCAATTAGGGATTGAAAAAACATGATGCTGCTAAGTTTATGGGTGAGTTATATAGAAACTTTTGAAATCCCACCCATTAAAAGACTAATTAGAGGAAAATTTCTCCAATTAGAGATGGAGAAAAACAAAGCCTTCTTATTCAAAAACAAGATGCTCGGTCCCTACCATGCTTGTATGGCTTATATATAGTGCTAGATTGAGGTTACACAAAACTTATTTACCAGCGTAAACAACTAGACACATAAATAATATGACATCCAACATATTTGTCACAAATGGTTTAGAACATGGCTAGGACTTCTGGATACCACTATACATATGGAGTGTGTGTTTACTTTATTGAACAAATAGAGTCACACGAAACCGTTTTCCAGTGAACTTGATTCCCCATAAATAAAGATATAAAGGAAAAATAAATAGAACAGCACATCAAAATTTAGAACGCCTATAAGACGACAGAAAAGGTAGATCTTGAGCTGTAAGATAGAGAAACGAGTAGTTACAAGTAACTAAACTCCTCCCAAGCCATGTGAACGCGGATTACAGAATAAAAAGATGCACATTTCAAAATGATGAAACTATGGACGCGCATGGTAACATTTCTCTTCCTAAGAATTTTTGTTCTTTTGTTTCCTAAAACAAAAAAAGTGAACAGAATCACGTTTGATAATGCCAAGTTGTTTTTCTATTCCTCGGAATAGAAAGTTAGCCCAGGAATAGATTTGGAGCAGAAACGAGAAAAAAAAAAAAAAAATTGCTTTGCTCCCGAGAACAACTTCTAGAAATAAGCTAATTTTCTTTTTATTTTTCTTTTATTCCTTTTCTTCTTGTGGCCAACTCAACTGCGCCGCCGCTGCCGACCGACCGCCGCAGCCGCCACCGGTCGCCGCTGGTCGGCAGCCGCCGCTGGGTCGCTGGTCGGGCGCTACCTGATCACCGGCCGCCGCCCGCTGGTTGCGGTTGTCGCCGCCGTCGCCGGCCGTGCGCCGCCGATCACGGTTACCGGCCACCGCCGCCGGTCGCCGGCCGCCGGCGATCCATGTGTTGGGGTTTCATGAATCATGTATAAGAAAAATTAACAAAAAGAACGCAGCGGAAACAAAGATATATTTTATACATGATTCTCCTAAGGCGTTGTTCGTGCGTTTTAATCAAAAATCTGAAAATAAAAGGGAGTTAAACGAATTACCTCTCGAAGCGCGCTTTGAAACGAATCGGTTCGGATGTTCTACGATTCGAGTCCCACAAGTGTCGGACCTCTAGTTCAGACACACCAAAAACGAACGTCGAACGGAAGAGAGAACTTTCGGATATTCACCACTTCGATCGTGCTAGCAATCACGTGAAGACAATCCGTCGTATCCTTGATGTATAATAGTCACGGTTCGAATGAGAGAACACTATTCTTTCTTGCGTCTCGAAGAACACAAGAACACACACACTTTAACTCAATTTTCAGCAACCACTCTTTCTGTCTTCAAAAACAGAATTTAAATAAAAATTATATAACCGCTCATGCACGACCATCGTGCATGAGCGGTTGCTCAGTCGTACATGAGCGGTTGCTCATGCACGATAGTGCAAGAGCAAAACCGCTCATGCACGACCATCGTGCATGAGCGGTTGGTCAGCAATTGCTGACCCGTGCATGAGCGGTTGGTCAGCAATTGCTGACCATTGCTTCGTGCATGAATGGTCAGCAATACATTGCTGACCACTCATGCACGAAGCACCCCTTTTTAACAATTTTTTTATTCAAAATAAAACCACTTTGCACACGTGCACCTTAATCAATTAATTGATTAAATGAAAAAATAATTAATCAAACCCCTTTTATTTATATACATAAATAAATAAAAATAAAAGGACTTATTCTTTACGTGTGCATTTAGAATATATTAACATATATCCACTTTGGGCATGTATGTGCATCATATGCAAATAGGCTCGTGACTATAATACAAATCAAATTAAATCTCATTTAATTTAATTCCAAATCGACTCAATTCGATTATAGTAATTGCAAACACATTTGCAATAATATTTCTCTCTTGTTCCACGTTATCCTAATTGTTTATGGTATGTGACATCCCTAAGTTCATCACTAAGCTGATAGTAAGACTTGTACTAACACATTAGTACTCCCAAAAGAATTAATTGTCCATATTAATCTTTGGGTCCTACAAGCCATGATTGACATCTAGCAATATGTCATGGCTACCCAGATAGTGTGAATACTTTAAGAACATAATGAACCTGTCAGCTTTGGCTACAGTGTAATTCAATCCCTCTGTCTTACTATGTCCCGATCAAACAAAGACCATAGAATATTTGTCAAGTCATTAATTCGATCATATGCACAAATCTAATTGACATGCATTTTATTTGAGACATAAACAATTTATTCTCAATTACAACCCCGGCCGAGGATTTCAATGCAGTGTCACAGTTAGATCGCATAGGACATCATTATCATACCTTGCATATAACAAGGAGACAGATTCCATATTGCGCACATGTGTAACTTCGTATATGAACAAACTATGACCAGCAGGTATAAAGACGGATCAACGACCCGGCATTATGTGCACCCATGAACCATAGTTGTTCAATACACAAGTTAACACCGTGCCTCGTGTCTAAGGATTATTTACACAAGACCAAAGCATGAACAATTAGACATTGACCACGCTAAAAGCTTCCATGTCGCTAATCGTTCCATATGCGTCACGTTCAGTGAACTTGTCTAATACAAACACCTGTGTTCTAACTCAGGTATCATAATACCCAATGACATGTGACTCATCATTCCCTTAAGTATCCAATACTTAATGGTGAAGTTAAGAACACACCGGTCTCAACAGGATTATTAATATCCACTCAATAATCCATCGACCAAGAACGATTTAAAGATTCAGTCTAACTATGAAACCGTCACATATATTCTTGACGTCTCAAGAATAGGTCTAGTTACAATCGATCTTATGGAATCATTCATAAATATAAAATAATTGGACAAATGAATGAATACGTCATTGCCATTAATTAAATAATAATAATAATGAAAATACAACGAAATCCCTAATATGTAACTATTACATAATAGCTTTAGGGCATACAACCAACAATCTCCCACTTGCACTAAAGCCAACTTGTCTGGTACCTCAAACCCATTTTGTCAATATGTCTTTCAAAAGAAGGCGAGGTAAGGCCTTAGTGAAGGGATCTGCCACGTTTTCTGCTGAGGCAATTTTCTGCAAGGCGATATCACCTCTCCCAACAATTTCTCGATGAGATGGAAGCGTCTCTCAATATGCTTGGACTTCTCGGGTGAGACCTTGGTTCCTTAGCTTGAGCTATCGCCCCATTGTTGTGACAAAACAATGTGATCGGTTGCTCAATTGAAGGAACGACTCCAAGTTCAGAAATAAACTTCTTCATCCAAGCGGCTTCCTTTTGCGTCTTTCGAAAGCGCTACATACTCGCCTCGGTTGTGGAATCGGCAGTTATACTTTGTTTGGAACTTTTCCAACTAACTGCACCACCATTGAATGTAAAGACAAACCCAGACGTAGACTTATAATCATTAGGATCCGATTGAAAATCGGAATCAGTATAAGCTATAACTTTAAATTCTCCTTCTCCATATATCAAGAATAGATCTTTAGTCCTTCGCAAGTACTTAAGAATATTCTTGACTGCTATCCAATGCTCTTCTCCTGGATCGTCGATATCCGCTAGTAATACTTACAGCATGCGCAATATCAGGTCTAGGACATAGCATAACATACATTATGCTTCCAATAGTGGATGCATATGGTATCTTCGCCATCCGCTCTCTTTCTTCAGGAGTGTTGGGACACATCTCCTTAGAAAGACGGATCCCTTGCCTAAAAGGCAATAATCCTCTCTTGGAACATTGCATGTTAAACCGTGTTAACACTTTGTCTATGTACGTAGGACTGTGAGAGGCCAATCAATCGTCTTGATCTATCTCTATAGATCTTGATACCTAAAATGTAGGTTGCCTCTCCTAAATCTTTCATGGAGAATTTCTGTGACAAGAATAGTTTTATCGATGATATCATTGGTACATCATTTCCAATCAAAAGTATATCATCGACATACAAAACTAAAAATGCAATTGCACTCCCACCGATCTTCTTGTATACACAAGGTTCATCCGGATTTTTGATGAAGCCAAACGATTTGACTACCTCATCAAAACGGATGTTCCAACTTCACGGAGGCTTGTTTGAGTCCATAAATGGACCTCTTAAGCTTACACACCTTCCGTTTTTCACTATTGGATTCAAAACCCTGTGGCTGTTCCATATAGATGTCCTCATCGAGAAAACCATTAAGAAAAGCCGTTTTGACATCCATTTGGAATATCTCATAATCAAGGTGTGCAACTATAGCCAACATAATCCGAATGGATTTTAGCATGGCCACAGGTGAGAAAGTTTCGTCATAATCAATTCCTTCTTTTTGACGATATCCTTTCGCCACCAGCCATGCTTTGTAAGTTCTAATTTGACCTTCAGCATTCATCTTCCTCTTGAAGATCCATTTACAGCCAATTGGTATAATACCATCAAGCAGGTCGAGTCAAGGTCCAAACCTCATTGGAATACATTGAATCCATTTCGGATTTCATGGCTTCTAGCCATTTACCGAGAATCGATGTCGACATCGCTTCCTCATAGGTTATAGGATCACCGGGTTGATCACTATCATTCACAATGAATAATGGTTCAATATGATCAAGCGAGTGTCTATAACGAGCAGGTGGGCGAGACGTTCTCGCACTTCTCCTAAGAGGTTGTGTATCGAAGCTCCCTTCGAATCGAGATTGGTATCGAACTCGGTTGTTTGGTACTTCATTATTTTCTTCTTGTAAGACTATTTTCCGCCCAAAGACACCACTTTCTTGGATGAACCGATTCTCCAAAAAGAAGCGTGCTTGCATACCAAAATTCTTTGGTCCGAATGAAAATAGAAATAATATCCAAGAGTTTCCTTTGGATATCCAATGAAGTGACCTTGTTCAGATCTTGCCTCCAATTTTTCCATTTTCAGCTTTTTCACGAAAGTGGACAACCCCAAATCTTAATATGATTAAGACTAGGTTTCCTACTATGCCATATCTCATAGGGCGTAGTTGGAACAGATTTGGATGGCACTCTGTTCAGTATATATACAGCTGTCTCAAGGGCATATCCCCAAAGGGATATTGGCAAATCGGTGTAACTCATCATAGATCGTACCATGTCTAATAAAGTACGATTTCTTCGTTCAGATACACCATTATGTTCTGGAGTTCCGGGAGGTGTCCATTGTGATAAAATGCCATTCTCTTTAAGAAAGTCCAGGAATTCAGTACTAAGGTATTCACCTCCTCAATCGATCGAAGAGCCTTAATACATTTTCTGTTTGTTTCTCAACTTCAGCCTTAAATTCCTTGAACTTTTCAAAGGATTCAGATTTATACTTCATGAGGTATAAATAACCATACCGTGACTGATCATTGGTGAAGGTAATGAAGTAATTATAACCACCTCTAGCAGTTTCATTAATTGGTCCACATACATCTGTATGTATTAATTCTAATATGTCAGCAGCTCGCGCACTTTGTCCTACAAAAGGCGCTTTGGTCATTTTTCCTAGAAGACATGCCTCACAAGTCAAGTATGACTCAAAATTTGATGGATCAATGTACCCATCATTACTCAACTTGTTAATTCTGTCTTCTCCAATATGACCTAATCGAAGATGCCAAACATACTTTTTATTTGGACCGTCTCTAGGGCGTTTATTAGTTATGGCATTTATATCAATTCCATTTTGCTTATTGACATCGTTAATTGCATTACCGGACATTGTAATGGTATAAAGATTATTGGTTAATAAGCTAGAACCAACACATCTTCTATTATGATAAATAGAACATACATCATCAGCAAAAGAAAATTCATAATTCTCTTTACCCAAACGAGGTATAGAGATGATGTTCCTAACAGCATTCTTATAATGCAAACAGTTCTTTAAAACCATTACATGTCCAGAAGGCAAACATAAACGAAAAGTTTCTATAGCTAATGCAGCAACTCTTGCTCCATTGGCAAATGTCAGGACAATCTCATTTCGCCCCAGCATCCTGCTTATTTCCAGATTCTGCAAAGACATACAAATATGTGAAGTTGCAGCAGAATCTAGAACCCATGAGTTGGATTCAGCACTAACCATAAGATTAGTTTCAATAAGCATAGACACCATACCTTCATAAGGTTGGTTCTTGGGCTTGACCTTCAAGCTCGCGAGGTACCTCCTACAGTTCCTCCTCCAGTGCCCCTTGACACCACAGTAATGACATTTCCCTTTATCAATCTTGGGTTTTGGTTGCACAACAAGTTTGGCAGGCCTCTTCCATTTCTTTTTCTTCAAAACGGTCTTACCCTTTGAAGAAGAAGCCATAGCCATAGCCACTACATTTGGTCTCGTGTTGTGCATTTCCTTCTCATAAACTACCAGCATGCTATGTAACTCAGCGAGAGTTTTCTCCATCTTATGCATGTGGAAGTTTTGGACCAAACCAGAGAAGGAATCGGGTAAAGATTGGAGGATCAAATCCACAGACTAACTCGTTGTCCATAACGAGATTCAGCCTAGCCAATTCTTCAATGTGCCGAGATCATTTTCAAAGCATGATCATTAACGAGATGATCCTTCAGCCATCCTCATACGGTACAATGCCTTAGATATCTCATATCTAGAGGTTCGACCATTCTCATCAAAGTATTCCTTTAAATGCAAAATGATCAACCTAGCATCTTCCATAGATTCATACTTCTTTTGTAATTCATTGTTCATCGAAGCAAGCATATATGACCTAACTTTTAAGTCATCATCACGCCACTTATCATAAGTGACACGCTCCTCTTAGGTCCCACCCTCAGGAAAGGAGGTTGGCATCTTTTCATCAAGCACATACCCAATTTTTTCTGAATTGAGAACAATTCTCAAATTCCTCACCCGTCGGTGAAATTGGGTCCGAGTCAAACAATTCTTGTCAAGTATAGAAGCGAGTGGGTTTGTGGTCACCATTTTTCAAAGTAAATAATATATCTGTTGCAGAAAATAAATTGTTAGCCGTTGTACTTTTCATAATAACTATTTCATTTTGGTCTTTAAATGAAATAGATCCTCCCACTAAATTTATCTTCGAATCCCATACTCCTTAATATGGGAAGCGGTAATCTTTGTTGGGTAAAGATTACTAGTGGGGATTGGAGTCCCACTAGCCCAAAGTCCACCTCACCTACAGTTATTGGTGTCCTATGAACTTAGTGAGTGAACCAGCTTGTTCAACGCATCATATGCGAGTCCCAATCATAACTTTAGCCTCTAGACCATGAAAGCCTCACCTAACAGTTATTGGCATCATGATCCTAGTTAAGTCTAACCCATCGTCTCATGTAAGTATTGAAAACACAAACGATTTCCTCACACGACAATTATTAGAAATCATTTGGCTCCAACCCCACAAGCATCATATGCATAATGGAGTGGTCCAATATTATAAATGGTAATTAACCCCTATGTATCCATAACCGGTTAGTTAACCACTATAATATTGGATCAAACCACGACGATGGAAGGCCACGAGTCCGAAAACCCGCTTCAACTTAATATTATTAACAATGAGATTTGGGTCATTATTAATGGTCTCACTTTGCACATTAACCGGTTTAACATGCATGATAACAAAACACCATAAATAAATAGATATCACATAACATCTATCCTATGTGGTGATCATGGAATTATGGTTCAATGGGTCTCGAGCCAAAGAGACCCATTTAGCCATTTTAATGTTTTAATAATATGGACCTGCTCTTCACTTCTTCTTCAATCTTTGAACTCTTCAAAGACCGGGCCCGAAGAGCTCACCGGCTTAATGGCTCCTCCTCTCTTGTAGTATTTACATCAACAATTGAAATACTAAACTATACTAAAATTACATATCAAGAAAAATTAAAATAATATAAAAGGAAGGACGCAGCCTCCATTTAATAATTACATCCCCAAAAAGAATACCTGTAATCATCATACATACATCCATACAACAATCACAACAATTAGGGATTTTTCCATGATCACCACCCTTCCTTACGAGCCATAAATTCAAAATTTAAAGCTCTGGAAGGCATGCATAAAATTCTGCATATCATTTGTAGAATATAAACACAAAATATAACAAGTTATGGATTTTCGATTCAAAATTGATTTAGTTCTAATTTTTGCTTAGTTGATTAAATTTATCACATAAATTAATCAACTTCTATAGGCCACATAAGAGTAAGAGAACCAATTCTCTTAACAAAAATAAATTGGCCATTAGAACGCAAAAATATATTTGAACTACAAATCAATTAAACGCACGAAAAACGCCTAAGGTTGGCTCGATACCCTTTGTTGGGGTTTCATGAATCATGTATAAGAAAAATTAACAAAAAGAACGCAGCGGAAACAAAGATATATTTTATACATGATTCTCCTAAGGCGTTGTTCGTGCGTTTTAATCAAAAATCTGAAAAAAAAAAAAAGGAGTTAAACGAATTACCTCTCGAAGCGCGCTTTGAAACGAATCGGTTCGGATGTTCTACAGTTCGAGTCCCACAAGTGTCAGACCTCTAGTTCAGACACACCAAAAACGAACGTCGAACGGAAGAGAGAACTTTCGGATATTCACCACTTCGATCGTGCTAGCAATCACGTGGAGACAATCCGTCGTATCCTTGATGTATAATAGTCACGGTTCGAATGAGAGAACACTATTCTTTCTTGCGTCTCGAAGAACACAAGAACACGCACACTTTAACTCAATTTTCAGCAACCCCTCTTTTTGTCTTCAAAAACAGAATTTAAATAAAAATTATATAACCGCTCATGCACGACCATCGTGCATGAGCGGTTGCTCGGTCGTACATGAGCGGTTGCTCATGCACGATAGTGCAAGAGCAAAACCGCTCATGCACGACCATCGTGCATGAGCGGTTGGTCAGCAATTGCTGACCATTGCTTCGTGCATGAATGGTCAGCAATACATTGCTGACCACTCATGCACGAAGCACCCCTTTTTAACAATTTTTTTATTCAAAATAAAACCACTTTGCACACGTGCACCTTAATCAATTAATTGATTAAATGAAAAAATAATTAATCAAACCCCTTTTATTTATATACATAAATAAATAAAAAATAAAAAGGACTTATTCTTTACGTGTGCATTTAGAATATATTAACATATATCCACTTTGGGCATGTATGTGCATCATATGCAAATAGGCTCGTGACTATAATACAAATTAAATTAAATCTCATTTAATTTAATTCCAAATCGACTCAATTCGATTGTAGTAATTGCAAACACATTTGCAATAATATTTCTCTCTTGTTCCACGTTATCCTAATTGTTTATGGTATGTGACATCCCTAGGTTCATCACTAAGCTGATAGTAAGACTTGTACTAACACATTAGTACTCCCAAAAGAATTAATTGTCCATATTAATCTTTGGGTCCTACAAGCCATGATTGACATCTAGCAATATGTCATGGCAACCCAGGATAGTGTGAATACTTTAAGAACATAATGAACACCTGTCGGCTTTGGCTACGGTGTAATTCAATCCCTCTGTCTTACTATGTCCCGATCAAACAAAAACCATGGAATATTTGTCAAGTCATTAATTCGATCATATGCACAAATCTAATTGACATGCATTTTATTTGAGACATAAACAATTTATTCTCAATTACAACCCCGGCCGAGGATTTCAATGCAGTGTCACAGTTAGATCGCATAGGACATCATTATCATACCTTGCATATAATAAGGAGACAGATTCCATATTGCGCACACGTGTAACTTCGTATATGAACAAGCTATGACCAGCAGGTATAAAGACGGATCAACGAGCCGGCATTATGTGCACCCGTGAACCATAGTTGTTCAATACACAAGTTAACACTTGTGCCTCGGTCTAAGGATTATTTACACAAGACCAAAGCATGAACAATTAGACATTGACCACGCTAAAAGCTTCCATGTCGCTAATCGTTCCATATGCGTCACGTTCGGTGAACTTGTCTAATACAAACACTGTGTTCTAACTCGGGTATCATAATACCCAATGACATGTGACTCATCATTCCCTTAAGTATCCAATACTTAATGGCGAAGTTAAGAACACACCGGTCTCAACAGGATTATTAATAACCACTCAATAATCCATCGACCAAGAACGATTTAAAGATTCAGTCTAACTATGAAACCGTCACATATATTCTTGACGTCTCAAGAATAGGTCTAGTTACAACTGATCTTATGGAATCATTCATAAATATAAAATAATTGGACAAATGAATGAATACGTCATTGCCATTAATTAAATAATAATAATGAAAATACAACTGAAATCCCTAATATGTAACTATTACATAATAGCTTTAGGGCATACAACCAACACCATGAGCAAGAATAAAAAATGAATAAATACAAAAAAGAATTGTTGCGTTACCAAATGCATTTCTATTCTTTTTTTATTCCAAAAGTAGAAATTTTGTGTAGTTACCAAACGGGTTCTTTTACTCAGAAATTGTTCCCTGGAATAGAAATAGAAAAGAACTATTTCTGAAAAAAAAAACTCTTCCCCGGAAGAGAAACATTGCCATGCGCACCCATATTAACCGGAAAAGTTACTGTGTGTCTTATAAATCATGTGGATCAATATAATTTTAATCATTAATTACACGAGTTTTATTAGAAGACTTATATGTTAAGAATCTAGATAGGCTTGCGCTTGACCCCCATATAATTTATAGACTATGAATAATTTTTCCCTTTACTGTAGCATTACTCGAACAGAATTGTTATAGCAGTTCATGGATTCCCACCCTCTTGACACATTAAAAGGACAAAAAATTAAAAATAAATCGATCATGTGTCATAGGAAAAATGCAAAATTCACGAATTAATTAATATGTATAAAGTATCTGGCAGTAATACTCACCATCATGAAAACTGCATCAGCATGTGGTATAGTCTCAAACATGTTTCCTCCCAACATGAGTGACTCCATCGTGCGCCGGCGCCGTTGCAACAACATGAGGTAGATCATAATTAATCCCTGAATGTGTGGAAATGACTTAATGATCTCGGCCAGGGTTCTGCCGATCCCCCCTCCGACATCGACCAAAGATCCAATGTTCTCGAAGCGGTCCCTATACATTTCTATGATGCCCCTAACCGTGATCCCGCTCACACACGCCATCCCATCGTTGAACAAGCGGTTGAACTCGGGATTCTCTGATGCGAAGTCCCAAATCTTGCGGCCGTGAGCCATCTCGAATGCAATGCCATCGGTCTTGACGCAGTCGCCAAAGCATTGCCACGGGGACATCATCCATGGGTGGTTTAACATCAACACCAAAGGCGCGAGGCTGAGCTCGAACTCGGGCCCTTGGAGGAGCCATCTCGACGATGGGGGGAGGCTGTAGAATGTCTCGTGACTCTCATGGCTGCCATCAGGTTGGCTACGATTAGCGGAGAAGATGTCCTCACGGACAAGGAGTCTCATGATGCGCGCCAAATAGGTGGTTCCGAGGGATGGGGAGGGAATACGGGAGGCTATTTGGGCTAGGGTGACGGGCCCGCCGCCATAAGAATGGATGATGTCGGGTACTCGGAGCTCGACTGCGCATTTTAGCGCCATGGAGCCGGCGTATGCATGCATGAGATTCAATATGTGTGCTTGGCCTCTTAGGGTTGCGTCATCTCTCTCTCTCTCTCTCTCTCTCTAAGCTTGCTTTGACGAGGAATGAAGGGAAGAGACTAGAGGCGTCATAAATATAGACACAAGAGGGAAGAAAGAGAATTCTAGAAGTGCCTGCTCTCTTTTCATGCGCGATTTTTCTTGTATCCTGACCCTTACTCAAATATTTAATGTCGCACTAACTTGATGTTTCCCCAGTTTTAATTCCACTTAACATTTGACACCAAAATCAGAGTTTGGAAATTCTCCAGTTTTTTATTAGCCAGCGACGACTTTATGTACATCTCACAGACAAGAGACAAAGTGTTTCCCAAGCAAATCGACCTTGACTCGTTCACCACCCCGGAACAACTTCGTTACCAGGTTGCGGCCATTCACTTCCTGTGAAGTTCAGATGAAAATTAAATTTTGAAATTGATATTACTTGAATCAAATTGCTCGCGAAAGCTCGTTAGCCCTAATTTAAGCAGCTTAATTGATTTAAGTGGCTCAAGTATTAAAATCAAGTTAATCTCAATGTATTCAATACTTGATTAATGTGACCCATTAGACAATTAAGTAGTTAAAGCTGTTTTTATGATAAGCTAGGATCCAAGCACACGTCGGGCACAAAAAAATCAGGTGGTGAAGTTACAAGGTATTAGCTTAGTATGTTTCCATGGATTACGAACAAATTTATTACTTTTCAAGGGAAAATTTGGAGAGAGAGAGATCAAATAACTTGTTTAACTCGTTAGGTATAACAATATCATTTTATGAAGCAATTATTTTCTCAATTTTCATAATTTAGAAGCACAAGCTTGGAGAGCTACCTACTTGGAAGCCCATGAAACATCTTCTGAGTCTCATGAACCAATTGAGTCTAAGTTTTTGCCATGTGCAGCTGCCCTAAGGAAGAGCAATCCACACATAATGAGTAGAACTAATATTAGCCTAACTATTATCTTTCTATTAGTTACAAATATCATTACTTTTGAAGGGAAAATTTGGAGAAATAATAGATGCGCCAAAATCATTGTACATCGGTTTTTTTCTTCTTTTTTCTTTTTTGAGAAAAACCGCAAAATGGAGGTTGAAGCATCATCGGATCATGTGTTTTGCTTTTTCGTTTGTGCTTAGTCTTAAATACAAAAAATAAAGGGAAATTTTTACAGGAGGGTATAGATTTCACTGAAAAATTTCAATTCATAAGTAAAATTCACAGCCAATTATTGTAATTAATAGAAAGATATATGAACATATTCTTAAGAAAATTGAAGATGATTTAACATGCAAAAGTGTTTAAAGCTAAAGCAAGTTTGAGCATGCAGAGTACTCACAAAGCCGAGCCCAAGCTCAAGCTTAAGAATCGAATGTATCATAGGCTAATGTCACATCTTGATTCCTAAGTGCAATTTTGGGCAATAAATTTCGTCAAATTAACTTAGCTCGATTGTACCCTCATATTCTAAAAAAAGCGATTAAATGTTTTCGGAAATAAGTATGACCTTATCCAGTTGATTGAATCTAATCATGCATCCAAAGTACCACTATTTTCTTTGCACGCGTCTTGACTTGCGGGGTTGAAAAACCTAATTGGACCGATGCTAAGTCCACTAAACGATAAGATTCGATTATGTGAAAAAAAAAAATAAAGAAGGGACTTTCTCCCTTCTAAGCACCCACAGAAAAGTAATTAAACGCAAAAATCGAGATCAAAGGTCACATCGCACTAGAAATAATGTCGCATTAAGAGGAAAGCAAGCATTCCTACCTAATCTTCGTCGAAAAAAAAAAGACAAAAAAAAGGCATCCCTATCTAATTATTGAAAAACTTGACTTTCCCGGCAAATTACAATTTTTATGATTCGATTGGAATATCCTCTCTTTTTTTATTTAAAAACTCATCCATTTATCATAATCAAACATGAAAGAATAGTAAAAAGCTACTAAGCAATGAAATTTTCAAAAGCACTGAAAAACAAAACAAAACCTAAAAATTAAAAGAATATAGTTTATAGTTATAAGCACACTCTAATATTAAAAAACAATCGGTGTCCAATCATCAAAACCATTAGTAATGGGCATATGTTGAGATTTCCGCATCCAAAAACTCCTCTCGATTTTTACGCTTATATTTAATGATGATGTGGTGCAATCTCACTGAATGTGTGAACAAGTATCTCGGCTGCTTTGAGCGATTCTACATCTCCATGCGCATGAAATTGAAGAGACAAACTTAAAAAATCGAACACTGTAGTAGTTAACGCTTGATTTCGTCATGCAGAAGTTGCTAATCATCTACGAATGTTCCCAAGTATCAAGATATTAAGTAATTAACTAGACTGATTAACATTTTCCGCAATGTATGAGGTTAAGTGCTTGATGGTTTTTAACTTTGGCAAGTGAATACGGAGCTGGTGCGCAGCTGACGTTGAAACCGATGGAGCACTATCCTTGTCTCACGTAATGTTGATGTGGAAGTCTTGACCTATAAGATAGATAAATGAGTAGCTACAAGTAATTAAACTCATTCTACATGATTGGGCAAACGTGAATTACAAAACAAAAAGGTACGCATGTCAAAATGAAAAATATTACATATTGACCAGAAAAGTTACTATGTGGTTTATAAATCATGTGGATCGATTGCATGAGTTTTATTATGAGACATATGACTAAGAATTCAAATAGGCTTTGTTAGATGTGAAAAATGCATAATCCCATGATCTCCATAATTAGAACAAGAACATATATAATCGAGTAGAAAGATACGCACCTGTTTTGGAATCCATCCTTCTAGATGTGGAAGAGGAAAAATGATGATCCAAGTACAAATCATTCTCCTTTATTACCATTTGTATCATTGGCTCAATAAGACGGTCTTCTCACCCTTTAGTGTTAGTTAAACACTTATTTATAAGGATCTTTGTGAGTGTTAAGGTTAAAGGAGAGACTAAGCACAATTTACGGAGTTTTCAATCAGGCCCTCTCATTATGAGATGGGCTTAACTCGACCCACGTAAGCCAACCTCATATTAGACTAATTAATATATATTATATCCATAAAACGGTAAATTACAATATCAATTAATATAACCTACATTAAGAAAACTCTTACATTCTCTCACTTGGGTTATATTAATTGAAATTGTACTGTACGTGCGTACATTAGTCTAGAGATAACTCCTGATAGTCAATCATATCCTATAAAGTCTCAAACATCGACTCATAGTAGTAACTACATATATACACACAAAGTTTTTTAGGGTTACGAGTGCTTTTAACTTTATTGATATGAATTCAATATAATAGTGGGGCAAATAGATAACACCTCTATAGAGAGGTCACATTTGTCAGTCACTATTTTCTTACCTTAAGTGTCACAAAAAACTGTGCTACTAGAAAATGTATTTATGGTTGTAATGAACTCACATATGCCTTATCTTTATAGTTAACATTTCTTTATGTATAACAAAACATATGCTCAATGCTAATAAACCAATGCCCCTAGCCTTCATCAAAAGTTTATACAATACCTTGATACTTTTATTAACATGTATCCAACATAACAACAATACATTAAAAATTATTTTAGTGAGATACATATCAAATATTACTAAATGTAATAAGCACAGATGTAAACTTTATTGGGGAAAAAATAAAACATAACTCTCATTAAATAACAGCATCTCAATATGCTCCTAAGCCTATGCTAATAACATGTCGCTTAAACACACAAGGGCGTAGACTTTTAATTAGTAGATCTACAATCATATCATCTATAGAAACATAATCTACTGCAATGTTACCATTTTGTATTAACTCTTTTATAGTCAAAAACTTGACTACTATGTGCTTAGACCCCTTACGATCTTTGTTATTGTTAATAAACAATATTGTAGAGTTATTATCATAATACAACTATCTGCGTCACAAAATCAAAAACAATTAACTCCATTTCGAAGCCAAATAGACAGAGTAGCAATTGAAAAGTATGCTACAAGCTTCATTTGCGTGGTATATATATATATATTTCTATTTCTATTTCTTGCTCTTCCATGATACTGCATCTCCTACCAACATAAATATGTATCCTGCTGTCGACTTCATATTTTCCTAACAGCCAGCAAAGTTTTTATCCGAATACCCTATTAGTTGTAAGTCCGAAACATATCTATAAATCAACATATAGTCTATTGTCCTCTTTAAGTACCTGAAAATCTTCTTGGTAGCAATCCAGTAATCGAGTCTTGGATTTGACTGATATCTACCTAGAAATCCTATAGCAAAAGCAGCCTTTGGTCTAGTGCAAACTTGAGCATGATATTTCTAAGTACAATAGCATAAGGTACATTATTCATTTGAGCTTTCTCAAAATATAAATCAAAGCATTGTGAGAGACTCAATTTATCACTATTAATAACATGAGCAATTCTTGACTTGCAATATTGCATATTGAATCTTTCTTAAATATGATCAACATATGTCATTTGAGACAAACCCAATAAACGGCCTCCCCAAAGTCTTTCGTGTAAAAAAGTTTCAATAATATATGTTTTGTCTCATACAGTAAACCAATGTCATTACTCGTAAGTAAGATATCATCTACATAAAGTATAAGAAAAATATATTTCCTTCCATTAACCTTGCAATATATAAACTGATTTACTTTGTTCTCAACAAATTCGAATGAAGTGACAACATTATAAAACTTTAAATACTATTGTCTAGAAACTTGCTTGAGGCTATAAATAAATTTTTTCATCTACATATAAGCTTACCTGAATCGTCTGCAGCAAAACTTACAGGTTGCACTATATAAACCTCCTCGTTAAGATCTCCATTTAGAAAAGTAATTTTATATTTATTTGGTGTAACTTCATATCAAATTAAGCTATCAATGTTAAAATCACTCTAAAAGAATCTTTAAAAGAGACTGGAGAAAAAGTTGCTTCATAATATATTTCTTCTCTTTGAGTGAAACCCTTAACTACCGATCTAACTTTGAACTTCTTAATATTTTCTTTGGAATCCCTTTTAGTCTTGTATACCCATTTGCTGTCGATGGACTTGTAACTTTCAGGCAATTCAACAAGTTCCCACACATCATTGTGCTTCATGGATTGCATGTTGTCTTTCATCGCACCTAGTTACAAATCTAATTGAGGATAAGAAATAGCATATGTATAAGTCACTGAATCAATAATGCAGCTGATGTCATAATAATGCTCTTTCAAGTAGATTATATAGTCTGATGGTATAGCTGAACGTCTTTCCCTAGTCAATCTTCGGAGTGGAGCTACTATAACCTCATTCTGAACTTAAGGGGCTTGAAGAACTTTATTAGGAATTGCCTTAACAACGGGATCTTGGGCCACAAATTGTCTGCACATGAAGAGACGGGGATCCAATAATTGCAGCCATACTATTATCTTCAATAGTTTGTGAGCAGCTACCATTTTCGGCTACATCAAATTTTAGAAAGTTTGCCATCTAAGATTCCACAATTCTTGTACATCCACTGGAGTTATAAAATCTATACCATTTTAAATAATCTTGGTAAGCTACAAAGTAAAATCAAGTAGTTAGGAATCCAACCTACTCAATGTTGGATTATATTACTTTGCTTATGCAGGATACCCCTAAACTTTAAGATGATTCAAGTTAGGTTTATCTCTAGTTCACAATTTAAAAGGAGTCGATGGACTCACTTTGGTAGAAACACGATTTAGAATATGAAGCAATGTTTTCAAAACTTCACCCTACAGAAAACTAGGTAAATTTGTTATACTAATTATACTTCTCATCATATCCATAAGAGTGCGATTGCGCTACTATCCTAGAAAGGCCGCACCATTTTGTTTAGGAAAAAATTGAGCTATCATCCCAGAATCTTCCAAGTATTTGGCAAACGACCCTTTAAGTTGTTCAATATCACATTCTCTGCTAAACTACTCACCGCCACAGTCAAATTTGACAATCTTTATGACTTTTCCTAACTATTTTCATACTTCAGTTTAAAAAATCTTGAATATGTCAAGAGACTTAGACCTTTTCTTTTAATCAAATATCATATTAGGAATAGTCGTCAATAAATGTGATGAAGTAAAAATTTATACACAAAGTTGCCATGTATAATTCACTAATATCAATATGGATGACCTTCAACAGGTCAAAACTTCGAACTACAGTTTTTTTCTTTATCTTAGTCATCTTACCTCTACAACAATCTATGCAAGTCTCTAGATCAATTTTTAAAGTAGGCAGGATGTCAGCCTTTATCAGCCTTTCTACTATTTTTCTAAAGATGTGACCAAGGCGTTTATGCCACAATGCATAAGACTATTTCTTAAGTAGAGGCCTTTTGAAAACTTAACATTTTCAGCTAAATAAGCGACATACCTATCATTGGGAGATAAACACAATCGGTACAATTCATTGGATAAAGTACGGTACCCAGCCTTTTGTGAATTAAAAAACATGGAAATACTATTGCTTTTTATTTTAGAAGAGTATCCCCACATGCCTAAACAAGACAAAGAAACTAAGTTCCGTTTAAAGGAATGTACGTAAAAAGTATTTCTTAACATCATCCTAAAACCAAAATCTAGAATCAAGATGACATCTCCCACAAACTTGATGTCGACTTTGATGTTGGTTCTCATAGTAAGTTTTGATTCATCCTAATTTGGCATCCTTCAATTTATGAACCCCTGTGTGGTAAACGCAACATGATTAGTTGCACTGCTATCTAGCCACTAAGAGCTGGACAAAACTTCAAATAGGTTGGTTAAACAAATAAATACCAAAGAATCATTACTTTTAGGCTCACTTTTGGTTCTCTTGGCAACCAAGCTTTATATTTATCTCGGCATTTCTTTACATGTCCTCTTTTCTTACAAAAGTAACAAAGAACACCAATCTTTTTGAAGGATGCTTTCTTAAGACCTAGACTGTTAGAAGAATCAGCAGCTTTAGAATTTCCTTTATTATTGGAAGGACTAGCAATTTCAGAATTTTCCTTATGAGTATAATTTTTTAACCTCTTACCTCATCACTATTGGACCTAGAAGCATAAAGGGCAACGTGCCATTTATCTTTTTTCAATTTCTCTTATCTACCACCACCCTTGCAATTAGGTCATAAATTGACCAAATCTCATCTTGAGAATTATAATTGATCTTGATAATCCCAAAATTAGGGGGAAAAGTATTTAAGGCTTGATCCATAATGCAAGCAATAGGATTAGTTATATTAAGAGCCCGAAGTTTTGTTTGTAGATTTACCATCTTCAAAACATAAACCCTAACTCCACCAAAACCATCATACCTAATATTAAAGACTGTTTGCAGGTGTTTGCAAGTGTCAGCAAATGAGACACGGTTTCTAGCCATGGGGCTTTGTTGACACCTAATTTTTATTTTTAAGCACAAAAAAAAAATCTCTCTAATTAAAAAAAAAAAAAAAAAAAAAAAAAAAGAGGGCCGCGGGGGTCGGGTCGGGCCGGATTTGACCTTGGCCCGGCCCGCCCCCTTTCCTCTTCTCTTCCCCCCACTGGGCCTTCAGCCCAGCCCCTTCCTTTTCCTTTCTCTTTTTCCCTTCGCACAGCCTAACCCACCTTCACCCTTTGGCTCGGCCCGCGCCTCTTCATCTCTCTTGACTATTGGCTGCACGGGGGATCCATGAAGCAAAAGCAGAGCCGCCTAAAGCAGAAAGGATCGGCGACAGGGGGGCAGCAGGATCGGATGGCAGGCAAGCGGCGCAATCATGGGGTCAAAGCCGGCTGGCAAAGGTCAGTGGTTGGCCAGCTGAGGCAAGCGCGCGAGCAGAGGGAATGGGAAAGAGAAAGAAAAGCAGAGCAGGAGGAAAAATGAAATCAAGGGGAGAGGACCGAACGAGAGAGAATAGAGAACCGGAGAGAGCAAAAGCACTGAGAGAAGGAGAAGGAAAGGAGCGAGAGACACCCTGAGCCGTCAATTGCTGCCGCAGGTCACTGCCGAAGTTGCCGGCCGCCTCCGACCCTGCCGGAGTCGAGGAGGCAGAACAGAGAGCGTGGAGAGAGCGAGATAGCCGCCGGAGGTCAGCCAAGGTGCAGGGAGCCCCCCAGGACATCTTACCACCGTCAGAGAGCCGCCCGTTTGTCGCCGTTCGCCACCGTTTTCTCGCGAAATCTAGGTTGGCCTTTTATCAAACACTTGGCATGCGATTTTTGAAACCTAGCTAGCCGGAGCTCGTTTTGCCCGTTTCGAGCGAGCTCAGGCCCCGTTGTCCGATTCTGTTACTTTCCTTGCATGCCGGTAGGTTTCCTTAGGTCTCTAGATTGTGTTCATGCTTCGACCGAGCCAAAGGCTCTCGGTCCCGTCCATGCCCGTCATCTGTTTGTTGTATCGTCCGAATGGGTCTTCTCCCCCGAAGCTTCCCCAAGTGGAACCCTAGGGCACCCTAGCTGCCGGAAAGATGCCGTCACAGCTCGGGAAGCCGCGTCATTCCCCTCGCCGGCCACCGCGGCGCCATCGTCGGCGTGCGCATTCACGGCACCCTTGGGCAGTCGCAACCGAGGGGACGCCAGTCGAGTGGGCCAAATCACAAATCTAGCCCACTCAACTCCTATTTTCACTTTGGCCCGGCTCTCGGGCCCAAGTTGGGCCAAATTCAGGCCCGACCAGGGACGGTCGAGCCTAATTCGGTCGAGCCATGCCGGTCAAACTAGACCCAACTGGGTCGATTCGACCCGACCCGACCCGATCCAAAAAAAAAATATATTTTTATTTTAAAAAAATAAAAAAATATATATATTAAAATTAAAAAAATTAAAAAACTTCGAAAATCCAAAGATGTAGGGTTTGGTTAAGAATTGCCTTGTTTTTCCTTTTTAGTATAATTAGGCCTTTATTTATTCGTCTTTTGATTATTGTATGTTTAATTTGCATATCTATCTATGTTTAATTGCAAGTGTTTATTTTAATGCAATTAGGATCTTGATGGCTTTGTTACTTTAATGGTTGCGCACCCGCATAATCACCTCACATGTTAGTTGATAGGTATAAAATCAATCCAAATTGCCTGCCAAAAATCATTTTGTTAAAATGAACAAGATTAGGTACCGAAAGGGCACTAATTGGTCAATTAGTGTAATCAAGTCCCCGACCCTAGATTCTCTGGTTGCGTAGGAAGTGAGGTATACTCCATGCCTCACTTGGTTTTTAGCCGACCCCAATAGGCTAGTGGCGACTCCTTTTGTGCAAAATTCCTAAAAAAAAATATCATAATGTGTGACATCCCGATTTTCCAATTCTATTTTCATTAAATTGAAATGGGTATTTCATCTATGCACATATAGTTATTTTCCCTGAACTGATCACTCATGGGATAACTAGTCTACTAGGTGAAGCCGTTAAGAAATTCTAATACATCGGACTTGAGAATTTGACTAGGAAACGACCTTTCGATCGAGTTAATCTGCAAGGGTCATTACGGCACAGTTAAAAATTGATTAGAGACCGGAGATAGGTCGACTCAACAGAGGCATGTGATCGAGTGTGGGTGATTCCACCAGATCGCACAATTCTTGTCGATCGGCACTAGACCGGCTTTTTTGTCGTTTGGGTACCCTGTGTCCGTGTTTGAAACCTTGAGATTATCCCGACAACCGAGAGTCGCCAATGTGTCAAAGATGTACATTGTGGCTTGAATTGATCAACCATAGGTCAAATGCACGAAAATTTCTAAAAGCTACCCGGTGGATCGACGCGCTAATATCGTGCAGTGAAATTAACCGTGAAATTGAGATCGAATTCAGAAATTGGAAGTCCGGGTGTGTCACAAATTATTTTAGGATCATTGACTCATCTTTGGAAGATTTTTCATGCAAGCCGAGTTTTTCAGCAAAATAATCAAGGTATGGCTAATTTGGTTCGGAAAATTGGTAGGCCCGCTTTTGGTTGTACTTTTGAGATCTAAGAGGGTTTTATGGTCAAGTAAATATGTGAATTGAAGTGTGGTGACGTTGGATTAATTTTATGGACTTCAATTTGGTTCAATTAGAGGAGAATTGAAGACTTTGAATTTTATGCCCCGGCGGAAAATGAAATTGAACCTATTGGAATAAGGTTGTGGGAGATTGGAGATAGTGGAAGATGACATCATCTTATGTCATGGTAGTTGGGGCAAAAGGGGCTAGGATCTTGACAAGTGAATGGTGGGGATTGGCTCTTGGAAAGGTGGGATGTCACTTCCCCCTTGTCCCCATCATCTTCTTCCTTGAATCAAGGGGAGTTGTCTGGAAATTTGGAGGAGAGAGAGAGAGGAACGACCAGCCAAGCTCGACCGCCCGACCGGCCGCCCCTTCCACCCGTTCGCCGCCATCGTCGCCGTCGCCGCCGCCGCGCCGCCCTCGCACGCCCCGCGCGCGCGCGCTCGCGCGCGCGCGCTCGCCAACAACTCGCTGCTCCGCCCTCGTCCGCGCGCCGTCGCCGTCATCTCGAGCTGCCCGTCGTCGCCGAACCGCCGCCTAGCTCGCCGGGAGCCCGTGCAAGCCGCTGCCGTCGCCCGCCGGTCCTCCTCCGCCGCCCCGCGCCCGAACCGCCGCCGTTTGGCCCTCCTCCGCCCGTGACCGTAGCTGCAAGAAATGGGTATGGCAGCAGCTTTGTGGCCCGTTTTGACCGGCTTCCCGCCCCGGAGTTTAGGTTCTCCTTTGGAAAAGTCGATCCCCGTCGCCCTCGTCATTTTAGTCCGCTCGGCTCGCTAATCCGGTGAGTTTAGCTCACTAAACCTCGCTTAGAGGGTTAATTATGCTTAGGGAGGCTTAGTTTATGTTAAGTGTTATTAGGTGGTTAGTTTAAGTTATTTAAGGGTGGATTAGATTAAGGTGGTGTTTTAATTTAAAGTGTGTTTAATTAGGGTTAAGAAGGTTTATTTTAAGATAAGCCTTGATGTGACTTAAAGGAATTTATTTTTGATTTAAATAAATGTTTCGAAATTATTGGATTATTTAATAATATATTATATTACGAAAATTATTAAAATGTTATTATTTAATTAATTTTCGGAATAAATTTAATTATTTAATAAATTCCGAAAATTTTGTCGGGACCCTAAATTCTCGAATTTCGCGCCGATCGCTACCGTGTATTCGGATTTTGAAATTGATGGTTGGATATTACAATTGAGCGTGGATTGTGAAAAGTATGAATATTATTATTTAATTAATTTTCGGAATAAATTTAATTATTTATTAAATTCCGAAAATTATTTCAGGACCCTAAATTCTTAGAATTTCATGTTGATCGCTGTTGTGTATTCAGATTTTGAATTCGATGAGTGGGTATTGCAAATTGAGTGTCGATTGTGGAAAATGTGGATTTTATTCAGAAAATCTCAGGTGTCGGATTTGGCACCGAAATTGGATATTTAAGGTTTACTATTGCAATTGGAGTATTTGAGTAAAATGCAAATTGTCCGGAGGTCAGTTTCAAATTGTCGTGTGCTGGTTGAAAGACTCGGGTCGCAGTAGAGGCAAAGCCAACTGGACCTGTATTTCTTTAGAATCGCCGTCAACTTAGTGATGAGACTCGGGTCACAGTGGAGGCTAAGCCAACTGGACCTGATTCTAAACTTAGTGACGAGGCTCGGGTCGCAGTAGAGGTTAAGCCAACTGGACCTGTATTTCCTTTATAATCGCCGTCAATATAATGACAAGGCTCGGGTCGTAGTAGAGGCTAGGCCGACTGGACCTATGCTCCTTCGGGAATGCCATCGACGTAGTGACGAAGCCGCGCTCCAAGGGGGGGGGAGGCGATGCCTGGCATTAATGTCAGTAGATAGCCGAACTGCGAGTAGGCTATGCCCTTGTGTGATAGTGAATAATAATTGGAATGCGTGCTGAGTGTGTTTGTGGTTCCTATGAAAGTGTTGGCATTCCAATTGTTTGAATTCTTATTATTTCCTGAGTTAGTGTGATACAAATTGTGCTAACCTGCAGGAAGGGATTGAGGCGAGGTAAGTCTTCTATGTGATGTGGCTAGGCCACCCGGGGTGTATTTTCTTTCTAATAGGGGTTTAGGGGGTTGAACTTGCTGAGACAATGTCTCACCCCGTTGCGGGCCAAAATTTCAGGTCCCTAGATGGTGGTCGTGGAGGACCCGAAGCCATGGAGTCTGGAAAGGTGAAAACTGGAGGATCGGTGAACGTGTCCTGCTAGTGGTCTTAGGATAGTTCCCCTTTTATCGAGCTGGTCTATTTTGTAATTAGTCCAGTATTGTATTTAAACCGATGTGTTTATAAGCGAGTGTTTGGTATTGTGATTGAATGGCTGCTTTTCTATCCCAAATTAAATGTTGTCAGGGGATTTGTTTTGCTTCCGCATGTGTAATAAAATGAATGGGCCGGTGACGTATCCTGGGATGTCGCATGTTTGATCGACCACAGTGGGATGTGCACGCGCTCGGGGTTCGGGGCGTGACTTAATGTCATGTGGGATATGGGCTTGGGAGAGCCCACGCCTAATCATGGGTCTTAAGCCCATCCTTTAGACAATGCCCCTAAACTTGTTCCCTCCTCGGAGGGGTAGGTCACGACAGGCTTCCATCATCTGTCTAGCAGTATAGTTTGCAGGCAAACTACTTTTTAAGTGTTCCTAAATGGAATACTTCATAGATAATAAGCAAATTCAATTACTCTTTTTCTAAGTAGCAAATTGTGCTTTCTGAGCTTCCATACTTTCCGTAGTAAGATTTGCCGACTTATCGGCAGTAAAAATCATATAAACATATGTCATCTCCATACCAAACAAAAAAACCTCTCTCCATATCTTAAAGTTTGAACTAGTAAGAACCTCAATAATAATGGAGTTACCGTTTACAGAAAAGATGACTAAAAAACAAACAATTCATATAAATACTATGTAACTTGACGTATAAGTACACATCCAGAGAGTTACACTCATAATCAAATAATCACCTTTGGGCATAATACATAACATGTAATTGTACACTTCCATATGACAGTAGCCATAAGAATATATTCTAACTTTCATGAATTCATCAAATTTGCATATATGAACTACTAGGATTAGTTATTCCTCCACTATACTATCATGTATCCCTCCATAAACTAATACAATCACTTCTTTCGGGAGTATAACCACGCATTAAAATAGGAGACATCACATCATAATATGAGACTGATATTTTTCAAACGTCTCACAACTCAATTAAATCCTCGAAACCTTCTTATACGAGGGATATAAACTTTACTTCTCACATACACCATATACATGTAATTTTAATTTTAGTGACTGAGGCAATTTATCCCTAAAATCACCTATCATGTCAATTACGTTACTTTATTCACTAATACAAATTGAACTATATATATTATTAATGAATCACAATCTACACAATATCCATACGATGGCATACCTATAAACCACACCTATATTTTCAAAATCATAGAAAAATACAAGAAAATACACGAAAATATACTAAAAGTATATGTATTTAGGATTCCATATGTACTTTTATATCCATAAAATCATCAAACATGTAAAATAAATACACCACAAAGTAGAACATCACTATACAAGCACGTAGCCGTCAACCACGCGTCCATCAGAGGCTCCACACACCCATATGAGCCACCTAAGTGTGTGGTGCGTGGGGCACACGCGTAGGTGGCTTCACCAGCCTACTTTCCGATCCGACTAGCAACTGTCTAACTGGTCAACTGATTTAGTCGACGGTAAACTAAGAGTGGGTCAATAAGTCGGATCTCGGGTCGAGTCACCAAGTCAATCGGGTCAAGTCGCTGGATCGAGTTAGGTTGCGGGTCACCAAGTTGCTGATATCACGATGAGATTAGCCCTAGCATGTGTAGTGCATGCAACAGTCACGCTCACACGTGAGCGTGCATGAAGGTGCATGAAGGCACATTGGGCGCGTGCTCAACACCCCAACAGCGCATAGCCACGCATGGGGGCGCGTGTGGCCTCCCTCGGCGGGTCGCCACCCACAGTTTTTCTTGTCTCATCGAGTTTTTTCTAATTATATAATAAAAAACTGATTTTTGCTACACAAAAAATGGCAAAAGTTATATGTATGTGGTTTGATCAATGGAGGCTCCAATACCACATGTTAGATGTGAAAAACTCACAATCCCACGATCTCCACAGCTAGAACAAGAGCATATATAATCGAGTAGAAAGATATGCACTTATTTTGAAATTCATTGTTCTTGATGCAGAAACGGAAAAGTGATGATTCAAGCACAATTCCTCCTCTATCGCACTATATATTACTAGCTTAATGAAACAGCTCCTTCACCCTTTAACACTAGGTAAACACTACTTTGTGAGGATAATTGTGAGTGTTAGGGTTAGAGAGAGATTTGAGCACTATCTATAGAGTTTTCAGTCATGCTCTCTCATCATGGGTCGGGCTCAACTCATGCTATACTAATCAGTCCATATTAGGCTAATTAAGAAACATTTTATCTTACCTTAAACAAATCTCGTAAAACGATAAATTACAATATCAATTACTGTAGCCCACATTAGAAAAACTCTTATAAGCTCAACTCCATATGATTTAATAGACTACAAAATAATTTTTTTCCCCTAACTATGCATTACTCAAACAGAATTATTACCGTACATTATCAATTCCCACCCTTTTGACACATTAAAGGGACAGACATAAGAAAAAAAAAATTAATCATGTGTCATAGGAAAAATTCAAGATACCACAAATTAATTAATATGTATAAATTACCTTACAATAAAACTCACTTTCATAAAAACTGCTTCAACACGTGGTATAGTATCAAACATGTATCCCCCAACATGAATAACTCCAGCGCATGTTGGCGCGGTCGCAATGACATGAGGCAGATCAAAATTAATTTCTCTCGATGTGTGTATATGACTTAACAACTCGGTCAAGGCCCTGCCGATCCCGCCTCCAGCATTAACCAATGATCCTATGTTCTCGAACCTGTCTTTATACCTTCTGCGACGGCCCTCGCTGCGGTCTTGCTCGTACACGCCATCCTGTCGTTGAACGAGCGGTTGAACTCGAGATTCTCCAGTGCAAAGTCCCAAATCTCGCAACTGTAAGCCATCTCGAATGCGAACCCGCCACTCTTGATGCAGTCGCGGAGGCACTGCCGCGGGGATATCAGCCATGGGTAGCATTCCAGCAGCACCATTGGACGAAGGCTGTGCTCGGACCCAGGCCCCTGAAGGAGCCATCTAGACGATGGGGTGAGGCTGTAGAGTGTCTCATGACTCTCGTGGCTGCCATCAAGTTGGTGACAATGCACAAAGATGTTCTTGTAGAAGAATAGTCTCATGATTAGAGGTGGCAAAATGGATCTTAGACTCATATATGACCCATTTAAATAATAAATTGGTCATATGAGTCACTTAATTTTTAAAGAAACTAGATAAATAAGTTCAAAAATTGAAGGTTTAACAAAATGGGTCTTAAATAAGTTAAACTTAAAACCCATTTTCAACTAAAGCCTCACAATCTCTCTCTTCCCTCTTTAACTTTATAAAAATATTTTTTTATAAAAATCGAAATTATAATTATTCTTTATATTTCAATTTTCTTTTTTCTTTTTTTTTTTTTTTTTTCCTTTCTTCTTCCTCCTTCTTGAGCCGGAGGCTAGCACAGAGACGGCCGGTGACTGATCAGGTGAGGTTCAAGCTCACAACTCACTCGATCTAGCAAACCTCAAGCTCACCGATGTTAGGCGAGCCCAGCGAGCTAGAGGCTCGCCTATGGCCGGCCACCGGCCGACAGTGGGTTGAAGAAGAAGAAAAAGAAAAAAGAAAAGAGAAAAAGAAAATTTATATTCTTAAAAAATGAAAATAAAAATAATTAAAAATGCGATTTAAAAAAATTGTAAAAATTATAAAAATCGCCCGTAAATTTGTATTGTATAAAAATATTTTAGAGATACAATTTTTTAAAAGAAATCATAAGAAATAAGTTTTCTTAAGTTTAGTTAAATACATCAGGTATGGGTCGAGTATGGGTCAAAAATGCTGCACTACAATGGGTTAAATGGATTGATTTGGGTCTGGATATTTATGACTCAACCCGACCCACTCATTTAACAGGTCTACTCATATGCATGCAAGATAGGTGGTTCCAAGGGTCAATGAGGATTAGAGCCATCGAGTCGGCTAATATCCAACATCATCCACTCTTACCACCCATCATCCTAGCCAAATAGCCTCCCGTATTCCCTCCCCAACCCCTAGAACCACCGACCTCACACACATCATGAGACTCCCCTGTTGGATGCAAATTCCGCATTCCCTAGATCACCATAACTAGAACAAGAACATGCAGTAGAAAGATTAACGCACCTGTTTTGGGATCCATCCTTCTTGAAGCGGAAGCGGAAACACGATGTTCCATGCGCAAGTCCTTCTCCTCTATTGCCCTCCGTATCACTTGCTCAATGAGGCGGCCCCTCACGTTTAGCGTTAGGTAAACACTCCTTAGGTGAGGATACGTGTGAAAATTAGGGTTAGAGGAGAGACTTGAGCACTATTTATAGAGTTTTCAGCCAGGCCCCCTCATTACGGGCCAGGCTCAACTCGGCCCACACTAGCCAGCCCCATATTAGACTAATTAAGAAATCTTCTATCTCACCTTAGACCAAACCCCGTAAAACGGTAAATTACAATATCAATTAATGTAGTCCACATTAGGAAAACTCTTACATCCTCCCACTTAGACTATATTAATTGAAATCGTACTGTATGTGCGCACATTGGTCTAGAGATAATTCTTAATAGTCAATCCTATCCCATAAAGTCTCAAATACCGAATCATGGCGGTAATCGCATGTATACACACAGAGTCTTCCATGGTCACAAGTATCTTCAACTTTATTGATATGGATTCAATATGGTAGTGTGTCAGATGGACAACATCTCTCATAGAGAGATCCCATTTGTCAGTCACCATTATCTTACCTTAAGCGTCACAAAAACTTGTGCCACTAGAGAATGCCCATTATCTTACCTTAAGCGTCACAAAAACTTGTGCCACTAGAGAATGTCCATTCTCTTACCTTAAGCGTCACAAAAACTTGTGTCACTAGAGAATGTTTTTATGGTTCCAACGAACCCACATATGCCTTGTCTTTATGGTTAACCTTTCTTTATATATAACAAGGCATATGCACAAGGCTAATAACTGAATGCCCCTAGCCTTCACTCAAGGTTTAAGCAATACATTGAGACTTTTAACAATATATATATTCAACATAATAACAATCCATTCAAAAACATTTTATTGAATGCAAAAGTTGACATATATATATCAAAATGTTACTAAATTATAACAAATACAGATGTAAACTTTATTCAAGAAAAATAAAACACAGCTCCCACTAAATAACAGCATCCCAAGATGCTCCTAGGTTCATGCTAATGACATGTCGCTCAAATACACACGGGCGTAGGCCTTTAGTTAGTGGATCTGCAACCATATCATCTGTAGGAATATGATCTACTGCAACGTCACCATTCTGCACCGATTCCTTTATGGTCAAAAACTTGACCTCCATGTGTTTAGACCCCTTGAGACTTCTGTTGTTATTAATAAACAACACTGCAGAGTTATTGTCACAATGCAGCTGTATGGGCCTATCCACAAAATCATAAACTGATAACTCCCTAATGAGGTTCCAGAGCCAAATAGCTTGAGTAGCAGCTGAAAAACATGCTACAAACTCCACTTGCATGGTAGAAGAAGATATGGATTTCTGTTTCTCGCTCTTCCATGATATTGCATGTCACGCCCCGAACCCCGAGACACGTGAACAACCCGCCATGGTCATGCATATGCGACATTCCCAGGTGGTGTCGCCGACCCAATTAATTTATTTTGCGCATGCGGAACGTAATAAGAAACCCCTAACAAAACATACGGGATAAGATAGCAGGAAAATCAAATCAATAAACAAACCAACATACTTTCATATATAATCATCCAGAGTTTACATACATCCAAAATGGGTTAGAGTCTATGTGCATCAAAAAGGGTCATCCGCACAAACGGGGATCTATTCATCAAAAAGAGGAACAGTCCTAAGACTACTAGTCGGACTCGTTCGTCGATCCCACATCTTCCACATCTGATTGCACGGGGTCCGGAGACGATGGATTATCCACTCCACTATCAGGAAGGTCAGCTACCCCTTCACCCAAAATGGCATCCACCACAGCAAGTGGAATGGCAAAACTATCTAGTGGACCAAACCTAAAGCCATCGGCCCCAAAACGGAACCATGCCTTAAACCTATGTGGCACCCTGACATCCACTGACACCTGAATCCAGATAGTGGACTTGATCAGCTCGTACACCCAATGACTTCCAAGGTCAGGGGAACTATACACCTATTCAACAATGTGCACTGAAATGCCATTCTTCTCCGGAGGTCCTGCCATCTACGGCCCTGTAATAATTTCCCACAACGAGGTGAGACATTGTCTCAGCAAGTTCACCCCTCCTAAAACCCTATTAGAAAGATAATACTCCCCGGGATGGCCTAGCCACACAATACAGAAGACTTACCTCGAATTATTTCCTTCCTGCAGGTTAGTATATTTCAAATCACTCAATTACATGTAGTATTAGGAATATGAACAAATGAAACGCAATCAATTTCACATAATCACAACCACAGCATGCGATCTCATTTTATTCAATTCCACACATGAACATAGCCTACTCGCAGTTCGGCTATCTACTGGCATATAGCCACGCATCGTCTCCCCACCATGGAGCACGGCTTCGTCAGTACCTCGACGGCGTTCCCGAAGGAGCATGGGCCCAGAATCAACTACAACCCGCAACCACTACGTAGGCATCCCATATAGGGGCAAGTCCGGCTCAACAGCCCAGGACGAATTCCTCTTAATTATCACACGATCAAATCATACTCGGCCCGGGATACTTTGATTTTCAATCAATACTTTCAATTAAAATAGTGATCCCGGCCTCTTTTCTTCATAGTAAAAATATTCCAAAAATTAATCACGTGCATGGGGACACGTCAATTTCGAACCAGAAAGACTAATTTCTTATTTTCTCAAACCCCACTATTTAATATAATCTTTAAAAATCCAATTTTGTATCAAAACTCGACACCGGGGATTTTTCGAATAAAATCCATATTTTTCACAATCAACACTCAATTTATAATTTTCATTCATCAAATTCAAATTCTAAATGCACAAAGCAGCGATCAAGTACGAAATTCTCGAGCAATTGAGGTCATAAATAATTTTTTTGAATTTTTTTAAATAATTTTCGGAATATAATAAATTATTAAAAATTCCAGAATTTCGAAACATTTAAATAAATCAAAAATAAAACCTATTATGTCACATCAATGCTTATATTAATTTAAACATTCACTTAACCCTAAATTAAACACACCTTAAGTTAATTAAACATCTTAATCTAATCTACACTTAAATAAATTAAACTAATTACCTAAGCTAAGCACACCTAAAGCATAATTAACCATCTAATCGAGGTTTAGTGAGCTAAACTCACCGGAATCGCGTTCCGATGAGTTCCCGGCGAAGAGGACGGCGAGCCCGACGACAAACCTCCTTGGGGCAAAGCCAAAGGAGGACCGGAAGAGCCCGAAACGGCCATTGAAGGTCCGGTGGAGGGCTGGTTTGAAGGTTGCTGAGCTTGGTCGGACGGAGGTGGCTCGACGGTCGCTCGGACGGAGGAAGACCGGCGGGCAGCGGCTATGGCTCGAGGTGGTACCGGACGGCGACGACGACGGCGAAGAAGACTCCGGTGGGCTGGCGTCCACGAGCAAAGACGGACGAAGGCAAAGGCTACACGGAGGCTGCTCGGGTGGAGACGGCGTGACGATTGGCCGGCAAGGCGCGCGGACGGGCGACGACGGCGACGGCGACGGCTACAGCAACGGCGTTGAGCGGCCGAGCGGGCGGCGAAGGGGGCTTCCGGTCGGGCTGGTCTCTCACGCTCCTTCCCTCTCTCTCCCCTCCAAGTTCAAATGAAGAAGATGATGGGGATGGGGGGATGTGACATCCCACCTTTCCAAGAGCACATCCCCACTTTCCAAGTGTCAAGATCTTCTTCTCTTGGGCCTCCAACCATGACATCGGATGATGTCATGATCCACTATCTCTAACCTCCACAACCTTATTCCAATAGGTTCAATTTCATTTTCCGCCGTGGCATAAAATCTTGTACATCCAATTCTTCAATTCCATTTAATTCTCTTTCAATTGAGTCCAATTGAAGTCCATAAAATTAATCAATGTTCCTCATAAGATATGTGACACCACAGGACTTCCAATTTCTTAATTCAGTCATAATTTCACAGTTAGTTTCACTCTGGCACGATACTAGCACGTCCTAACCTACCGAGTAGCTTTTAGAAATTTTCATGCAATTGACCTATGGTTGATTATTTTCAAGCCACAGTGTACATCTCTGACACATTGGCGACTCTCGGTTATAGAGAAAACCTCAAGGTTTCAAATACGGGCACAGGGTACCCAATCGACAGAAAAGTCGGTCTAGTGCCGACCGATAAGAATTGTGTGATCTGGTGGAATCACCCACACTTGATCACATGCCTCTGTCAAGTCGACCTATCTCTGGTCTCTAATTGATTTTTAATTGTGTCGTAATGACCCTTGCAGATTAGCTTGATCGAGAGGTCGCTTCCTGGTCAAATTCTCGAGTCTGATGCATTAGAATTTCTTAACGGCCTCACCTGATAGACTAGTTTTCACATAAGTGGCCGACTCATGGAAATGAACTATATGTGCAAAGATGAAATGCCCATCTAAATTCACTGAAAATAGAATTGGAAAAATCGAGATGTCACACTGCACCTCCTGCCAACATAAATATGTATCCAGTCGTTGACTTCTTATCATCTTGACAGCCAGCAAAATCTGCATCTGAATACCCTGCTAGCTGCAAGTCTGGAACATGTCTATAAATCATCATATAATCCATTGTTCTCTTTAAGTACCTTAAAACCTTCTTGGCAGCAACCCAGTGATCGTGTCCTGGATTTGACTGATATCTACCTAGAAGCCCTGTTGCAAAAGCAATATCTGACCTAGTGCAAACTTGGGCATACATGATACTTCCAAGCACACTAGCATAAGGTACATTCTTCATTTGGGCTTTCTCAAAATCTTAATTAGGGCATTGTGAAATACTCAATTTATCACCCTTAACAACAGGAGCAGTTCCTGGTTTGCAATGCTACATATTGAATCTTTCTAAAATGCGATCAACATACGCCCTCTAAGACAAACCCAATGAACGGCGAGAGTGATCCCTATGGATCTCAACGCCAAGAACAAAAGACGCCTCACCAAGGTCTTTCATGTCAAAATTTTTCGATAACATATGTTTTGTCTCATGCAGTAAACCAATGTCACTACTAGCAAGCAAAATATCATCCACATAATGTGGCACCCCAAACCAATAGGGTTGCCACAGTGCGCTTTCCACTCAGTTTCCTTGACTTGAAGGTCTATAAGTCCTGAGAGTTTGACAAAATTTTTTTTTTAACGGTCCCGACGCAACAGAAAAAGTATAGCAAAAGCGATTTCACATCTCCCCAACTCAAAAATTTTGAAATGATGCACACTTACTAAATATTTTCATAAGATAATCCGAGCACTTTTTATTTATCTAACTTGATGGACAACACGAGTTGGTACAATCAAAAGGCCAAGGCTTTACTAAAACTCGGCTAGACCCAAAAGCGACCAACTCTATAACAACCATCAACTTTGATCCATCAGAAAGTGCCGGTAGTCAAAAAGCTTCATCTGCTTCCCATCGCCCGAGGTCGATCACACCCAACCCGGTCCATCGGCTGGCGGCGGCGGCAGCATCCCCATTATAACCCCGTCACGGCGGATGTGCACTGATAAGAACTCCTGCGCCACAGGGCCTCCCGGTAGGCCTACATCGAACATAACTAGGACTCGGACTCGAACGAACACCAACCCTCGCACACCGACGCAAATGTGCTCCGAACACGAGCACTGGACATCGACCGGTACGCCATAAAAGGTGCCACGAGAGACAGGTAGCAAAGGCATCTTAATCTGAAATGTTAGTCCCCAAACGGGGTGAGTACAACCACTCAGCAGCAAAAGATTCAACAAGCTATATTAAGCATGACTATCAATACCTAATTTCATACAAGATAGACAAAGCGAGAAATTAAGGAACATATGGATATCAATATCATGAAATTCTTCAATATTATAAGCAATTGCAATTCTATAAGCATCACATGCCACATAATCAGATTACATATCATTTATAAGCAATTGCAATTCTACAACATCATATGCCACATAATCAGTTCACATGTCATTTATATAGCCATCACAGGATTTCATTCCTCAGAGGACCAATGTTTGCATCCCTCTAAACATTCGCATCCACCCCGGCATCACGAAAACCTCCGGCATTCAGCCACATAGGGCCACCGGGCATTTGGAGCGAATCACGCCTCCAGGCATCTCATACCCCACCTGGCATCACGAGGAAAACTTCCGAAGCTCACCATGAGAATGGTTGCTCGGCCATCCGGGTTTACGTACCGGCAAGCATACAACCGGGCATCTCGAAGCTCCCGGGGCATACCTCCAGCATTCAGCCTCTTAGGGCCACTGGGCATCCACAAGGCATCGACTCTTTCGATCCTTTGGACTTCCCGACTCCCAGGGCATCATTAACCTAAGGGTTCAATGGATAACAATTCACATTTTAATTCACAAATGCATCATCATATGCCAAACAAGATATCTCACAAACTTTTTATCAATCACAATATTCCACCATCAGCATCATCAAGTCACAAACCTCCCACCATCAGCATCATCAAGTCACATGGCAATTCGAGAACTATACTTCATATAGGACAATTCTATAAAAATCTCGAAACAGTAACTTAATTTCTACAATTGCACAGTTTTAGCAACAATTCCGAATTAATTACTAAACGGGCTCAAAAAATTACGAAATTTTGACACGTTATCAATAAGACCTAGAAGAACAAATCTCAAGAAGGCTACTAGGTCAGATTCCATAGGTAACGAGGGTAAAACTTCGATTTTCTTCCTACCCAACATTCTGTAAAATTCCAGATTTCATATTTTTGTAGGAAAATTATTTTGAAGGTCATACTTTGTTCGTTTTCTCTGAATTTTGGATATGTCATTCATGAAGATGTGCTATAAAACTTTCATCAAGGGCTCAAATTCAAATTATGGCCAGATAATTACAGAAAAATTAAAATGTCGCCGGAGGTCACACTGTTTTTCACAAAAACAGTTCACAAGTTCACAAAACTCCTCCTATGCATTAGATTTCGACCTCCCATCATTATACTCTTTGTCCATACACACAATACACCTTACCACAGCATGATTATCACTAAGATTCCTCATGGTCAGAATCTCAAATTCATTTGGTTTCACTTGCAAGTTCAAAAATCCAGCACTCACACTTCATGAAATTCGAAATCCAGCACATGCACCTCATCCACAACCAGTTTCCTTGATCTAACACCCTCCTACATATCAAAAACTCCACATGCAGCTCAAGTACTCCATTCTCCTCACCTATTTCACTTCTTTTCTAGGCAAAACAGCTTGCTACAACATAGATTGAAGAACAATTGCTTGCCTTGAACTCTCTTACACGAGGGTTGTCCGCAAATTGGAGGTCCGGCGGTCACGGCTTGGCCGGTCGGCGACGGGGTCCGGTGATGTCGACGGCGGCTGCACGGACGAGGCGAGACACGGCTCTTCCTCCTCTCCCTTCGCTGCTCGCACCCACGCACGAACCACCTCCTCCTCACTTGCTCGGTTCTCCTCTCAAGTTCTCTCGGTTTCCCTCTCTTCCTCTCACTCTCTCTCTCTCTCTTGCCTTCGTACGAGACCTCCTCTCCCCCCTTTGTTTTGTTTTTTTTATTAATCAATAAAAATTAAGAATGGACAGATGGCAAAGGAGGATGGACAAGTGTGGGTGACATGCAAGAAAATCTCCCCCTCCCCTTTGCTTCGTGCGACACCCATGGGGGTGTTTTTGGGCCTGCTTGGGCCCGAATTCTTGGGCCCAAGAGTCCATAAAAATGAGGCCCTAATCCCTTTCTCTTTTTTTTTTTTTTAAATTAGTATCTAATTTCTATCTAATTTGATTTAATAACAAAATTTCAGATTGCTTTATATATATATATATATATATATATATATATATTCCAAAATCTTGCGGCCCGTTTAATATTATTTAAATTTGCACATAGAATTCTTAGGCGAGATCGAATCCCATCCTTTTGGTTTAAAAGGATAAAATTGAAATACTAATCCAAATGAACAAATACAAATTAATGCTTGTAAAATAAAAACAAAGTCACAGCTCGGTGACTGCCACCTATTTGAGGGTCACCTAAAGTTTTGGATGCCACACATAAAGTATGAGAAAGATATATTTCCTCCCACTGACCTTGATGTATATACACTGATCTACTTTGTTCTCAATAAATCCGAATGAAGAGACAATGCTATGAAACTTTAAATACCACTGTCTAGAAGCTTGTTTGAGGCCATAAATAGACTTTTTCAATCGACAAACAAACTTACCCGAGTCATCTGTTGTAAAACCTTCAAGCTGCACCATATAAACCTCCTCATTAAGGTCTCCATTTAGAAAAGCAGTCTTAACATCCATCTGGTGTAACTCCATATCAAAATGAGCTACTACTGCTAAGATCACTCTAAAGGAATCTCTAGAAAAATTGGAGAAAATGTTGCTTCATAATATATTCCTTCTCTTTGAGTGAAACCCTTAGCTACCAATCTGGCTTTAAACTTTTCAATCTTCCCTTTAGAATCCCTTTTAGTCTTGTATACCCATTTGCAGCCAATAGGTTTACAACCTTCAGGCAATTCAACAAGCTCCCAAACACCATTGTGTTTCATAGATTGCATCTCATCTTTCATCGCATCTAGCCACAAATCTGATTGAGGGCATGAGATGGCATCCATATAAGTTACCGGATCAACAACACAACCAATATCATAATCATTCTCTCCAAGGTAGACTAAATAGTCTAGTGGTATAGCTAAACGTCTTTCCCTAGTTGATCTTCTGAGTGGAGCTACTTCATCCTCATTTTGAATATGAGGAGCTTGTGGAATTTCTTCAGAAACTGTCTCAACAATAGGATCCTGAGCCACAACAAGCTCAGTTTGTGGCGCAGGAGACTCCATAATTGTCTGCACAGGATGAGACAAGTGATCCAAGTAATCCCCACCATACTATCATCTTCAATAGTTCGTGAGCAACTACCATTTTCAGCTACATCAAATTCCAGAAATTTTGCAGTCTGAGATTCCACAATTCTTGTACCTCTATTAGGGTTATAAAACCGATACCCCTTTGAATGATCTGGATAAGATATGAAGTAACATCGAGCAGTTTTGGAATTCAACTTACTCAATGTCGAATTATATAACTTCACATCTGCAGGACATCCCCAAACTTTAAGGTGATTTAAGCTAGGCTTACGTTCAGTCCATAACTCAAAAGGAGTCAATGGAACCGCTTTAGTAGGAACACGATTTAAAATATAAAAAGCTGTTTTCAAAGCTTCACCCCACAGAAAATCAGGTAAATTGGTCCTACTAATCATACTTCTCATCATGTCCATGAGAGTGCGATTCCGCCTTTTAGCTACACCATTTTGTTCAGGACTTCCAAGCATAGTAAACTGTCCTATTATCCCATAATCCTCTAAGTATTTGGCAAACGGCCCTCTAAGTTGTCCAGCATCACCATGCCTACCAAAATACTCACCACCATGATCAAATTTGACAATCTTTATAACTTTTCCCAATTGTTTCTCCACTTCAGTCCGAAAAATCTTCAATTTGTCAAGAGACTCGGACTTTTCTTTAATCAAGTATAAGTATCCATATCGGGAAAAGTCATCAATAAATGTGATGAAATAAAAATTTCTGCACAAAGTAGCCGTGTGTGGTCCACTAATATCAGTGTGAATAACCTCTAGTAAGTCAAAACTTCGAATAGCAGATTTCTTCTTTATCTTAGTCATCTTACCTCTACAACAGTCCACGCAAGTCTCTAAATCACTTTTAAGAGTAGGTAGGATGTCAGCCTGTATAAGCCTTTCCACTCTTTCTTTAGAGATGTGACCAAGACGTTTATGCCACAATACATAAGATTGTTCCTTAGGTAGAGGCCTTTTGAAAACAACCTTTTCAGCTGAATAAGCAACATACATGTCGTTGGGAGATAAGCTTAATCGATACAATCCATTGGATAAATTGCAACATCCAATCTTATTTGAATCATAAAACATGGAAATAGTATTACTCTTTATTTCAAAAGAGTATCCACACATGTCCAAACAAGACACAGAAACTAAATTCCGCCTAAAAAAAGGTACGCAAAAGGTGTTTCTCAACATCATCCTAAATCCGGATTCCAAAATCAAAATGACGTCTCCCACGAACTCGACGTCAACTCCAATGTTGTTTCCTACAGCGAGCTTTGATTCATCCTGATTTGGCGTCATTCGGTTTATGAACCCCTGTATGGTAAACGCAACATGATTAGTTGCACCGCTATCTAGCCACCAAGAATTGGTTGGGGTTTCAGATAGATTGGATTCACAAACAAACGCCAAAGAATCATTACCTTTAGGCTCACTCTTAGTTCTCTTGGACAACCAAGCCTTAAACTTATTGCAGTGTTTCTTCACGTGTCCTCTCTCCCTACAAAAGTAGCAAAGAACACCATCCTTCTTGGTGAATGCTTTCTTAGGACCCAGACTGTTAGAAGAACCTGCACCCTCAGAATTTCCTTTGTAGTTGGAAGGACCAGCAACTTCAGAATTGCCCTTGTGGGTACAGTTTTTCATCTTCTTACCCTTATCACTAGCAGAACTAGAAGTATAAAGAGCAATGTGCCCTTTATCTTTCTTCAATTTCTCTTCCTCTGCCACCAGCCTTGCAATCAGGTCATTCACAGACCAGGTTTCATCTTGGGAACTATAATTGGTTTTGATGATCCCAAAATCAGGAGGAAGAGTATTTAGAGCTTGATGCACGATGCAAGCAGTGGGAATTTCAACATTGAGAGCCTGAAGCTTTGTCTGCAAATCTACCATCCTCAGAACATAATCTCTAACTCCACCAGAACCATCATACTTCATAGTAAATAGTGTTTGCAGGTGTGTCCCTATCTTAGCATTAGGCGACACACGGTTTCTAGCCATTAAAGCTTCCATCATTTGCCTAGCAATGCAGTCTGCAGGCAAACCACTTTTCAAGTGTTCCTAAATGGAACGCTTCATGGACAGCAAGCAAATTCTATTACTCTTTTCCCAGGCAGCAAAATTTGCTTTCTAAGCCTCTGTACTCTCGGCAGTCAGATCTACCGGTCGATCGGCAGTAAGAGCCATATGAACATCTGCCATCTCCATAGCAAACAGAAAATCTTCTCTCCATCTCTTAAAATTTGAACCAACAAGAACCTCAATAGTGACGGAGTTACCATTTACAGAAAATGTGACTGAAAAATAAGCAATGTATATAATTAGTATCATGTGAGCATCGTGTAACTTGACGTACAAGTACACATCCAGAGAGTTACATGCAAAATCACATAATCACCTTTGGGTAGAATACATGACATGCAGTTGTACACTCCCAACATGATAGCAGTAATGAGAATATATTCCAATCTTTGTGAATTCATCACCTTTGGGTAGAAGAACCACTAGGATCAGTCACTCCTCTACCACACCATCATGTATCCCTCCATGAACTGATACACAATCACCTCCTTTGGGAGTATGACTACGCATTAGATCAGTAGACATCCCAATCAATATACGAGACTGAAATTTCTCAAACCTAATCAAGTGTGCCACTTTGACGGTCACAACTCAATTGAATCCTTGAAACTCTCTCATACCAGGGAATAAACTTTAAATCTCACATTACCATATATATGTGATTTTTAACTTTAGTGATAGGGGTAGTAAATCACTAAAATCACATATCATGCTAATTACATTACTTTATTCATTAATAAAAATTAAGCTTTATAGTATATTATTAATGAATAACACTTTTATAATATTTATGTGATAGCATATCAACAATACAACACTTGTATTTCCAAAATCACATAAAAATACAAGAAAAATACGCAAAAATACACTAAAAATGTCACGTATTTAGGGTTTGATATGCATTTTCACATCCATAAAATCATCAAACAAGTATAATCAACACACCACAAGATAGAGGATAATCATACAAGTCGAACGCCGTCGACCACGCGCCGATCTGAGCCTCCACGCGCCCGCACGTGCCGCCTGAGTGCGGGGCACGTGGAGCTCACGCGCTGGCGTCAAAGGGCCGGTCAAAACCGGTCCGCCTGGTGGCAATCCGACCGGTTCCCGATCCGACCTTCCGGTCCAGCCGCCCGGTCCGATCAATGGTTGACCGGGTCGGGTCGGGTCTGGTCAATGGGTCGGGTCGAGTCCTGGGTCGGGTCGAGTCGGGTCAGTCGCCAATCGATCGTGTCCGGGTCCGGGTCATTGACATCATCGTGACGTAAGCACCCGCGTGCGTCGCACGCGCGAGCCGGGCCCGCGCGTGAGGGCGCGTGCTCGATGCCCTGGCGGCACGTGGCCGCGCGTGGGGGCGCATGCAACGTCCCCCGGCGACGCACCGCCCACGGATTTGCTTGCCTCGACGAGCCCAGTTTGAATATATAATTTTATTTTATTTTTATTGAACGAAAAAATCTCAAAAATCTCAAATTATGGCAAAATTCAATGCGTTCGAGTTCTAGGGTTATGGAGGCTCTGATACCACATGTTGGATGCAAATTCCGCAATCCCTAGATCACCATAACCAGAACAAGAACATGCAATAGAAAGATTAACGCACCTGTTTTGGGATCCATCGTTCTTGAAGCGGAAGCGGAAACACGATGTTCCATGCGCAAGTCATTCTCCTCTATTGCCCTCCGTATCACTGGCTCAATGAGGTGGCCCCTCACGTTTAGCGTTAGGTAAATGCTCCTGAGGTGAGGATACGTGTGAAAATTAGGGTTAGAGGAGAGACTTGAGCACTATTTATAGAGTTTCCAGCCAAGCCCCCTCATTACGGGCCAGGCTCAACTCGGCTCACACTAGCCAGCCCCATATTAGACTAATTAAGAAACATTCTATCTCACCTTAAACCAAACCCCGTAAAACGGTAACCGTTAAACGGTAAATTACAATATCAATTAATGTAGTCCACATTAGGAAAACTCTTACATCCCCGTCCGTGAGAACATCTGGCTAGGGTGATGGACATTCCACCATAAGAGTCGATGATGTCGGGTATTCGGAGCTCGACAGCACATTTCAATGCCATCGAGTCGGCTAATGCAAGCATGAGCTTCCGTATATGTGTGTGTGTCTCTCTCTCAGAGCTTGCTTTGATTCGCAGTATAGTACGAGGAACGAAGAGAAGAGACGAGGGGCGTCATAATATATAGTGTCAAAGCTACCAGATTCCGTTCTGATACAGATCTGGTGGTCGGTGGTTGGTTCAGAAGGGGCCAAAGCTGCCTGATCCTGTTCGGATATTGATCCGTTGGTCGCAAAGCTACTTGATTCTGTTTAGATATTGATCCGGTTGTTGGTTGACATAAGGGAAAAGACAGAACTCTAGAATTGCCTTCTCTCTCTTCATGCATGATCCTTCTTTTATCTTGACCCTACTATCTGTAAAAATATTTGATTTGGTACCAATTTGATATTTTTCCAGTTTTAACTCCACTAAACATTTGCACCAAAATCAAAGTTCGGAAATTCTCCGGTTTTGTATTAGCTAACGATGATTGTATGTATATCTCACAGAGAAGAGACATAATGTTTGCCAAGCAAATTGACCTTGACTCGTCAACTACTCTGGAATAACTTTGTTAGTAGGTTGCGGTCATTCACTTTTTATGAAGTTTAGATGAAAATCAAATTTTGAAATTGGTATTACTTGAATCGAATTGCTTGCAAAAGCTCATTAGCCCTAATTTAAGTAGCTTAATTGATTTGAGTGGCTTAAGTATTTGAATCAAGTTTAACTCAATGTGCTCAATGCGCTCAATGCTTGATTAATGCGACTCATTAGCCATTTAAGTAGTCAGAACTATTTTTATTTTAAACTAGTATCCAAGCACACGTCAAGGATAAATATATCAGGTGGTGAAATTATAGGTATTAGCTTAGTATGTTTCCATTATGTTTCCATGGATTAAAGATAAATATATTGCTTTTAGAGGGAAAACTTGGATAGAGAGAAGTCAAAAAAATTATTGAACTTGTTAAGTGTAAAAATATCATTATATGAAGCGATTATTTTTTCTTTATAGTCCATGAACACTGGCATGGAGACATGGCTATCTGAGGTCCCATGAAACATCCTCCCGACTTCATGAACTAGTTAAGCCCAAGCGATTGCCATGTACAGGTGGCCTAGACCCAAAACAATTTGCACGTAATTGATGAGACTAATATTAGCCTAGCTATCATCTTTCTATTGGTTACGAAAATCTGGTACTTTTTGGAGGAAAATTTGAAGACTTAGCACATGCGCCAAAATCATCATTCATTAGCAATAAATATATCAGATGGTGAAGTTACAAGGTATTAACTTAGTATGTTTTTATGGATTAAAGATAAATGCGTTGCTTTTATAGGGAACATTTAGATTGAGAGAGGTAAAAAAATATGTTGAACTTGTTAGGTGTAAAAATATCACTATATATATATAATCCATGAACACAGGTGTGGAGATTTGGCTACTTGAAGGCCAATAAAACATCCTTTGGGCTTCACAAACCAGTTAAGCCCAAGCGATTGTCATGTACAAGTGGCCTAGACTCAAAAAAATTTGCACGTAGTTGGTGAGACTAATATAAGCCTAGCTATTATTTTTCCATTGGTTATAAAAATCTTTTACTTTTAAAAGAAAAATTTGGAGAGCTAGTACATGTACCAAAATCATCATAAATCGGGTTTTTCCTCGAGTAAAACCGCGAAATAGAGATTGAAGTGACACCGGATTATGTGTTTTTCTTTTTCCTCTCTGCCTAGTCTAAAAAAAGGTCAAGGGGAAGTTTTACAGAATTTATAACCAAAATTTGGAGCAAATTTTCTTTTAATTAATAGAAAGATATATGAAACATGTTCATGAAAAATCGAATATGATAATAATATGCACGAGAGTTTAGAGCTAGAGCAAGTTTGAGCATGTAGAGTACTTACGAAATTAAGCTCAAGCTTAAGCTTGAGAACCAAATGTATAATAGCCTAATGTCACATCTTGATTCCTAACCGCAATTTGAGCAATAGATTTTCGTCAAATTAACTTAGCTTGATTGTCCCCTCATATTCTTCCAAAGAATATACGATTAAATGTTTTCGGAAATGAATTTGACCTCATCCACTTAATCTAATCATCAATCAAAATACCATTATTTTCTTTTGGCATGTTTTGACTCCTGAGGTTGAAAAACTGAGTTAAATTGGACCAATCGTAAGTCTATCAAAAGATAAGATATTACAATAAAAAAGATAAAGAAGAGACTTTCTCCCCTTTAAACGAAAAACCTAATAATAATTAAACTGAAGCTTATGTTTACTGATGACGTGGCATGATTTCACTGAATGTATGAACAAGTTAGAAGTATCTTGGATGCATAAAATTCAAGAGACAAAAATGGGCCGCTTGAAATATCGACTACAGTCATTAGTTACTAACGTCGGAATTCATCACGCAACTAATTAACTATGCTAATTGACATTTTCTGCAATGTATGAGGTCAGGTCCTCGATGGTTTTAAACTTTGGTGAGCGACTGGGGAGCCGATGCACGGTGGACATGGAAAGTGACGTGGCGCCGACCTCATGCTGACGTGGCGCCGATGTCGAATCTCTCCTTGGAGCATCACGTGTGGTGCCGACGACTGCCGCAAAGCAGGCACAACGATGGCACGTGAAATGGGGTCGAGTTTGCTGCGAGCGCTTCGGAGTGCGGTTGAGACGATGGCTTGATTGGGAACATGCGTGCTTGGCGAATCTAGGGCTCGGACGGTCTCGTCGAGGTGAACAGATCGTGGCCGATGATGTTAACAAGCTCGTTTTTATTACTAAGTTACCTTTTCGAATATTTTAATAAGTTAATTCAATATTGAGAAAGGTCCAAATAAAAATATGAAATGCCATCATTTTTTTAAATAATGATCCGAAGTAGACATTATTTCAAAAAAAAATATAAAGCAGCCAAATCGTTTCAAATGAGAACTTTTGGCTAACTAGTGATTTTTCGATCATTAGAGAAATGATATTTCAATCAAAAAAATTCTAAGCTATTTTTCAAATTTTTTTACTACTTTTTTTCCTTTCCTTTTCTTTTGTCTTTTCCTTTCCCCTTACTTTTTTCTTCTTCCCTCTCCCAACCATCACCGTACCTCGTCGATACTTGATGGAGGTTGCCGGCCTCAAGAGAGGGTTGCCCTCCCCAATGTCAAGCAAGGGTCGCTCTTGCTTGGGTGGGCGAGGGCGTTCCTCTCCAGATCCGGCGAGGGATACCCTCGTCATCGTGAGGCAATGGTCGCCCAAGCCTAGGTGGCTGAGGGTGGCCCTCACCATAGCAAGTGAGGGGGACCCTCGCCCGAGTTTGGCGTCCTTTACTTTGACTGATGGAGGGAAGAGAAAAAATGAAAAATGAAAAAGAAAAAAAAAAAGGAAGAATTTTTAAATGTAAATGACGAATATGCCCTATGACCAGTATGGTTAGGCCCTTCCTTTAGACTTATATTGTACTCGAAATAAGTTCCATTTCAAACATTTATTTGATAAAACAATCGCATTTCATACCCTTATTTGAAATAAAGTCTATTCTAAACCTTTATTTGAGAAAATGAAAACACTTCAAACTCTTATTCAAAATTTTCCCTTCAATATTTATAAGTAGAATTTTGTTTTTATGTGACTAATAAGAGCCTGTTTGGCAACACTCCAAACAATGCATAATTTCATTTCTTTGTTCCCTAGAATTAAAAAAAAAAAAAAAAAAAAAAAAAATCCGTTTGGTAATTTTTTTATTCTTGAGAACAAAAATCCAATTTTTTTATTCTCGGAAATATATCTAGAACAAAATCAAAAAGTAGAAAAAAAATTGCTTATTATTCCCGAGAACAATGCCTATAATGAAATCTAATTTATCTTTTTTTCTCTTATCTTTCCTCTTCTTCTCTTTCCTTTTCTTCTTCTTCTTCCTTTTGGCCAATTGCCAACCTCAGCCATTGCCGGTGATTGGCCAGACAAGGGCCGGTGACCTCACCGGAGTGTCATTGCCCCTTGGTGACATCGAGCCATGGTGAGACTTGACCTCACGGAGCCACCGCTAGGACTAAGGCAGACCTGGAGGTGGCTCTGTGAGGTCGAGCCTCGCTGGTGGTTGAGCGACCTTGGCCTCTCCAAATCAGGGTGAGGTCAACCTTGCCTAACCACAACAAGGCTATATCTCGCGAGCCAGCGCAAGGCTAGGCCTCGCTAGGCCACAACGAGGCTCAACATTGCCTAGATCTGCGAGATCGAGGCTTGCGGTGGTCAAGCGAGCCTCTAGCAAGCTCATCAAACATCACCAAGTTGGTTGCCGGAAGGAGGAAGAAGAAGAGAAAACAAAAAAGAGAGAGAGAGAGAGAGAGAGAGAGAGAGAGAGAGATATATATATATATATATATAATTATTAAAAATAAAAAAAAAATCCCACTAAATGTATTACTATTTTGGGAATAAAAATTTTAAACAGTTATCAAGCGCTTTTAAAATTCAGAAATTATTCTCGGAACAAAATTAAAAAAAAAAAATCATTTCTACGGCAAAATTATTCCTAAAAAAAAAAATGATTATCAAATGTGTCCTAAACTTCTATGGGAAAAGGTAAAATGCCAATTACTTGGAAATTAACAATCTTACACTCGATTAGTAAGTTTTCACCTAGCATTGCAGATTTCCATATAAGTAATTGTACTGAGTGACTTTTTCAATGTCCTTACTTAATTCTCAGAAGCTATTTTTTTTCGTGTTTTTATAACTTTTTAGAAAAAAAAATAATTTTGACATCTTATTTGTAGATCCTAAAAAGATTACTATCCCAAAAACAAAATCGTACGCTGACCGGCAAAACAAATAATGACGACCTTGGGTGGATTTTCATTTTCTGCTAATTGGAGGATAGTTGCATGGAAATACCCTATTTTGACAGGATCTTGATGAGTCGATCCACCTACACATCTTGCTTTCGCTACTATCAATAAAATTTCTCCACATCCCCAAGGTTAGTTCATGACAATTTGTGTGAGATTCTTGCTTTCTTTGAGCTCTTATTATTATTATTATTATTATTATTATTATTTGGCCGGCCTTTAAATTGGAAAGATACTAAGATAGGTAAAAGGTACGATGTCTCATGCGCACCATCGTTGAATGCTAATGATGAGGCTCTCGAATAATCGACCAAAGAGAAGGACACCCACCCATTACAATCCAAAAACCGTGATGGCCTAACAACACTTTCCTTTTATTCTTTGGATGCCTAGAAAAGAAAATTTTCTGGGAAAAAAGTGCCCAGAGAAAATGTCGTTGTCACAGGATAATTATGTTACATTGTCTTAGGAACAAGAAGGGTCGGTGATGTTGGTCGATCGAAGGTCATGGGACGGGATAAGACTTGTTGTTGCACATGCACTTGTAACCCATCGGGCATGTCTCTGCCTCCTGTACCGATGCGCACACAAAGCTGACCATGACCAGCCTACACGGCGAGCACGAGCCACAGGCGTGCGAACAGTCCGGCAAGCTCGACCCAGCAATTTGGACCGTGTCCGCCCTCCTCCCTGGCTTCGTCAGTGACCTTCTTTCCCAGTAGACGTTCGGTTTCACCTGGAGCTCAGCCTTCGCCTTAGGCCGCGTCGAGCGTCGGTGACCATGATCTGAAACGCCCATGTTATAGCTTTATAAGATTAAGACTGAGAGATAATTATCAGAGCTCTATCTAATGAAATAACCCCATATCGTTTTCTTCTACGGTAAGTGAAGCACATATGAGTATGTAGAAGCGGAGTAACTTAAATCCTGAAATAAGTCATGGTAAGATCTACACACATTTCTGTAGAAGCATAGTAATGTTAGCTCTGCAAAAAAATTTGTATGAGACTCCACATGTTATGGCAAATGGTGCCATAAATTAAGTTTACCACCTTAGCATTTTAAACAGTACTCAAAGTACTTTCGAAAACAACAAAAAGAACTCTCACCAAATACTTCTGTAAAATCGGTCTATAAATAATCTTTCACCGAAAAACTTATAAAAGAAGTATCTGACAGAGAGAGTCTCATACTCGAGCTCGGTCGGCCGAAGCGCCTCGCGGAGACGGTAGAAAAAGGAACAAGAAGGAGAAGGATGAGGAGCGAAGCAACAAGAAGCGCAGAACCCTTCATTGCTTTTTGCAGCGTGCCGTATTCTGGCTCTTCTTTCTCTCAATCTCTTTTCTTGAATCTCTCTCCCTCGACAGTAATATCAAACCCGGAAAGACGTGAACCTTCGTCAGATTCACTCGCCGAGAGCGTGCCGCAAGATGGACGACTCAGGCCACGTTTAAATATTCACGAGCGCAACAGCAGATCGGAAATTGAAGCAGATCACAGGCGAGAGTGCGTATGCAAAACCCCAGGAGGGAGGTCACATGAAAGACGATGCGCCCGCAGAGAGAGCTCACATGCAACAGCACCGGAAGCTTATTGTGATCGTCTGATGGAAGGAGACTTCATGGGTTTGATGATGGTCGAAGAAAGTGCGGAAGTTGCTCTTCCTTCGTGAGTCCGGACAATAAATGAAACGCGAGCTCGTTGGCTTAGTGTTTTCCTCGCTTTCCCTATCCTCGTGTCTTGAAGTTAAAGAAAGCTCGGGACATTGCAATGGGTGGTCAATTATGTGACCGCCATTAATGTCCGCCAACGACCTCCATTGATGAGCTTGAGCTTTTCCATTAACTCTTATATCTCTGGACCACTCGCCACTCAAGGAAAGCTCGAAATAGAGATCGGGCTGGCGTCACTAGCTTTTGGGTTTGAGTTCCTCAAGGCCTATTCGCGGACGATTTCAACGCTTGCACGTCACTCAGCAGGTTCTTCAGCAGCGATCGAAAGCCTGAAAGCTCAGAGCATTGAAACCAAAACCATTACTGCTATGATGTGACCGGAGATGTGCTCCCATCGATTGGGACAATGCATGGTCTAAGTGCGATACAGTGTTTAGTTGAAACAGTGCCGCGTCGCTCAATAGGGAAATCTCAATTTGAGTACGGGCCGGCTCGGGCCGAACGGGCTTGAAGGCTATTTTGGGTGGGCTTGGAATAGGTCATTCAGAGACACAGCCCGTCAAGTTGCGGAAATGGTGTAAACTTCATATGTAATTACCGCAAAAAAAAAAAAAAAAATCCTGAATTAGTAGACGTAAATTAATTTTCATGTCATGCAAAATCCCAATGCTGCACATGTGCCACATTTATTCTATACTACTTTTTTGTATCACAAAAAATCTCAAGCTTGTACACAGGTCATATTTACCCAAACTAATCTTCATGTCACAACAAGTTATGTATTTTAGTTGATTTTCCAAACTTAAGAGATCTCTTGGTAAAAATTTGGCAGGTTTTCCAATTTAAGATTTTTGTTTGGTGACACAACTAGTTTTTGGAACATGTGGCACAAGTGTACTATTTTGAGATTTTGGTGACATAGAAATTAGTTTAGGGTAAATATGGCGTGAGTGTACTAGTTTGAGAGATCTTATAACTCAAAAAATTAATTTGAGGTAAATGTAACAGGGGAAAATTCGTCAATTTAGTTTTAAACATTTTGATAATTTCTCTATTAAGTCCTTCCGGTCAATTATAGTTGGAAACTGCTCACATGGACATTAGCCATATTACGTGGCACAACTGACATTAATGTGGATAGTTTTTTTTTTTTTTTTCATTTCTTTTTTCTTTGTTTTTTTTCATCTTGCGGACAAGGCCCTCAAGGCCACGATAGCCTTGGCCACAGCCTTCACAGACCTGTTAGCCATGGGTTGCTAGATTTGGGCGATGGCCACCTTGCTCGCAATTAGCATCGATCACTAATGAGGCATTCATGGCTGGTGAGGGCCTAGCGAGTGCCATGGGTCACCCTCGCTAACCATAATGAAAAGAAAAGGCAAGGAAACAAAAGAAAAGAAAATTAAAAAAAGGGGAAATCCCAAATAGGGACCCAAAGTGCATACGTTTTTTTTCAAAAGAGGACCTAAAATGGAGTCTGTCTCAAATAAGGACCCAAAGTGATCATTTAGTCTCAAAGAAGGACGTCACTTGCCGGTCGGTGAACAGATGCATCTCCAATGCATATTCTAGTAACCTGATCAGGGGTATTTTTGTCCAAAAAAATTCCTTTTTTATTTTCAGTTTGTTCTGTTCGTTTTTTTTTTCTATGGTTGCACTGTTCATCATCTTCTTCGTATCCTCTTTGTCTTCTCCTTACCCAGACCAAGAAGATCGGACTTGGGAAGGGCCGGCGAGGGTTGGACGCCCATAACCGGTAGTGGGCGAGGACCGTCGAGCCCTCGACGGCCGCACGCGAGGGCTTGCAGGTTGATCCTCGCCAGATCTGGCGAGGATGGCCTCGGCCGCGGTCCAGCACAAACCCGTACAGCGTTATCCCACCGCTGTTCCGCTCCAAGTACGCCACTGCACATACAGTACACCGAATGAGAGATGGTATCGAAGTGAGGTTTGAGCTTCAATGATGGATTTCATGTGTATGGATATGTGTGGATATGGACTGACCTAGTGCTTGTCGGATTTGGAATGAGCTAGAATCCAAGAAGGTGGAGACTGGGATGAGGAGATCCGAGTCGGTGTCACTGTGCGAGCCGTTGTGTTCCACGGTTTCGGGCGGTTCGAACCAGAAGCAGAAGTAGAAGTCACTAGCATGTGCCATCTAGTGGCCAAAGAGGCAATCTCTTGAGCTCTGTGGGTGATTCTTGCAGCCCCCAACAAGCACAAGAACAAACCACTCAGCTCAACAACCAAACACACCTGCAACAAATGCATCAGGAAAATCAAACGAAGATGACAAACATATTCCGGGGAACGTAATTGAATTCCCTATGTTCACTCACTACAAGATCTCTGGAATTGAAGAAATTCTTCTTGGTCTTTGACGCTAGGACAATCAGCAGTGCTGCAAGCGGCTCACTTGTCATCGTCGGGGAGGCAAGCGATGATGAAGAAACGGTATCGGTGGCTTGTTGCGAACAGTTACTTCGAGCTCTCTTCTCCATCTCGAGCTCGCCCAAACTGAGCGCGTCAAGCGCAAATTTCCAGGCTTTAGGACCATAAGAGGTGCTCAAGAAGGTGGGCACTTCGTTTTCCTTCCCCTTTGCTTTGTGTCATTACCGTCTCAAGTGAACAGTTCAGGGTTCTGCGCATTTTGGATATAATGGCGTGTATGCTCGGTCGGTGTTTGTTGGTATACCTAAGTGAAGGCAGCAAATGGGTGCCTTTCAAAATGCATAATTGCAGCGTGTTGTTTCATGGGGAAATCAAAGGAGACGTGCCCGAAGAAGACGATGAGCAGGATAACCAAAAAAAAAAAAAAAAAAAAGTTGGACGAAAATACCCTAATCAGGCCATCGGAATATGCATAGGAGATGTAACTATTCACCGGTAGCGACTGAGGTCTTTCTTTGAGACTAAAAAATCATTTTGGGTCCTTATTTGAGACAGATTTCACTTTAGGTCATCTTTTGAGAAAATGAGGGCACTCTAAGTCCCTTTGAGATTTTCCCTTAAAAAAATAAAATAAAAAATTAATTTTTAAAATTGCAAAAATTATCCACATCAATGTTTGCCATGTCATATAGAACGATTGGCGTTAATATGGCCGTTTTGGCTAAAATTGGTCAAAAAGACTCTATTGACAAATTGTATTAAATTAGCCCAATTGAAATGTTTATGATTGAATTGGTACAAGTATAATAAATTTAAAACTTTTTGGGTAATTTTGCACAAGTGTACTAGTGACATGAAATTAGTTTAAAGTAAATGTAGCACGCATTCACCAATATGAGATTTTTGTATGGTATTATCCTAAACAATTTACTAGTGATGGGTAGGCCTAAGCAACATCTTACATTTTACCTGAAGATAGAAAAGCAAAGAATCAGTCCATTTGACAAACTTAAGACAAAACGTCATTAGTTTGATGCAGGAAGCATTATCTAATGATACCGTGTTTCACATGTCGTCGAATGGTTCAAGTAATTAACCATGCTATTCACATTAGAGAACGAACCAACTCGTGACGACGATGCTAGGCCGGATTCTGAAACCTGCCATAAACGGAGCAGGACAGTCCCTCCCCAAGTTCTGCGATCTTTCCCCGGGGGGGCGGGAGTTGACCTGCACGTCTTAGTAGAGCTTTTCTCCCTCCATTCACGTTCCGTTGACTTAGCCTCCTCTCTGGTCAAACGTCAACTTTGTAGAGCCCAGAAAAAATGGTTTATGTAAGATTATGACGGCGAGGGATTATGCATGTGATTAACATTGACGCGGTTGGACTGTGCCCTTTTGGTTGTCGAGCATTTTGCCTTTTTGTGTGGCGTTTTTCTTGAATTAATGAGCGGTTTGACTGCCTGTGAAGTCAATCGCGGTTCCAGACCGTACGCGCCCGCCAATGAGGGAACGTTTTTGGGCATCTGTTTAGACTACTAGATTCAATTCTTGTCACTATATAAGAACGGAATGAACTTGCCATGTTTACCAGATCATACCTTGGTGTTACAGTATAGTTTTCATCTCTTTTAGCCATGAGCGTTATGGTCAGAAACACCCCCTTCCGGTTGAGCCCGGCTAATTTCCTCCGGTCGAGCCCGGCTCTATCCCATGACTACGAGCTCTTGAACCGCGATTCCAGAGCCACCGACAATGAGAGCAGTGATCCGTGGAGTCGCAATACGTGCAACGAGAGGGCGAGGCACCGGCAAGTGTTCTTGAGAACGTACAAGCTGGCGTCTGCGGACAGCTTAGGGAAGAGGAGGAAGGGAAGGACCATCAGGTATAAGAAGTTGAGGAAGATTGTGGCCAAGGCGAAGAGACTCGTGGTAGCGATTGTTTCATTTGCCCGGCCAAGGCCTTGCAATTGCAGGTCGGTGATAAATGTGTCCTGTCCACGGCCGATAACGAGATGTTTCTGAGATGATTCTTTGGTTGAGTTTCAAGAACTGATCTGGTGAATCAAATTATATAGCTTGGGGCGTAAGTTCATTCTTTTCTTTTGAGTCATTTGTATAAATTTTACGGTGAAGCTCTATGATTAATGGAAGATTTCATTCTACTTTGTGCTGAGCTATGACGTATTCTCTTTAGACGTGCCAGATTTGTAGGTTGGATGAATCATTGGGATAGAAAGCAATCTGCAATTTGCTTATTTTGCACTGAACTATGTATCATTTAGATTTGCCCATCGAGAAGAACATTTCATCAACCAATTTCAACAAAGATTACGGAATTCATTTCACCTTCTAGAAAAGGATGTACTTTCTAGAAACTTCAATATTGATATTAGCTAGAAAAGTCAAGAAAAATCCTTAAGAAAATCTAGCTTAGGTGGCAAAGAAAAATGTAGAAGCTAGAATTCTCTAGAAGAACTACAATCTCGAATTTCCTAGATGAAGCCTATATGGACAACATCCTATAGAAATCTAGAATGTTGTACTAAGGCGGTGACTCATGCCTATAAATAGGCTTGTAGTTCATTCATTTGAGTGTATGAGGTTTATACCTCCACCGGTGTGGATGAGTAGAGCTAAGATAGTTTATATATCATGAAATATTCCTCCATTATCAAAACATCTTGTACTATTCATTTCCATCAACTAGATAAATTATATCCCATGTTCTTCATCCTTTAATTATCCTATCTTGTCCCTTAACGATCCTCTACAAACTATACCATACACTTGCACACATCACTAACTAAAAACTATAACTAATACCAAAACCATGCTTCCGCATGCACACATCCCAAATTTTTAACAGGATGTAACCCAAGTTTTTCGACAGGAAGAAAATGTCAGGTTCTAGAAAGAGAGGGTGAGAGAGGAATACAATAGAATGTCAGTTGAATCCCACAAAGTTCGGCAGTTACCAAAAAGCTCAGGCCATCCTTTAGAGCATCTCTACGTCCACACACATGTAACAATGCCCTTGATCAGTGGACGATCCTAAAACCATCCCAGTTTTCTCCATCCACCTCATGCCCTTGTTTTGGAATTGAGGAAGAAGGAAGAAGAAACTGAAAAAAAAAATTAAAAAAACGATCTTTCTTCTTCTCCTTCTCCCAGAATTCTATGGACCATGCCCACAAAAGGGTCTATCCCGTGGACGCCAACCCCTCGACCGGCATGGAACCCCCACCGCCCTACCCACCGAAATACGTGATGCTCCAGGACAACCAGGGTAGCATCCGCCCGCCCCCTTACCGCCGCAACATTCCCCGGTACCACTCGAACCACCACAAGTCCGGTGGCGGGAGTTGTTGCATGAGGTGCATTTGCTGCTGCTGTTGCTCCCTCTTCATCCTGATCTTCATCGTCGCCACCCTTGCCTTTTATTTCTATGCCGTGTTCCAGCCGCAGGTCCCATCCTACACTGTTGACAGCTTTGCGACCAATGCATTCAACATGCAGCCGGACTTCAGCCTCTATACTGAGTTTGTGGTGACCGTGAAGGCCGACAATCCTAATGCGAACATAGGGTTTAATTATGGCAAGGACAGCTCGGTCATGGTCGTTTATCAGGATTCAACGCTGTGTAATGGCCAGCTCCCGGCTTTCCACCAAGCCCACAAGAACATAACCATGATAAAAGTCGTTTTGAAAGGAAAGAGTGAGTTTGGGTCGGGACTTCAGGAAGCTTTGATGGAGAACCGGCACACCGGGAGGATTCCATTGAATGTAATTGTTAAGGTACCGGTTGGCATTGTTATCGGGACCTTCCCAGTGCGGCAGTTCACGGTTCGCGTCATCTGCACTTTGGTTGTGGATAACTTGTCGCCAAATAAGAAGACCCAAATCGTATCGAACTCCTGCGTCCCCTATATCCAACTATGAGATTGGCTAGGACAAAATGTATGGACAAGAATGGACAACCAGGAGCATTTAACGCGTTTGCATCTTTCCGAGAAATTGAATGATCAGAGGCTTTCACCGAGCTTGTAGTACTGTAATCATTCAATTGTTTATCAAGGAAGTAAACATATGTTACAGAGCTATATATCCACAGGTGTAGAGTGCATAGTACTGGCTTTTGTTGGACTTGGAACCAATTTGTTCTCACATTTTCCGTCCGAGAATGCTGACCCAAAATGCATTCCCTCAAGCCTCTAAAGGTGAAATGGAAGAACTGAAGAACCGGAAGATCCGGTTGAAAGAGTCAACAATACCAAGTCAGAGGTACATTGTGTTCTTGTTTTTTCATGAATATAGATACTTGATTTGCCTGTTGAAAGGAGGATCCTAAATAACAATTAGAAGAAGAAATGATCTAAAACAATGAAAGCGTCTCCCTCTCTGAGAGAGAGATAGTGCTGAGATTCTTCCGTGTATTGCTTTCTAAACACAAGAAAGTATTTTGAAGTGATTTCCCTGTTCCATTAGCAATTGAGGTATAGCAATTAAACACATGATAATGCATTACAAGGATAGATTTCTATATTTGAAATCTGGAATTCCCAACCAAGTCGACTTCTACTTCTACTAAGCAATGGCTGTGGCCTGTGGGCATATGCTGCCTGCATACATAGTTACATTGCCACAATGCCGCTAGCAAAAGATAGGCTCAGAACATTAGAGATTGTGGCTATGGACCACAAGGTGGGGGTTTTGAATCCCTACTCACCCACGATCAGCCCAATCTTTTCTGTGGAATTTTTACCCAATCTTGAAACGCACGGAGTGCCTGCTTTATTTCTTGCAACTTTGAATCAAAGATGGAACAGGGACGGTTAGGTGATATCCTATAAATGACGGAATGCTTGATGCAGAGTCAACTAGTGACAGGTACGCAGAACCAAGCATACGTCTTGCCAAGTATTTGGTCATTTCCATTTTTCTGCTCATATGTCACTGGTAGGAATTTGAAAAGAAAAAAAAAAGAACACATAAACGTAACCGAGCAATAAAAAGAAGGAAACATAAATAGTTGAAAGGGTTGAAGATTCTAGTGAGGCTATGCCATTTCAGAAGAGACAACTCGATGGGGCTTCCATATTGTGGACTTGTTAAGCAAGACATTGTTTGATACACTTGTATACGCAGCAGTTTGAGAAGGGAACCCAATTAATACGTGCAAAGTAAATTTCAGTGCAGATACCCAAAAAGGCTCGGAAATTTTGTCATTCCTTTGCAGGGCTTCTTACTAGGAAGTCCGTATTTGCAACATAATAAGGGAAAAATCATGAAAGCAACTTTTACTACAGGTTCACACAATGCTCCAAGCATCCTGAAACTGTTGCCCATAGGTCCAGCAGGTACCATGCAAATCTTCTAAAGTCCTCTCAAAAAGCTTAAAACTTTGCAAGGCAGAAGTTCTCATAATATCCAAGCATATTTCATTCTCAAGCAGACAACTTCGCAGTTTTATTTACTAGGCATGTCTATGCAGCAATAACATAACTTCCTCATCTACATCTTCAAATAAATTGCTGATGCTAACAGAATGGCATAAAAGTTACTGGAGTTCTGATTGATGAGTCAGTGAAGATGTCTTTGTGCTATAAATCATTCTCATTAGGTACTCAAAAAAATTTTGTCATGGGTTGTTGGTTCTTTTAGGCTAATAATTTGAAATCGCTTTGAGGTATGATGGGCCAAATCTCAAGTTGGTAAATCATATGCAAAAAGTTGAAATCAGAATTTCTAAAGCTGAGAGAAGTATTCATTTCTTTTCTTTTCTTTCATGTTACAAAGTATTTCTCGGCTTGTGTGATAGATCTGTAAGTTCCTGTTCAATGTGAAGGCTTTGCTCTATAGAACAGAATCCATGATTCTTTTTTTCCTTTCATTTACTTGATCATGTGTGGAGATCAAGTATTAGGTAATCGTAAGCAAGACCTAACAGCAACTACGGACGCTATTGTTTTTCTGACACAGACATGTGATTAATCAAACAACTGACGTTTGATTGGGCACGTAACCAAATCCTCATAAACTTTGACAACTCCTTATGCCAATGCCAAAGGGTTTGCTACAGACCCATCTTATTGGTCTTCCAAGGTCAAGCGTCAAAAGTTCAAATCCACAGTATCCTACTAGAAAAACCTCTACCTCGTGCATTTCTGATTACTGGCACTGCCAGTTTACCACATATATCAATGCTCAATTTAGCGCTTCTGCATAGATGCACCCATGGAATTTCGTGCACAGTTTCTTTAGACACAAAAGTGATGGTTTGACCATCACCCTAATGATCATCCAAGCTCTTTCCTTGAATAGGAAAGAAACCACATGGACCGAAACCAACAAGTGAACCAACTGCTCTGCAAGAAAGAAAGAAGAAAAGCAAGAAACGAGAGGCTTTGGTTGGGCACCTAACCAAATCCATATGACTAGGAAACAGCACAATTTAACTGGACTACCTAATGTGAAAGGCAATGCTACGAACCCACTTAACTAATCCTCGAAGCTAGAGGACTAGGAGAAATTCAACCACATAATAAGATACATTCCACAGAAGGTCACAATCAATGCACTCCTGTCAAGCATGACAACAAGCACCTGAGCCGCCATGTTCATCTCCATTTGTAGCTCAAGTCCCAAAATATTTTCACATGTAGCATGCAAAGTCGGGTCATTTCGCTTAATGATTAAACCATTCCAGTTTTTGCTAATTAAGAAAGAAACTATATTGTAATGACCTGGCCCCTCGGAAGTGTGTCTCTGGTCGCAATCATGAGCAGCTCGAGCTCACCCTCCATGCGTAAGCAACGACCCCACTTCAGAGCCGCGCCGCACTTTACATGCCGTGCCCTAAAGTTTGGTCACCAGCCCAAACAGACATCACGTGAGCGCGTGACTCAGAAAAGAGAGAGAGAGAGATGGGGTTAGATGACCACCTTTGACTGCGCTAACGAGCACGCAGCCTTTGGCCGGGGAGGAATAAAAGAATTCGTTCACATGGGGATGCGGTGTCGGAGCGTGTAGGTTAAGGATCCCAGGAATGTCTCCTTGCTTCTCTAAATCCATCATCACCACCATCATCATCAACCTCTGATGATGCTTTTCTCTATTCCAGCAAAATGTACAAGCTTTCGCAACCAGTCCATTTTCTTTATCCAAACCCACCACACTACACCATGCCAGAGTACAGCAGAGGGTTCTAATCCTGCCCTGCTTGACTTCCGGTTAACCAATCCACAATCTTTGCTGAAAAAAAAAGGGGGGTTTAGCAGATTTACCAAATTTATTGGGGGGGAAACTATAGAAGCTTGCACGCTACTTTGTAGTTAGTAAATTCTCAGTGGTTGTGCGAAAAATAATATCTAATTCTCGCACTAAATCAATTCCTTAGTACTATAGTTCTGATAATCTGAGCCACTATGGAGCTCTTTAAGAAAAGTTGAGGAATCAAATTCTGGTCTTTATGCTTCAAGATCCGCTTTTTAATATGGATCTTTTTGAGCCAATCTTTGCTTTATCTAAACGAAGGAAGGAAGGTGGCCACGGCGATCTTTAGTGGATAGGAATCAATCCTATCTTTTCTTTTCTTTTGTTAAAGTAATTTAATGAGGTGCTTTAGCATAGGACATCAATTTTTTTTCTTTAATCTTTTTGGAATAATTAAGGAAAGGCATGTTGGTTTTAACTTAATCCAACATGACCAATCGTCGAGAACATATGCATTAGATGTTGAGATCGAAAACTCCACAATCTTTTAAAAACAAAACGAAAGATAAATGTTAGGGATAATATCATAAAAATACTTATAAATCAATACACGTGTGATAAATTCACCTTAAATTAATTTTTTAGGACCAAAAATCATAACTCAGTACGATTGTAACAAATTTATCTTTAAACTAATTTTTTTTCCATAAAAAATCTCAAACCAATATCTTTGTAACAAATTACCTCCCTTTAATTTCCATTAAATTGGATTAAAATCATAAATTAGCACACCTACGATAAACGGATGGTAAAATCTCAAATCGGTTTACTTGTCAACTTGCAGCACATTATCTAATTTAGCAATTTAACAATTAAATTTAATAAAAATCAACATATGATAAATTTATTACAGGTGTACTTTTTCATGGTATTTATTCTAAATGTTACAGCCTAAAGAAAAGAAAGAGGATGAGGATTAATATGAACCAGCAACAAGTGGGAAGAAAATAGCTTGGTGGGTTCGTTACACGTGTCCCTCTATCGTAGTGGAGCGGTTTTCCGGAGCATGCGAGAACCGTCTGTTTGTGTTTTTCAAACCCACTCTTCCTGAATATAACGCCCCATGACACGACCGAGAATTGCAAATTTCACACTCAAAACCGGAAAAAAAGAGAGAGAGAGAGAAATGGCAAGAAACTGTCATCGCTAGTTTCAGTTTGATCCTCTCTCCCTCTCTCTCTCTCTCTCTCTCTCCCACCAACCTTACCTTCAGTTTTCACCAGCCGGAAAGTAACTTGCTTCAGCTTCCATGCTTCGTCTCCCTTTTTGGGTTTGCAGCTGCCCGGCATGCTAGGCCTGCTGATTCAAGACTCGGTGTTCTCTTGAACCCCGCAAGGCTCGAGAAGAAGCTGCTTCGGAAACATCTCGGCCATGTTCGACATCCTGTTCGGGTGGCGGAAAGCTTCCAAATGGTAGTCTCGCGTGATGTTTTTTTCCTGTCAATCATGTCTTTTGCATCGTCCCTTTTATCTTGAAGCCGATGGAGGCATCTCAGACATGGTAGTGATGGTAATATATGCCCTTGTGTTGCAGCAAGAGGGTGATCAGAAGAGTGCAGTGCCGACTGAAGCTGCTGAAGAACAAGAGGAGTTCGATCGTGAGGCAGTTGCGCGAGGACGTCGCTCAGCTCATCACGAATGGCCACGAAAACGTAGCGATCGAGCGGGTGCGTAGTGATCGCCTGAACCTTACCAATTCACGCTTTTAGTGTATGGTGCTGCTGGGGCTTAAGCCATTCCCCTGTTGCTTCCTCTGTTTTATGCTTCTTATTTACAAGAATTGCTTGAGGGTGAAGGTCGTCCATTCCTTGCCGGTTTCGTTTTCTTATTAAATGTTGACAGTCGACACATTCTCATAGCAGTTTCGTCAATTAGAGTGTCCGAGCAAGCTCTTGGAAAATGTATTATCCAGTTTCTGGATAAAGAGAATCAATCCTCCCAATTTAGGAACCAACCACAACTCCTTAATTTTGTCCTCTGAGATGCAAACTAGAAGAGACCTAGTTGAGATTTAGCTATATGATTGAAAAATTGCTTCATCATAGCCAAATAAGTTCTTGTCGTCTTAAGAAGCTCGTTTGAAATATTTAGCTCTAGCTTCTTAGGAGTGTCAAAGCATTATATGCGCTTTGAGGAAAAAAGAGGAAAAATTTTAGAGAGAAACAGGCAACAGTGATTCTCGGGGTAATTTCTGGGGCTCAGATGAGTGACGATGAAGGATGTTTAACCAAGTTCATTGAGCTGTAGCACCTGCGAAAGGGAGATTCGGTATCTGCTTAGTGACTGCCTGTCTATTTTCTCAGGCTGAGCAGCTATTCAAAGATGAAAGCATCATCGCTGTCTACAATTTGCTCGATCAATTCTGCGAATTTGTTATCGCCAACTTGTCGTACATTCGCAGGAACAGGTACTCACCGCTTCTGCTAGTTTTTTAGAAAGCATAATTTCTGCTAATATCAACCTTTGAATATTGTCACTTCGCAATTCTAGCCTGCGGCTTTTCTCATCTGCAAAGACTCTCCGCTTGTAAATTAATCGTCTCAGGGACTGTCCAAATGATATCAACGAAGCGGTTTCAAGCCTCATATTTGCCTCTGCGAGATGCGGGGACTTACCTGAGCTTCGCGTGATCCGGAAGCTCTTTGGAGAACGTTATGGCAATAGATTTGCTGCGACTGCCGTAGAATTATTCCCTGGAAATCTTGTGAACCGTCAGGTTGGAGTGATTACGACACTCATTTGATGAGTATCAAATTATTTATACAAATTCATTGATGTAGTTAATGGCATTATAAAAATGCAGATTAGAGATCAACTCTCCATCAAATCAGTGCCCATTGATACGAAGCACAGATTAGTGGACGAAATTGCCAGGGAATGCTGCCGTAAGCCTGAGATCTTGGCGATTGAATTTTCTTCAGAACTGCAAAGACAGGTAACAACATTGTATGGAAAGATGGGCATATCTTCTTTTGAAGCTGACGAGTTTTTTTCCTGGAAAATTCAGGTGAAAGAAAATATGGAACAGAAACGGATGAATAAGGAATCTACAATTAGCCATGTAAGTATCGAAGAATCTAAAGTGCAAGTTTCGAGTACTAAAGAGATTGGAACTGAAGCCATAGTACATGCCGGCTCGGTAGCAGTTGCACATGAACTTCAGTCTACGCCATCTCAATCTCATCCTAAACTACATCAAAATACAGTGGATACTTTTGTACTTTCTTCTATTGTTTCTTGGCCTTCCAACAATCTATCAGACTCCTCACTTTCGCCAAGCAATCTCATATTGACTGTTCCTGAAGGAATTGAGAACGCCACTTCCATTCAAGAAGCTTCAGAACCGAAGGAAGATAGGATAATCACCTCATCCTCTTCAAGCAATTCACCTCAATTTCCTGAAGGAAAGGTAGTCTATCTCGACGATGTCGAGGAATTTCAGTCACTCCCCGAAGTGAATGAAAATGGCCAAGACCAGAGGCTTTTCAAGTTCAAACCTTCGCTCAGCCTTCAGAAAGGTACACCTGAAGTAAAACTTGATCAGGGTTACATTGAAGAATATGAATCATCAGATGAGAAGAAGTCGACTCCAAGGAGCACCAGGAAAAGTGAGGCACCAGCTGGAAAGAGGTCAAGGAGGAGATCACTGTCCCGAGACAACCAAAGCGTCAGGGATTGTGAATTTGTGGTCTACTACAACAAGCCTGGAAAGAACTCAACTCACAGGCTCAGCCATAACCGCCAGGGGAAGCATCCGAAGATGAACCATGCCGAAGAAAATGATCAGCTCTTTTCTTTGAGGCAGAAAACAGGCCAAAGTTTCGGTCCAGACTTGGGGAGTCATTCTAGCTCGTGCGGGCTTAACTATGTTTCAGCGAAATCACGCCGTGACTCCTGCTCTAACTGCAAAATAAATAAATGTAGTTTGGAAAATCCATGTTACCATTGTTCCCGTGACCAGAGCCATCTCACGCGACTTCAAACCCATCATTACAACGAGGAGACTTCGATTGAAGGCTTTTGCAACTGTCCAGGTCATAGGAATGAGAAACTCGACGTCAAGTCTTCTCCAGTACCACTTCGACAAAAGGGAAACAGTTTTGAAAATGGCTCTGCTGTATATAACGTTTTCACCTACAGGAATCACAAGGTTGATGAGGAGAGCATGAACAAGGAAAGTATGGTCCAGGGATCCGATTCTTCGGGAAGTGATACTTCTATTGTAATCGACAGTGTTGAGGATGAAGTTCTGTCCCCCTACATGAGAGCCATGACAATGCCCCCAGAACGGCAAAAAGATGGGTTCAAGGAGAAAGTCCCCCGCTCGAATTCATTTCCAATTCAATGCCCGATCCATGTCCATCCCAGGTTGCCCGACTATGATGATCTGACAGCCAAATTTGCGGCTCTCAAGCAAGAGTACTTGCAAAAAACCAGGCCTCGTGGGTGGAAACAAGAGGCGAGATAGAGCGCAGAGACTTGGCACGTCGGTAGCTTTTCCATTCAGAATATTTCCATTTGTTGACATATTTCGTGTGACTAGGTGTTCTTAATTATCCACTTCGTAGCGTCTTTCATTTGGAGAATCGATTCTTTGTACAGATTTGGGAAGTCCTGCATTATTAGATTGGTTTGCATTGTGTTTCTTTCTCAAGTTTGGTTAAGAGGGGAGACTTCTTGTCTCTTCTAATAAGCTCGAACGTTTGACTTCACAAATGACAATCTGCTCAACCAACGACCACGAGCAAGTCGCTCAGCACCTCATTGACATGAATCGAGAAGGGATGGACGGTGGAGCTTCCGACTTCAAAACGCAACTGAAAGCGATGCGAAAGGTCGGCCCTCAAGTGGAAGAAAAACAAGGCAAATGATGGGCCTAGGGAAGATTTTGAACTTCTGTCTATTTTCTCATTTGGGCATTGGCAAATACTATTTTGCGAGTAGTCTATTTCAAACACATATTTTGTGGATACTAGCTAGAAATAATCAGAGGTGGCAAAATGGTGGGTGGAGCCAAGTTCGGAGTAGGTGGACTCGTGTTCCATTATCATTTTAATTTCGAATGGTTTCGTTTCGTCTGGATATACGCCATTTGGGTTTTCAATATATAGGATCAGTTCTTCCTTAGTTTTAACTTCGGTGTCGACCTCATATACTTTAGCTTATCAAACCTTCTTTTTCAGCTTTTCACAATGTTAAATGTACTGATTTATCATTATGTAGTATCCTTTGATCTTTATGCTATAATTACCTTCTGGTAAGTGCCTGCACCAACTTATAGAAATGGTGGCCCGAAAATGTGTCAGAGAGAGAGGACCGTATAGCACTCAAAATGTCTCCGGCCCAATTCATAAATACTGAAAAGTTTGAGGGCTAAAATGGATAAATGCGACAAGTCCAGAGTCAAAATTGGTATTTAAACCTCTAAGATTGAAGGTATAGTTCACGTGGTCACTCACAAGTGCATAAAACAGACTCAGCATGTAATATTTAGGCCTAATTACGAAAATAAGAGCCCAAAGCTCTCAGCCCACAACACTCTCAGCCCAAATGAATCTGGGAATACGGAGGGAGGGTGGGAGGGAGGGAGAGAGAATTTTCAAAATTAGGGCATAAATACAGATGTATGTCAATTCTGAGTTGCCGCATTCAATTTAGGAATTGTTAAGCTGTAAAATTAAGAGGAAATGAAAATTTAGGGTGTTATGGAATCGTGCGACTTGATGGAAATTGTTTTGAAATTATGGATTGATCGAAATGAATTTTTGAAGTTCTGCGTGTTGCCGGATCTAATTACAAATTTCTACTTTCAACGACCATTTTCGGCCCTTTTTTTTTTTTTTTTGAGGTAGTGAAACTTAGGACGTTTTAGTACTTCAAAAGGGGACAGTATAGTCAATTTAATCGGGGTTCTATGAAAAAAGTTGTGGCACAAACTACGCATAGTAAACAACAATGAGTGTCCGCTATGGGTGAGATTTTTATCGGTACATAGGAGTTGTTTAGTCAATGAATTAGCATAGTTTAGTCAAATTATTAGGCAAAATAGTGTCTCACTTGGTTTTGATATCATTTCTCGCTTAATTGATCAAATTATGAGTTCATTAGCTCGGGTAGCTTACATTGTCTAATTTTGCAACTTAGGCGAGTAGTCTTATTTCTTTTTTGGTTTTGTAAAACTCACATCTTATAGGAACTAGATATATCATGAGTATAAGAGGCATCGCATGGTTCGATATTCCTTAAAAAGGAAAAAGTGGTGCTTAGGGTATGGCGAATGTTTAAAATTGGACTGGGCATTTACTACCGTTTTCTTTATTGCAAATGGAAAAGTATTTTCACAACTTTTTTGGTAACTTTTCCGTGGGCATATACCATCTTTCTCACAGTTGGAGGTCCAAAGACATAGTGAGAGCTTTAAAGGCAACAATGACGGCTTGGTGAGGCCGGCAGAAGTGCGAGATTGGACATCGTTGGGGGTGGCAATGTCATGGACAGATAGAGATTATGTTATATTTTAATTGTACTATGTTTTAGTGAAAGTTATTTGGTTTAAAAGCTCTAGAGAAAATTCACCCGTCAAGCCTCGGTGATGGAAGAAAACATAGCCTATGTTGCAATTACACTTTGATTTTGAATGACATGTCGCATAAACTTTATCTATACCCACTCCAACGTAATGCCCCTTAAAGAAATGTAATGGGGCAAAATATTTTATCCATATGGATAAGAAAATGCGCTTCAAATCAAGATATCTATGATTTGATCGTGGATCTGACCCAAAACTTCTTATATTTTGCACTATGCTTCACATGATTTGTATAAGTCCATCTTAAAAAAGTAAGTCGCGATTCTTTTCGGATCTCATTTCGCGGTTCAATAGTTCCACATTCTCAATTTCACAAATATGAAGCGGATAAGATTGCCTCTAAAGGCAGCTAAATTCTCTTTTCTTGCGCTTATCTAATAGAAACGTGTGGACCTTAACTCCACATGAAACCTTTGACAAAACTACATACCCAAAAGGCATCAATTCCCAAATTTAACAATATCATCAAAATGGGGCAACGTGGATGAGTGAAGATAATCATGTTGTCGTCCCACTCTAAAACCTTATTATATTCACATTATATTTCGTGTTTTTCCAATGCTCTATCCCGATTGGATTTTGAAGAAACCTATGTTTGTCTAAGCCAATGGGAGGTCGATACATCACAGCTTTCTCAATCAAGGGCAATTGACGAGAACCTTCGTAATCCATAGATTAGTGGAGTGACTAATGACGTAATCGCACCGACGAATTAAAGTCGCATTTTGACTTTGGTTTATAATAATAATTTTTGGAAAAAGTTTTCAAGGCACGAAGGAGAATTGCTTTCCGGGGGTCTCCCTTCTGAGTTCCAAGCTAATCGTATCTTGCCACAAGGCGTGAATTCTAAGCAATGTTTTCCTCGGATTCAACACTGAATTTTTTATTCTTTTTTCTTTTAAATATATCTTATCACCTTTTTTATTGGCTTTTTTTACTGCAAAAAGTTGTAAAATACAACGCCGGACAAATACGACAAAAATCTCAAATCATATCCACTACGACACAAATATCCTACACTTTCTAACTAGCTTGCCTTTTATTTCAGTTCCATCTATGGTATATTTGTCATACTCATATAAGTTTAGGCCTTTTTATAATACAAAAAAAAAAAAAAGTATGTGTTATTTGTGTTACAATAGGCAAGTCTAGAGTTTTTATCGACATAAGAAAAAATTTAAAATGTTTTTATAACAGTGGACATAGTTTGAATTTGTTTGTGATATTAACCTTAAAATGAATCATCTTTATGGTTTGCCAATGGCTCATCTTTATTTAGAGATTATCCAGTAGTACACTCTACTAAATTTTATTGCATTAGACCTAGTTGGTACATCACGAATTTATATGAAACACGTAGAAGATACCGATGCTTCAACGTGCTTATACCCATATGAACTCTAGAGATCTTCCAACAATTGACGCCACATTTTCCTCCAACAATTTAACCTTTATATTGAATTCAATATGAACTCTAGAAATCTTCTACATTCTTTGTATATTTAGCAATGGTTTCACAAAATCTCATATAATATCATAGTTAGTGCTATTCCTTTCCCGAATGTGTGTTCTCACCTCATTTATCAAAATTTTACATTTCGCAGTCAAAATTCCACCGACTGCTCGTAATCCTATATACACATGAGAAGGGGTGTTAAAGTATTGTCTCACATCACTTGATAATGAGTCATAAATGCTTTATATATTCATGCAATCCTCATCTTCCTATCAGCTTAAACTTTTAGAATAATTGGATTGGTAGTAGTCCTACTAAATCTTACACCTCTCGTCATTTAGCTTCACCTTGATGTACTAGGTATTTAGGGTCACCTTTCGCTCGCCTAATCGTCATTTGCTTTCAAGGCTAGGTCCATTCAGGGATTCGAACAAAGTTTGAGATCATTTAGGTCTAGCTCAAGAAGTTAACCAAGTGAAATTCATGATTTTGAGACGTCACATTTATTGTGTGCATTAAAACACCTATTCTTAGGCTTTTGGACTTACTTTATATTCAATATTAAATTCATCATCGACTTATCTATCCATGCTAGTTTTACACATATCTTGTATGGCATGTGGTTAAAAAATGAGAAAATATTAAGTGCAACTCTAATGTCACGTCACTTTTACAATAATTCATAGATGGAGGCGTGGTTCATTGGACTAGAGTGAGTAGAGTTAGGTCATGAGTCGGGAAGGGCGGGGAGAGAGAGAGAGAGAGAGAGAGAGAGAGAGAGAGAGAGAGAGAGCAGAGAGCAGAGCGTCGTCGGGGAGAAAGAGAGCAGAGTGTCATCACGTGGAAGAGGAGAGAGAGACTTTCAAAATTTCTGATGGTGGGCTTGGTAGACGACACGCATCGCTCAGTCAATGGACTATTGCAAATGTGATGCGTTATGCACACAATGTTTTCTCCTTAAAGATGACTTACAAAGAACCATTTAACCATAAGAGTTCATGCCACATGGTAACTCAATCTGCCAATCAATCTAGAAAACTATAAACGAGAGACTGAGATCCAAAGAACCTCGCATGGCATTGGCTCTCGAGTTGAAGGTCTTGCATGAGCCACCTTTCTCCTTCTAACCTATCCACTCTCGGTGATGTGAGTTCTCGACTCAAATATTTTACCCCTAATCATACAGAAAACATCATCCAGGAGAACCGACTTTGGACGCTACATGACAACTTATGCGGTACTAATTGGATATTTAAATTAAGCAGCTGATTAATCTAAGCGATCAGGGTGTATAATGCGAATTCAACACCCCATAGAGGTCTTGATCATGCGAGACTTAACTTTCTTAAATTACAGCTAACTCGTCGTCCTAAAGTCATTAGAATATGGAATCAGACGGCTGAAAGGGATGCTTCAAGGCCTGCTTTAACTGACAGATGGGTGGATTTCAATCGAGACGGATACTAAAATAATCATTTGAAATCATGCGTGCGACATATTCACATGAAATCTTCACTTTCAAGCTTGCAAATGAATTTCCTCATTGAAGCGCATGCCAGATATGGCATGCTTGGCCGGTTGCCCAAACTTTCTTTCCCCTCGCCCACGAAGAAGGGTAAAGACTTACAGACTACAAGATTAAACTATTAAGTCGAAGAGAGTATACATATGATTTTGATGTCTCTTCTATCTGAAGTTCACAGCGTACGAGAAAATTTTGATTTTTATTGCATGTTAGACTTGGCTATTGAATGGGATCCTACCGCATGGTGATTCCTGTCATTGGATCATTAGATGATATCTTGGCACTCGCTAAGAAAAGGGGTTAGTAACCATGTCACGAGGATATTAGGATCAACCCCACTACTAAAGGTGAAGAGTAGATCAGGTTTAGAGCTCAGAGCCCATCAAGTCAAAACTTTCTACATCATCCCAATTAGGAGACCCGGGATCCTATCATTTATACAAAGTTAACTTCGTAGAGATCGCACACTGACACACAGGTCATCACCATATGAGCTTTCCAAGCATGCCCTGAAATCAATTTGTAGATCTAAACCTCTGCAGACAAACTTGGGCATACATATAAAATAAATTATTATAGTGTTCATGCAAAAATATCTTGCTTATCTTTGGTTAGAAATTCGAGCTTTATAGACGCATGCATGTCGTTTCCAAAGCTACTTTTTCCATGGGTTCAGAAGGGAAAGCAGCGCCTCTTTCTGCTGCTCCTTCGAACTCATCGACAACAAAGCAAAATGATAATAATTTCTTATCATTGATGGGAGAAGATATTTCTGGAAAATGCATATAATATAATCCCCTTTTTCGGCAGGATGGATTGAACGCCCTAAAGTTGTCAAAGACGATAAACATGCGTGGCAGCATCATAAATCATAGCATCGATGGATCTTACTATTCACGTGATATCAGATTCAATGTCGAGCACATGAACAAATCGGACCAAATGATTTAAGGACAGACGTGGTTGCCTCCTTGTCAGAGCGAGACAAGAGTAAACTTTCATTTTTCTCGCCGTATTATTTAACTACATCCTTGTCTTATGCAATTAGTCCGTTTAAGCATCCAATTGATAGTATGATCTTGCATTTTTATAATTGTAGAAGGTTAGATAGTCTGAGACCATGAACTTACACTTGTATAAGAGAGGTATAAGTTCTTGTGGACGTCTGTCTTAATATCACTCGGCTCTTCAAGTGAATGAGCATAACGCACACAAATCATTAATACTCATTTGTATTTGCACTAAGTAAAGCAATCGGTTTCAAGGAGGATAAGTTCCCATTTGAAATATTTGAAATTGGGAACCTACCAGTTAAGGCCGATTCCCGCTTTTGGGAATTGGGACTCGATCCTGTGGACCGTGAAACCAACCTTGCCGGTTCTAGGGTAAATCGAAGAATTAGGTAATTCTTCTTTATGTTTTTTTTTTTTTTTTTTGATGAGTTTCATTTTAATTTTATTTTTTGGTTCATCTATAGAAAGATATCAAAAATTTCTCTTACTCCTCCAACCTAGCATAAAGATGAGACCATCATAGTGTAACTCTTTGAATCAACAAAATAACCATAACAACCCAAAAAAGAGAGAACTTGGGGTTAGTCCTGATTCAATACTGGTTCAATCTTAGTTTAAACAAAGCCCGTTTTAGGGTAGAGCCGACGTTTAAGACCCTGAACTGGACTGATTTCAAACCCTTAACACTAAGTGCATCTAGTTAGGTTTTTATTTCATCCATATCACAAATCGTAACAGACGTCATCAATAACTCAAGATTCATAAGAAAATCAGTTTTTTCTATACAATTTTTGTATCAGAAACCCTAAGTTTTTCCAAGTATAGAATCAAATATACATATTGTTACCGGGTGTGGATCGATCTAATACCCATCCATAATCCGTCGCATTGATTTCGCACATCAATCTTAATAAATCTAACCGTGCCATTACTAAAATGAGGAGTTCAGGTAAATATCTTTGGGGAGATGCTAAGCATTGGGTCCCCCCTCTCTCCAAACGAGCGAGAGAGAGAGAGAGAGAGAGAGAGAGGGAGGGGGGACTCCAACTTTGTCCCTATGTTATTGAATGGTTCTAAAAGTTCAAATCTAGAGAGAGAAGCGGGATGGCGACCGACGCGTTCCCCCCACTGGTCAAAGAAAACAATCGAATAGTCTCCAAGAAATAGATCCTCCCTCTCTCTCTCTTCGGACAGATATTTGTTGCGAGTCACGAAGCAGGAGGTGAAGACACGTGCCCCCCCGTCCCGTCAACCCTGCCCAGGCTTCGAAGCAAAGGATGGGAGGTTTGATTTTTGTTTTTTTATGGCACATTTTCTCCTTTGTTTAATACGGACAGAGGGGAATCCGCAAGAAAACAAATGATTAGGAGGGAAGCAAATGATGTTCGGACCACCGACACGTGCCGATTCCCACCGACTTTTTTTGTGGGACACCGTTATGGTTGTTGACTTTTTCTTTTCTTTTTCTCTCTCTTCTTTTGGGGTCGCTCGACCATTTTTTCAGCGTCCATGCACCGAAAGTGAAGCCTCCCCCTCCCCCTTGTGGATCCACTTATCTCAGCACCAAAACCCTATTGACAAGACCCCCCTTTCAATTAGAATTGAAAGATTGTACATCTTCAGAATCGAGAGTTCTCGAATTTTACTTTTCACTTGACCCCCCAATTTTCCTAGAGCCAAGACGAATTGGAAAGACGATTGTGCCCTTAAATGAGGCGACTTTGATGTAACTTTTTTGACCGGAGTAAAGTAGAATTGATCGAAACATTTTTCACGTGAATCTAAAGATTATACATGCTATGCTGATAGTGATAGAGATTAGTGATTGACGATTTTTATTGCTTGAGCGATCGATTCTTCCTTATCGATAGATCAATTTTCTTTGCTCATATCGAGAAACGTCATAGACAATATAATTAAGATTGACAGTACGATCTTGTATCAATTCTATCCACACTATGACATTCTCGATTTGGCTCTATAAGTCCAAAGTGAAGCTCGTGTAACACGTTGCTCTCTCGACCTTTCTTGACGATTCGATGAAAATAAAACCCCTTTTTGCTCGGTTCATAGGCAACACTTTTCAACCTTAGAGTTCATCAAACCTCCTATGATAGTCCTTTCCTTAAACAGACTTCTATATTGAAAAAGGCTGGGAAGAGAAGACCGCCCATGACGCTTTTGAAAGAGCAAGTGCTATTATTGGAGAGCAACCAATCCTCACGACCTCCTTCAACATTCGGGACACCTCACCACGAATGGGAATCGCATCCCGGGTCGAGCGGGCGAGATGCCCGTTTCCGGAATCTTTTGATGGTCTCTAGGTGCCTACCGCCACGAATGCTAAGCCTTCGGCACGTTTATAGTATCAAAACTCGATTCGTGATGATCTGTATTGTCGTTCCTGTCGTCGTTGTTGTTGTGCCCACGAAATGGTCTCGAAGTGGAGGAGAGGCCTCTTCCCCCCCTCTTCGAATTTTGACCAGAGGCACCGCCCATTTGACGAGTCGGATCCTGCTGCCACATGGTCGTACATTCTGCACAGACCAGCCGATCTTTTTCTTCCTCCCTCCTCTTTTTCTCGAGCCCTTTCGCCGTACCGTGCGTTGGCGCGATGTCATCCGTTTATTGAGGGATTTAGACACGTGCGAAGACCTTCGAAGCAAAGCCAAAAGCCGTGTGATATGTGCTGTTGAAAGGGTGTTAGAAAGAAAAGGAAAAAAAAGAAGAAAACCAGATGTCGGAAGGGTTTATGGCCTTCGAAAAACTTTTTGGTGCTCTTTCTAGAAATATTCCGAGTAATGCTAACTATTATATTGAAAAAAGACTTATCCACAAAGTCGGTTTAATTAATATATACAAACTCTATAGAATGCATTTAGTATATAATTAATTGGGACCGCTTGTATATTTCAAATACTTTGAGGCTAATCCGATAATATGAATAAGTAGAAGATATATCATATAATGGTGCGTGACGCGCATATATGATATCATCGTATAAATCTCATTTTATAAGCTTCTAGAGTATACGCCTTGTCAATATTTGATGTATGTAATAAACAAGAATACATTATCAAGTAAGGGCATATAACATGATTGCTATACAATATGTAGTATATAATATGTCGAAAGGAGCTTATATTGCTCAAATATTTTTGGTGCTTTAAAATCTATCATGATCGTTCATCTCATTGTCCTTATGAGTACCATACTTTTTTGGACTTTAACTGGCGTCTTGCTTGATTTGTAAGATTAGCAGGTTAGTTCAGGAGCAAACTTACCTAACTGGGGCAGATTTATTTGTCATAAGAAGTATTTAATTATTCAAGCGTAAGTTCATAATTTGCTTGGGAGATAAAGGAAGAAACAGGGACGAAGGGAGAAGAGGCTAATTATGGTCTGTTTGGTTCGGGATAATATTTTTAATTTCAGTTTTCTGTGAAAGTATAAATGAAATCTACTTCCTGCTTTCTAACTTCTTGGTGTTTTATAAAATAAAAGGATGTTGAAGTTGTTCTGCTTTAATGTCTTTTTTTGGTTTTTTTTTTCAAACATTCGTTGTGGTAGATGAAGAGAGTTTCTCTAAGAAACGAAAAATTATGGCGGAGGTTTTAATTATTAATGTATGGATTAATTATCTATTGTCCATTAAAAGAATTAATGTAAATCAACATCATCAACAATAATATATACCAGAACAAAATTATATCTTGATCTAAAAAGATATAATGCTAATACCATTTCTTTTGGAAATTGCTTCTTAAATACATTGAAGTTGGATTTTTTCCTTTTATTTCTCGAATTATTTACTTTCCCTTTTCACTATTTCCTCTCTTTTTTGCTTTGGCAAACTCATCACCTAAAAAATCCCAATTTTAGATTTAGTCCCAATTTTACTCCAAAGCTTTTTTTATCTCAAAAAACCCAAAATTTTAGATCAAGTCCTAAATCTACTCCAAATTTTTTATTGTCTTAGAGAAAATCACCAATTTTTACTTTAATCCAAATTCTATCCCATTAGACCTACATCCAAAAATCGTTGTTACTCATCCATAATTTTCATATCCTATAATAGTTTTATTTGGAGATAATTTTTCATGTCTTCTTGCTAATGTGGATTCGTTATTGATATAGAACATGAGATAGAATTGATAATAAATTGAAAGCTTGTGAATCTTTATAGACAAAACAAAATTCATGATAGATTTGGGATTGAATATAAAGTTGGAGGTTCTTTCTGAGATATAAAAAAAAAAAAAAAATTTCAGGACAAATTTGAGACGAGACTTAAAATTTAAGATTTTTTCCAAGATGAAAATTGAGGTTTAATTGAGACTAGTGTTAATGTTAAGGATTTTTTTTAAGGAATTAGGCCTAACCTGCCCTTCGTCCTCTTTTTGCCCATGCTATCTACTTTGGTTTCCTCGCCAAGGCCCAAACCTTTGTATCGACTACCGGCAACTTGCAGTTATCGCCCATCCTCGACCCGACATCCCCCACGGATGGCGGCCGCCGGTTTAAGCTCGAAACTGAAAACTAGAACTTATTTTTTATAGTGCAAATTTTGAAGAAACAGTCTAATTTCACGTGGTTTTCCCAATTGAGAAGGAGAAACCCCCAAAACGGGGCCGCTTAGAGTCGAAGTAACGAAAAGAAAGAGACTGTTGCGCGTGGGGCCCGAACCATCGCCAACCAACCAGAAGATATTTTGGGCACACCTCTGCTCTCCAAATCCTATAAACCCCCCCTCCCTGCCTCCCCTGCTTTTCCGCATCACACTCCAAAGCCTCCCCTGTTTTTTCAGGCTCCCTCTCGCCCACCGTCTCCCAAGAACTCCGTCTTCCCACGCCATCGCCCGCACGCCCGCACGCCCGCAGCATCAGCGCCCGATCTCGTTGCTCTTCTTCTGCCAGCCTTCGCCGCTCTCTCTCTCTCTCTCTCTCTCTCTCTCTCTCTCTCTGTGTCTTTCGAATTTGTGATGGGTAGTCATTGTTATTCTAGAAGCGACGCTCATGGAATCCGATTCTGTTTTTGGGGTTGATCGGATTTGCCACTGAAATCCAATCCAAGATTCCGAATTTCGGTCTCCGTTTTTGTTCTTGACCAAATTTCGGATCTGGGTTTCGGTTTCCTCTCGATTCTCTTCCCGCTCTGATTTCGACGTACATTTGATCCGAATCTTTCTTCTTTTCTTCTTTTCTCGACCCATCTGTACAAAGGAGGAATCCTTTTGCTTTTTTTTTTCCAAGCTTTACTTCGTTACTTAAAGCTCGAGAGAGAGAGCGGAGCTGGTGATTCGATCGGGTTAGCGATGGCTGCGGCGAAGAACACCGGGAAATCGAGAAGGGGCGTTGATGAGACCCAGAAGATGACGGAGTTGGAGATGGGCAAGGGAGACTATGAGTTCAGCTTGGAGAGCCAGCAGTGGAGGCCTGTGTTTGGAGAAGCTTCCATGTCGAGTAGGCCTCTCAAGAAGATCCGGAGCCCGGAGAGGCAAGCGGGCTTCCAATTGTCATCGTCTTCTTCCACGCATCAGAATCAAACACCTTTCGCCATGCCTTCCTCTGTTCCTCCTACCTCAGCCTCATCGGTCGGTCACTCTCCCATGGCTCCTTCGTCTTCGCACAACTCTCCGAGATTGATCTTTCCTTTCGCTCTGGAGGGAGCCCAACATCACGGGCAGTTCCAGCAACAGCTCGGGACCGTGCCGTATCACGCGTTTCGGCCGGCGCTCCAGCTCCAACCTCCGCAAAACCAGGGGCAGCAGCAGCAGCAGCAGATGATATCTTTCACCTCGCAACAGCAGCAGCAGCAGCAGCAGCAGCAGCAGCAGCTAAGCCTTAATCAGCCGCTGTATAATTTCGCAGGTGACTTGTCCCCATTGCAGCACCAGCAGCAGAGGCTGCTGCAGTACTGGAGTGACGCGCTGAATCTCAGCCCGAGGGGGAGGATGATGATGATGAATCGGTTGGGGCCCGACGGCAGGCCGATCTTCCGGCCTCCGCAGCCGATCAACACCACGAAGCTCTATCGTGGAGTGAGGCAGCGGCATTGGGGCAAGTGGGTTGCAGAGATTCGCTTGCCGAGGAACCGAACCCGACTCTGGCTCGGAACCTTCGACACAGCTGAGGATGCAGCCCTGGCCTATGACCGCGAGGCGTACAAACTACGAGGGGAGAACGCCAGGCTCAATTTCCCCGAGCTTTTCCTCAACAAGGACAAGGCTGCGGAGTCCGCTGGCCAAAGCTCATCATCTTCGTCACCCCCCAAGGATGAAAACGTGATCACTCGCCAATACATGAAGACTTCTCCGCAAGCTTCAGAAGAACCCACCCAGCAGGACTCGCCCATGGAGCTGATGACCTCGCCGACTCAGGAAACCAATCCCGATGGGGATTCGGGAATAGGATCGAGCGAGGCCACGGCAAGTGAAGCGGTTCAAGGGGTGGCAGGAAGTAGCATTGCAGGGGAAGGAGGCTCGGTCTCGCAGGAGATGGTGTGGAGGGAAATGGCGGAGGCTTGGTGCAATGCGATGCCGGCCGGCTGGGGACCGGGCAGTCCGGTATGGGATGATTTGGATGCAAGCAGCAATATTCTGCTTCCTTTCGGCCATGCGAACGAGCAGGAGTTCGACGAGAATAATGTCCGGAGGCAGCAGGAAAATTTCGGTCCCGCTTCATCATCGTCGTCAAGCTCTTGCACTATGAAACCCTTCTTTTGGAAGGATCAAGAATGAAGCTTCATCAGCATTTCTACAAGAATCTCTCTCTCTCTCTCTCTCTCTCTCTCTCTCTCTCTCTCTCTCTCTCTCTCTCTCTCTCTCTGAAAAGTTCTTCCTTGGGTCCATTTCGCACAATCACCTCATTTTGCTCAAAGGGTTGAAGATTTTTCTGAAACCAACCTTCTGATTTTTCAAAAATTCCCGTCTCTTTTAATCCTCCACACAATTTGGTCCGAAAGAACATTGTCCTCAGGCTCAGAAACTCTTCTTGCTGGTTGCAGATATTCCAAAAAGCAACCCAGCACATTTTTCTTTTTTTCAAGAAAATTTCCGAAGCTTCCTCATTTCATCATCTCCCTTTTTATCCCTTTCCCTGGTTTAGATGCTGAGAACCTTCCAGATTCGTCTCCATCTACGGATGTGACCCTCCTTGAATTCCCAGATGAACAGGGGCTGCCTATTTTTTACAAGCCTTGCCTTTCTACTGAGAGGAGTGGGACAAAAAAGAAGGCCATTCGATCCCCGGTAGTTGTCACAGCAGTTTGTCCATGAAGGGGGTTGTGACTTGTGGTTTTTACATGCTATTTGTCTTTTAGTCTGTATCTGGTACCTAGCCTTATGATATTCGGGTTGGTAGTAGCTGTAGCCTGTAGATCACAATTTCCATGGTGGGCCTGCATTGAGGGAGACGGTTTTGTGATCTCCTTCTCAATTGGTCTGTCCATCACCAGCGATGTTTTTGTGCTGTGATGGAGTCATTGTAGCCTTTTGTGATTATATCTCATGTCACATCTTTATCATTGATAGACATTTGATGGATCGATTGTATCATAACACCGTCATTGTTTGTCGCTCCATTCTGCTACCTCTAACGAGCAATGCTTATTATCGCCACGGTGCTTCCAAGGGACGTCGTGAATAATCGGACATTGTGTTCAAATTCCTACTAATAGTACAGAGCCAAAAAAACGAGCAGCATAATACTTTCACATGCTAATAATCATTGTCGCTCTAGGACATTCATTTAGAACAAAGAAATGTTACTGTTAGATACATTAAGACTGATCTACAAATGACACAATTATGTGAAGGAGACTTAGCATTGTCTAGATAGGTTGCAGTAAGGCCCACCTAATATGCAATAATCCCCTAGTAGTATCTTACAGCCATTTCTTCTATCTACTGCTGAATTTCCCAAAAGAACATTAGATTCTTCATAATGTTCTAGGAGGATTACTCTGATTGCGTAGAATTTTGCCATGTTCTAAGGTACATGACTTGGAAGTAGCTTCAGTCACGCAAGAAGCATCTTCCATACAAAATTGTTGTTTGTAGCACAAGATACGTCATCGTGGCAGCATATCCCGTGAGATTTAAAGCGGTGCGAAGATAACCCCGCTTTATGCTTCATGCAATAGCCATGGAAATTGCCAACACCTTACCCCAGGAACCTGGCAGTGGTCGTGAGCTGAAACTGAAAGTTTCCCACTTTTCTTTCCCCTTCCAAGAAGAGAGATCTCCACTGGCGAAACCCACCGATTTAGGAATATTCTGTGACATCTGCAACCTGAGAATTCTATAAAACCGAGGGAGCCTAACGTAACAACCACCGGAAAGAGTATGAATTAAGTACTGTATAAAGACCTTGGAGATAGGTCACTGACAGGGAAGTGATAGAGAAAGTGGGACCGGAGGCCGCCGGCCCATGACATCATGCACATTTCTTATTTGTGACGGCACGATAACGATGAACTCCCCCGTAGAAAATGATATTGCTACAAAATGATGAAGAGAGTCGATTAAAATAAGCCGAATAAAGTAAGGTTATGCGTAGGGGATGGATTCAATAAAAAAAACTGGAAATATCTTGGAATGATGGCGGGGCAACTTCGGATTAGTGTGTGTGCAATTGATGCTTCAGTTTAAAATAAATCCTACACAGAAGTCAGAATGTGGTTTCTTTCTCCGTTTATGCTTTGTTAGTTGACAATTAACAAAAAGAGAGTTGACTAGATGGGCCAATACAGTCTGCCTTAAAAATCAAATTGCCTAGTAAAGGACAACTCCCGACTTGGTGGAGGGTCATTAACTCAAACTGAACACATCAGCACACATCACGCGAATAATATATTCTCCTGTGAATTTTGGCTTAGCTCATGGAGAATCCAACAATACAATCATGGGGGAAGAACCAGGAAACTCCACACCTAGACGAGGTTGAATATTTAGTATAGTTTGATGCATACTGGGAAATCAAAAGAGTAGAGGATAGGCGATTTTTTCCACGCCAAGTACGAATATGTACCCTACAAATTGTCCAAAAACAATCACAGCAGAACACCCAAGTGGGACTAGTTAATCTTTGGACATATCCAACATCACTAAGGGCTTCGTCATGACCTACAAGTGTTTCAGATAGTTTTGATCAATAACTAGTATTGTTCAATCATTGGGTGCGAACTTACTATTAAACAGCAGCAGCATGATATGTTTCAGATAGTTTTGATCAATAACTAGTATTCTTCAATCATTGGGTGCGAACTTACTATTCCGAGGCAGACTTTCCTCGTTCACCCTCAAAGAGTTGATCTACCTAATGGCTTTGACAAAGATGGAAGAGATTTTTGAGTTGGAAAGAAGTGAAGTTCTTCTGTCTTCACGTGATTGAGTAATTCCACCAAGATCACCCACTCCATTATCTGTATTACCGTGCAAGCTTGTGTCATTGTGAATATAACAGCACATCATACAGCCTGCTCTAGCGTTAGCATTTGCCCAATCTCCAACTGCTACACCACAGAAAATTGAATCTCCATCCTGAAGCGTCATAATGCCAAAAACACTCCCTGAAGCCACCCTCATTCAACTCTTGCCTACCCAACATCCCTCCTCTATAAGCCTCGTCTTTGTTTAGTTCTCTCAATAAAATCGGGCCTACATGAGCATCACAAAGTATACCAAATGCAAAATTAAGCTTAGTCGATCATTGCAAATCTACTTTCGTTACAAATGCAGCCATTAAGTCATTCCGATCTATTTAAGTTGTTCTATTCAAGTCATGCTCTGCAATGATGAAAGACCAATCATTTCAAGTTTTCAAGGAGGTAAAAAAGCAACAGTTTACACTACGAATCTGGGTTAAGAAAAAGAAACAGAAAAAGAAGAAGACATCAAAACCAGTAGATGACCTTCATGAACGCACAATAAGCAAGAGCGAATGTCCTTAAATTCTCTGGGCATTATTTTGGATAAACAAGGCGACATGCTACAATCTTCCAAGAAAAAATGTATCTCAGATAATGTAAAAACTAGCAACTCAGCAGTTACTTGATAAAAGCTGAATCTACCACAAGGCACAACCGAGGCTAATTATCTCTCACGACTTACTCATAAACATGTCTCAGTTGGGATTCAAATTCACCCACAAAAACTTGAGCTTGAGCAGCTCATTTGGTTGCCCTAATAAAAAAATTCTTTAATGCAATAGAGCCGTAATATCTATTAAACTGGTTGGTTTAAGTAATGTATTACCTATTGCACTGTTGGGTTCTATGAGTGACATATCTAACGGGGAGGGAATACCATTAGAATTTCCAAATGGCCCCTAAAATCAATGTAGAGGTAATATAATAATTATCATTTTAATCATCAGTAATAATTTATGAATTTAATACCCCATATATATAATTATTTATAGAATACATCATATTAATTGTTCATCTATATTTAACGACTCATTCATGATTCTAATAAAAAGTTAAGCACATAAAATGTGATAATATAAAATAAATGCCATACCTTCGACAGCTATTCATGAGCTTAATTCTCCATATATATTATCAGGATATCCTATTTAACATTTAAATTATCATTTATCATTTAATGACTAATTTACAATTCTAATTTAAGTTTAATCATATAAACTACAATAATAGTCAGATGAATGTTTTTTGTCACATAATTAACAGTATCACATAATTAACAGTATGATTGAAAAAATATTATATAACAGTTTGAGCAATAGACTAATATAGTTTTTTGGTCATGAAAATTTAGATAGTCATATAGAATAGTAACCTTAGAAGCAACTGTGAATTATTACATAATGGATTTTTCAAGGCAACAAAAATTATGTATAGTCAAGATGGCTTAAATATTGCTACATTGATTATTTACTTATAACCTATTAATCATATGATATGTGAATTGTAAGTCATGTTATCAGCATATACATGATATAAATTATGAATGATAATCTAACATTAATAGAGAGTGGAAAAACAGTGACTATGATATTTTGATAATAGCTACTACAGGACATAATAGCCATTCAGCAAAATGTGCCGAAAGTTCTCTGCTGCAATACATGGCTTTACTGCCCAATTCTTTTTCTCCATGTTGTCCCCAAGAGTTTCCATCTACCCCCCTCTACTCCACCCTCGCTCAACAGGCAAGCCATCGCCTGGTCCACCCATGTATGTAGAACAGTAATATATACAGAGGTAGCCAACATATATCCCCCTCTTGGCTTATTCAAACGGCATAGATGATCACCACCTTTAATTACTCTCTGCCAAAATCCCTTCAACAGCTACTTCCACACACATGGCAATCGATATAAGCCATCTTTGCACTCGTTCCTGACATCCTCAGTCTCTCAACAGTCGTGTTATACACGAGAAGCGTATTACCATTAATATATAATTATAAATAAACAGAACGCAAGGCAGCATTCATTTCATGTGCACAGAATAGATATTCCAGGCCTGGTGGTTCCTACCATAAAGTACCATAAAAGACCAAGAATCCCCTGATTTATCTCTTTGCCATTCTATTCAACAACTACCCACAAAGGTCAGCAAACAATAAAAATCAACATGATCCACATCTTTCTTTGTTTTTCCTGTCACTCAATTCCAAGATTATTGTTCCTGACAGGCTTGTGCACTTCCATGTGACCCTATCCTCCCCCAATATCCTAAAACCTAATGGAAAATACATAGATATAAGACAATAGAGATATTCTATCAGTAAAGGTGCCATGATCCAATTTCCATATTGCAGCAGCAGGAATAGAGGGCAAATTAGTTTAAGATGGATGAGATCATGGAGATGTCAAAACAGAAGCATGAGCAGAGAAGAGACAGTACTTAGAAGTACTTTATGCCTCAACATTAGATTTCATAGTGAGCAAGTTTCTGACTACAGGGAAAAATTCTCCTTCTTATGGCGCGGATCTACTTTACAAGAATAAAACCAGTGATGAAAAGATATCTGTAAACTAAGGCAATGTGAGCTGAAGATGACCTAACCTCTAAATTGTCTTTAAAACTTATTAAGTAGAAATTTAACTAAAGACTGATTTAGTTGATGAATCTTCAATGGAAAAAAGTTGCATACAAACCTGTCTAATTTATCGTGCTACAGGTACTTCTTTCTTTTTTGTTTTACATTAGCTCTGTACAATATCTCAAATCAATCCCTAAAACAGACTACTTATCCTCAATTTTTCCAGGAAAAATTAATCAGCGAGTTGAGAATGATAGTTCCAGTCAGATGGGTCCAAAATTTCAACCTAGTCAAAAAGATGCTCAGTTGCTCACTATGTTTCTTAAAGCAAAAAACTGATGACCAGCATGAAGAACATACAGCTGGTAGAAAGAAATTGTATAGGTAAAATCCATCTCTTCATAGCCATAAGTCTACATCTATCACATCAAATTATCTTGTCCCACTTTAGTGAAGCCTGTCCAGCTTCATCAGCACACCGAGAGTCCACACAACCAAGATGGGGCTCATATTAACCTAAAGAGATTTAAGTCAGGAGAAGTCATGGGCAAATCTTGTGTATGAAGATATCATTTTACTTTTTTCACTAAAAAGAAGAGGAGGTTCCCAGGCAAACTTCCGGCCAAAAAAAAAAAAAAGAACTGTGCCTTTTCCTTCATAAGAAGACACGGGCACAAGTGTGTGATGGCATTACAGCTGAACTTTTTCTCACTAAGCGGATCAGCTATAAAAATCATAGAGTGCCCTCGTGCCTTGTTGTACAGTGTCATATTCTCTTCAAGATCTCTTATCTCTGTAACCCTTTGAAAAGTAGCATCTTTAAGGAATGTGATGAAGGCTGTCAGATAGTGCTAACCTAGGGTGTACAATGTCATATTCAAGATCTCGATCTCCATAACCCTTTGAAAAGTAGTGTCTTTAAGGAATGTAATGAAGGGTGTCAGATAGTGCTAACTTAGGTCTCCTCTACATCTATTATGCATTCGTTCTGATAATATGAAAATCCTTCGGCAATAACCTTAAAGTCCAACCAAACTTCAAGTTAAAAATTCAAACGTGGTATGTATGATTTTCCCTCTGCCAAAATTGTCGCTTAGATTCTTTTCATACAAAGAAAAGCCTCTAAATGTCTTCCTTTGTTCCTCTGCTGTAGCCTATTAAGGTAAGAGTTTTCCAAGAACACAGCTCATATCCAACATAAACATAAGTAGTCAAATTTAAAATGCAAATTCACAAGAAATAAGTTTCTCAGCCAATTTCCATTCGATGCAGCTCTCGGAGAGAGCAATTATTGAAAATGATAATAAAAGATCATAGAAATATCACAGACAACAAATCAACATCTAGTTGGCACCACATGACAATTAAATTATGAAATCTAACATGTCTTGTCATTCAACGGATCCAGATTCCAGACAACATTCGCTTACAATTTCTAATAATAGGATAAGAAAAGGAGCAAAACAGCAAGTTTCTGACTAAGTAAGTGCTTAATGTACCAGCAGAGTTCAATACAATACAACTAGAGGAGCAAGGCAACATGACAATCTTACAGGAACTACTGTTTGCTATTCTCAGCCTCCTCTTTCCCAAGAGCTACCACCACTTTCTTCAAGATGGCTTCAGTTGGCTGGTGAGAATTCTCCACTGCCTTTGAAATTACTTGCCATTTCTCACCATATTTGGGTTCCGCAGCAACACATCTCATCAATACGTCTTTCTGGGTATCCTCTGTCCCATGTTGAAGTTCAAACTTGTAATACAATGCCCAAAAATCCCCAACATCAGGTTTAAGGGTTACGGCCCTATTCAGCCAGGTTCTAGCTTTGTCCACTTTCCTATCATGCCAGAACAATTTTGCAAGAGCAACAAAAACATGTGGGTCGTTATTACATTTCTTAAAAGCATCCGCAGTCTTGGTTTTGCGTTGGGGACGAGGAGCCATCTCAATTGACGCGGCCCAGAGAATGCCACTGGTGGGACACTCTTGCAATGCCTTTGCCATCAATATATCAGCTTCCTTCTTATTTCCATGTCTAGATTCAGCACGAATGGCAGCGAGCCAGAGCTCATCCTTTGCAGGATTCTTCTTCCTGGCTAATGTAAGAACTGCACGAGCTTTGCTTAGCCCATTTGTCTTCTCCTCTAGTTTAGCTAGAGAAATCCACAGAGGTATACAACTAGAACAGTGCTTCAATCCCGATTCATAAACTTCCTTAGCCTGTTCTAAGTGACCAAGTTGTTCTTCAAGCTGGCCTAGCATCAACCACAGCTTAAAGAATGAGGGGAAGCGCTTCAACCCTTCATCTAGCAACCTCCTCTCTTCTTCAGTGTTGCCCATTTCTCTTTCAACAATGGCAGACTTCATCCATACTCTCTCTGTCCCTCCCCTTTCTCGTGCCTTAGCAAGTAGCATTCTTGCTCGCTCAGGCTCATGGTTCTCAAATTCAAGCTTGAAGGCTGCTAACCAGATCTCTTCAGAATTAGGAATAGCAGCATAAGCTTCTTGAAGAATTGCTCGGGCAGCTGGCACATCTCCGGCAAGCCACTTCTCCTTAGCACCCATGAGCCACAAAACTTCAGCCTGTGGCCTGTACGTGACGGCTTTGCGGAGTAAAGCATCCAGAGATTCTTTCGTTCCATGACTCTTTTCAAGCTGTGCTGCTTTGAGCCAAATGCTCTTCTTCGTCAAGAACACCGTGAGAGCATGAGCATATATAGCTCTAGCAGTCTCGATGGAACCTCTTTTCTTGCACTCCTCAGCATCAGCGACCCATGTCCTCTTCCTATCCTCTTCTTCCACCCCAATCCCAATTGTATTGTGAATAATTGCCTGGCATGTCGTGACAGACCCAGCCCTCTCGGCAGCCTCAGCCTCCTTCATCCAAAGCTCCCTATCAATCACCACACCCTCCCTCTGTAAAGCCCTAATACCTCTCTCAATGATCTTTCCGACCATGGAAGTATTGCCATTAGCTTCTTCCAACTTTGCTGCAGTGATCCAAATCGCAGGCTCTTTGGACAACCTTTCTCTTGCCCTATTAAGCACCTTCTTCGCATTATCATAAGTCTCCAACCTAGCCAGCGCAAGCCACAGCTCAACGTGCAATGGGCAAGACTCCACTGCCCTGTGAAGCAATATCCTTGCATTTTCCTCGTTTGAGAGTTCTACAAGGGCCTTCCACAACCTAACTGAGTCAGGGATATGTTCTAACCCTTTCCTCAACACCCTACTCTTATTCAGTTCATCATGCTCCAATTTCGCAGCCTGCATCCACAACTTAACAGAAGTCGGAATTGACTTAACTCCTTTAGCAATCACTGCCTTCGCCTCATCAGGGCTCGCAAGCCGGCATGCCTCAATCCACACATCCTCATTTTTGGGACATTCCTCACACCCTTTCTGTATCAATTGCCTGGCAGCCTGAATCTTCCCCGCCACCTCCTCTAGCCTCGCAGCCGCAATCCAACCCGGTGGGTGTTTCGGGTTTGTCTGCGTAACACTCTTGAGCAATAACCTCGCCTTCTTTATATCAGATATCTCAGCATCACTAGTAATCTTCATGCTCTTTAAATCAGTCAAGTACCCCTTCGGATCGACAACAGTTAAACCCGACACCGAATCAGACAACCTATCCAGCTTTAAAGACAGAACAGTACCTCTTCCTTCACCCACTGCGGTCAAATCGGTTACCGGCGTCTGAGACCAAGGTGTCTCAGTCCCTCCTGCCGATCTACTCTTAGGGTCCAAAGCCGTAACATGCTCCTGCTCTTGTCTGGCCTTCTCCAAGAGAGTGTCGGGCACAGGTACGAAGCTCTCAAACCGCTTCTTCTTGTTCCTCAACGAATAATCCCCAATTTCGGGTATGCTGTCCCACTCCTGAGTAGACATGGTATGCAACTTCCTCTTCAAATCCGCAAATTGCTCGGTAATCTTCGGATTCGAGGCCCGATACTTCTCAATCTCCTGCTTCAACCTCGCCTCCCTCCTATCCTTCCTCCGCGAATCCATCCGCTTGTCGATCGCTTCCCAAACCGCATCCGCCTCCTTATCGTCCTCATCATACTCCGCCGAAGCGAAAAGCCCCACATCGTTTCCTTCGAACTCATCGAACTTCTGGTTCTCGTCGTACCCCTTATCCTCCCCCTCATCATCCTCCTCATCATCCCCAGGCTTCCCCCTCCCGCGGCCGGCCCCGGGAGCGCCCCCGGCCGCGGCCCCGCCGATGGTGGTGGCGGACCGGTCGGGGAGGTCGGGGGCGGCGCGGGCGGGCCCGATGTCGGACCGGGTGGTGAACCCGGTGGCGCCACGGCCGAGGCCGGCGACGTAGTTGGGGGCGGCTTCGAGTTGAGGAAGTCGAGGCGGGGGCGGGTGGGGGGGACGCCGGGGGCCTGCATGCCGCCGAGCAAGGGGACGTGGAGGGCGAGGGTGGAGCTCGGCGCGACGGCGAGCCGGGAGAGCGGGAGGGACTCGTCGGCGGCGGCGGCGCCGACGGGGAGGAGGCGGGGGCTGGAGGAGGAGATGAGGCGCTGGAGGGGCGCGGGGATGCGGCACTTCTCGTGGATCGACCGCTTGAGATCGCGGAGGGTGGCGGTGCTAGGGTTCAGGTCGAGGCACAGGGTCTTGCCGTCGGGGGTGAGGACGAACACCATCGTCGGAGCTCGTCGAAGCTAGAGAGAGAGAGAGAGAGAGAGAGAGAGAGAGAGGCGGCGATAGTCGCGGTTTTCGTCGGAGCGATCTGAGAAGTAGGACTCGACTTCCGGCGGCGAGGCGGTGGGTGTCGATGGGCTTGGGCCCACTGGGCTCGTACTTTAATTTGGGCCGGTTTGAGTGGGCCTGTAACGGCCCTCCAGTAATTTGCCCTGACGACTATCGTACTTAATCACTTGATTACCCCAAGAAATTCCGACTCTAAATCACACCTCCGTATAGCTATGGAGACATGGACCGATTCTTAAGGGCTTTATTAAAATGGATGGATTTGTATTTCAAAGTATGTTTAATAGGACTTAACAAGTGCCCTAAAGGTGCTCTCTAGTATTTTTCGTTGTAAAAATATATGATTTTTCGTGACGATTAACTATTTTTTATCTTTATAAGTAGTTCTTTTTTAATAGCCATGTTGTGCTGATCTATGAAGTATGCTCACGGAACTATATGTAAAGAAGGGGATAGGCTATGAGGGTGTATATCAATCGAACTCTTCTCTCGTTTAGAATATGGTAAACATTGCAGATAATATAGTGGAAAGATAAAGTTTTAAGTATGCTCCCAATCCTTTAGATCCACAAAACTCGAATAGGATGAGAAAAAACCATTCCCCCGGGAAATATTAAGGCCTGGACTTTTGTTGTTTAGAACAACAGTTCTCCCTAATCAAGTAAGGTTTTAATTTGAATGAGAAAGGAGGGAGGGTAAGGACTTGGGAGGAATTGCTAAGCTTCTCTCGAAGTGCCTTAGCAGCAGCGCAGTCTCTTGAGTACACATGTTATGGCGTTTCGCCTCCTCTATTGCAGAAAACACGGAAGCATCGTCCAGCAGGTATGCCTCTTTGTGCAGAAATCTCCATTACTGAAAAGTTCCCAGTTTAGAACATCATCGCCGAAGGGTTTTCCCTGTCGATGAACACAGCTTCGATGGCCATCTTAACGCCGTTTGGCTGGACAGCTGATAACTTGGTCAGAAATTCTGCCGACCCGCCAAACCCGCTGGCCGGCCCGGCCATCGTCATGGAGTGAAAGGAACCGTGAATTTGATCTCGAATGGACGAGGATATCCTATACAGTGAACGTAAACTAAAAGGAGAGTTTCGGTGCATTAGGTTATTGAAATTTTTCAGTCTTTTAAGCCGTTGTTGCAGACAATACTCAAATGGAGTCAGATGAGAGAGTGCATCAGTAGCGTCTCTTGCTCCCGGATTTGCTGAACTATAAAAACCATTTTCAGGAAAAAATAGAAGACGAAAAACTGTAGTTTAGACCTTATTTATACAATTGTGGCAATGAGAGAATATATATATATATTGATGTCAAATCCCTGATTATTCCAAGTATCACAAAAAAGGATCCAAAGTAATGACGTACTGAATAAGTTTCTAGCAAATTGAAAAATCAATTATTAGAGTTGACCTTTGAATTTTTCAAAGCGAAGAAAAGTCTAAAATATCATATGGAACCAAAACGCACTTTACGTAATATCTTAACAAGAAATTTCTTTATACTCCGGGTGCTTTTCCAATATATTTACCCAACTATTACACAGTAGATTATTTAAGAAAGGGAGGGAGTGGAATTAGAGGAGTAACTATAATTCCCAAGATTAATCTACTAGATCAAACAAATGACATATTGTAAAGGAAAACAAAAAGAGATATACACATTTAAAGTTTAAAACTTATTACGAAATTGCGATTGAATTCTAAAATTTTGAAAAAATACAAATAAATCCTAAAATTTATCAAAATGATCAAATCAAGTCACTCCGTTAATTGCACATTTTGAAAGTTTTAAAAGTCAATTATATTTTTGTGATAAGTTTTGAGATTCAATTACACTTCCATGACAAAATTTATGATTTGATTGCGCTTTTTGAAAATTTTAGGACTTAATTGCATTTTCTTGATAATTTTTTGAACTCATATTGCAGATAGGAGAGTAATTGTCAATCCTATTCTATTCCTACTCTAAATATAGCTCTCAAAAATTTATTTTACCTCATTGCAAGGGGTGGGAGTCAAAATCTATACCAGAAATTAAATTATCCCCATGCCAACCTCATGAAGGTGGGGATTTAAATCCCCTACCTCCCTCTTTCCATGTAGGAAGAGTGGTCACCGGAACAAATCTTAATGGTTGTCGTGATTTTATTAAAAGCATAACTTTTAATAAATTCCTTGCCTTATAATAATCAACTCTTTCCGGTGCCCACAATATCATTACATTTTGCACTTTCTTTTGACTTAAAGATGAAAATATCAATGGAAATCCATTAAATTCTTTTTGCTCAGCAAATCCTCCATTAACGTTGGAAAGTGGAGTTCAAGTGGACATAATGGGAGCTGGCTCATCCAGTTTGGTCCGGGGATGGACTCTTTCTAATCCCACTTCAGTTACGTCCCACCATTCTCTCCTTCGAGATATAGGATCTATTTAATAACTACCATAGTTTTTGGAAAAATTCCATCTATTTAGTAACTATTATAGTTTTTTGGAAATATTCCAAATAAAGGTTTAAAGTGCCATCGTTTTTTCAAAGAAGGGTCCGAAGTGGATTTTGTTTTAAATAAAGGCCTAAAGTGGCCAAATCATCTTAAATAAGAGTCTTTGGCTAGCCGGTGACTATTCCACTCATTGGAGAAATGGTATTTTGGTAAAAAAAATTATAATTTTTAAGTTTATTTCTTTTCTTCTTTTTTCTTTTTCTTTCTTTCCTCTTCTTACCCCTTCCCTCCAACGGCCACGGCGGAGGTCGCCGAACTCAAGCGAGGACCACCCTTGTCGGCGTCGGGTGAGGGTTGTCCTCATCTGGGCTGGTGAGGATCACAGTTGTCGACATTAGGCGAGGGTCACCTTGCTTGGGCTGGGTGGGGCAAGGGTCGCCTGAGCTAGATCTGGTGAGGGTGACCCTCGTCCTCTCTGGCATCAAGCAAGGGTCGCCCTCGCCTACGGCCCTCGCATGACATCGACGAGGGCTGCCCTTGCTAGCCCAGGAGAGGGTGACTCTTGCCCAACGCCGACAAGGGTGGCCCTCGCCTAAGTCCGGCAACCTCCACCATGGCTGGCGAAGGGAAGGAGGAAGAAGAAGAAAGGAAGAAAAGGGAAAGAAAAAGAAATAAACAAAAAAAAAATTAAAACACGAAAATGCCCTTTGATCTAAGAGAGTTAGGTCTTTTTTTGAAATTAATATAATCACTATAGCCCATTATTTGAAATAAAGTCCACTCCGGATTTTTATTTGAGAAAATGAGGATACTTTGTTTTTTCATTTATCTATTCTTTTATTTCTCGAAACAGAAAAATAACAAAAATTCATAAATAAATTTGAAATCTAAATAAGTAAAAACAACCTATTTCTTTATTTTCAAAAATAGAAATGGACAAAACTATTTCTAAACGAAAATCACTTTCTATAATAGAAAAATTACTAAAGGCATTCTCCTGTTTTACGATTTCAGCTCCGTGAACGGACGAGGACACCCGTGGTCAACTTCAGCAACCGGAAAGATTTCGGCCTTCGGGTTCACCAACGTTGCCCGAAAGAGTCCGGTTTCAACTCTGCCGTTAATGGGTTTCCCGTCTTCTCCTTTACTTTACTGTCGAAACAGAGACTTTTTCCACGGTATTTTGATATTCCAAGGTCGTGCGGTTGCATCGAAAGCTCCATCTCAGCTTATATGTTCAAGTAAGCAGTCCGTTTCCTCAATGTTAACGCGTTCTGTCTGCCCAATTAAGTTTAAAGGATCGTTCTTTAAATGCGAAAAGAAAAGAGATATTTGATTCTGAGTTGCTTCCCACGACAAAAGGCGGAGCGACCCCACCTGCCAAGTCTTTGTTCTCTTCTTCTCTTTACAGATCTGAAATCCTAATACTTTGCGAGATCTTTAAACGACAGCTTCTGGGTATGTTCCAAGAAGGCTTGCTGTAACTGCTGATTGATGAACAGGAACTGAAACGGAAGAAGAAAAAAGAAGAAGAAGAAGAAGATGGGATTGGTGGGAGAAGAAAATGGGGTTGCAGATTCACTGGGAATTGGCAAGAACAACAAGTACAAGAGGATGGATTCGGAGGTCGACGACGGCCACGACGACTTTGACGACGACTTGATTCATTACCAGCGTCAGCTGGAGAAGGGGAAGAGCACCAGGAGATATGTTATTGCCTGTGCGGTCTTTGCATCCCTCAACAACGTTCTTCTCGGCTACGGTAATGACGTGGTCTCTGTCTCTCTGTTCGTTTCTTAGCAGCAGCTCTGCTTTCTGATGCTCGAGACCAGTTCTTACCCATGTATATTCGTCTCTACATGTTGTCTTCAAGATTTGATCTGCTGTTTTCTTCCATCTCTATAAGCCATTTGACTTGGCTCTTTTGCCTGATTGTCGGCAGGGTAAAGAAAAAGTTTCCCAGCTTGTTAATCTGTATAATCAGTTTGAAATCTAAAACGGTTTTTATCTGTCAGATGGAAGCCATACCCATGCCGGCATGTGTCTTGATCTTTGAGATCGCTTATGAATTTTTTTTTTTTCCATTTTGGTGTAGGTAGTATTAATCTATATTGTTTCAGTATATCTTAGGACACTTTTCTGTGAAAATTATTGGTCTTTTCTCGAAACGGTTCTCGTCCTTTGTTAATTGAGTATAATTCCTCTGCTTTTCGTATGTTAAGAACTTTTATTTTCAGGGTGTGATGATATGGTCATGAGGAGCATCATCAGAATGCTATATTGAATCTGTTAGATTCACATCTTTTTGGTATGGTCATGAGGAGCATCATCAGAATGCTATATTGAATCTGTTAGATTCACATCTTTTTGGTATGGTCATGAGGAGCATCATCAGAATGCTATATTGAATCTGCTAGATTCACATCTTTTTGCTTAGATGCTAACAACTTAATCAATTTCACCTACTTTCCTGAGCTTTTGGGAAGAATATGATGACATCCAAGACCTATTGCAAACTATTATGATAATTAAACACTCTTACTTTCTTTTCAAGTCCAGAAAAGCACAAGGCTTCTTCAAGCCTGAGAAATTTTGGCTATGGTCATGGTCCTTGTTCTAAAGATTGGTCAGTCTTAATTTGAGCATTTTCCGACTTTAAACGTCAGATTGATTAGATTTCTCTGATCCTCACTTCTCTCATACTAGATCCTGAGCAGTTTCTAATGTGGAATTTTGTCGCGATGCTTGTCAGATAACTTCAATTCTTGACCTTAATTTTCGTCCTTACCGATCTGCAGATGTCGGAGTCATGAGTGGGGCAATTTTGTTTATTCAGGAAGATCTAAAAATAACTGAGGTTCAAGAAGAAGTTCTTATTGGTTGTTTGAGCATCATCTCTCTTTTCGGTAGCTTAGCTGGGGGCAGAACATCAGATGTTATTGGTAGAAAATGGACCATGGGTTTAGCAGCTGTTGTCTTTCAAGCCGGTGCTGCTGTTATGACGTTTGCTCCTTCTTTTGAAGTGTTAATGGTCGGAAGATTCTTGGCCGGGGTCGGGATCGGACTTGGAGTCATGATTGCTCCTGTTTACATTGCTGAGATTTCCCCCACTGTCAGTCGGGGCTCCCTCACTTCGTTTCCGGAGATCTTCATAAACATTGGGATTTTACTGGGCTACATCTCGAACTATGCATTTTCAGGCCTCTCGGCACACATCAGTTGGAGGGTTATGCTCGCTGTTGGGATTTTGCCCTCTGTCTTCATTGGTGCTGCCCTTTTCATAATCCCTGAGTCACCGAGATGGTTGGTCATGCGGAACCGGGTTGATGAAGCAAGGTCGGTGCTGCTAAAAACAAATGAAATTGAGAGTGAGGTGGAAGAGAGACTTGCAGAAATACTATTAGCTGCTGGAATTGGTAATAATGCAGAGAAGTACGAAGAGAAACCTGTGTGGCGTGAACTGCTGAGCCCTTCTCCTGCCCTGCGACGGATGCTCATCGTGGGATTTGGGATCCAGTGTTTCCAGCAGATCACTGGCATTGATGCCACTGTTTATTACAGCCCTGAAATCTTCAAACAGGCTGGAATAAAGGGCAATTCCAATCTCCTAGCGGCAACTGTCGCTGTCGGGGTCACGAAGACTGTATTTATACTGGTAGCTATACTTCTCATCGACAGACTCGGAAGAAAACCTTTGCTGTATATTAGCACGATTGGTATGACTGTTTGCTTATTCAGTGTGGGCACGACTCTTGCTTTTCTGAAAGAAGGACAAGCCACTATCACGATGGCAATCCTTTCAGTTTGTGGTAACGTGGCTTTCTTCTCCGTGGGCATTGGACCTGTATGTTGGGTATTGACATCGGAGATTTTCCCTTTGAGGCTGCGCGCTCAAGCGGCAGCGCTCGGGGCCGTGGGTAATAGGGTGTGCAGCGGGCTCGTGGCAATGTCCTTCCTCTCAGTTTCCCGGGCAATCACAGTGGCCGGCGTATTTTATGCCTTTTCAGCAATTTCTGCGCTGTCTGTCGTGTTTGTTTACACGCTTGTTCCGGAAACGAAAGGGAAATCCTTGGAGCAGATCGCGTCCCTATTTGAAGACCCAAGCAATTGGAAAGGAGACGAAGTCGAGATGGGAGATGTTGAGCACCTCGTGCAGAAAAAGTAACCCGGTTATCAGTACCAGATGAACAACAATACCCTACGCCGTTGGGGAAGGAAATATAATCAGTCGTTTGCCAGATTATCACTCCGTCGATATATGTAACTGATTTCCATGTATGCGTCTGGTTCAGAAAGCGAAGTATCGGCCTGCCGGATGAAAGTTGAAAGTTACAAATTCTTGTTGAGAGAATAAGATCATTGGAGCTGCAAGAATCGGCATTCTTTGGGTCGGTATTCATAGAAGGAGGGCCATGAAAAATTGGCCTTTCGAGACATATATAGCAAGCGAGATCTAGTGGTGCCAATCCAGCTTCTTTACTGGATAAAGTATTCTTGAAGTTGCATGTGTCTTTTAATTTGAGCTGTATTTGTCGATTCTTAATCTCATATTCGTTCAAACACAGATTATGTAGAAGGTCTAAATAGGCCATAGTGTTTTGTTATAGCCTCGGATAAGTAATTACCTTGAGAGAAATTACCAGCTGCGACCGACTCGGGCTCCGATCGATGAGTTGTTCATATAAAGTTACTCATGCGGGCAACCATCAGTTACAGAAAAGAACCCGTTAGTCTCAAGTCAAGACCTAAAAAGCGAGCTCACAAACTGTGAAATGCTGTAAGCCAGAGAGAACCAAGTTTCTACTAATGACACGCCCTTGCGAGTAAGTTTTAGTTTTTGTGTCTAAATTTAAATTTCATTTTTGAATTGCTGCTGCTAGAACCGTAAGTTGCAATTTGAATGCTTGAAGACTTAGGTGTTGAAATAGCAATTTTGAATGGTTTTGAACAGATAATTTAAGAAAAAAGCCAAAAGAACCATAAAGAAAGATTAAGAAAAGGAAAGAGCTGTTCAACCATGAAGAATGTTTTTATTATTGCGCGTGAACCAAGCCGTCAAAATCTTGTTCTGTGAATAGATTTGAATTTTAAATGCAAAGAAGTTGTAAGTAGATTCGACTTTTATCAAAATCACTTCAAACATAGACAAAACAACAAATGGACGATTTTCTGACAAAATCTTTTCTGTGAATAAATTTGAATTTTAAATGCAAAGAAGTTGTAACGAGATTCTAGTTCTATAAAATCACCAAGACAAAACAACAAATGGACGATTTTTGGACAAATCAAATTAACATTGTGTATCTGACGAATTAAGGAATTCATGATTGCCAAAGAGGAACAACTTTTTTTTTCTTAATTTAAAAGATATTTTTTTCTTTAGAATAAAGACACTCTGTTTTAACCGTTTCAAAGTGACACCGAAGATTAGTTAAATAATTTTGTTCAGAAACTTAGCCCAAATATGAGATGTGAAGGAGAGAGATGATTAAAATAATTTTATCGAGAGAGCTCGATAATGTTAATACTAAATATCGGACAAAATATTGTGATTTACGAAGGAAATGACACCTCCACTGTCCGTTGCAATGGAAAAATATTGTAGCGGCTCGCCATTCTCAAAATCATCGTCCAGCCCGGGTCGGCCTGTCGTGCCTTCCGACCCCGGGACCTTCCCTTTACCACAATGCCAAGAGATTCCAAGAAACGGGAGAAGCCATCATCTTCCTCTGCTTCATTTTTGGGGTGTGAACTGATTCCTAGATTGTAGTCCTCTGAATCTGTAGCCGTCCCCTGACCCCAGAATCAACATTTTGAGCTCATTTGAAAAGTGGAACGACGAATCTTACTGACTACAATGCCAAGAGATTCCAAGAAACCGGAGATAAACATCATTTCCACCGTGTTTAATTTTCGGGGTGTGAACTGATTCCTATATTTTAGTCCCCTGGTTCTAGAGCTGTCCCCTGACCTCGGAAATCAACATTTTGAACTTATTTTAAGGTGGGAAAACGAATCTTACTGATGCATACATCATATCATTGGCAAGAAGACGGACGATGTGATTGATTGTATCGTTCTCTTACCGACATACGATAAAGGTCACTGGTTAACATTGATAGAAAGGCAGAGAGACACAGAGGAGGAGAAAATGGGATCAGTTGGGACTGACGAAAATGGGAGTGCTGGTTCAATGAGGAATGAGATGAGCATGGGATCAGTTGGAGGTGAAGAAGATGGGAGTGCTGGTTCGATGAGGAATGAGAGGAACGAGTTAAAGGAGTCCGATGTTCTTGGCGGCCATACGTCTTGTGGTCAGCATCTGTTGGAGATGAGGAGGAAGAGCAGCAGAAGATTCTATGTCTTCGCTTGTGCAGTCCTTGCTTCTCTCAACAGTGTCGTCGTTGGCTATAGTAACGAACTCAAAGTCTCTTCTCTGTTTTCTCTGAGGGTTTGACTGCTATAGTCCCAGCTGATGGGCTTCACTACATTAGCATTGTTATTTTCTTAATTGTCACTTTAGATATAAAAAGAGAATATGGAGAGTACTTTTATTAGATGACTATCTAGGAAATCAAATCAGATATGCATAATCAAAATAGATATAGAAAATAAGAGGAAATATCCTAAAGACCTCTAGAAGATACCTAAATAACTCTTAACAGTCACCAAGAACAAAATCTGAACCGCATTAGTTTGTATTGCTTCAGACATTATTTTCTAGGGATGAGCAATTCCAGATTTTGTTCAAGTTCCATTTAAAATCTGGAATCTACTCGTTGGAATAAGTCCCCTAATATTTGGAACTTGAAACCTACCTATATTTTTCCGTATCTTGTTGCCTAAAGCAGGCTGTTTCATGCGAAACTTTTATGTCATTATAAGATTTTATGAAAGGTCGGAGTGGATGAGATTGCTTGTTAAACATTAAACTTGTCGATTTGCATGTCTCACAAGTTACTTAGCTTTCCGTAGATCTTGAACTGTTCAGCAGATGTCACAGACAAGTCGACGCGTCTTTCTGCTTGGCAGGCGTTGGTGTTAACTGAGATTCAGGCAGAAGTCCTTGTTGGTTGCTTGAGCATAGTTTCGCTGTTCGGTAGCTTAACCAGTGGCAGAACTTCAGACACTATCGGCAGAAAATGGACGATGGCTGTAGGTGCTATCGTAATCCAAGTAGGCACGGCTGCCACGACTTTTGCTGATTCATTTTTAGCACTGCTATTAGGAACACTTCTGAACGGGGTTGGATTTGGCATTGCAATCATGATAACTTCGGTTTAAATTGCTGAGATTTCGCCATCCATCAATAGGGGAAGCCTGACCTCATTTCCAGAGATCTTTGTGATCATAGGAATTCTACTTGGTTACGTCTCAAACTATGCATATTCAGGCCTCTCGGTACACATTAATTGGAGGTTCATGCTTGGAGTTGGGATTTTGCCCTCTGTTTTAATCGGTTTTGCACTTTTTGTGATCCCCGAGTCGCCGAGGTGGTTGGTCATGCAGAACCGAGTCGACAAAGCAAGGTCGGTGCTCTTAAAGACGAATGGAGACGAGAGTGAGGTGGAAGAGAGGCTTGCAGAAATACAATTAGCAGCTGGAGCCAATAACAGTGCGGAGGAGCAAGGACAGAAAGCCTTGTGGTGTGAACTGCTAAGCCCTTCTCCTTCTCTACGTCGGATGCTAATCACCGGCATTGGACTCCAGTGCTTCCAACAGTTAACTGGTACAGAAGCTGTGGTGTATTACAACCCGGAGATTTTCAAAGCCGCCGGCATAAATGGTAAATCGAATCTACTAGCGGCTACTGTTGTTGTGGGTGTTACCAAGACTTCATTTATAATTGTCGCTACGGTTCTGATTGACAAGCTCGGAAGAAAGCCTTTGCTTTATATTAGCAGTATCGGTATGACCGTTTGTCTGTGCAGCGTGGGGGTCTCTCTCTTTGCTTAAGGAAGGAATAGCCGGTGGTGCTGCGCCATTGGCGATACTATCTGTTTGCGGTACTCTGGCATTCTTCTCGGCAGGAATCTCCCCCATTTGTTGAGTGGTGACCTCGGAGATTTATATTTGCTCTGAGTTCAAAGAATACAATAAAATGACATTCAATCATCTATGAATATGCACTAGAAAAGCAACTTACATATAGTAAGTAATTCATGCTTGATTTAAGTGATGTTTAGAGGGTGATTTGGTCAATTAACTAAAAGATGTCTGTTTTAGCTACAAAAATGGTGTAAAAATAGCGCCACCCTTTAGAAAATGATGTTTGTCTTCTCTATTATAATCTGATTAGGTAATTAGGTTTATCGGTGACACTATAAATACCGATGCTATATATTCTTTTGTTAGCCCTGATTATGAATCGATATTGATATCATCGAGTTATTATAGAGACTCGGTGTTTAAATCCCTTTCCTCTACCTTTTTCTCCCAACTTCCTTCCCTTTTGCTATTTATTATTCGAGATCATTAAGTCATTGCCAAAATTTTGTGTAGTTTCTCAAGAAACTCTAATTTTCCCCAAAATATGATTAATTGGTTTAGGTGGCCATGGAAACGAGTAGCGTGTGTAAAGGAATTGGGAATTAGACAAGCCCAAAACCAACAATTCCTATGTGAATTGGTCTGATTCATAGTTCTAGGCGTGGAACCACCCACTACTCACTTGGATTGGATCGGTGAGTATATATATATATATTTGCTTTTAAGTTGTACTGCTTATCAAAAGATTTTGACATAGTTCACTTGGATCAACACATCCATTGACTGTAATTTAAATGATATTTTCAAGTACACACTTCGGCTAAAAAAGCAATGGATTCATGTTCACTTTTTAGTAATTAGAAATAGATATAATTGCTCTTGCATAATGCCTCTTGCACAATGTCCTGTCGTCGAACCTTCTTTAGCCCCGTTGATGTCAACCTCCGCAGGAATCAATACATCCCCTAGTTGTCGAATGAATCTCAGCGAAGAACAAGCCGAGCAATACAATGAAACTATGGCACAATTACTTACCCCATATTGCGGTCTAAATGAAATTGACAAGTCTTGCACTAGTTCCAAATGAAACTCGCAATTTCTAGTGTTTCTTAGGAGAGGGTTGCATCTAGTGTCTCTTGGGAGAGGATTGCAGTAACCTCTCATGGAAGACATTGATCCCATTTGTGGCCATCGGAACTGGATGGATCATGCCCTTCTTGCGTTGGTGGACGAAGTCTAAGATAATACTTGTAAGGATTGGGGACAAATTCTATGGACCCATTTGGGAATCAGATTGGACTGGTAGTCCGGTTCCCTAGTAGATCCATGAAATCAACAAGCGATTATTAGTTCCAATTTTTTGAAATTAGTTCTTAGTGGATGGTTCTTGATTTTAAGGTGGAAACCGCTTATTCGGACTATACTCATTAGAAGAAGAGAGTCGCCTCTCGCATGAAGCCATTTCGTCTCTTTGAAAACATCCTATAGAATTGAAATGACGACGTTGAGCCATTGCCTTTACTTCTTTCTTTCATTAAGATGAAAATCAAGGCGATAAGGAGAATTCCCTAAAGACCATTAAAAAGCGGAAATAGTCCATCTATTTTCAACGTGCCGGAATTTATCCGCAATCCCCGAAATACCATCGCTTTCCGTACCTAAGGCTGCAACTGCAATTGTCTTTTTGTCCACGTGGGGAAACCGTAACCTGAAAATAACGCACATTTTCTTGATTAGGAAAAAGAAAGAGAACGGGGCACCTTTCGACATCCAAAAAGCTTCTTGTACTTTCTGGGTGATGGGAACGTAGGAGCCACGCTCATTGTCACCAGGAATCCAAACACCAAGCAGGCCGCTCCCGTCAAAACCGTGCCTGAAATTGGAACCCTCAATAATCAGGAACATATGCTTATTAATAAAAGAAGTTCATCGTTTCAAAGAAGGATTTGACTCGCCTTGGCCAGAAAAGTTGTAGCAGCTCACCGGGCTCAAAATCATTGTCCTGGCTGGTCAGTCTACTGTGCCGTGACCTCGAGCCGCCAGGCCCTTCCTGGCACTCCAAGGCCATGAGATTCCACCCTCTGGTGCCAACTGCCAAGAAGCGAAAAGGAATACAATCACTGCCTTGTGTTTTTCTTCTTGTGGGGTCGAATTATTTCCTATATCCTATCTTCCGTCCCTGTCACGTGACCTGGGGAAGCAGCATTTAATGCTTATTTTAGAGCGAAGAGATATATCTTGCTTCTACGTACTGCATACGCGACATTATTGGTGGGAAAATAAACAATGTGTGGTTGCATTGTTCTCTCACTTATCCTTCAAGAACCTCAAGCAACGTCTCCAGGGTAGGTTGAAGGTAGCATTGATTGAAGACAGGCGGAGGCACGTAGGAGGAGAAGGAACATGGGATCGGTTGGAGCTGAAGATAATGGGAGTGCAGGTTCAGTGAGGATTACGAACAGGACAGTGGAGTCTGAGGTCAACGATGATGGTTTTGACGACGACCCGACGGGTTATCAGGAGCTGTCGGAGATCCCGAGGAAGAGTAACAGAAGATTCTATGTGTTTGCTTGTGCAGTTCTTGCTTCTCTCAACACTGTTCTCCTGGGCTACGGTAACAAACTCAGAGTTGTTCTCTGTTTCGTGAGCGTTTGACTGATGTTGTCCCAGTTGATGGGTTCCAGCACATTAGCATTGAGCTTCCAATAGTTTCAGTCGGTTTCCTAATCATTATCCAGAACAAATTCCCTACCGTTTTGGCCTAGATCAACCTTTATATACACTATTGTTCATGGAATCTTCTGTTTTTCAGAAACACATTGTGCAAGGTGTGAAAGTCAAAGCGTTGTGAATTCTGCCCTTGTTGAGTAGTCTTTACAATTGCACCTTTTGTAGTCTCAATTCGCTTTTCTCAAGCACTCTTGACATAAATGTTGCTAGTACATGTGCTGTTCGAGTCTGAAGCACATCCAAATGTGGATAACCCAGTGAGATTTTCTGTATCTTCTTTTGTTGGCTAAAGGAGGCTGCTACTATGTGAACCTTTTGTTGTATCATATGATTTTCTGTTATGTGGGATTGGATCGGGTTTGCTTGTTAATAAAAGTTAGAACTGCCGATTTGAATGTCTCACAAGTTTCTTCACCTTTCCTTAGATTTTGAACAGGTTAGTGATGTCGCAAATGAGTTGATGTGCCTTTGCTACTCTGCAGATATTGGTGTCATGAGTGGAGCAATTATTTTCATTCAGGAAGATTTAAAAATAACTGAGGTGCAGACAGAAGTCCTTGTTGGTTGTTTAAGTGTAGTTTCGCTCTTCGGTAGCTTAGTTGGTGGCAGAACATCAGACATTATTGGCCGAAAATGGACAATGGCTTCAGGTGCTATGGTCTTCCAAGTGGGTGTTGCTGTTATGACTTTCGCAGATTCATTTCAAGCGCTGATGATAGGGAGATTGCTGACTGGGGTTGGGATAGGCATCGGAGGAGTGATAACGTCGGTTTACATTGCCGAGATTTCGCCATCTATCAGTAGGGGAAGCCTGACCTCTTTTCCGGAGATCTTTGTGAACATAGGAATTCTACTTGGTTATGTCTCAAACTATGCATTTTCAGGCCTCTCGGTACACATTAATTGGAGGGTCATGCTTGGAATTGGGATTTTGCCCTCCGCTTTAATCGGTTTTGCACTTTTTGTGATCCCCGAGTCACCAAGGTGGTTGGTCATGCAGAACCGAGTTGATGAAGCAAGATTGGTGCTTTTTAAGACAAATGGAGACGAGAGCAAAGTGGAAGAGAGGCTCGCAGAAATACAATTAGCAGCTGGAGCTAGTAACAATCCACAAAAGCAAGGAGAGAGAGCCGTGTGGCGTGAACTGTTGTGCCCTTCTCCTTCTCTACGCTGGATGCTAATCACAGGCGTAGGACTCCAGTGTTTCCAACAGTTAACAGGCACGGACGCTTTAGTGTACTACAGCCCGCAGATTTTCAAAGATGCTGGAATAAAGGGTAATTCGAATTTACTAGCGGCTACTGTTGCTGTGGGCATTACCAAGACTATATTTGTACTGGTTGCTACATTTCTGATAGACAAGCTTGGAAGGAAGCCTTTGCTTTATATCAGCACGATCGGCATGACAGTTTGCCTGTTCAGTGTGGGAGTCTCTCTCTCTGTGCTTAAGGAAGGAGTTGCTGGCGCTGTGCCTGCATTGGCAATATTATCTGTTTGTGGTACTCTAGCTTTCTTCTCGATAGGAATCGCCCCCATTTGCTGGGTGCTAACCTCAGAGATTTTCCCTTTGAGGTATCGTGCTCAAGCAGTGGCACTTGGCGCGGCTGCTAATAGGGTGTGCAGTGGGCTTGTTGGCATGTCCTTCCTATCAGTTTCTCACACAATCACGGTATCCGGCATGTTTTTTGTGTTTGCTGCAATGTCAGCTCTTTCGGTTGCGTTTGTTCACTTGGTCGTTCCAGAAACCAAAGGAAAATCACTGGAGCAGATTGAATCACTATTTCAGGATCAATGTAGTTGGAAAGGAGGCTATGTCAAGATTGAAGATGTCGAGGATAACGTGCATGAATAGTCACTGACCTATTGACATCTTCAGTCAACATGTGAAGCTTCAGTTCAATAAAAGGAGGTCCAGCATTAAGAATAAGAAACAGTTATTAACCTCTCGAGCAAGCAAAAGCAGAATCTATCAAGTTGAAGTCATTGTTGGAATTACAGTCACTCTCTTTTGGATGGCTGCGTAGCCTGACAAGTCTAATAAATGCCACACTTCAACGGAGCGTTATTGAGGAATCCTAATGTATCCAACTTTCATGCTTAAAATGCTCTGTAGTATATCCTAGAGAAGTTTGCCTTCAATGAGACATTGAAAGGTTTCTGATTCAGAATTCCTACTTGTAACCGGAAAGTGCTCTTTTCTTTTGGCCAAATACTTGGAAAAAACTACTCTTGATTTTAGAGTCTATAGTTTGCGTGCTTAGAGCCTTAGGCTTGAAAGGAGTATGATATAATTCTCCGTGCGTCATGGTGTGCTATACTTGTAAAGGGTGTGAAAAATTCCTCACTTTGTTTAGCCTTTTCTGATACACAAACCGGTCGACATGAAGACTTCACCTATGATTCCGCTGCCCAGTGTTTTCAATGGAGTTCTCTCTGTTGACGAGGAACATTACACAGTGAGAAATTGAAGCGAACAATCAATATAAAAAACCATCTGATTATACAGAAAGGGCCACAATTTACAAAAAATACAAGAGCAATACGAGGGAAAGAGTTTTTGTTAGATTTATGCTCAATCTACAATTGTGGCCAGCATCTCCTGACAGCGATGTCTTAAGATTTTGGAGAAAAAATTTGTCTTTACATGTACCAGAACTTCCTGGCATTCCCAGTCGTTATCCTTATGTCTGCTTGAGACATTATGTTAGGATTCACGATTGCCATGCCAATGGTTTTCTATTGAAAAGCTTATATCAGGCTCATAACAAATGTTGGGGATATAAGAATGATAATATGTTCTTCAACCACGCAAGTTTAATTCATTTTGTAATTATATGTTATTAACAACACTTGCTTATATTGCAAGCAATTCTAGTAATGTATTGATAGGTCCCGTTTTCTCTTGCTTTAAAGAGTTGAAAAATTTTGTTCTTTTCCTGTAGATGATGGACCTTCTTCAATACATGCATATAAGCAAGAAGAACAACTGAAATCTGATGAAGTTTTCCCCTATAATCAGCTTTCTGGTAAAGAAAAGTTGGGCGACTACTGAAGATGCCAATACTCAAGCGACTGGTCCTGCACAAGATGCTCAATCTTCCAGCCTTTCCAATCGTGTCTGTTCTGAAACAGCGACTCAATCTGCTCCAGTGATATTCCTTTAGTATGCGGGACAAACGCAATGCAACAAAAATACCTGGCATTGCAGCAAACACTAAAAGCTTTCCGGCCACCATAATTGCTTGAGAAATTGAGAGGAAGGACATGGAGACATGACTGCTGCGCATGCTATTACCAGCCGTCCTGAGTGCCGCTGCTTGAACACGGTACCTCAAAGAGAAAATCTACGGTGACAATGTCCTTCAAATGGGGTCGATTCCCATAGAGAACAAAGGTACGTTACCATAAAGAAGAAAAAGAGGCAACATAGGTGCTGCCCCATCTCCTGCTTCCTTTATCAAAGAGAGAGACGCCCACACTGAACAGGCAAACAGTCATGCCGATAGTGCTAATATAAAGCAAAGGCTTCTTCCCGAGCTTGTTGATCAGAAATATAGGTACCAGTATTAGTGTAGTTTTCATAATCACCACAGCAATTGTACCTGCAAGAATACAAAAGGAAAATTCTTTATAGTGAATTAAAATATGAATATGACAATCAATCATTTATGAATATGCACTAGAAAGGCAACTTACATATAGTAATTCATCCTTGATTTAATTGATGTTTAGAGGGTGATTAGGTCAGTCAACTAAAAAAATGTCTGTTTTAGCCATAAAAATAGCGTGAAAATAGTGCCGCCCTTTAGAAAATGATGTTTATTTTACCTTTTTCTCCAAACTTCCTTCCTTCTTGCTATTTGTTGTTTGAGATATGTTGGGAGCGAACAATTGCACTCCAATAATTGCATCCGGGAGATCGACGAGGGAGAGCCTAAGTCTAAGCCCGTTAATATATCCGGTTAAATCTCTTCACTAAAAAATTTAAGCTAATGCGTTATGAGCTAACTATGATACATTAACTGTTCATAAACTATGCACATCAACCAACTAACATCAACTCTACTCACCCATGGTCTTTATCTGAGCACAACAGAAATCCAATACTTACAAGTTACAACTAGAGAGATCGCCAAGGGAGAGCTCTATTTTGAGCCTGTCAACATGTTCAGTTGGATCTACCTTTATTCAAAAGCCTAATTCAATGAGTTATTGACTTCCAATGTGTGACTTCTCTCTAACACAACTCACACAAACATTTTAACAATTTTTGAGTTATTTGCCAAAATTTTGTGTAGTTTCTCAAGAAACTCTTTCACCCTAGAATATGATTTAATTGGTTTAGGGTGGCCATGGAAACGAGTCGCCTCTCGTGTTAAGCCTTTCCGTCTCTTCGAAGATATCCGATGGAGTCGAAATGACACTTTAAGCCATCGCTTTTTGCCTTCATTCTTTCATTAAAGATCAAAATTGAGGCGACAAGAAGAATTCCCTGAAGACCGTTAGAAAGCGGAAATAGTCCATCTATTTTCAACGTGCCAAAATTTATCCGCAATCCCCAAAGCACCCTCGCTTTCCGTACCTAATAAGGCAGCAATTATCTTTTGTCCAGCGTGGGGAAACCATAGCCTGAAAATAAGGCACATTTTCTTGATTAGGAAAAAGAAAGAGAACGAGGCACTTTTGACATCCAAAGAGCTTCTTCAATTTTCCTGGTGGCGGGAACGTAGGAGCAATGCTCGTCGTCATCAGGAATTCAAACACCAAGCAGGCCACTCCCGTCAAACCGTGCTTGAAATTGGAACCCTCAATAATCAGGAACATATGCTTATAACTAAAAGAAATTCGCCGTTCCAAAGAAGGAACCGACTCGCCTAGGACGACCAAGTTGCACTGGTTCACCGTGCTCAAAATCATGGTCCAGGCCAGTCAGTCTACCGTGCCGTGACCTTGAGCCGCCAGGCCCGTCCTGGCACTCCAAGGCCATGAGATTCCACCCTTTGGTGCCAACTGCCAAGAAGCAAACAGGAGTAAAATCACTTCCCTGTGTTTTTCTTCTCGTGGATCGAATTATTTCCTATATCCTCCTCCTCCGTTTCTGTCACGTGGCCTACGAAGCAACATTGAATGCTTATTTTAGCGTGAAGAAAAATATCTTTGCTTGTACGCACTGCATACCCAACGTGATTGGTGGAAAAATGGACAATGCGTGGTGGCATTGTTCTCTCATTTATTCTATAAGAACCTCAGGCAACATCTCCAGGGTACCTTGAAGGTAGCATTGATTGAAGACAGGCGGAGACACGTAGGAGGAGGAGGAACATGGGATCGGTTGGAGCTGAAGAAAATGGGAGTGCAGGTTCAGTTAGGAATAAGAACAGGGCAGTGGAGTCTGAGGTCAACGATGATGGCTTCAATGACAGCCCGGCGGGTTATCAGTATCTGTCGGAGATCCGAGGGAAGAGTAACAGACGATTCTATGTGTTTGCTTGTGCAGTTCTTGCTTCTCTCAACACTGTTCTCCTCGGCTATGGTAACAAACTCAAATCCCAGTTTATGGGTTCCAGCACATTAGCATTGAGCTTCTAATAGTTTCGGTCAGTTTCCTAATCATTATCCAGAACAAAATATGCACTGTTTTGGCCTAGATCAACCTTTGTCCACATTATTGTTCATGGAATCTTCTGGTTTTCCAGAAACATATTGTGCAAGGTGTGGAAAGTCAAAGCTTTGTGAATTCTGCCCTTGTTGAGTAGTCTTTAGAATTGCACCTTTTATAGTCTCAAGCACTCTTGACATAAATATAGCTAGTACATGTGCTGTTCAAGTCTGAAGCACATCCAAATGCGGATAACCTAGTGAGATTTTCCGTAGCTTCTTGTTGTTGGCTAAAGGAAGCTGCTACTATGTGAACCTTTTGTTGTATCATAGGATTTTCTGTTAGGTGGGACTGGACCGGGGTTGCTTGTTAATAAAAGTTAGAACTGCCGATTTGAATGTCTCGCAAGTTTCTTCACCTTTCCTTAGATTTTGAACAGGTTAGTGATGTCACAAATGAGTTGATGTGTCTTTGCTGCTCTGCAGATGTTGGTGTCATGAGTGGAGCAATTATTTTCATTCAGGAAGATTTAAAAATAACTGAGGTTCAGACAGAAGTCCTTGTTGGTTGTTTAAGTGTAGTTTCGCTCTTCGGTAGCTTAGTTGGTGGCAGAACATCAGACATTATTGGCCGAAAATGGACAATGGCTTCAGGTTCTATTGTCTTCCAAGTGGGGGTCACTGTTATGACTTTCGCAGATTCATTTCAAGTACTGATGATAGGGAGATTGCTGACTGGTGTTGGGATTGGCATCGGCGCTGTGATAACGTCGGTTTACATTGCCGAGATTTCGCCATCTATCAGTAGGGGAAGCCTGACCTCATTTCCGGAGATCTTTGTGAACATAGGAATTCTACTTGGTTATGTCTCAAACTATGCATTTTCAGGCCTATCAGTACACATTAATTGGAGGGTAATGGTTGGAGTTGGGATTTTGCCCTCCGCTTTAATCACTTTGGCGCTTTTTGTGATCCCCGAGTCACCAAGGTGGTTGGTCATGCAGAACCGAGTTGATGAAGCAAGATTGGTGCTTTTCAAGACGAATGGAGACGAGAGCAAGGTGGAAGAGAGGCTCACAGAAATACAATTAGCAGCTGGAGTTGGTAACAATGCACAGAAGGAAGGAGAGAAAGCTGTGTGGCGTAAACTGTTGAGCCCTTCTCCTTCTCTACGCTGGATGCTAATCACAGGCATAGGACTTCAGTGTTTCCAACAGTTAACGGGCACAGAAGCTTTAGTGTACTACAGCCCAGAGATTTTTAAAGATGCCGGAATAAAGGGTAATTCAAATCTACTAGCGGCTACCGTTGCTGTGGGCATTGCGAAGACTATATTTGTACTGGTTGCTACATTTCTGTTAGACAAACTTGGAAGGAAACCTTTGCTTTATATTAGCACGATCGGCATGACAATTTGCCTGTTCAGTGTGGGAGTCTCTCTCTCTCTACTTAAGGGAGGAGTGGCTGGCGCTGCACCTGGATTGGCAGTACTATCTGTTTGTGGTACTCTAGCTTTCTTCTCGATAGGAATTGCCCCTATTTGCTGGGTGCTAACCTCGGAGATTTTCCCTTTGAGGTATCGTGCTCAAGCAGTGGCGCTTGGGGCGGCTGCTAATAGGGTGTGCAGTGGGCTTGTCAGCATGTCCTTCCTTTCAGTTTCTCGCACAATCACGGTAGCTGGCACGTTTTTTGTGTTTGCCACGATGTCAGCTCTTTCAGTTGCGTTTGTTCACTTGGTCATTCCAGAAACCAAAGGAAAATCGCTGGAGCAGATTGAGTCACTATTTCAGGATCACTGTAGTTGGAAAGGAGGCTATGTCGAGATTGAAGATGTCGAGGAACATGTGCACCACTAGTCACTTACCTATCGACATCTTCAGTCTGACGTGTGGAGCTTCAGTTAAATAAGAGGAGGTCCAGCATCAAGAAAAAGGAACAGTTATCAACATCTGAAGCAAGCGAAGGCAGAATCTATCAAGTCAGTGATTGCTGGAATTACCGTCACTCTCTTCTTGGATGGCTGCTTAGCCTGACAAGTCAGATAAATGGCAGTACACTTTAACGAAGAAATCATAGCTTGAATTACTGAGCAAGCCTAGAGAAGTTTGCATTACTGAGAAACTCTACTGTATTAAACTTTCATGCATAAAATGCTCTGTAGTCTATCCTAGAGAAGTTTCCCTCCAATGAAACATTGAAAGCATTTCTGATACAGAATTCCTACTTTTACCTGGAAAAGTGCTCCTTTCTTTTGGCCACGTACGTGGAAAAAAAGTAAAACTACTCTTAGTTTTATTGTATATATGGTTGCGTGCTTAGATGCCTAAAGCTTGAAAGGAGGGTGATATATTTCTCCTTGTCTCATAATGTGCTATACTTGTAAAGAGTGTGAGAAGTCCTTCACTTTGTTTAGCCTTTTCTGACACACAAATCGGTTGACGTGAGGACTTCACCTATGATTCCGTTGCCTGATGTTTTCAAAGGAGTTCTCTCTGTTGACGAGGAACAAAGTGAAGGAAAGGGCCACAATTTACATATATTGCAGAGCAATGTGAGGGACAGAGTTCAAAGTTGTTAGGTATATGCTCAATCTTCAATTGTGGGCAACATCTCCTGACAGTGATGCCTTAAGATTTTGGAGAAACAATTGTCTAACATATACCAGAACTTCTTCGCATTCCCTATTGTTATCTTCTGCTTCAGACATTATGGTAGGATTCACGATGACGTGCCGATGGTTTTCGGTCAAAAAGCTTATATCAGGCTCATAACAAATGTTGGGGATATACAAATAATAATGTGACCTTCAACCACCCAAATTTAGTTCAATTTTTTTAATTATATGTTATTAATAACACTTGCTCATATTGCAAGCAACTCGAGTAATGTATTAAGAGGTCCTGTTTTCCCTTGCTTTAAAAGGTTGATAAATTTTGTTCTTTTCCTGTAGATGGTGAACCTTATTCAATACATGAATATCAGCAAGAATAACTGAAATTTCATGAAGTTTTCCCCTATAATCAGCTTTTCTGGTAAAGAAAAGTTGGGCGACCACTGAAGATGCCAATAATTAAGCGACTGATCCTGCACAAGTTGCTCAATCTTCCAGCCTTTCCAAACTCCAATCGCGTCTGTTCTGAAACAGCGACTCAATCTGCTCCAATGATATTCCTTTATTATGCAGGGCAAACGCAATGCAACAAAAATACCTGGCATTGCAGCAAATACTAAAAACGTTCTGGCCACCATAATTGCTTGAGAAATTGAGAGGAAGGACATGGAGACAAGACTGATGCACACACTATTACCAGCCGTCCTGCGCACTGCTGCTTGCACACGATACCTCAAAGGGAAAATCTCTGATGACAATGTCCTACAAATGGGGTCAATCCCCATAGAGAACAAAGCTACACAAAGAAGAAGAATGGGCAACATAGGAGCTGCCCCAGCTCCTACTTTATCTCAGAGAATAACCCCCACACTGAACAAGCAATCAGTCATGCCGATAGTGCCAATAGAAAGCAAAGGCTTCCTCCCAAGCTCGTTGATCAGAAAAATAGGTACCAGCATCAGTGTATTTTTCATATCCACCACAGCAATTGTACCTGCAAGAAGATTCGAATTACCTTTTATTCCCGCATGTATGAAAATCTTTGCTGTAAATAACGGCAGCAACAATATGCCTGTAATATGTCTGAAGCACAAAATTTCAAGTTGCGCTACTAGCATCCGTTGCAGAGGAGGAGAATGGCTCAGCAGTTCACGCCGCATGACTTCGTCTGTGTACTTCTCTGCATTATTGCCAACTCCAACAGCTAATTGTATTTCAGCAGGCCTCTCATCCACCCTCTCGTGAAATGATGGTTGAGACTACTGCCTGCTGCTGTAGTACAAAAACATTTACTCCGATAGTACCTTATAGTTGCTTGGCAATGCACTTTGTGACATCTATTTAGGCAGATCGATTAGATCTCAACTGTACAGATGTACATATTTTAAACCACCTGCCAAAAATGATTCTTTTCCAGTAGTTGTGGAAAAATTAGCTGCTGTGAATGAATTTTTCTTCCTAATATGTGCAACTGATAGTGCATTAAATTGAATGGGACCATTGCAGCAACATTAGTAAAGAATTTTGTTTTCGTAAAACTGGAACGTTGAGTGCAAAAGGTAACACAGTTTTCATTTTTTGAGTCAGATTCGTGAGGTAAAGGGAAACTTTGGAAACTTTTACCTTAAAAATCTGAGGACAAACATTATTGAGACAAATTTTCCAGATAATATGTGGAAACTTCATTCATAGTATAAAACCTAGAAATATGCTGCTTTTTTACGTTTTCATATTTTTCTTCCTACTAAAGTTAAGAATGAATACAAAACGATTAGTGCGAAATGAGTTATGAATAATAATTCGATAGGCTTTCAATATTGTTCTTGATGGCAAGTGCCATGTTGGGACGCTCGGTGAAGATGCGATACCTAGTATATATGGATACCTACAGCTAAATTGCTGGACAGATGCTAGAAGGGGCCAAGAAGTATTAGTTTTTCTCATAAAAATGGTATAAGGCAGGCAAATTCTTCGCATGTTCCCTGGAGGCTAGATTCTTTTGATTGTTCATATTCTGTCAGACCATTTCGGGCATAAATTAAGGCAAAATCCTCAGATTTCCTCATAATGCAAGCAACACTTCTTATACGTCCAATGTACTGACGTGCATCAGATCTGTCACGACTTATCAGTCATGTTAGAAGAGACCAAAAGTAAATTCTGCCAAACAATAATTTGATAGGTCCTGTTTTCTCTTGCTTGGGAGAATGACAACTTCAGATTTTCTGTACTGGATAATGAACCTGATATTTTACAATGCATGCATATCCGCAATGTAAGTCAACAAATCGTGATGAAATATGGTTTTCTCTGCTGTAACCAGCTTCTTGTAAAGAAAGTTCAGTCATTCGCTTGTCTACCGAAGATGCTGGTACTTAAGTGACTATTTCTGCACAAGATGCTCAACATCTTCCATCTCGAGGTGGCTTCCTTTCCAATCATGTGGGTTCTGAAACAGTGACTCGATCTGCTCCAATGATCTCCCTTTTGTTTCTGGGACAAGCGCGTAAACAAATGCAACAGAAGCAGCTGACATTGCAGCAAATAAAAAGAAGGTTCCAGCCACTGTGATTGCTCGAGAAACCGAGAGGAAGGACATGGAGATGAGCCCACTGCACACCCTATTGCCAGCCGCCCCGAGCGCTGATGCTTGAGCACGATACCTCAAAGGGAATATTTCTGAGGACAATACCCAAGAAATAGGGCCGATTCCAACAGAAAAGAAAGCTACATTACCGCAAACAGAAAGAATCGCCAGCAAAGGCACTACCCCGGCTGCTCCTTCCTTTAGCAAAGAGAGAGAGACACCGACACTGAACAAGCAAACAGTCATGCCTATCGTGCAAATATAAAGCAACGGCTTCCTCCCAAGCTTGTCAATCAGAAATATTGCGACCAGTATAAAAGCAGTCTTGGTAACGCCCACAGCTACAGTCGCTGCGAGAAGATTTGAATTACCTTTCATTCCAGCATCTTTAAAAATCTCTGGGCTGTAATACACAATAGCATCTATGCCTGTTATCTGCTGGAAGCACTGGATTCCAACACCTGTGATTAGCATCCGTCGTAGAACAGGAGAAGGGCACAGCAGTTCACGCCACACGGCTTTCTCTCCATATTTCGCATTATTACCGGCTCCAGCAGCCAATTGAATTTCTGCGAGCCTTTCTTCAGCCTCTCTCTCATCTTCATGTGTCTTTAAAAGAATTATTCTTGCTTCATCGACTCGGTTCTGCATGACCAACCATCTTGGTGATTCAGGGATAACAAAGAGTGCAAAACTGATGATGACTGATGGTAAAATCCCAACTCCAAGCATGACCCTCCAGTTTATGTGCACCGAAAGGCCTGCAAATACATAGTTTGATATATAACCGAGTAGGATTCCTAAATTCACGAAGATCTCTGGAAAAGAGGTTAGTGTGCCCCGACTGATGGCTGGTGAAATCTCGGCAATGTACAGCGAAGTTATCATGCCTCCGAAACCCATTCCAACCCCAGCCAGCAATCTTCCTATCATTAGTACTCGAAATGAATCAGCAAAGGTCATAACAGCCACGCCCACTTGGAAGACAACAGCAGCTAATGCCATCGTCCATTTTCTACCAATAATGTCCGATGTCCGGCCACCAGCTATGCTACCGAAGAGTGAAATTACGCTCAAACAACCGATGAGGACTTCTATCTGAACATCACTTATTCTGAGGTCTTCCTGAATGAATATAATTGCTCCACTCATGACACCTCCATCTGCAAGTAGTCAAGCATATCGATTCATTCTTGAATTAACAAAGTGTGGATGGATTTAACTGAAGTCGAGTAGCTAGTGACACATTAATTCACCGCAACTAATTCTTTTAACTAACAAGCAAAATCCATCCACCCACCTAAAAGAGAACCAGAGATGGACAAAAATCTGATGTCCCTGGTCAATGCACATATCACTGAAGCAAATGTTTACACAGAAGTGGACATCAGGCAATAAGAACTTAGCAACTTACAGCACAATGCTTAGCATTCAATTCGATTCTGACTGTCAAATGAGATGTGCATAACCTGTCTTCCTCTCTCTTTGTAACAAAGGAACTTCAAGTTCTGTCGGTGCTTTAAACAATTTTCTCTTCTCCATATTAATATATCAGTCAGAGTCTACAATTTTATAGGACCCACTGAAGAAATCAATTTCTAGATCTGATCGAGAAACGAGTTGGTATTTATCATCTTCATGGAAACTTCTATACCAGAAACATTGTAGCCCCTCCGGGACCAGGACTTTTGCAGTCAAAACATTCACAAACAACTATGCAACTACTAATAACCCAAAAAAAAAAAAAAAAAAAAAAAGAGGGAAGAGAAAAGACGCTGTCGCCAACATACCATAACCTAGGACGACGGTGTTGAGAGAAACGAAGACTGCACAGGCAAAAACATATGTCCTGGTACTTTTCCTCCTCTCCAACTGCTGCTGGTAATGAACCAAATCGTCCTCAAAATCACCGTCCTCGATCTTGGAACCCATTTTCTTGTACTCGTTCACACCCTTCCGTGAATCTGCCCTCGCATTTTCTCCGGTTCCCGCCGATCCCATCTCCTCTTCTCTGCACCGCCTGAGTTCTATCGAACATAACAAAAGACTTCCGGTTCTCCCATAGACAAGGACTTGGCAGGTGGGGGGTCAGACTTTTTTTTTTTTTTTGGGTCAGGTCAAGTTCTTGAGTTTTTCCACATGTGGAGAAATACTCTAAAAAACATCAAGTGGGTGCTCTGGAGGTATCAACATAGCATGTGGGATGAGTATAATATAGGACGATCGCATCTTTCGGTACCATGTTGTCCCTTTACTTCTGTCACTCTGGCTCAGCTCTCTGCGGTTTCCAGAGGTTGAGGGGTAAGAAGGAGTGCAAAGAAAGGCAACTCAAACACACGGAGCAGCACCCCATGCACAAATTATCCATGGAAAGCTAGGCAATCACCAATGGTGGATCTCAATCCCCTTGTGAGTTTTTGAAAGTGTCTCCTCTGGTGACGATGGGGATTTCCATTGGAGCATGACAGAATCTTCTCCAAGAAAGATGGGGTCGCCCGTAAAGATGAGACCCACATGGATTGATTAGATCTCAACTGTACACACGAATAGACGTTAACAACGCGTGTGAAAACGCTTCATTCCAGTTGTGGCAAATATGTACTTTTGACTAATTGCCATTTGTCGTTTCTTTTCCATCCTAGACTTGAGAATGGATCCGAGATGAAATAGGAAACTGGACATGAGGAGTACATTGGATTGATTTTCGATATTGGTTGTTGAAGGCATGTCCCGTGTTGGGGTGGTCAATAAAAACCCGATACCTCATTTTACGCAGGCTACCGTTGCCCAGTAAATTTTAAACAAATTGATAAAAACAATTATTTTATCTGGAAAGAATTTAATAAACATTATTTTTTTAAATTTTTTTTTTATAAAATCTTTAAAAGTAATAGAGAAGTCAATCGAGGAAAGTTAACGGAAGACACTCCAATCGATTAAACCAAATTGCAATACAAGTGCAATTTCAAATAATCCGGGAAAAAAATACACCTAGTGGTGTCCTAACGGTGATTAGACACAAACCGCCATATCTTCACCACGATTCGATTGATCTAGTATCATTGTTGCCCTCTTGTTCATATAAGGCACATTCTTATGGAGTTAATTCTTACGGTACTAAATTATGACTACGAAGTCCATTTCTAATTTTTTCATTGACAAGCTACACCTATTATCTTCCAGCTTCTGTCCACTAGTGTTGAACATGAATTCCGAATGTATTATAGATGCCAGTAGGTCAGTAAGGTGAATAAGTCACGAGTCATGATAGAGAGAATCGAAAGAGTGGTGAGTCACATCTTTCGATATTATAAAATGTTCGATGTTATTTTCACCAATTCCATCAATATTGGCCCATTATAAACATTCAACCAAGCCCAGCCCTAAAAAGGGGGACAGCCCAAAGCCGAACAGGCATGTGCCATGAGGAGCGAGATTCGTTGGTCGATGTAGTCACCAAATAGGCCAACACTAATACATTCAGCATTACAATCTACACATCGACTTTAATTCCATCTATGGGGATGTCTAACGGAGTAGGAAGCCAAGTATGAACCTGCACTCCTTGGAAAGCTTATCTATTGGTTCATGAACCGACTAAATTTAAAATTTGTTTCATTCCCTATCGATTATCCTATGTGAGATTTTTAAAAGGTTGAAAACATCCACATATGATTCTTTTCCAGAAGTGTTGGAAAAAATTACTCTTCCCAATATGTGCTACTGATAGTGTGTTAAATGAATGGATGACGGCAGCACCATTAGTAAATAATTTTACTTTATATTTTTTGTAAAACTGGAATCTTGAGTGCGGATAGTAACAAAATTTTGATTTCTATATCAGATTTGTGAGCTAAAGAGAAACTTTGAGATTTTTCACCTTAAAAATCTGAGGAAAAATATCATTTAGACTCATTTTCTTAATAATATGGTGGAGGTTTCATTCATAGTACAGGACATAGAAAATGTGCGGCCACTTTCCATTCGTCTTATTTTTCTTCCGGCTAAAGTTAAGAATGGACACAAGATGATTGTTGCGAAATGAGATAAAAAGAGTAATTCGAAAGACTTAATATCGTTCTTGAAGACCGGCCGATATGTCGGACGTGCGGGGGAATAGCTATACAAAGTAAATATGGATAGACGCAGCTAAATTGCCGGACAAATGCCAGAAGGTGCTAACAAGTCTTGGTTTTCCACGTAAAAATGCTATAAGGCCGCCGAATCCTCAGATTTCCTTAGAACACAAAACTACATGTCATAAATCGTCCAATGTACTGACATACATCGGATTTGTCACAGCGAAGCGGAACTGACAGTAAATATTCCCAAAGACTGATTTGATAGGTCTTGTTTTCTCTTGCTTGGGAGGTTGACAACTTCAGATTTTCTCTACTAAATGCGTGCACATCTGCAATGTAAATCAATGAATCGCGATGAAATATGGTATATCCGCTGCAATCAGCTTCTTGTAATGAGTGTATTTGCTTGGCCACTGAAGATGTCAGTACTGAAGGGACTACTGCACAAGATGCTCAACATCTTCCATCTCGACTTGGCTTCCTTTCCGATCATGTGGGTTCTGAAACAGCGTCTCGATTTGCTCCAGTGATTTCCCTCTCGTTTCTGGGACATGTACGTAAACAAATGCAACAGAAGCAGCCGACAATGCAGCAAATATGAAAAACGTTCCGGACACTGTGATTGCTCTAGAAACCGAGAGGAAGGACATGGTGATGAGCCCGCTGCACACCCGATTACCGGCTGCCCCAAGCGCTGCTGCTTGAGCACGATACCTCAAAGGGAAAATTTCCGAGGACAATACCCAACAAATAGGGCCGATTCCAACTGAAAAGAATGCTACATAACCACAGACAGAAAGAATCGCCAACAAAGGTGCTGCCCCAGCTACTCCCTCCTTTAGCAAAGAGAGAGAGACCCCAACAATGATCAAGCAAACAGTCATGCCGATTGTGCTGATATAAAGCAACGGCTTCCTCCCGACCTTGTCAATCAGAAATATAGCGACCAGTATAAAAGAAGTCTTTGTAACCCCAACAGCAACTGTAGCCGCGAGAAGATTTGAATTACCTTTTGTTCCAGCACTTTTGAAAATCGCCGGGCTGTAAACAACGGCAGCATCTATGCCCGTTATCTGTTGGAAGCACTGGATTCCAATGCCCGTAATTAGCATCCGCCGCAAAGGAGGAGAAGGGCACAACAGTTCACGCCATACGGCTTTATCTCCGTATTTCCTCGCATCATTGCCGGCTCCAGCAGCTAATTTTATTTCGGCAAGCCTTTCTTCAGCCTCTTTCTCGTCCTCATGTGTCTTTAAAAGAACCAATCTTGCTTCGTCGACTCGTTTCTGCATGACCAACCATCTTGGTGATTCAGGGATTACAAAGAGTGCGAAACCAATGAAGACTGAGGGCAAAATCCCAACTCCAAGCATGACCCTCCAATTTATGTGCACTGACAGGCCTGCAAATATGTAGTTCGAGATATAACCGAGGAGGATTCCAAAATTCACGAAGATCTCTGGAAAAGAGGTGAGGGTGCCGCGACTGATGGTTGGTGAAATTTCCGCAATGTACAGCGAAGTTATCATGCCTCCAAAACCCATTCCAACCCCAGCCAGCAATCTTCCTATCATGAGTGCTCGAAATGAACCAGCAAAGGTCATAACAGCTGCGCCCACTTGGAAGACGACAGCAGCTAACCCCATCGTCCATTTTCTACCGATAATGTCTGATGTTCGGCCACCGGCTATGCTACCAAAGAGCGAAATTATGTTCAAACAACCAACAAGGACTTCTATCTGAACCTCAGTTATTCCGAGATCTTCCTGAATGAATATAATTGCTCCACTCATGGCGCCTCCATCTGCAAGTAGTCAAGCATATCGGTTCATCTGCGACTTAGAGTGTTGATGGATCTAACTATTAGAAATTGAGCTACCCTTGCCTTAGTCTGGTCATGCTATCTAACAAGCCGTCGAGCAGTTTGTGACACATTAATCTACCGCAACTAATTTTTTTCAGTAACTAGTAAAATTCATTCACCCACCTAATAGAAAACTGTAGATGGCCGAAAATCTCATGGCCATGGCCAGTGGAAAAACCATGTCTAAAGCAAATTTACATAGAAGTGGACATAAGGCAATAATAACTTAGCTACTAACTACTTATTTTTGACTTTGGTAAATTCATCACGATGCTGGTAACTTACTAACTTTATCAGCAACTCCATAGATCTACAGACACAAAAAATTTTCATTTTCTTGCCCTACAGAATCCTGGAAATTTCACATCGACATATATTTGGATGTACTTCAGACCTGAACAGCATACGTATAAAGAATATTTATGTAATAGTTCTAGAGAAAAGCAAATGAGGTTAACAAATGAAATTACATTGATATTTCGACATATTTCCTGATGAATCTTCTGAATCACCAATGCAGCACAATCCTTAGCATTCAACTCATTACTGACCATCAAATGAAACTGAATAACTGGACCCCTCTCTCTTTGAAACAAAGGATGTTCCAGTTTTATCGGTGCTTAATCTTCTCCCTACTACTATCTCTCTCGGGGTCTCCAATTTTATAGGAACTACTGAAGAAAACATTTTCTAGATATCACGGAGAAACGAAATTGTTACTTTCAAACATTGATATCTCCAACCCTAGCCCCCCCGGGACTGGGACTTTGGCAGTCAAACATTCACAAATAACTATGCAACTACTGATGAGGAAAAGAAATAACAGAGACGAGGAAAGATGCTGTCACCACCATACCATAGCCTAGGAGGAGACTGTTGAGAGAAACAAAGACCGCAGATGCGAAAACATATCTTCTGGTACTTTTCCTCCTCTCCAGCTGACGCTGGTAATGAACCAAATCGTCCTCAAAATCATCGTCCTCGACCTCGGAACCCATTCTCTTGTACTCGTTCATGCCCTTCAGGGAATCCGCCCTCTCCTTTCTTCCAGTTCCCACCAATCCCATCTTCCTCTTCTCTGCAGATCCTGAGTTCGATCGTAGACATAACAAGAGAGTTCCAGTTTTCACATAAAAAAAAGCCTAGGCAGATGGGGGGTCATACTTTCTGTTTTTTTAATTCTTTGGTCAGGTCAAGTTCTTAGGTTCTTTTCATGGGTACAATAACTCTTAAAATAATATCAAGTGGGTGCTTTGGAGGTGTCAACACAGCCAGTAGGATGACTATAATATAGGAGAATCACATTGTTTGGCACAAGTCTTGCCCTGTACTTCAGTCGCTCTGGCTTAGCTCTCTCTCGTTTCCAGAAGTTGAAGGCTAAGAGGGAGTGCAGAGAAAGGCAACTTAAACACAGAGCAGTACCTCATGCACAATTTTTTTACAGAAAGCTAGGCAATCACCAATGGAGAATCTCAATCCTCCAGTGAGTTTTTGAGTGTCTCCTTTGGTCTTGAGATGATGGTGATTGCTCTGGGAGTATAAAGGAATTTACTTGGAGAAAGATCTGGTCATATGTACAGATAGAACTATTTGGATCGATAAGTTCTCGAATCTAAAGATGGATAGAGGCCAACAACGCCTGTGAAAATGTTTCATTACAGTTGTGGATTGTCATCTCTTTTTCATCCTAAACTAGAATGGATACGAGATGAAGTGGGAAACTGGACATGAGAAGTACAGCGGATTGGTTTTTAATATTTCATGTCCCATGTTGGGGTGGTCAATAAAAAGATGATACCTCAATTTGCGCAAATTACCGTTGCCCGGTAAATTTTAAACAAATTGGTAAAAAAATATTATTTTGTCCAGAAACATTTAAGAATTTTTTAATAGTTTTTAATTTTTTGAAAATATTCAAAATAATGAAGAATTTAATTGAGAATAGTTAAAGGAAGACACCCATTCAATAAAACCAAATTGCAGTACATGTGCATTTTCAACCAATCTGGTAAAAAAGTACACTTAGTGCCGTCCTAATGGTGACTAGACACAAAAGACGTTATCCTTCTACATGACTCAGATGATCCAATGTCATAGTTGCCTCTTGTTCACGTAAGGCTCGTTCTTATTAAGTTAATTCTTACAAAAACCAAATATGACTAGGATAGTCATTTCTAATTTTTGTGTTGACAAGCTGAACCTATTATCTTTCAAGATCTATCCACTAGTATTGAACATAAATTTTGAATGTACCATAGATGCCAATTGGGTAAGTAAATCACAAGTTATGGTGGTAAGAATTAAGAAAGTGATAGATTGTCTCTTTCGGTATTATAGAATGTGGACGTTATCTTTGCCAACTCTATCGATATTGGGCCCATTAGGCATATCGAGCCCATGGCCCAAAGCCAAATGGGCTCATAACTGACACGGCATGTTGGTCTGATGGGTCGTTCCTGGCCAAGTGCCCAATCATGGGGTAGGCATGGCCCTTTGCTCTACCCTAGTTCCTTCATGTGGGGTACTTTTCATTGAACGGGCATGGGCGATGATAAGCAAGATTCGTCGGTCAATATGGTCACCAAATAGGCCAACACTAATACATTCAACACTAAATCAACACGTGGGCTCTAATTCCCTTTATGGGGATGTGCAACAGAGTAGGAAGCCAAATAGAACTTGCAATCCTTCAAAAGCTTAACAATTGATTTATGGACCGACTAGATTTATAATTGTTTCATTCTCTGTCGATTATCCTATGTGAGAATCCTGAAAGGCTAAGAACACCTGCATATGATTCTTTTTCAGTAGTGGTGGAAAAATTAATCTCCCATTAAGGGCAATTGATGGTGTATTAAATGAATGAATGATTGCAGTAACATTAGTAAACATTTTTTTTTTTTTTAATAATAAAATCGGAATCTTGGGTGCAAGTTGTAAAAGGTTTTGATTCCCGAGTCTGATTAGTGAGCTAAAGAAAAGCTTCAAAATTTTTACCTCAAATATCTGAGGAAAAATGCCATTTAGATTCATTTTCTTATTAATATGGTGGAAGAGGCTCTTTCCTACCGTTTTTTTTTTTTCTACCTGCTAAAGTCAAGAACGGATATAAGATGATTATTGTGAAATGAGACATGAAGAGTAACTTGAAAGACTTTCAATACTGTTCTTGAAATCGTGCCATCTCGGGACGTTCCGTAGAACAACAATACTTAGTAAATATGAATACATACATCCACTCCGTCACGCGAATCAGTCGTGTTGAAAGTAAGTAGGGAATTTTGATATATCTTGTTTTCTCTTGCTTGGGAGGTTGACAACTTCCCATTTTCTTTACTAGATAATGGACCCGACATGTTACAATTCATGCATATCTGTAATGTGAATCAAGGAATCGTGATGAATCAGCTTCTTCTAAAGAAAAGTTGGGATATTTGCTTGTCTACTGAAGATGACAGTACTCAAGTGACTTTCTCCACAAGACGCTCGGTGTCTTCCATCTTGACATGGCTTCCTTCACAGTCGCGTGGGTTCTGAAACAGCGACTCGATCTGCTCCAATGATTTCCCTCTTGTTTCTGGAACAAGCGCGTAAACAAATGCAACAGAAGCAGCCGACATTGCGGCAAATGCAAAGAACGTTCCTGCTACCGTGATTGCTCGAGATACCGAGAGGAAGGACATGGAGATGAGCCCGCTGCACACCCTATTGCCAGCCGCCCCGAGCGCTGCTGCCTGAGCACGGTACCTCAATGGGAAAATTTCTGAAGACACCACCCAACAGATAGGGCCGATTCCAACGGAAAAGAAAGCTACGTAACCACAAACAAAAAGAATCGCCAACAGAGGTGCTGCTGCCCCGGCTCCTCCTTCCTTTAGCAAATAGAGAGAGACCCCGACGCCGAACAAGCAAACAGTCGTGCCGATCGTGCTAATATAAAGCAACGGCTTCCTCCCGACCTTGTCGATCAGAAATATAGCGACCAGTATAAAAGAAGTCTTTGTAACACCCACAGCAACTGTAGCCGCGAGAAGATTTGAATTACCTTTCATTCCCGCATTTTTGAAAATCTCCGGGCTGTAAATGACGGCAGCATCTATGCCCGTTATCTGTTGGAAGCACTGGATTCCGATACCCGTGATTAGCATCCGTCGTAGAGGAGGAGAAGGGCATAGCAGCTCTTGCCACACGGCTTTGCCTCCATATTTCCTCGCATTATTTCCAGTTCCAGCAGCTAATTGTATTTCTGCAAGCCTCTCTTCAGCCTCTCTCTCGTCTTCGTGTGTCTTCAAAAGAACCAATCTTGCTTCGTCCACACGGTTCTTCATGACCAACCATCTTGGAGACTCAGGGATCACAAAGAGGGCAAAACCGATGAAGACTGAGGGCAATATCCCAATTCCAAGCATGACCCTCCAGTTTATGTGCACTGAAAGGTCTGCAAATATGTAGTTCGAGACATAACCAAGGAGGATTCCTAGATTCACGAAGATCTCCGGAAAGGAAGAGAGCGTGCCCCGACTGATGGTTGGTGAAATTTCGGCAATGTAAAGTGGAGTTATCATGCCTCCAAAACCCACTCCAACCCCTGCCAGCAATCTTCCTATCATTAGTGCTCGAAATGAACCAGCAAAGGTCATAACAGCCACGCCCACTTGGAAGACAACAGCAGCCAACGCCATCGTCCATTTTCTACCTATAATGTCTGATGTTCGGCCTCCAGCTATGCTACCGAAGAGCGAAATTATGCTCAAACAACCGACAAGGACTTCTATCTGAACCTCAGTTATTCTGAGATCTTCCTGAATGAATATAATCGCTCCACTCATGACACCTCCATCTGCAAGTAGTCGAGCATGTCAATTCATTTCCAACTTAACAAAGTGTTGATGGATCTAAATGAAAGGCGAACAGGTTGTGACACATTAATCTACTGAAACCACAAACAAAATCCACCCACCCAACTACTGGAAAACCATAGATGCACTTAAATATCATGATCAAGGTCAATGCAAAGATCATGTCACAGAAGCAAATGTTTACATGGAAGTGGATAGTAGGCAATAAGAATCGAGCAACTTAGCAATTAATTTTGACAATGGTAAATTCAATACGACGCTTGTAACTTGCTAATATCATTGGCTACTAAAGAAAATTAGCAACACCAAAAAATTTCATTATTTTGCCCTACGGAACCCTAGCATTTCACATCAATATATGTTTGCAGGGAAAATTGTTCAAAAAGTCCCAAACCAATTGCACTTTTGTCAATTCAGCATAAACCTTTCAATTTTATTAATTTAATCTTAAACATTTTTACTTCTTGCCAATTGAATCAATCTGACCAATTTTGGTTAAAAATTACTGATATGACCGCGTTGATACAACAGTTTTTAATAATTTCTTAACAATTTTTTTTTTGAATTTTTAATGTTTTTTATTTTTTTTATTTTGGGTTTGGGGTTAAGGCCGACGGCCCTCACCAACCACAGGGAGGGTCGGTCAACCCTTGTTGGCCCTGGGTGAATTGACAAAAGTATAATATGTTTAGAACTTTTGGACAATTTTTCATATGTATGTTGGGATGTATTTCAGACCCAATGGTATGCACATAAAAGACATACATAAGAAAAGCAAAATTGAGGTCACCGTATGAAATTACATTGATACTCGACATATCATTGGTAATATAATAGACATCTCTATTTTATACTTGAGAAATCTTGTGAATTACCAATTCCCACACACAATACATAGCATTTAATTTGTTTCCGGCCGTCAAATGGAATGTGAACAATCCGTCTTCCACTCTTTTCGAAACAAAGGATCTTCGAGTTTCATCGGTTCTTGAAAAGATATTCTCTTCTCCATGATGCTCTTTATCTATCGGAGTCTACAATTTTATCGGAGGACCTAACAAAGAAATCACTTTTTCAAATCACACTCAAATTGGGGGCGCTTCCCATTTTCGTGGAAACTTCTATACCAGAAACATCCACATCTTCAACCGTACTGGGACTTTGGCAGTCAAACATTCACAGACAACCGTGCAACTACTGAAAAGGAAAGGAAAAAAAAAAGAGGAAGAGGGAAACGATGCTGTCGCCAACATACCATAGCCTAGGAGGACGGTGTTGAGAGAAACAAAGACCGCACAGGCGAAAACATATCTTCTAGTACTTTTCCTCCTCTTCAACTGACGCTGGTATCGAACCAAATCGTCGTCAAAATCATCGTCCTCGACCTCGGAGCCCATTCTCTTGTACCCGCTCATACCCGTCGGTGAATCTGCCCTCTCCTTTTCTCCGGTTCCCACCAATCCCGTCTTCCTCTTCTCTTCAGCTCCCGAGCTCGATCAATGACATAACAAGAGACTTCCGGTTTTCACATAGCAAAAAACTTGACAGCTAGCGGGTCATACTTTCTGTTATTTTTTTTAATGTCAGGTCAACTTCTTAAGTTCTTCACATGTGGACATTCACTTAAAAAATAACATCAAGTGGGTGCTTTGGAGGTATCAACACAGCATGTGGGGTGAGTATATTATAGGAGAAAATCATATTGCTTGGCACAGTTCTTGCCCTTTACTCCAGTCATTCTTGGTCAGCTCTCTCTGGTTTCCAGAGGTTGAAGGCTAAGAAAAAGTGCACAGAAAGGCAACTTAAACACGCACGGCAGCACCACATGCACAACTTTTTTTTTTTTTTTTAACAGGAAGTTAGGCATAACCAATGGAGATTTTTTTATTCTCTAGTGAGTTTTCAAGTGTCTCCTTTGGTCTTGAAATGGATGATGGCGATTGTCGTTGGAGTATAGAAGAATGTACTTCGTGAAAGATCTGGTCATATGATTAGATGAACCTATTTGAATTCATTAGATCTCAACTAAATAGATAGATGGATGTTTACAATGCCCGTGATAGTGTTTCATTCCAATCATGGAGAGTTTCAACTAATTTCCGTTGTCATTCTTTTTATAAGGATGTAAATGTGGTGTAATATATTATGGTTGACTCATTACCCATTGACTATAGCTCTTATTTGGCTCATAACTCATTAATTTAAGCTCTAATTTGACTTATTACTCATCAACTTAAACTTTTAAGTGAACATGATATCTTCAGATAAAAGGTATCGGGTTTTTATTGCACGCTCCTAACAATCCTAAAACTAAGAATAGATGCAAGATGGAACTTTGAAATTGGATACGAGGAGTGCATTGGATTGACGTTCAATGGATTGACGTTCAATATTGTTTATCGAAGGCATGTTCCGTGTTGGGGTAATAGAAACTAAATACCTCATTTTGCCCAAATTGCCTTGTCTGACCAGTAATATTTAAAAATTGATGAATGAAAGTCATTTATATAAATTTTTTTTGAATTTTTTTTTTTGCAAATATTGAAAATAATGGATAAATCAATTGAGGTAAGTTAATGAAAAACACTCATCCATTAAATTAAATTGCCATACAAGTTAATCTTCAAATAATTTAGAAAATATATATCACTTAGTGACACCCTAATAGTTATCACACAAAAACAGCTGTAACGCTCCTTGTGATTCGGATGATATAGTATTGTCATCGTTCTCTTACTTATGTTGGACACGTTCTCTTGGAGTTAATTCGTATAAAAACCACCACGATAGCCGTTTTTAAAAAAAAAAATTGCAGACAAGGTGGACCTTTTCTCATAAAGGTTCTAACCATAGACTCCGGAAGGCACCATAGATGGCGTTGAGGTTAGGGGTGAGCATGGTCCGGGTTGGTCCGGGCCACCCCCTAACCCTAGGACCAACCGTCTGATGTCGGTCCTCAATTTTTAGAACCGAGGACCGACCCTTTTGAGCCTGGGACCAAGGACCGGACCGACCCAATGGGTTCGATCCGGTTCCAGGGTCAACCCGAGACCGATCGATAATTTTTTTTTGTCTTGTTTTTTATACTCCCTAAAAAAGTAAACCTACAAATTCAAATTACACATCCGTCGACAATGTGGCATTGTGCAACTAAACTATAAATACCAATACATATTCAACAAATTTAAGATGACACAATAATAGAAATTTCATACCTGCTAACCGCTCATCAAGATATGGGACAAGATGGAAAGTTCTTGTAATCATCTATCTTTAATATTCATAACACCATATGCAAAAGCGTTTTCCTGCATTTGATCATGTAGAGTCCACTCAACCAAAAAATGAGCTTCACACCACTTGACTAGCAAATCGCCGTAGCAATCGCTAAATTTACTCTACTCTTCAAAAACTTCTACCATTTGACACCAATTGAAAAGCAAAGTGCAGCTGGAATTCATTAGTAAAATACAATTAAACCATAAAAAGTTAAAAATACTTAATATAAACCATGAATATATAATTTCACATCTTGTTAATTCACTTGAACTTCTAAACACCTGAAAACAAAACAAACGACACATAATTAATACTCAACAAAAGTTTTAAATTGAAATTGCTATTAGTGCTATTGATAGAACATCTCACCATAACTCTTAGGTTTTATAAAGACATTTTACTTAGGTTTGAATATATAAAAGAATTATAAATAATATAATGTAATATAATATATATATACGAAGGGATTTAGCCCGAGTTGGACCACCTAAAACTTAGACCGGCGACCCACCCGCGGTGTCGGTCCCAGAATTTCGCGAACAGGACCGATCCATCAAGTCCCTCGGAACCGGGCCAAGACCAGGCAGGGCAGGGTGAAATTGGCCAGTCAGGGTCGATCCAGGGTCGACCCTAGACCGCTGCTTACCCCTAGTTGAGGTAAGTCACAAAAAATGCGGAATGAATTGAAAAAGTGGTGATCGGTCTCTGGTCTCATTCAATGTTTCGGAATGTCATCGTTGTCTTCATTAATTCTACAAATTTGGGCCTATCAGGTCCGTGGGCCTGATCATTCCAAACGTAAAACGAAGCATGGCCCTAGACATGGACTCGATCGTGCTGGGCCCGGGCCAGTACGGCCCGTTGTCCTGCCCCAGTCCTTCCTTCACGTGGGGTACTTTTCACTTATCCGAAGCATGTGCTATGATGCCCGAGATTCCTTGGTCGGTATTGTCACCACATAAGGCCAATACCGATACATTCGGTGCTCCAATCAATACATTGACTTTGATTCCATTTATGGGGACGCGCAACAGAACCGAAAGCCAAGCATGAACCCGCACTCGTTCGAAAGATTAACTATTAAAAGAAGAAAACTCAATTTATAATTGATTTCGTTTCTTATCAACTATCCAACGTAAGACCTTTGAAAAACTAAATGCTCACGTGTAATTTTAACATGTGGTTTACACGTGCTATGGGCCTAATGTTTTAGGCTCGGTCCTAGCTTTATTTTGACCTAGATCTTCCTACCGTTTGATGTCTGAGAAGAGGTAATAATCCACAATTAGCCGGAGATTATTTTTCTGAGACAAACTAAAAGAATATCAACCCACGTGTTACGAAAACGGCTGGAAAACGACGACGTCGCTATTGCGCCTTTCCTCCCGGATGGCATGGAAATTCAACACGTTCCCATGGAAGCTCCACCTGTGCGTCACCTCTTCAAAGCAGGAAGAGAGAGCGAGAGAGAAGAGAGAGCATTGACTTTTGCTGCAGCTTCACACCCACACACGCCTCACGCACATTCTCGATCCGAACTCGGCGTTCTTCCCAACGGCAGAGGCTCGAACGTGAAACAAACCCAGAACAAAGTCGAAGAAAATCGAGAGAGAGACCTCGCCTTCACGCCGTTGTGTTGTCCGGAGCTGCAGGGAATCTGAGAAAATGGAGTCATTCGACGCCGGGGACGCCGAAGCCGAAGAGCACCCCCACGTCCCCGACTCGCAGGCCCACCACCACCCGAGCCCTTTCCAGGACGACGCCTTCATGGGCTACGACCGCAGCTTTGCCCCCTCCGACGACGTCTCCGCCGACGCTGCCCCTCCCTCCGTCGAGGAGGCCGACATCTTCGGGGATGCTGGCGGTGCCGGGTATGGCGACAGCCAGGCGTCGCCCGAGGTCTACGGGTTCGGCGTAACGACCCCGGACCCGGATTTCGTCTCACCCTTTGAGTCGGCAATGGACGGAGTAGAGGAGGAGGATAAGGAGGAGGGCGGGGGAGGTGGTTTCGCGTCGGATGGACCTCTGTTGCCCCCGCCGAGTGAGATGGTCGAGGAAGGTGCCGCTCGACGTGAGTGGAGACGGTGAGGTTTTTCTTCTATTTATTTTCTCCCTATATTTCCAGTCATATTGTTAGGTTTGGAACAAATGCAATCTGATCATTAGTGTTTTGATGATTGAATATTGGTCAATCTGTCTTATTCCAAGTAAATTTTTATCCATCAATAGCAGCATATGAAGGGCTTCTTAAGAGTGACATATATGTTGAATCTAATGTCCTTGACAACTACCTCATGGGATTAAGTCTTCATGCATATAGTTGTGTGTAACTTTTGAATAGGAACTTCTTGATAACTTCTATTCATAAGCGTTGATTTTCATTTGTACGAATTTAGCAGCTGCCGTCCTTAATAAACCAGGAAGGATTTGGTTTTTGTAGTTACTTTGGATTTTTTTGTGGGTGTTTAGTTTGGCTGCTCTTGTTCTCTAAAAAACATTATCTGACCTTTCTGCTTAGAGATTGCATTGTAGCCCCCCGTGACAACAGTTGCACTACCGAGCACTTTTCTGTTTTCCATGAATTTTGGTAGAAAATGAGTTCAGATTGGATAGGAGAAACCGTAACCACCTCCCGAATGCAGTCAGAACGCCATTCAACTCGAGGAAAAGGAGAAGAGGGAGAAGGAGATGCGGGAGCAGATAATTGCTGAGGCTGAGGAGTATAAACAAGCTTTCTACGAGAAGAGGAAGCTCAACTGCGAAACAAACAAGGCCAATAACAGAGAAAGAGAGAAGGTAAAACTTCTATTGAGTAGAAACAGAATCACTCTTTTCGCAACTTTCACTTACTACATCTCGATCCAAGTATTTTCAAACGCCAAAGAAGATTTCGTTAGGTCACCTCAAGAGCATTACCTGTTCTCTTATGTCAGCTGTACTTGGCCAACCAAGAGAAGTTCCACAAGGAAGCCGACAAGCATTACTGGAAAGCCATAGCTGAGATCATCCCTCGAGAAGTTCCAAACATAGAGAAGAGAGGGAAGAGGGACGCCGAGAAAAAGCCCTCAGTGGTGGTCGTTCAGGGGCCGAAGCCAGGAAAGCCAACGGATCTTTCGAGAATGAGGCAAGTTTTGTTCAAGCTGAAACAGCACCCTCCACCTCACATGATGCCTCCCCCATCTCCACCGCCCACGAAAGATGGGAAGGAGACGAAAGATGGAAACGAGAAGGACACAAAGGAAGGGAGCAAGGACGAAAAGAGTGGGAAAATTCCTGCAGTTGCCACATCTGGCGATGTTCCTGGCAGTGCTGCAGAGAAACCGGCCGCAGAGAAGCCGGCGACCCCTCCCAAAGTCACGCCCGATGGTGGTGACCCAGAGAGAGCAGAGATTCATGAAGCCCCTGAGGGAGAAAAAGCTGCTGAATCGGGGGTAGTCGCTGCCGAGTGATGCAACTTTTCCATTCTCTTTGTTATTTAATTTTCTTTCTCTTCTTTTGGTTGATTTGAGTGCTTACTAGCTGCCTCCAGTAAAGAATAAGCACAACTTCTTGCAGATGCCTCAGAGGAGAGTGAAGGGCAGAGCTTTTAATCCTAACACGCTCCAGATTTTCTGATGTTTAGGCGGGAAATAACCTTGACTGCTCTCTTCACATGATCTATTCTTATTCATTAGCTTAGATGATTTATCCCTTTATGTTACTCGTATAATTGTGTCAGCAGAAGATAATTTGATTCAATAGACCACCTTGTAGCTCTGGCAAGCCTTTTGCCGTCCTTGTCATGGCCCTTTTTGTTAAATATCGAAACACCAATCTTGCCTTCTTGACGTTGGCCTTCCGCCAAGCGAACATTACTAAATGATGACGGATTGGAAAAAAGAAAAATCCTTTCAACTAGCTTGAGTTCGTCTTTGGAACTATGGTAGCTATAGCTAGTCGTAATGCTATCAAACTTATCCTTCCCTGGGCCAAGTTTTCCCGTTAAGATATTTTGTGCCCTTGACTACTAAGCCCCACTCCGAATCACCACCAGGCTGAGTATATATCTCGGCCCCCTCGAGTCTTCACACTGAGATCTCCTCCTCTCTTCAATGTCAGTGTCGGCACAGTTTTGATCGAAACTTCCTGTCCCGTAAAGAGCGGTCAAGATTAGGTAGTAGGAGATATGGCGAAGTTAAGTTAGATTCAATCTGAGTGGCACATAGAACATAGCTAGAAGAGTTAAGATGATGGTATATGACCATCATAACCAAAGCAGCATTCGCAAGCCGGCTGAGTTTGCTGACAATCATGTACAAGCCTGCCGTGAATGTGGGGACATTCAAGAGCTACTAAAAGTGGCAATAGCGTGGTTCTATATGTAAATAGCGCCGCTTGAGGGTCGTTGATTTGGACATAGAGGAGCATGACGACCACGACCATCAAGTCGAACATGGAGAGGGTATTGAATGCAGAGAATACATGGAACATAGTCTTCTTCAATGCTGTGGCAATGCCATGGTCTTGTCCTACACCAGAACCGTTATGCCCTTCTGGAACTGCCAGATCAGCGGCGAAAGTCATGGTGGTCATGAGTGTTTACCGGTCCTTCATGAAGTCTCCTCTTGGAGTCTGGATTTGTCCCACTACAATGTCAGGCTCTCGTTCTGGCATAAAAATGACCAATTCTCTACTTTCGGGTGTTCCGGCAAACAGCAATACCCGTAGTGTACTCTATCATGGAAGCAAAGGAAAAGACATTGTGCTACGTCTATGTATGTACAGCTCTTATTATTCACTAGTGGTACTCGTTGCCAATTGCCATATATGACTTTGAATCAGATTTCAGTTGCATATATTGCTAGATCATACGTCGCCTATGAAAAGTGTGTGTTTTGCACTGGCTGCGGATATTACAGAGACGGTCATACCTTTTGGTAGGGATAGCCCCTTTTCAAGCGCTTCCAGGCAATGTCTGGCGCTGTGAAGCTTATCTTAGTCACCAACTTGAGATCAGCTCTTGTATCCCTCGAGAGAAGGAACAAAATCCCAGATTGCCAATGCATTGTGGCCCCCAATGGAGTGATGTGTTCCCATTACTGTCCCTTTCAATCACAAGCTTCTCTGCTTCGGGACTTCTGATTATGTATCCCGGTGCCGAGGATATGCCATACTTTGCTGAAACAGGCAGAATGTTTTGCCCCGCTCTGTTTACATACTTGCTCAGTTACTGTGAAAGGAGATACTCAACTGCCCCAAGCTGATTCGTCTTGCAAGCGACGTGAATCAGAACATTGCCATCTCTGTCATGCTCGATAGCGCTAGAGGTTGATTTTCTCAGCATAAACTGGACTCCGTCACCGTGATCGAGATATGCTGCTGAATGTAGCTGATGCCGTTTGTGGTTTGCGGCATCTCTCAAATGGAAAAACTCCTCCCTCCTTTCTGCCATCTCTTTCAGCAGACTTGCCTTAAGGGCGCTGAGGATCCCAATGACCATGACTGATGGTTTACTTTCTTAGGTGATAATGAATATGCTGGAACTTATGCTAGACTTTTTTTCATGCAGACACAGCCTGAATTTTTCTTATCCTTGGATCAATGCTTGCAACGACAACATCTCATTTCGGAACTTGAAACTGAAGTTACCCAGATTGCAATGAGTTACCGCGGCACAACAGGGGACATGCCTTGAATCCTTGATGGACCAAATGGAATGGCGAGCGAAAGTGCGAGAATCTCCGAGTTCTCTGCTTCGACTGCCAAATACAATGGGGAACTTTCCTTCCTTGTTTATCCGGTGCGGAGACCGTAAGAAAGACCATTCGCCACTAGGGATGAGCGTTCCTGTCCAACTTGAAACCTGTCCAGTTGGGACTGGTTCCCAAATTTTGAAATCTGAAATCTACCTTGCATATCTTAAAACACAACTATCTAAGAAGAAGGTACTCTTGAAAAGATAATTCATCTCATAAAGAAAATCACAAACCAATCTTCCCTTCGAACAACGTAAATTGTTTTTCATTCTTAATTTTCACCAAAGGCGTTGCTATTTTTCTTAAGAATGACTTATTAGAAAACGTTTTCCAATTTCGCCATGTCTGCATGTGTACATCGGTGCTTCACTCAAATATGTGCTCAACATTGATGACCTACAAGATCTCTCTTTTTACAGTTATTATATCATTACTGATGGAATTCAAATAAGAAGAAAGTGAAAGTAAAGGATCGGATGGATTTCCTATTAAGTTCTTCAACTAGACGTGTGATATCCTTCGGGAATGCATCTAACGTACCAATTAAAAGTCTTGATATCAAAATGAAACGACCAAGCACGAAATAGAATTAACATAATTAAATACCATATTCCAAATCGTTATGGGAATAGAAGTGAACTACAAGCTTACTAAAATAATCCACAAATATATTTACCATTTAAAGAAAATAAAAAAATTGGATTATAAAAAAGCTACTGAAATATCCCACAACGCATTTATGTAGGTTATATGCTCTTTATATATATATATATATATATATATATATATATGTGTGTGATTTCTTTCCATCTATTGACTTAAGATTTTGAGTTGGATATTTTAATATGGTATCAGAGTCAAGTTCTGCTCTAGTCTACATGTGTGTCCATTGTCAAATTCCACGTGTTACGTACTTTTTATACACATGTGGTTTTCGCCATAAATTAGACTTTCTAACAATCTCTAAGATAATTTGCACCTAAGATACTATGAAAATTTATTGACTATTGAAGCTTGAATTTACAGTTTTTCACTGTATTCCCGTGTTAGGAAAACAGCTGTACATATCCAAATTAATATTGACAATATACCGATTCCAGTAGCTGCAAAGTAAAAATCGAGAATTTGAATTATCCATACTGTGAGGACATGAATACATAAATTTTTATTTAAAATTTCAATTACTACAACTTTGGGGAGGATTATTAGAACAACGAAAAATACTAATAACTCAGAAATTTGTGAACTGGAATACAAATATTGATTGCCCTTAACTGGAAATCCGAAATTTGAACCCGTTACTCAATCATGAATTAACATATAGATAGCCATAGAAAGTAAATTGCAAGGTCCCTAATTCTTCAAAATTACAAAGGTTATTCTTGTTCAACAAGCTCAAAACCTAATTCCATAAAAATAGGCATTCCAAAATGACACGCACCAAAAGTAAGAAAGAATTATTAACAGAATACAATAAAATAACAAACGGCACATTAATAGGTTGACGTGCAAATATAGAAGAATTTAAAAGTACACTTAAATGCTTATAAAATAATTTTTTCTTTAATTATATTTAAAAATAAAATGATATAGAGGAAAAAGGAAAAACTCAATTTCGTAAAATTCTTACGTTTGTATGGCAAATGAAGGGCGAGAACACCCTTGCGAAAGTGAAAAAAATAAAAAATAAAAATTGGGGAAGGAAGAGCGGGCGACTCGATTGACACATGGCATTCTACGGTGGATGTTCGCAGGTTTCTCTCTTGGTGTCCCGTCTAATGCATTGTAGATGTATTAATTGGGAAACTGAGGAGAAAATGAGGGGAAAAAAAAAAAGAAAGTAAAAAGTGGGAAGTCCTATTTTATTAAAGGGAATATAGAAGATTGTCAAGAATTTCAAATGAAAAGAACCATTAATCAGATAGAATAGAAGATTTCCATTGAATTGATGATTGGTATAGAGTCCGACAAAGTTCTTAAAAGGATTCTCGTAATCGGAATATACGTATGTAAACTCTAACTCTAACTGCTAGTCGAAATCAACACATTAATTTTCGCATGATGGGCATACCATAATACAAACGTTAATAGAAAAAATCAATAATTGAAAAATTCCGGGACCACCATATAGTAAAAGACCACAATACGCATGCTAGACTTGGAGGATGGGAATACCAAGGCTGCTAAAACCACCACAATCATCACGAGGTAAAGGACTCCGACGAATAGAACAAGGCTCTCAAGCCAAGTAAGTCTGCTCACTGCTACGGTTACGGCCACAAAAAAAGCCATTGACATACTGACGAGAGCCATCGACAATAATGGCCTTGCTAAGTGGTAAGCTAGTTCTGCAACGTAGAAATCTCTACTGAGACCCCAGACGAGGACTATGACTGCAAGAATGGAGCTATACATGGTTAACATGCTGGCAATTAGAAAAAGCTGAAACACTTCCTTGTGCAGCATGGTCGCCGTTCTCGGGTGTAGATCGCCATAAGCATTATATCCACCGGGCAAGGTTGTGCCCGCAGTGAAAGTGACGAAGGCCACAAGCGTGACCACTAGCAATGAAGAATTAACCCGGTCCTTGATCCATTCGGTGGGAGAACTTTCTCTCAGTGACGGAACGTCTCGATCCTCGCTCGCCGTACACTTGCGACAATCGAAATCGCACGTCCTAGCAACTGTGAATGTCAAATCAGAGAATTAGTCATCACCCGAGCACATTAGATTCAGTTGAGAGTAAACACAGCCTGCAACCAAAATTACACTACCGCTGGATTTCTCGTCGACAAGCTTCTGGATTCCATGGCCACATCCAGCGCGGTCAACCCATCATTGTTCCGAAGCTGCAAGTCAATTCCTTTGTCCTTCGTCAATGGTTGTGCATCGATGCCAAATGGAGAGGTGTGTTTCCATCGACATCTTTCGAATTCACCAGCATCTCGATGATATCGGGCTTTCTGTAATATATTGATAACCAGTAGACGAAGTCGTTCCGGCCTTGGCTGCAACGTGAAGAATATTCTGACCCTTTTTGTTTTTGATCTCTGCCAGGTCAGGCCACGTGTCCTTTAGTAACCGTTGGATTGTCCACAGGTGGCCGGCTTCGCAACCGATGTGAATCGGGTAGGAGCCGTTTTTGTCCGTTTCAGGGGCGAGATAAGGGTTTTTTTCCAGCAAGAGGCCAATTGCGTCTTCATATCCAACCGACGCTGCAGCGTGCATTGGTGTCTTTCCGTCTTCATCGCGCACGTGGAGTAACTTCGGGAGCCCATCTATAATTTCTTTCAATAAACCTGACATTATAGGTCACTGCACCTTTTAGGTTGGGTGCAATTAACTCATTAAATAATTATTTCTGTTAGCACCTGCAGAGTTATATGCTTTTTGACCAAATGCTATTATCAAGCTTTTCTCCAAATTGGCCCAATATGAATTTTGAAAAAGAGCAAAAAGCAGTGCAGTTTACTTACATCTATGCATTTATGGACTGGAACTACCAATAAAAGTATCCATCACCTATATTCCGCTTCTTGAGTGCAGCCAAAATTGGTAACATGCCCTGTATCTTGACTGCGTAAGTTTCATCTCGAGCGGATTCTTGCAAGAGAAGCCGAAGAATCTTCCAGCGCGCCTCCTCGCGAGGTTGCCATCCAAACTCGCACTTTTCGATTGCCAGACACAATGGAGATTTACTATCCATGTTCTTCCAATATATAATTTCCGAGTCTATTCCCAGGCGAATTAGCATTTCTATTGTGTTGAACCTTTGATCTTGAACGGTGACATGGAGCGGAGTATCCTCCGAGGAGTTTTTCTAAGTCACGGTGTTAGGAAAATGAAGGAGAATGAGCTCCATGACATCAAGGTTCCCAGAGCTTGCTGTTAAATGAAGCAATGAATTCCTGGAGGGGGTGACTTGGTCGAAAATTAGCGACAAAGCTAGTTTCCTCGACTCAGACACCTTTTCTAATGCATCCATGAATTTCTCAACGTCCTTTTTCGTGGCTTCGTATAGATCATGATCCATAATTTTGTTCAGATCACCATCTCCAAGCTCTTGTTGGAAATTTGGAGCTGAGACGGATTTCCTCTTCAGAGCTTCAAGCCATTCATTTGGCGTCGCCCTCGTTTCACCATCGTCCATGCTTATAGCGTGGGCCATTTCAAACTGCGGGAGTCTTTCTTGATCTCTTTCTCCCCACTCTCCCCGGCCTTATGTAGTAAGAATGCAAGAGCATAGAGAGCACTCAGCTTTTATAAAGGGTCAAGCTTTTACATCCACCCAACGCCCAATACGACTCACCTCGGCAATGTCATTGATTTGATTTCAATAAGTGATCAGCCCCTGTTGTGGAGTCCTAGTCAACTAATAAGTGATCACCCTTCCCCGAGAAGGGTGGGGACGTCGTGGAGTCCTAGTCAACTAGATTATGTTAATTATGGTGTACAAAAATAGTGAGACCCACGTTGTTCAAAGAATATAACTTCCAATTTTATTTCTACATTATGATTTATTCCGTTCCTTCCACCATTGATAAAATGAGTGTCCTCACTATAGTTTTGATCAATTCAAAGAATGTTATAGACTCACCTCAAATAATGCTGAGACAATCGTAAAAATTTCATCTTAAATTAGTGATCAACGTATTGAGAAAAAAAAAATCTAAAATGGGAATGATATAAAACCTGAAAATAAAGGAAATTTTTTTCAAATCAATACTCCTCATCCTCAATGATCTCACACACAATGGGCCAATGTTTCTTAGATATGGCAAACCTTACATCAATCACGTTCAACAAATTGATTGGTGGGTCTCAACTCTCAACCAACTTAATTTTGTCCCATCTTCCCAAAGTATCCTTTTTTCTTCCTCCAGTCTTGTTGGAGTTAGGAGCGCTGTATTACTGGTCCACCCACTTTTGCAAGTGCAATATATTCACAAGTAAATGTTTTATGAATTTACATGACGGCCCTCATTTTGAAGGAATATTCTTAATGAAATTCAAAAAGGGATCCCAAAAAAAGAAATCTTGATTTAATTAAGATGAAATCTCGCAAAGAAAAATTCAGTTTTTTTATTAAACAATTAATAAAAAATTTGTATTTCCCTTATAGGAATTGCAGCCTTGATTTTTTCACTTTCATGGTTATTTTTGTTGCATTGAAGTCGATTTATCTAGAAAATGTGATTTTTCATCAGGAGATAGTGAGAGATATGTGCTGGACAGTGTGAGGACACTGATGATCAGTAAAATCTCTCTTTTACCATCATTATATGATTTATTGATGAATTCAAATATGAGTAAAATAAAATGAAGGATGGGATAGATTTGCTACTAACTTACAATGTCCTTACTCTGGCCTTTTGAGGACCATGCGTGTAATCCATTCAATCATCGACCTTTGTTGGAGTTAAGGGGCTTATCTAGTTAAAAATTTTCTTGTGACTTTTTCATTTAATATTTAATTTTAAATAATTTGATTACATTTATGCGATTTTACACGTCTAAATTGGAAGTTTTAATTGAAAGATATAATAATGTCGTGTTAAATAGAAGTTAAAGTGTGAGTACCGTAAAGTTTGCCGAAAGAAATCCACAGTTAAAAGCAAATGTCATCCCTAAACGGTTACAAGTAACATCTATATAGAACCTATTTTGATAGTTAACGGAGACCAAAGATGATTGGTAGACATGAAAGTTCCATACGATTTCTACCAATTGGCCTCTTCAATTTCATGTTTTGTTTTACCTTTTGGCCAGAGAATGGCCACTTTCCTTCAATTATCAATCTCTGGTTGACCATTGGGCCACCTTCTGTGTTTTTCCTTTGATTTCAGCAATCGGAAAGATTCCTCCTTTTTTAGCCTTCGGGTTCATCAACGTTGCCCGAAAAGTCTGGTTTCAACTGCCAATAATAGGATTTCACCCCCACACCGTCTTCTCTTTTGCAATCAAAGCAGACACTTTTCCATGTATTTTAATGGGACAATGACACAAACAATGCTTAAATTTTAGCTCAATGTGCAATTTAGAATCTGAATTTTTAATTTGTTTAATGGTACATAAGCTTTAATCAATATATAATTTGATCTTTAAACTTTTAATTTGTTCAATATAATCTCTGAACTCTTAGTACACGTTCATTATAGGCCTTGACTACATTGAACAATTTAATACAGTTCAAGAACTGTATTAAATATGTACAAAAAATTCAGGGACTATATTGAATGAATTAAAAATTTAAGGATCACATTGTACATTAAGTTAAAGTTCATAAACTATATTGAATAAATTAAAAATTCAAAAATTAAATTACATATTATGTAAAAATTTAGGGAATGTTTGTGTCATTATTCCTAAATGTATCTTCCGATTGGGTGTGGTCCCCGCGTCTTCTTTTTATCCCAACTATACGAGGTCTTTCCATGCATATAAAAATATCTCTTAGCTGCATCCTACTTTTCTCTTCTCAAGTGGGCCCCGCATCTCCTTTCTCTTTAGTGCGACTTCCCCATCCTTGTATTCTTTCTCGAATATAATGTCAGAGTACACGAGATGGACTTTGATTGAGCGAGAGGCATCTGCATCGAGTTGAGCTTGTTGCCAAGGTCTTTTGATGAACAAAAATTATCTTCCGAATGAGGTGAGCCTAGATCGGGACTAATCGGGTCCGGTCCCCGCAACCTTCTTTCCCAATTATGTTAAGGTCTTTCCATGCGTAAAATATTCTCGTGCCATGGGAGCCCTCCTCACTAATTTTACTAGATAGGTACAAAAGAGGCATTCGTGTGATGCAACTTAATCATACTCTGTCCTCCTTTAATTCTAATTCTGGTAGAGTAAGTGAAGCTTGGGAATTTTCATTTATTGATTTTTTTGGAAAAAAAAAACCGTTTTTATTTTTTTTATTTTTTTTATCTTGTCCAATTTGTAATTTACTTCCTTTTTTGGTATGCATCATTATTGCTTTACTTACTGAAATGGCATAAGACACGCGATATGCCACTTCATTTACTAAAAAATTTCTTAGCAAACTCTTAGCACATATAGCATTACTCATTTTACTTTTCTTGAAATTAGCTATAACTCAATGCTTATAGTAGCTTTCAGCTATCTCCTCCAACCATCGAGAATTCATGCTCGTCATTGAATATTCGGTTTGACTCATAATTATTTAGTCCACTTATAAGTGCACGAGCCTCACGACATAACTTGAATTTGCAGCTTCATGGAAAATATTGTTATCCTTTATTACACACTTGATGCATTTGCAAGCCTTTCTGGTATGAATAAAGTTTGCTCGAGTTTGGACACAATGACTTCATCCTTTTTTTTTCTTTGGGATGGTAAAAGGGTAACGACATTATTTCATGGAGTCTACAGAGAAATATCTGAAACGATCAAGTGCGTCATCAACGACAGGAGTGATAGAACTAGTACGAGCACCTAGAGAGGGGTGAATAAGTGATCAAAAGATTTTTCCTAATCGTAACAAGATAGATTTGTTTTTAACGTTTAATAAACAAGAAGAGCGAAGACAATAATAGACGTATGAAGATGCGATGAAAAGTAAAAAGATTAGGGATAGAGAATCAAGACTCCAAGTTTATAGTGGCTCGGCTTAGACCAAGCCTACGTCCACTCTCCTGCACTGATAGCCCACCGGCTAGATTTCACTAAGAATCAAAAGAGAATTTACAGTCACTCGTCCTTGATTCCACAGTGTAGAAACTCTACTACACTTCTTTAAGGTTTCACAAATAATCAGTCTCTCTTTTGATTACAAGTATAGCTCGATAAGATCACAAAATAACAAGGAGATTCAGACTTTGAAATTTTTCTATTGGGCACTTTTGAACAACTTGAACGTCTCCCCCTATATAATTCTTTATGCCTTCAATACCGTTGGCACCTTCCAAAGAAGTTCTTCCAATCAACCCGTTGGACAGAATAAATTAGACAAATCTCGAGCTCTTCAAGGAAAATGACAATAGCCCATCAATCCTGCTCGCCCATACAATCAGGATCTAGGTTTCCATAAGTAGAACCTTCCAAGTATAATTCGTGGATCTAGAGGATCTATATTACTCGCATACGAATAACGAGATCTTGTGCTAACTCCAGCCGTGAGATATTCCATAACCATACGAATCAAATCCATAACGATATGTTTTAATCTATCCGAATAGAACTTTAACTTCGTCGGTCTAGAAACTGTCAATGAAGGCGGACTTTGAAACTTGAGTCTGGAGGTCTTCAGACTTTGTCAATAGAGTCTGCAAATCTTCAGACTAGACTGATGGAAACGTTTTGTCAACTTCGAAACAACTTAAGAAGATTTTTCTAACAAGGAGTTTTGGAAGTAAAATGATATAGAGGAAAAAGGAAAAAACTCAACTTCGTAAAAATCTTACGTTTTTTTTGGCAAATGAGGGGCGACGAAATCTTTAGGAAAATGATTAAAAAAATAAAGAAAACTAAAAATTGAAGGATCAAGAGCTGGCGGCTTGATTGACACGTGGCATTTTAGGATGGATGCTTGCGGGTTTCTCTCTCGGTACTCCGTGCTAATGCATTAGCATAAATATAAATATATAGATGCATTAATAGGGAAACTAAGGAGAAAAGGAAGGAAAAAAAGGAAGAGCGAATGGGAACTCCCATTTTATTGAAGGGAGTATAGAAGATTGTGAAGAATTTCTAATGAAAACAACTATTACTCAGAAGGAATAGAAGATTCGCATTGAATTGATGATCAGTACAGAGTCCAATGACGTTTTCTGAAGGACTCTACACATTTGTAGACCCCGTAAAATGGTAGGATACATAAAGCGAATGGCAATGCAATAATGCAGACAAAAACTAAAAGACCTATTTTGACATATTTCTTGATTTTAGCTACCACAAAGTAAAAGACCACAATCCTCATAGTAGTCTTGGAGGATGGGAATATCAAGGCCGCTAAAACCACCACAACCATCGCGAGGGAAAAAGACTCCGATGTACAGAACAAGGATGCCAAGCCAAGTAAGTCTGCTCACTGCTACAGTTATGGCCGCCAAAAAAGCCACTGACATGCCTGTGAGAGCCACCAACAATATTGGCACTGCTGAGTAGTAAGCTAGTTCTGCAACAAGGAAATCTCTCGAGACCCCAGAGGAGAACTACAACTGCAAGAATGGAGCTGTACATGGCTACCATGTTGGCAATTACAAAAACCTTGAAACATTTTGTGGTGTAGCATGGTCGCCATTCCCGGGTGCGGATCACCGGAAGCATTATATCCACCGGCAAGGTTAAGCCCGCAGTGAATGTGACGGAGGCCACAAGCGTGGCCACTAGCAATAAGGTATTGACTTGATCCTTGATCCATTTGGTGGGAGATGATTTGCTTGCTCCAAGCGACACCACGTTCTTTCTCGATCTACGCGTCTCGACCTTGGCACACCAGCAGCAATCAAAATCGCACGTCCTAGTAACTGCAAATGTCAAATCAGAGAATTAGTCATCAATCCCGAGCACATTAGATTCAGTTAAGAGTAAACACAGCCTGCAACCAAAATTACACTACCGCTGGATCTCTCGTCGGCAAGCTTCTGGATTCCATGGCCACATCCAAGGCGGTCAAACCATCATTGTTCCGAAGCCGCACGTCAATTCTTTTGTCCTTTGTCAAACAGCGCATAGCATCGCACTTGTTGTGCATCGCTGCCAAATGGAGGGGCGTGTTCCCATCGACATCTCTCGAATTCACCAGCTTCTCGATGATATCGGACTCGCTGTATTTTTTAATTATGTAGTAGGCCGCGAAATTGGACCATTTCGACCGGGCTCCAACGTGAAGAATATTCTGACCCTTTTCGTTTTTGATCTCTGCCAGGTCAGGCCACGTGTCCTTCAGTAGCCGTTTGGTTGCCAAGAAGTTGCCGGCTTCGCTAGCAATGTGAATCGGGTAGGAGCCGTTATTGTCCGTTTGAAGGGCGAGATAAGGGCATTTCTCCAGCAAGAGGCCAATTGCGTCGTCATCTCCAACCGACACTGCAGCGTGCATTGGTGTCCCTCCGTCTTCATCGCGCACGTGGAGTAACTTCGGGAGCCGATCTATAATTTCTTTCAATAAATCTGACATTATAGGTCATTGCACTCTTTAGGTTGGGTGCAATTAACTAATTAAATAATTATTGCTGTTAGCTCCTGCAGAGTTATATGCTTTTTGACCAAATGCTATTATCAAGCTTTTCTCCAAATAGGATGAATATGAATTTTGAAAAAGAGCAAAAAGCAGTGCAGTTTACTTACATCTATGCTTTTGTGGACTAGAACTACACATAAAAGTATCCATTACCTGTGTGCCACTCCTCGAGTGCCGCTAAAATTGGTGACATGCCCTGTATCTTGACTGCGTAAGCTTCATCTCGAGCAGATTCTTGCAAGAGAAGCTGAAAAATCTCCCACTCCACCCCCTTGCGATCTTTCGAGTTCGACAACTCGCACTTTTCGACTGCCAGATACACTGGAGATTTATTATCCTTGTTTTTCCAGTATATAATTTCTGAGTCTCTTCTCTGGCGCATCAGCTTGCTTGCTGCGTTAAGCATTTGATGTTGAATGGTGACATGGAGTGGAGTATCCTCCGAGGAGTTTTTCCGGGTCACAAGGTAAGGGTAATGAAAGAGAATGAGCTCCATGACATCTTCTCTCCCAGAGCTTGCAGCTACATGAAGCATTGAATTTCCGGAGGGGGTGACTTGGTCGAAGATTAGCGACAAAGCTAGTTTCCTCAAGTCAATAACCTTTTCTAACGCATCGATGAATTTCTGAACGTCCCCTTCTTTCGTGGCTTCATATAGGTCACGATCCATAATTTTGTTCAGATCACCATCTCCAAGCTGGTGTTGATTATCCGGAGTCGGGACGTATCTCCCCTTCAAAGCTTCGAGTCTTTCATTTGGCGTCGGCCTTGTTTCACTCCCTTCCATTCTTATCGCGAGGGCCATTTCAGACCGCGGGAATTTTTTTTTTCTTCTTTAATCTCCCTTCTGGAGTGAGAACGCAAAAGGAAGGGAGCACTCGCCCTTGTAAAGGTCGACCCAACAACCGATGAGACTCACCTCAGCCGATGTCATTAACTTTTGATCCGACAGTCAATTAGTGACCGGCCCAGGAAGTTGTGAAGTCTTTGTCCGATAATCTATCTTCAGTTAGCCTTTCCAAAAATAGTGAGACTCACACTGTTCTAACAACACAAGTTTCGATATAGTTTCTATACTACGATTGATTCAATCTATCATATTATTGATAAAACAAGTCTATTCGGTATTCTTCTGATTAATTCAAAGGATACCATTGACTCATCTTGAATAATGTTGACCCCATCATTAAAAACGAGCTTTCACCTTAAATTAGCAGCCCATCAATTGATGAAAATTAATCCACTAGACAAAAGAACCAGGAATAATAATAAAAACTCATCATAAATGATCTCGCACTCCATGGGATCAATATATCTTAGATATAGTGAAATTCACATGAAGCATAGTGAACCAATCGATTGGTTAGTCTCAAATCTCAAGTCTCAACTAACTTAATTTTGTCCCCTCTTCTTAAGATATTGTTTTTCTTCTGCTAGTCTGGTCGGAGGTAGGAGCACCGTATTTGTCCATCTACGAGTCTCTTTTGCCGTTCTGATAAATTCACCCATCAATTTGATTTGACCGGGAATAAATAAAAATATCATAAATATATATATATATATGTATGTATGTATGTATGTATCACACTTAATAGGATAACATAGGGAGAAAAGGAATTTACCATTTGGACATGAATCGGAAGATTGCTTTCATAAACAGATAAAACTGGGTAATTCATTTAGTCGAATAATCGAATGATTATTCTCATAGACTGAAGGTCTGTTTCTCCACGGTTCCTATCTTGAATTTGCTATAAGATCAATAATATAAATGGAAAGAATAAAAGCACATTTATGGGTCGAATATGAGAGCTTTGTAGTGAATGTTATTTTTATTTCTTGTTTCGATAGTAAATGTTGTTAAATGACGTCGCTTTCTTACCTTGTGCTCTCGAGCTATTCTTCTTCTTCCTTTTTAAATAATCTAGAAGGACAAGTTTAGAGGTCTCGCTATCTAGACACTTATTATACAGTCTGCAAATCCTGTAAACAGGAGGAAAAAGAATAAATTTTGAAAGCAAATGACATTCCCAAGCAAAAGAGAAAGTAAAGGAAAAGGAGAGGAATAGAATTACCGTTGAGGTCACGACACTCGCATGTTGGACTGTCATCAAAGAACTAAAAAAGAAAAGTTATTTTAAGGTGCGTCTGTTTCGTGAAAAATAAACAATTTAGAAAACATTTTCCAAAAAAATTGTGCTTTATTATTTACAAAAAAGTACAAATGAAAAACATTTTCATTGTCCATGAAAATATTTAATTCTAAATTATTCTAGATAATTAAAGTATTTTTCATTGACTAATTATTTCAAAGAATAAAAGAAATTATTTTGAATAAAATATTTTCCAAAAAACGTTTTCCGAATCTACGAAAGCTTAGATTGGGTGCTTGGTTTACAAACAATTATTATTATAAAATTATATTTTTTTATTTCTTTTTTATTTTTCCTTTTTCTTTTTCTTCTTCTTTACCCATTGCTAGCCATAGGGACATCCAACGAGCTTTAGCCTTGCCAAATCGGCCGAGCTCACGACCTCGGCGACGAGGCTCGAGCTCGCCCCCAATTGATGAGCCTTAAGTCTCGCCGGATCGGGCAAGTTTGTGGCCTCCGCGGTGAGCCTTGAGCCTTGCCAAATCGAGTGAGCTTGTGGCCTCAGGGGGCGAGCTCGTGACCTCTCACAACGAGCCTCGAGCTTTGCTACATTGGCGAGCTCTCGGCCTCCGACGAAGGGATGACACGAGGAAGTAGAGGAATAAAGAAGAAGAAGGAGAAGGAAAAGAGAAAAAGAAAAGGAAATTAAGGAAAAAATAAAGAAATAAAAGATAAAATAAAATAAAAATGATAAAAAATTCAAAGTTTTTTAAAATTTAAAAAATTTTAAAAAAAATAGATTTTTTTTTTGGCACAGATAAAGTGTGAAATCATTTTCTAATGGAATCCAAACAATGGAAAATAATTTCGATTATATATCACTAAACAAAAGAAAATAAACTTTATTCACGAAAATACTTTTCAGAAAAGTATTTTCATTTATCATTAATTTTTCCGCAAAACAAACGTACCCTAAGTAGAAAACAAAATGTTAAAGCATATCCAAATACATCCTAAATCCGAAGCCGCTAAAATTAGTAGGTCCCCCGTGGTTTGCATCAGTCTTACAATTCATATGTATTTTAACTGATGTATTAGGTTCGCCGGACAATTTCTTAAGGTTGATGTCTAAATATCTAAGTTCCAATGATGTAGTAAATATTACGGTTGAGAGGCAGCATCATAGCATTAAAGATATGTTAAGTCAGATTCCTGTGGCATGTGGCCCATATCATATCTCTTGTCGAGTATCAAATTTATCTCTTTTTAATTGGACCCCCTGCATCTCCTTTTCTTTATTTAGTTGAGGCCCCACATCCTGTATTCTCCCTTTCTTCAAATAGAATGTTGCCTAGCTCTTTCTGCGAACAAAAGTGTCTTCCAAATTAGATAGGCCTGGCTCGGGACTAACCGGGTCTGGTCCCAGCATCTACTTTTCTCTCCAGTTATACGAGGTCTTTCCATTCATAAAATATCCTCGCACTACAGGAGCCCTCCTATGTAATGTTTAGACAAATTTTCTTAATTATATTAGATGGGTACAAAAGAGATATTCATATGATGCGAGTTAATCATACTCTGTCCCCCTTTAATTCTATTTCTAGTAGAATAAGTGAAGCTTGGAATTTTTTGTTTCACTAAAGTTGACGGAAACTGAAAATAGAATAAGGGAAAGAAAAACCTTTGAATTTGTATTTTCTTTCAATTTCTTTAGTATCATTATTGCTTATTCTTCACATACTTGAGGATGCTCCATACGCCACATGAGTTGCCATATCATTTTGTGAAAGATGTCTTAGTAAACTCTTAGCACATGTATCATTACTCATTTTACTCCGCTCCTTATCAAAGTTGTCTATAATCTGCTAAGTTATATATTATTAGTGAAAAGGGTGGGAATGGGATATAAATGTAGTATTTCTCCATATAAGATAGCAAATGCCTAAGGTACAAACTGATTAAAGGTTCATTAACAACACGATTTGAAATTGTGACCTCATGGAAGACCGTGTTACCACACTCGATGCAATTGCTTAGCCTTCCAGGTAGAAATAAAGTTTGCTCAAGTTTAGGCCCGATGATGAAGGGTAATGATATTATTTCATGAAGTCCACATGTCACGGTTAGCTTTTGACTTAGTCAAATTGAATGGTCAAAAAAATATTGATTGACTGGTCAATAAAGAAGGAAAAAGTGGACGCTTAGCTTGTTTAATAAACAAAGAGCGCAAAGAAAAGAGAGAAAATAAAAGAACAAAAGGACAAAGAAAAGAGAAAAAAGAAAGGGTAAGGAAAAGAGAAAGACGGTTGTTGTGCGTACATGAGAACCTCGCCAAGCTGGATTAACTTTGTGTTGGCAAAATTGTAGTCTTCATTCATTTAATCGAAGTAATTTTTTAACTTAGGGCATAAATTTGAAGTTATGTGAAACTTGAACTATGAGGTCTGATTTTGGAGTTGTTAAGTTGTGAATTACATAGAAATCATCAATTAGGGCATTATGGAGCCGTGGGGTTTGACGGGAATTAATTTGAAGTAGCCTTTTAGTAGAAGTACAAAATTTTAAAGTTTTGCCGTGAGTTCCGCATTGCGAAAATCTTTGAATATCTATTTTGGGCAAGCAATTTGTTGACATGTGGGAGTCATTTTGTTAGTGATTATGTTTAGTTTTGCTGATTCGTTATTGAGGTAATGTTTTACTTGATTTTGACATCAATTCATGTTTAATTAATATGATTACGAAATCGTTGGCTCAAATAGCTATGTTATTTGGTTTTGTGCATTCTCAAGTGAGTAGTGCTAATCTCTTCTTTGATTTTTTGTAAAACCCATTTTTTGAAGTGTCATGATTTACCCCTTCGTAGGGAGGAAAAATAGGCTTAGAGGTACTTTCTTATGAGATGAATTGAATGGTTCATATAAATGATGATATCGAATGGACCAAAATTTGCTAACACCGCAAATGATTTCATTGATCATTGACATAGACTCTTCTAAATCCACACCTCGAGTGACATTGGACATTTGACTTTTATTCAATTAATCCTACATGAATTTCTATATAAGAAGTCGTCATTAACTTATTGGGGTTGGCTAGAAACTAAATGAGACATGAAAGTATGTTTCACTTTCTACACAACTAGAGAATTTAGGCTTGATGATTTGATTATACTAATTAATCAATTAGTGTATTTTTGGTACCTAATCTTATTCATTTCAAAAAAGATTTTTTCTTTTTGTCAGGCAATCTATATTAATTTTAAACCTATCCACTAATGTAAGAAATGACCATGCCAGTGGACAATCATTAAGATAGTCGTTAGCAATGAATGAAGTATTAAATAAATTGCAAGAAAAAGCAAAGAATCTAACGCTAAAGAATAAGAAAAATGCCATTCATAACTAGGCTAGAGGTAGACAACAATCAACACATTGAAAGTGCACAGTTAAGAGCATTCATCTCAAAAAAAATTCAAACCCTATTGTAAGCCATAAAAGTTTGTTCAATTGTGAGCACAATTCTTTAGATAAAAAAAAATTCACTTTTTATTCATAATATATAGATTTATGCCAAACCAGAATTAACATTTTTAAAAAAAAAATGTAACAAAACTAGTTTGAATTTAATTTCTAAAATATTTCCAAAATTTTTTAAAAAATTTCGGAAATTTTTATTATTATTATTTAAATATTTTTTTACATATTTTGGAATTTTTTATTTTTTACTAAAAAATTATTCAGAAAACAGGGACTCTGGCCGGGCCTTTGGCGCGGTTGGGCTTTGATACTAAATCCATTTTCAAAATAACTCAAGCCCGATCTAGAAGAAAGCTAAGCCCAAATCACCAATAGCCCACCAGTTTGTATCGGAACAGAATAAGCCCAAATGGACCATCACCAGAGTTGCGACCCGCTCTTCCCGCTTGAACTCAAACCCAAAGCTTACTAATCCTATAACTGAACTAAGCCCAGCCCTACTCAAAATACCCTCACGTCTTCTTAACAATCTCAGTACAAATGAGCCCATTTCCCCCTCTTATATTTTTTAGTTCCCTTCTCTATTTCCTAAAGACTTCCCACGTCTTCTTCCCACTTGGCTACCCCCAAAGACAAACACAGAACACACCAAAATGCAAGACGACCGCACGAGGACTTCAGCAGTCAAAGCTCATCCGACTAATGCATCAGCACGTCGCATGTACAGATTCCACCATCTAGCGTCCGGGACCGAGACTTCCCGAACCAAATCGTGAAACATCCTTCCCGCCAATGACCGACCCAACGTTCACCGGATCTCCATAGCGAACGACTTCCAAACCCCGGGCAGCTATCAGCCTCTATCCATGCGCACTTGATGCTCCCGCTCGCAGCCACACAATTAACACCAGGAACAATCACAGGATATATCAAAGCACGGGACAAAACGACGACCGAAAATCCGGGGCTGTCCAGACTTGGTAGAGATGAAATCTGACTAAAGAAATGTATTAGGAAATCGGTAAAAACATTGTACCAAACAAAACACATCTAAAATTCCTGGGACAAATTGGAATGCGGGACTAAAATGAACGGTTTTAGTTCGGGCGTTCCCTTGAACATATGGTGAGCACGGAAGATATTGAACATTTTTAGAACTCGAACTCGGGTCTAGACCAGAAAAAATCACCAGGGAATGCTCGACATCAAGCACCAATTCAGTTAAAAACAAAGCGCTCAAGAACCAGAGACTCCCGGTTGGTTCTTTCTCAAAACGGAACAAGGCAAAAAGGAGTTCATGGGAATGAGTTTCGATCGCGGAAATCTCTACCCGGCTCGGAGACGGCAGTTATAGGGCGAGCTCGAGACAAGTCGAACTATGGCCGACGGCTTCGCGATGTCTCCGAGCCGAGATCCTCGGGAAAGGCGGCTCGAACCAAAAAGAAACTCACCGGAGGTTTGGTGCGGGGTTAAAACGGAGATGCAGACTCGAGGGCGTCGGCCGAGAGTCGTCAGACGGGGCTTAAGCGTGGCCAAGCTGCCCGAGAACTCCTTCTCGCCCTCGGGTTTTACTCTGTCAGTCTCTCTCTCTCCCAGTCTCTCTCTCGGATTCGCTCTTTCCCTCTCCCTATCGTTTCTCGGCCGAAGACCCCAAAATAATTCCCCTCGGCTCCCCTTTAACTCCTCCTCCCTCCCTCCCTTCCTCTCTCCCTCTCCCCCCAACACGATGTCAGCTGCCGCCAGCCTGCCCAGACCGTGCTACATTCCCTCACTGTCGTCATGGGTCGTCCTCTCGTCGGTTGTCGTTCAGCCAAAGTCCAAAACGAGAGAAGGGAAGGAGAAGAGGGAAGAGAGCTGGGCTGGGGAAAGAGGGAAGAAGAAATGGGAAGAAAGGAGAAAGGAAAAGAAAAAGGGGCCGGGCTAAGCCGAGCCCTAACCTGGCCCTGCCGCGATTTGCTCTTTCATTTTATTTTAAAATTAATTTTTTTTAAAAAATTATAATAATTAATACTAGTAATGCAAATGTTCATAATGTCTATGTGCAATGCAATTTAATGAAATCATTTGTTTTATGGGATTATAAATTAATCCCTAATTTTCTCCGAGATTAGACCCTAAATAAAAAGGTAAAATTTAGGTGTTAACATGAAGTAATAGTGGATATATATATAGAGCAAGCATATTTGTTGCATAAAGCCGAATGGAACGTTTATTACTTTTATTGTTATTGCGAGATAGTGTGATAAACCTTTCTTGAAAAGGTTAAGTGTACCACATTGCGAATCTGATTTATGAGCTAACTCATGAAAAGATTTTAGGAACACTTTATGAAAGGATATTCTAACCGATAAATTGAGTTGTGAAAGATTATATGTTTTGGTTTGTAAAATTGATTTATATCATAGATTCTAGATTGGCTTTGTGGATTTTGGAGGATGATGTTATACTTAGTGTCATTTTGAGCCCATTGATGGATTTATGTGTATGCATACTAATTTTTGGATATCCTTGTGAGTGACCATGGACAATATAGACGGAGACCTAGTTAAGATAGGAAATCTTAATCGCCTTTCACGGGTATTAAGCATGATCATGGTTAGATATTTGAGCACGGGATGGTCAACGAAATGGACTATTGATGTGTGATTTAATGAAATTGATAAGTGAAATGAACCATTATACTTTTTTGATATTATTGATGAAATAGGTATTTCTGCTATGAATATAATTGTGTTGAAGTAATATATAACTCTCTTTTATCTTCAAATTTGTTACATTTTGGATTTGGTGTAAATGAGTTACGTTTTTGTGTATTAAACATGCATAGTGCACCGTCCATTTGCTTAGAAGAGATTTGTACTATTCACTGAGTTATGGTTATTCATCCATTTGTCTTACTTATTTTTCAGGTAGTCATAAGTAGGATGAGAATGTTTATATTTTCACAAGGGCAATTTGATAGGGTGATTTTTGGGTATAAACTTAATTATACATTTTCTAGGCTATTATATGATTAAGATGAGCTTGCTAGGTTTAGTTGTTATTTGAAGATGTACAATTTTTTTTATATATATTATGGAAACTTTAATTTTGTATCCAACCTTTTGGCTTATTATATTTCTATATGTGTGGCTATATATATTTTGACAATAGGTTGTTGGTCTCTGTTTGAGATTTCGTCCTTCAGCTGGAAAAGATGCCCTTGTGATTGCCCCATTTCTATTGGTCTCGAGGTGTGACGCCACAAATGTCTGCTACATAGCCCTGACGGCAGGAATATCCGAAACAATGACGTTGCTAATCAAACTGGCGATTTCGGAAAGGGATTCAGAAAATTTCATTTTCACGCCCTCTTCGTTGCCGGACTAAGCGATCCACAGGCAACAGACTGAAAATATTTACTCATCGCTTTGCTGATTAAAAGAAAGGAAGTGGAGGCCTTTGGCATAGGTTTTTATACTGGCCCAACTTGGCCCATTTAGTAAATCATTCCATGTTAGCTCCCTACGTGACAGCCACACCATCTTTTGCATCTCAAAACTATCATAGGGTTGGGTAGGGGTGTGCATGGTCATGGCGGTTCCCGACCTAGAATCGGGAACCGCCCGCTAAGGACCGGTTCCGAAAAATTGGAACCGGGATCTACCCATGGAACCGATCTTGACGGGAAACAATTTTGGTTTTTAATATAGAACGACTACGTGACATCAAAGCAAGCCAAAGAAAGAAAAACCAAATTTAAGTCAACAAGATTCTTTACAAAAAAAAAAAAAAAAAAAAAAAAAAACAATCGCAACAAGATTCGCCTAAAACTTCACGACTTATAAAGCTTGTGAATCCCAAGTTTTGAGCTCTAAAATTCCAAGTTCCAATCTCCTAAAAGTAAAACAATAATTAATAAATGATTGCTCAACATTAGTAAAAATTGAACTCAAACAATTATTGAAAATCTCACCACGTATATTCCTCCCACTTCAACTTGTAAACTCTATGGACCATCAATCTCCTTGTTAATCTCCTTGTTAATCTCCTTGTAAGCATGATCCATATCTAACAAAAAGAAGATATTAAATAAAGTATTCAGTTATTAGATAATAGATATACAAAAGAATTACATAATGAAATGATATGGACTTACCCAATTCAAACTTTTCCGCATTTTCGATACATTCTTCAATATTAATCGGCTCAAGAATTGCTCTCAACCAATCTTGAGCGCAAATCAAAGCTTCCACAACTCTAGGAGTCAAAGAACTCCGAAAACCATCAAGCACACGACCAGAAGTACTTGAAGTTGATTCTGAAGCAACGGTAGTAACGGGAATAGACAAAATATCCCGAGCCATCAAAGATAAGATTTTAAACTTTTGGCCAGCAACGCTCCACCATTTCAAAATGTCAAGATCACGACCATCTTCAAGTTCAGCTTTAAGATATCGATCGAGCTCAGATAAGTTGCCATCGGACTTTTTCTTCTCCTCATTAAGAAAGTCATCATACGAAAGCTCTTGCACATAGAAATTTAAGCTGCAATCGTCCTCTTCATTTTCCTCATTGAAATAAGAATCGCAGCTACTACCGATATTAGTAGAACTTACCAATTCGCCATCCAAATTTTTGTCTCTAGAAGTGTGACAAGATTTCTCATAAAATTTAAACACACGTTCCAGGGCAAACTTCACCTTATCAAACATCTCATCAACTTCTGCAGCATCATCATAAATGAGTTTACAATAATACCTCACATAATTTAGCTTTTTTCTAGGATCCAATGTTACCGCAATCAACACCATCATATTTACTTTTTCGAAACCCCCATAATATTTGTCAAACTTATCTTTCGTTTTCAAGCCCATAACTTTCACCCTTTGATCAAAAGCCTTCGTCGCTTCTCGCAAATATTTATACAAAGAAGCTATCCCCACAAAATAATCATTTGAAGTGATATACAAAGTTCCGGATCATCTTCTTGGTGGTATCATAAAACTTCTTCAAAAAGTTAGAAAGAACAATAGCATTTTCCCAATCAACACTACTTGGAGTATTAGAATTAAGCTCAGTTAAGAAAGAAACATCTTCTTCTTCCATCATTTCAAAAGCTTTTCTTAGCTTTATGGCACTCTCTAACATTAGGTAAGTGGAATTCCACCTAATTGAGACATCAAGACAAACTAAACCCTTATAAGTAATCCTTGTAATTTCAATGCAATCTCGAAATGTCTTAGCGCTCATAGGAGAACTCCTCACATACCTAACCACGTTTCGAATACGTGCAATGGAATCACGTATCTCGGCCAAGCCATCCTTCACAATCAAGTTTAATATATGAGCCGTGCACCTCATGTGTAAAGATTCACCATCTAAGATCAATAACCTCTCTCTTGAAAATTTTTCTTTCAAATAATTAATGGCCACATCATTTGAACTAGCATTATCCACTGTGATTGTGGACACTTTTTTCTTTATTCCCCACTCATATATGCGTTTCTCAACTACTCTCCCAACATCTCTGCCCTTGTGACTAGCTATCATCACAAAATTGATGATCATTTTGTGCAATTTCCAATTTTCATCAATAAAATGTGCAGTAAGGCATAGATAGTTCAAATTCTGAATGGAACTCCATGTATCAGTCGTGAGTACAATCCTAGAATTAAGCTTACGAAAAGAAGCCTTCAAATTTCTTTTTTCACAAAAATACAACTTCATGCAATCCCTAGCCATCGTAAATCGCGACATATGCTTGAAGAGAGGTTGTAATTGATTCACATAATCACGAAATCCAGCATGTTCAGCAATCGAAAATGGTTGTTCATCAATTATAATCATCCGAATAAGCATTTGCCTACATTTCTCCTGATCAAACTTCCATGTCGTTAACATTCCACCACTCCCTAGTACTACTAGTAATATCTCCTCCTATCATTTGAGTTCCATCTACTCTTTGTGATGCAAACAATTTTTGCCTTTTATCCACATTGCGAGGATACTTATTGCACTTTCTCAAGTGCTTCAACATATTTGAAGTACCATTATCAACGTGGTACGAATACTTGGATCCGCAGTAATTGCAAAATACATCAACTTTCCCATTGTGAGTTGTTCCTTTTCGAAAATGAAGCCAAGCTGCTGATTTTCGCTTACTAGGAGGACATGGACAAGAATCGGATACCTTATTTGTTTTGGATGTTTCTTCAAGGTTTTCATCTCCTTCATGTTCTTGTGATGTTGATTCCACTATCGGCGCTATTGCATCATAGGATTCCTCTACTTTCCATTGACATGTTAATGAATCACCTGAATCAAGCAACACACTATCAACACTTAAACACTTATCACGCCACAAAATTAACTATTTTAAAAGGCATCACAAAATGCGGACGCCCCTGTCAGGATTCGGGACACCCATGGCTATGGCGAATGACCATGAACACACGACTGAACCTGCGCGAGTGCCTAGCCCAGCATTAACCATTACAGACCACCAACACACTCAAAATTAACTTCTTCTTCGGACCACGATCGCGTCCTCAATGGATTGACTCCCCAGTCACCACCGAGGACTCACGTGAAGCACGAAATACAGAAGCACGAACTCGGCCAAGCTCCTCTACCCTCTTCCAAAAATTTCATTTTTTCCCGCAAAGAACCGACCTTTTTCCCAATCGAACCAAAGAGCTAATCTGGGTCCCCGAGAATCGACATTTCCAGACAATAAAACAAACAGCACAATCAATCACTAGCACATGCAAAGAGCAATGGCACACGATGCGGAGCGCGACCCAATCGACGCCGCACGACAAGGCACAACGCGGCACCTTCAGGGCGCCATTGCACATAACGACATCCGCAAGCTCGAACAATCGCGTCCAACTCCGCGTGCAAACCAAGCGGTCGATGATACCGATGACGACGACGATGATACCTTCGAGAGGGAGAGGCGGCGAAGGCCCCGAGCAATGTGGCGGGAATTGAGTGGAGCGGCGGTAGCAGCAGGTGAGGGAGTCCTCGCCGAGACGGAAGTTGCGGGGACGTTGTATTTAATGGAGGAGAGGAGGGACGACGGAGAAATCGAGAGCGCGGGTCATTGCTCGGCGGAGTAGAGGCTGTGGCGGGTGGCGGCCGGCGTGAGGGGGCGAACAGCAGTGGCGGAGGAGTAGTGGCGGCGACGTCGACGCTTGGGGATTGGGAGGAATTAAAATGGCGAGAGGAATCGAGGAGAGAGAGAGAGAGAGAGGCAGCCGCAGAAACCGAACAAAAGTGAGATGAGACGGTGAGCGTGAGACCTAGGTTTGTTTTACTAATTTTTTTTTTTAATATTAAAAGGGAACCGGTCCGGTCCGGGTGGGCGGGCGGGCGGATCCGCCCATGGAACCGGGAATCGGACCGGTTCCCAAAAATTGGAACCAGGAATCGGGCTGGTTCCCTCAAGAACCGCCGGTTCCAGGCGGTTCCGGTCCGGTTCCGGGCGGTCCGGGCGGATCCCGGGTATTTTGCACACCCCTAGGGTTGGGGGTTCGATCATCTTGAGGCCCTGTGCCATAGGGTGGCCGAGAGGTGGTGATGCGTTAGTGCTGAGGCCGGGTGCGGGGGTGGAAGGAGAGAGAGATTGAACTCAAAAGGAAATAAAGAGAGTGGGGCTCCTCGGATTATCAACAACTAGTCTACCGATGAATGGATTGATAAGTCAATTCTTAAATATATTAACTAATGTAATTAATTTTCCATATCCCTATTGCCTACTATTCGCCGACTCTTTCATTGTACATTTCTTGGCGCGCTCTGCTCCAATCGTCTTTTATTCTTTTAATCTCTAACATTTTAAACATATGATTCTTCTCTTAGATCGAGTGCTGATAAATTGCTAACCATAACTTAGTGTCATGAAAAAGGTGCGGATTATTAGATTGGGCAGATCGGATTACGAAGGATGTTTTGGGGTATTGTATACTCAATATATTGGAAGCCAAAATATTTTCTTATTAAGAATCATTGACAAATATCTTAGAGGCACTCGTTAACAAGTCTTTTACAAATATGTGAATATTTATTCTTTAGACATTCATAGTGGTTAGAAGATTTTTTTCACCTGACGTCAAACTTGTCTAATCTATGTTCGTTAGTCTTTTGGCTCTTTAGTAGCTGACTTTGCTTAATTTTTGAAGAATAGAGATGATATCACTATCACATGGACAGTTAATCAACAGTTACTGTATGGAAATAAAATGGCGCGAGTATTGGAGCAAAGATTGATTAGAATTAGAAGGTGGACTCTCATTCCCCTAGCCTCTTTATTATGTAGTTAAATGACTATCATTAATTCTAATTATTCAAAGGAAAAAATTACTCCGAAAGTAATTAATACTTGCATTTTAACACAAGTATGGCGAGCTAAAAACTTTGACCGGTAAGTGTTGGACACATTACAAGCGAAAATAATCATGATTTTGCTGCACGCTCCGATCAAATTAAGGTCGGCCTAATACAATCCATGCCAGGTAATCAACTGAAATGGCCTTGACCTCCGCCCTGGAAATTGGAGGATCTATAAGCAGAAAAAGTAAAGCTGAAACGGGAAATGGCTATCAAAATTCTTCACTTCGGGTAGTTCCTAGCTGTGCTTGATATGCCACCCTGTCTATGATGCCTCGACTAGCGTCTGGACTTGTTAGTGATAGAATTCATGATTGGCTTGTGTTACTTATGGTACCAGGCTTACATATATAAAAGATATTGCTCAAGAAGAAGGAAAAGAACATACTTAATTATAAGAGATACACCTATATCTGTGCTCAAATTGAATCTCCCCACCGTTTGAAAAGCTGGCCAGCACGTGTTGGCTAATTGCAGGATTGCATATCCCCTTGGACCCCAGTTACCTTTGTCTGTCTACCAAAGACCCTGCTACAAGGCAACTAAGGTAGAGCGCCCCGACGTAAGGGACTGCGAAGCACAGTAGAAAGATCGCGAGCCAACTGAGTTCACTCACTGCCAGAATTACGGCTGCCGAAAATGCCACTGTCATTGCGAAGACAGCAAACAACAATGATGGCCCCGCTACCTCCAAAGCTTCTTCTGCTTCGCGGAGACTTGCATTGTGAGCGCGGAGGAAGGTTACAACAGAGAGGATGGAAGTGAATGTGGCCAATGCGTCAAAGATTATGAAAACCTGAAACACTCGGTTATGCAGCATGGTCGCCATTCCTGGGTGTGGATCACCGGAAACATTATATCCACCAGGCAATGTTATGCCAGCGGTGAACGAGACGGAGGCCACAAGTGTGGCCACTACCAGTTGAGTGTCAATCTCTTTCTTGATCAGTTCGTTGCGAGATGACTGGCTTTCTCCAGAACTTGGTTCTCTTGTTGACTGACGACTCATGCTTCTCAGTACCACAGCTTTACTACATCTGTTTAACTGCAAATATCAAATCAGGGAATTAGTCATCAATCATGAGCACAGTCGATTCAGTTAAAAGTAAACACAGCCAGCAACCAAAATTATCCCACCATTAGCAAGATTTCTGTGGCCACATCCAGGGGGTTCGACCAGTTGCAGTTCCGACGCTGCAAGCGAAGTTTTTTTTCCGTCAAATAGAGCATAACTCCGAAGTGGTTGTGCCTCAATGCCAAATTGAGGGGTGTTTTTCCATCGACATCTTTCGAATTCACCAGCTTGTTGATGACATCCGGCTCGCCGCATTTGTTGAGTATGTGTCGGACCGCTTCTTTGTTCCCGCCCTTGGCTGCAACGTGCAGAATATTCTGACCCTTTTTGTTTTTTTATCTCTGCCAGGTCAGGCCACATGTCCAGTAACTTGCGGATGATTTTGTCGACGTTGCGGCCTTCGCAAGCCATGTGAATCGGGTAGGAGCCATTTTTGTCCGTTTGGAGGGCGAGATAGTGGCACTTTTCTATCAGGAGGTGCACTGCCTTATCACTTCCAACAGATGCTGCCGAGTGCAATGGTGTCCCCCCGTTTTCATCGCGCACGTGAAGTAACTTCGGAAGCTGATCTATAATTGCTTTCAGTAAACCTGATATTATAGGCCATAAGAAGTTTTTAGGTGGGGTGCAATTTACTCGTCAGATAAATATTGCTTTTAGCTTCTGCAGAGTTATTTGCTTTTTAACCAGAAGCTATTATCAAGCTTTTCTCCTAATTGGACGAATATGAATTTTGAAAAAGAGCAAAAAGCAGTGCAATTTACTTACATCTATGCATTTAAGGACTAGAACAACACATAAAAGTATCCATTACCTGTATCCTTCTTCTTGATTGCGGCCAAAATTGGTGACATGCCCTGTATCTTGACTGCGTAAGCTTCATCTCGAGCAGAAACTTCCAAGAGACGCCGAAGAATCTCCATGCGGCCGGTTTCGGCTGCCAAATACAATGGAGATTTACCATCCTTGTTCTTCCAGTATACAATTTCCGAGTCTCTTCTTAGGCGAATCAGTTTTCTTGTTGCCTCTAACCTTCCATCTTGAACGGCGACATGGAGCGGAGTATCCTCTGAAGAGTTTTTTCGAGTCACGAGGTAAGGGTAATGAAAGAGAATGAGCTCCATGACATGTTCACTCCCAGAGCTTGCTGCTACATGTAGCAATGAATTCCCGGAGGGGGTGACTTGGTCAAAAATTAGCGACAATGCTAATTTCCTTGACTCAGACGCCTGTTTTAATGCATTGATGAATTTCTCAACGTCCCCTTCTATCGTGGCTTCATATAGGTCACGATCCATAATTTTGTTTAGATCACCATCTTCAAGAGGTTTTTGGTTATCTGAAGTCGGGAGGTTCCTTCCCTTCAAAGCTTCAAGCCTTTCATTTGGCGTCGCCCTCGTGTCCCTCCCATCGATGCTTATTGCGTGATCCATTTTGGACAGCGAGAGTCTTTCTCGAAGCAAGAAAGCAGAGATACGAAGTTAAACGATGGAAATGGGGACGGAGTAAACCAGCAAGCAGAGAGCACTCCCTCTTGTAATGGTCAAGTTTTCGCGTCAACCCAACACCAGATGCGACTCGCCTTGGACAATGTCATTGATTTTATAAACAATCAATTAGTGATCAGCCCCTGAAGTTGCGTAGACTTCATTTAATAGTCAATTAATTATAATACAAAAGGAAAGAGAATAGGGGTGAGTATTGTTTCAGAGTAGAACCTGGAACCAAAATATCAGACTAGAGGTGATATGGTTCAGTTCCAAATTTTAGGATACGCAGAATAGATTTTAAGTTCCAATAAATTAATAACATGTTCCAACAGGTGAGTTCTAAATTCCAAGAGGAATCTGGACGAAATCTAAATTGTTCACCCCTAATTACAAATACCTTCTTGCTACTTAAACTTAAATTGATTAGCTGAAACCAAAGTAAAGCTATGGTTGTGGTGCACTTAAAAAGTTTAGAAAACTAGGTAACTACATTCCTTTTTCTTTTTCTTTTTCTTTTTTTTTGGTTGTGTCAAAATCAGATAAAACAAATGAAAAATTAGGGTTACCCAAAAATGAAAAAAAAAAAAAAAAAAAAAAGAGAGAGGAAATTGGACGATTTTCAAATTGACTCTGAAACTATAACAGAGTAAATTGCAGATTTTGAGTTAAACCTAGAACTGCTCACCTAAAAAAGAGAGTATTTGCTCCCATAAAGATCCCATTATCACATCAAGTCAACACTAGATGCGACTCACCTTGGACGATGTCATTGATTTTAGACTCAATTGTCAATTAGCAATTAGCCAAAAAGTTAATTTTGTAGACTTTACTCAATGTTGATTTTGTATCAAAAAATAGCGAGACCGCAATGTTTAGAGCACACAAATTTCAATATAATTTCTACCTTATGATTGATTTTGTTTATTCCATCATTGATCAACTCAAAGAGTCATTGACTAATCTCAAGAAATGTGGAGCCAATCATAGAAAGGAACTTTCTCACTAAATTAGGAATCCACAAATTGAGAAAAATTAATCCACTGAACAAAAGAAATCAGAATAATGGTAAAATCGGGAAAAACTGGAGGATTGCTTTTTCTAATCAATATTACTCCTCCTCGATCTCGCACTTTATGTGATCTCTTAGATAAATTTATTGGTCAGTCTCAATTCTTAACTAACTTAGTTTTGTCCTTTTCTTCTGACGGTTTGTCCCCTCTTTCCCAAAATATTGATTCTTTCTCAACTCTCAACTAACATAGTTTTGTCTTTTTCTTCATTTTTTTGTTTTTGTTTTTTTGGATCAAAGTCTTTTTCTTCTGTTTGATAGTACGTAGAAGCACTGTACTGTCCATCTTCTAGTCTACTAACTCTTGCCATTCTAATGAATTCACTATTTATGAATTTACATGACAGCTCTTATTTTGAAGCAGGATTCTTGATAAAATTCAATACGGGAGAAAATTTAAAAAAGAAAAAAAAAATCTTGATAAGCACATGCCTCTCATGTCCTCCTGATAACCCCCCCCCCCCCCCCCCCCCCCAAGGTCTCTCGTTCAATACTACGAGGACCGAATTGCAAAAATGATTTGTGATTGCAAAATGCCAATATTAGCACATTTTAAAGTGAGGAAATTTATATTGTTAACTATAAGTTAGTTCATTCTATTTGAATTGAACATAATATGTTATGCTGACACAATGTAAATGGTTAAAAGATCATCTACACCTAACGTTGAAGTTGTACTTATGTCTGTTTATCTTTTAGCTCTCTAGTAACTAACGTTGAACTCCTTTTTTTTTTTTTTTTTTTTTTTCCTGGGAGACCTCTGACCTAGCTCAAGATAATTCAGCAAAAATATCTTCTGAACAAGGTGGGCCGTGGTCAAGGCTAATCGAATCTGATCTCTACATCTCCTTTTTTATGGCGAGACCCTACATCCTATTTTCTCTCTAATCTTGCTTTCAGTATCAGAGTACAGGTGCTGAACTTTGATTGAGCGAGGCCTCTGCGTCAAGTTCAACTTGTTGCCTAGGTCCTTTCATGGATAGAAGAAATATATCTTCCAAATTTGGTTGGCCTAGATTGAGACTAATCGGATCTGGTCCCCGGTACAGGATTCTTGAACTTTAAATTTATTTTAGCTTTTATAAGTTTTTTACTGTTATTTATATAAAAAAAAAGTAATAAAAAAGGCCACGTATGATAAATAAATTAATTTAAAAATGCTTTACATCAGCGTTTTCCGTTAAACAAATTGACGGTATTAACGGAAAAACATGATTGCGCCAATTTGACAAGTTTTATGACTTAATTACATTTTTTGAGAGTATAGGACTCAATTATACTTTCGCGATAAATTTTATGACTTATAATGCACATATCCCAACTCTAAACTAACTTACTATGACATCAATACTTTAAACTTTTTATTATATCATCAATACCTTTACACTTATATCATTGTGATAAAGATGCACTCCGTAACAATTCTCGCCAACACGACTGTTAAAAGTCTCAAGTAACAACTTATTGGCAAATAGAAGTTACATGAATTTGAAAAAATTAACCAAAAACCTCAATTATTTCTCACATTGATATCAATATACCAAAGTTTTTTCTCACGTTACCAATATCCCCAAGTTTACATTGCAAATTTGGGAAGAACTTGGAAAATGACTTTGTTATTTTCGACTTTCATGATGTCCTTTTCTTGCTAAATAATTTGCCGAGTGTTGATGCTGATGGGGGTATGCCCCCACTACTGTGAATGTTTTTGTTTGATGAAATTCAATGATCTTCTCAACCTGTTTACTACCTTTTCGTTTAGAAAATTCAAAATCAACATTAGCAATAATTGAATTACGGAATTTTTCCTATTATATTCAGTAGATTTCACACTGTCAATGTGAGTATGAGGATATGAATAACTAATAATTTTCCTTTCCCTTTTTCTTCTTTTTTATTTCATTTATCCTTTTTTTTTCCTTTGAGTTTTTTTTATTTTTTTATTTTATGTGGTGCTTGGCAGGCACCACATTGGGACCATGTGTCCTAGGAAACTAACAAAAAAGTCACATCAGTATATCCTACTAGCCAAATTAACCAGAGTTTAATATCAATCTAACGACTAGTAAAACTTGATTGCATTGGATGAAATCATTAAACTCGATTGCACTTTCGTGATAAATTTTAGTGCTTCAGATATACATATCTCAGAATTATATTTTGTATCAGATTACTATTTGTATCTAACACACTTTGTCACCTATACTAGCTCAATTATAACAGCTTGTTATGAACATTTCTTGAATATAGCTGTTGCTCAAGCAAGTGATACAGATTGATGGTGGGCACCATTATAAAAATAACTATGACTTATGCTCATGAACTTAATGTAGGCACGCTGCATACAATAAAAAAAATTATAACCGAATTGGTCGTTGTATAATAGATTTAGAAATTTTTGGATAATTATCCGGATAACAATGGTGGGCCCATGGAAGAGCCTACGGCAATAGTTGCTGGAGTAAGAATTAATTCATTTGTGGTAATGATTTGATTATTTTTTCCATCTTGACAAAGTAAAAATTGTTAAATGGATATATTTCTGCTTCAAAGTGTTAATAATCATTAAGCTATGATCAAACGGATTAACGGCATTAACGTTCTTGTGCTTCTTTTTATGCTTAAACAAAGTTTTATACTTTTTTTGGAGGTCACCCGAAAAAGAAGGGTCGCCGTTAATTGTTAGTCACATTTGATGTATTATTCTTGTCCGAACACAACTGTTTTCTCATTGGAAAAGAAACTAAGATGGCGATGGAATTGACCGAATCTTCGGTCCATCATTTATCATGAGACAACAACAGTAGCATTGCTAAGATTTGCTTTAAATTGACCAACCAAGATATTTCCATTCTGATGTATTCATTTGGGGTTGTGACCATATATATTCAATATTTATATCTATCCCTTAGTGAACTCAATTAGCCTAGATGCGTCCTGTCGAGCTCGTGTACTCTTCAATGCCAAACCGTATCTCTATTTCAGAATTTACTTGCTCCAATTGCTCTTCACAATTTTTTGGCTGGAGTGATGATGGTTAAGTAATTATCAGTGTAGTCGCGGCTTTGATTTGAGTTCTCTTTAATTAGCTGTGGGCGGAAGTCGACAACTTAATGCACATTTTATTTGCGTCATTTTACGCAATTCAGACTCTAATTTCTTTGTCTTCTCTCTGCTTAGGGTCTCGATTATTCTGTCGCAAATGACGAATCCATAGTCACCAAAATTGACTTGACTCTCCCCTTGTATTTTGGATAACCAGATATCAATAGTGCTTTCGTCATTTCATGGTAGACTAACAAAGTCACAGGAGATTTATTGATAAGGGATCCGAGTTCAGGACACACTTTGTATACTACAAGTGCTTTGACTCTATGGTTCTGTTGGTGTATGTGGTATTTGATCAAACTCCCTCGTACCCAGAATGGACATCATAAACTTGTGTCACGGTTTGCGAAAATACGTTTTGGCCTATAATTTTTTTCTTAGGCTTGCTTGATAGGATAAGCCCTCATTTTTTTCTGAATCCCGTCATTGATCACTGCATATGAAGCAATTTTGTAAGAATGTGGATGAAAATTGAAGAGAAAAGTTTTCTGTATTCTCTATATCTTTCTGTATGTACAATGTCAATGTTTATATTACAAGACATGTATAATGAAAAAGGCAACTAAATAATGTACAGACTAGATTTGATATAAATTGAATCTTTGATTCGATCTTGATTGATCTGAGGAATATTTAATGTGATCTGAAGATATCTTGCGTATCTTCCAACACTCCCCCTCAAGCTGGTGGCTTGTAGATATCCAAGACGCCGAGCTTGCTTAAGAGATACGCATGCTGACTTTGACATAGAGGCTTGGTGAATACATCTACAGGTTGTTCTTCTAATCCAATCCCCCGTGTCTCGATTATACCTTCCTGTATTTTCTCTCGAGTGAAATGGCAGTCCACTTCCATGTGTTTCGTTCTCTCATGCACAATGGGATTTGATGCTAGTTTAAGAGCTGCATCATTGTTACAAAATAATCTGGTTGGTCCCTCGATTCGTACTCCAAGGTCCCGAAGTAATCCCCGTAGCCATACTATCTCACATGTCGTTTTCGCCATAGCTCGGTATTCTCGTCCGCGAGGATAAAGAGACCGTTGGTTGCTTCTTGGTTTTCCATGAAAGTAAGGAATCTCTCATCTTAATGCGAAAACCGGTTATGGATCTCCTGCTCATCGGACAAGTAGCATAATCTGCATCACAATATGCTGCCATTCTCATATCACATTTCCTGGAAAGAAGAATCCCGAGTCCAGGACATTTCTTCAAGTACTTCACAACTTTCAGTGCATCGTTCATGTGAGACTGCTTTGGCTTGTGCATGAATTGGCTGAGTGTCTGTACATCATAACTAATGTCTGGCCTGGTCATAGTCAAATATATGAGTTTCCCGACAAGTTTTTGATAACTCAATGGATCTTTGAGTACTGGATCTGCTTGTTGAGACACTTCAGCATCATAATCTGCCGTAGTCAATTTAACATTTTGCTCGATTGGAATCACAGCTAGCTTACATTCTGATAAACTTGCTTTTGATATGATCTCCAATGCAAATTTTCTCTGGCTGAGAGATATTCCTTGATCTGATCGTGCAATTTCTATTCCAAGGAAATATTTGGGTGTACCCAAATCTTTTATGTGAAAGGTAGAATGCAAGTATTCCTTGAAAACTTGGATAGCCACTTCATCGTTTCCCATAATAAGTATATCATCTACATATATCATTAAGTATATAGATGACATACCTTTAGTCCGTGTAAAAACGGCATAGTCAAATCTGGATTGTTGGAAACCTGCAGCTATCAAGGACTTAGCAAATTTGGCATACCACTGTCTGGAAGCCTGCTTAAGTCCATATAGGGATTTGCGGAGACGACATACTCTATTCTCCCCCTAGAGTAAACCCTGTGGAATATCCATATAAATTTCTTCGTCTAAATCTCCATGTAAGAAGGCATTGTGGACATCCATCTGGTGCAATGGCCGATCCGAAAGGTCATTCGAGAGAAATGAGCGTACCGTAACATCTTTAGCGACGGGAGAGAAGGTTTCATGATAGTCAAAACCTTCCTGTTGTGTGAAGCCTTTAGCCACTAATCGAGCCTTGTACCTTTCAATCGATCCATTTGCTCGATATTTGATCTTGTATACCCATTTCATCCAATTGCCTTCCGGTCTGGGGGTAGAGAGATGAGTTCCCATGTCTGATTGTCCACTAAAGCCTGCAATTCTGCTTTCATAGCTTGCTGCCATCTCGGATCGGTGCTCGCCCGATCATAATTGGATGGTTCTCGCTCCTCGAAATGCGAGAAATGCAACAACGATGCTCCCGCCGACAGCCGATCAAATGAAACATAAGAGGAGATGGGAAAAAGAGTACCGGCGAGTTTCGGACTCCACACACATAGTCTTTCGTCCAAGTTGGTGGACGCGTGACTCGCCGGGAACGTCTAGGTGGGGTATTTGCAGGCGATAATTGACCCGACCCAGTATCAATAGGAGTGGATGAATGATCCGCACCAGCATTATTTGAAGTAGAGTCAAGCACAACTTCATCATCTGAGATGTGGTTCGTGGGTTCCAGTGGAGGCGTCAAGTCCATGGCTGATGCAGAGGAGTCCCTTCTATCTGTTGATGCAGGAAAGAGAGCATATCCTGGATCATGTGCAATTTCTTCAATATGAGGTGAAGAGTGATGTCCTCGGTTATCTGTCCTTGGTTCCTGTGTAGCAAAAGGAAAGATATCTTCTTGGAACGAAACATCTCTACTAACAAAGAATTCCCCTGTAGATGAATCATAAATCTTGTACCCCTTTTATAAGGTGGGATACCCCATGAATGTGCAACGGCGAGCACGAGGACTCATCTTATCTCTAGGTCCCACTATAGTGGCATAACATTGACAGCCAAAAATTTTCAAATAACTCATATTTGGCTTCCTCCCAAAGCGCAATTCGAAAGGACTTCAACCGTTGAGAATCTTGGTCGGCATTCTATTGATTAAATAAGCTGTAGTTAGGACACAATCTCCCCAAAAATTGTCGGGGATGGAAACTTGAAACTTCAAGGCGCGAGCAACGTCCAATAAGTGATGATGTTTCCGTTCCACTACTCCATTTTGCTGTGGAGTATAAGTGCAGGAACTCTCATGTAAAATCCCTTGAGATGTAAGGAAAGCAGTACACTCATGGTTAAGGAATTCCTTCCCATTGTCTATTCGTATTCGACGGATTGTCTTGCCAAATTGAGTTTTCGATAAAGAAAGGAAGGTCCTTAAATGAGATATGACTTGACCGTTAGACTGCATGAGAAAAATCCATGTGGCCCTTGAATGGTCATCCACAATGGTTAGGAAAAAACGGGACACATCATGGTTTTGTGTATGGTAAGGACCCCAAACATCAATATGAAGTGAGGAAAACGAATCATCTGCACAATTTGTGCTCAATGGAAAAGGAATACGAGACTGTTTGGCAAGTGGACAAATATGACATTGAGGATATGGAAATAAAGAACTGTGACCCATTCTGGAATGCAAAATAAATTGTTTATTATTGGTAGTCAAATTACACAGTGATTGTTTATTATAATGAGACTGATCAAGATTTGCTGAATTCTTCCAAAAATATAGTCCTTCAAACAGATTACCCCAGCCAATCAGTGTCCCAGTCGAAAGGGCCTGAAAGAGACAGCTATCAACAATAAAGGAAACCTTACAAGAATTTTCCTCACAGGCTCTAGACATGGAGATAAGGTTAAATTGAAACTCTAGGACATATAGGACATTTGTAAGAGTGAGCTGAGAGCTAAGATTGACTGTCCCTGTTATGGACACACGAGCAACATTTCCATTCGGCAATTGCACAATAATGGGACTATCCAATTCTTCATTAACAACAGTAAATAGCTTCTTGTCACAGGCAATATGATCACTAGCTCCAGAATCAACAATCCAAGTATTCCTCGATATGGTATTTATTAGGCAATGAGAAATACTTGTAAAGCTACTCCCCCTTTTTGGAATATCCAATTTTTGCAGTGCTTGCATTAATTGTTGATACTCAACATGTGTGATGGATTGATCAGTTGATCCTGTGGGTTGATAAGCTGCTGCTGCTGATACTTCCTTCTTTTTTTCTCCCGGTCGGCCATGCAATTTCCAACAACTATCAATTGTGTGATGGGGCCGCTTGCAATAGTCGCAAAATAGCTTCCCTTTATTTTTCAAATTCAATCCATAACTCAACCCATAATTGGGCCCATAATTCGGCCCTAGGTTCTGCCCGAGGTTCTTCGAAAAAGAAGAGCCGTTGGATTTGTTTGATCCGGAACCATCCACGCCGTCCAGATTGTCCGCGTAGCGCGGCCCTTTAGAGCCGTCAAATCGTTGCGTGCGATCTGAACCGTCCATCACCGAGCCTTTAAAAGGCTTTTGTTCGGTGAACCCTAGCGACGAGTTCCGCCTCTTTTCTAGGGTTTTCATTGCTCCTCCCTCGATTTTGGCCGCGAGAGCTAAACCCTCCGTCGCTCTGTTCTCCGTCGAGGTGAGTCTCTAGCTCTCCTCCTGCACCGCAAGTTGGAAAATTCGTCCAATCGGCGGCGGAGGCTCCATGGCCAGAATCTGCGACCTAAAAGTAAGGTAAGAATTGTTGGGTATTAGCAAAAAACGCGTCGCTTTCTCTCAGTCCTTGATCTCCTTGTACTGTTGGAGGGTTTCTTCGGGTCTGATGAGTTTTTCTTCGACGGCCTCAAGCTCATTCCAGAGAGCTGAAAGCCTGTTGAAGCAGGCCGTCACGGTCATGTTTCCTTGCTTCAGTTCAGAGAGGGCTTGATGCAACGAAAAAAATCCTTGCTTGATCCAATTTCCCGTACATCTCTTTTATACTGTCCCAAAAAAATTTTGAGTCATCTGTTGGAGGCAATCCGGCGGCTATTTCTGGGCTGATGCAATTTCCTATCCATGTCCGAACGAGCTGGTTGCATTTTTTCCATTGTCGCCCTAATTTTTCATCGGTTGGAACGGGAACTGTTCCGTCGATGAACCCTTCTTTGTCTTTTGTGATAAGGGCTCGGCGGAATTCCCGCGCCCAATTCGAATAGTTTTCGGATCCTGTGAGATGGTTGCTGATGAGCTTCAACTCGGGTCCATCGGCTGTGGAAACATATAGCGCGTCGCCGGGTTCGAGTCGACCCATGGCGGTCGTGAAAGGAAAAGGGAATCCTGTTGGGAACCCTGTGCTGTTGGTTGTCTGCCCCGAATTGAAAAAACCCGCATTCGAATTTGCTGAACCACCCGTCTGCTATGGGTCGATGGCTGAGCCTGCTCCAGTATTGGTTGGTAGGCCTCCATCGGCCTGCACGCTCTGGTAGCCCGGCTGTGATGAATCTGGATTCGATCCATGAATCCATGGGTATGGCATCCATTGATAAGGGTAGCCTGAAAAGTTGAACCCTGGATTGAACTGAGCTGGAAAATGTTGCCAAGGCTTGTGATGAGCGTTAATTTGCCCTTGAATAGGTTGATGTTCAGCCAAGGAAGTAACAACAGTTGATTCTGGATTGGGGAAAGCAGGCGGCGTTGCATTCCTTCCTGTCTGATTTTCGGAGGTTGAGGTAGGTATTTGTGGGTTTGCCATGATGAAGAGGTTTTAAAGAAAATTGAAGCAGTTCTGTTTTGCAGGTTGAACAAGGCACGAAGGCTAAAAGATGAATTCCTACCGGAGGCTGCTTTGTGTTGCAAGTGTTGCAATAGCAAAGGCAAAAAAGAATCGGAGGCAATTCGAAGAAGTTTGCGGAAGCAATACCAAGATCAGAAATCTTGCTCTGATACCATGTAAGAATGTGGATGAAAATTGAAGAGAAAAGTTTTCTGTATTCTCTATATCTTTCTGTACGTACAATGTCAGTGTTTATATGTCTTAATGAAAAAGGCAACTAAATAATGTATAGACTAGATTTGATATAAATTGAATCTTTGATTCGATCTTGATTGATCTGAGGAATATTTAATGTGATATGAAGATATCTTGCGTATCTTCCAAAAAATTCCGTGATGATTCCGTGGCATGCCAATGGATCCTTTTTTTAACCGGGCACGTAGCTCTAGTTTGGTCAAGCATCCCAAATTCCATACCGAATGAAAGAAATTCTATTGAGTGATAAATTAACTATCACTCATATCCAGACAGTCACTCATTGTATGGTTACTTCTTTTGTGGGTTTTGTCGACGCAAAATGGTTCAATCATTGGAAATGGTATCGAAGCATGACCTCATCCAGTATATGCATGGTTCATGGATGGACTGGGCCCACACGAGATACTACGAGGGTAGAGAGTGCTCATCCAAGCAAAGGGTTTGAATAGTGTGTGACTTTTTGTAGGAATGGAATAGTCTACCAAATACTGCCCCCACCCCCTTAAGACTAACTTAGCAAGTGAATTACGCGTACCTCTGCTGGCTAAAACTGGTAAGTATCTCGGCATTCCATTTGATTGGGTGCCCTCTAAGAGGGATATGTTTGCCTGGATATTAAGCAGAGTCAATTCTAAGTTGGAGGGATGGAAAGAAAAACTGATTTCTAAAGGGGGGAAAGAAATTCTGTTGAAATCTGTGGTTCATGCTTTACCTCAGTATGCTATGATGACATTCAAAGTTCCTGTTTCTATTTGTAAATCTATCGAGAAGAAAATAGCTCGATTTTGGTGGCAAAACAACGAAGAAGACCTGCCATTCACTGGAAAAGTTGGGATATTTTGAAAGAAAGTAAAGAGAAAGGAGGAATGGGCTTCGGAGATCTCATATCCTTTAATAAAGCCCTATTGAGAAAGCAAGCCTGGCGAATTTTTCATAATCCTTCCTCATTATTAGCCAGTGTATTTAAAGCATTATATTTCCAATCTACATCTTTATTGAAAGCTGAAAAGGGGTGTCGACCTTCTTGGGGTTGGCGAGTATTCTTCTAGGCCGAGATTCTATTATTGAGGGCCTTAAATGGTCGTTGGAAATGGATCTTCTATCAATGCTAGAGAGGATAAATGGTTGAACATGGGCATCTTAGGTGGGCCAGCGAACAGAGAGGAGCCTAAACTGGTAGCAGACTATATCTTTCCTGAACAGAATACATGGAATGTTGCACTTCTTCATCGGACTTTTCTGCCACAAGTTGTTGAAGAGATTCTAACCATTCAGCTATGGACAATCACCACTGAGGACAAACTATGCTGGACAGCCACACACGATGGAAACTATCGTTAAAAGCGGATATCATTACATCACTCAATCAAAGCATCTCGCAAGGTACATTCACAAGCTTCCTCTTCTTATAACCCACCAACAAAAATTTGGAAGCATATATGGAAGACAAAAACGGCCCCCAAAATCCACACTTTCCTATGGTCTTTATGCCATAATGCATTACCTACCAAAGCCAACCTGTTTCATCGCCGAATTATCCCCGACCCTTTTTGCAAATTATGTTCAGCCTACTACTCCCGAAACCACCGAACACCTGTTTCTACTTTGTCCATCGACAAGAACAATTTGGAGCAATCCTAAAGTAAACATCACCTTTCCCAGTTCATCAACAACCCGTATCGATCAATGGCTTGCATATATTATTGAGCGTAAGGGGAACATACTGTCTTTGAGATCACTGCAGCTCTTTTATGGCATATCTGGAAGGCTCGGAACCAGCTTCTCTTTCGCAATCAACGAACACATCCAGACCTTATTGTTGATACAGCCCTGCACATGGCCAAAATTTGTCTCAGTTCACAGCAGCTCGCAACACCAACCGGTCCTCAACGACAACACCTTAACAATACATGGCAACCTCCAAGACGAGGCACTATTAAGGTCAATATGGATGCCGCTTTCCTTAGCCCTAATCATACGGGTGCGGCGCAACCATATTTCGAGATCACACGGGAAGGATGATAGATGGATTTACTCGCACATTCCAAAGATCAATCGCACTCGAGATAGAGACCCAAGCACTTTTGCATACGCTCAAGCATCTTATACTCCAACGGAAAACCGATTCTCACTGCGGCTTGAAACCGATAATCTCATCCTCGTCGAGACCATGAATCGGAGCCGTTTGCCACCATGGAATCTGCGAGCTCTATTCGCCGAATGCGAATCCCTAATGCCTGTTTTCCTCATCTCTCTCGCAGCATTGTCGACGGGAACACAATGCCCTAGCCGACTGGCTGCAAAGGCCCACGGGCGAGGCCTCCTTCCTTTCAACCTGGGTTTTCTACCCACCTCAAGCTATGTTGGATTTAATATGTAATGAAGCCCTGGTTTCGGGTTGTACTTCCTATCCTACTTAAATATATTTGCCTTTCCGAAAAAAAAAAAAAAAAAAAGGATGTGAGTTACTTAAATGGAGGAATTATGACATTCCAAATTCTGCATCGAAGGGGAGATGTTCAGTTGAGTGATATATAAGCTAATGTCCACCCTAAATATTGACTACCTTGTGCAATTACTTATTTAGAGTACTCCTTTTCAGGAAGGACCCATGTATGTGGAATGATCTCAGTCGTTACTAGTTGATCAAGGACGAACTTCTTTTGGTATTCTATCAAGTGCACCAAGTAACTTATAGTATTTCCTTGAATGCAAAAATAAGGGACCGTTGATCAGGATCAAGAAAATGCCTAAATCTGTAAGTTTAATTAAAGACCAAACTTCCCATTAGACGATTCAGTTTTATATATACTAATTTATTAAAAAAATTCATTTGCTTTTTGTCCTTTCATGTACATTTTCTGTTTCTTTGGAATCGATTTATTGCAAAAGGGATTTTTCATTGGGAGTGAGACAAACATACCTCACCCAAAATAAAAAATTTAAAGCGGGGATATGCAATCCTTCAAAATACGTATAATGATAGAAAGATTGGAAAATAAAATTTACCTAATCACAAGAATTTAGGCCTTTGTTTGGTTTAAATACAAGTAATCCCCTCAATATCTCAAATTCTGTTGATTTTGGTTCTCAAAGTTGCATTTGATCGGATAACATACGGAAAAAGAGTTTTACCTTTGATTGACATCACTACTCCTGAGAGAAAGACAAGAATTACGCTTGACAATTGTGTAAAAAGCAAACCTGCTCCCTCTAAGATGCTTATCTGCCCGATCTTTGTAGTCATGACCGAAGTGATGCCATCTTTCGAGTTATTAACTTACATTATTACATTATCATTAGATAGAAGCAACTGCAAAAAAAAATAAAAAATAAAAATAAAAAATTGGCCGGGGGACTAATTTGAGAACTTTTTCATTGTTTTTTTTTTTTTTTTTTTTTTTTTTTCTGGGGAGACCTCTGACCTGGCTCAAGATAATTTAGCAAAAATATCTTCCGAACGAGGTGGGCCGTGCTGAAGACGGATCGGGCTGATCTCTGCATTGACCTTTTTTTCTGGTGAGACCCCGCGTCCTATTTTCTCTTTAATCTTGCATTCATTGTCAGAGTACAGGTGCTGAACTTTGATTGAGCGAGGCCTCTGCATCAAGTTTAGCTTGTTGCCTAGGTCCTTTCATGAATAGAAGAAATATAGCTTCCAAATTTGGTAGGCCTTGATTGAGACTAATCGGATCTGGTCCTAGGCACCTCCTCTTTTTACGAGGTATTTCCAAGAATCAAATATCGTCCTAGGATAGGAGCCTTTTGTCGCAATGTTTTAGATAAACTTTCCCAATTTTACCAACGGTGTCCGAGAGAGACGTTCATATGATGCAAGTTAATCATACCCAGCCCCCTACTAATTCTACTTCTAGTAGAATAAATGAGGCTTGGAGAATAAGAAAAAAAAACTTTTTTAATCTTACCCGATTTATATTTTCTTTTTATTTTTCTATGTATCATTATTGCTTAGTGTACAAATACTTGACAAGACAGCACATGTGACATGAATTGCCACATCTTTTAGTAAAAATTTCCTATTAGACTCTTAATACACTTATTACTGCTCATATTACTTTGCTTGAAATTAGCTATAACTTAGTGCTCATAATAGTTTTCTACAACTTGATAATCTAGGGATACGAACATAGATGTCTCCCTATCTGGGCATTTATTGAACACCCTGCAAATTCCAAAATCTGGAGGGAAAAAGGTTACCTTTTAGGGAAAATGACCTTCCCAAGCAAAAGAGAAGGAACAAGAAAAGTACAGAAAAAGAAATATAATTGAGATTCAGTCCTTACATGTTGTGCTATGATTAAAGAGATTAAAAAGAAAACTTGCTTTAATAAAAACTTGTTTTGCTTTCACGTTCTAGATAGGAAATATGCCAAAAACCAAGAAATAAGAATCTTGATTGTCGTAGTATAAATTTGACGGTGAACTTGCCAATGAAAAAGAGATTCTTGTTGTGGAAAAAAATGATCCCCCGGCGTTTCGCATCCAATCCTACGGTTTGTAAATATTTGTAATTTAAGTATTAAATTTATTGAATGATTTCTAAAGGGGGGACGCCCCAATGTCTGCTCCCCATGATGTTGTATGTACATATATGTAGCGAGGGGGCATTATGGCATTCAAGAAAAGTCGAGACAGGATCCTAGCGCATGGTTCACATTATACCTCTTAGCAGTACCCTTCTTTTCTCTCCTCAAGTGGGCCCCGCGTCTCCTTTTTCTTTAGTGAGACGCCGCATCCTGCATTCTCTCTTTCTTGAATATCATGTTAGGGTACAGATGATGGACTTTGATTGAGCAGAGGCATCTGCAACAAATTGAGCTCGTTGCCTAGGTCTCTTCCCTGAATGAAAATTACCTTCCGAGTGAGGTGGGGCTAGATCGGGACTAATCGGGTCCGGTCCCCGCAACTTTCTTTCCTAATTATGCTAAGGTCTTTCCATGCATAAAATATCCGCGTGCCATAGGAGCCCTCCTCACCAATTTTACTAGCTAGGTACAAAAAAGACATTCATGTCATACTCCCTTCCCCTTTAATTATACTTCCGGGAGAATAAGTGAAGCTTGGGAATTCTTATTTAATTATTTTTTTGGAAAAAGAAACCGTTTTTAATCTTGCCCAATTTGTAATTTACTTCCTTTTTTGGTATGCGTCATTATTGCTTTACTTATTAAAATGGCATAAGGCACGTGAGTTGCCACCTCATTTAGTAAAATAGTTTCTTAGCAAATTCTTAGCATGTATAGCATTACTCATTTTACTTTTCTTGAAATAAGCTATAACTCAATGCTTATAGTAGCTTTCAGCTATCTCCTCCAACCGTCGAGGACTTGTGCTCATTATTGAATATTCAATTTGACCCGTAATTATTCAGTCCACTTGCAAGTACACGAGCCTCACGACATAACTTGAATTTGTAGCCTCATGGAAGATATTGTTATCCTTTATTACACACTCGATGCATTTGCAAGCCTTTCTAGTATGAATAAAGTTTGGTCGAGTTTGGACACAATGACTTCGTCCATTTTTTTTTTTTTTTCCTTTAGGAAGGTAAAAGGGTAATGACATTATTTCATGGAGTCTACAGAGGAAAATTCGAAACGATCAAGAGGAGTTCTGGAAGTGGAAGGAGATCAGTAGGCAACAAATGAGATATTTACTAAATTTATGGATTGATAGTTTTTCATGTCTCTATCCCTTGCTTTCACTGACTCTTTCGTTGTCCATTTCTCAAGACACTTTTCTCCAATTATTCTTCCATCTCTTTTACTTTCTCTAGGGTTTTAAACATGTTTTTCCTTTCTTAGATTGGGTGCTAATAAGTTGATGAACCATATCCTCAAGCACGTGCCCATCCCTCAGCGGTCGATAAAATTTTGCAACTTCTCAGGATGAGTCGCCGACCCTTTCATTTTATTGCACATACGGAAGCGAATAATAAATCCCCGACAAGTAACCATCTCGGGATAGAAAAGCAGCATAACAGATTAACAAACAAAACATGCCTTTAAATACACCGAGTCTAGTACAAAAGTCTACTATCAAAAGACTTTAACAAACTAGCTCTCAAAAGAAGCTGTCCTATCTGACCTACACTTCAGATCCCCTCAGCTCGACTTTAGGTTCTCCATCCTACAGTCTTGAAAAGTTAAAGCCCACAACGGGGTGAGATATAAATCTCATCGAATTCACGCTCTAAACCCTGATTAGGAGGGTAATATGCCTAGAGCGTCCTAATCACACAACCACATATTAATATAACCACAGAGACTTACCTCATCTCAAATCCTCCCTGCAGGTTAGCACAGTTCATATCACAACCATATATGTAGTAATAACACTTGATCCAAAGGAGCGTCTCATATCACATCTCCATCAATCTCCACATCTTAGTCAATCATATATTCCAATTGATCACTATCACACAGGTACGACCTATCATGCATTTCAATTGATTACAGTCACACATGTATGATCTAACCGTCACACAGCGGGTTTAACCATCACATAGCGGGTTTATCCGTCACACAGCGGATCTACCCAGCACATAGCCGACCTAACCGTCACACAGCGAGCTTATCCGTCACACAATGGATTTATCCGTCACATAGCGGATTTAACTGACACACAGTGGATCTATCCATCACACAACAGATTATCTGTCACACGCCTAGGCGTCGTCTTGCTTAATCGAGCACGACAACGTCTACCTCAAGACGACTTTCCACACAAAAGTATCGTTCACCCGACACACAGTGGGAGACAAATTCTCTTAACCAGCACACAATTGTCCACTCCCGGCCATGGACTTTGTGCTTGGTACTCACATGCCTCAATTAAGATAACGACCTTGGCCTATTTTCTTCTTATTAAAAATATCCGTTGAAAATATCGTGTGTGGGACACGGTCAGCCTTAGCCAAAATACAATATTTTCCTCCCCACTAATTTCAATAGTCCTCAAATTCATTTTTGGCGTTGTCAACCGACGCCCGATGATTTTCCAATTAATTACTAAAATTAAACAAAATTTGGGATAAATACCCAAATTCACCAATCGGCACTCAATTTGCACAAACTAACCACACTATTGCAATCAGCACAAAATTTCGGTCATCGGTTATCCCGGTCTAATTTCTGAAAAATAATAAATAATTAAATAAATGCAATTAAGTAAATAAATAAATTGTGATTAATTAAACTGAACTACTTAATTAACCTAACCATGCAGACACCTTATCAATCAGGTCAACTTTAGCCTCCTTCATATAGCCAAAACTCCAAAAGCCCATTTTTAAAAATAAACTTGGCACCCCTTCTTTTTTTGTTCAAACTCTCCGAAATAAATTCGTACGGGGTCCTGTATTTAAAATTAACCTGCCAACCTTTGCACGCACCTCATACAAAACCTCCTCATTTTATTGAGCGCATAAGTCTTGGTGTCCGGACCTAACACCTCATTTATTTTCTATTTACTAGTCCAAGAGGTCACTTTTTGCAATAGTAATAAATCACCAACAAAGAGTAATCCACCTCATGACCTCACACATAAGTTCTCAGCATGCCACAAGTCCACTACATCACTAAATTCATCTCATTCAGCAAGCACAACATCAAGAGCAACAATAAAATCACAACCGGTCCTAACCGGCAGAAACCAGGCCACTCGCGTCTGCAAGTTTAATTCTAGAAACTTACCTAAACGAGCTGAGAAAATTCTCAAATTTGAGTATGTTGTAAAGAAAAAATAAAAAATAACATTTTTTATGAAGACACCTTAACCCAGATCCTTCTATATTCGGCCTAGTAAATCGCTCAGTCCAGTGCCAAAAACTGGGTCTGTTTCTAGAAAGTCTATTTTCCGAAATCAGTTTGGTTCGAGGTCCAAAACATGTTTGTTTGATCTAAAATTTGAGTATGTTAAACTAAAAGATGTGACAAACAACTTTTGAGAAGAAACTATTTTGAAATTCGAATCCTAAAAGTTGATAAAAACCAATAGAATCCCAAAAGGTCACAAATTCCAGCACAGTCCGAGATTCTATTTGCAAATGACGGAGCTGATATCTCCTCCTTTTAAATCCCTAAAAATCTTGAGAAAACTATATATTGTATATCAAGATATCTAAAACATTTCTCAAGAAGGAATCAACTTCAAATTCGCAACCCATTTGGATCTACAAAAATGGCAAATTGCGAGAATCCAGAAATCTGAACTGCAGAAAGTCCACTGATTTGGACTAATCCATCTCAAAGGTGCTAATCTCACTAATTAGATTAACACTAATCAATTATAAGACTAATCTAATCATTCTAGATTATAACTAATCCATTATTAAGCTAATCTAACCAACCTTTAAGCATAATTAACCTCATAAGCAAGGTTTAGTGAGTAAACTCACCGGTTTAGCAGTCTGGTGAGTCCACGGCGACGGCGACGCGAAGGTGAACGAAACTCGGGCTCATGGCGACACCAACAAAGGCTCAGACCGAGCTGAAAACAGTCCGCAAGTAATTACTTGGCTGGTCAAGCTGCTGGCTTCTGCTTGGTTCTATTCTGCTCTGAGGTTGCTGAGCTGATCTTGGTCCGAGATGGAGCTGGTTGCGGCGCCGATGGCTGGACAGCAGAGCTGCTGGCGGTTCGGTGGCTGCTCAGGGACAGTGAGATGATTGAGAAAAAGCTGGTCGAGCGAGGGCTGAGTTGGTGCGAAGCTTGTTGGACACGGCGCGGGGACGACGGGGGTGAGGTGGGCGGACCAGCTGCTGGTCGTTGGCGTTGGCTGGGCATGGGGTTGTTCTGCTGCTGGAGTTGGGACGCTGAACGGTGAGTGGGCTGCTCGGTGAAGTTGCTAGCTTCGGTGGTGCGGCTGAGGTTGGCTAGAGTTACGGTGGGAATCGAGGACTGGCGGTTGGTTTTGGTGCTGTGGTGGACGAGCGTGAGATGGGGAGTGATACGGCAGCAAATGAAATAAAATGGACAAATGGGCTGGTGGTGGAGTGGCTTTGTGGAGTTGAGGGGATAAGGGACGTGGGTGGATACGGCTGCAAAATAAAGGGGATGAAGACTTGAAGAGGAGAGAACGAGAGAGAGAAATGAAGGAGCAGAAGTTGGTCGGCTTAGGGTTCACGCACGCCAGGGAAATGGAGGGAATTGGAAGTCAAGGAAGGAGCCAATGAAAAAGCTTAGCAAATATGTAATTTCATCATTGTCTATGTCACAAAAGTCTTCAAGCTTTATTCCATTGTCTCCCATTTACTTTCTTGAATATAAATCCCTAATTAGATCCATTCTGGGCAGCAAAAATACTCATTCAACCCCTCATCCGAATTTCCTCTTATTTTCCAATTTGTCTGAAAAATCAGTTTTTTTCGTAAAAATCCCAGACTTGTTGAAATTTTCCCAAAAGATGAGACGGGGTCCTAAAAATAAATCGTGACACACTCGAACATTCGATTCTCGAAACCGAATTCAATTTCGTGGTTAAAATCAACCGAACGCAATTTTAGTCCAATCCAACCTACTAGGTAGCTTTTAGGGATTTTATCTCGGTTATACCCCTTAACGTCTTCACCCAATAGATTGGTTAACTCGTGAATGATCAGCCCAGAGAAAAAGGACCATAGGCACGCCGATGAAAAGCCCATTTCGTTTTATCGGGACGGGTTGAAAATTCAGGATGTCACAAGAGGTAGACGTTGCCGTGCTCGATGGGACGAGACAACGCCCAGCTATGCCGAATGACCGCTGACTGTTGAGTCGGTCGTGGCCGTTGGGTCGTAACTAATTGGAACTCTTGATTGAGTGATTTGACTACGCCTGATTATGAGACAAAATTATGTGGCACGGAATGGGATGTGTCATAATGATTTGGCCTTCTAATTGGGACCCTTGTGATTGACTAATACATGAAATTGAAGTGTTCCAATTAATGTTTATGCTTGCTGCGTTGAAATATGTTATATGAGATGTATTGACGTGCAAAGTGAAGTGCCGAGGCAAGGTGAGTCTTATTTGATGTGTGTTTAAGCCGCCTCTAGGTGTATTACCTTCCTAATTGGGGTTTAGGATGTAGACTTGCTGAGACATTGTCTCACCCCATTGTGGTTCAAATCTTTTCAGGTCCTTAGATTGAGGCACGTCACGTGCGATACGGGGTCCCGCAGACGATGGAGTTTGAGTTTACCTACTTCCCTAATCCCGGGATCACCTTGAGCCGGGAGCTGGTTGAGACCATGGTTTGGGTCAATGAGGGTCTACCTTAGTTGGTCCCTCATAGATTCATAGTGTGATACATCAACTTTTTTCAAGAGGCTCAGGAGGGTCCCCTGCTAGGTTTCGACGAGCCTCCCATTGGGACCCACAAACAATGGAGTTTGAGTTTACCTACTTCCCTGTTTCCGAGACCACCCTAAGCCGGGAGTTGGTTGAGACCACAGTTTGGGTCAATGAGAGTCTAACTCACTTGGTCCCTCATAGATTTATAGCATGGTACATCAGCTTTCCTCAAGGGGGTTAGGAGGGTCCCCTGCTAGGTTTCAATGGGCCTCTCGTTGGGACTGGAGAGTGGGAACCAGCTTACTCGATAAATCTCGACACTCTTGATGGTGTCGTGGTGGACCCAGAGCCCTCGGAGCCCATGGATGAGGAGTCTAGTGCCTAGATGGCTCAGTAGCTCTTTTTTTTTGGAGTTAAGCCATTGTTTATAGACTAGTTTTGTATATAAATTCGAGGTGTTTATAAAGTGTGGCTTTTGTGAATTGACTGTCATGCTTTTTCTATCACATGTTATTTGTTGTCTGGGGATTGTTATTTCGCTTTCGTATGTGCATGAATCGATTGGGTTAGCGACGCATCCTGGGAATATCGCAATTTAGTGAACCACCGAGGGATGTGCGCGTGCTCGAGGTTCAGGGTGTGACACAACTTCATGTTCTCCCCTAAAACAAGCTCTAGATCAAAGAATTCCGTACCCAAATGGTGACACGCTAGGTCAAGTGGCTTGCATTGTAAAGATGGCACTTAAATGCGTGAATGCAAAACTAGAGCATCGTCCAAGCATCCAACAAGTGTCTCGAGAGATATCAGCACGGAAGTCGATCGTGATAGGCGCATGGGAGGACAAAAAATTGGAAGAGCTAGTTGATCCCGGATGCTTCCCTTATTGACTTTTTGGTCTTTCTATAGCAGCTTGCCTAACTAGTTCTCTCTTTTTTTTTTTTTTTTTTTCTCTTACAAGGATGATATCCACCGTATCACTTATTTTCCCAATGATTTATTAACTACTTGAAAATAACTGCATATTTGTAATTTGCAATTTTAACCCAGATAAAATGGATCGTTGTGGCTACATGTGAGCCTTAAGATCGGCTTAAGAGATGACAAGTTCATGATATGGAATATCAAACTATTACAGTATTCCGAATTAATTCGGCATGTGATTGACTAAAGTTCAGTATCTATGATGTTTCGTCGATGGATTTGTGGATCCAGAAGTTTTCAGGAATTTAGCAATTCATGCTGATGCGGAAAGAAGGACGGTAGATTTAAATTCCATATAAATAAGTAACTTGAATAAATAGTATTTGCTCTTCGCATTTTTTTCGTACTTCCTTTCTTTTTTTCCCTTCAAAGTTCAAGCAATACCCCCACTACCAGACATTTCCTCCGTTGACGTCAAGTTGCAAACGACCAATAAGTCTTTGCAAGTTCGTAAAACAAGTCGTGATGTGACTACTCTGGACTATCAAGCGTATTATCCTTCGCCGTTGATTGTGGGTTTGATGAGTCCAATTAGGTGATCGAAACGAGAGGGAAGGAAGAATGAATTATTTCGAGGGTTGACTAGACTATCCTCCACGCAAAAACCAACAATAAAACCTCCAGATTCTTCTTCCCTAATTTCACGCTTCACCTTTTAATTCCCACATTAAAGTCTAATTGTCCAAATTCACATTCGGCAACCTTGAGAAAACATAAATTGGAAATTTTATCTTATCCCCTGACCAGGCATGTGAGGCGTGGCCCGATCCACGCGAGAGTTAAAACCGGAGCATCGTCCAAGCATGCAACAAGTGTCCCAAGAGATATCAGCACGTAGGTCGATCATGATAGGTGCATGGGAGGACAAAAAATTTGAAGAGCTAGTTGATCCCGGATGCTTCCCTTATTGACATTTTGGTCCTTCTATAGCAGCTTGCCTAACTAGTTCTCTCTTTTATTTCTCTTACAAGGATGATATCCGCCGTATCACTTATTTTCCCAATGATTTATTAACTACTTGAAAATAACTACAAATTCATAATTTGCAATTTAACCCAGATAAAGAGGATCACTGCGATTACATCCGACCCTTAAGATCGGCTTAAGAGATGACAAGGTAATGATATGGCATGTCAAACTATTATAGTATTCCGAATTAATTTGGCATGTGATTGGCTAAAGTTCAATACCTATGATGTTTCATCGATGGATTTGTGGATCCAGAAGTTTTCAGGAATTTAGTAATTCATGCTCATACGGAAAAAGGACGGTAGATTTAAATTCCGTATAAATAAGTACTTGAATAAATAGTACTTGCTCTTCGCATTTTTTTCCTTTTTTTTTTTCCCTTCAAAGTTCAAGCACTACCCAATACCAGACATTTCCTCCGTTGACGTCAAGTTGCAGACGACCAATAAGTCTTTGCAAGTTCGTAAAACGAGTCGTGATGTGACTACTCTGGACTATCAAGCGTATTATCCTTCGCCGTTGATTGTGGGTTTGATGAGTCCAGTTACGCGATCGAAACGCGGGGGAAGGAAGAAAGAATTATTTCGAGGGTTGACTAGACTATCCTCCACGCAAGAACCAACAAGAAAACCTCCAGATTCTTCTTCCCTAATTTCACGCTTCACCTTTCAATTCCCACATTAAAGTCCAATTGTCCAAATGCACATTCGGCAACCTTGAGAAAACATAAATTAGAAATTTTCTCTCATCCCCTCATCAGGCATGTGAGGCGTGGCCCGATCCACGTGGAAGTATTTCGAATGACCAGGCCATGAAGTGCCCATTTATAGATGTGAGTGTAATCTCCCGAGTCAATCCTATTGTGTTTGGCGGTCGGGATAAAATTCAGGATAGGATATGATTTATCCTATCATACGTTTGGTGTTCACTCAGGACAGGATAAAGTCGGATATAATTGGGATATAGACGGGATAAAATTATCTCATTGGGGAGGTGGGATAAAGGTGGATATGATTTCAATGTCCATAATAAGAAAATTATTTTTCTTGAATAACAAACTTATTAAACTAACAAAATTGAAATTATATTTCAATATAAATAATATTTGAATTCTAATTTAAGAAATTTTAAAAATATATTTTTAATTAATCTTATTTTAATTTATATATTCAACTTTAATTCTATCTTATAATAAACATTCAATCTATAAATTAAATATTTATTAAATATTTTATTTATTTTTGTATTTTAGGTATGTTAGTACAGTTTACTATTTGATAAAATTTTATTAAAGAATGATGAAAGGGGAAAAAAGAAATAATAATGAAAATACTATAAAAAAGAGGAAAAATAAAATAAAATAAAAAAATAAATAAAAATAAATTAAGGAATAGTGTTACGAGAGATTTTCACCATCTTCGTTTATGAACATTTAGGTTTATTTATAATGATATGTCGTTTATATAAATACACACACACACACACACACACATGATATGATGTGAACATATCCGACTTTAATACTACGATTCACCAAACAATGGACGGGATATAAAAAAATCCCAAGATTTCATATCCAATCATATCCAGTCCTATCCCGATTAGAAATCTGGACGACCAAACGTAGCCTGAGGCTAGCAATATCTCTGAGAGGAGATGAATAGGCAATTTTACAAAATCTTGACAAATTTAAAGGAAAAGTAAAATAGTCCAGATTCGAGTCCAAACAATGACAATATAATGAGAATATTTACTAGATTACAAAGTTCAGAGATTGAACGTAGTTCGATGCAGTTTACTAGTATGCAAAAGTTTATAAAAAGTAAATATGCAAATGAAAATCATTTTGTTCCAAAAATCAATTTCTAGCTAGAAATTGATTTTTTATTTTTATTTCCCGGACGAAATTCTGAGCAAAAATAAACATTTAATAACGATACAAAATTTTTGTTCCTCGAATAGAAATTTGTTTGATAACGATACAAAATTTCTCTCTCCTAAGTGATAGTGGGAGGTAGCCGGCAGCCAAGGATTGGTGGCGGATGTCTGACGGTTGGCATCGAATGTTCGGTGATCGATGGCTGGCGACGAGCAGTGGGCATTCAACATTTGGCAGCTAACAACAGGTGGTTGGCATTTAGCGATGGGCGATTGGAGTTTGGTGGTCAACAGTGGGCTTTTGACGATCGGTGGGCGGCAATGGGCAACCGATGATAGGCAATCGGCTGGTGGCGGGTGGGTGGCGAGCAGCCCAAGTTTGGTGGCTGGTGGTGAGCTTCTGATGACTAGCAGGAGACGAGTGGGTGACTAGCGATGTTGATCGATGGGCAGCAGGTGGGCGACCAACGAGCAACGGGCTGGCAACCGACGGGCGGTGACGAGAGTAAACAATGAGAGAGTTTTTATTTATCACTTTTGTTCCGAAATAGAAAATGTAAAAATTTTAACTTCTGATTTATGTTTCAAATCTATCTCTAGAATGAAAATTTGTTCTAGTAATTGAAAAATGAAATTATGTAAACAAACGGATTTCTGTTCCAAACCTATCCTCCAGAACAAAAAAATAGAAGAACAGAGAAACATAATGATTATCATACGTGCCCTAAGCAACAAGAGTTTAGGATAAGAGAATTTACACATAGAATTTATAGTGATTCGGCTTATAGCAACCCTACGTCCACTATTCCATGCTAACTGCCTACTACCTGAATTTCACTAGATGATTAATAAGAGATTATAATAGTGAGAGATAATCCTTAGTGTATAATAGGTGTTACTATTTCACTCAATCACTCTAATTAGTGTCTCTCAAAGACTACAATTTGTAGCTTAAGAATGACAAGTACATAGGATTGAAGTTTTCTTAAGCTTTGAATTTTTTTATTTTAGACTCTGTCTCTTCTTCTCTCCTCGATCACCTTAGTCTCCTTTTAAACTCTTCCACTTTTAATCTAGCCATTAGATGGTCTCTAAAAGATTACCTAGAATCTAGCCGTTGGATAGATTTGTATGAAAAAAATTAAGTAGCCATTGAGTGACAAAATCTTAATTTCCATTGAATAGGTCACCTATACAGCCCTCCATAAGTAGAGATTTTTTGTTTTTAGAAGGCAACTTGTCTCAAGATTGATTGCCAATCAATTAGGATATTTTGCAAAATTATCTGCAAAATAATCTTTAAGATTGAGAGTCATTCAAGTCTTTCTATTTATAAAATCTAAGCCAAATCACTGACCGTTGTGATATATACATGATTTTCTGAGTCTAAATAAACTTTTTTGGTCGTATAAAACTGTCCGAGCCTGAATTCTCCCTGAGTTTGAGTAAACTTCACATAGAGTTTGAAGATGCCAAACGTCTTAACAATATGCACTTGCGAGTTTTATTAATATCCTAAAAGGATCAATATTGCTATAGATTTCTTGTCAAAGAATATTTTCCTGAATTAAAGATACTTAAAAAAAAATACTTATCACATTAATAAGATACTCAGGGATGATTTAGTCAACTTTAAAATAGTTTTCTCAACAAATCCCACTTGAAGCATTGGGATGTTTCTTTTTTTTTTTTTTTTCTTTTTAAAAGAGGAATGGAAGACTTTTCGTAACGAGGAGGGAACGTCACCGAGATTATTGACTTAGTTGACTTGATGGTCCCAATTTTCTTCTATAAGTACGTCTCGGTTGTAATTCTCATGCTCAAGCAAGAAACAAAGAAAAGCCTACCCTAAACAACCTAAACAACCCGTCATGGCCTCATCTCAGAAACAACATTCCATGTTGCTCCTCGCTTGTGTCCTCCTCATGCTCACGCAAGAATTGCCTTGGCTTGCTTCATCTCGAAGCCCTTCTCTGGTGGCCCTTGCCGGTGCTAATAACCAAATGGTAAATAAGGAAGTGGAGGCACTCCTAACATGGAAGTCTAAGCTAGACAGCCAGAGTTGCTATGCTTTGTCTTCGTGGAATGGAAGCAACCCTTGTTCATGGCGCGGAATTAATTGTGATCATCGTGGGAGCATTGTGAGCCTGAACCTCTCGGATTCTGCCATACATGGTACGCTTCATCATCTCAATTTCTCCCTATTGCCCTCCTTGGTAGCTCTGAAGCTTGCCAACAACTCACTTTTCGGAAGCATCCCTCCGAGCATGGCTCTTCTTGCCAAGCTTACTCATCTAGACTTGTCTCGAAATAACCTTTCGGGAAACATTCCGACTCAACTAGGGTCCTTGCAATCTCTGCAAGTTCTCGAACTATCGGAAAATAATTTCAATGGCCTAATTTTTAGTGAGGTACTTGACTGACCTTTTTCTTTCTGCAAATAAGCTTTCTGGCTTCATCCCCAGAGAATTAGGAAGGCTCAAGTGTCTCAATTACCTTATGTTAATGAAGAATCGCATCACCGGTCCTATTCCTTCTTCCATAGGAAACATGAGCAGCTTGATAAAGATGTGGCTTTTCGAAAATCAACTTGTTGGGGCCATTCCAGATGAAATAGGAATGTTGGGATTGTTGGAGAAATCTTTCTGGAATATTTTGAAGCTGACAAAACGTTTCCATCAGTCTAGTCTGAAGATTTGCAGACTCTACTATTTAAAGTCTAATGACCTCTGGACTGCTAGACTCAAGACTCAAAGTCTATTCTCATTGACAGTTTGTAGTTTGTCGAAGAAGGTCTATTCAGGACTGTGTGTTTCGTTAAGGATTTGATCTTATCGACTGACGAAAATCTCTTGGCTGGATATGACATAACGGATTCCTTTATTCGAATCAAGATTGATTAAAGATCCGATGATTGGCGAAGTATACTTGGAAGGTTCTACTTATGGAAACCGAGATCCTGATTGTATGGGCGAGCAGGATTGATGGGCTATCGACATGTTCCTTTAATGGCTCGAATGATCTTCCTAATTGATTCTGTCCAACGGGAAGATTGGAAGAATTCCTTTTGTAAGTGCCAACGGGTATGATGGCATAAAGGAGTATATAAGGAAGACGTTCCAGTTGTTCGAGTGTGTGCACGATAGAAGAATTCCAAAGTCTGAAGCTCCTTATTCTTAGTCAATTCATTTTCGAGCGAAATCTTGTACGCAAAAGAGAGTCTATATTTTGAGATACCTTGAGAAAGTATGGTAGAATATCTATACTTTGTGGAATCAAGGGAAAGCATTGCTGTAATATCTCTTTTGTTCATAGTGAAATCCAGCCGGTGGGCTGTCGGTGCGAAAAGAGTGGACGTAGGCTTGGAATAAGCCGAACCACTATAAACCTTGTGTTCAATTTTCTCTTCCCTACTCTCTGTTTACTTTGATCATAATCTGTTTTAGAGAACTTCCTTTCTATTGTCTGCCTAGTATTGCTTTCGTATCTCGATAAATTGTTTTTACACCTATTCACCCCCCTCTAGGTGTTTATACTAGCTATATCAGGGATCTCTCAGTGAGCTTGATTTATCAAACAATCTTCTCAATGGGTCCATCCCCATAGCTCTAGGAAATCTGAGTAATTTGGCATATCTATACTTGTATGGAAACCAACTTTCTGGCTCCATACCTTCGGAAGTTGGAGGAATGAGATCCCTCATTCATTTTGAATTGCTATCCAATAATTTAACAGGTCCTATTCCGGCATCCATGGGGAATTTGAGCAATCTGAATGTTCTTTTCCTATACATCAATAACCTTAATAGTCCTATACCTCAAGAAATTGGAAATCTTAGATCTCTTTCGATGCTAGTTCTCACTGAGAATAACCTGTGTGCCTCTATTCCAAAAGAGATTGGAAACTTAAGCAAGCTTACTCTACTGGCTCTAAACATGAATAATCTGGAGGGCTTTCTTCCCATCGAGATAAACAACCTCACATCCCTATCCCTCACAAATCTACAGCTATCTAGTAACCACTTTGTTGGCCAAATCCCACAAGACATATGCAATAGCCAAGCTCTTGTAAATTTTTCTGCATCCAACAATCACTTCACTGGACCTATCCCAAGAAGCCTAAAAAATTGTTCAGGTTTGTATAGAGTTAGGCTTAATAGCAACTCGCTCAAGGGAAACATAACCGATGCCCTTGGAGTGTACCCCAACTTGGATTACTTTGATTTGAGCACCAATGAACTTTACGGTGAGCTACCACCGACATTGGGTGATAGTAGAAATATGACGAGCTTGGTAATCTCCAACAATAAAATCTCCGGCACCATACCACCTCAGCTTGGAAACATGAGTCAATTGTGCAGACTTGACCTCTCTTCAAATTATATTGTTGGGGAAATTCCTAAAGACCTAGGAAAATTGAAGATGCTAATTGAGCTTTCATTGGACTGCAACCATCTAGTTGGCCACATCCCTCAAGAAATAAGAGCCTTTTCTAGTGTGCAAAAACTCAGCATTGTAGGAAACAACCTGAGTGGCTCAATTCCTTCACAACTTGAGGAGTGCTCCAACCTTCAGGCCTTAACTTTAAGCAGGAATAATCTTGAAAAGAGCATTCCTGTGGAGATCGGCAACCTCCAGTTTCTTCAAATTTTCGATTTGAGTCAAAATTTGCTCCTAGGAAAAATACCACGGAAACTCGGGCTATTGAACAAATTGGAAATACTCAATCTCTCGCACAATCAACTCTCAGGTTCAATTGTGTCGACCTTTGATGATATGGTGAGCTTGACATCCATCGACATATCATATAATGAGTTAGAGGGTCCTTTACCAAACATTTCAGCCTTTTGTAATGCTACAATTGAAGTTGTGAGAGGGAACAAAGGCTTGTGTGGAGTTGTTGCCAGTCTCGACCTCTGTACAGCAACAACGTTGAAAGGCAAGAACAAAAAGAAAAAGTTGCTGCTAATTTTGATTCCTACTTTAGGTTGTCTTACTTCGTTGCTTCTTGTTGTGGGAATTTCAAATATAATATGCCGAAGATTAAGGAAACCAGAGCCCAGTTCGAACAATGAAAGCAATGAAAACTTTTGGGCAGTTTTGAGCTTTGACGGGAATATGGTCTATGAGAGCATTATTGAAGCCACGGAGGAGTTTCATGCCAAATATTGCATCGGTGTGGGAGCACATGGGAGTGTTTACAAGGCCCAGTTGCAAACAGGTGAGATTGTTGCGATAAAGAAATTTAAGGAAGCAATGGAAGTCAAAATCGCTAATCAAAAAGCATTTGAAAGGGAGATTCATGCATTGACTGAAGCTCGGCATCGAAATATTATCAAGCTCTATGGCTTTTGCTCGAGTTCTCGACATTTATTTTTGGTATATGAGTTCTTGGAATATGGTAGCTTGAAGGATGTATTGAATGATGAAAAGAGGATAACAACATTTGACTGGAATAAGAGAGTGAATGTTGTTAAAGGTGTGGCCTATGCTCTGTCCTACATGCACCATGATTGCACTCCTCCTATAGTTCATCGAGATGTGTCAAGCAAGAACATTTTACTGGATGAAGAATACGAAGCTCATGTCTCTGATTTTGGCACGGCTAAGGTTCTACAACCTTACTCTTCCAATTGGACTTCCTTTGCAGGCACTTTTGGATATGCAGCTCCAGGTAAGTTTGTTTCTTTAATAAAAACAATTAATCAAATAACATTTCTAAGATTTAGGCCAAAAAAAGATAGCATTGATAAGAAATAGAAAAAAAAATGTTGTTTTCCCTCTGCAGAGCTCGCATACACAATGGAGGTGAAGGAGAAATGCGACGTTTATAGCTTTGGAGTGGTGACATTGGAAGTAATCATGGGTAGACATCCAGGCAATCTCATATTGTCTCTTGCGTCCTCGGCTTCTTCTTCATCAAGCAATTCAACAACTTCATGTTGGCCCCTAAAACAAGCTCTAGATCAAAGAATTCCATACCCAAATGGTGAGATGCTAGGTCAAGTGGCTTTCATTGTAAAAGTGGCATTCAAATGCTTGAGTGCAAAACCGGAGCATCGTCCAAGCATGCAACAAGTGTCCCAAGAGATATCAGCACGTAGGTCGATCATGATAGGCGCATCGGAGGACATAAAATTGGAAGAGCTAGTTGATCCCGGATGCTTCCCCTGTTGACATTTTGGTCTCTCTATAGCAATTTGTCTAACCAGTCCTCTCTTTTATTTCTCTTACAAGGATGATATCCACCGTATCACTTTTTCTCCCAATGATTTATTAACTACTTGAAAATAACTGCATATTCTTAATTTGCAATTTTAACCCAGATAAAAAGGATCGCTGTGGTTACATCTGACCCTTAAGATCAGCTTAAGAGATGACAAGATCATGATATGACATGTCAAACTATTATAGTATTCCGAATTAATTCAGCATGTGATTGGCTAAAGTTTGATACCTATGATGTTTCGTCGATGGATTTGTGGATCCAGAAGTTTTCAGGAATTTAGTAATTCATTCTCATATGGAAAAAGGACGGTAGATTATGATTCCCTATAAATAAGTAACTTGAATATATAGTACTTGCTCTTCGCATTATTTTCCTTTCTTTTTTTCCCTTCAAAGTTCAAGCACTACCCCAAATACCAGACATTTCCTCCGTTGACGTCAAGTTGTAAACGACCAATAAGTCTTTGCAAGTTCGTAAAACAAGTCGTGATGTGACTACTCTGGACTATCAAGCGTATTATTCTTCGCCGTTGATTGTGGGTTTGATGAGTCCAATTACGTGATCGAAACGAGAGGGAAGGAATAATGAATTATTTCGAGGGTTGACTAGACTATCCTGCAGCAATGCTGTGTCTAAGAATAATTTTTGGCAGCAGAAAAGCTCCACAGTTAATGCAAAATAGTGGATTATTTCTTGAAACTTTTTTGTCTTAGAACCACAAGCTGTCCAGCTGCACCCCCTTTGGTATCTGAGAAGGTATGTGCAAACAGACGTATTATTAGTGTAAGCAAGGAAGAGAAGTCCATCCAATCACAATGAAAGCTGGAGACAGAATTCAATTTCAGTGCTATACATTATTGACTCACAAAACATCACTATTTTCTATATGTGTAATGAAAAGGTGCCAACACAAATCTAATGGTGATAGCATACTAAAATGGCATAGTAAAGAATCTATTTTTGTAGTATCCGGACATTCTTTATATATTTTCGTTCAAAACATTTTCCAATGCTTCTATAGTCACAGAATAACTTTCATTCACAACGGTACTTTACTTAATGGAAAGGTAGTCACTATTGCACATCAATTATAGTCTTGAAATAAAACCAACTAAAAAGAATTAGTACATTCTCATATAAGTTATTGAACTGTTTTCCTTCATAATTAGATGTGTGCCGACTCAATCTACCCCAAAGAACCCTTTTCAAGACAAGTGATGGACCCTCTTGTTCTTGGTGACTACTGATCTACATTACTTAGCATCACGAGGAAGATGCGAATTATTAATTAAATTGGCTCTGGACAAATGGGATTGTGTAGAATTTTGTATTTTATGTGTAATCAGTATATTGGAAATTGAAATGTTTTCTTATTAAGCATTGTTAACAGAGATCTAAAAGGTATTCATTGATAAGGCCTTAATAAACATAAGAATATTTATTTGTCATAGACGTGGACACAGGTCAAAAGATTCCCTATAGCTAACGGTGGACTGATATTTATGTTTGTTTGTCTTTTAGCTATAGATGCTAATAGTGAAAGGAATCAATATGTAATATGGTTCATGAACTTTTAATTTGTTTAATATAATTCATGAACTTTTCATATATGTTCAACATAGGCCCGACTATATTAAATATTTTAATACAGTTCAAGGACTGTATTAAATATATATCAAAAGTTTAGGAATTATATTAAACAAATTAAAATTTTAAGGATCACATTACACATTAAGTTAAAATTCATAAATTATATTGAATAAATTAAAAATTCATAAATTAAATTGCACGTTATGTAAAAATTCAAAAACTGTTTGTGTCGTTATCCTAAATGTATCTTCCGATTGGGTGCAGCCCCGCGTCTTCTTTGTCCCAACTATACGAGGTCTTTTCATGCATATAAAAATATCCCTTGGCTGCATCCTACTTTTCTCTTCTCAAGTGGGCCCGGCATCTCCTTTCTCTTTAGTGCGACCTCCTCATCCTTGTGTTCTTTCATGAATATAATGTCAGAGTACAGGTGATGGACTTTGATTAAGCGCAAGGCATCTGCATCAAGTTAAGCTTGTTGCCTAGGTCTTTCCATGAACAAAAACTATCTTCCCAATGAGGCGGGATTAGATAGGGACTAATCGGGTCCAGTCCCCGCAACTTTCTTTCCCAATTATGCTAAGGTCTTTCCATCCATAAAATATCATCGTGCCATAGGAGCCCTCCTCACCAATTTTACTAGCTAGGCACAAAAGAGGCATTCGTGTGATGCAACTTAATCATACTATGTCTGCCTCTAATTCTACTTCTGGTAGAGTAAGCGAAGCTTGGGAATTTTCATTTATTTATTTTTTGAAAAAGGAAACCGTTTTTTATCTTGCCCAATTTGTAATTTACTTCATTCTTTGAAATGCATCATTATTACTTTACTTACTGAAGTGGCATAAGACACTTGAGTTGCCACTTCATTTAGTAAATAATTTCTTAGCAAACTCTTAGCATGTATAGCGTTACTCATTTTACTTTTCTTGAAATTAGCTATAACTCAATACTTATATTTGTTTTCAGCTATCTCCTCTAACCGTCGAGGACCCACAATCATTACTAAATATTCTGTTTGACCCCATAATTATTCAATACACTTGCATGAGCCTCACGACATAACTTGAATTTGCAGCCTCATGGAAGATATTGTTATTGTTGCGACCAAATTTTTTGGGTGAACCACCTAAAATTTGGTTAATGGATTATTAAGCCTAGACTTAACTCGGGTTCTCCCAAGCCCATATCAATTCGCAACTTATGTTCAATTCTTAACATGCAGATAGATTTTATCTAGGAGTCGCCACTAATCTATTTTTGGTGGGTTGATTAGAAACCCAAGTAAAGTAACGGGAGTTTTACTTTACTCCTACGAACTAGAAACTATGGGTACGGGGACTTGGTTACATTAGATTTCTCTAATGCCCTTTCGGTACCATTCTTTTATTTTAAAAATGTTTTTGGCAGACAGCTTAAATTTATTTTAAATCTATTTCCTTAACATGTGAGGCGATCATGCGGGTGCGCAAACCACCAATTTAACATCCAGGTAAACAATGAATAAATTGCAAAAACTTACCTTAAAGTAACGAAAGCATCTGCAATGTTAAATCAGAATTCACATCAACAACCTTAGATATGATTTCTAATTAACATGTGATTTCTTTTTATGTTTTTACTTAATTAATAAAAATCATACAATATGAAATGGAACAAAACTAAATGACCTAATTCTAATAACGTGCAATTTCTAATTAAATAGACCTAGCAACAATCACTAAATGGCATGCATTTCATGAATCTAATCCTAATGACATGCACATGACATTTTTTTATTTTTTTTTCTTAAAAGAATGCAATCTATCCAAGAGATTGAAACTAATTTATTCTAAGACATTTTTTTTTTGTATTTTTTATGAAATTCGAAATTAGAAAAATATGAAAATTATCTAACTAAATTAAGATTCTATCCAATTTATATTAAGGATTAGGTCAGGCTAAACCCTAATTAAAATCAAGATATTATATTAACTTAACAATCTCTAACCTAAGATGCAGTCTATTTAAACCAATCTAAATTTAAATGAAATATGCAATTTTATCCTAATGTGCAATGACGTACAAAATATGCCCCTAATTCTCCATGACATATGCATGATGATTTTTTTGTTTGTTTTGTTTTTAAATTAATTTCGAAATTTAAAAAATATCAAATAATTAAACATGCAATTTAAGCTAATGAAACAATAGTCTAGCATCTTAAATTTATGTATTTTTTATTTTTTTATTTCTAAAATTCAAGATAAAATGTTTAATTTAAATATGCAAATAACCCTAAAGCATGCAATATTCTAGCTCAAACATATTTCAAATAAAGCAATCAAGACCAGAAGGACCATCCAAAATCATAAAAAATATCACACATCGTTCGATCAAGGGATGATATTTCGCTAGTAAAGTCGATAAATTGATCTTAAGACTTAAAGATCAAAATATCAATTTCATTCCCGCTTGATTAATTATTTCATCTAAAGCCTTATAGATGAAATAAAAAACCTAAGGCGCGGCTGCGAATCGGGTGATATGTTGGAATTTCCAATTAGGCATAGGGAAAACTCTCAAATAAGAAAAAAAAAAAAGAAATAAAATAAAACAATAAAAAACTTGCCTAATAAAATAAAATAAATATACCTAAGTTAATTTTTTTCTTGGCCGGTTTGGAGCTCCAGCGAGGGTTTCCGGCAAGGGCACGACAAAGCAAGACGTCCGACGGGGCAGCCGGGGTTGATGTCGGCGAGGACTCCGGTGTGGCAAGGCACCGGCGAGGGCGTTGCGGGGCACGAGGCTTGCCGCCGGCACCGGGGAGAGGCGAGCGCGACGGTGTGGGCTCCGGCGGTGTCGGGTCACGGTAGGGACAGCGGCACGGCAGCGGGCCGAGCGTCGAGCGAAGGCGAGCAAGGGTGCCGGGACTTCGGTGCCGCAGATCGACGACGGTAGAGGCGGAGCAAGGACACTCGGATCGCGGCCGGCCGCGGGGGATCTTAGATCTGCGCAGTGGCGAGCGGACGGGGCGTCGAGGCGGTGCGAGCCGAGCGGGGGTGTACAAGGGTGGCAAGACTCCGATGTTGCAGATCGGCGACCGGGGGGGGGCGTAGCGAGAGAATCGGATTGGGGCGCGGGCTCATGTGGATCGTCGCTCCGACGACGCGATCGCACTCGGGTTAAGGGCGGTAGCAGCGTCGTGATAGTGGGCGCGACTGTGCACGGACGGTGTGGGCAGCGGCGCGCGCACGAGCGAGGGCATTGCGCGAGACAGAACGCCAGTTCTCGGGGCATATCTGCTGCGGCGGAGGAGATCGGAGGCGCGAGCGTCAAGCGGCGGCGTCTGGTGCGGGACCGAAGGAGAACGGCTGGCGTCGCGAAGGCCCGAGAACGGTGGGCGGAGGCGGTGCCGGCGCGGTGACCGGCGCAAGCGTGGCGCCGGCGTGGGCAAGGGCTGCCCGTGAAGAAGATGAACAAGTGCCACTAGGGTTTCCTTCTTTTTTTTTTTTTTCCGGCTCGACGCCGTACCTTTTTTTTTTTCTTTCTTTTTTCGAAATTCCACTCAAATAAAATCAACCTCTCCACGTATTTGCTCTCAAATTTTTCCGAGAATCCCTTGAATCACGAAAAATGAAGCTCTCTTTTATAATGATTCCAAACGGCCGCTCTGTATGGTATTTTCTGAGTTTCCATCTTCTGTTGCATTAAATCATAGCTGTAAATTAAAGCGTGATTTCGCAATCAGCTAGATTTTACTCAGATTTCACTCAGATTTCCTCCATCTTGCCCTTTATTCACTTGATTTTTAAATTGCTTATGCATTTAACAAAATCCGAATATTCATCAAAATTTCAAATTTTCATGCATAATCAATCAAATCAATTTTCCCCATTTTTTCATTTTTTTTCTTTTATTTGTTTCAATGCAATTTTTATTTTCTTTATTTTCCTAGATTTGTCAAAATTAGGTGTCAACAGCCCTCTTTGAAGGTGAGCTCGTAGAGGTTGCCTTCAAAGATAAGTTGAGACCTAAATTTTGATCATGCACATGTACTGAATGACCTTTTTTTGTTGGAAAATGAATTCCAGTTTTTGAATGCAATTTATATGATGCATGGAAATGCTAATGCAAATGATAAAAGAACCTACCTGGAATAACTTACCTTCAGGGAGAATAGAGTAATTCGAGATAGTTGGTGTTACATGTCCAAGACCCGTACCATTCTGCGGTCGCCTAGAATAATAACATGACTTTACAAAGAGAATGATTTCCTAGGACCCGTACCATTCTACGGTCGCCCAGTATGATAGTGTTTGGTTTTGTCTAGGACTAGTACCATTTTACGGTCGCCTTGACAAAGAAATTGACTTTCCAAGACCCGTACCATTCTACGGTCGCCTGAATGGGGAAATTAATGTTGTCTAGGACCCGTACCATTCATCGGGCGACAGAAGCACGCCGAGTCGATGAAAGGGACTCTGGGCTACGAAAGCACGCCAGGTCAATATAAAGGACATCGGGTTACAGAAGCACGCTGAGTCAATGAAAGGCACACTAGGCTATGAAAGCACGCCGAGTCAATATAAAGGACACCGGGCTATGAAAGCACGCTGGGTCGATGAAAGGGACTTTGGGCTACGAAAGCATGCCGGGTCAATATAAAGGACACCGGGCTTCGGAAGCACGCCGGGTCGATGAAAGGGACTCTAAGCTATGAAAGCACACCAAGTCAATATAAAGGACACCGGGCTACGGAAGCACGCCGGGTCAATGAAAGGGACTCTGGGCTACGAAAGCACGTCAAGTCAATATAAAGGACACCGAGTTACGGAAGCATGTCGGGTCGATGAAAGGGACTCTGGGCTACAAAAGCACGCCAGGCCAATATAAAGGATACCGGGCTACGAAAGCACGCCAGGTCGATGAAATGGACACTGGGCTACAAAAGCACGCCAGGTCAATGTAAAGGGACAGCTTGACCGAGTCAAGTGTCGAGAATACCCGCACAATGACAAGTATGGGTAGAGATATACTTACTTGGTGATATCTCTGATTCTTGGGGAAATGCCTTCTGGGACTTAGATATCCTGTGAAGGTCTTTTACCTCTTTGTGGAAATGAATTTTGGAACATGAAGGATGCACCTTGAATGTTCGTGAAGGTTTCTCATCCCTAATATCATGAGGCATTCTGAAAAGAACTTGAATGTTAGAAGCTCTCGGGTCTTTGAGAAAACATTACCTATTAGACATAATTAGAGAAAAAGTGCATTCATCAAAGAAATAAGCAATTAAGGCTATTCTGAAACGCACACTTCAAAATCCACTGAATTCTTTATTAATTCAATCAAGGTTCATGCATGATGACCTTTACATCACCCAAATTCCACTAGAGAGAATTATCGTTCAAGACAATTTTCACTCATGACATGGATTTCTTAAGAATACTAAATAAGAGACTTTCGGTTAGAAATGACTTTCACTCACTCTCATTTAGAAGAGAATCACTCCATCTCACCATATCGACAGTGGTCCGAGTATTCTCGCAAGCGGTACGACCTTACCAATCTGAGAGGTCTTTAACAAGGACCATATTGTGGGCTTGGTCAACGGCTTAACAAAGGGACTCTTTGAGTCAAGGCTATTGAAAAAACAGCTTCGCAATCATCTATGGGTTTTCAAGTCGAGAACCCTGCAAAATGAGAAAGAAATAATCTTGCTTGCACTTCTTCGAGCGATGCTTATAAACATATGAACCACTACGTTAATTCAAGTGCCCTAATCTGAAGAGACTTTGTAAGGGACATAACATAGGCTGGGTTCATGGGTTGAGAAACGAAAGGATCATTAGGCTCAAAATATGTGTGTAAGGGTCAAAGCTGATGATCATCTAAGCTTTGTCGCTGGTCTTTTCTTTCGCCAGGAATGTGCCATTGATCTTGACTCTTTGAGTACTGCTCCATTGAGATACAACCTTTTGTAACTGATAGTCACCTATCATGATTCTTTCTTTTTCATTTTCATTGGCTTTCCTTCTAATAGGCACATCACTTTTTCATGCCCCTAGTTTTCATGCATTTTTTTCTTCACTTCTTTTTCATGGGCATTGGCCTTGCTTTTACCAGGCACACTGCTTTTTCATGCCCCCTTAGTTCTAATTTGATTTCAATTCTTGCGCGCAATGCATGCGTCAAGGAATTACACTCTGAATGACACTTGAACTTTCAAGGGTCTTCATCTGTCTTTTGCCTTACCCCAGTGTGGGGGATGATCACCAACTATGTTAAAAGAAATGAAATTGCAGGCTTAAGTGGGCTATGCAAAGGGTATAAGTATGTAGGATAGAGAAAGAAATGCTTTTCGTCATCTTAAGGCACTTAAATTACCACATGAATTCAATGTAATAGCGTGATTGAAGATTCATGCAAGTGAGAGCAAGAAAATTTCAATTCATTTTCCTCACCTTATGATATCATTTTATCTCCTAGTTGCCCCAATGTGGGGTGATTCTTGACAGGGGTAATTTGAGAAGAATATCCATAAGTGTATGGGCTCAAAAGGGTTAAGCAATGAATCACCTGTATTGTTTGGGATAGATAAATGAATTGCCTCTCATCATTTTGGTTGCCGTACCTTTTGCAAGATAACTCTTTACCTTGTGTATATGATCCTTCCTACACACATCTCACAAGTGTATGAGTAGGGGATTGTGTATAGGATAAAGTTTGACTTTCATCATCCCGACTCGTCTCATTTAGTATGCTTAATCAATTCCACATCATTCGTTAAATTAGTCAATCTTGATGTTCTCTAGTGGAATTGGTGGATAAGAGTCATCATGCAAAATCCTTTTTTTAAAAGAGCTCAACAGCTTTAGGCATGAAAAATTGTTAACTTCAAAACAAACAATTTTCCACACTGCAACATGGTTTTAAGCATTCATTCAATGATTCCTCTACAATGGGATTGCTTCAGCAGTTGATGTCTTTGGATTTTTCCTATCATTCAAGACTGAAAATCCACTTTTGCCCCTACACAAGAGAACGTGCATGAATATGATACTATGCAACATCAAAGTAAAAGCAAATGGAATATCCATTTTTGGCTTGGGTCGAGATTTTATCTCAGTCGGGTCGCTATCAAAATCTGTCAATACCCTCAATCTATCACATTAACTCTTTAGAAATGTATTCTTGACAGTTGGGCCAATTGCGACCTGATATGCCTTTTTCAAATGCTTTATCATCAAGCCAAAAAAGTAACGCTCTGAAACATGAAGTAAATAAGTCAGAAAATTAAATAGAGCTAACCTAATGCATGCTTTTGGAAATGGCTTCAAAAATGATTTTTTTTTTGGATGTGGAATCATGAAGAAGCCCAGTCTTCAAAATTTCTCCGGGGATGATATTTTATTTTCATTGTTGGATATCGTCACTGGGCTGGTTTGGTGTGCCTCATCATGCCCTCAAGATTGGAAATAAAATTGTAATTTCATTGAATAGAATCAAATGAATTACATTATTGGAATGGAAAATGCAAACAAGCAAACCTTAGCAATAATTGAAATCTCGAAAAGCAGAAAATCCTAAAACAACTTGAAATCCTAGAAAACATAAAAAGAAAGACCCCTTCATAGAGGAGTGTGAAGATAAGAACTTCTTCACTCAGTAACAGCAGTTGCGCCTCCGACATGTTTGGGTAGGGGATTTTTCTGATTACTACCGAAAGAGAATGCCTTTGTAACCAAGAGGTCTTGGACCTTATGCTTCAAAACATAGCAATCATCAATGGAGTGACCAACTTCTCCCATGTGATAGTCACACTTCTCGGAGGGATTATATGCAGGATAATGCTCAGGATTTGGTCGCTTCGGCTCCGTAGAGAGTAATCCCTTCTTTTGGAGGACAGGCAAAACTTTGGATAAGGGTCCAGGAAGAGGTGTGAACTGTCTTTTAACATTATGTCGTCGACAAGGGAGTTGATGTTCTCCACCTTGTTGCTCAGTTGGAATCTTAATTGCTAGAGTGCGACCACGATTCGGTTGAGAATAGGTCATATTAATCTCAGCTTCAAGGTCCTTCTCCTTCCTGGTAGAAAACCTCTTGTTAGATGGCTCAGTAAACCACCATTCTCTTATCCCCATCTCAATTTGTTTTCCTACGGGAATAAGTTGGCTAAAGTCTTCGACGTATGTGCTAGCCATCCGGTTACGGAACTTAGATGGGAGAGTCTTGACGAACAACTTCATCAATTCTTTATCAGTAGGCTCAGGAGTGATTTGAGCTGCCAAATTTCACCATCTCACAGCATACTCCTTAAATTATTCACTCCTCTTCTTCTCCATCCTCTCAAGATCTTCTCGGGAAGGTGCAACGTCCATATTGAACTTATACTGCTTAAGAAATGCGTTAGCCACTTCATTCCAATTGTCGAGAAGATTGACATTCTTCATCACGTACCAATTCAATGCGGGTCCGGTCAAACTCGTATAAAATGATTGGATCATGATGGGCTCATTCTTGACATGTTGGGCCATGCGTACATGGTACATTTGCAAATGAGCTTTTGGGCAATAAGTGCCATCGTATTTCTCGAACTTTGGCATTTTGAACTTGCTTGGTACCTTGACCTTCTCATAAACTGACAAGTTGAACGAGAGTGAACTCTGCGACTCTTGCAATTGCTTCACTTTCTCTTCCAGCTTTGCGAAGCGTTCATCTTGCTCCTTCTCAGGGGCGTCGTCAAGCTTGACCTTGTTAACAATAACTGACAATGGGTCATCTTCCAGCTCGAGCATGTCGTCATCACCCACTTGAGCCTTGTTTGCCTGTTTCGGGGCTACTATCTCGAGGAGAGGGGGTGCATGATTCAAATTAACTTGGAGGGATTGAAGCTGAGCAGTTATAAGCTGCATAAAGGCGGCTAACTGTTGGAGTTGATCTTCCGTGGAGGACATGCGATCGCGCATCTCGTTTTGGTCGACCATTTTAACCCTTGATCGCGTAATGATGGGAGAGCGTGGAGGATCCATTATCACTTAAATTAAATGAATGAAAATGCATAAGTATGAGGTGCAAATAGCGAATCAATCCATGACAATGATCTATCAACTTTTTTTCATTTTTTTTCATGAAAAGTTCTTACAAGAATAGAATTTCCTAAAGAGAGCTAGAAAAATAGACACCTTAGCAAGATCAAATTTTCTAAACATGAATTGAAAACAAATTCTGCAAAGTTTTTTTATTTTCCAAATGATTCATTGCATGGCAATTTCCTCATTTCATTTCTGATTGACAAAGGAATTAGATCGAATGACTACCCTAGATTGTCATGGATGGACCGAAATATAACAAAGCAATTAAATTACATAGTATAGGCATAGAAGATTTACTTCACCAAGAAAAATCGACGGCAATCACATAGACAACCGCATGAAATGTGGGGTTCGATTTCTGACTAGAAAGGCTAAGCAAGATGGAGTTAAAAGGGTGAGATGACTTAGTTGCAACCTCGCATGCTAAGTCAAGTCCTCCTAACTCCGGCTCAGTCAAGAATGATACCCTAATGCGACGTAGCCTTGCGGGCAGAGGTTAACATTCTTGACACCAAGAAAAACTTTTAGGATTAAGTTGGACAACCTCTATTACGCGGCCTTGCGGTCGAAGTCGTATCCAACTCAACACCATCCTAAATATCATAGTGCGGCCCAGGTCCAGCGGCAAGTTGTGTTTGCAAGAGTGTAGTGTAAATGCAAGACATGCACAACAGTTTATATCAAGCAACACTTCAACATGAAAATACACGATACATTCCTACACCTTCCTACAAAACAAAGGTTAGCAATTACTACTCCCCTTATATCTCCCAATCTGCAAGAACATTTAACACCTAAACGTTAGGGACGTAACTTGAATCCTTGTTGCCAAACAAAAACATTTTTCAAAAAAGAAAATTGGCCTAAGTCTACTAAGTGTTTTAACACAAGTCCCCAACGGAGTCGCCAAGTTGTTGCGACCAAATTTTTTGGATGAACCACATAAAATTTGGCTAATGGATTATTAAGCTTAGACTTAACTCGGGCTCTCCCAAGCCCATATCAATTTGTGACTTATGTTCAAATTCTTAACATGCAGATAGATTTTATCTAGGAGTCGCCACCAATCTATTTTTGGTGGGTTGATTAGAAACCCAAGTAAAGTAACGAGAGTTTTACTTTATTCCTATGAACTAGAGACAATGGGTACGGGAACTTGGTTACACTAGATTTCTCTAATGCCCTTTCGGTACCATTCTTTTATTTTCAAATATGTTTTTTGCAGACATCTTAAATTGATTTTAAATCTATTTCCTTAACATGTGAGACGATCATGCGGGTGCACAAACCACCAATTTAACACCCAGGTAAACGATGAATAAATTGCAAAAACTTACCTTAAAGCAACGAAAGCATCTGCAATGTTAAATCAGAATTCACATCAACAACCCTAAATATGATTTCTAATTAACATGCGATTTCTTTTTATGTTTTCACTTAATTAATAAAAATCATACAATATGCAATGGAACAAAACTAAATGACCTAATTCTAATAACGTGCAATTTCTAATTAAATAGACCTAGCAACAATCACTAAATGGCATGCATTTCATGAATCTAATCCTAATGACATGCACATGACATTTTTTTATTTTATTTTTTCTTAAAAGAATGCACTCTATCCTAGAGATTGAAACTAATTTATTCTAAGACATTTTTTTTTGTATTTTTTTTATTAAATTCGAAATTAGAAAAATATGAAAATTATCTAACTAAATTAACATTCTATCCAATTTATATTCAGGCTAAACCCTAATTAAAACCAAGATGTTATATTAACTTAACAATCTCTAACCTAAGATGCAGTCTATCTAAACCAATCTAAATGTAAATGAAATATGCAATTTTATCTTAATGTGCAATGACGTAGAAAATATGCCCCTAATTCTACATGACATATGCATGATGATTTTTTTTTTTTTTTTAAATTAATTTCGAAATTTAAAAAAATGTCAAATAATTAAACATGCAATATAAGCTAATGAAACAAAAATCTAGCATCCTAAATTTATGTATTTTTTATTTTTTTATGTCGAAAATTCAAGATAAAATGTTTAATCTAAATATGCAAATAACCCAAAAGCATACAATATTCTAACTCAAACATATTTCAAATAAAGCAATCAAGACAAGAAGGACCATCCAAAATCATAAAAAATATCACACATCGTTCAGATTAAGGGATGATATTTCGCTGGTAAAATCGATAAATTGATCTTCAACCTTAAAGATCAAAATATCAATTTGATTCCCGCTTGATTAATTATTTCATCTAAAGCCTTATAGATGAAATAAAAAACCCAAGCGCGGTTGCGAATCGGGTGATATGTTGGAATTTCCAATTATGCATAGGGAAATATCTCAAATAAGAAAAAAAATGAAATAAAATAAAACGATAAAATAAAATAAACTTTCCTGATAAAATAAAATAAATATACCTAAGTTAATTTTTTTCTTTTTAAAAAAAAAAAAGAAAAAGAAATATTGGCCGGTTTGGAGCTCCGACGAGGGAGTGGCTAGCGAGGGCACGGCGAGCAAAGACGTCCGGCGCGGCGCCGAGGGTTGACGCCGGCGAGGGACTCCATAGTGGCAAGGTACCGGCGAGGGTGTTGCGGGGCGCGAGGCTTGCTGTCGAGCACCGAAGAGAGGCGAGTAGCGACGGTCCGGGCTCCGGCGATATCGGGTCACGGCAGGGACGCGCGGCGGCGGCCGAGCGTTGGGCGGAGGCGAGCAAGGGTGTCAAGACTTCTGGGTTGTAGATCGGCGACGGTAGAGGGGGAGCAAGGGCGCTCGGGTTGCGGGGCTGCGTGGGGGATCTCGGGATTTGCGGGTGACGAGTGGAGGCGGCGTCGAGGCGGCGCGAGCCGGGCGTTAGGCGGAGGCATGTAGGGCGGTAGGACTCCGATCCGCAGACGGCGACCGGGGGACGCGGCAAGAGAATCGGATCGGGCGCGGGCTCCTGTGGATCGTCGCCCGGGCGGCGCGACCGCGCTCGGGTCAAGGGCGGTAGCAACGTCACGGCAATGGGCGCGACCAGCACGGGCGGCGCGGGGCGGCGCGCACGAGAGGAAGGGCGTCGCCGCGGAGACGTAACGCTAGATCTCGGGCGGATCTGCGCGGCGTAGGAGATCGGGGGCGCAAGCATCAAGCGGCGGTGTCTGGTGCGGGCCCGAAGGAGAACAGCTAGCGTCGTAAAGGCCCGGGAGGGGTGGGCGGAGGCAGTGCCGGCGCGGTGGCCGAATCAAGCACGGTGCCGGCGCGGGCAGGGGCGCCCCACGAAGAAGATGAACAGTGCCTCTAGGGTTTCCTTTTTTTTTTTTATCGGCTCCATGCCTTACACTTTTTTTTTTTCTCTTTTTTCGAAATTTCACTCAAATAAAATCAACCTCTCCACGTATTTGCTCTCAAATTTTTCCGAGAATCCCCGAATCACGAAAAATGAAGCTCTCTCTTATAATGATTCCAGACGGCCGCTTTGTATGGTATTTTCCAAGTTTCCATCTTCCGTCGCATTAAATCAAAGCTATAAATCATAGTGTGATTTCGCAATTAGCTCGATTTTGCTCGATTTCGCTCAGATTTCCTCCATCTTGCCCTTTATTCACTTGATTTTTAAATTGCTTATGCATTTAACAAAATCCGAATATTTATAAAAATTTCAAATTTTCATGCATAATCAATCAAATCATTTTTCCCAATTTTTTTCATTTTTTCCTTTTATTTGTTTTAATGCAATTTTTATTTTCTTTATTTTTCTAGATTTGCCAAAATTAGGTGTCAATGTTATCCTTTTTATCACTGTGTTATTACACACTTGACGCAGTTGCAAGCCTTTCCATTATGAATAAAGTTTGCTTGAGTTTGGACACAATGACTTCGTCCTTTTTTTTTTTTTTTCTTTTCCTTTGGGATGGTAAAAGGGTAACGACATTATTTCATGTAGGGGTGAGCGTGGTTCCGGGTAGAACAGGGAACCGGAACCGAACCGGAGGAGGGTTCGGTTCGGTTCCGGTTCTGAAGAGTCCGATTTCGGTTCCGGTTCCTTTTTCTAGGAACCGGCGGTTCTTGGTTCCGGTTCGGTTCCCATCGGAACCGGGAACCAAAATCGAACCGAAACAGGGTAGGGTTCCTAAAAGGTAAAAACCCCGCAGCCCCAAATCACTTTTTATCTCAGGTTCTCTTCCATTCTCTGCCTCTCCCTCGTTCCCGACGCCACTTGCCCTCACCCTCGATGCCGCCGCCCGACGCCGCTCATCCTCGACACCGCCGCCTAACGCCGCTCATCCTCGATGCCGCCACCACCGGACGTCGCTCGCCCCGCCCTTGCCTCCCTCGACGCCGTCGCCCCCGCTTGCCCCGACGCTCGGCCACTCGATGCCGCAGCTGGACGCCGCTCGCCCTCGACTCCACCACCTCGACGTCGCTCGCCCCTCCGGTGGACGCCGCTCGCTGCTAGCCCAGCCGCCTCGATGTCGCTCGCCGCTCGCCGCCCCCTAGCCGCTCGCCACCCCCCCCCCGAAGCCGCTTGCCTAGTCGCCCCCGATGCCACCCAGCTATAGATCGTCTCAACGCCAATTCGCGATGTCGGTGAGTGCTCGATTTCTCTTGCTCTGTCTCTGTTGCTTCTGGTTTCGCCCGATGCATTTGCTTTCTCTTGCTCTGTCTCTGTTGCTTTTGGTTTCGCCCGATGCATTTGCTTTTTCCAAGCATTCCCATTTGCAAGCAAGCCTATGTTCAATCCTTTTGTTTCCTGAAAAGGATCAATCTCCTCAAAATTAATCTCGATTATGCTCTCGATCCAATCCGCCATGTAACTTATAACATGATTTCCGTCCACGGCACTTGTAATCTCTGAGATTCAGTACGTTAATGTTTTGCTTTCCCCCTGAATATGCAGGTCTCGGGGGATAATGCATAAAGGAAAGATGGGTTGGTCCCATAATCTATCATGACGCCGAATTGGACAATCAATGTATCCGAGGTGCGGTTAGTTTCACCGAGATTTTGCAGTCTGCATAACAAGAATACTTGTCGGAATATACTAACCTTGACGCACCTTATCATTGCATCATCAAAGTTTATAAACACGTGATATCATTATCGAATGATTACTGTAATCAAAGTTCATCTGTTCATCATGCTCCTCCACGTTCTGTACCTAAGGACGATCAAGGTCAGCAACATATCTCCAAATGTTTCGAACCGAGACATTATCGCATGAAAGCAGTTTCGACCTTTGTCCCTTCTTCGAAAATCGCGTGGGTACCAGCTAGTTTATCAGAGTATGGAGCTGTTCCCTCTATTTCATTTGGTGATTTTTTTGTCGCATTATATGTCTTGCTAAACTCTTAAGGACTTGAACTGTATTGTTTCAGCAAGCGCTACACAGCAAGACCTGCGTAAGGTACGTGGTACAAAGGATCTTCGAGTAGTTTTTGACAGTGGGAGCACTTACACTAAATTTTGGGGAAGGAAAAGCCCAACTTTAGTTGCTACCCGAGGCTTATCTCATTGTCACGGTAAGCTTTGTTTCTTTTTTCTTTTTAGCAAGCGAGTGCACCAGCGACTGACAAATTAAGGCTTGTATTTTTCCCCAAAGACACGGTATGAGGCACAAGCTTTGCGGTGAGTCCTCCATCCACACTCTATTTATGTTTATGAATAAGGCGTGGGACGAGTCTCAACTTTTTCTTTAGCTTTGTTTCTCTAGTTTAGACTTTCTCTATCTCTTCCTTGGTTACCATCAAACTCTTCCACCAGCAAACTATGGAATAGATGTGTCCATCTTTATTTGTAAAATATTTTAAGATTATGTTTGGATGTGGGTGCTTGCATTCAAATGGACCCAAATGAAAATATATATGAAACCTTGACATACAAAAGCTTCTCTTTTGGATTTATTTCTTTGTAATGTGTCTCCAAAAGGTTGAGTTGGTTATGGTGGTCTGTTCATTTTGTTCTTTTTTGGTAGTCAGGCGGTAGGTATATGCTTTAAATTATCTGAAAATCTGCATCAGTCAATAGATTTGCTTCTAAGGTCAATAAATTATTTCTTATATAGTATAAATAAGGTTGAAGGTGTTATGGGCATCAGTCAATAGATTGTTTTATTAGGTTGCTCTATAATTCTTATGGTCTACGAGTACTATAATAAGGTTGAAGGTAGATTGGGCATAATAAAATCATATAAATGAATGTCTCTTGAATTTTCCACATATTTTAAGGGTTATAGCCTGCTGGTTATTTGAGCTTGAACTTAACCAAATAATTATGATTTACTCCTTTTTTGCCTTTTCCAATTCTGTTGATCATTAACTTGAGCTGGTAATATACTCTGAGGCATCTAAATAAGAGAATTTGAACATAGAGTTGTGAGAACCAGGTTCTAATTGTATCCATTAAATTTTATTTGTTATTGGTATATTTACATTTGTTGAATTTTCCCCTTTTGCATTTAATGCAAGTGATTTCATGTGTTGTGCTGTCTCTAGTGATTCACCCTTCAACACACCATTATATCATTAACTGGATTTGCAGGGCTTTTTGTGTTTATCTTGAAGCTGTTTCAGTGCTACCCCAGCTCCGTGTCATGCGGAACACAAAGGTACTGCAATGTCCAAATCTTGTAATGGCGATATGCATGGAAAATATCTATGTCAATTGAAACAGAGTGTAAAAGGACCTCTACTTCTTTTCTACTAGTCACTCACACTTCTAGAGATAGTCTGATGCCCGAAGCCCCTTCATTCAGTTGATATCTTCATTTGCATGTTTAAGTAGCAATTTTGCAACCCTTTTTATGTAAATGTTGACAGCACATTGGTCTTATGTAAATGTTGACATCACATCTATTGGCTTTTTTTCTTCTCTGTTACTGAGTTTGTACCACTCTTTATAATTTTGGGGTACTCAATTGATAAAGGAAAGGAGGAATAAATAAATAAATAAATAAATAACCTATTAACCCTGGGAACCGATTTAACCCGAAAGGAGGAATAAATCAAAAAAAAAAAAACCCTGTTGGAGCACGGAACCCACCCGGAACCTGTGATAGGGTAGGTTCAGAGGCCCTGTTGGTTTTGCTGTAGGTTCCGGGTTCCAAAAAATGAACTGGCATTCGGAGGGTGGGTTCCAGGTTCCAGACGAAACCTGTAAGGAACCGGGAACCGCTCACCCCATGGAGTCTACAGAGGATATCCGAAACGATCAAGTGTGTTATCAACGAGAAGAGTCCTGGAAGTGGAAAGGGACCAATAGGCAACAAATGAGATATTGACTAAATGAATGGGTTGATCGTTTTCCACGTCTCTGTCCCCTGCTTTCACTGACTCTTTCGTTGTCCATTTCTTAGGAAACTTTTCTCCAATTATTCGTATACCCCTTTTACTTTCTCTAGTGTTTTAAACATGTTTTTCCTTTCTTAGATCGGGTGCTCATAAGTTGATGAACCATAACTTAGCATCATGAGAAAGATGCGAATTATTAGATTAAATTGGCTCTGGACAAATGGGATTGTGTAGAATTTTGTATATTAAGTGTAATCAATATATTGAAAATTGAAATATTTTCTTATTAAGCATTGTTAACAGATATCTAAGAGATATTCCTTGATAAGGCCTTAATAAACACGAGAACATTTATTTGTCCTAGACGTGGACAGAGGCCAAAAAATTCCCTATAGCAAACGGTGGACTTGTATTTATGTTTATTTGTCTTTTCACTATCTAGTAGCAGACTTCTCTTACTTTTCGATAACTTACAATGATGCGCTATCATATTGATAGTGAATGTCTTTTAGCTCTCTAGTAGCAGACTTCTCTTACTTTTCGACAACTTACAATGATGCCGCTATCAAAGGGATAGTGAAAGGGATCACTATGTAATATGGTCAATGAATTTTTAATTTATTCAATGCAGTCCCTGAACTTTTTATATATGTTCATTATAGGCCTTGATTACATTAAACACTTTAATATAGTTCAACGACTATATTGCATATGTATAAAAAGTTTAGGGCTTATATTGAACAAATTAAACATTCAATGATCACATTGCATATTGAGCTAAAATTCAGAAATTACATTGAATAAATTAAAAATTTATGAATATTGAGTAAAACTTGAGGATTATTTATATCGCTGATTGTATCTTTTGATAGGTCGTGGTCCCCGCATCATCTTTTTGTCCCAACTATACGTGGTCTTTAACTGCATATAGAAATATCTCTTAGCTGCATCCTACTTTTCTCTTCTCAAGTGGGCCCCGCATCTCTCTTCTCTTTAGTTCGACCCGGTCATCCTTCGTATTCTTTCTTGAATATAATGTCAGAGTACAGGTGATGGACTTTGATTGAGCGCGAGGCGTCTGCATCGACTTGAGCTTGTTGCCTAGGTCTTTTCGTGAACAAAAATTATCTTCCGAATGAGGTGGGCCTAGATCGGGACTAATCGGGTCCGGTCCCCACAACTTTCTTTCTCAATTACGCTAAGGTCTTTCCATGCATAAAATATATACTTCTGCCACAGGAGCCCTCCTCAACAATTTTACTAGCTACGTACAAAAGAGGCATTTGTGTGATGCAACTTAATCATACTCTATCCCCCTGTAATTGTAATTCCGGTAGAGTAAGTGGAGCTTGAGAATTTTCATTTATTTATTTGTTTGAAAAAAGAAACCATTTTTTATCTTGCCCAATTTGTAATTTACTTCCTTCTTTGTCATGCATCATTATTGCTTTACTCACTGAAATGGCATAGGACACGTGAGTTGCCACTTCATTTAGTAAAAAGTTTCTTAGCAACCTCCTAGCATGTATAGCATTACTCATTTTACTTTTCTTGAAATTAGCTATAACTCAATTATCTAACCGCCGAGGACCCATGCTCATTACTGAATATTCGATTTGACCCATAATTATTTAGTCCACTTGTAAGTGCACGAGCCTCACGACATAACTTGAATTTGCAACCTCATGGAAGATATTGTTATCCTTTTTATCACTGGGTTATTACACACTCGATGCATTTGCAAGCCTTTCTGGTATGAATGAAGTTTGCTCGAGTTTGGACACAATGACTTCATCCTTGTTTTTTTCTCCTTTGGGATGGTAAAAGGGTAACTACATTATTTCTTGGAGTCTACATAGGAGTCTCCTAAACAATCAAGTGTGTCATCAACTTAAGGAGTTCTAGAAGTGGAAGGGGACCAATAGGCAACAAATGAGATATTTACTAAATGAATGGGTTGATAGTTTTCTTCGTCTCTGTCCCCTGCTTTTAGTGACTCTTTCGTTGTCCATTTCTCAAGACACTTTTCTCCAATCGTTCTTCTGTCCCTCTTACTTTCTCTAGTGTTTTAAACATGTTTTTCCTTTCTTAGATCGGGTGCTCACAAGTTGATGAACCATAACTTAGCATCATGAGGAAGATGCCAATTATTAGATTAAAATGGCTCTGGACAAATGGGATTGTGTAGAATTTTGTATTTTAGGTGTAGTCGGTATATTGAAAATTGAAATGTTTTCTTATTAAGCATTTTTAACAGATATCTAAGAGGTATTCCCTGATAAGGCCTTCATAAACACAAGAATATATATTTGTCATAGATGTGGACAGACGCCAAAGGTTCCCTATAGCTAACTGTGGACTTGTATTTATGTTTGTTTGTCTTTTTGCTCTCTAGCAGCAGACTTCTCTTACTTTTCGATAACTTACAATGATGCCTCTATCATATGGATAATGAATGTCTTTTAGCTCTCTAGTAACAGACTTCTCTGACTTTTTGATAACTTACAATGATGCCGCTATCATATGGACATTGAAAGGGACTAATAAACTCCTGGACTCAAAGAGAGAATGAAACCTGATAAATTATTCAAGATAATAAAAATAAGTATTGAGTAAAGGGAAAATATCATCTAAAACTCTAAACAATATTATTATGACATTACTACTCTAAAATTTTTATTATATCATCAATACCTTCAAACTTATAGCAATGTGATAACAATACATTTATTTCAGTTTTGTCCAAGACGACCGTTAAAAATCTTACATAGCAGCTTATAGGCAACTGGGAGTTAAATGATCTGAAAAATTCTAGAAAAAAATTTAATTTGTGCCTGCTTTGATATCAATACACAATTTTTTTTTCGTGTAACAAATACCCCAAAATTTACAATTTGGAAAATGACTTTGTTATCTTCGACTTCCTCAATGTACCTTTCTTGCTACATAATTTGCCGAGCGTTGCTATTGATGGGGGTATGCCCCCACTACTATGAATGTTTTTGTTGAGGATTATGCTTTTGTTTGATGAAAATCTCTTTCTACCGAAGAAGATCTTCTCAACCTGGTTATTACCTTTTAATGCAGAAAATTCAAAATTAACTTACCAATGATTAAAGTACGTTTTTGCCTATTGTTCCAGTAGATTCCCACACTGCAAAGCTGAATATAAGGATATGAACAACTAATAATTTTCCTTTTTCTTTTAATTCATTTATGCTTTTTTTCTTTTAAATTTTCAAGATTTTTTTTTAGGCATCACATCGAGATCATGTGTCTTAAGGAAAGTAATAAAAAAAAGTCACATCAATATTTTTCATTAGTTAAATTGAAAAAAGTTTAATAGAGGATTTTATTGTATCAATTTGACAAGTTACAAGACTTGATTACACTATGTGAAAATTATTGGACTCGATTAATACTTTAGGCAAATTTGTGCTGGAACGGTATTTTGCTTCAGACTACTCCTTTGTATTTAAAACATTTTGTCACCTGTACTAACTCAATTATAACATCTTGTACCGAATATTTCTCGAATATAGTCGCTCCTCAAGCAAATGATACAGAAAGAGGGTGTACACCAATAAAAGGATAACTACGATTTATGCCTATGCACTTATTGTAGGTACGCTTCACACAACCAAAGCCCACACACGGCCTTGGTATGGTTAATGATGGACTCATGAGCAGGATTACGGGTTTACGCTAGGGGTGAGCGAGGTTCCCGGTAGAACCAAGAACTGGAGAACCGAACCGGAGGGTCCGGTTCGGTTCCCTTTTTTGGGAACCGGAATCATTTAGGGTTTTAAGCCCCAAATCAATTACCCTACTTCACTTCACACTTTCACAGAAATCTCTCCCGTTCTCTGCCTCGTCCATCGCCGACGCTGCTCGCCCTCCTCAACGCCGCCGGACGTTGCTCGCCCTCGACGCCGCCATCGACGCCATTGTTGGACGCCGCTAACCCTCGATGCCGCGGAAGCCGGTCGCCGTCGCCGCTGCGCTCGCCTCGCCCTTGCCTCCTCGACACCGTCACCCCTCCCTCACCTCGCTGCTCGCCGCCGCCGGACGCTGGGCCATCATCCCGCCGGCGGACGCGCCGGTCGCGCTCGCCCGCCTTGTCGTCCCGGCCGCTCGCCAGCTGCCCTCGACGCCACTCACCCAATCACCCCCGACACCCCTCGCTGAGCCTCCACCGAAGCCCCAGCTGCCCTCGACGCCGCTCGTTGAGCGATGGTTCTTTGTTAGCGGACGAGAAGCGCGCTACCTGCGAAACCGAGGGAGCTCGACATGGAATGTATAGATGCCGAAGCGATGGTTCTTTGTTAGCGGGGGCTTTTTTATGTTGAGTTTGATGTCTGGATATGGTGGGTTGTGGGGGGATGATTGATGAAGAATTCTGAGTAACTCATTCGAGGGATGTGGACCTGGTTTAGTCAAGTTGAAGCGGAGGGATGATTATGGTGTCAGGATTGTGCTTGTTTAATTGAGATTTCGTATTTTTATTGTGTTCATCGTGTTTGCTTTTGTGGATTTGATGTTGGAGACGTGATTCTGTAATAGGATTAATCACGTCGAATTGTTTCTTTGAGTTGAGTTGCTTCATGTTCTTAAATGTCGGTTCCAGGTTGAATTAGTTTGTTGATACAAAACAGAGCTGCATTTCTCTTGGCAGTGAAAGGTTTTGATGTGATTGTCGTTGGAATTCACAGGGCCGGTTCATGTTAATAGATTGCCTGCAGCCTCTTATTTGATAATTTCGAGTTTACAGTATTCTTCCGAAGCAAGTGCCGAAAAGGAGGAACCCACAGGTTTTTTCCTTTTTCCCATCTAATTTGTGTCTTGACATATTGTGTAGTTCTTTCTCTGATATTGGATTCTTGTCATATTATGCGGAGACCGTGAAGGAGTTGTATGACAAAATTCTTGAGTTTGTTAACACGAAAAGAACAATGGCTCCAAACGCATGGGCGTGGTCGATGATTGAAAATTGTAAGAACAGAGAGGATATTAAGCTTCTCTTTGATATCTTGCAGAACCTACGCAGATTTGTCAGTTGACTTCTTGCCCCATTTGAGAAGTGAAGTTTTAATTTTTGAGTAGTTGATAAATTCAACTGTCTTTTCTTTCATCGCAAAGATTGTCAAATTTTCGAATTCATGAGAATTTTAACTGCAACCTTTGTTGAGAAGTCACAAAAGCAAGGGCTCTTGACTTTGGTGAGCTTTATCTACACAAGTTGTGTGCCAAGTTCAAAAATTCTATATCATGCTGATATATTTACCTGATTCTTCTTCTGCATTCAATTGTTGCTCCCTACGCTATCATTAGCACAATCATTTTGCTGTATATTGCTTGTTCTCAAATGATCTTTTTACCTCAAGCCTGTCATGCTTGGAGAACATATTCAGAACATATTCAGTTGCTTATGAGAACTTTTGACCATCCCGATGGTAGCTAGTTGTGCTTTTGTGTTTTTTCTTTCCGGATGCGCCAATTATGTAAACCAGAATTTTGTCCTACGCAGATGCATCACGTCTATTAAGCGCGTGTATGGAACTAACACGACACATAACATATTCAAGAAATAGTTTTTCATGTGTAAATGTGAAAAAGGATATTCAATTTAAAGTATAGAACATTGTTAAATGTGTGTATAAACTTGTCCTGTTGAGGTATCCTTCTTCGTTATAATTCAAATATGAAAATGAAAAAGAAAAAAAAAAGAACCTGTTTGAACCTAGAATCGACCCGAAACCCGTGATGTGGTATTTTCCAGTGTTCTTGGTTCGACGGGTATGTTCCGGGTTCCACAAAATGAGGAACTCCGTACCCGATGGTAGGTTCCGGGTTTCGACGGAACCAAACCGGAACATGGAACCTCTCACCCCTAGTTTACGCTCTCTAATTTGGGTTATAATAAAGAGTTTTGATATGGGGGATAAGAAGCCGGCTCATTAGGGAATGTTTAATATGATCTAGAAAGTTGGGTGTGTAGGTTTGAGGGAAAATACTTTCTTGGGATTGGTTTTCTGAATTTTATCCATTTGATTCGCCGAAAATAATTAATTAACCAAAAACACTTTCTGGTCAAGGAAAATATTTATACATAAAATTAGGAAAGTGAATTTTTAAATCTAAGAATGTGAAAACACTTTATAGAATTGCTCCTCTTGAATTTTTTAGTAGTTTACTTTTTCTTTTTCTCTTTTCTTTCTTTTTCTTTTTTTTTTCTTTTCCTTCTTCCTCCTCTGCCTAAGGCCGGTGAGGCTCGATCTCGCCCGAGACTAGCCAAGTCAACCCTCAACGGCCCTCGTGGAGGCCTGACAACTAGTGGAGGAGGAATAAGGAAAAAGAAAATAAAGAAAATAACCAAATTGTTCAATTTTTTTATTTTTATTTTTGCTTGATATAAGTCATGAGAACGAAATAATTTTCCAAATGAGATTCAAACACTAGAAAATGTTTTCAGTCACATATCACCAAACAAAGGAAAATTAACCATTTTCTTGAAAAACAATTTTCCAAAAAGTATTTTCCTTTATCATGAAGTTCTCTCCCAAACAAATGCACCGGATAGTTTATCTCGTGACTTTCTAAGTTCCATGAGAATGTGAAATAACATGTAAAAGAACATATAAATAAAAGGTTAGGATTGATTTAGTAGGTAATTGTAACCAATAAAGCTACAACTAGACCAAAATATTCCCATTTCTTAGAGAAATTTATACCAAACACCAAACAGACTCATTTCCCCTCTCTCTCTCTTCCCCTTTATACACCTTTGACACTAATGCTCTGGTGTCACACCTTCTCTTGTTGTCACTGCTTAACTCATCGGCCGACCATCGTGCTTTGTCTCGTCCCCTCTGTCAAGGCCATGGTGGTCGCATACTGACGTCGGCGAGTGGGAAATTGTAGCCTTATCTTACACCTTTTGTGGTGGCCTTTGGAGAAAGAGAGAAGATGGAATATTATTTGTGGTCACCTTTTGGAGAAAAGGTTAAGTGAGGAGAAAAGGAAAACGAGAGAAGATGAAAATTTGTTTGGATCGCCTTTTGGAAAAAGCAAATGTAAAGAGAAGGGAAAAGAGAAAAGATGGAAAATTAGCGTTTTGTTACACTTTTCAAGCATAATTTTCTAAAAAACGAAAATCTCAACTTTAGGTCAAATTCTGTCCATATTTTTTTTATCTAAAAAAATCCAACTTTCAATCTAATCTCAAATTTGCCCACACGTCTAAAAATCATTATTAATTTCTTCAAAATCATCGACATCAAGGTAAATAGAAGTTCGGGGGTGAATGATAACCATTTCGGCTAGAAATTGATTTACGGAAGAGAAATAGATTTTTCTATTTCTATTTCTAAAAGAGTTTCTAAGCAAAAATAATCGTTTGATAACGATACAAAATTTCTACTCTAAAAATAGAAATTCGTTTGATAACGATACAAAATTTCTACTCTAAAAATAGAAATTCGTTTGATGACGACACAAAATTTCTTCCTTTCGGCCGGCGACGACCGGCGGCCGGCGGCGACGGGGGCCGACCACGACAGTGACCGGCGGCGGGCCGGCGGGGGCGGCCGCTAGCGACGACCGGCGGTAGAGGTCGATGACCGGCGACAGCCGGCGGCGGCGGCGGCCGACGACCGGCGACCAGAGGCTGCAGCCGACGACCGACAACCGACAATCGGCAACCGGTGACAAGTGGCGGCGGCCAGCGACGACCGGCGACCGTGGACGGGCCGGGCAACCGGGGCGGCAAGAGTGACATCCGACGAATGACGGTCGGTGGCGACGAACAATGAGCAGAATTTTTATTTCTCATTTCTATTCCAGAAATAGAGAAGTAGAAAATTCTTACTTCTAATTTCTATTCCAAACCTATTTCTGGAACTAAAATCTATTTCAGAAATAGAAAAATGAAATAATTTTATCAAACGGATTTCTATTCCAGAAACAAGTTGGGAATAAAAAAATTGTTTCTGGAATAGAAATTACTAGTTGTCATGCACCCCCTCAGACTGTCTTCATCAACACCTTGTAAAACCTATAAACAAGGTCATGTTAATAATCTTGAAAAAATCAAAAGGGATATTTGGACATGTGGGCAGCAATAATAAATCTCTTATCGGCTTTGATGTATATAAATTTAAAGAAATCAGTAATCATTTTTACCGTATCGGTAGATTTGGGATTAGAGCGAGAGTTAAGAAATATTTTTAGGAAGCCAAAAATTTAGAGCAAGACGGAGATGTTTTTAGGAAATTAACCCACACTTTTCCTGATTGCCTTTTGGAAAAAGGCAAAGTAAGTCTGATAGGAAAGAGAGAGAAGATAACAAATCAACTGAAGGATAATAATATTGCCCGCTACTTGTAAAGAGAGAAGGCAAAATAGATGAGGGTTTGTCGTGGTAGATTTTTATATTTTGCTTTTGTTTAATTTAATATCGTGCAAATGATCCTCTTGAGACCCAGAGCTTCTTTAAGGTTGGGCCCATGTGACTGGCAGTTGGATTCGGCCTATCCAAAAACATATTGAGCCTCGATCAGAACACTAGGACCCATGGGCCTGACCTGGCCCAGGCTCAAAATTGGGCTCGACCTGTAGTCTAGTGGGCCATGCCTGGCCAAGCCAATATGAGCCATTGCATTGCCATCATTTATTCAAAAGCTTAACCATTGGTTCGTGGACTGAATGGATTTATGAATGTTTCGATCCTCATCAGTCATCTTTCGGGAGATTCTTGAAAGGATGAAAGTGCTCACATTTGTATCTTAACATTTTATTTGCATGTGCAATAGGCGTAATGTTTTGGTCTTAGCCTTAGTTTTATTTGGACATCGATTTTCCTGCCATTCAATGTCTAAGAAACTAAGGCTGCGCATGGCAACATTTCTTGGTCGGGGAACAATTTTTTTTTTTCAGAAATAGTTCTTTTCTATTTCTATTCTGGGGAACAATTTCTGAGCAAAAAAACCCGTTTGATAACTGTACAAAATTTCTATTTCTGGAACAAAAAAATAACAGAAACACGTTTGATAACTGCACAAAATTTCTATTTCTGGAATAGAAAAAGAACAGAAACACGTTTGGTAATCGCACAAAATTTCTATTCCAAATTTATTTTTTTTAAAAAAATTAAAAATAAGAAAAATGAATAAATTAGATATTACATAAAAATTGACAAGATCAAAATATTATTAGATTAATAATACATTTGATTAGGTGTAAGCATTATAGTCGAATATGCTTGTAACATAGGTGGTATTGTAATGGAACGTGAGCTATTATTTTATATCTATGTGTGAGGATCTTTACTTATGTTTTATAGCGTATTGAATTTATGTAGCGCTTTGTTGGAATCGTATTCACAAACCGATGTTTTGAACTATAATTCTCAATAATATATTTTCTTTTTGTGAATTTTAATGTTTGGTATAGCAAATATTGCGAAAAAAGCACACGTGATATTGTCAGCCAAATTAATTTATGCTCATTCCTTGGGACTAAGTTTTTACTCTTAAAAAAAAAAAAATGTAATTCTAGTGCATGCGTGGCTTAGGGATTTTAGTCTCTTCTAATCTTGACATAGATGTCGGGTTGGGGTTGGAAATTTCCAACTGTTGGAATGGTGCATGCATGGCGTGGCTTTATTGTCATTATGCATTTAGTTCATAGTATGCTCCTAAAACACTTAGTAAAGACCTCGGTCTCTTGCATTTTGAACCGTCGATGCATCCCATCTTGATGTTACCTTTTACCTTGCTTCTTCCGAATTACCTTGCTGTCGTTATAAGGTTTTGGCTAATTTTGATAAAGGGAGGTGTTTTTCTTCTCCTCTTTTGCTTTTTTTCTTTCTTGACTAGCATACAAGCTTCGGACGGCGGTTTGTAGGTCTTGAAGTGTCAACTATACAATAGCTTACCATTTGCTTCTCTTCTATTTGTCCATATTTATGATACATTCAATGGCATTTATGCTCATGGAGATAGAATTGGATGACCTTAATACTATTAATAGAAATGTATTCATAATAGTTTATAAACACATCGCAAAAGTTTTCACCAAAAAACAAAAAACACGTCGCAAAAGTCGGAAATAAAAAGTCATGGAATCTCTTGCATATTGTGATCCCTTGCCATCATATTTGCAATATTTTTCCTGATCATGTTTATCTCAGCCGCCTCATCACGTGATGCATCATCTACAACCTCGTCTTCTGTAGATCCAAGTGGATAATCCGGATCTCCATAAAGGGCAAAGTTCCTGTCCATCTTGTCTTGGTCGCGAATATAATTATGAAGAGTACAACATGCGATTACAATATATGCTTGCTTTCGAATTGAAAATGGAGGCATGTGTCTCAAAATGGAGAAGCGATTTTTTAATGCCCCAAATGACCTCTCGATAACATTTCTCAATGAAGAATGCTTATGGTTGAACAATTCTTTTGCTGTTCTGGGCCGTCTCGTTCTACCCCTATACCCATTCAAATGATACCGTTCACCTTTAAATGGAGTTAAAAATCCTGGAAGTGATGCATAACCATAATCTACTACATAGTATTTCCCTACAACAATATATACATAAATTTGTTATGATATGCAATAGCTATACAATCATAAAGAAAATCACTTAATATAGACAAAACAAATACCTGGTGGTGGTCAAGGAAATTGCAATCGAGGAGTCTCGAGTGCTGCCGAGAGAACCCGACAATCATTGGCAGATCCTTCCCACCCAGCATATACAAAAGTAAATTTCATATCAAATGAACAAGCACACATCACATTTTGAGTGGTAGTCCCTTTCCTGCCTCTAAATGGGATTTGTTTTGTTATAGGGACGGATGCATTAATGTGGGTGCCATCAATAGCACTAATGGAGCCCTTGTGATTTTATGAAATTATAGCGTTAGACAATATTATCAACTATATATATTTTAATAATGTAAAATTGATATTAAAATCATACCTTGAAGTAACGTGCATGGTTAGGATCGATAAGAATCTCCTCTGGAACAATATCAAAAGAAAGTGGCCTGATAATCTCTTTTGATCATTTGAGAAACGCTTTTAATACCAGAGTGAAGAACTTACTGATTGTTTGTCCCGAACGTTGAAATCTCTCACATAAATCTCTATTTGTGTTTTTGTGACCAACCATAGATAAAAAAATCCCAACTTGTTCATCTACCTTTACATATCGAGTATCTTTCAGCCAGCCTCTTGTCTTCATTAGATCACATAGGTTAAGAAAAACATGTCTCTCTAACCTGAATGCTTCATATATCCTATCTGAATGTCCATAAACAATTTCCCTTACCCATTCGGCTCCTGATAATTTACTGTCCCTAATAGGCTCTTTCGTATGCAAAGACATGTCCAAATCAACAAGAGTTAACCATGCTATTATTATGTCAATATCAAAGTCATCCAAATACCATTCAACTGCTGCTACCTCTTCATTAGACACACTATTTGATTCATCTTCCATAGTACCTATGCCATTACACAAATAAAAGAAAATCAATATAGATATATGTAAAAATAAAAATAAAAAATAATAGAAACCAATAACGTAAGTAATAGAGTGAAAAGGCAAACCAAATATAAAAATTCAGCACAATCCATCATATCCAAACCACAACACAAATGCAAAAGTCTCAACATCAATATCTTGAACAACAAAATAACAACCAACAACATAAAAAACATAGTCTAATAAAACTCCATGCAATCCATGACACATTTCCTAACATCCACTAAAGACGTTGGAGAAGTCCATATATCATTTCAATTGGGGTTTTGATAAAAGCCTCCCTCCACGTGGCATTATCGCAGACTCGCTCCACTGCTTTGCTATAGAGATCTGGGTCCAACATAGGCATGGCAAGTAGGGTATCAATCACCACATATATGGAGAATGGGTCTATAGGTGGTGATGTCACTTGTGAGTTGACAGAACCACTCACAGATTGATTAACCCTACTTTTGATCATCTCTTGCAAGGCTTTGCAGGTGCTAGCAACATCAAATGATTGACTCTTCCTTCTCCTCTTAGTATTTGGAGTTTTATCCATCCTATGTTTGTCATGAACTGGAGTAGGAGTTTTGTCAGACGTAACATCTTCCTCATTAACATGCTGTGCACCAAAGTCCTCTGGTCCATTGTCTGCATCATCACCACCAATGTTAAGTTCATCCGACATCACCAAATCTTCGGCATTTCCTGCTGCATAGTCCCCAGTAGCATATGTATCACCAAATACAATACACAAGTCAGGATATTGAGGAAACCCATCCTTCTTGAATTTCACCCACTCAATATTATCCTGCAATTTTCACAATGATGACATATATCAGCAATACAATTAAACATATTGGATGTACATATATAGTGCTATGAAAATGGTCAAAGGTTAAATCATACCTTGATATGAGATTCCCATATGCTTGGATCATCAACAACAACTTTTTTGTTCACATTATCCCAGCCAAATCCGGATTGTGAAAGAAGCTTCTTGAAACTAGCATATTGCTTTCTCAATTTGTTCACCTTATTCTTCAACTGTACTGCAGTATATTGAAGTTCTACTCGTTTGTTGAATTCTATCCGTATGTTATTCCACCCTGCTTTGTTGAAAGTAGAAGAGGTGCGATTTCCTTTTTTGACCTCTTCTACCAACAAACTGACGAACAAATTCGTTAAAGGCTCAGTCCACTTTGCGATGAATGCCTCTTTTTGGGATGCCATGTAACCTTCACTAGTTGAACATCATATGAGTTCAAGACAATTAAAAAGAAAGTGCAACATGCTGCTGCCTTCTTTTCTCATCACCATCTTTTAGACTAAAGAAAGACACAAGCATCAAAATGTCTTTATAGCTCTAAACATTGGATAGCTATTCAGTGCATAAACATTGGGTAGCTATTCAGTGCAATGTTTGAATTCTCAAATGTTTCATTCCATTATTGTATATTTTTTCAAGACAATTTGCTCCTCAAAACAAAGAACCAGCAAGATCAGTAAACAAAGAACCAACAAAATCAGCAAAACAGAACTAGCAAAACAGGAAAACAGCAAAATCAGTAAACACAAATCAAGCTGAAACTACTGCAGAATTGACAGATTTCAAATGTGTTTTTCAGCAACCAAACGACATCCATTATGGGCGTACGACATATCAAATCGAAGCTCTAGAAGTGTATTTTTTATTTCTAGAAGGGCTCGAGGTCAAAAAAATTCATCTAGCACTTCGTTTCAGCCAAAACAGTAAGTCCATCAGAAAGATACGAAATTGCAGAGTAATACAAATCAAGCTCAATCAACCTCAAGTTCATGATCATTGATCGTCAATCCACAAAAAATCATCCAATAACATCATCAATCACCAGATCTAAGCATATTATGTGAATCTAAAGTCGAATCCTAAGCTCGATCCGTGAATCTAAACATAACATCCAGCAGAAAATCAGTTCCTCACCAAGCATGACTAAATCATTTGTTTGCACCAGCAACATCATATCAAGATAACCAGCTTTCTGTATTACTTGAATCCTCACCATACGAAAGCACAATTCAAGAGAAGGACAAGCAGGGAAAGCTTAATACAACATCACAGCAGAAGACAACCAATATCTCTAGACTCATAACCAAGATTCAAACAAAAAAGTACCAGATAATTGAACCACAAAGCCATTAGTGAGGACGGAAGTGATACAACAATAAGCTTTAATAGGCAAACTAATCACACATGATAACAACAAATCACAGCAGTGATTCACTTTACTCATTACTAACAACAATAACCAAGGATCAGGTACAAGAAAGGAATCAACTAGGAATGAGCTTCAAATTAACGAAAACATGATTACACTGATGAGCAGAAGGTTGTCTACATATGACAGACTAACTACCTCTTTGCTTTCCTACTTGATGCGAGACTAGATGTTAGGAAAAAGAATCTCAGAAATACTTTCTAATTCCTACATGAGATACTCCAACAAGAAAGACAGTGAGCATTGCAAACTTGCAGTTAAATAAAAAATCAAAGCAATTATCAGCACATAAGGCGGCATCCTCATTAAGGTGCTCTCATTTATAAGCGTTCATCCCCTTTGCTTTATAGTTTTGTAAGGTTGGGCATCCCTTGCTAGTTCATGAACGAATCAGATAGATATAACTTTGAATCTATGAGATATTTCTTGATCAGAAAATTGCCACAAAAAGTTTGATGAAGTACATACCCAAAGCTTCACACAAGCATCAATGACAACTAGAATCAGGCATATAAAAATAATAAACTGAACATGTTGTTCTAGTAATCAATACTTCAGCAACATTGACAGATTACAGCAGAGTTTCAGGTATGCAATTGATAGGGGAAAATAGAGAAAGAGCGAGCGTCATATCGAAAGAGAGAGAGATAGATCGCATAGGCCTTATTCAATCTAAATCAACCATAAAATTCAGTAAATATATGTGCATAAGGCGCAACATGCTTATCTACATCCAAGAAATGAAGCTTTCCTTCATTTAACATGCATATCCCGAAAAATTAGGTCCAGGTATCCACTCTACCTCCATTGATCAAGGGCGACACAAGCACGGGGGAAGCAACGTGAGAGAAGCGAGCACAAACAGAGGCAACGCGACAGAGGCGACACGATTCAACTTTAGAAAAAGTGAGAATCACCACTAGAACAGGTACAATGAGAAGGAATCAAAGCAACAAACCTGATTTAGGGCAAGACGACCACGAGGCGACGCAACCAGAGGCGATGCGAGCCGGATAAAGGTGACCAGAGGCGACGGGACTGGACGCAACCGGCTCGGAGAGAGGAGACCCAACCGGAGTGTCGCGTTGTAATCCTCAACTGCCAATACCACAAACAGACGATAATAGGAAAAGCTCTAATTAGTAGATGCGATTCAGAAACGGACATCAAACGTCGAACGGAGAAAAACCTCTTCAACATCTCCTATCCGCTGATTCGACAGGCTCAAATCTCATTGACCTAACGTCCGTTAAAACAACGCTTCGCACTGCGCGACACGCTCCGGCGAAGCGGCATTCGGAGAGAGCGCACCGGACAATCCCAATCAGAGCAAACGCATGCGGACAAGCACCAGAGGCACAATCGAACGAAAATCCAGCCGCGAGAGACGACGCGAATGGAGAGGTTGACCGCACCATCGGAGAGCGCGAAAACGGGAAAAGAAAGAAAGAACCAAAACCGCGGCGACGGTGGCGGAGGAGGAGGCGACGGGACTCACGGAAATCTGGAGGCGGTGCCGGGCGGTGGAGTGGGTGATGTACGAGACCGCCGACGACGGGATTGACAAAGCACCGAAGAGAGGCGGAGGCGACGGGACCGGACGCAACCGGCTTAGAGAGAGGCGACCCAACCGGAGTACGAGACCGCCGACGATAGGATCGGCGACGACGGGACCGGTGGCGACGAGACCGCGGCAACGAGACCTGAGAGAGGCGACCGGAGATGAGATCGGGGAGAGGCAAGCGGACTAAGGGAGAGGTGAAAATGGAAGATCGTGAAAGTGAAATTAGGTTTAGCCCAATTTGTTTCTTATTTTTGTTGCTGGGAATTCTTGGCCGGGAACGAGAAGTAACTTTTTTTTACTTCTCGTTTCTCTTCCAAAACCATTCCCGGGCTAAGTTTCTATTCCCGGGAACAAATAAGCAATGTGCCGTTATCAAACGGGTTTCTATTCTTTTTTTGTTCCGGGGAACAAAAGAATAGAAATTTTTGGGCTGGGGAAGGTTACCATGCGCAGCCTAATAGTCCACAATTAGCCGGAAATTATTTTTTGGAGACAAGCTAAATTGAAAAATCCCTCCCTATCACTTATATAAATAGCTCGTAATGCTGCGTCTTTTCCATAATCGGGAACCTTTCTCATGACTTCTGCTCTTTGCATACCTTTGATCTTGAAGTGAGACTTTTGAAGCAAAACATTCAAAATATTCATAGTAGAAATAGCGTATTTATTGAAGTTTGGGTCCGCTTTATTTATTCTCTTTTCCTTTTTAAAGAACTCCTATTTCTCTCCGGTCAGATGCACTTAAACAAACAAACCGATGCTATTCTTCATATCCTATTAGTATTCCTCTATTGTTCTTTTTTAAATAAAGAAACTATCGTAGCAGAACTTCTTTCACCAATTACGTCATGTATACACCTTATCCCCTTCTAAGATTTTCATCGGTTTAAATTGCCCTTGCGAAGCGTCTCATGCAAAAATAGCCACCTTCTTGGGGGTCTGAAAACGAACGGCTGAAGGCCATGGAAATGAATTCTGAACATCACGTGATAACAGAACGGCTGAAAACGACGTCGTGGGTTGCGTTTTTTTATTTCCAAATCGCAATGGAAAATCAACACATTCCCACAGAAACTCCACTGGCGCGTCACTTCTTCAAAGCAGGAAGAGCGAGCGAGCGCGAGAGAGAGACGGCGTTCTTCACACCGGCAGAGACTTGAACATCAGAAAAACCCAAAACAAAGTCGGATAAAATCAAGAGAAGTAGATAACCAGAAACACCTCCTCCTCATCTCTCGAGAGGCGCGACTGTTATGTTGTTTGGAGCTACGGAGAATCTGAGAGAATGGAGTCGTTCAACGCCGTGGACACCGAAGCCAAAGAGCACCCCCATGACCCCGACTAGCAAGGCGGCCCACCACTCTAGTCCCTCCCATGACGACGCCTTCGTGGGCTATGAACCTTAGGATGGTCCAAAACACCCGACCCGACCGACCCAAACACAACCGGAACATGATCCGAACACGAAGCAAGTATGGTAGATGTTTCGCGTCTTAATATTGTTCGGATAACAGATATAAAACAAGCGGAATACATGTTTTCGGGTCGAGTCGAGGTTGGAACATTGTCCGACCCTGAACATGTTACTCATGTGAAACCCAAACACGTTCCTCATACCCAACGTCACAGAAACATTCGTGAAACAGAGAGTGACTGAAACTTTAGAGCCGTTCCCTCGACTCCGCCGCCATCGACGGCTCTTCCTCCTCTTTGTTGAATCTCCTTGGCCTCTTCTCGTCCGTTGCATCCATCCGACGCTAGGGTTTGCGGATTCGCCCAAATCCCCTACTGCCCAGCAACGGCCCTCTTTCAGCCTCCGTCGCCGACATTTGCAGGGGAGAAAGGTTATGATATTTCTCAAGGTGGGTCGATAGAAAAAGGGACAAACTTGGATTGATTTTTCCTGGAGCCGGACCAGGTGGCTCTCGATATCCATCGCCAGTTGCAGAGCATTGTAGTCTTCAAGACCAGCCACAAGAAAGTGATGATAACCGCCGCGTTGCCTTTCTTTTTGTACCCTCTGTTTTTGGTGTTTCCATTTCGACTACGTGATGAAGAAGAAAGTGAAAGGGTCGCTTTGATTTTCCTTTTTTTGGTCGATTTAGGTGTCAAAATGGGTCATTGACCTATTTATGGACCCATTTATAGTTAAATGGGTCATTAATGGGTCAAGCCTTATTTCCCAAAGTACCCATGATGGATTTTAAAAATAAAGAGGTTAAGATATATGGATTTTAAATAAATCTGAGAGCAGACCCATTTAGGACCCATTTATCAACCCATTAAAATTGAACCCATTTACGTGGAGACTCTCTCTTTTCTATTTAACTTTACAAAAATATTTTTTTATAAAAACCAAAATTATAATTAATTTTTTATTTTAATTTTCTTTTCTTTTTTCTTTTTCTTTCCTTTTTTTTTCCTTTTTTTTTTTCTTTCTTCTTCCTCCGTTGTTCGGCACGGCAATGGCCGGCGACCGGCCAGTGAGCCTCGAGCTCGCCGGCATCGGCGAGGCTCAAGCCTTGCCGATCCGGCGAGGGGCGAGCTCGAGCTCTCCCGACACCGGCGAGCCTTGAGCTCGCCAAACTGGGTGTGGTGGAGGCCTCGCGACGGCCGGGCAAGGCTCGAGCCTCACCGATCCGGTGAGACTCGAGCTCGCCGGATTTGGCGAGCTCGAGGCTCGCCTATGGTCGGCCGCCGGCTGTCGTCATGGCCAGCGGTCGGCAAAGAAGAAGAAGAACAAAAAAGAAAAAAAAAAAAAGAAAATTAAAAATTATATTTAAAAATAAAAAATAATTAAAAAGTCGATTTTTAAAATAATTATTTTAAAAATTATAAAAATTATCCTTTAAATTTGTGTTGTATTAAACTATTTCTTTTTTGGATTTTATTGTATAAAACTATTTTAGCAATACCATTTTTTTAAACATATAATTTTTATATAAGAAATAAGCTTTTTTAAATTTAGTTAAATGGGTTGGGTATGAGTAGAAAAATTTACATTATGCATAAATGGTCATAAATGGGTTAATGGGTCAATTTGGGTCGAATCATTAATGACCCGACCCAAACCCGACCCGACTTGACCCACCTATTTAACATCTCTAGGTGAGCCCGATAACAAGAATGGGAAATGACGATTTGGGTCTACCGTGGTTGAAGCCAATGCTCTGGGCGAGCTACTTCGTGACTTGGCACTATCTTTCATATTTGTTATTCTTCAAAAGTTAAATGACATTTCTTTACCAAAAAAAAAAAAAAGAAAAGTTAAATGACATTTTACTTCAAAAAATCTTACCAGAGAAAGGGAGGGGAAAAAGGGAAAACCAGAACCCGACCTGGATCGACTCGATCCTACCCGAATTTTCGATTCGGCTTTAATGTGTTTCAAGTCAGTTCGGGTCGGATCATAGTATGCGACCCCTACTATTCGGATCAAGTCGGGTAAAATCAAAACTCGACCCAACCCGACCCATTGACCATGTTCGGTTCATTGAACCTCGCCTTTGCCCCCACCGACTGACTTCTCCGCCAACGCTCCCCCTCTGTCTGCTGCGGACGGCGACATCTTCGGGGAAGGGCCCCTACCCTAGTCCTAACTTCATGCGGGGCACTTGTCAACGAACCGAAGCATGTGTGAGGCTCGTTGGTTGACATATTCACCAATCATCAAGCGTTCACTTCTATCCCAATGGAATCACAGACAGCCTTGTGGAACGAAGACACCAAGAGGTGATTCCCGATCCACAGATTCACGGCATCCGGCAAGGATCCCATTTCGCTCGCCTCGTCGCTATTCACTGCTAAGTAACTTTCCATCCACCAACAGGAGCATGTCAATGCTTCATGAGAGTGATAAAGATGTCAAATTTTAAGTCCTTCGACAATTCTAATTTTCTATGTGATAAGGATGCATTTGGTAACATTTTTATTTTAAAAAATAATTTCTATATAAAGATAGTTTTTTTTTTTTTTTCAATTCTCGAGAACAAAAAAGTAATTTTTTTTAATTTATTGTTTCCATTTCAAATCCATCTTCTGGCCACTCTTCTATTTTGAGAAATAAAAAAATTAACCGACATTATCAAACGGATTTCTGTTCATTTTCTATCCCGGAGAACAAAAAAATAGAAAAATAAAAAAATAAGTGATTACCAAACAAATCCTAAGTCTTCATGTGTATAGTTCCGTGTAACTTTGAGTAGGAATTATATGGTTTCTATTCATATCCATCGATTTCCATTTGCATTGGTTTAGCGGTTAAAAGTTCGTAATAAACCAGGAAGGATTTGGTTTCTTGTCTACTTTGGACATTTCTATGGGAGTTTAATTTCATTGCTCTTGTTTTCTGAAAGCATTATTTGATCTTTCTTAGATAGAGATTGCATTTGTAGTACCCTGTGACGATAGTTGCACTTTTTCCATGAATTTAGTAGAGACAAAAACCGCAACCACTTCCCAAATGCAGTCGAAATGCCATAAACCTCTAGGAAAAGGAGGAGGCGGAGAGTTCGAACAAGTTTTCTATGGGATATGAAGCTCAATTGAAGGAGAAAGTATTCAACATTTAAAATGCACCACATTAAAGGCTGACGTGGCATGCTTTTTTTTTTTTGTCGAGGTCCAATCACGAAATGCCACATGTCGAGACGTGGAATAAATAAATAAAAATTAAAAATCTCACTCTCTTGTTTTTTCTCTCTTCTATGCCGTCCCCAGCTATCCGGAGCCATGGTCCTCCGATTTCCAGATCTCCGCGAGCACCGGCGACTCCGCGCCGCCACGACCTCGGATTTTCACCGTGAGCTCCGATGACTCCCGCCGGCAGCCATGGACCACGGATTTCCAGGTTTCCTCCGGCGACCATGGACCTGGGATTTTCATGTTTTAATGAGCGCCCAGAATTCCAGATCTGGAAGAACGACATCGACGATGGCCATGGACGAGCGTCGGCATCGCTCGCTGCTTTCATCTAATCATAAAAAGAGATATCTAGATCTGTACAGAGATATTTGATGGCCTTCAAAGATCTCAACTTTGTATTTTTAAGTGATGGACCTTCACTCCAGTGTCGTATGCTTCAATGGCTACACCATTGATAGTCTCTACCTTTGCTTGACCGCCTGCGGAAGCAAATGGTCAAGCTGCGAGTTATTGTGGAGTTTGTTCATTCACGAAGGGGTGGCCGCGAGTGACGACAAAGTGGGTTGCTCGCTCGACCATGGACGGGCAACGAATGCGAGTCGCCACGACGACAGGGAGTGGCTCGACCATGGACGATTAGCCTGGATGTGGCTTCGGCGAAACCGCCGGTGACTGCAGATGGAGGAGCTGGCTATGGACGACGGGGGGAGGAGAGAGAGAGAGTGAGCAAGTGAGAATTTTAATTTTTATTTGTTTCCGCATCATTGACACGTGTAATTTTTCATTGGACTTCAAATAAATATGCATGCCATGTAAGCCTAAGACATGGTGCATTCTAGCCACTCCTCATTGGGAAGCGAACGTGACCAATAAACAGGGAAAGAGAGAAGGTAAAACTTACACTCTCAAGTAGTCACGATCCGTCATTTCACGTCACTTCATTCTTTACAAAACGCCGTGAGAAAATCTTCGGTAGGTTATCTCATGAGCATTCCCTTATTCTCCGTCAATTGTACGGGGCCGACCGAGGGAAGTTCCGCAAGGAAGCCGACAAACGTTGCTGGAAAGCCGTAGCGAGATCATCCCTCGTGAAGTTAGAAACATAGAGAAGGGAGGGAAGACGGACGCCGAGAAAAAGCCCTCATTGGTGGTCGTTCAGGGGCCGAAGCCAGGAAAGCCAACCGATCTTTTGAGAATGAGGCAGGTTTTTTCAAGCTGAAACAGCACCCTCGGGCCTCCGCCTCACATGATGCCTCCCCCATCTCCACCGCCCACAAAAGATGAGAAGGAGAAGGACTCGAAGGAAGGGAGCAAGGACGAAAAGAGTGGGACAAATCCTGCAGTTGCCCCATCTGGTGATGTTCCTGGCAGTGCTGCAGAGAAATCGGCCACAGAGAAGGCGGCGAACCCTCCCAAAGTCACGCCCGATGGTGGTGACCCTGAGAAAGCAGAGGTTCATGAAGCCTCTGAGGGAGAAAAAGCTGCTGATCGGGGGCAGTCACTGCCGAGTGATGCAACTTTTCCATTCTCTTTATTATTTGATTGACTTTCTTTCTCTTCTTTTGGTTAATTGAGTGCTTACTAGCTGCCTCCGGTAAAGAATAAGCACAACTTCTTGTAGATGCCTCAGAGCATCGTGAAGGGCAGAGCTTTTAATCCAAACACGCTGCAGGTTTTCTGATGTTTAGGTGGGAAATAACCTTGACTGCTCTCTTCACACGATCTATTCTTATTCATTAGCTTAGATGATTTATCCCTTTATGGTACTGGTATAACTCTGTGAGGAGAAGATAATTCAATTCAATAGACCAGATTGTCGCTCTGGGATGCCTTTTGCCCGTCCTTGTCATGGCCCTTTTTGTTAAATATGGAAACACCAATCTTGCCTTCTTGACGTTGGCCTTCCACCAAGCGAACATTACTAAATGATGCTGGATTGGAAAAAGAAAAATTCTTTCAACTAGCTTGAATTCGTCTTTCGAATTATGGTAGCTATAGCTAGTCGTAATGCTATCAAACTTATCCTTCCCTTGACCCAATTTTCCAGTGAAGATATTTTGTGCCCTTGACCACTAAGCCCACTCCGAGCCACTAGGCTGAGTGTGCATCTTGGCCCCCTCGAGTCTTCGCACTGAGATATCCTTCTCTCTTCAATGTCAGGGTCGGCACAGTTTCGATCGAAATTTCCTGTCCCATAAAGAGCAGTCAAGATTAGGTAGTACGAGATATGGCGAAGGTAAGTTAGATTCAATCTGAGTGGCACATAGAACATAACTTGAAGAGTGAAGATGATGCTAGTAAATGACACCCATAACATACATAGCATTCGCCAGCCAGCTGAGTTTGCCGACAAACACTACAAGCCTGCTCTGGATGCCGGGGACATTCGAGAGCTACCAACAGTGGCGATACCACGGTTCCACACACAGTAGTGCCGCTTGAGGGTCATGCATACAGGAGCGTGACGACCACGACCATCGAGTTGAACATGTAGTAGGGATTGCATCCCGAGAATAAATGGAACATAGTCTTCTTTAATGCAGTGGCAATGCCATGGTCTTGTCCAGCACCAGAACTGTTATACCCTCCTGAAACCGCCAGACCAGCGGCAAAAGTCACAGTGGCCATGAGTGTTGCCAAGAGCAAGCGGGTGTTTACTGGTCCTTCATGAAGTCTCTTCTTGGAGTCTGGATTCCCTCTACAATTTCATGCTCTCGCTCTGGGATGAACATTACCGAATCTCTACTTTTGGGTGTTCCGGCAAACAATATCCTTAGTGTTAAGACTCTATCATGGAAGCAGAGGAAAAGACATTGTGATACGTCTATGTATTTACATATATGACTTGGAATCGCATTTTAGTTGCATGTATTGCATAGATCACACGTCACCTATGAAAAGAGTGTATTTTGCACTGGCTGCGGATATTAAAGACGATCATACCTTTTGGTTGGGGTAATCCCTTTTCAAGTGCTCCCTGGGCAATGTCAAACGTTGTGAAGCATGTCTTTAGTCACCGCCTTGAGATTGACTTTCGCATCCCTCATGCGAAGGAACAAAATCCCGGATTGCCAATGCATTGTGGCCACCAGGAGTGGTGTATTCCCATCACTGTCCTTTTCATTCACAAGCTTCTCTGCTTTGGGACTTCTGAGTATGTATTTGGCGGCCGAGAATATGGCACACTTCGCCAAAACATGCAGAATGTTTTGTCCATGTCTGTTTAGATACTCGCTCAGACACCACGAAAGTAGCTCCTTGACTGTCTGAAGCTGATTCATCTTGCAAACGAAGTGAATCAGAAGATTGCCATCTCTGTCGCACTTCAGAGCCCTGGTGGTGAATTTTCTCAGCAAAACCTGAACTCCGTCAATGTGATCAAGATATGCTGCTGAATGTAGCTGTTTGCGGCATCTCTCTCAAATGGAAAAGCTCTTCCTTCCTTTCTGCCATCTCTTTCAGCAGACTTACATTAGAGGCGCTAAGGATCCCAATGACCATGAGTCATGGTTTACTTTCTTAGGTGATAATGAATGTGCTGGAACTTACGCTAAAATTTTTCTCATGCAGACATAGCCTGAGTTTTTTCTTATCCTTGGATCAGTGCTTAAAATGACAACATCTCATTTCGGAACTTGAAACTGAAGTTAACCAGATTCCAGTGAGTTACCGCGGCACGAACAGGGGACATCCCCTGAATTCTTGATGGACCAAATGGAATGGCAAGCGAAAGTGTGAGCATCTCCGAGTGCTCATCTCCGACTGCCAAACGTCAGAAAGACCATTCACCACAGCTTTAGAGGTGGACGGTTCCGAACCAATCTAGAACCTGCCCTCTTGGGACTGGTTTCCAGTTTTTTGAACTTGAAACCTATCTTGCAAATTGAAACATGACTATCTAAAATAAAAGAAAAAAAAGTGCTCCTGAAAAGATAATCACAAATTATTTTTCTATTCCAACAGCAGAACTTATTTTTCAACTCATTTGTGAATTGCCGCCAAACATAAGAAGACATTGCTGTTTTCCTGAAAATTGACTTATTGACTTATTAGGAAAAGTATTCCAATTACATCATGTTTGCACATCAACATCAATGCTTCACTCAAATATGTGGCTGGACATTGATGACCAACAAGATCTCTCTTTTACGGTTATTATATGATTACTAAATGAATTCAAATAAGAAGAAAGTGAAAATTAAAAGATGGGATGGATTACCCATTAAGTTCTTTAATTAGACATGTGATGTCCTTCGGGAATGTAACGCACCAATTAAAAGTCTTGATGTGAAAATGAAACAGCCAAGCACGAAATAGAATTAACATAACAAAATACCATATTCCAAATCACTATGGGAATAGAAGTGAACTACAAGATTAATAAAATAATCAACAAATATATTTACAATTTAAAGAGAAATAAAAAAAATTGAATAATATGGTAGAGGTTGTAATATCCCATATTGCATGCTACGTGGGTTATATGCTCTTTATGTGTGTGTGTGGGTGGGTTATATATATGCATGTGTGTATGGTTTCTTTCCACCTATTGGTTTAAGATTTCGAGTCGCATAGACTAATACGATATCAAAGTCAATTTTTACTCTAGTCTACATGCGCGTCCATTGTCAAATTCCATGTGTTACACTTTAAATTGGACTTTCTAACAATGTGTGAGATAATTGGCATCTAATAGACTATGAAAATTTATTGACTATTGAAGCTAGAATTTACATTTTTCACTGTATTATTGTGTTGGGAAAACAGCTGTACATATCCAAATTAATATTGAGACAATATCGATTCCATTATCTCCAAAGTTAAAATCGAAAATTTGAGTTATCCATAATGCGAGGAAATAAATGCATAAATTTTTTTATTTAAAATTTCAATTAATACAACTTTGGGGAGAGTTATTAGAACAACGAAAAAGACAGACAAGTCTGAATTTTGTAAAATGGAATATACAAGATGATCGCTCTTTACTCAAAATCCAAATTTGAACACGTTACTCAATCATTAATTGACATATAGATAGCCATAGAAAGTAAATTGCAAGGTCCTTAATTCTTCAAAATTACAAAGGTTATTCTCGTTCAATAAGCTCAAAATCTAATTCCATTATATATATATATATATATATATATATAAGGCAATCTAAATGACAAGCATCAAAAGTAAGAAAGAATTATCAACAGAATACAATAAAAAGAAGTAAAGAAAAAAGAATATAAAATAATAAACGGCATAGGTTGACGTGAAAATATAAAAGAATTTAAAAGTACCCTTAAATGCTTATAAAATAATTTGAAAATCGAATTTTTTTTCTTGCATTAGATTTAAAGATAAAATGAAATGGAGGAAAAATGAAAAACTCAACTTCGTAATAATCTTATGTTTGTTTGGCAAATGAGGAGCAGAACATCCTTGGGAAAATGACAATCTAAAAATTGGCGGAGCAAGAGTTGACGGCTTGATTGACACGTGGCATTTTGCGGTGGATGCTCACGAGTTTGATATCCCTGTCACCGCATTAGAAGATATATAATCATATGGATGCATTAATAGGAAAACTGAGGAGAAAGGAAGGGGGAAAAAATAAAGAAAAAGAGTGGGAACTCCTATTTTATTAAAGGGAATATAGAAGATTGCAAAGAGTTACTAATGAAAAGAACCATCAATCAGATAGAATAGACGATTCGCATTTGAATTGATGATCAGTGCAGAGTCCAACAAAGTTCACGGACTTCGACTACTATCTTAATAATAAAGTTAGGAACCGTATACATAATAAAGTAATGAACCCTAACCCAGAACTGGACAAAATTATTGGCGACAGATAATGCTATATAATAAAAGACCACAATACGCATGGTAGTCTTGGAGGATGGGAATATCAAGGCCGCTAAAACCACCACAACCATCGCGAGGTAAAGGACTCCAACAGACAGAACAAGGCTTCCGAGCCAAGTAAGTTTGCTCACTGCTACGGTTACGGCAGCAAAAAAAGCCACTGACATGCCGATGAGGGCCATCAACAATAATGGCCCTGCTGAGTGGTAAGCTAGTTCTGCAATGTAGTAATCTCTATTGAGGCCCCAGAGAAGGACTACGACTGCAAGAATGGAGCTATACATGGCTACCATGTTGGCAATTACGAAAACCTGAAACATTGTGTGGTGGAGCATGGTCGCCATTCCCGGGTGTGGATCACCAGAAGCATTATATCCTCCAGGCAAGGTTAAGCCTGCAGTGAACGTGACGGAGGCCACAAGCGTGGCCACTAGCAATAAGGTATTGACATGGTCCTTGATCCATTCGGTGGGAGATGATTTGCTTGCTCCAAGTGACACAACGTCTCGATCCACGCTTCGTTGCACACCTGCGACAATCAAAATCGCACGTCCTAGTAACTGTAAATGTCAAATCAGAGAATTAGTCATCAATGACCAGCACATTAGATTCAGTTAAGAGTAAACACAGCCTGCAACCAAAATTACACTACCGCTGGATCTCTCGTCGGCAAGCTTCTGGATTCCATGGCCACATCCAAGGCGGTCAAACCATCATTGTTCCGAAGCCGCACGTCAATTCTTTTGTCCTTCGTCAAAGAGCGCATAACATGGCAATGGTTGTGCATCGCTGCCAAATGGAGGGGCGTGTTCCCATCGACATCTTTCGAATTCACCAGCTTCTCGACGATATCGGACTCGCAGTATTCTTTTAATATGTAGTAGGCCGTGAAATGGTCCCGGTTCTTGGCTGCAACGTGAAGAATATTCTGACCTTTTTTGTTTTTTATCTCTGCCAGGTCAGGCCACGTGTAATTTAGCAACGGTTTGATTACCAAGGACCGGCCGGCTTCGCAAGCAATGTGAATCGGGTAGGAGCCGTTATTGTCCGTTTGAAGGGCGAGATAAGGGCATTTCTCCAGCAAGAGGCCAATTGCCCCGTAATTTCCAACCGACGTTGCAGCGTGCATTGGTGTCCCTCCGTCTTCATCGCGCACGTGGAGTAACTTCGGGAGCCGATCTATGATTTCTTTCAACAAATCTGACATTATAGGTCATAGCACTCTTTAGGTTGGGTGCAATTAACTAATTAAATAATTATTGCTGTTAGCTCCGGCAGAGTTATATGCTTTTTGACCAAATGCTATTATCAAGCTTTTCTCCAAATTGGACGAATATGAATTTTGAAAAAGAGCAAAAAGCAGTGCAGTTTACTTACATCTATGCTTTTGTGGACTAGAATTACACATAAAAGTATCCATTACCTGTTTGCCTCGTCTCGATTGCGGCCAAAATTGGTGACGTGCCCTGTATCTTGACTGCGTAAGCTTCATCCCGAGCAGATTCTTGCAAGAGAAGCTGAAAAATCTCCCACTGCACCCCGTAGTCATATTTCGAGCGCCGCCGCTTGCACTTTTCCACTGCCAGAGACAATGGAGATTTACCATCCTTGTTCTTCCAATATATAATTTCCGAGTCTGTTTCCAGGCGAATTAGCATTTCTATTGCATTGAACCTTTGATCTTGGACGGCGACATGGAGCGGAGTATCCTCCGAGGAGTTTTTCTGGGTCACGGTGTTAGGAAAATGAAGGAGAATGAGCTCCATGACATCAAGGTTCCCAGAGCTTGCTGTTAAATGAAGCAATGAATTCCTGGAGGGGGTGACTTGATCGAAAATTAGCGACAAAGCTAGTTTCCTTGACTCAGACACCTTTTCTAATGCATCGATGAATTTATCAACGCCCCCCTCTTTCGTGGCTTGATATAGGTCACAATCCATAATATACAAATTACCATCTCTGAGATCCTGTTGGTCATTTGGAGTTGGGAGGTATCTCTCCTTCAAAGCTTCAAACCTTTCATTCGGTGTCGCCCTTCTTTCTGTCCCATCCAGGCTTACTGCGTAATCCATTTCAGACGGTGGGAGTCTCTCTGGAAGCAAACAAGGAAGCAGAGATAAGGAGGTAAACGATGGAAATGGGAATGGAGTAAACAAGCAAGCAGAGAGCACTCTCTTTTTAAGGGTCAGTTTTCACATCACCCGGACACCAGATGAGACAATGTCGTTGATGTTAGAAATAATTAATTAATGATTAACCTAAGAAATTGAGGAGACTCTGTTTAAAAGTCAATTAATAAGAATACAATAGGAGAGAGAGAGCACTGACTCCACAAAGGTCACGTGATCACATCAACCCAACACCATACGCGACTCACATCGGACAATGTCATTGATTTTAGACCTAACTATCAATTAGCAATCAGCTCAAGAAGTTATTGTGTAGACTTTACTCAATGTTTGAAACAAAGAAAAATGACTTTACTCAATGTCAACTGCATATTTAAAATTAGTGAGATCCACACTGTCTATTGCACACAAGTTTCACTATAATTTCTATACTCTTGAATGATTTTGTCCATTCCATCGTTGATCCATCCAAAGAGTCATTGATTAATTTTAAAAAATATCGAGCCAACCGTAGAAAGAAGCTTTTATATTAAATTAGGAATCCACAAATTGAGAAAAATTAATCCACCAAACAAAAAAATTTAAATTAATGATAAAATCTGAAAAACTATAGGATTGCTTTTTCCAACCAGTATTACTTGTCATCGATGATCTCGCACTCCATGTGATCTCTCAAATAAAACTCTCAAATAACTTGGTTTTATTTTTTTTACTCCGACAGTTGGTCCCTCTTTCCCAAGATATCGATTCAGTCTAAACTAACATGGTTTGTCTTTTTCTTCAGTTTGTTGGTAGGTAGGAGCACCGTACCGTCCAGCTACTAGTCTACCAACTTTTGCCAATCAGGGGAATTCAATATTTATGAATTTACACGACAGCTGTTATGTTGAAGCAATATACTTTGATAAAATTCAATACAGGGGAATCTTCCAAAAGAAAACAAAAAAAAATCTTGGGAAGCACATGTAAGGAAATGCTCTGCGGCCTTTGCCTCTCGTGTCCTCCTAATAAAACCCAAAAAAAAAAAAAACATACTGTACACGCATGAAATGGAAATTAGGCCATAAAGAAATGATAAAAGCTTGTAAATGCTACACGGTTTTAAAATGAGTCTAATTCCTATTGAGTATTGGGAAACAAAACCATAATTAACTCTAAACTATATTTATTGTAACACATTTACCATAAACTTTCTTTCTATGACACAAAAAATTCCAAACTTATATTTGCATAACACAGTTACTCTCCGTCAAAGTCTTGTCAACGAAAGCCACTAATAATCTATCTACATGGATCCTAGAAAAGAAACAATATTGACATGAATGAAAGTTTTAGCTGAAAGATTATCTAACGGAACCTTGAGTTTGAGATTTTCACATCACAAGAAAAAGATTAGGGTTAATGTATTACAGTTGCATAGTTTAAGGTTTTTGATGTCACAAAAGAAATTCAAGGTAAATGTATCACGGTTGCATAGTTTAAGGTTTTTGATATCACGAAAAAAGTTCAAGATAAATGTGTTGTAGTTGCATAGTTTTTCCCTTAAATATTATTATAAACAAGAGATAAGCCCATGCAATGCACTCGTAAACTACGTTAAGCATATCAGCAAAACGTCCATCTAATTTATTAGTTTATGGAGAACAGATTCGCATAATAGAAATATTTCTAGATTCAGTTTAACGTGCATAAATGTTTTTTTCACCTTTTTTTTTCTTTTTCCTCGTTTGAATGGATTGATAAATCAACTAACTCATGTAATTAATTTGCCACATCCTTATTGCCAGCTTTTCAACGAAGATTTCATCGTCCATTTTCTGAGGGAACTCTTCTTTAATTATTTTTTTATTCCTTTTCCTCTCATAATTTTAGCATGTGACTCTTCTTTTAGATCGGGTGCTCGTGAGTTGCCATAACTTAGCATTATGGAGAAGCTGCGAATTATTAAATCAAATATCTTTGAGCAAATGCAATTGCATAAGATGATACGTGTTATGTGTAATTAATATATTGAAAATCGAAACATTTCTTGACAAATTTCTCAAAGGTACTCGCTAACAATACATTTATAAATATGTAAATATTTATTTACCATAGACTTAAAGGGAACATTATTCAAAAAATTAAAAACCTATTATATGATAGTCAATTCATTATTTAACATTTCAATTTTGCTAATTAGATTTGATGATTTGTCAATATAACCATCCCAACCAATTATAACTGGAAATTATTGACAATGCTAACATAGACAATTTTTGTATATTTTTTTATATTCTAAGTTTATTTTCTTTATTCTTTTTCCTTTTGTTCTTTCTTTTTTCTTTTTTTCCTCTCTTGGATTTCCTGGTGAAGGCGTCGTAGCCCTCGCTTGCTGGAAATCCGATGAAGTAAGAAAAGAAAATAAAATAAAATAAAAAAAAATAAAATAAAATAAAGTTTAGAAGATTTAAAATTAAAATTGCAAAAATCATTTATGAGTGGTGATCATGCCACGTAGAATAGTTAGCCCTAACTAGACTATCAAATCAGCAATTTCCAATCAAAATTAATCAAAATAAATACATTGGTAAATTTTCAAAAAATGTATGACTAAATTAACAAAATTTAAAAGTTAATGATTGAATTTATCCCGTACAATAGTTTTAGGCTTTTCTAGACAATTATCCCTAGACATGAATAATCGGTTCGAAGTTGTATTTATGTCTGTTTATCTTTTAGCTCTCTAGTAACTAACTTTTCTTAATTTTTGAAAGATGGAAATAATACTATTATCGTAGGGACTATGAAGTTATGAACCTGACGAATTAACTCTGGTGAATAGATTGATATGTTTTTATCCTCATTTTTCCTTTTTTTTTTTTCTTTTTCAATTAGGTATATTACCCCTCGGATGATCAACCGCTAGCGTGCTGGTGAATGGACTGATAAATCAATTAACTAATGTACTTAATATCCAATGTCCCTGTAGCCAGCTAATCATTCACCCACCCTTCCACTGTCCTTTTCTCGAGGCACGCTCCTCCAATTATTCTATTATTATTTTTTTCTCTAATGTTTTAAGCATTTGATTCTTCTAAGATGAAGTGCTTATGAGTTGCAAAACCGAGGAAAATACGAATTATTAAGTTAAATTGTCTCTCGACAAGTGGAACAGCGCAGCATTTTAAACGCCCGAGCATTCATTTGTCAAGAACGTGGACATCGGTCAACAGATTCTTCGTACCCAAGGTTGGACTTTTGTTTATGTCTATTCGTGTTACAGCTTTGTAGGAGTTCACATTTCTTGATTTCGGAAAATGAAAATGATATCACCATCACGTGGGCACTTGGACAGTAGAGAAATAAAATGTTATTGCTTAGCCCACGTTATAACACTAGGTTTTGACCCTAGGCCTATCCCTAATAGCCAAAGGTCACTCTGGATATTTGTTAGCTGGGTTCACTCATATGTGGAGTGGAGGAAGCCAATGAATTGCAAGCCCAAAAAGAGTTTGAGCTCATATGATAAGTTATATGGAGAAATAAGGTTTCTGGTAGCCGCAAAAAGACGTAGTAACAAGAGAAAAAGAGAAAGCGGAAAATCTAGAGGTTGGGGTAAAGTCGATTTACATCAAGCTGGCATCGTAGGTCGATTCGTGGTTCGATTGAGCTGAAATTTTGTCAGCATGTCCGTGGCGCAATCTTTTCGAATCTAAACGGTTTGATTTTCATTTGAAGCTCTTTACATCAGGTTTTTCGTGGATTGATCAATCCCATGATTTTTTTTTTGACCCAGGGAAGCCCCGTACGCCGCGGGCGGCTGGAGTAAACCTTGGGGCCCCACGGGAGGACCCACCACCCCTGTGGAACGGGTAAGACGCCAAGCGTCTCCGCGGTAAGTCGAACCCTCTCCCTCCTAAAAGGGGTCGGTGGGTCCCCCTACGATGGGGAAGACTTACCAGCGGAGTCACCGCGGCCGGTGGTTTCGGTCCCGTGATTTTTTATCTCCTCACATCGAGGAGGTTTTCCACGTAAAAAAAATCGTCTTGTGTTCTCGTGCTTGGTATTTATTTTACTCTATTATATCGATTCCTATTAGGTTTACACAAGTGGAGAGATTATTTTATTCCGTTGCGTTAATTCGATATTGTTCAAATTGTGACCGTTCTCCCATCAGAGTGGTATCAGAGCTTCTGGTTATTGCTTGATTTTGCTACCTTGTGTTAAACAATGGAAATGAATACGAGTAGAATGGTTACATTGAATGGTTCAAATTATCATATTTAGAAAGGGAAAATTGAAGACCTTTTATATGTGAAAAATTTTTATTTGGCCGTATTTTCGATGAGAAATCGGAGAACAAAACTGATGCTGAATGGTCTATATTTCATCGTCGTGTGATTGATAATGTTTTGAACCATATTATTAAGTGAACACATGCACGCAGTTTATGGGATAAGCTCGAATAGTTATATGCTTGAAAGACTGGGAATAATAAGTTATTTTTGATAAAACAGATGATGGCTCTGAGATATCAAGATGGTATTCGTTTGACTAATCATTTAAATTCTTTTCAAGGAATTATAGATCAGTTGGATGCGATGGGAATCAAGTTTGATAATGAGATACAAGTACTATGGTTGCTTGGTACTTTGCCGGACTCATGGGAGACATTCCGAACATCTTTGTCTAATTCTGCCCCAGATGGTACGATTACCATGGATTTGGTGAAGAGTAGTATTTTGAATGAAGAGATGAGAAGGAAGACACAAGGATTGTCCTCTTCACATTCTGATGCTTTGGTTGTTGAGAAAATGGCAAGAAGTGAGTCTCAAGATTCGAGAAATAGAGATAAAAGTTGAGATAAAAACAGAGGTAAGTATAATAAATTCGCTAATGTTGAGTGCCATTATTGTCATTAGAAGGGACATATTCAGAGGTTTTGTCGCCAGTTAAAAAGGGAGAAAGGTAAAGAGAAAAAAAGTGATAATGACAGTGATGACAATCGTGTTGCTGTACTTACAGAAGACTTTCTCATTATTTTTTATGGTGATGTGGTTAATTTTTGTATCTCATGAAACGAGTTGGGTAATTGATAGTGGTGCATCTATTCATAGGCCCCGTTTGGTTCAGTATTAAAGGGGCTTTCTTTGAAAGCCCATTGGGAAAAAATTTAGGTGTTTGGTTCAGCATTTGAAGGTGTCATTGGCCAAATGCTGGCATTTGAAATGCTAAAAGCCCAAAGTAGATTGGGATCTGCTTTGGGCTTTCAGCATTTCGGAAATGCAAGTCAACCTCTACTTGTTCATGTTGACTTCTTTTTTTTTTTTTTTAAACCAATCATCTTCCCCACACCCCAACCGCCGTTGATTGGCGTCGGAGTTTCATCGGATTTTATTTTTATTTTTTTAAAAAAATAATAAAAACCCTTTGCAAATGTTGGGTTCACCTTTTTTTTTTTGTCATTTTTATCTTTTGACAATCCATAGCCCAACTTTTTATCAATACACTAGAATGATCATTAATTAACGAAGATGATTAATACTACAATAATTAAAAAAATTATTCAAAGTTGAAAACAAACCTAAAAGAATCCAAGGCCAAAAGTGGAGCTTTGCATCAAATTTATATTCAAATTCTTTTAATATAATTTTTAAATAAATTTACTAATATATATCTTTTACATTACTCTCAACATGAAAATGTAAAAGGTTATATAGTCATTGTTTCTTTTTTGCAATTTTAAAAATACTAAAACTAAAAAATTTAATTTTTTGAGCTTTGCACCTAATCTATAATCAAATTCTTTTAATATAATTTTTAAATAAATTTACTAATATATATCTTTTACATTACTCTCAACATGAAAATGTAAAAGGTTATATAGTCATTGTTTCTTTTTTGCAATTTTAAAAATACTAAAACTAAAAAACTTAATTTTTTGAGCTTTGCATCTAATCTATAATCAAATTCTTTTAATATAATTTTTAAATAAATTTACTAATATACATCTTTTACATTACTCTCAACATGAAAATGTAAAAGGTTATATAGTCATTGTTTCTTTTTTACAATTTTGAAAATACTAAAACTAAAAAATTTAATTTGGTCACACTAAAGGGCTTTTCAAATATATGTTTACCAAACAGTCTTGCATTTCCCTAAAGCACTTTTCAATTATAGTTTACCAAACGGTCTAGCATTTCGGAAAACCTCGTTACCTCAAAGGTATTTGCATTCTCCCAAGGGCATTTTCCCAAAGCTGAACCAAACGGGCCCATACTACGTCTCGTAGGGAATTTTGTACATCATACATGTCAGGTGACTTTGGATCTATGAAGATGGGAAATAATGGGCTAGCTCAAGTTGTAGGCATCGATGATGTGTGCCTAGAAACCAGCAACGGCACAAGGTTAGTATTGAATAATGTTAAACATATACCCGATATCCGCTTAAATTTGATTTCTACAGGCAAATTGGATGATGAGGGGCATTGCAGCACATTCAGTAATTGTCAATGGAAGCTTACCAAAGGTTCTCTTGTTGTGGCTAGAGGTGACAGATATTATTCATTGTACATTATGTAAGCAAAGTTGTCCACGGACAAAATTAATGCAATAGACAACGAAGATGCAGTTGAATTATGGCATAAGAGGCTCAATCACATCAATGAGAAGGCTTTGTCAATATTGGCCAAGAAGAAGCTCCTTTCAAGATTGAAAAGTTCAACGCTAAAGAAGTGTGCTCACTATTTAGCAAGAAAACATAACAGAGTTGCATTTAAAAGCTCCCCTCCTTCAATAAAGTCGGGTATCTTTGGATTTGGTGTATTCGATGTTTGCGGTCCTATGAAAAGAAAATCACTTAGTGGCTCTCTTTATTTTGATACCTTCATAGATGATTTTTCAAGGAAAATTTGGATTCATACCTTGTAAACTAAAGATTAAGTATTAGATGCTTTTAAGCAATTTTAGGCTTCAGTTGAGAGACAGACTGGAAAGAAATTGAAATGCATCAGAACTGATAACGGAGGAGAGTATATTGGACCTTTTGATGAATATTGCAGACAACAAGGTATTCGACATCAAAAGACACCTCCCAAGACACCTCAGTTAAATGGCTTAGCTGAGAAAATGAACAGAACACTGGTTGAAAGGGTAAGATGTTTACTTTCACGGTCAAAGTTACCTGGATCCTTTTAGGGTGAGGCTTTAAGTACAGTTGTGCATGTATTAAATCTTACTCCATGTGTTCCTTTAGAGTTTGATGTTCCTAATATAGTTTGGACAAGCAAAGATGTTTCTTATGATTATTTGCGTGTCTTTGGGTGCAAAGTATTTGTGCATATTCCTAAAGATGAGATGTCTAAACTTGATGTGAAAACACGACAGTGCATATTTATTGGTTATGGACAGGATATGCTTGGCTACAAATTTTATGATCCGGTTGAAAAGAAAATTGTAAGAAGTAGAGACATTGTGTTTGTGGAAGATCAAATAATAGAGGATATTGAGAAAGCAGAGATGATTTCAGCACCACAAGTTAGTGATAATTTGGTTGATTTGGATCCAGTTCCTCTTACAAATATTCCTACACAGGCTGAGGAAGAGCAGCAGGAAGTCAATGTTCCAAATAACACACATGTTTCTGAACATGTTGAAACAAAGAATACTATTCTTGAACTAGAAGCTCAATTAGATATTCCACTGGATGTTCCAATCCGGAGATCCGTTAGAGACCGATGACCTTCCACCAGGTATTCTGAAGATGAGTATGTATTATTGAATAATGCAGGTGAACCAGAGTGCTATGCAGAAGCAATAGAAGATGAGTACGAAAGCAATTGGTTTCATGCTATGCAATATGAGATGTAGTCACTTTATGATAATCATACTTTTTAGTTAGTAAAGTTACCTAAAGGTAAAAGAGCTTTGAAAAACAAGTGGGTATATAGGTTGAAGCAAGATGAACATACTTCACAACCACGCTACATAGCTAGATTGGTTGTTAAGGGATTCAGTTAGAGAAAGGGTATTGATTTTGATTATATATTTTATCTAGTAGTGAACATGTCTTCTATCCGTGTGGTACTAGGCTTAGCAACTACCCTAGATTTGGAAATTGAGCAAATAGATGTCAAAACAACCTTCCTACATGGTGACTTGGAGGAAGAGATATACATGGAATAACCTGAGGGTTTTAAAGTGAAAGGGAAAGAAAATTACGTGTGCAAATTGAAGAAAAGTCTCTATGGCCTAAAACAAGCACCGAGACAGTGGTACAAAAAGTTTGCGTCAGTTATAACATAACAGAACTATAAGAAGACTTTCTCGGATAACTGTGTGTTTGTCCAAAGATTTTCTGATGATGACTTTATTATTCTCTTACATTATGTTGATGATATACTGATTGTTGGTAGGAATGCTTCCGGAATTGAGTTATTGAAGAAACAATTGAGCAAGTCTTTTGCCATGAAAGACTTGGGCTCAGCTGTTGACACCTAATTTTGGAAAAATAAAATTGCATTTTGAACAAATAAAAAGAAAAAAAATGAAAATGGGGGAAATTGATTTGATTGAATTATGCAAGGAAATATGAGATTCTGATGGATGTTCGGATTTTGTTAAATGCAGCAACAATTTTGAAATCAAGTGAAAAATGGGCAAGAATTGAGCTGATTGCCAAATCATACAGATTTGATTTAATGTGACAAGAAATGGTAACTCGGAAAATACCATACGAATCGGCCGTTTGGAATCACCATAAAAGAGAGCTTCATTTTTTGTGACTGGGGGAAATTTTTCAGAGAAATCTGAGAGCAAATTTGAGTGAAATTTCCAAAAAGAGAGAAAAAAAAAAGTTTATGGCGTCCAGCCGAAAAAAAAAAAAAAAAAAAACGGCATTGTTCATCTTCTTCATGGGGCACCCCCTGCCTGCGCCGGCGCCACGCTTGCGCCGGTCACCGTCCACATTGCCCCCTCGCCCGCAGCACCGGAGCCCGAGCTGTCCGTCCGCGAGACCACTGCGACGCCACAGCCCCAACCAGCACAGCCGCCGCTCCGCCGCTCGTCGATCCGCCTCTGCCCGCAACAGTCGCGACCCGATCCCTCGCGTCACCGAGCCGCCCCGTCGCCGTCGCAGCCGAGTCCTAACGCTCCTGCTCGCGGAACCCCCGATGCCGTGCCGCCGTCACTCGCCCTCTGCCGGCTTCGATGCCGTAGCTCACGTCACCCCGACGCCGCCTCCGCTTGCCGCTGCAGATCCGAGATCCCCACGGCGAGCCGGTCCGGATCCGAAGCGCCCGAGCGCCGCTAATTGCCGTCCAAGAAGCCGACGCCAGCGCTTCTCACCGCCTCAACGCTCGCGACTCCGGACCCGCGCCAGACGCCGCCACCGACGCCCCTCGTCACTCCGCTCCTCGACGTTCGCTGCTCGAGACCCCACGACCGAGCTCCGCACCGCAACCGACGCCACCGCCGCCTAGCGACCCGCGACCCAGCCCCGACTTCGTCGTTGCCCTGAGTTCGAGCCCGCCGCCGTTCACCTGCAGCCGCTCCCCTACCGGAGCTCCAATGACCAGTCAAAAGACCGCTCGGCGCCATTCCCCCGTCGATTCCCTTAGGTAGTTTTTTTTTTTTTTTACTTTTTACTTTACTTTTCACTTTATTTATAGTTTAGTTTATTTTACTCTTTTTATTTGTTATGTTATCTTTTTGTGTATTTCATTTGATAGCATTTTTAGTTTAGTTATTTGATTTGTAATATTAGATGTTAATATATGTAATTTTTGTAGGCATTATCCGCAGGAGTTTTGTCCGGAATTATTATAATTATTAATTTGATCCGAGAGACATTGGATCATTTTTTCATTATTTTAATTGTTGGGCATTTTAGTGAGATTTCAATTGTTAAATCACAATAATTATTTAATTTGGTCCGTAAGACTTCAGATCAGATTTGTAATTATTTTGATCTCTTTGTTGTAATAATTAAGGTTAGAATAATCGTTAATTTGACCTGTGAGACAACAGGTTATTTTTTCGATTATTTTAATCCTTTATTTTGTTGATAGTTTAGATTTAATATTTATTCAATAATTACTTATCTTTTAAAAAAACTAAAAAAATCAGAAAAACAACAAAATTAAAATTTTGCATGAGCATTTAGGTTTAGTAAATCAGACATGTAGGTTTAGTAAATTAGAATTTTTTTTTTGGAGTACATTTTTTTAGGATTAAGATTTTTTAGAAATAGTGTTCGCACATTTTAAATCTCATTTAAAAAAAATAGATTTCTAAGATAGGATAGGGTTTAAGTCAAATTAATCCCTAGAATAAATTAGAAAATTATCCATTTTTAGATAGTTTAATTAGGGTTTTTATTAATTCCGGATTTCAATAAAAAAAAAATACAAAAATACTAGGTGCATGTTAACTAGTTTGCATAATAGGATCATTTAATCAGAATTTGTTCATTAGTAAAGTTAGGTCATGAGGTGCATAATAACTAGTTTGCATAATAGGCCCATTTAATTAGAATTTGCATATTAATAAGATTAAGTCATTTAGTTAAAAATGCATTCTTATAAAAGAATTCTAATTTCAAAGAAAATAAAAAAAATTGTTTGTTTTGTGATGCGATTTATTTTATCTATTGAATGGGTTGAGCACTCGTGTGGTCATCATATTTGCATGGTAGTAATTTAGGTTGCTTGTAAAAACATTTTTTGAAAATAAAAGAATACCGAAAGGGCATTAGAAAATTCTAGTGTAACCAAGTCCCCGTACCCTTAGTCTCTGGTTCGTAGGAGTAAAATAAATCTCCCTTTATTTTACTTAGGTGTCTAATCGACCTACCGTGAACCGATTAGTAGCGACTCCTAGTTAATAATCTTTTGCCTGTTTAAAAATTTAGACTTAAGTCGCGATTTGGTATGGGCTTGGGAGAGCCCGAGTTAAGTTTAAAAACTTGACAGTCCATTAACCTAGTTTTAGGTGGTGCACCGAAAAAATAGGTCGCGACATCGGCGAAGCAGATTCTTGATATTAGAATTACCCGAGACAGAGATGTTAAGAAGTTGTTTTTGTTGTAAGAGAAATATATCGAGAAGATCCTTCAGAAATTTTACATGGACAAGGCTAAAGTGGTTATTACTCCTCTTACTGCCCATTTAAGTTAAATATGAAGCAAAGTCCCACGTCTGATAAAGAGAAGAAAGATATGGAAAGTGTTTCATATGCCTCAGCTGTAAAAAGTTTAATGTATGCGATGGTATGTACACACCCCGACTTGACGCACGCAGTTGGCGTTGTTAGTCGCTATTTGTCAAATCCAAGCAGAGAGCATTGGAATGTAGTGAAGTGGATTATGAGGTATCTTTGAGGAACTTCAAATTTGAAACTCAATTTCGGGACCAGGAAACTTGAATTAGTTGGATACACAGATTCCGACTTAGCATGAGATATTGATACTCATAAATCTACTTCTAGTTATTTGATTTCTTTTGCGGGTGGAGCTGTGTCATGGAAGTCAAGATTACAGAAGTGTGTTGCACTTTCTACAACCGAAGCTGAATTTATTGCGTGATTGAAGCTAGTAAAGAGATGCTATGGATGAAGAAGTTCTTAGAAGAACTTGGATTCAAGCAAAAGAGGTATGTGCTATTTTGTGATAATCAAAGCGCAATTAATCTTGGTAAGAATTCATCTTTTCATTCTAGATCGAAGCATATTGATATTGGATATAATTAGATAAGGGATGTTCTAGATGAAAAGTTGTTAGAACTCGAGAAAATTCATAAGGATCATAATGGTTTTGCTATGATGACGAATACTCTACCAAGAGAGAAGCTTAAACATTGCCAATTGATAGTAGGGATGGTGATTCCCTCCACATTGTCGTGAAGGGGAGATTTGTTAGCTGGGTTCACTCCTATGTGGAGGAAGCCCAACGAGTTGCAAGCCCAAAAAGAATTTGAGCCCATATGATAAGTCACATGGAGAAATAGGGTTTCTCACTATCTTTAAAGTGGTAGCCACAAAAATACGTAGTAATAAGAGAAAAAGAGAAAGTAGAAATCTAGGGGTTGGGGCAAAGTCTGATTTACATCAAGCTAATATCGCAGGTCGATTCGTGGTCCGATTGAGCTGAAATTTTGTCAGCATGTTCGTGGCGCAATCTTCTCGAATCTGAACGATTTGATTTTCATTCGAAGCTCCTACATAAGGTTTTTCGTCGATTGATCAAAACCTGTATTTTTTGTCAGATTTATCATTGATCTCTTGTGAAATTCATGTGTATTGCCAAGAATTATGTTCTTGAGGTCTTTGCTGCTATGTATCTCTAGTATTTGCTAGAGAAAAACATTTTTCACCCAATTTTGTTGATAGTGAAGATTTTCGGGTGGACTCCGATACCGTGGTTTTTTATCTCCTCACATCGAGAAGGTTTTCTACGTAAAAAAAATCGTCTTGTATTCACGTGCTTGGTATTTATTTTACTCCATTATATCAATTCCTATTAGGTTTACACAAGATGGGAGGTTATTTTATTCCACTGCGTTAATTCGATATTGTTCGAATTGTTACCGTCCTCAATATTTAGTTTTTTTTTTTTTTTTTTGTGCCATCAATATTTAGTTGAAATTGACATTTTTGGGGTTTGTCTTTGAATTACGGCCTGATAATGTTTAAACTTTCAATTCTACGATAATTTCTAAATTTTAGTTTTTGTCTCTAATTTATGGGATAGAGTTTAAACTTTTATATTTAAATAGTTAACTATAGTTAAAGAATTATTACTCTGCGAAAAAAGTAGACCCTACTCCAAAAAAATGTATTTTGCACTGGTTTACTCCTTTGAATTAATTTTTTTCTTCCACTTTGTCGCTTATATCAGCTCAATTATAACAACTTGTCCCAAATATTTCTTGAATTTAGTTGTTTCTAAAGCGTGTCATGCAAAAATAGGATGTACACAAATGTCGGTAATTACGGCTTAAGGATTTATCGCGGGTATGCTTCATGCAAGTAGGGCCCACACTCCGAAATAACTTGTAAAACACACACGAATATAAAAGGATTGTGACCACCTTGATTCAGAAGGGATAATTGTATCTAGTAAAGTTATGCCCGGAGCAAAATATTCCCATATCGCAGAGAAATTTATACCAAATACCAAACACGCCCCCTTCCCGTAAATTAACTCCGGGATTGAAAGATATAAATTTGAAGCAATGCAGTGCATCTGTTTGGAGTCTTCTTCAAGCTCACAACTCATTTGCCCGCAAATTGGTCCCTTCACACTCAGGCGGCCAAGTGGCCTTTTAATATCCCCAAGTTGCAAAACTCGACTCATGGCTAATTAAGTGTACAGTGACTTGCTTAACTCGAACCTCAGATACAAAATAGCTGACTCGTTCAAACAGTAAAGGGAGATGTTGCTAAATCTACTAAAATTAGCTTCTAGATGGGATTTGGCGCTTTTCGCGAATTACAGTGCGCTAATTTTATTTAGAGGAGGATAATTTGGTCTTTCTGTCCATGAGTTCCCATATTATTAGAATACTAAGTGGTATTTTGAGGAAAGCAAAAACAGAAAAAGGGGAAATTGTGTTGAGGTTGAAAGTAAAATGGATATTTGATATGTTTCCCCCTCTTTTTCCCCTTTTTGTCCTTTTCAATTAGTTATTTAACTCCTTGAATATCAACCACTAGCGAATGGATTGATAAGTCAATTAACTAATGTCATTAATTTTCATTGTCCCTATAGCCAGATTTTCATTCGCCCATCCTTTCATTGTCCATTTCTTGAGGCACGCTCCTCCAATTGTTCTATTATTTCTTCTGATGCCTTAAGCATTGGATTCTTCTCTCAGATGAAGTGCTCGTGAGTTGTTAAACCGAGGAAAATGCAAATTATCAAACTGTCTCTCGACAAGTGGGAGTGCGCAGCATTTTTAAACACCTGAGCACTCATTTTTCATGAACATAGACATTGGTCAAAAGATTCTCCAGATCTGAGGTTGGACTTGTATTTGTCTGTTTGTGTTACAGCTCTCTGGGAGCTCACTTTTCTTGATTTTGGAGAATGGAAATGATACTATTATCATGTGGATGGTGAACATAGACAGTGGACACGATGAATAAATTCTTGAGCGAAAAAGAGAAATAAAAATGTTATTGCTTAGTCGACGTTTTACAATTGGGTTTTGACTCTAGGCCTATCCCTCATAGCCAAAAGTTCCTTTGGATGTTAAGTTGAAAATGAAATTTTAAGTGTTCGTCTTTGAATTATGGCCTGGTAATGTTTAAACTTTCAATTCTCCAGTAACTTTTAAATTTTAGTGTTCGTCTTTGATTTATGTGATAGAGTTTAAACTTTTATGTTTAAATGGTTAACAATAGCTTAAGAATTATCACTTTGGGGAAAAGTACACATTGTTCCAAAAAAATTGTATTTTGATTTACTTCTTTGTATTAAGTTTTTTTCTTTCAATTTGTCACCTACTCTGGCTCAATCATAACTGTTTGTTCCGAATAGTTTTTGAATTTAGTCGTTCCTAAAGCATGTGATACGATGTAAGTGTAACTAGGGTTTATGCCCAAGGACTTATTGCAGGTATGCTTCACGAAAGTAGGGCCCACGCGCGGCCTCTGCTTGGTTAATTATAGACTAGTGGCAGGATCTTGGTTACCTCTCTTTAATTTGTGTTATTTTAAGGAGCTTTAGTGAGGTGAACCTAAAGTAGGGCTCGTCAGGAAACGTTTAACATGGCATGAAAAACTATTCTTGAACGGTTTATTTCATGACATTCGAAGTTCCATGAGGATCTCAAATGACTTGTAAAGCACCATATGGATGAAAGGATTGGGACCATCTTGATTTAGGAGTAATTGTATCTGGTAAAGTTATGTCTGGAGCAAAATATTCCTATATCGCAGAGAAATTTATACCAAATACCAAACGCCCTTGCTGCCACCTCCCTCCCCCACGCAATCACCTTCACCTCTGCCACTAATGCACCAGCGTCTCCAAATTCGCCTTATTAACTCTGCCGTCAAGCCTTCTCCTGTAGTTGCTGCTCGACTTGTCGATCGGTGCTCGTGCCCTCTCTATCTTGTTCTACTCTATCAGGGCCATACTGGTCACAACACCATGACAACCGAGGTTGCAACCGCCCTGGCATTGTGGCCCAGCCTCGAGCAACGCTTACGAGGCTCTCCATTCTCCTCTGTCCTCGAAAGAGAAGGGCAAAGCTCAGTCGGGTCATGACCTTGCGACCAGCCACAGTTGATGCCAGAGTGGCATTGGTGAGGATGAGCCTTGGCTAGGCAACATCAGGTCTAGTGAAATCACTAGCGTGTTATGCTTTTCTCCTTTTTTCCCTTTTTTTTTCTCTCTCTCTCTCTTTTCAATTAGTTATCTTACTCCTCGGATGATCAACCACTAGCGTGTTGGTGACTTGATTGATAATTCAATTAACTAATGTGATTAATTTTCAACGTCCCTATAGCCAGCTATTCATTCACCCAACCCTTTCATTGTGCATTTCTTTTGGCACGCTCCTCCAAGTGTTCTATTTTTCCTTTATATCTAGTAATTTAAACATGTGATTCTTCTCCAAGTTCAAATGCTCATAAGTCACAAAACCGAGGAAAATGCGAATTATTAAGTTAAACTGTCTCTTGACAAGTGGGACTGCATAGCCTTTTTAAATATGTGACCATTTATTTGTCACGAACGTGACATTTGTCAAAAGATTCTCGGTAACCAAGGTTGGACTTGCATTTATGTCTGTGTTCCAGCTCTTTAGGAGCTTACTTTTCTTGATTTTGGAAAATGGAAATGACACCACCATCACGTGGACAGTGAATATGGACAGTGAACATGACAAATTAGTTTCAGACCGGACCGAACATGTCCCCAATTTCTTAATGGGATTAGACTGGACCCGTAACCAATCAACCCTACCAAATACCAAACACACTCCCTCCTGCAACTTCCTCCCACCCCTATCCCCTTCATCTCTGACACTAATGCACAAGCGCCTCCAAATTCGTTACCCCACCTCTACCGTCAAGCCTTCTCGTATAGTTGCGGCTTGACTCGTCAACCGGTCCTCGTGCCTCTCTATCTTGTTCTCCCCTATCAAGGCCACGGTCATCACCTCGCAACCCCATGACAACAGAGGTTGCGACCACCCCGGCATAAAATTCAATACAGGGGAATCTTCCAAAAAAAAAAAACAATAATAATCTTGGGAAGCACGTGTAAGGAAATGCTCTGCGGCCTTTGCCTCTCGTGTCCTCCTAATAAAACCCAAAAAAAAAAAAAAAAAAAGCATACTGTACACGCACGAAATGGAAATTAGGCCATAAAGAAATGATAAAGGCTTGTAAATGCTACACGGTTTTAAAATGAGTCTAATTCCTATTAAGTATTGGGAAACAAAACCATAATTAACTCTAAACTTTATTTACTGTAACACATTTACCATAAGCTTTCTTTTTATGACACAAAAAATTCCAAACTTGTATCTACATAACACAGTTCCCTCCATTAAAGTCCTGTCAATGAAAGCAACTAATAATCTATCTACATGGATCCTAGAAAAGAAACAATATTGACATGAATGAAATAGAAACAATATTGTTTTAGCTTAAAAATCATATAGCAGAACCTTGAGTTTGAGATTTTCATATCACAAGAAAAAGTTTAGGGTTAATGTATTACAGTTGCATAGTTTAAGGTTTTTGATGTCATAAAAGAAATTCAAGGTAAATGTATCACAATTGCATAGTTTAAGATTTTTGATATCACAAAAAAAGTTCAAGATAAATGTGTTGCAGTTACATATTTTTTCCCTTCAATATTATTATAAACAAGAGATAAGCCCATGCAATGCACCTTGCATAGGTATAAGTTAAACTACGTTAAGAATATCAGCAAAACGTCCATCTAATTTATTAGTGTATGGAGAACAGATTCGCATAAATAATATTTCTAGATTCAGTTTAACGTGCATAAATGTCTTTTTCGTCTTCTTTTTTTCTCTTTCCTCGTTTCTTCTTGTCAACTAGTTATCTTACCCGTCGGGTGGTCAACAACTAGCGTGCTTGTGAATTGATTGATAAATCAACTAACTTATGTAATTAATTTGCCACATCCTTATCGCCAGCTTTTCACCGAATATTCCATCGTCCATTTTCTGAGGGAACTCTTCTTTAATTATTTTTTTTATTCATTTTTCTCTCATGATTTTAGCATGTGACTCTTCTTTTAGATCGGGTGCTCGTGAGTTGCCATGACTTAGCATTATGAAGAAGCTGCGAACTATTAAATCAAATATCTTCGAGCAAATGCAATTGTATAGGATGATATGTGTTATGTGTAATTAATATATCGAAAATCGAAACATTTCTTGACAAATTTCTCAAAGTTACTCACTAACAATACCTTTATAAATATGTAACTATTTATTTACCACAGACTTAAAGGGAAAATTATCCAAAAAAATTATAAACCTATTATATGATAGTCAATTCATTATTTAACATTTCAATTTTGCTAATTAGATTTGATGATTTGTCAAGGGAAAAGTACCAAAAAAGTCATAAACCTATTGTATTGGTACCAATTCAGTCCTAAACTTTTCAATTGGACCAATTTAGTCCTAAACCTTTTGATATTGGTACCAATTCAGTCCATCAGGCTATTTTTGGCCGGCCGGCGCTGACGTGGCAATTTTAATGATTTTTTTATTATTTTTTCGAATTTTTTATTATTTTATTATTTTTATTTTTATTTTTATTTTTATTTTTATTTTTATTTTTATTTTACCTTTTGCCTTTTCTTTTCCGGCAGTGGCCGGCGAACCTCCGGTGAGGCTCGCCGGCCACTGGGCGAGGGCCGTGAAGCCCTCGCCTGCCACCGACGAGGGTCGCGGCCCTCGCCCGGCCTCTCCCAGGGCGCTGGCGAGGCCATGGCGGCCATCGCCAGCGAAGGCGAGGGCCGCGAAGCCCTCGCAGGCCGCCGGCGAGGGTCGCGGCCCTCGCTCGACCTTGCCCGCAGCCCGGGCAAGGACGAGTGAGGGCCGCGACCCTCGGGCGGTTGGCGAGGGCTTCACGGCCCTCGCCTCCACCCGGCGATGGCCGCCATGGCCTCGCCCGCCCGCGGCGAGGCCATGGCGGCCCGGGCGAGGCCGGGCGAGGGCGCGACCCTCGCCGGTGGCAGTCAAGGGCTTCGCGGCCCTCGCCCAGTGGCCGGAAAAGAAAAGGAAAAAGGAAAAAAAAACAATAAAAACAATAAAAAAATTCGAAAAAATCATGAAAAAATCATAAAAATTTCCACGTCAGCTTCCGGCCACCGACTGACGTCCACGTCAGCGCCGGCCAGCTAAAATTGGCCGGATGGACTAAATTGGTACCAATATCAAAATCTTTAGGACTAAATTGGTCCAATTGAAGGACTAAATTGGTCCAATTGAAAAGTTTAGGGCTGATTTGGTACCAATACAATAGGTTTATGACTTTTTTGGTACTTTTCCCGATTTGTCAATATAGCCATCCCAACCAATTATAATTAGAAATTGTTGACAATGCTAACATAGGCATTTTTGTAATTTTTTTATATTCTAAATTTCTTTTCTTTATTCTTTTTCCTTTTGTTCTTTCTTTTTTCTTTTTTCCCTCTCTTGGATTTCCCGGTGAAGGCGTTGTGGCCCTCGCTTGCTGGAAATCTAATGAAGTAAGAAAAGACAAGAAAAAAAAAATGGTTTAGAAGATTTAAAATTAAAATTGCAAAAATCATTTATAAGTGCAGAATGGTTAGCCTTAACTAGACTGTCAAGTCAGCAATTTCCAATGAAAAATTAACCGAAATAAATATATGGGTAAATTCTCAAAAAGTGTATGACTAAATTAACAAAATTTAAAAGTTAATGATTGAATTTATCCCGTACAATAGTTTTAGGCTTTTCTAGACAATTATCCCTAGACATGAATAATGGTTAACGTTCGAAGCTGTATTTTATGTCTGTTTATCTTTCAGCTCTCTAGTAACTAACTTTTCTTAATTTTTGAAAGCTGGAAATGATACTATTATCGTAGGGACTATGAACCTGACAAATTAACTCTGGTGAATGGATTGATATGTTATTATCCTCATTTTTCCTTTTTTTTTTTCTTTTCAATTAATTATTTTACCCCTCGGATGATCAACCGCTAGCGTGCTGGTGAATGGACTGATAAATCAATTAACTAATGTAATTAATATCCAATGTCCCTGTAGCCAGCTAATCGTTCACCCACCCTTCCACTGTCCTTTTCTTGAGGCACGCTCCTCCAATTATTCTATTATTTCTTTTCCTCTAATGTTTTAAGCATTTGATTATTCTCAGATGAAGTGCCCATGAGTTGCAAAACCGAGGAAAATGCGAATTATTAAGTTAACTTGTCTCTCGACAAGTGGAACAGCGCAGCATTTTTAAACGCCCGAGCATTCATTTGTCATGAACGTGGACATCGGTCAACCGATTCTCCGTACCCAAGGTTGGACTTTTGTTTATGTCTGTTCGTGTTACAGCTTTCTAAGAGCTCACTTTTCTTTATTTCGGAAAAGAGAAATGATATCACCATCACGTGGGCACTTGGACAGTAGAGAAATAAAATTGCTTAGCCCACGTTATAAAACTAGGTTTTGACCCTAGGCCTATCCCTAATAGCCAAAGGTCCCACTGGATATTCAGTTGAAATTGACATTTTTGGGGTTTGTTTTGAATTACGGCTTGATAATGTTTAAACTTTCAATTCTACGATAATTTCTAAATTTTAGTGTTTGTCTCTGATTTATGGGATGGAGTTTAAACTTTTATATTTAAACAATTAACTATAGTTAAAGAATTATTACTCTGTGAGAAAAGTAGACCCTACTCCAAAAAAATGTATTTTGCACTGGTTTACTCCTTTGAATTAATTTTTTCTTCCACTTTGTCGCTTATATCAGCTCAATTATAACAACTTGTCCCAAATATTTCTTGAATTTAGTTGTTTCTAAAGCGTGTCATGCAAAAATAGGAAGTACACAAATGTAAGGGTAATTACGGCTTAAGGATTTATCGTGGGTATGCTTCATGCAATTAAGGCTCACACTCCGAAATAACTTGTAAAACACATACGAATATAAAAGGATTGTGACCACCTTGATTTAGAAGGGATAAATTGTATCTAGTAAAGGTATGCTCGGAGCAAAATATTCCCATATCGCAGAGAAATTTATACCAAATCCCAAACACGCCCTCTTCCCGTAAATTAACTCCGGGATTGAAAGATATAAATTCGAAGCAATGTAGTGCATCTGTTTGGAGTCTTCTTCAAGCTCACCACAACTCATTTGCGCGCAAATCCGTCCCTTCACACTCAGGCGGGGAAGTGGACTCTCAACATCCACAAGTTGTAAAACTTGACTCATGGCTGATTAAGTGGACAGTGACTTGCTTAACTCGAACCTCAGATACAAAATAGCTGACTCGTTCAAACAGTAAAGGGAGATGTTGCTAAATCTACTAAAATTAGCTTTTAGATGGGATTTGGTGTTTTTCGCGAATTACAGTGCTCTAATTTTATTTAGAGGAGGATAATTTGGTCTTTCTGTCCATGAGCTCCCATATTATTAGAATACTAAGTGGTATTTTGAGGAAAGCAAAAACAGAAAAAGGGGAAATTGTGTTGAGGTTAAAAGTAAAATGGGTATTTGATATGTTTCCCCTCTGTTTCCCCTTTTTGTCCTTTTCAATTAGTTATTTAACTCCTCTATCAGGGCCATAATGGTCACAACCCCATGATAACCGAGGCTGCAACCGCCCTGGCATTGTGGCCCAGCCTCGAGCAACGCTTACGAGGCTATCCATTCTCCTCTGTCCTCGAAAGAGAAGGGCAAAGCTCAGTCGGGTCATGACCTTGCGACCAGCCACAGTTGATGCCAGAGTGGCATTGGTGAGGATGAGCCTTGGCTAGGCAACATCAGGTCTAGTGAAATCACTAGCGTGTTATGCTTTTCTCCTTTTTTTCACTTTTTTTTTCTCTCTCTCTTTTCAATTAGTTATCTTACTCCTCGAATGATCAACCACTAGCGTGTTGGTGAATTGATTGATAATTCAATTAACTAATGTGATTAATTTTCAACGTCCCTATAGCCAGCTATTCTTTCACCCAACCCTTTCATTGTGCACTTCTTTTGGCACGCTCCTCCAAGTGTTCTATTTTTCCTTTATATCTAGTAATTTAAACATGTGATTCTTCTTTTAAATAAAGTGCTCATAAGTCGCGAAATCGAGGAAAATATGAATTATTAAATTAAACTGTCTTTCGACAAGTGGGACTGCATAGCATTTTTAAATATATGACAATTTTTTTTTTTAGTGACCCAGGAAACCCCGAAAGTCGACAACCGGCGGAAAGAACCTGGGGGAAACATGGGGAAACCACCACCCCATGCCACCGGGTAAGTCACTAAGTAACTTCGCCAGCCCCCTTGCGTTGCAAGGGCTTCGAACCCCTCACCTCGGTCGGAAAGGATCACTAGAGCCTACCCAGCGGAGCCACCACGGCCGGTGGTTAAATATATGACCATTCATTTGTCATGAACGTGACATTTGTCAAAAGATTCTTGGTAATCAAGGTTGGACTCATATTTATGTCTGTTTGTGTTCCAGCTCTCAAGGAGCTAACTTTTCTTGATTTTGGAAAATGGAAGTGAGACCGCTGTCATGTAGACAGTGAACATGGACAGTGAACACGACAAATTAGTTTTGGACTGGACCGGACATGTCCCCAATTCCTTAATAGGATTGGACTTGGTCTGGAGCTGATCAACCCCCAACCTCCATCCCCTTCACTTGTGCCACTAATGCACCAGCGCCTCTAAATTTGTTACCCCACCTCTGCCATCAAGCCTTCTCCTATAGTTGCGGCTTGACTCGTCAACCGGTCCTCGTGCCTCTCTATCTTGTTCTCCTCTATCAAGGCCATGGTGATCGCCTCACAACACCATGACAACTGAGGATGTGACCACCCCGGCATTGTGGCCCATCCTCGAGCAACGTTTGCTAGGCCAGTCCTTCTCCTCTGTCCTCAAATGGAGAAGGGCAAGCTTTGTTGGTTCGTGACCTTGCGACCAGCCACGAGTGATGCCAGAGTTGCATTGGTGAGGCCCAGCCTAGGCTAGGCAACATCAGGTCTAGGGTCATAAACCCAGGCCCGATTTCAATGTGTGAACATCTAAATTTTCGTAGATCCCTCATACATTTAGACATTAGAAGCATTATAGTCATCCATGCATTCAATAAAAATTAGGAATCGGTTTTGTCGATAATGGCACAATAATTGAAGATGTCGCCAATACTGTCATCTTGCATTCATTGATTTCGCTGGGCTTTTCCAGCACTTTTAAACTGGAGACATCATAGTCTCAAGACTTTGGGCCCGGCAATTGAAATTTCAACTGATGGAGGCCGCCCCAACCCAGTTTTTATGATAATACCCATTTGTGCTTTTTAGCCTAATTGAAGTCCATTAAGCCCAATTTCCACCAAGCTATCTAATGAAACCTAGATCCAATTACAATAAAATGAAAAAGCCTGAGGAGCTTGGACCGGTCAATGGACTGGCCCAGCCCACAAGAAAGAGAACGTGCACTGATACGAGGGTAAGCAGTGCTCATGCTCAAACACTTACTGCAGTTATGCTTCATGCAACTAGGGCCCACACATGGCCTCTGCATGGTTTATAGTGAATTAGCAGTAGGATCTTGCTGTAACACTCTTTAATTTGGTAAGGCGAACCTAGAGTGGAGCTTATTAGGGAATATTTAACATGATCTAGAAAGCTATGATTGACCATCTAAATTCCATGAGAATGGGAAATAACTAGTAAAATAACATATAGGTAAAAGAATTGAGATCCTCTTGATTTAGGGGGTTTACCATCCCTCATGAAGTTACGTCTGGATCAAATAATGCCTATGTCTATCAATTGCCAAACACATTCGCTTCCCATCCCCACCGCCCCGCAACCTCCCCCCCCCGGGGTCACCAATTTAGCTGCCATATCTCTGCCATCACACCTTCTCCCGTCATCACTACTTGACTAGTCAGCTGACCCTCGTGCTTTTGTCTCGTCTCCTCTATCAGGGCCATGGTGTTCGCAACCCGGCGACAATCAAGGTTGCGACCACTCAGTCATCATGGCCCAGCATCGAAGGATGCCCGTTAGGCTAGTTCTTCTCCTCTGTCCTCGAGCAGAGGAAGGCCAGCTCTGTCGGGTCACGACCCTCGGACTCCACCTGGCCTTGAGTGACATCAGATTTGGAATCCCTGAGGACAAGAAGATTGAGCCCTGGCCAGGCCACGTTGAATCCAGCATGTGAGCTCAAGTTCGACCATGACGGATGGGGATAGAGAGAGGGGGACTCAGCAATGACGGTGGGAGCTTGGGGAAGAACATATGGCAACAGTGGCATCATCACAAGGTGCGGGCTAGCAGCGCCAGCTTGGCGGCAGAGAGGCTTGGTTGGAGGTTCTGCCATGGCTGGTTGCTAGGTCGTCATGCGGTGTAAGGAGGTATTGTTGTAAGAGTTTTCCTAATGTGGACTAAATTAATTGATATTGTAATTTACTGTTTTTACAGTTACCGTAAAATAGGGTTGGTCTAAGGTGAGATAGAAGGTTTCTTAATTAGTCTAATATGGAGCTGGCTAGTGTGGGCCGAGTTGAGCCTGGCCCGTAATGAGAGGGTCTTGCTGGAAACTCTATAAATAGTGCTTAAGTCTCTCCTCTAACCCTAATTCTCACATGTATCCTCACCTAATGAGCGTTTACCTAACGCTAAACATGAGGGGGCCGCTTCATTGAGCCAGTGATACGGAGGGTGATAGAGGAGAATGATTTGATGCGTGGATCCCCTGATGAGTAGGTAATCCCTTTTCTGCTTCCGCTTTATGTTTGATTGATCCCAAAACATGTGCGTTAATATTTCTATTCAATTATGCATGTTCTTGTTCTGGTTATAGAGATCTTGGGATTGCGTAATTTGCATCCAACATGTGGTATCGAGCAACCATAACCCTAGAATTTGAACGCATAAATTTTTTGCCCTAATTTGTGATTTTCGAAATTTTTTGTTCAATAAAAATAAAATTAAATCACAAATTCGGACTAGGCTCGACAAGACGAGCAAAAAGGTTGGCGGCGCGTCACCGGGGGAGGCCTCACGCGCCCCCACGCGCGGCCACGCGCCGCCAGGGCGTCAGAGACGCGCCTCACGCGCGGTCACGCGCCTTCATGCGCTCCCACGCGCGGGGCGCGGCTCGCGCGTGAGCTCCACGCGCCGCGCACTTAGGCGGAGCGTGCGGGCGCGTGGAGCGTCCGTTCGGCGCGTGGCCGATAGCGATGGACTCGTATCTTCATCCTCTATGTCGTGGTATATTTATTTTACATGTTTGATGATTTTATGGATGTGAAAATGTATACAAAGCCCTAAATACGTGTATTTTTAGTATATTTTTGCGTATTTGTCTTGTATTTCTTTTTCTATGATTTTGGAAATACAAGTGTTGAGTTACTGGTATGTTATCACATAAACATTATAAAAGTGTGATTCATTAATAAAAAAAAATTATTGTGAACTAAAGTTGGCTTAATGAGATACGATCATTAAGGGATAGTATTTGAACTATGTATTGAGATGATGAGAAACAATAAAAGGTTATGAAACTTTTGTTGCTCATGCATACTCCTTTACATGCTGGTAACTTTTGAATGATGGACGTCTTAAGAACTTGTAACCAAATTGATTGTATTAATTAACACATCTGCTGAATGTAGGTAATGCATGTCAGTTAAGTCATTACATATTGTACCTAAACTCATCTCGGTCACCGGTTAATGTCCATTAAGTTGAATATTTTTTATGGTTAAGGAGTATGACAATATTTACGCAGAGCAATAGTATCTATTGTTAAAGTTTAGATATTTGGTTCTCTGGTTTGACTCAATTAATAGGCCATTGGTTGATTACAATGATAATTTGTTACTTAAAATCAACTATTAGCCTTGGAGTCATGTTTTGCCTTATGAAACTCATGAGTGATAATGGATAAGCTATCGGGCTTGTCGATTTGGTGTACCATGTATTACTATTGATGTTAATTTGTGAGAGATCTTCTAGATCAGCATTCTTTTTCATGTTGTTCTAGTAATATGTAATCGGGGTGCATAAGAGATGATTTCTTCTCCGTTATGAGAAGTTTCTTGTGTTACTGTGATCGGTGATTTTATTGGAATCTGTCTTTCAGGTTCACTATATATATATATATATATATATATATATATATTTATTTATATTTATATATATGTATGATTAATTTTTTATTAATGAACAAAGCAATGTAATTAGCATGATATGTGATTTTGGTGATTTACGCCTCTATCACTAAAGTCAAAATCACATGTATATGGTATATGTGAGAAGTAAAGTTTATATCCCTGGTATGAGAAAGTTTCAATGATTCAATTGAGTAGTGACCGCCAAAGTGGCACGCTTGATTAGATTTGAGAAATTTCGGTCTCGTATATTGATTGGGATGTCTCCTGGCCTAATGCATAGTCATACTCCCAAAGGAGGTGATTGTGTATTAGTTCATGGAGAGATACATGATGGTGTGGTGGATGAGTGACTGATTCTATTGGTTCATATGCCCAAAGGTGATGAATTCACGAAAGTTAGTATATATTCTCATAACCACTGTCATGTGGGGAGTGTACAACTGCATGTCATATATTCTGCCCAAAGGTGATTATATGATTTTGCATGTAACTCTCTGGATGTGTACTTGTATATCAAGTTACACAATTCTCACATGATGCTAATTACACACATTGCTTGTTATGTGAGCAATAAGGTTTATATCCCTGATATGAGAGAGTTTCAATGAGTCAATTGAGTAGTGACCGCCAAAGTGGCACGCTTGATTGGATTTGACAAATTTCGGTCTCGTATATTGATTGGGATGTCTCCTGGTCTAATGCATAGTCATACTCTCAAAGGAGGTGATTGTGTATTAGTTCATGGAGGAATACATGATGGTGTGGTGGAGGAGTAACTGATCCTAGTTGTTTATATGCCCAAAGGTGATGAATTCACGAAAATTGGAATATATTCTCATCACCGCTATCATGTGGGGAGTGTATAATTGCATGTCATGTATTCTGCTCAAAGGTGATTATATGATTATGTGTGTAACTCTCTGGATGTGTACTTGTGTGTCAAGTTACACAGTGCTTACATGATACGAATTATATACATTGCTTGTTTTTCTGTCACCTTTCTGTAATTAATAACTCAACTATTATTGAGGTTTTTACTGCTACAAATTTTAAATTGTGAACATATGATTTGTTGCTTGAGAAAAGAGCAATAGAATTTGCTTACTGTCCATGAAGCATTCCATTCTGGAACACTTGAAAAGTGGTTTATCTACGGACTGCACTGCTATAAGATGATGGAAGCCCTAGTGGCTTGTAATTATGTCTTGTCTAATATCAAATTTAGGACACATCTGCAAAGATTGTGTTTAAGTCCTAATGGCATATATATCTCATATATGGTTGAAGAGGTTATTTCCAAAAATTTTCTATTTAAGGAATAATCTCACACACGTCTAAAGGAAGAGTAGAAAAGTTGACATTGTTGATAATATGTCTACTCTTAACGGTTATTTAAAGACTTCTATTGATTATTGTGGAAATAAAATGACCGAGGTAAAGAATAAATCGGTTAGAATTAGTCTTGAAGGTTGTCAGGCTTAATAGTGGCCGTGAGTATTTTAGTAAGTATGACAATACTGAATTACTTAAAGGGTCATTTGTCAAATACTTAATAAATTCTGGGGTGGTAATTTAATTATTATGCTTGAAAATCCTGACAATAAGGTTTGGCTAAAAGGCATAATTGCACCATAATGAACATGGTGATGAGTATGATGAGTAAGACTAATTTATCTTGTCTTTTGTGGGTTGATATTGTGAAAGTAACTCTTTTCACATACAAAAGATGTTTTCTTACCAAAGTTATTTCATAAACTTTTTTTTGAGTTATAGACTAGACATAAATTACTTGAATCATATTAAATTTAGAGGTGTCATGTAGAAGTGAGATTATCTAATCCAATTTCAAGTGCGTTGCAATTCAGATCCAATCGAAATTATTTTGTATCTTACTCAGATTATTCAAAGGAGTATTGATTATGACCCTAATAAAGGTACAAGAATTATGAAATCACATATAGTAAAGTTTCTAGATATTGACGTTATTGTAGAGGATAGCTGCTCTCAGACTATTAAGGATAATAGTGCGATGGAATATCACTGTGTCTTTGTCTTTACCTATACAGACAATTGTGGTATAGACAATTGTGAAATCTCCTATACCACAGACTAAACTTGTTGAGGTTCAAGGTACTATTCTTGATATAGTTATGATGAAATTTCTCAAACCTCTCAAGTGTAGAATGAAGTGGTTGTACTAGGAGATTTGTTAGGGAAAGACGATTAGTTATACCATCAGACTACATAGTCTATTTGTGATAGCATGATTACAATATCCACTATATGGTTGATTTAGCGACATATATATAAATGTCGTTTCTTGTTCTCAATCAAGTATGTGATTAGATGCCATAAAAGATGATAAAGTCGTCACTCTGAAAGAGGGGTGGATAGTTTATAGTGAACAAATAATTATTTCTTTCTAGTATCTTTTAATGATTCTTTCAAAGTGAACGTGGCATTAATAACTCTTTTTTGATAAAAACTTACACCAAATATATACAAAATCTATATAGTGCAATTGGAAGATTTTGCAGCACATATTTTAAGTAAACTTGTGTGTAGACTAAAAAGTCTTATTCATGGTCTTAAGCAAATTTCCAAGCAATATTATTAAAGTTTCATAGTGTTATCTTTTTGTTCAGTTGGGAACAAAGTAATTTAATATACTGCAAGGTCAGTGGGAGGAAATTTATTTTTCTCATACTTTATGAATATGATATTTCGTTTACAAGTAATGACCTTGAGGCATCTCTTGGTCTTTGCACTAACATCCGTAAGGACTGTTCTTGCCATATTTTATTAGATTTATCTCAGAGGACATTTGCTAATCGTATTTTGGAAATATTCAATTTACATCAATGCAAGCCAGGAATTGCTCCTGTTGTTAAGGGTGATGGACTGAATCTATCACATTGTCCTTATTTAAATATTGAGAAAATCTAGTTAAATGGTATACCTTGTGTCAGTGCACTTAAAAGTATAATGTATGCTTGAATTTGCACTAGACTAAATATCGTCCTTGTGACGGGACTTCTAGGCAGATATCAGTTATATTCAAGACGCGATCACTGCGTTGCTACCAAGAAGGTTTTAAGGTACTTAAAGAGGACAAGAGATTATATGCTAACTTATAGACATGTTCAATTCTTGCAACTAGTAGGATATTTAGATGTAAACTTTGCTGGTTGTTATGATGACATGAGATTAATAATAGAATACATATTTATGTTAGCAGGAAGTGCAGTAAATAAAGTTCTATGTCTACTAAGTAAGTAGAGTTGGTAACATTCTTTTAGGTTGCTACTTGGGCTATTAGGTTCCAGAACCTCATTAAGGAGTTGACCGTTTTTAATTTTATGGATTGACTAATACGGTTATATTGAGACAATAAATTTGTAGTATTTTTATTAACTACAGAGGTCTCAAGAGGTCTATATATATGACAGTTAAATTTTTTGAACATAAAGAAACGGTATAGAAATGTGACGTTATAATTAATATATTTCCACAGATGATATGGTTGTAGATCCACTAACTAAATGCTTACGTTCATGTGTATTTGAGCGACATGTCATTAGCATGGGCCTAAGAGCATCATGAGATGCTGTTGTTTAGTGGGAACTATTTTGGCTTTACTCTGATAAAGTTTATATCTGTGTTCGTTACATTTAGTAACGGTTTGATATGTATCAACTTTTGCATTCAATAAAATATTTTTGAATGTGTTGTTATTATGTTGAATACATATTGATAAAGTCTCAATGTATTGTATAAACCTTGAGTGAAGGCTAGGGGCATCTGGTATTAGCCTTGTGCATATGCCTTGTTACACATAAAGAAAGGTTAACCGTAAGGACAAGGCATATGTGGGTTCGTTGGAACCATAAAGACATTCTCTAGTGGCACAAGTTTTTTGTAACGCTTAAGGTAAGAGAATGGGCATTCTCTCGTAGCACAAATTTTTGTGACACTTAAAGTAAGAGAATGGTGACTGACAAATGGGATCTCTCTATGAGAGATGTTATCCATTTGACACACTACCATATTGAATCCATATCAATAAAGTTGAAAGCACTCGTGACCATGGAAGGCTGTGTGTATACATGCGTTACCGCCATGATTCGGTGTTTAAGACTTTATGGGATAGGATTGACTATTAATAATTATCTCTGGACCAAATGTGCGCACATACAGTACGATTTCAATTAATATAGTCCAAGTGGGAGAATGTAAGAGTTTTCCTAATGTGGACTAAATTAATTGATATTGTAATTTACTGTTTTTACGGTTACCGTAAAACAGAGTTGGTCTAAGGTGAGATAGAATGTTTCTTAATTAGTTTAATATGAGGCTGGCTAGTGTGGGCCGAGTTGAGCCTGGCCCGTAATAAGGGGCCTTGCTGGAAACTCTATAAATAGTGCTCAAGTCTCTCCTCTAACCCTAATTCTTACATGTATCCTCACCTAAGGAGCGTTTACCTAACGCTAAACGTGAGGGGGCCGCCTCATTGAGCCAGTGATACGGAGGGTAATAGAGGAGAATGATTTGATGCGTGGATTCCCTGATGAGTGGGTAATCCCTTTTCTGCTTCCGCTTTATGTTTGATTGATCCCAAAACAGGTGCGTTAATATTTCTATTCAATTATGCATGTTCTTGTTCTGGTTATGGAGATCTTGGGATTGTGTAATTTGCATCCAACAATTGTAACATGAGAAAAGAGGGAAAAAATGAAAGGGAAGAAGGGAGAAAAACGACCCTTGATTTAAATCGTCCAATTTCCTTCTCGCTGATGCGTCCAAATCTAGAGAGGGTAAGTATACCTAACGACACAGAATACTAAATTGAGAGAATCCCTATCCTAAATAAAATATACTCACCCTCTAAAGGCACTATTTGGTCCACGTGAAAAGGTATAGACCATGGAACTGGTTAATAGAATGTGTTACTTAATACCTTTTTCATATTTCACAAAATTTATTAAACGATCATCTTATGTGCTTTGCAATTGATTGTCTAAATGATACGTATGAGGGAAATATCATCATCTTATATGTTATCTCATAATAGGGTAAAACATCAACGAAATGATCTTAATATTGTAGGCTAGCGAGCACCATATTCCAGCTATGTGCAAGCATTCCAATTTATGGGTGTATGTGTTTGTGTATGCACACACATTTGGTGCGTCAAACAAATGATCGGTGCAAAACAAATAGCTGACTCTTTTAGACAATATAGGAAATGCTCCCAAATCTGGGCACAAGTAAGCTTTTGGAAGGAAGCAATACCACTTCACTAGACCATTGCATGCACGCATCTATTTCTTGCACTTCGGATGCTTTCAAAATATATCGAGATTGACTGTATTTTAGATGTATTTGGACGTACTGTCCCCGCGAAGTTGCCGAAAATTCCCGCCCCAATCCCACTGCGAAGAGGGAGGCTGCACCGGTACTCGTACACAAGGACCTTGCACTTGCACATACAGAGTTTGAGGTTGAGCCATATCAGCACCAACAATCTCGAAACACCTAGGTGGCCACACCGACTCTCATTTCCATTAATGTCGTTCTCAAATGCTGAAACAAAAGAATGGTGTGAACCTAGAAGAGGCACCTTCAAAGGTCAACCGTAAGGTAAACTGATTTGCCATCAGATTCTGTGCTCATATGAGATAGGTGTCGCGACCTAATCTTGAATACACTACCTATGATGGATTACTAAATCTAAATTGAGCTCGAACTCTCCTAAATTCATACCAATTCGCAACTTAGATTTAAGTTGTTAGCATGCAAATAAGTTTTATCTATGAGTTACCACTAATCGGTTTATGGTAAATCGATTAGATACCTAAATAAAATAAAGGGAGAATTATTTTACTCCTACGAGCTAGAGAATTTGGATACGGGGACTTGATTACACTAGACTTTTCTAATGCCCTTTTGATACTATTTTTTTCATGAAAAATATTTATCAGATAGCTTAAATTTATTTTATTATCCCTAAATGTGAGATAACCATGCAAGTATGTAATCGACCAATTTAACATATAATAAAATAATAAATAAATTGCAAGACTTACCTCATAAGAACAAAAATATCTACAATGTTGCTCAGAATTTACATCAACAGTCCTATATATAATTTTAATTAACGCGCAATCAATCTTTTTTTAGGATTTTCTACATGCATGATGCATAAAAGTATGTCTATGCTAACATGACATGTGACATGCAATTAAATAAACTACATGTCACGCAACATTAAATGACCTAATCTAATAATAGGCAAATGTTAAATAAAACTATCCTAATGTGTCACACATTTAAATGTTCCTAATTATGTAATGGCTAGTTAACGTGTAAGGAATGACTTAATTCTAAATGACATATGTATGATATCTTTTATGTTTTCTTTTCCTTTTTTTTATAAAATTCGAAATTAATATTGCCTAATAATTGAACATGCAATTCAAATTAATGAAAAGAAAACTTAACATCCTAAATAAATTTTTTCCTAATCTAAACATACAAACTATCCTAAAACAAGCAATATTCTAGCGCGAACCTAATTCAAGTCAAATTTGTTTATTATTTTTTTGGGTTTTCCTTTATGGAAGAAAAATCAAATTTAAGCAAAGGCATAAAAAAGCAAATTAGGCCGGATATCATTCATGACTCCTTAATTTTAAAAATAAATTGACAAATCATATCTCACGCATAAGATTGGATTGACTAATTTTTAATGAAATCGCAAATTATATCTTAGGCGTGAGATCGAATTGGCGATATTTTTGTGCAATTGCAAGTCGTATTTCGGGCATAAAATCGGATTGTCAATTATATGCATGTTATGAAATTGGAAAATAATCCCTAATTTAAAAGCTTTTTTTAGAAACTTTGGATAAGATATATTATTTGAAGATTTGAATTTAATCACAATATCAACGAATTAAGTAAGAAAATAACCAAATTAAATTCGGATAATATTTTTACCTATTTCATGGATGTCGCTCCTGAATTTGGACTCGTCGGATGGTGGCACTGGCGATGGCTTATGATGATGCTCAACAATGGCTTGCGGCGTTCAACAGCGGTAACTCGGGATTGATGTGGCTCGAGGATGCTCGGTGATGCTCACGGTGACGTGGCTAGTTCACGTCGTTGCTCGGCAAGGATAATCAGGATGATCACGTGTCTTTTGAACGCGGCGATAGCAAGTTGCTGGACTTCATGCGATATGCAATAACATGGAGATTTCAAGTGGACAAACGCTGGGAAACAAAGGGGCAGCACAACACGTGGTGTTCCACTAATGTGAACCAAGACCGAAGGATTAGTCAACACCCGCTGACTAGCGGTAGAGCACCACAAGGCACGCTGTTGTGATGTCGCCGAGACTTGTCGGATGTGCTGCTGTACTCGTCGTCAGGAAAGAGGTTAGCCGTGGCGGTGAATCACGGAGCAGCAGGAACGATGGTTGACAAACAGCAACAGCGTCGTCGTGGGGGTCAGGTTCGGCAGTTTCGTCGTCAATGAGGAGACGCGGCAATGGGTCACCGTCTCATGGAGGCACGTGATGTGAGATTCAACCCACGAGGACGGCAAGGTCACGGCCGCAAGGGGGTCGGCCACGTGATGCTGGCCAAACGCTTCTCCCTCTCACTTTCTCTTCTCAAGTGTGTCTGTCCATTTTTCTCCGTGTTCGTGTCTATGACTTGTGAAGCCCCTAGAAGCGTCTATAGTGACCCTACTTTTATAGGAAGGGATGAGATGGCTTTCTTTGGAAAAAAATTAAAGGGCTATTTGATAATATTCCCGATAAAAATTGATTATGTTTTTTTGTTCTCGGGAAAAAAAAAAAAAGAACAAGTAAATTTTTTGTTCCCAGAAACAAAAATCTATTTTTTTTTATTAGGAATAGATTTAAGAATAGATTTGATAAGAGCATGAATCTACCCTAGAGAAGTAGTTCAAAAAACGGATCTTAAGCGCGACTTTTGTTCCCAGGCATCAAAAAAAAAAATAGATTTGGATATAAAAAAATTACTTTCTGTTACTAGGAACAATTCCTAGAATCAAGTCTAATATTTTATTTTCCCTTCTCTTTTCTTCTCTTTCCCTTTCTTCTTCTTCCTTTTGGCTGGTTGTTAGCCTCGACTATGGCTGGCAACGCCGAGCCAGGGCGAGGCTCGTCGGCTCAAGCCTTAACACCTAGGTGAGGTCGAGCCTCGCCGATGGCCAGGTGAGCCTTCGGTGAGCTTGCCGAACCTCGTCCAGCCAGTCGTCCGCCATGAAAAAAGAGAAAAATAAGAAAAATATAATAAAAGTATTAAAAAATTTAAAATAAATAAAAAAATTAAGAATCCTACGAAATATATTTTGATTTGAGAATAAAAATTTTGTACAATTACCAAACGCGTTCTTTTGCTTAGAAATTATTCTTGGGAATAGAATAAAAAAATTATTTTTAATAAAAAATTAATCATGGGAATATAATTATTACCAAATGCGCCATATTATATTTTGATCATTTGCTATTCTTGTAGTTCTTTCTTTCTGCTCACGCCAAATTCCACTTTCCTTTCTCAGCTTAAAATGTGCATGAAGCTTAAACCATCAATCATGGTCGTTGGGATCCTCAGCGCCTTTAATGCCAGTCTGCTGAAAGAGATGGCAGAAAGGAAGGAGGAGGTTTTCCATTCGAGAGATGATGCAAATTACAAACAGCTACATTCAGCAGCATATCTCGATCACGGTGACGGAGTTCAGTTTATGTTGAGAAAATCCACCACTAGTGCTATCAAGGATGACAGAGATGGCAATCTTCCGATTCACGTCGCTTGCAAGATGAATCAGCTTGGGAGAGTCAAGGATCTACCTTCGCCGTAACTGAGCAAGAATCTAAACAGACAGGGACATAACATTCTGCATGTTACAGCAAAGTACGGCATATACTCGGCCGAGGAATACATACTCAGAAGTCCCAAAGCAGAGAAGCTTGTTATTAATTTTTTCTTTTTTTCCAATTTTTTTCCTTTCCTCTTCTTCCTCTGGGCCTTCTTCTCCTGCAGCCTCCAGCAAGTGAAAAAAATAAAAAATTATTTAAAATTTGCCACATTAGCATTCGCCGGACGACTGACGTCCATGTCATCATTGGCCAGCCAAAATTGACTGGAATGACTGAATTGATACCAATGTGAAAAATTTTAAAATTAAATTAGTCCAATCAAAAAGTTTATAACTGAATTGGTACCAATACTATAGATTTAGGATTTTTTGGTACGAAACTGTTTATAATCTTGCCCAATTGGTAATCTCTTTCCTTTTTGTATGTGTCATTATTGCTCATTGTACACATACTTATGGAGGGAAATTACCAAAAAAGTTCTAAACCTATTGCATTTATACAAATTAAGGATTATGAAGTCCTTTTATGAAAGTCTCTTTCTACCAAAAAAGATCTTCTCAACTTGATTACTATCTTTATATATAATATTCAAAATCAGCATACCAATAATTGAAGTCCGTAATTTTCCTACTGTTTTGGGTAGATTTCCACACTGGAGATGTGAGGATGAGGATATGAGCAACTAATAATTTTTCTTGTTCTTTCATTTATTCCTTTTTTATTTTGATTTTTCAAAAGATTTTCTAACATGGCACTTGATAGGCACCAAATTGCGACCACGTGTCTTAGAAAAGTAGCAAAAAAACAGCCATATCAGTATATTACGTTAGTCAAATTGAACAAAGTTTAATAGATGGATTTTATTGTATTAATTTGACAAGTTGTAAAACTTGAGTGCACCATGTAAAAATTATTGGACTCAATTGCATTTTCATGATAAATTTTAGTACTTTGGGTAGACTTGTCTCTGAATAGTATTTTGCATCGGATTACTCCTTTGTATTTAAAACACTTTTCCACTTGTACTAACTCAATTATGATAGCTTGTCCCGCATATTTGTTGTAGGCTCTCTTCATACAACCAGGGCCCACACACAGCCTCTGTATGGGATTAATTATGGACTAGTGAGCAGGATTACGGGTTAACACTCCCTAATTTGGGTTGTTCTATAAAGTTTTGATATGGTGGACAAGAAGTGGGTCTCATTAGGGAATGTTAATATGATCTGGAAAGCTATTCTTAGTTTATTTTGTGACATTTTACGTTGCAAGAGGATGTGAAATAACTTGTAAAACAACATAAAAATAAAAAGATCGGGATTCTCCTAATTTAGGGGGGTAATTGTAGCGAGTAATGTTATGCCAAGACCAAACATATCTTAGGTTATGTTGGTTTCATGAAAAACAACTTCCAAAAAATGAGCTTTCCGAATTTTCCAGCATTTGATTCACAGAAAATAAATTAAGAGAGAATGAGATGGTTGATATAATTTTATCATCGAGCATAAGTTGATATTGTCCAGTGAACACTAGAGATTGTTTAGCCACTAGAGTAGTCTCTATGTTGTTGCTATTGTCTAAGCTGCAATGAAATGATTGCTAGGCTTATAAGTTGATTGTTTTGGATGCAATGTAGCCTTAGTAAGTGGATGGTGATTTAATATGTTGGCCAGTGGAAAAAATTTCTCCCAAAAGATTCTTTTGCGTCACCATGGTGACATCAATGAATGGAAAATTGTGGCCTTATAAATTATATTTTATGTGGTGGCCTATGGAAAAGGAAAAAGTAAGGAAAAGAAGGAAAAAGACGAAAAATAGAAAATTGTTTAAGGCCGCCTTTTGGACAAAGGAAAAGTAAGGAAAACAAGAAAAAGAGAAGACGAAAAATTATGGCTTTATATCAAATTTATCTGGTCACGTTTAAAAAAAAAAAAAAAGAAGGTAAAAAAAAAAAGGAAAAAGAGAGAAGATGACACATGAAATGAAAGGATAAAATATGGTCCGCCACTCGCGGTGAATTAAAAGCTCCATGCTTTCACAAACATCAGCCGAATAGATAAGGACCTGCATTGGTAGGTTTTCTATAACTTTTTTTTTTTTTTTAAAAAAAAAAAAAAAAAAAATCGTGCAAATGATTCTCCGGAGACCCAAAACTTCTATGACTTTGGGCCCATGTGACGGGCTGTTGGATTCGGTCTATTTAAAAAAAAAAAAATTGGCCCTGATCAGGGCATTAAGGCCCATGGTCCTGACCTGGCCCAGACCCAAAATGGGGCCGAGAAATGGGGTCATTCGACGCGGTGGACACCTATGCCGAAGAACACAATCCCTCCCCCCTGCCGGGGGCCCCGCGGCAACCCCGACCGGTAGGCCCACCACCCAAGCCCTTTCCACGAGGACGCCTTCATCAGGCTACGACCGAACCGAACCGAAGCATGTGTGAGATTCGTTGGTCGTTGATATTCACTAATCACCATATGAGGCCAATGCTAATAAATTCAGGCATTGTGCGATCAAACAGAATAGGAAGCCGCACTTATACAATCGAACCGAATCGATGCATCTGCGAGATTCATTGGTTTCTGTTCATATGCGTTAATTTCCATTTGTATCGATTTAGCAGTTAAGAGTTCATAATAAACCAGGAAGGATTTGGTTTTTCATTTACTTTGGATATTTCTGTGGGTGTTTAATTTCATTGTTCTTATTTTCTAAAAGCATTATTTGATCTTTCTGCTTAGATAGAGATTGCATTTGTTGTACCCTGTGACAACAGTTGCACTTTTTGCATGAATTTGGTGGAGACTAAATTTAGATTTGGCGACAGAAACTACAACCCCTTCCCAAATGCAGTCGAAATGCGATAAACCTTGAGGAAAAGGAGGAGGAGATGCGGAATCAGATCATCGCCCTGAAGCCGAAGAGTTCGAACAAGCTTTCTTTGAGATAAGGAAGCTCAAGTGCGAAGCGAACAAGGCCAATGACAGAGAAAGAGAGGAGGTAAAACTTCTCTCAAGTAGTCGTGGTCACTCTTTTCACACCTCTTGATTTTTTTTCGAAACACCATAAGAAAATCTTCGTTAGGTTTATCTCATGAGCATTACTTTATTCTCCGTCAGTTGTACATGGCCAACCAAGAGAAGCTTCACGAGGAAGCCGACCAACATTGCTGGAAAGCCATAGCTGAGATCATCCCTAGAAATGTTCCAAACATCGAGAAGAGAGGGAAGAGGGACGCAGAGAAAAAGCCCTCAATGGCGGTCATTCAGGGTCCGAAGCCAGGAAAGCCAACCAATCTTTCGTGAATGAGGCAAGTTTTGTTCGAGCTGAAACAGCACCCTCCGCCTCACATGATGCCTCCCCATCGCCACCACCAACGAAAGATGGGAAGGAGAAGGACTAAAAGGAAAGGAGCAAGGACGGCAAGAGTGGGAAAATTCCTGCAGTTGCCACATCTAGTGATGTTCCTGGTAGTGCTGTAGAGAACCGGCTGCAGAGAAGCCGGCGGCACCTCCCAAAGTCGCACTGGACGGTGGTGACCCTGAGAAAGCAGAGGTTCATGAAGCCCCTAAGGGAGAAAAGCTACTAAATTGGGGGCAGTCGCTGCTGAGTGATGCGACTTTTCCATTCTCTTTCTTATTTGATTAACTTTCTTTCTCTTCTCTTGGTTAACTTGAGCTCTTACTAGCTGCCTCCGGTGAAGAATAAGCACGACTTCTTGTAGATGCCACAAAGTAGAGTGAAGGGCAGAGCTTTTAATGCTAACACGCTCCAGATTTTCTGATGTTTATGTTAGCTGGGTTCACTCCTATGTGAAGGAGGCCCAATGAGTTGCAATATCAAAAAGGCTTGAGCCCATATGATAAGTTATATGAGGAAATAGGGTTTCTCACTATCTATATAAAGAGGTAGCCGCAAAAAAGGAAATAGTAACAAGAGAAAAAGAGAAAGTAGAAAATCTGGGGTTTGGGGCAATATCTAATTTACATTAAGCTGGCGTCGGAGGTCGATTCATGGTCCGATTGAGCTGAAATTTTGTCAGCATGTTCGTGGCGCAATTTTCTCGAATTTGAACGGTTTGATTTTCGTTTGAAACTCCCTACATCAGGTTTTTCGTGGATTGATCAAAACCTACGGTTTTGGTCAGATTTATCATTGATCTATTGTGAAATTCATGTGTATTACCAAGAATTATGTTCTTGAGGTGTTTGCTGCTATGTACCTCAAGTATTTACTAAAGAAGAACATTGTTCACCCAATTTTGTTGATAGTGAAGAATTTTGGGTGGACTCCGGTCCTATGGTTTTTAATCTCCTCACATCGAGGAGGTTTTCCACGTAAAAAAAATCATCTTGTGTTCGCGTGCTTGGTATTTATTTTACTCTACTATATCGATTCCTATTAGGTTTACACAAGAGGGAAGATTATTTTATTCCGCTGCGTTGATTCGATATTGTTCGAATTGTTACCGTTCTCCCATCAGAGTGGTATCAGACCTTCTGTTTATTGCTTGATTTTTCTGCTTTGTGTTAAACAATGGAAACGAATACAAGTAGAATGGTTACATTAAATGGTTCGAATTATCATATTTGGAAAGGGAAGATGGAAGATCTTTTATATGTGAAAGATTTTTATTTGCCCGTATTTGCTGAGGAGAAACCGGAGAATAAAACTGATGCTGAATGGTCTATATTTCATCGTCAAGTGTGTGGTTATATCAGGCAGTGGGTAAATGATAATGTTTTGAACCATATTATTGAGGAAACACATGCACACAGTTTATAGGATAAGCTCGAACAGTTATATGCTGGAAAGACTGGGAATAATAAGTTATTTTTGATAAAACTGATGATGGCTCTGAGATAGCATGATGGTACACGTTTGACTGATCATTTAAATTCTTTTCAAGGAATTATAAATCAGTTGGCTGCGATGAGAATCAAGTTTGATGATGAGATACAAGCACTATGGTTGCTTGGTACTTTGCCGGACTCATGGGATACGTTCCAAACATCTTTGTCTAATTCTGCCCCGGATGGTACGATTACCATGGATTTGGCCAAGAATAGTATTTTGAATGAAGAGATGAGAAGGAAGACACAAGGATCGTCACCTTCACATTCCGATGCCTTGGTTGTTGAGAAAAGAGGAAGAAGTGAGTCTCGAGGTCCGAGAAATAGAGATAAAAGTCGAGACAAAAGCATAGGTAAGTATAATAAATTTGCTAATTTTGAGTGCCATTATTGTCATCATAAGGGACATATTCAGAGGTTTTGTCGTCAGTTAAAAATGGAGAAACAAAAGAAGAAAGGTAAAGAGAAGAAAAGTGATAATGACAGTGATAACAATCGTGTTGCTGCACTTAAAGAAGACTTTCTCATTATTTTTTATGGTGATGTGGTGAATTTTGTATTTTATGAGACTAGTTGGGTAATTGATAATGGTGCATCCGTTCATGCTACGTCTCGTAGGGATTTCTTTACATCATACAGGTCAGGTGACTTCGGATCTATGAAGATGGGAAACAATGGATTAGCTCAAGCTGTAGGCATCGGTGATGTGTGCCTAGAAACCAGCAATGGCACAAGGTTAGTATTAAATAATGTTAAACATATACTTGATATCCGCTTGAATTTGATTTCTATAGGCAAGTTGGATGATGAGGGGAATTGCAGCACCTTCAGTAATGGTCAATGGAGGCTCACCAAAGGTTCTCTTGTTGTGGCTAGAGGTGAAAAATATTCTTCGTTGTACATTATGCAGGCAAAGTTGTCCACAGACAAAATTAATGCAGTAGATAGTGAAGATGCAGCTGAATTATGGTATAAGAGGCTCAGTCACATTAGTGAGAAGGGTTTGTCAATATTGGCCAAGAAGAAGCTCCTTTCAGGATTGAAAAGTTCAGCGCTAAAGAAGTGTGCTCACTGTTTAGCAGGAAAACATAACAGAGTTGCATTTAAAAGCTCCCGTCCTTCAAGAAAGTCAGGTATACTGGATTTAGTACATTCTGATGTTTGCGGTCCTATGAAAACAAAATCACTTGGTGGCTCTCTTTACTTTGTTACATTCATAAATAATTTTTCAAGGAAAATTTTGATTCATACCTTGAAAACTAAAGATCAAGTGTTAGATGCTTTTAAGCAATTTCATGCTTCAGTTGAGAGACAAATTAGAAAGAAATTGAAATGCATCAGAACTGATAATGGGAGAGAGTATATTGGACCTTTTGATGAATATTGTAGACAACAAGGTATTCGACATCAAAAGACATATCCTAAGATGCCTCAGTTAAATGGCTTAGCTGAGAGAATGAACAGAACACTGGTTGAAAGGGTAAGAGGCTTACTTTCACAGTCAAAGCTACCTGGATCCTTTTGGGGTGAGGCTTTAAGTACAATTGTACATGTATTAAATCTTACTCCATGCGTTCCTTTAGAGTTTGATGTTCCTAATAGAGTTTGGACGGGTAAAGATGTTTCTTATGATTATTTGCGTGTCTTCGGGTGCAAAGCATTTGTGCATATTCCCAAAGATGAGAGGTCTAAACTTAATGTGAAAACACGACAGTGCATATTTATTGGTTATGGACAGGAAATGTTCGGCTACAAATTTTATGATCCGGTTGAAAAGAAAATTGTAAGAAGCAGAGATGTGTTTATGGAAGATCAAACAATATAAAATATTGAGAAATCAGAGATGATTTCAGCACCACAAGTTAGTGATAATTTGGTTGATTTGGATCCGGTTCCTTTTACATATTCCTACATAGATTGATGAAGAGCAGCAGGAAGTCAATGTTCCAAATAACGTACATGTTCCTGAACATGTTGAAACATATAATAATATTCCTGAACCAAAGGCTCAATTAGATGTTCCACTAGATATTCTAGTCCGGAGATCCGTTAGAAATCGACGACCTTCCACCAGGTATTCTGAAGATGAGTATGTATTATTGACTGATGCAGGTGAACCAGAGTGCTATGCAGAAGCAATAGAAGATGAGTACAAAAGCAATTGGTTCGATGCTATGCGAGATGAGATGCAGTCACTTTATGATAATCATACTTTTGAGTTGGTGAAGTTACCTAAAGGTAAAAGAGCTTTGAAGAACAAGTGGGTATATAGGTTGAAGCAAGATGAACATACTTCACAACCACGGTACAAAGCTAGATTGGTTGTTAAGGGATTCGGTCCGAGAAAGGGTATTGATTTTGATGATATATTTTCTCCGGTAGTGAAAATGTCTTCTATCCGTGTGGTACTAGGCTTGGCAGCTACCTTAGATTTGGAAATTGAGCAAATGGATGTTAAAACAGCCTTCTTACATGGTGACTTGGAGGAAGAGATATACATGGAATAACCTAAGGGCTTCAAAGTGAAAGGGAAAGATGATTATGTGTGCAAATTGAAGAAAATTCTCTATGGCCTAAAACAAGCACCGAGGCAGTGGTACAAAAAGTTTGCATCAGTTATGACAGAACATGGCTATAAGAAGACTTCCTCAGATAACTATGTGTTTGTCCAAAAATTTTCTGATGATGACTTTATTATTCTCTTGCTTTTGTTGATGATATGCTGATTATTGGCAGGAATGCTTCAAGAATTGAGTTATTGAAGAAACAGTTGAGCAAGTCTTTTGCCATGAAAGACTTGGGCTCGGTGAAGCAGATTCTTGGCATTAGAATTACCCGAGATAGAGATGCTAAGAAGTTGTTTTTGTCGCAAGAGAAATATATCGAGAAGATCCTTCAGAAATTTTACATGGACAAGGCTAAAGTGGTTAATACTCCTCTTGCTGCCCACTTTAAGTTAAATATGAAGCAAAGTCCTACAACTGATAAAGAGAAGAAAGATATGGAAAGTGTTACATATGCCTCAGCTATAGGAAGCTTAATGTACGCGATGGTATGTACACGCCTGAGACTTGGCGCACGCGATTGGCGTTGTTAGTCGCTATTTGTCAAATCCAAGAGAGAATACTTTGGAATGCAGTGAAGTGGATTATGAGGTATCTTCGAGGAACTTCAAATTTGAAACTCAGTTTCGGGATCGGGAAACTTGAGTTAGTTGGATACACAGATTTCGACTTGGCATGAGATATTGATACTCGTAAATCTACTTCTGGTTATTTGATTTCTTTTATGGGTGAAGCTGTGTCATGGAAGTTAAGATTGCAGAAGTGTGTTGCACTTTCTACAACCGAAGCTGAATTTATTGCAGCGACTAAAGCTAGTAAAGAGATGCTATGGATGAAGAAGTTCTTATAAGAACTTGGGTTCAAGCAAAAGAGGTATGTGCTATTTTGTGATAATCAAAGCGCAATTCATCTTGGTAAGAATTCATCTTTTCATTCTAGATCGAAACATATTGATGTTAGATATCATTGGATAAGAGATGTTCTAGATGAAAAGTTGTTGGAACTTGAGAAAATTCATACAGATCATAATGGCTCTGATATGATGACGAAGATCTACCAAGAGAAAAGCTTGAACATTGCCAATTGATAGCAAGGATGGTGAATCCCTCCACATTGTCGTGAGGGGAGATTTGTTAGCTGGGTTCACTCCTATGTGAAGGAGACCCAATGAGTTGCAATCCCAAAAAAGGCTTGAGCCCATATGATAAGTTATATGAGGAAATAGGGTTTCTCATTATCTATATAAAGAGGTAGTCGCAAAAAAAGGAAATAGTAACAAGAGAAAAAGAGAAAGTAGAAAATCTGGGGTTTGGGGCAATATTTGATTTACATTAAGCTGGCGTTGGAGGTTGATTCGTGATCCGATTGAGCTGAAATTTTGTCAGCATGTTCGTGGCGCAATTTTCTCAAATCTGAACGATTTGATTTTTGTTTGAAGCTCCCTACATTAGGTTTTTCGTGGATTGATCAAAACCTGCGGTTTTGGTCAGATTTATCCTTGATCTCTTGTGAAATTCATGTGTATTGTCAAGAATTATGTTCTTGAGGTGTTTGCTGTTATGTACCTCTAGTATTTACTAGAGAAGAACATTGTTCACCCAATTTTGTTGATAGTGAAGAATTTCGGGTGGACTCCAGTCCCGTGGTTTTTTATCTCCTCACATCGAGGAGGTTTTCCACGTAAAAAAATCATCTTGTGTTCGCGTGCTTGGTATTTATTTTACTCTATTATATCGATTCCTATTAGGTTTACACAAGAGGGGAGATTATTTTATTCCGCTGCATTGATTTGATATTGTTCGAATTGTTACCGTTCTCTCATCAATTTAGGTGGGAAATAACCTTGCCTACTCTCTTCACATGATCTATTCTTATTCATTAGCTTAGATGATTTGTACCGTGGTATAACCGTGTGAGAAGAAGAAAATTTGATTCAATAGACCAGCTTGTAGCTCTGGCATGCCTTTTGCCCGTCCTCGTCAGGCCCTTTTTGTTAAATATGGAAACACCAATCTTGCCTAAATTAGTAAAAATCTTATGTTTGTTCGGCAAATGAAGGGTGAGAGCATCTTTGGGAAAATGACAAAAAATAAAAAATAAAAATTGGAGGAAGAGCTGGTGGCTTGATTGACATGTGGCATCTTATGGTAGATGCTTGCAGGTTTCTTTGTTCATATCCCGTGTTAATGCATTAGAAGATATATAAATATATGGATGTATTAATAGGGTAACCTAGGAGAAAACGAAGGGAAAAAAGAAAAAAAGAAAGAAAGAAAGAAAAAGAGTGGGAGCTTCTACTTTATTAAAGGGAATATAGAAGATTGTGAAGAGTTTCAAATGAAAAGAACCATTAATTAAACAGAATAGAAGATTCACACTGAATTGAAGATTAGACAGAGTCTGACGAAGTTCTTAGAAGGACTTTCGTAATCAGGATATATGCCTGCAGACTCTAACTATGGACAAATCTAGCGACTACATATAACACTAGATAGTAGAGGGACACAATGCACATGGTAGACTTGGAGAATGGGAATATCAAGGTTACTAAAACCAGTATGACCATCACGAGGAAAAGGACTCCCATGGACAGAACAAGGCTCCCCAGCCATGTAAGTTTGCTCACTATTGCAAGTACGGCTGCAAAAAAAGCCACTGACATGCCAGTGAGAGCCATTGACAATAATGGCCCGGCTAAGCCATTGACAATAATGGCCCGGCTAAGTGGTAAGCCAATTCTGCAACGTAAAAATCCTTGCTAGGAATCCAGAGGAGGACTACAACTACAAGAATGGAGTTGTACATGGCGAACATGTTGGCAATTATGAATACCTGAAATGCTCCATGGTAAAGCATGGTTGTTGTTCCCGAGTGCAGATCACCGGAAGCATTATATCCACCGGGCAAGGTTAAGCCTGCAGTGAACGTGATGGAGGCCACAAGCGTGGCCACCAGCAATAATGTATTGACCTGGTCCTTGATCCGGTCGGCGGGAGATGATTCGCTCACTCCAGAACCTTGTTCTCTCGGTGACAGAACGTCTCCACCTTTGCTTCGCGGCACACCAGCGACAATCAAATCGCACGTCCTACTAACTGCAAATGTCAAACCAGAGAATAAGTCATCAATCCTGAGCGCATTAAATTCAGTTAAGAGTAAATACAGCCCGCAACCAAAATTACACTACCGCTGGATTTCTCGTCGACAAGCTTCTGGATTCCATGGCCACATCCAGGGCGGTCAACCCATCATTGTTCCGAAGCCCCAAGTCAATTGTTTTGTCTTTCGTCAAAGAGCGCATAACTTCACAATGGTTGTGCATCGATGCCAAATGGAGGGGTGTGTTTCCATCGACATCTTTCGCATTCACCAGCTTCCCGGTGATATCGGTCCCGCTGCAAAAATATATCCAGAAGACCGCCAAGTCGCTCCCGGCCTTGGCTGCAACGTGCAGAATATTCTGACCCTTTTCGTTTTTGATCTCTGCCAGGTAATAAGACCACGTGCCGTCTAATAAACGGATGAGTAAACGATCGTCCCAACCTTCGCAAGCGATGTGAACCGGGTAGGAGCCGTCTTTGTCCGTTTGAAGGGCGAGATGAGGGCAGTTACTCAGCAGGATACTCACTGCATTACAATTTCCAACCGATGCTGCAACGTGCAGTGGTGTCCCCCCGTTTTCATCACGCACGTGGAGTAACTTCGGAAGCCGATCTATAATTTCTACCAACATACCTGAATTATAGGTCATCGCACTTTTTAGGTTGGGAGCAATTAACTCATTAAATAATTATTGCTGCTACCTCCTGCAGAGCTATATGCTTTTTGACCAAATGCTATTATCAAGCTTTTCTTTAAATTGGACAAATATGAATTTTGAAAAAGAGCAAAAAGCATTGCGGTTTACTTAAATCTATGTATTTATGGACTAGAACTACACATAAAAGTATGTGTAGTTCTATCCTCTCCCTAGCTTTCTGCATCTCCAACTTGCATTGAATGTTGGAGTGCAGGGAGGTGACCGGGACCCTGCTTTGAGCAGAGGCATTCGTTGATAAGGCTTTAAGAAACACGTTAAAAAACATTTGTCATGGATGGGGACAGAGGTTAACGGAGAGAGAAAACAAACGTGATGAATTACTGTTGACACCTAAATTTTGGCGATTTAGTTTATTTATTTATTGCATAGAAAATTAGGGGTAATTTTATCCCTGAAAAAAAAATATATTGCATATCATATAGATTTAAGCGCATTTATTTTTTATTAGACCGGTGGTGGATGGGTCCAAATTAATGGTTCTGAGTTTTAGCTTGGCAGGCCGGACTAAGTCCATGAAACGAGCAAATTGGCCCAAGCCTGTTTTCTTTTAATAACAAAAATTACCAAAATGGAGATTTGAAATAATATTACGGTGGATTTTTGGAATTTAAGAAAATAGGGTTACGATCTTATCTTTAGGCGATGCAATCAAAGGAGAATATTCAAGGAAAATAAAATGATTTTCTGTGATTGAGAGGTTATAGAAATCTTCGTGAAGAGATGAAATATTCCAAAAAAAAGATTGCATTTGTTTTGCCTATATAAGGATTAAACACATAGGGTTTAAAGGGGGGAACTCAAGTGAAAAGTGAAAAGAGAGAAAAAGGAAGGAAAAGCTTCGGTTCTTTGGGGAGGGGAAAATGCGCAGAGGAGCAGAGGGAAAGAGACAAGATGAGAGAGAAAAAATTAAAAAAAAAAAAAAAAGAGAAGGGAAGAAGAAAGCTGTTCTTCTTCTCCATCTAAGCCGAGCCACTTTGCATCCGCCGTACCCACGCCGTTTCGCTTGAAGCCCACGACGACCCGGCGCGAGACCCACGATTCCGGCGTCCGTTGCTGCCCAACCTCCGCTTTTCGCCGGCGACAGCTCCACCCGCGACGCCTGCTGCAACCGCGACCTGCAGCGCCGCTGCCCGAACACCGGCCCGTATCTGCTCCTTCCCGCCTCCGATCAGCGACCCAGATCGCACGCTAGGCGGACCCGCGACGCTGATCCGCCCAATCGCCCCGCAGCACGCGGAAGTGCAGACGACCGGTGAATCGAACGCCTCGTCGCTCCACCCGACAACCCGCGAAACTCCGCCACGCGTCTGTCTCTCCTTGCTGCCCCGGTCGGACGTTGCTGCCCGATTCGGACGCGTGCTGCTCCGCCCCTGCGCGGCCCGACCCGCGACGCCTCGGTCGGTGACCCACGGCTTGGAGGTCCGCTCGATCTTGCTCCCGCGGCTAGTTGAACGCAACCGCCTCCACCGAGCAACGAGCGGTTGTCCCCGGTGATCCGACGATTCCGCGCCGTGCCCGATCCCGTGACGCCGCGACCCACCTTGACCGTAACCTCCGGCCCACCGAAGCTCTGCCGTGGCCGGACTCGAGCGGATCTGTCCGGCCGCACCGCTGCGCCTCGACTCCGGATCGACGCCGCCCTAACGTCCGCCGACCCACGCGCTCGCCGCCTTGAAACCAACCGCAACCGCCGCGCCGCTCCGAGTCCCCGACACCGGAGACCCACTCCAGCCGGTGCCGTCGCCCGCCTTGTCGGACCTTCGCCGAATCGCCGCACGAAGCTCACCGCACTTGCCCTCGCCGAAATCCCGAACGCCGGCGACCTCGACTCCCGGGCGGATGACGGATTGGCGCTCCTCGGTTTTCCTTAGGTTGTTTATTTTTCTTTTATTTGTATTTTTCTTATTTTATATTATTTTACTTTACTTTTAGTTAGTTTTATTATTGTTTAAATTTGAATATTGTAAGGTGACTTTTAGGTTTGATTATTATAGGCATTATCCACAAGGTTATCCCCAAAATCATTGTAATTATTAATTTGACCCGTAAGATGTCGGGTCATTTTTTTAATTATATTAATTCTTGGGGTTTGTTGATAGCGTATTAATTGTTGAATTAATATAATTATTAATTTGATCCGTAAGATTTCGGATCAGATTTTTAATTATTTTGATTTCTTGTCGTGATGTTCAGGGTTAAAAGTAATCGTTAATTTGACCTATGAGACAACGGGTTATTTTTTCGTTTATTTTAATCATTTATTTGTTGAATATTTTGTTTGTTTAAATTTAAGATTTAGTTGATAATTGCTTGTTTTAGAAAATCATTAAGAAAAATAAAAAAATATTTGAATTAGGATTCAGTTTGTTTTAGAATATTTCTTGTTATTTTGCATATCTAGAATATAGATTTTATTTCAAATTTTAAAAAATATATATAAAAATAGGAAAAAGTGCATTCATTTAGGTTGTTAGTTTTTTTGAATTGCATGCTTAATCACGTGTTAGTTTTAATTTCGAATTTCATAAAGAAAAACACAAAAAAATTATTGTGCATATAGGTTAGAAATACATGTTTCATTTTAAATTTAGATCATTTTTTTTAGATAAATTGCATTTTAGATTGAGATAATGTCTTAGCTTAAATTAGGATTTAATATGACTTAATCCTTAGTTTAAATCAGATAGAATCTTAATCTAGCTAGATCATTTTTGCATTTTTTCTTAAATTTAGAATTTCATGAAAAAATAAAAAAAAATTAAATTCGTCTCTGCATAGGTTAGACTCAATTTTTAGAATAGGTTGCATTTTTAAGAATAGAGATATCAAATGCACATCATTTAGTTGTTATTAGGATCATTGAATTAGAAATGGCCCGTCATTAGAATTAGGACATTTTAGTTAATTCGGATTGCATATTTAATTATTACATGTTCCTTAAGAAATCACATTTTGCCATACCATATTATTTCATATTAGATTAGAAACATGCATTACGTGACTTTCATTAAATAAAGTGAAAACAAAAAATTGATCGCTTGTTAATTAGGAATCATATCTAGGATTGTTGATGTGAATTCTGATCTAATATCGCAGATGCTTTCGTTGCTTTGAGGTATGTTTTGCATTGTTTAATTGCTTTTCTTGAGTGTTAAATTGGTGGTATGCGCACCTGTATGATCACCTCACACGTTAGGAAAGTGAATTAAAATCAAATCAAGTTGCATTCAAAAACATTTTTTTGAAAATTAAAAAGAAATGGTACCGAAAGGGCAATAGGATAGTCTAGTGTAACCAAGTCCCCGTACCCTTAGTCTCTGGTTCGTAGGAGTAAAATAATTCTCTCATTATTTTACTTAGGTGTCTAATCGACCTACCCTAAACCGATTAGTGGCGACTCTTAAATATTAATCTTTTGCATGTTAAAACTTTAAGTCGCGATTTGGTATGGGCTTGGGAGAGCCCGAGCTAAGCTTAAAGACTTAGTAGTCCATTAACCTAGTTTTAGGTGGTGCACCCGAAAAATAGGTCGCGACAATTACCTCAAGGTAAAAAAGATAAATATTGTAAAAAGGAAAAATATCACCTAAATCTCTAAATTATTACTTAAAATCCTAAATCATGCATATTATAATATTAATATTCTGAACGTTTTATCATATTATCAAAACCTTCAAACTTAAAGCAATATGATAAAAATACACTCTGTTGCAATTCCGTAAAAAACGACTATAAGAATCTTATATAGCAACTTATAAACAAATGGAAGTTAAGTGGATCTAGAAAATCATAACAAAAATCTTGACTTATGCTTGCTTTGATATCAATATATCAAAAATTTTCTCACATTACTAATACCCCAAAGTTTACAGTGTGGAATCTAGAAAATGACTTTGTTGTCTTCGAATTCTGCAGTTCTTGCTAAATGATTTGCCAAGTTTTGATGCTGATGGGCGTATGCCCCCACTACTATGAATGGTTTTGGTGAGATTATGCTTTTATTTTATGAAATTCTCTTTCTAGCGAAAAAAGATCTTCTGTTACTACCCTACGTAGAAAATTCAAAATCACCATACCAATAACTGAAGTAGTTAATTTTCCTACTATTTTTGTAAGATTTCCACATGGTGATTATAAAGATTTGAACAACAACAATTTTCCTTTTTCTTTTTTTAATTTCATTCATCCTTTTTTTTTTTTGAATTTTCAAAGTTTTTTTCTATTGGGGTGCTTGTTAGGCACCACACTAGGTCCACGTGTCTTAGGAAAGTAACAAAGAATGTCATATTAGTATATTCCATTAACCAAATTGAATGGAGTTTAACAAAGGGATTTTATTATATCAATTTGACAAGCTAGACTTGATTGCACTATCCGAAAATTATTTGATTCAATTGCAATTTTGTGATAGTTTTTAGTGCTTCAAGTGCACTTGTCCCAAAACTGTATTTTGCAACGGATCACTGCTTTGCATCTAAAACACTTTGTCACCTATCTTAGCTCAATTATAGCAGCTTTTCCAGAATATTTCTTGCGTATAGTTGATTCCCAAGGCTGCGATATAGAATGAGGGTGTATACCTATATAAAGATAACTACAGCTTATGCCCAAGGACTTATTGTGGGTACGCTTCATAAAACCAGGGCCTACACACGGCCTCTGAATGGTTAATTATGGACTTGTGAGCAGGATTACGGGGTTAACACTCTCTCATTCTAAAGAATTCTGATATGGTAGACTAGAAGCGGGGTTCATTAGGGAATTTTGTATATGATCTAGAAAGCTATTCTTAGATAGTTTGTTTTGTGACATTATAACTTTCATGAAGAAGTGAAATAACTTGTGCAACAACATAAAAATAAAAGAGATAAGGATTCTCTTGATTTAGGGGGATAATTGTCGCTAGAAAAGTTATGCTAAGACCAAACATATCTTAGGCTACATTCATTTCACGAAAAATAACTTCCAAAAAAAAAAAATTGAATTTTCAAGCGTTTGGTTCATAGAAAAGAAACTATGAGAGAATGAGATAGCTGATATAAAACAATCATGTTTACTATTGGAACTCAAATGTAACATTATACAATCGAGCATAAAGTCGATATTGTCTAGCCAACACCAGAGATTGTGTAGCCACTATAGCATTCCCTATGCTGTTGATGCTGTTGTCTAAGCTGTATTGAGATGGTTGCTAGGCTTGAATTGATTGTCCTGGATATAGTGTAGCCTTGGTAAGTGGACGGTGATTTTGATATGTTGGCCAATGAAAAATTTTCCATTAAAAGATTCTTTTGTACAATGAGTGGAAAATTGTGACCTTATCTTATACTTTATGTGGTGTTTCTATGAAAAAGGGAAAAGTAAGGAAAAAAAGGAAAAAGAGACAAAAATAGAAGATTGTTTGTGACCGCCTTTTGAAAAAGAAGGAAAAATGTCACAAATGGTCCCCATACTATTACTCAATGTGCAATTTGGTCCTGAACTTTCGATCGGCTCAATTTGGTCCCCGAACTATTGATAAATGTCCGATTTAGTCCCTGAACTTTCGATCGGCTCAATATGGTCCTTAAACTATTGATAAATGTCCGATTTAGTCCTTCGTTACTGTTTTTTATTTTTATTTTTAATTTTTAAATTTTTTTTAATTTTTTTAATTTTTTGGCTTCCCTCCGCCGGCCGGCGGAGGGAAGCCGGCGTCCGGCGAGGGAGGCCGCCGCCGCCGGCGTCGGCGAGGGCCTCCTCGCCGGATGCGAGGGAGACCCTCGCCGGACGTAGGCGAGGGCCGCCCTCGCCGGCGTCGGCGAGGGTCTCCTCGCAGATCGGCGAGGGGCCCTCGCGCGATGCGCGAGGGCGGCCCTCGCAGCCCTCGCCGGACGCGGCGAGGGCCGCCCTCGCCCGGATCTGCGAGGGCCACCCTCACCGAACGCGAGCAAGGGCCGCCCTCGCAGATCTCGCGAGGAGATCTGCGAGGGTCTCCCTCGCGGATCTAGCGAGGAGCCCCTCGCCGACGCCGGATCTGCGAGGGCCGCCCTCGCCGGACGCAGCAAGGGCCGCCCTCGCGGATCTTGCGAGGGAGATCTGCGAGGAGACCCTCGCAGATCCGGGGCGAGGAGCCCCCGGCCCGACGCCGGCGAGGGCCGCCCTCGCTGCGTCCGGCGAGGGCTGCGAGGGCCGCCCTCGCCGGCGTCCGCGAGGGAGCCCTCGCCGGACGCGAGCGAGGGCCGCCCTCGCAGATCTGCGAGGGAGACCCTCGCCGGACGCAGGCGAGGGCCGCGCCCTCGCCGGACGCCGGCTTCCTTCCACCGGAGCCGGCGGAGGGAAGCCAAAAATTTTTAAAAAAAATTAAAAAAACAGTAACGAAGGACTAAATCGGACATTTATCAATAGTTCAGGGACCAAATTGAGCCGATCGAAAGTTTAGGGACTAAATCGGACATTTATCAATAGTTTAGGGACCAAATTGAGCCGATTGAAAGTTCAGGGACCAAATTACACATTGAGTAATAGTATGGGGACCATTTGTGACATTTTCCCAAAAAAGAAAAGTAAGGAAAATAGGAAAAAGATAGATGACAGAAAATTATGGCTTTATGTAACATCTATATGGCCGCCTTTGGAAAAAAGAGAAAAAAAAGTAAGGAAAAGAGGAAAAAGAGACAAAAATAGAAAATTGTTTGTGATCGCCTTTTGGAAAAAGAAAAAGTAAGGAAAATAGGAAAAAGAGAGATGATAGAAAATTATGGCTTTATGTTACATCATGGCAGCGCATGGTAACGTTTCTATTCCTCAGAATTTCTATTCTTTTGTTCCCCGGAACAAAATAAGAACAGAAATCTGTTTGGTAACGCCAAGTTGTTTTTCTATTCCCCGAAATATAAAGTTAGCCCGGGAATAGATTTGGAGCAGAAACGAGAAACAAAAAAAAAGTTGCTTCTTGTTTCCGGGAACAATTTCTAGAAATAAGCCAATTTTCTTTTTTATTTTTCTTTTGTTCCTCTCTCTTGCCACGCACCGCCGACCGTCGGCCACTGCCGCCTGACGCCGAACGCCACCGTCGGTCGCCGGATGCCGGACGCCGGCCATCGCCCCTACCGCCAGACGCCAGACGTCGCCGCCGCCGAACGCCGGACGCCGGCCGCCGACCCGTAAGCAAGAATAAAAAATGAATAAATACAAAAAAGAAATCGTTGCGTTACCAAACACATTTATATTCTTTTTCTATTCCAAGAGTAGAAATTTTGTGTAATTACCAAACACGTTCTTTTACTCAGAAATTGTTCCCCGGAATAGAAATAGAAAAGAAGTATTTATGAAAAAAAAAAAAAACTCTTCCCCAGCTAAGAAACGTTGTCATGCGCAGCTTATATGGCGGCCTTTGGAAAAAAAAGAGGAAAAATTAAGGAAAAGAGGCAAAAGAGAGAAGATGACACATGAAATGGAAGGACAATAATGGGGTCTGCCACTTGCGGTGAATTATAAGCCCCGTGCTTTCCCAAACATTAGCCATATAGATAAGGGCTTGTCTCGGAAGATTTTTTTATATCTTTTTTTTGTTTAATTTAAACATCGTGCAAATGATCCTCCTGAGACCCAAAATTTCAATAAGGTTGGGCCCATGTGACGGGCTGTCGGATTCGGCCTATTCATGAAAATAAATTGGGCCTGGATTAGGGCATTGAGGCCCAGGGCCAAACCTGGCCCAGACCCAAAATGAGGCTGAGAAATGGAGTCATTCGATGCCGTGGACATCGAAGCCAGAGAACCCCCCGCAACCCCGACTGGTAGGCCCACCACCGAGCCCTTTCCACGAAGGCGCCTTCATCGGGCTACGACCTTGCCTTCGCCCCCTCCAACTGACTTCTCCGCCAACGCTCCCCCTCCGTTCGCTGCGGAGGGCGACATCTTCGGGGTAGGGCCCCTACCCTTGTCCCAAATTCATGTGGGGTACTTGTCGCCGAACCGAGATTTGTTGGTTGATATATTCAACAATTACCATGTAAGGCCAACGCTAATACATTCAACACTATACAATCAAACAGAATAGGAAGCCGCACTTCTTCATGGATCGACTACATTTATAATTTTGAGTTCAGTGTAATTTCGAGTAGGAACTCTATGGTTTTTATTCATATTCGTTGATTTCCATTTGCATCGGTTTAGCAGTTAAGGTTCGTAATAAATCAGGAAGGATTTGGTTTCTTATCTGCTTTGGACATTTCCGTGGGAGTTTAATTTCATTGCTCTTGTTTTCTGACAGCATTATTTGATCTTGCTGCTTAGATAGAGATTGCATTTATAGTACCCGGTGACAATAGTTGCACTTTTTCATTGAATTTAGTAGAGACTAAAACCACAACCACTTCCCAAATGCAGTCGAAATGCCATAAACCTCGAGGAGAAGGAGGAGGCGGAGATGCGGAATCATGTCATCGCGCTGAAGCCGAAGAGCTCGAACGAGCTTTCTATGAGAAATGAAGCTCAACTAAAGAACGAAATATTCAGTATTTAGAATGCACCATATTATAGGGTGACGTGGCAGTTTTGTTGAGGTCCAATCAAAAAATACCACATGTCGATGACGTGGAATAAATAAATAAAATTAAAAATCTCACTCTCTTGTTTTGCCGCTCTTCTACGCCGTCCCCAGCCATCTGTAGCCATGGTCCTCTGATTTATAGATCTCCGCGAGCGGCGGCGACTCTACCGGTGGCCAGAGACCTCGGATTTCTACCGTGAGGTTCGATGACTCCGCCGGCGTCCATGGACCACGGACGAAATAGAATTAACATAACAAAATACCATATTCCAAATCACTATGGGAATAGAAGTGAACAACAAGTTTAATAATAATCAACAAATATATTTTATATTTAAAGAGAATTAAAAAAAATTGGATAAGATGGTATAGGTTGAAGTATCCCATATTGCGTGCTATGTGGGTTATATGCTCTTTGTGTGTGTGTGTGGGTGGGTTATACATGCGTGTGTATGGTTTCTTTCCACCTATCGGTTTAAGATTTTGAGTCGAATAGACTAATACGATATCAAAGTCGAATTTTACTCTAGTCTACATGCGCGTTCATCGTCAAATTCCACGTGTTACACTTTAAATTGGACTTTCTAACAATGTGTGAGATAATTGGCATCTAATAAACTATGAAAATTGAATTTACACTTTTCACTGTATTATTGTGTTAGGAAAACGGCTGTACATATCCAAATTAATATTGACACAATACCGATTCCATTATCTCCAAAGTTAAAATCGAAAATGAGTTATCCATAATGTGAGGAAATGAATGCATAAAATTTTTATTTAAAATTTCAATTAATACAACTTTGGGGAGAGCTATTAGAACAACGAAAAAGACAGACAACTCTGAATTTTGTAAAATGGAATATAAAAGATGATCGCTCTTTACTCAAAATCCAAATTTGAACTCGTTACTCAATCATTAATTGACATATAGATAGCCACAGAAAGTAAATTGCAAGGTCCTTAATTCTTCAAAATTACAAAGGTTATTCTTGTTCAACAAGCTCAAAACCTAATTCCATAAAAGGGAAAAAGAAAAAAGGCAATCTAAATGACAAGCATCAAAAGTAAGAAAGAATTATTAACAGAATACAATAAAAAGAAATAAAGAAAAAAGAATATAAAATAATAAACGGCACATTAATAGGTTGACGTGAAAATATAAAAGAATTTAAAAGTACCCTTAAATGCTTATAAAATAATTTGTAAATAGATTTTTTTCCTTTCATTAGATTTAAAGATAAAATGAAATGGAGGAAAAGGGAAAAACTCAACTTCGTAACAATCTTATGTTTGTTTGGCAAATGAGGGGGAGAACATCCTTGGGAAAATGACAACCTAAATATTGGCGGAGCAAGAGTTGACGGCTTGATTGACACGTGGCATTTTGTGGTGGATGCTCACGAGTTTGATACCCCCGTCACCGCATTAGAAGTTGTATAATCATATGGATGCATTAATAGGGAAACTGAGGAGAAAAGGAAGGGGCAAAAAAAGAGTGGGAACTTCTATTTTATTCAAGGGAATATAGAATATTGCAAAGAGTTTCTAATGAAAAGAACCATTAATCAGATAGAATAGAAGATTCACATTTATATTGATGATCAGTGCAAAGTCCGATGAAGTTCTTAGAACAACTCTCGTAATTGGAATATACACCTGACTACACAATAGATAAAGTAATAAACCACAAGTACACAATAGATAATAAAGTAACAAACCCTAGCCCAAAACTGGACAAATCTATCGACGACAAATACCGCTATATAATAAAATACCACAATACGCATGGTAGTCTTGGAGGATGGGAATATCAAGGCCACCAAAACCACCACGACCATCATGAGGTAAAGGACTCCGACAGAAAGAACAAGGCTCCCGAGCCAAGTAAGTTTGCTCACTGCTACGGTTACGGCCGCAAAAAAAGCCACGACATGCGGTGAGGGCCATCAACAATAATGGCCCTGCGAGTGGTAAGCTAGTTCTGCAACGTAGTAATCTCTATTGAGACCCCAGAGGAGGACTTCGACTGCAAGAATGGAGCTGTACATGGCTACCATGTTGGCAATTACGAAAACCTGAAACATTCCGCTGTGTAGCATGGTCGCCATTCCCGGGTGTGGATCACCGGAAGCATTATATCCACCAGGCAAGGTTAAGCCCGCTGTGAACGTGACGGAGGCCACAAGCGTGGCCACTAGCAATAAGGTATTGACCTGGTCCTTGATCCATTCGGCGGGAGATGATTTGCTTGCTCCAAGTGACACAACGTCTCGATCTACGCTTCGTGGCACACCTGCAACAATCAAAATCGCACGCCCTGCTAACTGCAAATGTCAAATCAGAGAATTAGTCATCAATCACCAGCACATTAGATTCAGTTAAAGAGTAAACACAGCGTGCAACCAAAATTACACTACCGCTGGATCTCCCGTCGGCAAGCTTCTGGATTCCATGGCCACATCCAAGGCGGTCAAATCATGATTGTTCCGAAGCCGCAGGTCAATTCTTTTGTCCTTCGTCAACAGGCGCATAGCATGGCAATGGTTGTGCATCGCCGCCAAATGGAGGGGCGTGTTCCCATCGACATCTTTCGAGTTCACCAGCTTCTCGAAGATATCGGACTCGCTGTATCCTTTTAATACGTTGTAGGCCGCGGGAAAAGAGTACCATTGCGTGACTGCAACGTGAAGAATATTCTGACCCTTTTTGTTTTTGATCTCTGCCAGGTCAGGCCACGTGTCCTTCAGTAGCCGTTTGGTTGCCAAGAAGTTGCCGGCTTCGCTAGCAATGTGAATCGGGTAGGCGCCGTTATTGTCCGTTTGAAGGGCGAGATAAGGGCATTTCTCCAGCAAGAGGTCAATTGCGTCGTCACCTTCAAACGACGCTGCAGCGTGCATTGGTGTCCCTCCGTCTTCATCGCGCACGTGGAGTAACTTCGAGAGCCGATCTATAATTTCTTCCAATAAATCTGACATTATGGGCGATAGCACTCTTTAGGTTGGGTGCAATTAACTAATTAAATAATTATTGCTGTTAGCTCCTGCAGAGTTATATGCTTTTTGACCAAATGCTATTATCAAGCTTTTCTCCAAATTGGACGAATATGAATTTTGAAAAAGAGCAAAAAGCAGTGCAGTTAACTTACATCTATGCTTTTATGGACTAGAACTACACATAAAAGCATCCATTACCTGTATTCTCCTCCTTGATTGCGGCCAAAATTGGTGACATGCCCTGTATCTTGACTGCGTATGCCTCATCTCTAGCAGATTCTTGCAAGAGAAGCTGAAAAATCTCCCATTCCACCCCCCCGTCATCTTACGAGTGCTCCCATTCGCACTTTTCCACTGCCAGATACAACGGAGATTTACCATCCTTGTTCTTCCAATATATAATTTCCGAGTTTGTTTCCCGGCAAATTAGCTTTTTTGTTGCATCAAACCTTTTACCTCGAACCGCAACATGGAGCGCAGTATCCTCTGAGGAGTTTTTCTGGGTCATGATGTGAGGAAAATGAATGAGAATGAGCTCTATGACATCATCGCTCCCAGAGCTTGCTGCTACATGAAGCAACGAATTCCCGGAGGGAGTGACTTGGTCGACGATTTGCGACAAAGCTAATTTCCTCGACTCAGACACCTTTTCTAGGGCATCGATGAATTTCTCGACGTCCCCTTTTTTTGTGGCTTCATATAGGTCACGATCCATAATTTTGTTCAGATCTCCATCTCCGAGCTCTTGTTGGTTATCTGGAGTCGGGACACGTCTCTCCTTCAAATCTTCAAGCCTGCTTTTTTGCCTTGCCCATATTGCACTCCTGTCGATGCTTATAGCATGCTCCATTTCGGACTGCGGCAATCTTTGTTGATTTCTTCCCCACTTTATGTAGTAAGAATGCAAAAGGGGAGAAAGCACTCACTCTTATAACGGGTTAAGTTTTCACATCATCCGAACACCTGAGGGGACTCACCTCGGCCAAGTCAATTAGCGAACAGCCCAAGTTGTTGTTGTCAAGTAGTGAGACTCACACTGTTCAAAGAACATAAGTCTCAATTTTATTTCTACTCTACGATTTATTCCATTCGTTTCATCATTAATAACACGAGTCTCCTCACTACTCTTTCGATCAATTCAGAGAATGCCACAAACTCACCTCCAATAATGCCGAGACAATTGTAAAAAGGAATTTTCACTTTAAATAGTGATCAACGAATTGAGAAAAATTGATATGAACTGATAGAAATAATAAAATCCAAGAAATAAAGGAATTTTTTCAAATCAATACTCCTCAACCTCAATGATCTCGCACACAATGAGATCGATGTTTGTTAAATATGTCGAAATTCACAAATGAATCACATTGAACGAATCGATTGGTCAGTCTCATCTCTCAACCAACTTGATTTTGTCCCCTCTTCCCAAAATATCGTTTTTTCTTCCACCAGTCTTGTTGGAGTTAGGAGCACAGTATTACTTGTCTAACAACTTCTCCAACTGCAATAAATTCACAATTAAATGTTTTATGAATTTACATTACAGCCCGCATTTTGAAGCAATAATCTTAATGAAATTCAAAACGGGAAAAATTCAAAAATAAAATAAAATTGATTTTAATTATGATCAAATTTCGCAAGGAAATTCAGTTTTTTATTAAACAATTAAAAAAATTGTATTTTCTTATAGGAATTGCAACCTTGATTTTCTTTTTCACGTTCATGTTTATTTTTTGTTGCATTGGAATCGATTCATCAAGAAAAATGTGATTTTTCTTTGGGAAATAGTAAGAGATATATGTGCTAGTTAGTGTGAGGACACTGATGACCAGCAAAATCTCTCTTTTACCATTATTATATAATTAATTGATAAATTCAAATCTGAACAAAATAAAAATGAAGGTTTGAATGGATTTCCGACTAACTTACACAAGATGTCCTTGTTCTGGCCTTGTGAGGACCATTTGTGTTAATCCATCCAATCATCGACCATTGTCGAAGGAGTTAAGGGGGTTATCTAGTTATAATTTTACTTGTGACTTTTTCCTTTAATATTCAAGTTTTGAATAATTTGATTGTATTTATGCGATTTTACACGTCTATTTTGGACTTTTTTAATCGAAAGATATAATAATTTCGCGTTAAATAGAAGTTAAAGCATGAGTATCGTAAAGTTTGCCAAAAGAAATCAACAGTTAGAAGCAAATGTCATCCCGAAACGGTTACAAGTAACATCTCTGTAAAACCTATTTTGATAGTTAACGGAGACCAAAGATGATTGGTAGACATGAAAGTTCCATACGATTTCTACCGATTCGCCGCTTCAATATCATGTTTTGTTTTTCCTTTTGGCCAGAGAATGGCCACTTTCCTTCAATTATCAATCTCTCTTTGATCATTAGGCCACCTTCTGTGTTTTTCCTTTAATTTCAGCAATCGGAAAGATTCCTCATTTTTTAGCCTTCGGGTTCATCGACGTTGCTCGAAAAGTCTGGTTTCAACCGCCAACAATAGGATTTCACCCCCCACCGTCTTTTCTTTTGCCGTTAAAGCAGAGACTTTTCCATGTATTTTAATGGGATAATGGTACACACAGTCCCTAAATTTTAACTTAATATGTAATTTGAAACTTAAACTTTTAATTTGTTTAATATAATTCCTAAATTTTAACTCAATATGATTCCGAATTTTTTAAATACATGTTCAATATATGCCCGACTACATTAAATATTTTAATACGATTCAAGAACCGTATTAAATACGTCTTAAAAGTTCGGGAATTACGTTGAACAAGTTAAAAATTCAAAAATCACATCACACATTAAGCTAAAATTCAGAAATTATATATATATATATATATATTGGTCGAAAAATTCAAAAATTATATTGAACAAATTAAAAATTCAAAAATCAAATTGCACGTTCCGTAAAAGTTCAACAACTGTTTTTATGATTATTCCTAAATGTATCTTCCGATTTGTTGTGGTCCCTGCATCTTCTTTTCGTCCCAACTATACGAGGTCTTTTCATGCATATACAAATATCTCTTGGCTGCATCCTACTTTTTTCTTCTCAAGTGGGCCCCGCATCTCCTTTCTCTTTTGTGCGACCCCCTCATCCTTGTATTCTTTCTTGAATATAATGTCAAGAGTACGGGTGATGGACTTTGATTGAGCGCGAGGCGTCTGCATCGAGTTGAGCTTGTTGCCAGGGTCTTTTCATGAACAAAAATTATCTTCCGAATGAGGTGGGCCTAGATCGGGACTAATCGGGTCCGGTCCCCACAACTTTCTTTCCCAATTATGCTAAGATCTTTCTATGCATAAAATATCCTCGTGCCATAGGAGCCCTCCTCACCAATTTTACTAGCTAGGCACAAAAGAGGCATTCATGCGATGCAACTTAATCATACTCTGTCCCCCTTTAATTCTAATTCTGTTAGAGTAAGTGAAGCTTGAGAATTTTCATTTATTTATTTTTTTGAAAAAAGAAACCATTTTTTATCTTGCCCAATTTGTAATTTACTTCCTTCTTTGTCATGCATCGTTATTGCTTTACTTACTGAAATGGCATAAGACACGTGAGTTCTCACTTCATTTAGTAAACTCTTAGCACGTATAGCATTACTCATTTTACTTTTCTTGAAATTAGCTATAACTCAATTCTCTAACCGCCAAGGACCCATGCTCATTACTAAATATTCGATTTGACCCATAATTATTTAGTCCACTTATAAGTGCACGAGCCTCACGACATAACTTGAATTTGCAACCTCATGAAAGATATTGTTATCCTTTTTATCACTGGGTTATTACACACTTGATAAATTTGCAAGCCTTTCTGGTATGAATGAAGTTTGCTCGAGTTTGGACACAATGACTTCATCCTTGTTTTTTTCCCCTTTGGGATGGTAAAAGGGTAACTACATTATTTCTTGGAGTCTACAGAGGAGTCTCCGAAACAATCAAGTGTGTCATCAACGCGAGGAGTTCTGGGAGTGGAAGGGGACCAATCGGCAACAAATGTGATAATTACTAAATGAATGGGTTGATAGTTTTCCACGTCTCTGTCCCCTGCTTTCACTGACTCTTCGTTGTCCATTTCTCAAGACACTTTTCTCCGATCGTTCTTCTATCCCTCTTACTTTCTCTAGTGTTTTAAATATGTTTTTCCTTTCTTAGATCAGGTGCCCATAAGTTGATGAACCATAACTTAGCATCATGAGGAAGATGCGAATTATTAGATTAAAATTGCTCTGGACAAATGGGATTGTGTAGAATTTTGTATTTTATGTGTAGTCGGTATATTTAAAATTGAAATGTTTTCTTATTAAGCATTGTTAACAGATATCTATGAGGTATTCCCTGATAAGGCCTTAATAAACCCAAGAACATATATTTGTCATAGACGTGGACAGATGCCAAAGATTCCCTATAGCTAACGGTGGACTTGTATTTATGTTTGTTTGTCTTTTTGCTCTCTAGTAGCAAACTTCTCTTACTTTTCGATAACTTACAATGATGCCACTATCATATGGATAGTGAATGTCTTTTAGCTCTCTAGTAGTAGACTTCTCTGACTTTTTGATAACTTACAATGATGCCGCTATCATATGGACATTGAAAGGGACTAATAAACTCCTGGACTCGAAGAGAGAACGAAACCTGATAAATTATTCAAGATAATAAAAATAAGTACTGAGTAAAAGGAAAATATCATCTAAAACTCTAAACAATATTATTATGACATTACTACTCTAAACTTTTTATTATATCATCAATACCTTCAAACTTATACCAATGTGATAACAATACATTTATTTCAGTTATGTCCAAGACGACTGTTAAAAATCTTACATAGCAGCTTGTAGGCAAATGGAAGTTAAATGATTTGAAAAATTCTAGAAAGAAATTTAATTTGTGCCTGCTTTGATATCAATACACATGGAAAATGACTTTGTTATCTTCGACTTCCTCAATGTACCTTTCTTGCTACATAATTTGCCGAGCGTTGCTATTGATGGGGGTATGCCCCCACTACTATGAATGTTTTTGTTGAGGATTATCCTTTTGTTTGATGAAAGTCTCTTTCTACCGAAAAAGATCTTCTCGACCTGGTTATTACCTTTTCATGCAGAAAATTCAAAATTAACTTACCAGTGATTAAAGTACGTAATTTTCCTATTGTTTCAGTAGATTCCCACACTGCAAAGCTGAATATAAGGATATGAACAACTAATAATTTTCCTTTTTCTTTTAATTCATTTATGCTTTTTTCTTTTGAATTTGCAAGATTTTTTTTTTAGGCATCACATCGAGATCATGTGTCTTAAGGAAAGTAATAAAAAAAAGTCACATCAGTATTTTTCGTTAGTTAAATTGAACAGAGTTTAATAGAGGGATTTTATTGTATCAATTTGATAGGTTACAACGTTACCAAAAAAAGAAAAAAATTTGACAGATTACAAGACTTGATTACACTATGTGAAAATTATTGGACTCGATTAATACTTTAGGCATATTTGTGCTGGAACGGTATTTTGCTTCAGACTACTCCTTTGTATTTAAAACACTTTGTCACCTGTGCTAACTCAATTATAACATCTTGTACGGAATATTTCTTGAATATAGTCGCTCCACAAGCAAATGACACAGAAAGAGGGTGTACACCACTATAAGGATAACTACGACTTATGCCTATGCACTTATTGTAGGTACGCTTCATACAATCAAAGTCCACACACGGCCTCTGTATGGTTAATGATGGACTCATGAGCAGGATTACGGGTTTACGCTCTCTAATTTGGGTTCTAATAAAGAGTTTTGATATGGGGGATAAGGAGCCGGCTCATTAGGGAATGTTTCATATGATCTAGAAAGTTGGGTGTGTTTGTTTGAGAGAAAATGCTTTCTTGGGATAGGTTTTCTGAATTTTTATCCATTTGATTCGCCGAAAATAATTAATTAACCGAAAACACTTTCTGATCAAGGAAAATATTCATACATAAAATTAGGAAAGTGAATTTTTAAATCTAAGAATGTGAAAACACTTTATAGAATTGCTCCTCTTGAATTTTTTAATATTACTTTTTCTTTTTCTCTTTTGTTTCTTTTTCTTTTTTTTTTCTTTTCCTTCTTCCTCCTCTGCCTAAGGCCGGCGAGGCTCGATCTCGCCCAAGACTAGCCAAGTCAACCAGCAACGGCCCTCGTTGATGCCCGACGACCAGTGGAGTAGGAAAAAGGAAAAAGAAAATAAAGAAAATAACCAAATTATTAAAAAAAAAAAACATTTTTTTTGTTTGAGATAAGGTCAAAAGTATGAAATAATTTTCCAAATGAGATTCAAACACCAAAAAACGTTTTCAATCACATATCACAAAACAAAGGAAAATTAACTATTTTCCTAAAAAATAATTTTCCAGAAAGTATTTTCCTTAATCATGACATTTTCTCCCAAACAAACGCACCAGATAGTTTATCTCATGACTTTATAAGTTCCATGAGAATGTGAAATAACATGTAAAAGAACATATAAATAAAAAGATTAGGATTGATTTAGTAGGTAATTGTAACCAATAAAGCTACAACTGGACCAAAATATTCCCATATCTTAGAGAAATTTATACCAAACACCAAACAGACTCATTTCCCCTCTCTCTATTCCCCTTTCTACACCTTTGCCACTAATGCTCCGGTGTCACTAGATTGATGGCCATGTCTTTGTTGTCACACCTTCTCCTGTTGTCACTGCTTAAGTCATCGGCCGACCATCGTGCTTTGTCTCGTCCCCCCTGTCAAGGCCATGGTGGTCGCATACTGACGTCGGCGAGTGGGAAATTGTGGCCTTATCTTACACCTTTTGTGGTGGCCTTTGGAGAAAGAGAGATGGAATATTGTTTGTGGTCACCTTTTGGAGAAAAGGCTAAGTAAGAAGAAAAGGAAAACGAGAGAAGATGGAAATTTGTTTGATTCGCCTTTTGGAAAAAGCAAATGTAAAGAGAAGGGAAAAGAGAAAAGATTTTTAGGCATAATTTCCTTAAAAAAGAAAATCTCAACTTTAGGTCAAATTCTGTCCATATTTTTTTATTTTAAAAAAATCCAACTTTCAATCTAATTTCAAATTTGTCCACACATCTAAAAATCACTATTAATTTTTTCAAAATCATCGACATCAAGGTCAGTAGAGGTTCAGAGCGTCTTCATCAACACCCTGTAAAATCTTTAAACAAGGTCATGTTAATAATTTTGAAAAAATCAAAAGGGATATTTGGACGTGTGGACAGCAATAATAAATCTCTTATCGGCTTTGATGTATATAATTTTAAAGAAATCAGTAATGATTTTTACCATATTGGTAGATTTGGGATTGGAGCGAGAGTTAAGAATTTTTTTTAGCAAGCCAAAAATTTAGAGCAAGACGGAGATGTTTTTAGGAAATTAACCCAAACTTTTCCTGATTGCCTTTTGGAAAAAGGCAAAGTAAGTCTGATAGGAAAGAGAAAGAGAAGATGACACATCAACTGAAGGATAATAATATTGCCCGCCACTTGTAAAGAGAGAAGGCAAAATAGATGAGGGTTTGTCTTGGTAGATTTTTATATTTTGCCTTTGTTTAATTTAATATCGTGCAAATGATCCTCTTGAGACCCCAGAGCGTCTTTAAGGTTGGGCCCATGTGATTGGCAGTTGGATTCGGCCTATCCAAAAAAATATTGGGCCTCAATCATAACACTAGGACCCATGGGCCTGACCTGGCCCAGGCTCAAAATGGGCTCGACCGGTAGTCTAGTGAGCCATGCCTGGCCTAGCCAATATGAGCCATTGCACTGCCATCACTTATTCAAAAGCTTAACTATTGGTTCGTGGACTGAATGGATTTATAAATGTTTCGATCCTCATCAGTCATCTTTCGGGAGAGTCTTGGAAGGATGAAAATGCTCACATTTGTATCTTAACATTTTATTTGCATGTGCAATAGGCCTAATGTTTTGGTCTTAGTTTTATCTGGACATCAATTTTCCTGCCGTTCAATGTCTAAGAAACTAATAGTCCACAATTAGCCGGAAATTATTTTTTGGAGACGAGCTAAATTGAAAAATCCCTCCCTTTCACTTATACAAATAGCTCGTAATGCTGCGTCTTTTCCAAAATCCGGAACCTTTCTCATGGCTTCTGCTCCTTCCATACCCTTTAATTTTGAAGTGAGACTTTTGAAGCAAAGCATTTAAAACATTCATAGTAGAAATAGCGTATATATTGAAGTATGGGTCCGCTTTATTTATTGTCTTTTTTCTTTAAGGAACTCCTATTTCTCTTCGGTCAGACGCACTTAAACAAACAAAATGATGCTATTCTTCATATCCTATTAGTATTCCTCTCTTGTTCCCTTTTAAATAAAGAAACTATTGTAGCAGAACTTCTTTCACCAATTACACCATGTATACACCTTATTCCCTTCTAAGATTTTCATCGGTTTGAATTGCCCTTACGAAGCTTCTCATGCAAAAATGGCCACCTTTTTGGGGGTCTGAAAACGAACGGTTGATAGCCATGGAATTTTAAACATCACGTGATAACAGAGCGGCTGAAAACCACGTCGTGGGTTGCGTTTTTTTGTACCAAATAGCAATGGAAAATCAACACGTTCCCACTGAAACTCCACCGGCACGTCACCTCTTCAAAGCAGGAAGAGCGAGCGAGCGCGCGAGAGAGAGAGAGACGGCATTCTTCACAACGGCAGAGACACGAACATCAGAAAAACCCAGAACAAAGTCGGAGAAAATCAAGAGAAGTAGATAACCAGAAACACCTCCTCCTCCTCCTCTCTCGAGAGGCGCGACTGTCATGTTGTTTGGAGCTGCAGAGAATCTGAGAAAATGGAGTCGTTCAACGCCGTGGACACCAAAGCCCGAAGAGCACCCCCATGACCCCGACTAGCAGGCCCACCACTCGAGTCCTTTCCATGACGACGCCTTCATGGGCTACGAACCTCGCCTTCGCCCCCGCCGACTGACTTCTCCGCCAACGCTCCCCCTCTGTCTGCTGCGGCCGGCGACATCTTCGGGGAAGGGCCCCTACCCTAGTCCTAACTTTGTGCGGGGCACTTGTCAACGAATCGAAGCATGTGTGAGGCTCGTTGGTTGACATATTCACCAATCATCAAGCGTTCACTTCTATCCCAATGGAAGCACAGACAGCCTTGTGGAACGAAGGCACCAAGAGGTGATTCCCAATCCACAGATTCGCGGCCTCCGGCAAGAATCCCATTTCGCTCGCCTCATCGCGATTCACTCTGTCCCATGCTAAGTATCCAACCACCAATAGGAGCATATCAATGCTTCATGAGAGTGATAAAGATGTCGAATGTTATGTCCTTCAACAACTTCAACACGGGAATAAGGATGCTTTTGGTAACATTTCGGAAATAATTTTTGTTTAGAAATAGTTTATATATTTATTTTTATTCTCAGGAATAAAAAAGTAACTTTTTTATTTATTGTTTCTATTGAAAATCCATCTACTAGTCAATCTTCTATTTTGGGGAATAAAAAAAAATTAACAGGCGTTACCAAACGGATTTCTATTCATTTTCTATTCCGAATAACAAAAAAATAAAAAATATAAAAATAAGTGATTACCAAACAGACCTTAAGTCTTCATGCATATAGTTATGTGTAACTTTGAGTAAATATTATATGATTTCTATTCATTCGTTGATTTCCATTTGCATTGGTTAGCAGTTAAAAGTTCGTAATAAACAAGGAAGGATTTGGTTTCTTATCTACTTTGGACATTTCTGTGGGAGTTTAATTTCATTGCTCTTATTTTCTGAAAGCATTATTTGATCTTTCTGCTTAGATAGAGATTGCATTTGTAGTACCCTATGACGATGGTTGCACTTTTTCCATGAATTTAGTAGAGACTAAAACCGCAACCACTTCCCAAATGCAGTCGAAATGCCATAAACCTCGAAGAAAAGGAGGAGGTGGAGATGCGGAATCATATCATCGCGCTGAAGCCGAAGAGTTCAAATGATCTTTCTATGAGAAATAAAGCTCAACTGAAGAAGAAAGGTTTCAGTATTTAGAATGCACCACGTTATAGCCTGATGTGGCATTTTTTGTTGAGGTCCAATCACAAAATGCCACATGTCGATGATGTGGAATAAAAAAAAAAATCTTACTCTCTTGTTTTTTCTCTCTTCTACGCTGTCCCTAGCCATCCGTGGCTGTGGTCCTCCGATTTCTAGATCTCCGCGAGCGCCGGCGACTCCACCAGTGGCCAGAGATCTCGGATTTCCACCTTGAGCTCTGATGACTCCCACCGGCAGCCATGGAGTATGGATTTCCAGGTTTCCTCGAACGACCATGGACCTGGAATTTTCATGTTTTCGCAAGCGCCCAAAATTCTAAATCTAGAAGAACGACATCAACGATGGCCATGGACGAGCGTCGGCATCGCTTGGTGGTTTAATCTAATCATAAAAAGAGTTGTTGGACGGATTTGGTGCAGCACTCATATCCAAATTTGTACAGAGACATATTTGATGGCCTTTAAAGGTCTCAACTTTGTTTTTTTATGTGATGGAGTGTCGTATGCTTCAATGGCTACGCCATTGGTAGTCTCAAAATGAGATTGACTTGAAAGTCTCTACCTTTGCTTGACCGCCTGGGGAAGCAAACGGGCGAGCCGCAAGTTATTCTCGGGTTTGTTCATTCAGGGACAACGAAGTGGGTTGCTGGCTCAACCATGGACGGGCTGCCACGACGATGGAGAGAGGAGAGAGAGAAAAAGAAAGTGAGAGTTCTAATATTTTATTTATGTGCACATCATTGACACGTGGCATTTCTGTATTGGACTTCAATAAAAATGCATGCCACGTAAGCCTAAGACATGGTGCGTTCTAGCCACTTCTCACCGAAAAGCGAACATGGCCAACAGAGAAGAGAGCAGTATAAAGAGAGAAGGTAAACTTCTCTCAGGTAGTCATGGTCACTCTTTTCACGTCACTTCATTCTTTACAAAACGCTACGAGAAAATCTTCGGTAGGATATGTCGTGAGCATTACTTTATTCTCCGTCAATTGTACTTGGCCGACCAAGACAAGTTTCGCAAGGAAGCCGACCAACATTACATTACTGGAAGTCCATAGCTGAGAATGAGATCATCCCTCGAGAAGTCCAACCATCGAGTCAGTAGTGGTCGTTCAGGGGCCTAAGCCAGGAAAGCCTACCGATCTTTCGAGACCGAGCCAAATTTTGTTCAAGCTGAAACAGCACCCTCCGCCTCACATTATGCCCTTCCCATCGCCACCGCCCGGGAAAGATGGGAAGGAGAAGGACTCAAAGGAAGGGAGCAAGGACGAAAAGAGTGGGAAAATTCCTGCAGTTGCCACATCTGGTGATGTTCCAGGCAGTGCTGCGGAGAAACCGGCCGCAGAGAAGCCGGCGAACCCTCCCAAAGTCACGCCCGATGGTGGTGACCCTGAGAAAGCAGAGGTTCATGAAGCCCCTGAGGGAGAAAAAGCAGCTGATCGGGGGCAGTCACTGCCGAGTGATGCAACTTTTCCATTCTCTTTCTTAGTTGATTGACTTTCTTTCTCTTCTTTTGGTTAATTTGAGTGCTTACTAGCTGCTTCCGGAAAAGAATAAGCACAACTTCTTGTAGATGCCTCAGAGCAAAGTGAAGGGCAGAGCTTTTAATCCAAACACGCTGCAGGTTTTCTGATGTTTAGGTGGGAAATAACCTTGACTGCTCTCTTCACACGATCTATTCTTATTCACTAGCTTAGATGATTTATCCCTTTATGTTACCGGTATAACTCTGTGAGCAGAAGATAATTTAATTTAATAGACCAGATTGTCGCTCTGGGATGCCTTTTGCCCGTTCTTGTCATGGCCCCTTTTGTTAAATATGGAAACACCAATCTTGCCTTCTTGACGTTGGCCTTCCACCAAGCAGACATTACTAAATGATGCTGGATTGGAAAAAGAAAAATCCTTTCAACTAGCTTGAATTCGTCTTTCGAACTATGGTAGCTATAACTAGTCGTAATGCTATCAAACTTATCCTTCCCTTGGCCCAATTTTCCAGTGAAGATATTTTGTGCCCTTCATCACTAAGCCCACTCCGAGCCACTAGGCTGAGTGTACATCTCGGCCCCCTCGAGTCTTCACATTCAGATATCCTCCTCTCTTCAATGTCAGTGTCGGCACAGTTTCGATCAAAACTTCCTGTCCCGTAAAGAGCAGTCAAGATTAGATAGTAGGAGATATGGTGAAGGTAAGTTAGATCCAATCTGAGTGGCACATAGATCATAGCTTGAAGAGTGAAGATGATGCTTAAGTAAATGACACCCATAACCAAAGTAGTATTTGCGAGCCGGCTGAGTTTGCTGACGATCATGTACAAGCCTGCTGTGAACGTGGGGACGTTCGAGAGCTGCCAACATTGGCAATACCATGTATCCATATGTAAATGGCGCCGCTTGAGGGTCATTGATTTGTGCATAGAGGAGCATGACGACCATGACCATCAAGTTGAACATGGAGAGGGTAGTGCATTTAGAGAATACATGGAATGCGATCTTCTTCAATGCTGTGGCAATGCCATGGTCTTGTTCTGCGCCAGAACCTTTATAACCTCCTGGAACTGCCAGACCAGTGGTGAAAGTCACAGTGGACACGAGTGTTGCCAAGAGCAAGCGGGCGTTTACTGGTCCTCCATGAAGTCTCCTCTTGGAGTCTTGATTTGTCCCACTACAATGTAATGCTCTCGCTCAGGTATAAACATGACCAAATCTCTACTTTCGGGTGTTAGACTCTATCATGGAAGCGAAGGAAAAGACATTGTGCTATGTCTATGTGTGTACAGCTCATAATACTAGTGGTATTCGTTGCCAATTGCCATATATGACTTTGAATCAGATTTCAGTTGCATATATCGCTAGATCATACGTCGCCTATGAAAAGCATGTGTTTTGCACTGGCTGCGGATATTGTAGAGACGGTCATACCTTTTGGTAGGGATAGCCCGTTTTCAAATGCTCCCGGGCAATGTCCAGCGCTGTGAAGCTTGCCTTAGTCACCACCTTGAGATTAGCTCTTGTATCCCTCGACAGAAGGAACAAAATCCCAGATTCCCAATGCATTGTGGCCCCCAATGGAGTGATGTATTCCCATCACTGTCCCTTTCAATCACAAGCTTCTCTGCTTTGGGACTTCTGAGTATGTATTCCACGGCCGAGTATATACCATACTTTGCTGTAACATGCAGAATGTTATGTCCCTGTCTGTTTAGATTCTTGCTCAGTTACTGCGAAGGTAGATCCTTGACTCTCCCAAGCTGATTCATCTTGCAAGCGATGTGAATCTGAAGATTGCCATCTCTGTCATCCTTGATAGCGCTGATGGTGGATTTTCTCAGCATAAACTGAACTTCGTCACCATGATCAAGATATGCTGCTGAATGTAGCTGATGCCGTTTGTAATTTGCATCATCTCTCGAATGGAAAAGCTCCTCCTTCCTTTTTGCCATCTCTTTCAGCAGACTGGCGGATCCCAACGACCATGACTGATGGTTTACTTTCTTAGGTGATAATGAATATGCGGGAACTTACGCTGAATTCTTTTTCACGCAGATGCAGCCTGACTTTTTTTTTATCCTTGGATCAGTGCTTGCAACGACATCTCATTTCGGAACTTGAAACTGAAGTTAACCAGATTCCAGTGAGTTACCGTGGCACAGCAGGGGATATGCCCTGAATCAAATGGACCAAATGGAACGGCGAGCGAAAGTGTGAGGATCTCCAAGTGCTCGGCTTCAACTGCCAAATACAACGGGGACCTTTCCTTCCTTGTTTGCCCAGTGCAGAGCACCAAACGACAGAGACCATTCGCCACAGCTTTAGGGGTGAGTGGTTCTGACCCAACCTAGAACTTGCTCAACCTATCTTACATATCCTGAAACACAACTATCTGGTAAAAAAAAAAAGGTGCTCCTAAAATGATAATTCATCCCATTCCATAATGAAAATCACATCACAAAACAATTTTCTATTCCAATAGCGGGAATTTTTTTTAACTCATTTTTTAATTTTCACCAAACATAAAATGACGTTGCTATTTTTCTAAATAATGACTTATTAGAAAATGTTTTCCAATAACATCATGTTTGCACATCAACATCGATGCTTCACTGAACTATATGCTCAACGCTGATGACCCACAAGATCTCTCTTTTATAGTCATTAAATGATTACTGAATGAATTCAAATAAGAAGGTGGTGAAAGTAAAGGATCGGATGGATTTCCTATTAAGTTCTTCAACTAGACATGTGATGTCCTTCGGGAATGCGTCTAACGTACCAATTAAAAGTCTCGATATCAAAATGAAACAGCCAAGCACGAAATAGAATTAACATAATTAAATACCATATTCCAAATCGCTATGGGAATAGAAGTGAACTACAAGCTTACTAAAACCATCAACAAATATATTTACCATTTAAAGAGAAAAAAAATGGATAATATAGTAGCTATTGAAATATCCCACATTGCATGTTATGTAGGTTATATACTCTTTATATATGTGTGATTTTTTATTTCTGCCTATTGGCTTAAGATTTTAAGTCAAATATTCTAATATGGTATAAGAATCAAGTTTTGCTCTAGTTTACATGTGTGCCCATTGTCAAATTCCACGTGTTACATAATCTTTATACGCGTGGTTTTCGTTGTAAATTGGACTTTCTAAAAATCTCCAAGATAATTTGGATCTAATATATTCTGAAAATTTATTGACTATTGAAGGTAGAATTTACAGTTTTTCACTGTATTCCTGTGTTTAGAAAACAGCTATACATAACCAACTTAATATTGAGAAAATATCGATTCCAATAGTTGCAAAGTAAAAATCGAGAATTTGAATTATCCATACTGTGAGGACATGAATGCAAAAAATTGTTATTCAAATTTCAATTGATACAACTTTGGGGAGGATTATTAGAACAACGAAAAAGACAAATAACTCAGAAATTTGTGAACTGAAGTACAAACGATGATCGCCCTTAACTGGAAATTCGAAATTTGAACCCGTTACTCAATCATTAATTAACATATAGATAGCCATAGAAAGTAAATTGCAAGGGCCTCTTTTCTTCAAAATTACAAAGGTTATTCTTGTTCAACAAGCTCAAAATCTAATTTCATAAAAATAGGCAATCCAAAATGACACGTACCAAAAGTAAGAAAGAATTATTAACAGAATACAATAAAAACAAAAAAAAAAAGAAGTAAATAATGAACGGCACATTAATAGGTTGACGTGATGATATATAAGAATTTAAAAGTAACACTTAAATGCTTATAAATAATTTTTTTCTTTATTTAAAAATAAAATAATATAGAGGAAAAAGGAAAAACTCAACTCCGTAAAATTCTTATGTTTGCTTGGCAAATGAAGGGCGATAACATATTTGCGAAAGTGACAAATAAAAAAAAAAAAACGAGGGGGAAGTGCGGGCGACTTGATTGACACGTGGCATTCTTACGTGGATGTTCGCAGGCTTCTCTCTTGATGTCCCGTGTTAATGCATTAGAAGATATATAAATATAAGGATGTATTAATAGGGAAACTAAGGAGAATAGGAAGGGAAAAAAGGAAATTTATTGAAGGGAATATAGAAGATTGTGAAGAATTTCTATTGAAAAGAACCATTAATAAGATGGAATAGAAGATTCCCATTGAATTGATGATAAGTACAGAGTCCGACGAAGTTCTTAGGAGGACTCTCGTAATCGGAATATATGTTTGCAAACTCTGACTACCGTTTGGAAACAGAAAGTGAATAACAATGCAGGTTTTCTAAACATAATTCCGTAAAAAACCTTAACACGGAATTTGACCGATCTTATGACTGTATATACCACTATATAGTAAAAGACCACAATAAACATAGTAGTCTTGGAGGAGGGGAATATCAAGGCTGCTAAAACCACCACGACCATCGCGAGGTAAAGGACTCCGACGGACATAACAAGGCTCCCTAGCCAAGCAAGTCTGCCCACTGCTACACTTATGGCTGCAAAAAAAGCCACTGACATGCCGGTGAGAGCCATCAACAATAATGGCCCTGCTGAGTGGTAAGCTAGTTCTGCAACGTAGAAATCTCTATTGAGACCCCAGAGGAGGACTACAACTGCAAGAATGGAGCTGTACATGGCTAACATGTTGGCAATTATGAAAACTAGAAACATTCTATGGTGCAACATGGTCGCTGTTCCCGGGTGCGGTTCATCGTAAGCATTATCTCCACCGGGCAAGGTTCAGCCCGCAGTGAACGTGACGGAAGCCGCAGGCGTGGCCACTAGCAATAATGTGTTGACCTGATCCTTGATCCATTCGGCGGGAAATGATTTGCTCGCTCCAGAACCTTGTTCTCTTCGCAACAGAGCATCTCGACTTTCGGTTCGCAGCACACCAGCAACAATCAAAATCGCACGTCCTACTAAATGTCAAATAAGAGAATTAGTCATCAGTCTCGAGCACATCAGATTCAGTTACACAGCCTGCAACCAAAATTACACTACCGCTGGATGTTCCGTCGACAAGCTTCTGGATTCCATGGCCACATCCAGGGCGGTCAACCCATCATTATTCCGAAGCTCCAAGCGAATTCTTTTGACCTTCGTCAAAGAGCGCATAACTTCGCAATGGTTGTGCATCGATGCCAAATGGAGGGGTGGGTTTCCATCGACATCTTTCGCATTCACCAGCTTCTCGATGGTATCGGGCTCGCTGTATTTTTCTAATACGTAGTCGACCGCGTAGTCGTTCCTGCCCTTGGCTGCAACGTGAAGAATATTCTGACGCTTTTTGTTTTTGATCTCTGCCAGGTCGGGCCACGTGTCCTTTAGTACCCGTTCGATTGGCCCGAAGTTGCCGGCTTCGCAAGCGATGTGAATCGGCCATCGGGTAAGAGCCGTTTTTGTCCGTTTCAAGGGCGAGATAAGGGCATTTCTCCAGCAAGAGGCCAATTGCCGCTCCATATCCAACCGACGCTGCAGCGTGCATTGGTGTCACTCCGTCTTCATCGCGCACGTGGAGTAACTTCGGGAGCCGATCTATAATTTCTTTCAATAAATCTGACATTATAGGCGATAACACTCTTTAGGTTGGGTGCAATTAACTAATTAAATCATTATTGCTGTTAGCTCCTGCAGAGTTATATGCTTTTTGACCAAATGCTATTATCAAGCTTTTCTCCAAATTGGACTAATATGAATTTTGAAAAAGAGCAAAAAGCAGTGCAGTTAACTTACATCTATGCTTTTGTGGCCTAGAACTACACATAAAAGTATCCATTACCTGTATGCCCCTTCTTGATTGCGGCCAAAATTGGTGACATGCCCTGTATCTTGACTGCGTAAGCTTCATCTCGAGCAGATTCTTGCAAGAGAAGCTGAAAAACCTCCCTGTCCACCCCCTTGCGATCTTTCCAGGGCCGCCACTCGCACTTTTCCACTGCCAACTACAATGGAGATTTACCATCCTTGTTCTTCCAATATATAATTTCCGAGTTTGTTTCCCGGTGAATTAGCTTTTTTGTTGCCTCGAACCTTTTATCTTGAACCGCAACATGGAGCGGAGTATCCTCTGAGGAGTTTTCCGGGTCATGGTGTGAGGAAAATGAATGAGAATGAGCTCCATGACATCATCGCTCCCAGAGCTTGCTGCTACATGAAGCAATGAATTCCTGGAGGGAGTGACTTGGTTGAAGATGTGCGACAAAGCTAGTTTCCTCGACTCATACACTTTTTCTAGTGCATTGATGAATTTCTCGATGTCCCCTTCTTTCGTGGCTTCATATAGGTCACGATCCATAATTTTGTTCAGATCTCCATCTCCGAGCTCTTGTTGGTTATCTGGAGTCGGGACGCATCTCGCCTTCAGATCTTCAAGCCTTGTATTTTGTGTTGCCCATTTTGCACTCCTATCGATGCTTACAGCATGCTCCATCTCGGACTGCGGCAATCTTTGTTGATTTCTTCCCCACCTTATGTAGTAAGGATGCATAAGGAGAGAAAGCACTCACTCTTATAAAGGGTCAAGTTTTCACATAATCCGAGCACCTCAGGGGACTCACCTCGGCCAAAGTCATTGACTAGAGACCCACAAAGTGGGAAAAGTGTTAAAAAAAACTCATACACCTTTTGCATTTGTGCTAATTTAGGCCTAAACCCTTTATTAATGCTAATTTGGTCATAAACATTTTCACTTTGTGCCAATTCAGTCATTTCCAGCTAATTTTGGCCGGATTTTGCTTGACTGGGCATTGATTGATTGACATTGCATGACCGGCGTTGATATGGACAACTTTTAAAAATATTTTAATATTTTTTTATTTTTTTTTTTTTTTTTTTTTTCCTTCTCCTCCTCCTTCCTCTAGCCAGTAGCCGAACCTCGGCAACCAACCAAAGGCAATGGCCGAAAAGGCTCGAGCCCTCGCTAATGGCCGCAAAGGCGGCCTCGCATTGGGCGGCGAGGCTCGCCCTCATCGGATCTAGTGGGGTCAAGCCTCGCTAGCCATGGGCTTGCCAGATCCAACGAGGTCGAGCCTCGCCTAGCCTTTGGTGAGGTCGCCCTTCGTTGCGAAGGCCTTGCAAGAGGTTGGGCAAGGCTTGACCCTTGCCAGCTCGGCGCAAGACCGCCCTCGTGGCCTAGGCAACCTTGAGCTAGCCTCGCTAGAGGCTGGGCAAGGCTCGATCTGACAAGGTCGAGCCTTGGCTATGGCCGGCGAGGCTTGACCCTCGCCAGATTCGACAAGCGCGAGCCCCGCGCCTAGTGTGAGACAGCCCTTGTGGTCACTGTTGAGGGCTCGGGACTAATCAGGTCTGGTCCCTACATCTCCTTTTCTCCCTAGTTATACGAGGTCTTTCCATTCATAAAATGTCCTAGCACTACAGGAGCCCTCCGATGTAATGTTTAGACAATTTTCTTAATTATACTAGATGGCTACAAAAGAGACATTCATATGATGCGAGTTAATCATACTCAGTCCTCCATTAATTCTATTTCTAGTAGAATAAGTGAAGCTTGGAATTTTATTTTTATTTTCACTAAAGTTGGCGGAAACTGAAAATAGAATAAGGGAAAGAAAAACCTTTGAATTTGCATTTCCTTTCAATTTCTTTAGTATCATTATTGCTTATTCTTCCCATACTTGACGACGCTCCATACGCCACATGAGTTGCCATATCATTTTGTGAAAGATGTCTTAGTAAACTCTTAGCACACGTATCATTACTCATTTTACTCCGCTCCTCATCAAAGTTGTCTATAATTTGCTAAGCTATTTTTTTTTTAATTAGTGAAAAGGGTGGGAACGGGATATCAATGAAGTATTTCTCTATGTAAGATAGCAAATGCCCAAAACACAATCTGATTAAAGGTTCATTAACAACACCATTTAAATCCCCCCCCCCCCCCAAAAAAAAAAAAGAAAAAGAAAAAACCCAACCTCCCTCTCCTTCACTTGGCTACCAACTTAGCCTTCCTGGTAGAAATAAAGTTTGCTCAAGTTTGGGCCCGATGGAAGGACAAAAAAAAGAGAAAAAAAAAAAAAGAAAGGGAAAGGAAAAGAGAGAGACGGTTGTTGTGCGGACATAAGAACCTCGCCAAGCTGGATTAACTTACAATGTCCTTGCTCTGGCCTTTTGAGGACTATGCGTGTAATCCATTCAATTATCGACCTTTGTTGGAGTTAAGGGGCTTATCTAGTTAAATTTTTTCTTGTGATTTTTTCCTTTAATATTTAAGTTTTAAATAATTTCATTACATTTATTCGATTTTACACTTCTAAATTGGAAGTTTTAATTGAAAGATATAATAATTTCATGTTAAATAAAAGTTAAAGTGTGAGTACCGTAAAGTTTGCCGAAAGAAATCCACAGTTAAAAGCAAATGTCATCCCCAAACGGTTACAAGTGACATCTATAGGGAAAAGTACCAAAAAGTCCTAAACATATTGCATTAGTACCAATTCAGTCCTAAACTTTTCAATTGGACCAATTTAGTCCTAAACCTTTTTACATCGGTACCAATTTAGTCCATTCGGCCAATTTGGCTTCACGGGCGACGTGGACACCGGCCGGTGACTGACGACGATGTGGCAATTTTTAAATATTTTTAAAATATTTTTTTGAATTTTTATTAACTTTTTCCTTTTCCTTTTTCTTTTTCTTTTTCTTTTCTTCCTTCTTCCTCGTTGCACTATTCTGGCGGTGGCCGGCAAGCCTTCGGTGAGGCTCGCCCGCCACCGGGTGAGGGCCTCGAAGCCCTCGCCTGCCGCGGGTGAGGGTCGTGGCCCTCGCCCGGCCTTTCCTAGGGCTGCCGGCTGCGGGCAAGGGGCCGGCGAGGCCGGCCTCGCCCAGATCCGGGCGAAGCCGCCTCGCCGCGGCCCTCGGGAGAGGCCGAGCGAGGGCCGCGACCCTCGCCGGCTAGCGAGGGTCGCGGCCCTCGCTCGGCCTCTTCCGTGGCCGCGGCGAGGCGGCTTTGCTCGAGATCTGCGCGGGCGATGGGCGCCTTCGCCCATGGCAAGGCACCGGCAAGGGCCACGTTGGCCTCGCCGGTCGGGGGCGAGGCCGCTTCGCCCGCGGCAAGGCCGGGGTGAGGTCGGCCTCGCCCAAATCCAGGCAAAGCTGCCTCGCCCGTGGCCCTTGGCAAGGCAAAGCAAGGGCCGCGACCCTCACCGGCGGCAGGCAAGGGCTTCGAGGCCCTCGCCCAGTGGCCGGAACAATCCAAGGAAGAAGAAGGAAGAAAAGAAAGGGAAAAAGAAAAGAAAAAAAAAAAGAGAAGAAAAAGGAAAAATTAAAAAAAATTAAAAAAAATTAAAAAATTAAAAAAATATATTTAAAAAATATTTAAAAATTGCCACATCGCTTCCGGTCACCGACCGATGTCCACGCGTCGGCCGGCAGCCAAAATTAGCCGGATGGATCGAATTGGTACCGATGTAAAAATGTTTATGATCGAATTTGGTCAATGAAAAGTTTAAGACTAAATTGCATTTAACGAATAGGCTTATAACTTTTTGGTACTTTTCCCGACATCTATATAAAGCCTATTTTGATACTTAACGGAGACCAAAGATGATTGATAGACATGAAAGTTCCGTACGATTTCTACCAATAGGCCGCTTCAATATCATGTTTTGTTTTTCCTTTTGGCCAGAGAATGGCCACTTTCCTTCAATTATCAATCTCTCGTTGATCATTGGGCCACCTTCTGTGTTTTTTCTTTGATTTCAGCAATCGGAAAGATTCCTCCTTTTTTAGCCTTCGGGTTCATCAACGTTGCCCGAAAAGTCTGGTTTCAACTGCCAATAATAGTATTTCACCCCACACCGTCTTCTCTTTTGCAGTCAAAGCAGAGACTTTTCCATGTATTTTAATGGGACAATGACACAAACAATACTTAAATTTTAGCTCAATATGAAATTTAGAACCTGAATTTTTAATTTATTTAATATGGTCCATAAGCTTTAATCAAAATGCAATGTTGTCCCTAAATTTTTAATTTGTTTAATATAATCAGCTGAACTTTTAGTACACATTCATTATAGGCCCTTACTACATTGAACAATTAAATACAACTCAATAATTATATTGAATAACCACCAAAAGTTCAGGGACTACATTGAATGAATTAAAAATTTAATGATTAATTATATTGAACAAATTAAAAGTTCAAAAATCAAATTACATATTATGTAAAATGTTAGGGAATGTTTGTGCCATTGTTCCTAAATGTATCTTCCAGTTGTGTGTGGTCTCCACGTCTTCTTTTTATCCCAACAATATGAGATCTTTCCATGCATATAAAAATATCTCTTGGCTGCATCCTACTTTTCTCTTCTCAAGTGGGCCCCGCATCTCCTTTCTCTTTAGGGCGACTCTCACATCCTTGTATTCTTTCTCGAATATAATGTCAGAGTACAAGAGATGGACTTTGATTGAGCGGGAGGCATCTGCATCGAGTTGAGCTTGTTGCCAAGGTCTTTTCATGAACAAAAATTATCTTCCGAATGAGGTGGGCCTAGATCGGAACTAATCGGTCCGGTCCCCACAGCTTTCGTTCCCAATTATGTTAAGGTCTTTCCATGTGTAAAATATTCTCGTGCCATGGGAGCCCTTCTCACCAATTTTACTAGATAGGTACAAAAGAGGCATTCGTGTGATGCAACTTAATCATACTATGTCCCCCTTTAATTCTAATTCTGGTAGAGTAAGTGAAGCTTGGGAATTTTCATTTATTGATTTTTTTGGAAAAGAAACCATTTTTTATCTTGCCCAATTTGTAATTTACTTCCTTTTTTGGTATGCCTCATTATTGCTTTACTTACTGAAATGGCATTGTTGACACTTGATTTTTAGTCAATACATCATTAAAAAAAAAACCTCAATTAGTTCATAATTAATCGTCGCCGTTCATCAATAATACATAATGGCTGTTGAAATAGGCATGTGCTCATTTAGGGGAACTCTTAACTAGGAAGATCAAATCCTAGCCCTTAGTAAGGGCTAGGATTTGATCTTGCCTGAAAATACATAAAGAGAAAAAAAGAAAAGAAAAAGGGGAGGGGGGCCATTTTCACGATCGATTCTCTCTTTCCCGTTCTCCCGCGCGCTCTCTTTGAAAACTCTCTCTACTCTCCGAAGACTCTCGCTCTCTCTCTGGCTCTTTCTCTCTGGGGATTCTCTCCCTCCCCTCGGCCGTAACTACCTCCTCTCTCTCAGCTCTTCCTCCATCGGACTCCTCCGATCTCTCTCCCTTCTCCTCCTCCGCACCAAAAACCCTAGGCCAGAAACCCCCGATCTCCAGCAAGCCTTCGCCATCCCGCCGTTCGCCGAAACCGAGACCGGTGCTTAGATTCGTTCGCGGCTGTTGACGAGTTCTTCGAGCTCTGCATCTTCTCTGTTTCCACATCCCCGAGCGGAGACATGTTCGCGATTGTTGCTCCGATGAACAGCATCAGGAACACTGCGGCGCTCACGTAGACAAGGCTCTTCGCCGCCTCCATTAGCCGTCGAAAGTTGCAGACTCGCTCTCGTTCGGTTGAGCGCTCTTCATCTCTGGATCTGGATCTCGAGCGGACTTTCTCTCGTCCGATCGAGCGTTTTTCCTCTCAGGATCTAGTCGAAGGCTAGAGTTTTCTTCCGTTGGTGCGCGATCAGAGGTGTTTCCTCTATTCGGCAGAGAGTTTGCTTGGAGATCCGGTTTCCGAAAACGATCGGTGGCGGTGATAGCAATGGCAGCGGCGGCGAAGCTCGATTCCACCTCTTCCGTTCGTCATCTACCGCCCGTGAGTTGCCGAGCATCTTTGGTTAATTTGCAGAAGTGCTGAGGTGTTCACGAAGGCCAGATCACTCGATCAAGCTCAAATCGTCGAAAATATAAAAAGGTAACTTCTATGTCTCGAGCTCGATGAAGCGAGGTTGTTCTAGATAACCGGGGCTAGAGCTCACCCTAGGGTTCTAGATCTGCAATCTCAACATGTTTAAGATGTTATAATGGCCTTAGGATAGCTTAGGATGAGCTTGATTGGCTGCTGAATATGTTTTTTCTGAAAAAAAATCATGTCTCTGTGACAGATCTGAGAAATGCTGTGTTATAAGCTCATTACCATTGTTTTTTGTGTTCGATGTCTTCATGAGAGTTGAAGACGACTCGAAGACCTTTCCAACGACCTATAGAACGTTCCAATCTGGTGTCGTTCACTACCTGAAAATAGCTTGGCATTTAGTACCAGTTTCTGGAAAATTGTTCTGACTTGTGTACTGTTTCGGATGACTTTCTGTGCAAATGATTTGTTATAAGTTGGTTTCTGTGGTTTTCTGTGTTCGAAGTCTTCATAAAAATCGAAGGCGGTTCGAATATCTTTCCAATGAGCTATAGAATGCATTGATTGGACCTCATTTGATATGGTTTTTGCATGTCCAAAGTCTACTCCAGAATCTGGAAAATTGTTCTGGTCTGTGCTGTTGTTTCTGTTACCGATCTGACCTCTTTGCTAAATGTCTTCGTTTGAGCTAAAAAATGATTTCAATTGTGTTCGTGACCTTCTAAGGATTGATAGGAGACTTCTCAAGCTTTCTAATGACATATTATATGCATGATTTGGTTGTCATTTGCCTAGTCAAATGAATGTTACTGCGTCAATGTTTGATTCTGGAAATTTATAGATCCTCAAGACTTAGTTTTTTTGCTATGGCAGATTCGAGGTCATAAACTTCGAAATCTTGAGTTGACGTGTTCTAGACAATCGATCTGCATTTGATAAGCTTCGATTTGATATATTAAAGGGCTCAAATGGAAATCATTTGCTAGCTCAAATCCATCTCGAAAATTTGTGTACTGTGCTGGAAATTTGATTTAAAATCTACTAGCTGCTGTGATTGTTGAACATGTTTGCTTTTTCTGATTTTCTTCTGAATTTTTGCTTGGATTCGGAGGTCAATGGATCAAGAAAGTTTTCTCGACATATTCTTGGCTACAACATATAATTCTTTTAGATTTTTTGGACTTGATTTGATTAGGGAAATGCTGTCTCTTCTGTGGCTAGTTGCCGTTAGTCTTGAAATGAGATAGTACACGTGTCCAATTGCTTTTGATATATTGTAGAGAAATCTTATCTGGCTACATATGTGAGTTGTAGTTTTTCCTTTCACACACTAATTGTTGCTCCATTTTGGGTTTGGTCAAAACTTCATTTCACATGCGATGGACATGTTGAGGCATAGCGTGCATCTTGCTTAGGTTGTATGTGCAAGTAGATAGTCATTATTAGCTTGCATAATCTTCATCTCGGCATGTGCTATTTGTTGAATTTGTACACCTGCTGCATTGTGAGCTCGCTGAATATGTCTACTCTTACCATACATGGCTCAAGTTTACTAGATTCATTGTTGTTCTTGCTGAACATGCTGTATTCTTGGCTATGAATGTCGTGTATATTCATAATATGCTGTCGCCAGATTATAATTGTTGTTTGTGACTTGAATTTGCTGGATTCATGTTCATGTCGACGTCCATGTTCATTCATTATAATAATGATTTCTATGCGTTATCTTAGTCATATAAGATGAGGCAAGGAATCCATGTTTCTTAGATTAGGTTTAGATTAGGGCCCGGAAAATGGAGAAGGCATGAAGATGGTGGAGGTTGATATCAACTCCGACCTTTATTATGTAATATTCGTTTTTCCCGACATATGTCTCGGGTTCCATGCATTGTATAAAACTCGACGAGTTGCGGGTTTCCTTTCTTTCCCAATTGTTTTCTCTTTTATATTTTTAGGATTGCATGATAGATTTACTGCTTTTCTTGATTGTTTATTTCATGTCTTGCAATTTTAATTTCATTGATTGTTTTCCTTTTTCTTTTTTTTTTTAAGAAATAGAATAGTATGAAAATGATCAACCACGCATAGTCACTTAGTTTAGGACTGATGATCCTGAAAATGTAAAAAGAAACGCATGGACATGTTAGGAAAAACACAACATATTGTTTAGGTACCGAAATTGCGTTAATAGCAATATTAACGTAACCCAAGTCCTCGAACCTAGATATCTTGCTGCGTAGGAATCAAGGAAACACTCCTGACCTTTGATTAAGAGGCTAGTGGCAACTCCCGTCTATTTTTAAGATGTCATAAATAATTAGACTGTATAAAATTCGCTGTCATGCGGGGTACGAGTTTGGGAGAGCTCATGATCTTGTGATCAAGTACTCCTAAACCCGACCTTTCCTTCCTTTGACATCGAGGGCGGCGAGATCGGGTTGCGACAGGCATAAGTCACGCGATTTGCCACTTCATTTACTAAAAAATTTCTTATCAAACTCTTAGCACATATAGCATTACTCATTTTACTTTTCTTGAAATTAGCTATAACTCAATGCTTATAGTAGGTTTCAGCTATCTCTTCCAACCGTCGTGAATTCGTGCTCGTCATTGAATATTCGGTTTGACCCATAATTATATAGTCCACTTGTAAGTGCACGAGCCTCACGACATAACTTGAATTTGCAGCTTCATGGAAAATACTGTTATCCTTTTACACAGTCGATGCATTTGCAAGCCTTTCTGGTATGAATAAAGTTTGCTCGAGTTTGGACACAATGACTTCATCCTTATTGTTTTTTTTCTTTGGGATGGTAAAAGGGTAATGACATTATTTTATGGAGTCTACAGAGAAATATCTAAAACGATCAAGTGCGTCATCAACGAGAGGAGTTCTGGAAGTAAAATGATATAGAGGAAAAAGGAAAAACTCAACTTCGTAAAAATCTTGCGTTTTTTTGGCAAATGACGGGCGACGAAATCTTTAGGAAAATGATTAAAAAAATAAAGAAAAACTAAAAATTGGAGAATCAAGAGCTGGCGGCTTGATTGACATGTGGCATTTTAGGATCGATGCTTGCGGGTTTCTCTCTGTACTCCGTGTTAATGCATTATAATATATATAAATATATAGATGCATTAATAGGGAAACTAAGGAGAAAAGGAAGGAAAAAAAAGGAAAGAGCGAATGGGAACTCCCATTTTATTGAAGGGAATATAGAAGATTGTGAAGAATTTCTAATGAAAACAACTATTACTAAGAAGGAATAGAAGATTCGCATTGAATTGATGATCAGTACAGAGTTCAATGAAGTTTTTTGAAGGACTCTAGGTGTGTTTGAAAAGGCTTTTGGGAAAGCCTTTGGGGAAATACAAAGGCCGTGGAGTTAAAGGTATTTTTCAAAATGTAAATTGTGTTTGATAAATTGTTTTGTAAAAGTCTATTGTGAAGTATCTTTAAGTAAAATAGCAACCCTCGCCGGAGGATCACCTGACCTATCGCACCGCAACCTCCGCCGGGGCCGCGCGATCTAGGTCCCACAACCCTACGCGAGGGTCACAGTGACCATATCTATGACTAGATGGGTAGCGACCTACGCGGAGGTCGCCTGAAGGTTGCGCTCGGCGACCACATTTGGTCGCGACCAAACCTACGACTAGATGGGTCGCACGAAGGTCCCAACCAAACTTGCAACCATATGGGTCGCGCGAAGGTCGCAACCTCCACGAGAGGTCGCTTGAAGGTCGCGCTCGGCGACCACATCTACGACCGAGATGGGTCACGCGAAGGTTGTGACCTCCGCAGAGGTCGCCTAAATCTCGTGACTAGATGGGTCACGCAACCCTGAGGGTCGTGACCTCTGCGGCGACCTCTTGATTTGGGTCCTGTGGCCGCAGCGGAGGTCGTGGCGTGGCGAGTTGCGCAACCCTCCGACAAAGGTCACAACGACTAGATCTAGTCGTCGCAACCCTCACCTGAGGGTTGTGTGGCCCCAGCGACCTTCGCATAGAGGTCACGGCGTGGCGGGCGTGACGGTCACCTGCGATTACCTACCCTTCGCCGACGACCACTCATGAGAAGAAGAAGATGAATACTCAGGGCAAAACCATAAAAACGAAAAATCAGCGAGGATAATTTTGGAAGAAATTTTTTTTATTTATCCCCTTAGCTCAGCATGTCGAGAAGGTTTAAAGCCTAAGGCAGCCCCCAACCTACCTTGGGCTTTCAGCCTTGTGAAGACCGACATTTCCCAAATGGTGTTTCAAAGTTTTTTACCAAACACCCCTAAATTGGTCCAAGGAGCTTTGGGTGTTCAAAGTGGCTTCTTAAGGCTCACTCTCATACCAACCCTCTTCAAATCCCTCTACACAACCGTCTACAAATCCCTCTACACATTTGTAGACAAAGTAAAATGATAGGATACATGGTAGGATACATAAAGCGAGTGGCAATGCAATAATGCAGACTAAAACTATAAGACATTTTTTGACATATTTCTTGATTGTAGATACCACTACAAAGTAAAAGACCACAATCTTCATAGTAGTCTTGGAGGATGGGAATATCAAGGCTGCTAAAACCACCACAACCATCGCGAGGAAAATGACTCCGACGTACACAACAAGGATGCCAAGCCAAGTAAGTTTGCTCACTGCTACGGTTACGGCCGCCAAAAAAGCCACTGACATGCCTGTGAGAGCCATCAACAACAATGGCCCTGCTGAGTGGTAAGCTAGTTCTGCAACATAGAAATCTCTGTTGAGACCCCAGAGGAGGACTACGACTGCAAGAATGGAGCTGTACATGGCTAATACGTTGGCAATTACAAAAACTCGAAACATTCTGAGGTGCAGCATGGTCGCCGTTCCCGGGTTCGGATCACTGGGAGCATTATATCCACCGGGCAAGGTTAAGCCCGCAGTGAACGTGACGGAGGCCACAAGCGTGGCCACTAGCAATAATGTATTGACCTGGTCCTTGATCTGTTCGGCGGGAGATGATTTGCTCGCTCCAGAACCTTGTTCTCCTGGCAACAGAGCGTCTCCACTTTTGCTTCGTGGCACACCAGCGACAATCAAAATCGCACGTCCTACTAACTGCAAATGTCAAATAAGAGAATTAGTCATCAGTCTCGAGCACATCAGATTCAGTTAAGAGTAAACACAGCCTGCAACCAAAATTACACTACCGCTGAATGTTCCGTCGGCAAGCTTCTGGATTCCATGGCCACATCCATGGCGGTCAACCCTTTATTGTTCCGAAGCTGCAAGTTAATTCTTTTGTCCTTCGTCAAAGCGCGCATAACAGGGCAACGGTTGTGCATCGCTGCCAAATGGAGGGGCGTGTTCCCATCGACATCTTTCGCATTCCCCAGCTTCTTCATGGCATCGGCCTTATCAGGCTCGCGGTATTTTTCTAATACGCAGTAGACCGCGCAGACGTTCCCGTTCTCGGCTACAACGTGAAGAATATTCTGACGCTTTTTGTTTTTGATCTCTGCCAGGTCGGGCCACGTGTCCTCCAGTAACGGTTCGATTGTCGAGCGGTGGTTGGCTTCGCAAGCGATGTGAATCGGGTAGGAGCCGTTTTTGTCCGTTTGAAGGGCGAGATGAGGCCATTCCTTCAGCAGGCGCTTCACTGCAGAAAAATCTCCAACCAATGCTGAAACGTGCAGTGGTGTCCGCCCGTTTTCATCACGCACGTGTAGTAACTTCGGGAGCTGAGCTATAATTTCTTCCAATACATCTGACACTATAGGCCATAGCATTCTTTAGGTTGGGGGCAATTAACTAATTAAATAATTATTGCTGTTAGCTCCTGCAGAGTTATATGCTTTTTGACCAATTGCTATTATCAAGCTTTTCTCCAAATTAGACGAATATGAATTTTGAAAAAGAGCAAAAAGCAGTGCAGTTAACTTACATTTTGCTTTTGTGGACTAGAACTACACATAAAAGTATCCATTACCTGGATCCCCGTCTTGATTGCGACCAAAATTGGTGACATGCCCTGTATCTTGACTGCGTAAGCTTTATCTCGAGCAGATTCTTGCAAGAGAAACTGAAAAATCTGCCACTCCACCCCATTGCGATCTTTCAAGTGCTTGCACTTTTCCACTGCCAGATACAATGGAGATTTACCATCCTTGTTCTTCCAGAATATAATTTCCGAGTTTGTTTCCGGGTGAATTAGCTTTTTTGTTGCGTCAAACCTTTGACCTTCAACCGCAACATGGAGGGGAGTATCATCTGAGGAGTTTTTCTGGGTCATGATGTGAGGAAAATGACTGAGAATGAGCTCCATGACATCATCGCTCCCAGAGCTTACTGCTACATGAAGCAATGAATTCCCGGAGGGGGTGACTTGGTTGATGATTAGCGACAAAGCTAGTTTCCTCGAGTCAATAACATTTTCTAATGCATCGATGAATTTCTCGACGTCCCCTTTTATCGTGGCTTCATATAGGCCCCTATCCATAATTTTGTGCAGATCATCATCTCCAAGCTCTTGTTGGTAATCTGGTGGGACGGCTCTTGTCTTCAGCGCTTCAAACCTTTCGTTTGGCGTCACCCTCATGCTTATAGTGTGGTCCATTTCGGACAGCGGAGTCTTTCTTGATCTCTTCCCCCCTTATGTAGTAAGAATACAAGAGCAAAGAGAGCACTCGGCTTTTATAAAGGATCAAGTTTTTACATCAACCAACACCCAATACGACTCACCTCGGCCAATGTCATTGATTTCAGACCCAACAGTCAATAAGTGTTCAGCCCAAGATGCAGTTGTGGAGTCCTAGTCAAATAGACTGTTAATTACAGCACTCGCATGTCGCGCTATCATTAAAGATATTAAGAAGAAAAGTTGCTTTAATAAAAGGGTTAATACCCTGAAAAACCCCAAACTGGTACACTTGTGACAAATTTACTCCAAACTATTTTTTTGACCACCAGAAACCCCAAACTGGTATACCTTTAACAAATTTACCCCAAACTGGTATACTTGTGACAAATTTACCCTCTGTTAGTTTTGGTTAAATTTTATTGTCAAATTATTAAATTAAATGACACGTGACAGTTGACTTGTATAATTTTACGTTCCGTTTGTTACAGTTTAAAACTTTTGTGATTTTTTTTGTGATGTTAATCCAATTTAGTGGAGGGTATATTTGTCACAAATTTATCAGTTTAGGGTTTTTTGTGGTCGAATAAATTAGTTTGGGGTAAATTTGTCATAAATGTACCAGTTTAGGGTTTTTTTTATTATTAGTCGAGGTAAATTTGTCACAGATATACCAATTTGGGGTTTTTCATGGTCAAAAAATTAGTTTGGGGTAAATTTGTCACAGGTGTACCAGTTTGGGGTTTTTTAGGGTATTAACCCTTAATAAAAAGTTGTTTTGTTTTAACGTATCTAGACTGAAGACATGCCCAAACCCATTTCAGTCCTAGGGAAATAAAAATCTTGGCTGATCGAATCAAATCCTATGGTTTGTATTTATATGTAATTTAAGTATTAGATTTACTGAATAATTTTTAATGGGGGCACACCCAAAATATCTACTGAATCCCTCCGTATCTCAGATTTTGACTGATTCCCCATGATATTGTACGTACTATAGATTCAGGAAATGTTGAGACAGGATCCTGTCGCATGGATCATATCATGTCTTTTAGCTGTATCCCACTTTTCTCTTCTCAAGTGAGCCCAATATCTCTTTTATCTTTTGTGAGACCCCCTCTTGTTAAAATATGTCTCGAGTTTGAGCTCAATGCGAGATTCCGAATATTCGAATTGGATATGTTGCGGACGTTCGAAATCGAGTAAAGAAGATCCGAAGATCAACTCCCTAGATTTGAATATGCGTTGGAGAGTTTGGCCATTGAAATAGGAAAGTCCAACTTTCACTTGAATTTGGATTTTGTTTAAAATATCCGGAGATATGTTTTGGATAAAATTGTTTAAGATATGAAACAGAATCTTATGAGAAGTTGGCAAAAGAATAAGGGTTTCACTTATATATATAGACTTGTGGCCGTGGATGGAAAGAGGGTTGATCATGAAGAATTGGCATTGAAGCGTCGTCTTGTCATTGAGTGCTTGGGAGGGAATTTCTTTGTCGTTCTTGTTCGTGAATTACATCTAAGAAGATTTAGCGTTTGTAGCCAATTAAATCTTGTGGTAAGATTTGCGTGTAATTCCTTCATGAGATTGAGAGATTATTTCTTGAGGAATTTCGGGGTTAAACACTTGTGTGCGTTGTTGGGTGTAATTGGGGCTTGGGAAACACCAAGAGAGTGTTTGAGTGACTCGAGTGTATAATCTCCTTGTATTGCTTGATTTATAGTGAAATTCGTTGTTGTTCTCCCCGTGGACGTAGGTTTTTGCCACCAAACCACGTAAATCCGGTATCCGATTGATTTTCTTCTTCTGTCTATATTATTGTTCGATCACTCGCCCTTTCGCAATAAGTGGTATCAGAGCCAGACTTTGGCTGACTTGAAGCGAATCGATGGCGACAGAAGAAGTAAAAGTGAAAATCGACAGATTTGATGGGAATGATTTTAGTTTCTGGAAGATGCAGATTGAAGATTATCTTTACTAGATGAAACTGCACTTGCCCTTATCTAGGGAGAAACCAGAGTCGATGAAGCAACCTAATTGAGATTTGCTGGATAGACGAGCTATGAGTGTTATTCGGCTGACGTTGGCTCGTAACGTCGCGTTTAATCTTGAAGGAGAAGACCACTGCTGATTTGATGCAAGCCCTGTCGGATATGTACGAGAAGCCCTCTACGATCAACAAGGTTTATTTGATGCGACGTCTATTTAATTTGAAGATGAGCGAAGGTACGTCGGTTGCAGATCATATCAATGAATTCAATGTGATTGTTAGTCAATTGAGTTCAGTTGAGATTGATTTTGAAGATGAGGTGCGTGCTTTGATTCTATTATCCATATTGCCTGATAGTTGGAATAATACTGTTACTGCCGTTAGTAATTTCTCTGGATCAATAAGTTTGACATTTGATGGGGTTCGAGATTTGATTCTGAGTGAGGACATCCATAGAAGAGAATCTGGCGAACCTATATCTGCTGCTTCAGTAGGTGAAAATAGAGGAAGATCTAGAACACGTGTGGGTAAGAGTAGTACTAATATGAACAGGCGTAGTCAGTCTAGGACTGCTAATGTTGTCTGTTGGAGCTGTGGCAAGAGGGGACATCTTAGAAGGAATTGCCTTAAGTTGAAGAATGAGAAGGGTAAGGAAATTATAATTGATTCTACAGATAATGTTGCAGCTGTAGCTGAGAATGATTCTGATGATGCCGATTATGTCTTGTCATCGCGATTATTCATCGTTTGATGGATGGATTATGGATTCCGGCTGTTCTTTTCATGTCACACCAAATAGAAACTGGTTTATCACTTATCAGTGCACGGGTAATGGTAAAGTCCAATTAGGGAACAACGCTGAGTGCGATGTTGTGGGTGTTGGTGATGTTAAAAGCAGAATGCATGATGGCATTGTGAGGACATTGACTGGAGTAAGACACGTTTCAGAATTGAAAAAGAACTTAATTTCCTTGGGTGCCCTAGATTCAGCGGGTTGCAGGTATTCTTCAAAAGGTGAAGTTCTGAAAAATGAAAAGGGTAAGGGAATTAGAGTTGAGTCTACAGATAATGTTGCAACTGGAGCTGAGAATGATTCTGATGGTACTGATTATGTCTTGTCTACCACTGATTATTCATCGTTTGAAGAGATTGTTTTAAGCTGAAAAATGAAAAGGATAAGGGAATTAGAGTTGAGTCTATAGATAATGTTGCAACTGTAGCTGAGAATGATTTTGATGGTGCCGATTATGTCTTGTCATCACGATTATTCATCGTTTGATGGATAGATTATGAATTCTGGTTGTTCTTTTCATGTCACACCAAATAGAAATTGGTTTATCACTTATCAGTGCACGGGTAGTGGTAAAGTCCAGTTAGGGAACAACGCTGAGTGCGATGTTGTGGATGTTGGTGATGTTAAAATCAGAATGCATGATGGCATTGTGAGGACATTGACTGGAGTAAGACACGTTCCAGAATTGAATAGGAACTTAATTTCCTTGAGTGTCCTAAATTCAGCTGGTTGTAGGTATTCTTCAAAATGTGAAGTTCTGAAGGTCGTTCGAGGTGCCTTGGTGATAATGAAAGGAATCAAGCATGGAGACCTATATAAACTTCAAGGTGAGACAGTGACAAATTTCGCTACGGAGACGTCGGATGCATCTGTTCGAGAGTCTTTTGACTGCTCAAGGAAGACCTGAGTGTTTGTGCCAATGCACAAGTTTGATGCTGGTGTCAGGATCACGCGGTTGAGAGCTTTGATCGAGACAGAGACTGGTAAGTCGATCAAGCATGTGCGGATTGACAATAGCATGGAGTTCTACTCGAAGCTGACAAATAAATTATGCATGAAAGTGGGCATAGTGAAACACCGCACTAGTGTCAGTAAATCACAACAATTTGCAGAATTGATGAGCAGAATATTGCTAGAGACGGCCCGAAAAATGATTTCTAGTTCTAGTATTGTTAGGAGAATCCTAGCTGATGTGCTTAGTACGATAAGCTGCCTGGTGAATAGATCCCCATCAACTGCTATTGAATGGCGGACTTCTGAAGAAGTGTGGTCAGGTAACATTGCTGATTATTCTGTTCTTAGAATGTTTGGTAGTCCGTGTTATTATAGTGTGAGTGATGGTAAGCTCGATTGGAGGGCAAGGTGTATATTCCATGGCTATGCACAAGGTGAGAGGGGCGATCGGTTGTGGTGCTTAGATATAAATTCACCTGTTAACAGCAGAGAAGTTACCCTTGATGAGTCTTCGGTACTTCTGGCTAGGAGTGTTTGTGGCAGTGTTAATACGGATCTGGACGGTGTTCAGCTTGAGGTGGAGTTGCAACAAAAAACTCTTGAGATAGCGTATACGGGTATTAGCAAAGTAATCGACATAGATGGTGCTTGTAGCGAGGTGGAGCCTATAGAGCCAATGGTTGCCGTAACTGCTGAAATTAAGAAGGTACGTATTCGATCTCCTGATAGATATGGATGCAACAATGGTTTTGCTTTATCTGCGGTTAAGGAGATTGCGTCGGAAAATCCTTGCGAAGCAGTTAAAACTGCATGTTGAGTTGGTATTCTGATGATGTCCTCAGTTATGGCGAAGTTTAAGCGAGGCTTGGACTTAGATAATATCTGTGGCGGTTGAGCCCATCGGGGGCTATGGAAGAGTAGCAGCATAATTTGAATTTTTGCGAAGCGATTGATTGGCTCAAATGTTGAGCCAAGGTGGAGATTGTTAAAATATGTCTCGAGTTTGAGCCCAATGCGAGATTTCGAATATTCCAAATTGGATATGTTGCGGACGTTCGAAATCGAGCAAAGAAGATCCGAAGATCAACTTCCCAAAATTTGAATCTGCGTTGAAGAGTCTAGCTGCTGAAATAGGAAAGTCCAACTTTCACTTGGACTTGAATTTTGTTTAAAATATACATAGATATGTTTTGGATAAAATCGTTTAAGATAGGAAATAAAATCCTATGAGAAATTGGCAAACGAATAAGGGTTTCACTTATGTATATATATAGACGTGTGGCCGTGGATGAAAGGAGGTTGATCATGAAGAATTGGTCTTGAAGTGCCGTCTTGTTGTCGAGTGCTTGGGAGGGATTTTCTTTGTCGTTCTTGTTCGTGAATTACATCCAAGAAGATTTAATGTTTGTAGCCAATTAAATCTTGTGGTAAGATTTGCGTGTAATTCCTTCGTGAGATTGAGAGATTATTTCTTGAGGAATTTCGGGGCTAAACACTGCGTGCGTTATTGGGTGTAATTGGAGCTTAAGAAACACCGAGAGAGTGTTTGAGTGACTCGAGTGTGTAATCTCCTTGTATCGCTTGATCCATAGTGAAATTCGCTGTTGCTTTCCCCCGTGGACGTAGGTCTTTACGACCGAACCACGTAAATTTGGTATCCGATTTATTTTTTTCTTCTATCTATATTATTGTTTGATCGCTTGCCCTATCGCAACACCCTCGTTCTATTCTCTCCCTAGCTTGCTGCATCTCCAACTTGCATTGAATGTTGGAGTACAGGGAGGTGATCGGGACCCTGCTTTGAGCAGAGGCATTCGTTGATAAGACCTTAAGAAGCACGTTAAAATACATTCGTCATGGATGGGGACAGAGGTTAAAAGATTCCCTCTACCGAATGTAGGACTCGTCTTTATGTTTGTTTGTCTTTTAGCCCTCTTTTTACTCTTTTTTTTGTCATACGTCTTTTAGCCCTAGTAACTGACTTTTCTGACATTTTCACAAATAGAAATGATAGCTCCCAGACCCATCGAGAGAAAACGAACGTGATGAATTACTCAAGGTAATAAAAAGAAATATTGAGAAAAGGGAAATTATCCCCTCAAACTCTAAACTATTACTTAATACTTCAAACTAAATTATTATGACATTAATACTTTAAACTTTTTATTATATCACCAAAAACTTTAAATTTATACCAATATGATAAAGATGCATTCTATAATAATTCTGCTCAAGACGACTGTTTAAAATCTTAAATAGCAGCTTATATAGGCAAATGAAAGTTACGTGAATTTGAAAAGTTTTATTAACAACCTCAACTTATGTCCATTTTGATATCAATACACCAAAGTTTTTTCTCGCATTATTAATATCCCAAAGTTTATGGTGCAAATTTGGGAAGAATTTGGAGAATGACTTTGTTATCTTCAACTTGACAATGTCCCTTTCTTGCTAAATAACTTGCCAAGTGTTGACGCTGATGGGGGCATGCCTCCACTACTATGAATGTTTTTGTTTGATGGAAGTCTCTTTCTACCGAAAAATGATCTTCTCAACTTGATTACTACCTTTTCGTGTAGAAAATTCAAAATCAACATCACCAATAATTGTAGTTCGAGATTTTCCTCCTGTTTTCAGTAGATTTCCATACTGTATAAGTGAGCACAAGGATATGAACAACTAATTATTTTTTTTCTTTTTCATTTTAATTTCAGTTATCCTTTTTTTTTCTTTGGAGTTTTCAAAATTTTCTTGATGTGGCGTTTGGTAGGAATCACATTGAAACCACGTGTCTTAGGAAAGTAACAAAAAAGCTACATCAGTATATCCCATTAACCAAATTTGAATGGAGTTTAATGGAGAGATTTTATTGTATCAATTTGACAACTTGTAAGACACGATTGCACCATGTGAAATTATTGGACTTGATTGCACTTTCGTGATAAATTTTTGTGTTTCAAGTGCACTTATCCCAGAACTATATTTTGTAACGAATTACTCATTTGTCTCTAAGATACTTTGTCACCTATACTAGCTCAATTGTATCAGTTCGTTCTAAACATTTCTTGAATATAGTCATTGCTCAAGCAAGTGATACAGATTGAGCGTGTACACTAGCATAAAAATAACTACAACTTATGCTCATGGACTTATTGTAGGTATGCTTCATAAAAAAAAAAAAAATTATAACAGAATTGGCCGCCACATAATAGATTTAGAACTTTTTGGATAAATTTTCTCAGCAAAAACGGTGGGGGCTTATGGGAGAGCCTACGGCAATAGTTGCCAGAGTAAAAATTAATTCATTTGCCGTAATGATTTGATTATTGTTTCCATCTTGACAAAGTAAAAATTATTGAACAGATATAACTTCGCTTCAAAGTGTTAAAAATCATTAAGCTATGATCAAACAAATTAATGGTATTAACATTCTTGTGCTTCTTTTTATGCTTAAACAAATGTTTTATACTTTTTTTGGAGGTCATCCGGAGAAGAAGGTTAATCGTTGATTCTCAGTCATATTTGATGCATTCTTCTTGTGCTAACACAACGTGTTTTCTTATTGGGAAAGAAAATAAGATGGCAATGGAATTGACCGAATCTTCGATCCATCATTTATCATGAAACAACAACATTAACATTGCAAAGATTTGCTTTAAATTGACCAACCGAGATATTTCCATTCTGATGTATTCATTTGGTGTAGTGACCATATATATTCAAATGTTTAAATTTATCCCTCAGTGAGCTCAATTAGCCTAAGTGCGTCCTGACGAGCCCGTGTATTTTTTAATGCCAAACCATATCTCTGTTTCAGATTTTACTTACTCCAATTGCTCTTCATAATTTCTTATCTGGAGTGATGATGGTTATGTAATTATCAGTGTAGTATTGGCTTTGATTTGGGTTCTCTTTAATTAGCTGTTGGCGGAAGCCGACAAATTAGCAGACATTCTATTTGTGTCATTTTACGGTATTCAAACTCTAATTTCCTTGGCTTCTCTCTTCTTAAGGTCTCAATTATTCTGTCACAGATGAAGAACCCATAGTCACCAAAAGTGAGTTGAGTCTCCCCTTGCATTTTGGATGAACAGAGATCAGTAGTGCTTTTGTAAATTCTCATGGGAGAATAACAAAGTCACAGGAGATTTACCGATAAGGAACTTGAGCTTATGACACACTTTCTATACTACAAGTGTTTTCACTCTATGGTTCTGGTGTAGGTGGTGTTTGATCAAACTCCCTCGTATCTAGAAGGGACATCACATACTTGTGTCACAGTTTGCGAAAATCTAGTGGTCTATAGTCTTTTTCTCAGGTTTGCTCGCTAGGATAAGCCCTCATTTTTTTTTTCTGAATCCTGCCATTGATCATTGCATACGGAGCAAATCCGTGGCGCGTCAATGGATCCATTTTTGATGGAATCGGGAATCTGTCATACCGGAGGTGTACCTCTTTTTCGGGCACGTAGCTCTCATTTGGTCAATGGCATCTCACATTCCACATCGGATGGGAGAAATTCTACTGAGTGATAAATAAATTAACACTCGCATCCAAATAGTCACTAACATGTATGGTTACTTTTTTTGTGGGTTTAGCTGATGAGAAATGTTTTGAGTCATTACAAATGGTATCGGAACATGACCCCATTCAGTATATGTATTGTTCATGGACGGACTAGGCCCACGCTAGATACTACAAGGGGTAGAGAGTGCTCATCCAATCAAAGGGGTCAAACAATGTGCGACTTCTGGCAAACTTTTAAAATGACGAAGAGTGTAGGAATGAAATAGATTACATATAAAATAGCGAACGATTCGAGCAAACTTTAATAAGGATGTGAGTTACGTAAATGGAGGAATTATGACATACCATATTCTGAATCCAACGAGAGATGCCATATTGAGCAATAAAAAAGCTAACATCCACCCCAAATATTCACTATCTCGTGCAATTACTTATTTAGAGTACTCCTTTTCGGGAAACCAGGATGGAATGACCTAGGTGGTTACTAAGGGCGCGCATGACAACGTTTCTATTTCTCTATTTCTTTGTTTCTCTATTCCCTAGAACAAGTTTGGAACAAAAATCCGTTTGGTAACGCAATTTCATTTTTCTATTTCTAGAATAAATTTATATTCCAGAAATAGATTTGGAGTAGAAGTTAAAATTTTTAGCTTTTCTATTTCTAGAACAGAAATGAGAAATCAAAACTTTCTTCATTATTTACTCTCATCGTCATCGCTGTCGTCCACCTGCCACCCGTGGGATGCCGAACGCCCTCCGCTGATCGCCGACTGCCCGCCACCGGCCCCGACCATCAGCCGCTCACCTTCGACCGCCGGCCACCGAACGCCGGCCGTCAGCCACTAGACTCCAGCCGATCGTCACCGACCGCTGAATGTTGGACGCTCGTCGATCATTGGCCGCTCATCACCAACCATCGGACACCAGAGGCCCACCGCTGACCACCGAAAGTCCCCCACCGACCGCCCGTCGGTCACTACCGGCCATCGGATGTCGACCATTAGACTTTGGTCGTTGGCCACCCGCCGCCAACTGTCGATTGTCGGCCGCCGGTGTCACGCCCGATCCTCAAGCGCGTGCCCATCCCTCTCTGGTTGATAATATTTTGCGACTTCCTAGGACGAGTCGTTGACCCTTTCATTTTATTGCACATGCGAAAGTGAAAATAAATTATGGCACCCCTGAAACGGCCCCCAATCCACGGAGGTCGCCACAGATATTTTACACTTGCCTTTCTCTTGACCTAATAATGTAATACTCTGATACCAGAGAATTATAATAAGTCTGTAAGTCCTGGGGGTTTAAATCTTTTCCAATGGTCCCCACGCGCAAAACATGGCGGAAGCGTATCTAACAACTCCCTTCTTTAGATTCAGAGAACGATGCACACTAACTATACAATTTTATGGTAAAAGCCAGACACTTTTATTTACATAAAGCCTGATGGACAACATTCAGTCGGTACACCAAAAATGCCGTGGTTTTCTATACTCGGCTATATATCAAAAGATACCCGACTCTTTTCTCTCTTTTTTTTTTTTTTTTTTAACAGCCATATACATAGGTCCATCAGTCAGTGTCGGCGGTTCAAAAATGCTTCACCTGCTGACCATCACTCTCGGTCACACCTAGTCCGGTCCATCAGCTGGCGGCGGTGGCAACGGCCCTAGCATACTCCCATCACGGCGGACAAAAACCGTCAGAAACTCCTGAATCACTAGGCTGGCGGGAGAACCAACGTCAAACATGACCAGTATCCGTACTCGAATAAAAACCAACCCTCGTATCTTAGGATGGTGGTGCTCCGTACGCTCACACTCAAGATCAACCGGTATACCATAGAATGTGCCGGGGGTGACTGGTAGTAGAGGCATATCTTCTAGTCTGAAATGTTAGTCCCTAAACGGGGTGAGTACAACTACTCAACAGCAAAAGATCTATTGAACTATACTATGCAAGCCATCACGATCCAGTTTCATGCAAGATAGACAAGACAGTTCATCAAAGAACGAATATCCATCTAAACCATATGACTCTTCAATGCAATGCTCAGTGCAGTTTCAACAAATAAGATGCATCATGTCCAGTCACACAAGTCCCGATCATAGGGCCAAACTGTTATGACATGTCCCATTCCATGCCATACAATCTAGTCTCATAACCAAACCACACTCACACTTAATATCATCATCAGTTTTAATCATTCAAACGGTTTTATCCCCCCAGAGGACCAATGTTTGCGTCCTTCTGGGATTTCGCACCCAACCTGGCGTCACGAAAGCCTCTGGCATCTGGCCACAAGACCACCGGGCATCTAGAGCGTTGCGACACATCTCCGGGCATCTCGCACCCCACTTGGCGTCACGAGGAATCACTAGGGCCATAGACATGGTTACCCCTAACCTCCGGAATTACGTACCGACATACCACCGGGCATCTCGATGCTCCTGGGGAAAAACCTCTGAGGCACTACGGTCCCCAGGCATCGACTCATTCGATCCTTTGGGCATCCCGACTCCCGGGGCATCGTTGACCCGAGGGGTCCAACGGTAACATTCAACATCTTAATTTCCAAAAACACTTTTCAATGCAATGACAAGATGTCCCATGAATCTTCATCAAATCTCAATATTGCATAATATGCTGAATGCCAATATCATCATGTCAAATAACAACTCAAAATGCATTCACTTTGGGGACAATTTGAGCAAATTCGGAACAAAACAGCTCAAACATCACAATGCACAGTTTTGGTAACAATTTCGGAATAACCCCTAAATGAACTCAGAAAATTTTGAAATTTTGACATGTTATAAATAAGACCTAAAGGAAAAAGTTTTATGAAGAATACTAAGTCAGATTCATTGTATATCAAGAGCAATAATTGCTATATCCTTTACTAACATTCTGTAATAGCTTCCAAATTTAACATTTACAAAGAAAATCGTTTTACTCACCAAAACTTGTTCATTTATTCTCAAATTTTGATATGTTATTCCTAAGGATATGCCCTACAACTTTCATTAAGAGTTCGAAGTCCAATTCTGACTAGATAATTACAGAAAATTCACAGAATCACCGAAGGTCGTACTGTCTTTCTACGAAACAGTTTACTAATTCATAGAGGATTACTTCTACTCATTTAAAAATCCAGCATCCGACATCACAACCCAAACATCTCCAAGTCTATTGCACTATACTAGATAACAACAGCACAACATGATATAGATTAATGGACTTTCACTTGCCTCAAGCTCTTTAGTTCAATTTCAAGCAAAACAGGGGCTCGTGGGTCTCGGTTTCGGCTCAACGGCAGCGGAGACAAGCGGCGTCGACGGCGGCAGCTCGATCATGGAAGAAGGCAATCTCTTCTTCCCCTCTGCTGTTCACCCGCTTCGCTGCACGCACACCAACTCTCTCGCTCGAACTCTCTCTCTCTCTCTCTGTCACTCGCTCGCCCTCTGCTCACTCACAACACTCACCTGCACGTTGCTCTCTCTCCCTCTCACCGGTTTCGTACAATGCTTTCTCTCTCTTCCTCACCTGTCTGAGAGTTTTGTTCCTTGGTTTGCTGAATCATTAATCACTTGCATGAGGATTCTCGGTGGCAACCGAAACCAAGGACAGCTGTGGAGGCGTATCTTCAGCATGCAGCTCCTTGGACTTCTTGCTGGCAACCGGATGGGAGGCAATGTGGCCTCCACTGGCCTTGCTTCAGTCAACACCCCTTAATTTGGTTGACCCAATGTCGACCGAATGGAAGGGAAACTCGGGCAGCTTGGACGTAGATGAGCTCCACCCCCATGCATGCATACTCGTCCCACTTGTGACCGAATTTTCCTTGCTTCTTTAACTTACTAAAAATTTTTCAATCGATCAAAGTCCAAACACCTCTCTTGTTGCATGGTTGGTCGGTCCAAGAGATAAAATAACGTGGCCGTTGGTGCGATTGTCCATATTGTCCATATGGCCATTCAAAGACGAATTTCTTTTTCTCCAACAGTAAATATTTTGGGACGTCGAGTGGCGATGAGGCTAGGCCAAATGTGGTACCGACGATACTTTCATCAATTACTCACAGACGTTGCATATTTGAGGGTCGTCGAAATTTCCGGATGCCACATAAATCCCCTGACAGTGACCATCTCGGGATAGAAAAACAGGACAACACATTCACAAACAAACATGCTTTTATAAACAACGGGTTTAGATACAAAAAGAATCTAGTCAAAAGTCTACAAGAAGGTTGGCTCTCAAAAACAAGGGTATTGTCCTACGACATACTAGTCGGACCCAAATGCCAATCCTTATGACTCCACCTCCACAGACTCCAGGGCTTTGGTCCTCCACGACCACCTTTCAAGGACCTGAAAATGGTTATACAATAACCAGTGAGACAATGTCTGAGCAAGTCCACGCTCTAAACCCCGATTAGGAGGGTAATACGCCTAGAGGCGTCCTAACCACACAATCACGCATTTAGCATAGAGGACTTACCTCGCCTCATTTCCACCCTGCAGGTCAATACCATCAAATACTCGACCAAACAATTCAATTCAATTCAATTCAACCATCAATTAGTCGACTCATTCGACTCCATGTCATTGATGCCATCTATGAACTCTGTCGATTTGAACACTGCTCACCTAAGCTAATAGATATATTCATATCTCATTGCTCCCCAAAGCTGATATCTAAATTTGCTCATCGAAGCTGTTATAGGTCTATATTGCTCACCTAAGCTAAACCACGATACATTATTCCTAGCCAAGGATCTGGTGCTTTGCACATCGATTCCTCAATTACATATCCAACTTGGCCTAATTCCATCATATTAAAGTGTACCCGATAAAATAATCGTGTGTGAGTACACGATCGGCCTGAGCCAAAAATATAATATCTTTACTTTAGAAAATCCCACTATTTATACAGAGTCTGAAAAAAATTTTGGCGTTGTAAACCGACGCCCCGATAATTTATAATTACTGAAATTATACAATTTTGGGATAATTACCCAAAATTACAACTTAAATTCAATTGGCATAATATAGTACTCAATTAAATAAATCAATCACACTATTACAATCAGCACGAAATTCCAATCACCAGTTATCGATCTAATTTCTGGAAAAATAATTAATAATTAATTAATTTCTAAAATTAATTTAATAATTCAATTTAAATTATGAAAATATTAACTTAGGCCAAAATCACTAAATTAAATATCGATACGGACCAGAAAACTCCCGAACCCTTTTAGATAAATAGTACATCCTATCTAGGCCTCGCTTAATCTAGTCTAACCACCTAACATTCATAATTAAATAATTAAATTTCTAATTTAATTTAATTAACTACCTAATTCCTAATTAAATTAAACTAAACACCCCTTAGCATCATTAGCTTACTAAGAAGAGTTTAGTGCATAAACTCACCGGTTTATTGCGGAAACCGGTTTACCGCAACGACGGTCGAAATCCGAATTTTCGACGGCGTCGGTGGAGCTCGGACTAGACCTAAACTTGGCCCAACAAATCTCAGCCCAAGCTGAGGTTTATTCTTGATTTTGGACTGGACCCAAGTTGGACTAGGCCCGCTAAACTTTGGGCTGCTGATGGAATGAATTCACTTGGGCTCGTGGGCTTCAATGGAGTTGTTAATCGTGGGCTGACTTCTTATGGGCTGAACGCAATTCACATGGGCTTGTCTTTGGTGGAATGAGCCCGAAACTTGTGGGCCGTTGGAGAGAGAACACGCAGGCTGCTGGACACGCGATTGGCCCGAAGATGCTGGCTTGTGGACTTCGTTGGCTGCTGGATTGAACGAACGGAGAGGGAGAGAAGCGGCTTCGGGGATCTTGGCAGAAAGGCGTCGAGCGAAGATCTGCGGTTAAGCTGGCAGCTGAAGATGGAACAGTTGAAGCTGTTGCAGACGTTTCTGTTAACCGGGGGACAATTATTAGTGGAGGTGGGTGTCTTTGGCGTGGGGAAGAGACGAAGACGGGCCTTGGGTCTTTAGTGGGCTTGGACATGTGGAGGGACAACTTTGGACGTGGGGTGATGGGGAGACAACGGCTGGTGGCGCTGCAGCTTGAGGGAGGGAATTCGGTGCGCTGAGAGAGAGAAATCGAGGGAAAGGAAGTTGCGAGGGAAACGAAAAAGGAAAATTGAAGCAGACGGTGAGTTCGATGAAGAGAAAAGGAGAGGCTTGGGCACACGAAGGGAAGCAGCTGGCGTCCAAATGTGCTGAAGAAGATTGAGACCGGATGAGTGAGGGAGAGAAACGTGTGAGCTTGGAAAGAAGAGGATCAAAAGTCAATAACCTTAGTCCTTCCATTAATTTCATGTTCCCCCTAATACTTTCCACATAATTTTCCATCAAATAATCCCAATTGAAGTCCCAATTTTTCAGCCTCATGTTTAATTTCGAATTTCACTATATTAAATTCAATTTCCTTACTCAATTTCTCAAATTGAGGTCCGATTTCAATGAAGAAAAATTCTGAACAATTTTCTGTAAATCCTTGACACTCAAAGGCTCGGCTTAGAAGTCTAAATTCCCTTAAACTCGGCCCGTACGAATTTCCGTTAATTTTTCGCAATGTCCGAAACGGTTTTCCGTAAAAATCTTGGAATCTCCGAAAATTCTTCGGAGGATGAGTCGACGTTCCTTAAATAGATCGTGACATGACAGAACTTTCAATTTCTAAAATCGAGTTCAAATTCGCGTTAATTTCAATTCGATGCGATTTTAATGCGACCTAGTCTACCGGGTAACTTTTAGGAATTTTTGGTACAATTGACCCGTGATCGATTTATTTCGAGTCACATAGTGCATTTTCGACACATTGGCGACTCTCGGTTGTCGTGAAAACCTCAAGGTTTCCAATACGAGCATCGGGTACCAAAACGATAGAAAAATCGGTCTAGTGCGATCGACGAGTATTTTTTAATCAGTGGAATCACCCATACCCACGATCACATATCTCGTCAAATCGACCTATCTCTGGTCTCTGATTGATTTCTGACGGTGCCGTAATGACCCTTGCAGATCAACACGGTCGAGCAGTCGATTCCTGGTCGAATTCTGAAGTCCATTGCATTTAAATTCCTTAATTGCTTCCCCAGATAGTCTAGTTATCTCATGAGTGATCAGCTTAGAGAATAGCACTATCGGCGCGTCGACGAAAGACCCGATTTATTTAATCGAAAACGAAATCTGAAAATTCAGGCTGCCACAACTCTTCCCCTCTTATAAAAATTTCGTCCTCGAAATTTAAACTTATTACAATCTTTAAGCAAAATGGTGGGGGTACAGTCGTCTCATCGACTCCTCAGTTTCCTAGGTTGCTCTTTCAGTACCTTGGTGTTGCTAGACTACTTTAACCAATAGAATGGGCTTGGTGCGCAGGACGTGCTCCTTGCGATCCAATATCTGAACCGGGCTTTCCACGTACGACACCCTATGGTCCACGTCCAATTCCTCAAAATTTAGCACGTGGGTCGAGTCAGGCTCATATGTCCTCAACATCGACATGTGAAAGACGTCATGCACTTGCGCCATCCTTGGCGACAACGCAAGGCGATACGTTAGGATCCTAATTCTCTTTCTCTAGAATCTCAATGGAACCTACGTACCTCGATTCAGTTTTTCCCCCTTGCCGAAGTGCAAGGTATTCCTCATTGGTGACACCTTTAGAAGGATGCAATCACTAATTTAGAACTCTAAGGGCTTTCAATGCTCAACGATACAACTTTTCTGGCGATCTGAGCGGTCTTTACTCTGGCACTAATCACGGCAACTGCGATCACTGATTACTGAGCTAACTCCAGGCCTATGATCTTTCTTCGCCTAATTTCCTTTCCACGATTGAAATTCTGTACACTCTGCTATGTAAGCTTCAATAGGAACCATCCGAAGGCTCGCCAAAAGCGGGAACTTCTTATCTAGATTTTAAATAAATGTGTCACTGGCATTCCGGGTAGACAGCTTTCTGACACACATACACTTCTGTATGCCTAATCAAATCGAGATCTTTTCGTACTGTACGAAAGCGAATTGGTTACATCTATCTGTCCACCAATATCCACATTGGAATTCTTGCCTCTCTGATCTCTTGACAACTTTTCACCAGGTTCCTTGTAATATACCTCCATTCCCACTTGGCACTCCCGAGTGATTGAAAAAGTCCTCCGGCTTATATTACCAAACTTCCACTCACTAGCACGCCAGACACTTGCAATATGTTCGGTGATATCTACCTTTATATCGGTCTACCAACTGAGCTGATGTCGATTCTAACTTGAATATTCGGTTCAATTTTGAGGGCGACTATAAAATTCAAAAGGTAGCCTACCTCAAATTTGAAACTGAATTTTGAACCATTTTCAAGTAAAGTCTATACTTTAGCCAGCCTATGCACAATTGAAGACTCTCGACTCAATGCATCAGTGACTTCTTTCGTTCCTCCATAGTGATACCATATAACACCATTCTAGTCCTGCTAAGGTTCTGATTCACGACACCGTCTCATATTCAACTTCTTCTGAGAGAATAAACACTTGAGACTTTAATAGTCGATGAAGATCTGGAATCTTTCTTCATACCAATGATGTCTCTAAATCTTTAAGGCGAAAATTAATGCGAGTCCCCGGTCATGCACCGGTAATTCAACTTGTGGGGTCTCAACGGCTGGATGCGTATGCAACAATATTCTCATGTTGTATCAGCACGCACCCGGTCCTCTGCAAGACATATCACTAAAGATCTCGTCTCCTCCACAACCATAAGGAATGATCAGCACAAGTGCAGTAGCCAATTCTTGCTTAAGCTCTGGAAACTATCCTCACACTTGTCTATTCATATGAATTTCTCTTCTTTCTTTAGAAGTCGAGTTCATGATGACATTGATGCTGAAAGTCCTTCCACAAATTTCTCGTAGTAATCCGTCTAATCCATACGGCTTACGATCTCGACATTGTTGTCGGTCCGGCCCACTAACAACTGTTTCGATCTTGGCTTGGTCCACGGAGATTCCTTCACCTGAAATCTCGTGACCATTCACAAGTGGCTCTCGTGATCCTCAGCACTCAACGAATACACCAGAATATCCTTGATAAACATAACCACGAACTGAACTCGATATTCATTGAACACTCGGTTTGCCAAATCCATGACAAGCAAATTTGGAGTGTTCACCGTGCCAAACGGTCTTACAATACTCTCGTAAGGACCATCTCAAGTACTAAGTATTGAATTCAATACGTCATTCTTTTTTATCCTCAACCGATGATGCCCTGTTCAAGTCGACTTTTGAAAGTATCAACACTTTTTGTAATTGGTCACATAATTCATTGATCTTCAGCCATGAACACTTGTTCTTGGTCGTCACCTATCTGAGTGGACGATAGTTGATGCCTAATTGCAACGAATCATTCTTCTTTCTCTCACACACAAATTGATATTTCCTAAAGTGATGCATGGCATGTATAAATTCTTTCAACTTAGACAACGACATTTGGTAAGAAGCCTTAAAGAGTGGCTCTGTCATGAGTGCTAGCTCGATCGCAAATTCTACTTCTTTTACTGACGACAGCCCGACAGTTCTTATGACAACACATCTAGAAATTCTTAGACTACTGAGATGTCCTCCATCTCTAGTTCTCCAATCTGTCTTATCTATGACCATCGCCAAATAACCTTGGCAACCTCCGTCTAACCAACGGATTGCCTCAAGCGACGAAATTGGAGGGATCGAGGGTCCTCCTCGATCTTTGATAAATTCGAAATTTTCTCCCATCAACGGGTCAAACTGTATCACATTGCGACAACAATTCATTTCAACAAAAGCTCCTCGAGCCAAACCTTTTTATACATGACGTCAAAATTATACATAGGCAAAATAGTCAAGTACAACTATAGCCAGTGACTCTTTTTTACAACTTCATTTCCACAAACTGAAATTCTACAACCTTAACCCAGAAATTTCTATTGCATTACTATGATAAAATTTACCCAAAAACATTCTTTCTCCCAATCGATGCATAGCTTCGATTGTTCTTATCCCCTTCGCCATCCTAGTGGTGTTCTATATGCGGTGCTTTCCCTCTGTCCTGTCCACTGGTGATGGCGTATGTCCGTCCTTAAGCTAGAGGCCTGAGTAGTCCACCCTACTGTGCATTCAGTGGCGGGAGTCCTCGGTTCTGACTCATCTGTGGCGGTGGTGGCAACTGCGGCGGTCCCCTCGGCCTTCTAGGGTAATCTCTAGCCAAGTGACCCTGCTGGCCACATTCAAAACAAGCACCCATCCTTAAAGGATATGGGGCTGATCCATGTCGCCTTCCATAAAAGCGACACACATCATTCTATCTCTGCATTGATTTTCCTATCCCACCCTTCCTGTTGAGCGGGACAGGGTACCTACCTCCAGGCATAGGTCTCTTCCCAAACCTATTCCTATCCCGGCTAGAACCAAACCACGATCCAGATGCGGCGGCTTGTTCATTCAAATTCTTCTCAATCAGCTGGGCTCGTCCGTACAACTCGTTGTAGTTCTTTATATCGAACGGCACCAATGGATTTTTCAACTCCGGTCAGAGGCCATCCAAAAACCTCATCACCTTCTCCTCGGGATCCTCGATTAATCTAGGAGAGTACTGTGATAATTTGGCGAACTTCGCCTTGTACTGGTCCACAGTCATTGGACCTTGACGAAGGCGTAGAAATTCCGCCATCTTCAATTGCTTGGCACAGCTGGACAAATACTTGCCATTAAATGCTCTAACGAAGGTGTTCCACACCAGAACCACACCTTTTGGGAAAACCTCTTCTCTAGTGGCCCTCCACCAGGTACTTGCAATTCCGTGCAACTAATATATTGCAAGGGTGACCTTCTCCTCTTCGGTGCACCTCAGCAATGCAAACGCTTTTTCCAATTCTTCGATCCAGAGGGTTGCAGCCTCGGGATCTCCTGTTCTTGTGAACTTTGGCGGTTGCAAACCTCAGGAACTGCTCAACGAGCTTATGAATAGGTCTCTCGTTCCTCTATGGAACTTCAGCAGGTGCGGCAACTTGATTCTGGGCCTACTGCCCCATCAGATCTCCTATAGTCCGGAGCGCCCGCATGATCCCTTCGAACCTAGGATCGGGGGCTGCTACCCCGGCACCAACTGGGCAATCTTCTCTATCTAATGAATGGAGAGTCCGCTTTGAAATCGTCCGCCCGCACCCACCCTCCCGTATATGCTTCAACGGGAATCACACAAGGGTAGATTGATCCAATATAAACCTCTAGTAAAATGCCCGCCCGTAACGTAACCCAGCACTCAAGATTGGGTCTCTCTACCAGGTGTTCTGCCCGTAGCTTCTGGGGGTATTCACGTTTGGCATATGCCTGCTTTAACCCGAGATCTTTGGAGATGATTCCGTACTACAATTCGACGGAGGAACCCGGCGGCGGTGCTACACCACTTGCGCTAGCCTCAGCTTGCACTCTACCTCGGCCACCTCGGGCACCGGCCCTTGTTGGTGTCCGGCCCAAGTCACTGAGGATAAGGTCATCTGCCTAGGAGTTCTCGGCTCCAGATCGCTCATCTTACAGGATCTCCACAGAACCTATTTTCGAATTCCACACCGAATTAGGAAAAAATTGAGCAATCCCCAAAACGAATTTACCAAACAGCTATCAATCACATGCATCAGCATGAAATAAAGGCTTTTCCTACTAACTATCCCAAGAACCCATCGCACCTTATCACTCCAAACATAGGCTTCGCTCTCATACCACTAAACGGGGATGTCATGCTCCGATCCTTGAGCGTGTGCACATCCCTCTGTGGTCGATAATATTTTGCAACTTCCCAAGACAAGTCATTGACCCTTTCATTTTATTACACACACGGAAGCGAAAATAAATCCCCTGATAGTAACTATCTCCAGATAGAAAAGCAGAACATCACATTCACAAATAAACATGCTTTTATAAACAATGGGTTTAGATACAAAAAGAATATGGTCAAAAGTCTACAAGAAGGTTGGCTCTCAAAAACAAGGGTATTGTCCTACGACATACTAGTTGGACCTAAATGCCAATCCTTCTGACTCCACCTCCACAGACTCCAGGGTTTTGGTCCTCCATGACCACCTTTTAAGGACCCGAAAATGGTTATACAATAACCAGTGAGACAATGTCTCAGCAAGTCCACGCTTTAAACCCCAATTATGAGGGAAATATGCCTAGAGGCGTCCTAACCACACAATCACACATTTAGCATAGAGGACTTACCTCGCCTCAGTTCCACCCAGCAGGTCAGTACCATCAAATATTCGACCAAACAATTCAATTCAATTCAATTCAACCATCAATTAGTCGACTCATTCGACTCCATGTCATTGATGCCATCTATGAACTCTGTCGATTCGAACACTTTGCTCACCTAAGCTAATAGATATATTCATATCTCATTGCTCCCCAAAGCTGATATCTAAATTTGCTCACCAAAGCTACTAATAACATTTGCTCATCGAACTGCTAGATAACTATAATGCTCGCCAAAGCTGATATCTATAGTGCTCACCGAAGCTACTATAGACCTATATTGGTGTTAATGTTCCCCGAAGCTGTTATAGGTCTATATTGCTCACCTAAGCTGAACCACGATACATTACTCCTGGCCAAGGATCTGGTGCTTTGCACATCAATTCCTCAATTACATATCCAACTTGGCCTAATTCCATCATATTAAAGTGTACCCGATAAAATAATCGTGTGTGGGTACACGGAATTTACCGAGCCAAAAATATAATATCTTTACTTTAGAAAATCCCACTATTTATACTGAGTCTGAAAAAAATTTTGGCGTTGTAAAGCGCGCCCGATAATTTATAATTGCTGAAATTATACAATTTTGGGATAATTACCCAAAATTACAACTTAAATTCAATTGGCATAATATAGTACTCAATTAAATAAATCAATCACACTATTACAATCAGCACGAAATTCCAATCACCAGTTATCCCGGTCTAATTTTTGGAAAAATAATTAATAATTAATTAATTTCTAAAATTAATTTAATAATTCAATTTAAATTATGAAAATATTAACTTAGGCCAAAATCACTAAATTAAATATCGATACGGACCCAGAAAACTCCCGAACCCTTTTAGATAAATAGTACATCCTATCTAGGCCTCGCTTAATCTAGTCTAACCACCGACATTCATAATTAAATAATTAAATTTCTAATTTAATCTAACTAACCACCTAATTCCTAATTAAATTAAACTAAACACCCCTTAGCATCATTAGCTTACTAAGAAGAGTTTAGTGCATAAACTCACCGGTTTATTGCGGAAACCGGTTCACCGTGATTTGACGCACGCGACGGCGGTCGAAATCCGAATTTTCGACGGCGTCGGTGGAGCTCGGACCGGGCCTAAACTTGGCTCAACAAATCTTAGCCCAAGCTAAGGTTTATTCTCGATTTTGGGCTAGACCCAAGTTGGACCGGGCCCGCTAAACTCGTTGGGCTGCTGATGAACTAAATTCACTTGGGCTCATGGGCTTTAATGGAGTTGTTGATCGTGGGCTGACTTCTTATGGGCTGAGCTGCAATTCACGTGGGCTTGTCTTCGGTGAAATGAGCCCGAAACTTGATGGGCCGTTGGAGAGAGACACGCGGGCTGCGGACACGTGATCTGGGCCGAAGACGCTGGCTTGTGGACTTCATTGGCCGCCGGATTGAACCGAACGGAGAGGGAGAGAAGCAGCTTCGGGCGATGTTGGCGAGCATCGAGCGAGGGGCGGCTAAAGATGGAACGGGTTGAAGCTACTGCAGATGTTGCTGTTGACCGGGGGACAATTATTAGTGGAGGTGGGCGTGCTTTGGCATGGGGAAGAGACGGAGACGCCGGGCCTTGGGTCTTCAGTGGGCTTGGACGCGTGGAGGGGCAACTTTGGACATGGGGTGATGGGGAGACAACGGCTGGTGGCGCTGCAGCTTGAGGGAGGGAATTCGGTGGGCTGAGAGGGAGAGAAATCGAAGGAAAGGAAGCTGCGAGGGAAACAAAAAGGAAAATTGAAGTAGACAGTGAGTTCGACGAAGAGAAAAGGAGAGGCTCGGGTGCACGAAGGGGAAGCAGGTGGCGTCCAAACGTGTGAAGAAGATTGAGACCGGATGAGTGAGGGAGAGAAACGTGTGAGCTTGGAAAGAAGATGATCAAAAGTCCATAACCTTAGTCCTTCAATTAATTTCATGTTCCCCCTAATACTTTCCACATAATTTTCCATCAAATAATCCCAATTGAAGTCCCAATTTTTCAGCCTCATGTTTAATTTCGAATTTCACTATATTAAATCCAATTTCCTTACTCAATTTCCCAAATTGAGGTCCAATTTCGATGAAGAAAAATCCCGAACAATTTTCTATAAATTCCTAACACTCAAAGGCTCGGCTTAGAAGTCCAAATTCCCTTAAACTCGGCCCGTATGAATTTTCGTTAATTTTCCGCAATGTCCAAAACGGTTTTCCGTAAAAATCTTGGAATCTCCGAAAATTCTTCGGAGGATGAGTCGACGTTCCTTAAATAGATCATGACATGACAGAACTTTCAATTTCTGAAATCGAGTTCAAATTCGTGGTTAATTTCAATTCGATGCGATTTTAATGTAACCTAGTCTACCGGGTAGCTTTTAGGAATTTTTGGTGCAATTGACCCGTGATCGATTTATCTCAAGTCACATAGTGCATCTTCGACACATTGGCGACCCTCGGTTGTCGTGAAAACCTCAAGGTTGCCAATACGGGCATCGGGTACCAAAACGATAGAAAAATCGGTCTAGTGCTTGATTGACGAGTATTTTGCAATCATGTGGAATCACCCACACCCGATCACATATCTCGGTCAAATTGACCTATTTCCGATCTCTGATCGATTTCTGACGGTGCCGTAATGACCCTTGTAGATCAATACGGTCTAGCAGTCGATTCCTAGTCGAATTCTCAAGTCCATTGCATTTAGATTTCTTAATTGCTTCCCCAAATAGTCTAGTTATCTCGTGAGTGATCAGCTCGAGAGAATAGCACTATTATCGGGTGTCGACGAAATGCCCAATTTATTCAATCGAAAATGAAATCTGAAAATTCAGGCATCACGGCCGAACTCCGGCCGTTGGTCCCCTGCCGCTGGTCGTTGAACTTTAGCTTGGCCACCCACCGCCGGCCACCGAACTTCGGCCGTTGGCCACCCACCGCTAGCCGCTGGTCGCCGACCTCCGGACGTCGGTTGCCGGACGCGAGACCCGACCACCTGCCGTCGATCACCGAACGCCGGACGTCGATCGCCGGAGGTGAGACTCCGGCCATCGAATGCCACATCATTTTGCTCCTAGAAATAGAAATTTTATTCTCTTATCAAAAGAATTTTTACTCTAGAAATAGAAATTTCGAATCGTTATCAAACGCGTTTTTTTGTTAAGAAACTCGTCGATAAAATAGAAATTGATTTCTATTCCAGAGATTTTGTCATGCGCGCCCTAATTGATTAAGGACGGAATTCTTTTTGTATTCTATTGATTGCACCAAGTAATTTATAGTATTTCCTCGAATGCAAAAATAAGAGACTGCTAATCAAGATCAAGAAAATCCCTAAATCTGTAAATTAAATTAAAGATCAAACTTCCCATTAGATGATTCAGTTTTATATATACTAATTTATTAAAAAATTGCATTTGCTTTATGTCAGTCGCAACCTTGATTGTTTTTGTCCTTTCATTTACTTTTTCCTTTGCATTGGAATTGATTTATCCAAAAGAGGATTTTTCATTGGGAGTGAGACACCCCCACCCCACCTCACCCATGAAAAAAAAAGTTAAAGTAGGGATATGCAATCCTTCAAAATATATATAATGATAGAAAGATTGGAAAATATAATTTATGTAATTACAAGGATTTAGGCCTTTGTTTGGTCTTAATAAGAGAAAACCCCTCAATATCTCAGATTCTGTTGATTTTGATTCTCAAAGTTGCATTTGATAGGACAACATGTGGAAAAAGAATTTTTACCTTTGATGACGTTGCTACTTCTGAAAGAAAGACGAATTACACTTGACAATTGTGTCAAAAGCAAATCTACTCTCTCTACTATGCTTATCTGGCCTGATCTTTGCAGTCATGAACGAGGTGATGCCATCTTTCGAGTTATTAATTTACATTATTGTATGATCATTGACAGCAGCAACTGGAAAAAAAATTTAAAAAAATGGTTAGGGGACTAATTTAAGAACTCTTTTTCTTTTTTTTTTTTTTTTTTTTTCTGGGGAGACCTCTGACCTAGATAATTTAGCAAAAATATCTTCCGAAAGGTGGGCCATGCTCACGACTAAAGGGCATTCTCTTTTTTTCAGGTGAGACCCCGAATCCTAATTTCTCTCTAATCTTGCATTCAATGTCAGAGTACAGATGATGACCTTTGATTGAGCGAGACCTCTGCATCAGGTCTAGCTTGTTGCCTAGGTCCTTTATTGAGTAGAAGAAATATATCTTCCGAATTAAGTGGGCCTAGCTCGAGACTAATCGGATCTGGTCTCGGCACCTCCTCTTTTACCCAATTATATGAGGTCTTTCCATAAATAAAGAATCTTCGTACCATCTGAGCCTTCCGTCGAAATGATTTAGACAAATTTTCCTAATTTTACCAGTTGCGTACAAGAGAGACATTCATATGATGCAAGCTAATCATACTCAATTTTCCATTAATTCTATTTCTAGTAGAATAAGTGAGGCTTGGAGAAAATGAAAAGAAAAAAGCTTTTTTAATCTTGCCCAATTTATATTTTCTTTTTTTATGTATCATTATTGCTTATTACACATACTAAATGACATGGCACACGTCACATGAGTTGGCATATCACTTAGTAAATATTTATTAGTAGAGTCTTAGTACACTTATGAATACTCATATTTTAATTTGCTTGAAATTAGCTAAAACTCAATGCTTATAATAGTTCTCCGTAATTTAATAATCTAGGGATACGATAGGCTTGGCTACCTGGACATTTATTGAACACCTTGCAAATTCCAAAAACTGGACGGAAAAAGTTTCTATTTAGGGAAAATGACCTTCCCAATCAAAAGAGAAAGGGGTGATAAAAAAAAAATCAAAAGAGAAAGGATAAGAAAAGCAGAGGAAAAGAAATAAAGTTGACATACAGTCCGGTGCGTGTTGCGCTATGATTAAAGAGATTGAAAAGAAAAGTTACTTTAATAAAAATTTGTTTTGCTTTCACGTTTCTAGACTAAAGACATGCCAAAACCCATTTCAGTCCTAGGGAAATAAAAATCTTGGCTGACGTTGTACGAATTTGACAGTGAACTTACCAATTAAAAAGAGATTCTTGTTATGGAAAAAAATGATCCTCCACGGTCTGCATCAAATCCTACGGTTTGTGTATATTTGTAATTTAAGTATAAAATTTATTGAATAATTTCCAATTTGGGCAACACCCAAGTATCTGCTCCCCATGATGTTGCATGGGTATATAATTTAGCCACGCAACTTCCTTTTCTTTAGGGGCATTATAGCATTCAAGAAAAGTTGAGACAGGTTCCTGTCGCATGGCCATATCATGTCTTTTAGTTGTATCCTACTTTTCTCTGATCAAGTCGGCCCCGCATCTTCCTTTATTTTCATAAGACCCCATGTCACATCCTATCCCCTCTTTCTTGCATTGAATTACAGAGTACTGTACTGGTGCGGACTTCGACTTAATGAAGACTAAAATAAAGGAAGATATAAGAGGTACATGACATCTCCTGTTCTGGGAATCCCACATCTTTTTTTTTATTCTTCAAAATAGGTTTAAAATATTAATTCATTTGATAACGTAATTTAATTGCCTTTTTTTATGAACAAAATAAATTTCTATTTCAAAAATAGATTTGAAATTTAAAATTAAAAATATGCCTGATAAAAATTTTATTTCTTTATTTTATTTTTTATTTTTTATTTCTAGAACAAAAGTAAAAAATTTAATAAAAATTTCATCTTTATCACCGTTCATTTCTATTTCATTAAAATTTTTAATTTTTGGCTCTCACCGCCCATCCATCGCTCGTGAGATGCCTGACGCCGGCCAATGGCCACTAGATGGTGACCGATGGCCAATGTCCATTAGGAAGACTCCTACCATAGGTCGCCGAACGCCGGCCACCACCGTCCCTAAAAATAAGAATTTTATTATGTCATTAAATAAATTTCTGTTAGAAAATAAAAATTTTGAATTGTTATCAAACACATTTATTTACTCATAAACTTGTCGAGGGAAATAGAAATTTATTTTTGTTTCCATAAATTTTGTCATGTGCTCTCGCGCGTCTAATCGGATCCTTTCTTTTTCAATTATATGAAAGGTCTTTCCATGCATAGATAACCTCGTGCCATAGTAGCCTTCTATCACAATGTTTTAGACAATTTTTCACTAATTTTACTAGTTGGGTACAAAAGAGACATTCGGATGATTCGAGTTAATTATACTTAGTCCCCCTTAATTCTATGATTCGAGTTAATTATACTTAGTCCCCCTTAATTCTACTCTTAGTAGAATAAGTGAAGCTTGGAATTTTACTTCATTTTTTTTGGAAAATAAATCGGTTTTAGTTTTGCTCAAATTGTAATTTCTTTCATTTTATTTATTTATTATTATTGCTAATTGTACACAAACTTAATATTATGACATAAGGCACACGAGTTGCCACATCATTTAGGAAAAATTTCTTAACAAACTCTTGGCACAAGTAGCATTACTCATTTTACTTTTCTTGAATTTAGCTATAACTCAATGCTTATGTTAGTTTTCAACTATCTTCTCTATCAGTCGATGACCCATGTCCATTACAATATGTTCGGTTTGATCATAGCTATTCAATCCACTCATAACTGTACAAACCTCATGACATGACTTAATCTTGTAATCAAATGGAAGACAAAGTTCTCCATTTATCATTGGATCATTACACACTCCATGCATTTGCTAAGCCTTTTTGGTATAAATAAAGTTTGCTCAAGTTTGCACACGATGACTTCATCCTCCTCCTTTTTTTTTCTTTCCTTTGGGGTGGTAAATGGGTAAAAGTATTATTTCAAAGAGTCTACAAATATATGATTGTATCCACGACAATCAAGTGCACTATCAATGTAGAGAGTTTTGGAAGGGGACCGACAAGGAACAAATGAGATATTTATGAAAGAATAAGTGTACTTAAATTTTTAAAATTTGTCACAAAAGTGTAATTGAATCATAAAACTTACAAAAAGCACAATCAAATCCTAAAACTTATCAAATTAGTACAATCGAGACATTCTGTTAACTTCGTCCTACTGGTGGCTTTTTTTTTTAAATATTTTTTTCTCATTGCTATTCCTGACTCTTTCATTGTCCAAATTTTTGGGCACTCTTCTCCAATTATTCTTTTATTCCTTTTTTTTCTTTAGTGTTTTAAACATGTTTTTCTTCTCATATATTGTGTGCTTATTAGTTGCTAAACTATAACTTAGCATCAAGAGAGATGTGAATCACGACATCAAAATGTCTCTAGGCACATGGGATTGTGTGGGGATTTTTTTTTTTTAATTTATGGGATTAATACCCTAAAAACTCCAAACTGATATACTTATGATAAATTTACCCCAAATTAATTTTTTAACCACTAAAAACTTCAAATGGAAAAATTCCGCCATATACCTTTGACAAACGTGATGAATTACCTCAAGGTAATAAAGATAAGTAACGTAAAAAGGAAAAATATCACCTAAATATACTTGTGATAAATTTGTTCTTTTTTAGTTTAGGACCACATGTCTTAGGAAAGTAACAAAAAATGTCATATTAAATACCATTAACCAAATTGTTTAACAAATTAGACTTGATTGCACTATCTAAAAATTAGTGGATTTGTTGAATGACTTGTGATAGAACTGTAATCAGATTAGCATCTAAAACACTTTGTCATATCTTAGTTTGAGATTTTACTATATGTTTGTCACGGTTATACCATTTTTGTGATTTTTTGTTTTATTAATCTAACTTGATAGATGGTTTATTTATGTCACGTTTTCAAAATTTATAATCTACTTTATTTTCTTTTAATTTTTTGTATCGGTTTGGAATTTGTGAAGGGTCGCTGGATCGAAACCTCGCCCGGCCAAATTAGTTTATCGTTTTATCACAAATGTATCAAGAAGGAAAGAAGAAGATAAAAAGAAAAAAATATTTTGGTTAGCTTGATTCTAGGTTTGATATTTTTTATAATCAAATAGTTTCTTAGTTATGTTAAAAAAAAATAATTTCTTAGTTTTCGACCAAAAAAAAAAGTTTCTTAGTGACATCCCACGTCCCATTGAGATTTTTGCATTGAGTCAGAAAAAATTAATTTAAAGTAAATTTATCACATATGTACTAATTTAGAATTTTTAAGAATATTAATCCTAATTTATGTGTAGTCAGCTTGTTGGAAATCAAAGTATTTTTTTCGTAAGCATTGTTAACGAATATTTTAGAAGCATACGTTGATAAGACCTTTACAAGCACATGAATATTAATTTGTCATGGCCGGGGACAGAAGTCAAAACTATATCTAACTTGGACTTGTCTTTATATTTGTTTGTCTTTTAGCTCTCGAATAGCTAACTTTTCTTAAGACAGAAGTCAAAAGATTCTCTATGACTTGTCTTTATATTTGTTTGCCTTTGCACTTGTCTTTATATTTGTTTGTCTTTTAGCTCTCGAATAGGTGACTTTTCTTACGACAGAAGTCAAAAAGATTCCCATACCTAACTTGTACTTATCTTTATATCTGTTTGTCTTTTAGCTCTTTAGTGACTGACTTTTCTTACTTTTTGACAAATGGAAATATGATTCCGCCATCACGTGGACAGCGACAGGGACGAATTACCTCCTGGACTCAGAGAGAGAAAACAAACGTGATGAATTACCTCAAGGTAAAAAAGATAAGTACTGTAAAAAGGAAAAAATATCACCTGAATCTCTAAATTATTACTTAAAATCCTAAATCATGCATATTATAATATTAATACTCTAAACGTTCTATCATATCTCAAAACCTTCGAACTTCAAGCAATATAATATGAATACACTCTATTGCAGTTCTGTCAAAAATGGCTATAAAAATCTTATATAAACAAATGGAAGTTGAGTGGATCTAGAAAATTATAACAAAAACCTCGACTTATGCTTGCTTTGATATCAATATATCAAAATTTTTCTCACGTTACTAATACTAACCCAAAGTTTATAGTGAGGAATCTAGAAAATGACTTTGTTATCTTCGAATTCTATGATATACCTTTCTCGCTAAATGATTTGTCAAGTGTTGATGCTGATGGGCATATGCCCCCACTACTATGAATGGTTTTGGTGAGGATTATGCTTTTATTTAATGAAATTCTCTTCCTACCTAAAAAGATCTTCTGTTATTGCCCTATGTAGAAAATTCAAAATCACCATACCAATAACTGAAGTAGGTAATTTTCCTACTGTTTTTGTAAGATTTCCACATGGTGATTATAAAGATATGAACAACAACAATTTTCCTTTTTCTTTTTAATTTCATTCATCTTTTTTTTTTTTTTAATTTTCAAAGTTTTTTCTAATGTGGCGCTTGTTAGGCACCACACTAGGACCACGTGTCTTAGGAAAGTAACAAAAAATGTCATATTAGTATATTCCATTAACTAAATTGAATCGAGTTTACAAAGGGATTTTATTGTATCAATTTGACAAGCTAGACTTGATTGTACTATATAAAAATTATTGGATTCAATTGCAATTTGTGATAAATTTTAGTGCTTCAAGCGCACTTGTCCCAAAACTGTATTTTGCATCGGATTACTGCTTTGCATCTAAAACACTTTGTCACCTATCTTAGCTCAATTATAGCAACTTTTCCAGAATATTTCTTGCATATAGTTGTTCCTCAAGGCTGCGATACAGAAAGAGGGTATATACCTATATAAAGATAACTACAGCTTATGCCCATGGACTTATTGTGGGTACGCTTCATAAAACCAGGGCCTACACACAGCCTCTGAATGGTTAATTATGGACTTGTGAGCAGGATTACGGGGTTAACACTCTCTTATTCTAAAGAGTTTTGATATGGTAGACAAGAAGCGGGGTTCATTAGGAAATTTCTTATATGATCTAGAAAGCTATTCTTAGATAGTTTGTTTTGTGACATTATAAGTTTCATGAAGAAGTGAAATAACTTGTGCAACAACATAAAAATAAAAAGAGATCAGGATTCTCTTGATTTAGGGGATAATTGTCGCTAGAAAAGTTACGCTTGGACCAAACATATCTTGGGCTACATTTGTTTCACTAAAAACAACTTCCAAGAAAGAAGATTTTGAATTTTCCTGCGTTTGGTTCATAGAAAAGAAACTATGAGAGGATGAGATAGCTGATATAAAACAATAATGTTTACTGTTGGAACTCAAATATAACATTATGCAATCGAGCATAAAGTTGACATTGTCTGGCGAGCACCAGATACTGTGTAGCCACTATAGCATTCCCTATGCTACTGATGCTATTGTCTAAGCTGTAATGGGATGGTTGCTAGGCTTGAATTGATTGTTCTGGATGTAGTGTAGCCTTGGTAAGTGGACGAGTGATTCTGATATGTGGGCCAATGAAAAATTTTCCATTAAAAGATTTTTTTGCACAATGAGTGGAAAATTGTGGCCTTATCTTATACTTTATGTGGTGGTTCTATGGAAAAGGGAAAAGTAAGGGAAAAAAAGGAAAAAGAGACAAAAATAGAAAATTGTTTGCGATCGCCTTGTGGAAAAAGAAAAAGTACGAAAACAGGAAAAAGAGAGATGATAGAAAATTATGACTTTTATGTTACATATGTATGGCCGCCTTTGGAAAAAAGAGGAAAAAGTAAGGAAAAGAGGAAAAAGAGAAAATATGACACATGAAATGGAAGGACAATAATGGGGTCTGCCACTTGCGGTGAATTATAAGTCTCGTGATTGTTCTGGATGTAGTGTAGCCTTGGTAAGTGGACAGTGATTCTGATATGTTGGCCAATGAAAAAATTTTCCATTAAAAGATTCTTTTGCACAATGAGTGGAAAATTGTGACCTTATCTTATACTTTATGTGGTGGTCCTGTGAAAAAGGGAAAAGTAAGAAAAAAAAGGAAAAAGAGACAAAAATAGAAAATTGTTTGTGATCGCACTTTGGAAAAGGAAAAGTAAGGAAAATAGTAAAAAGATAGATGACAGAAAATTATGGCTTTATGTTACATCTATATGGCCGCCTTTGGAAAAAAAGAGGAAAAAGTAAGGAAAAGAGGAGAAAGAGAGAAGATGACACATGAAATGGAAGGACAATAATGGGGTCTGCCACTTGCGGTGAATTATAAGCCCCGTGCTTTCCCAAACATTAGCCATATAGATAAGGGCTTGTCTCGGAAGATTTTTTTATATCTTTTTTTTGTTTAATTTAAACATCGTGCAAATGATCCTCCTGAGACCCAAAACTTCAATAAGGTTGGGCCCATGTGACGAGCTGTCGGATTCGGCCTAGCCTGGATTAGGGCATTGAGGCCCAGGGCCAAACCTGACCCAGACCCAAAATGAGGCTGAGAAATGGAGTCATTCGATGCGGTGGACATCGAAGCCGGAGCACACCCCCGCAACGCGGACCGGTAGGCCCACCAGCCGAGCCCTTTCCACGACGATGCCTTCGTCGGGCTACGACCTTGCCTTCGCCCCCTCAAACTGACTTCTCCGCCAACGCTCCCCCCTCCGTCCGCTGCGGAGGGCGACATCTTCGGGGTAGGGCCCCTACCCTTGTCCTAACTTCATGCGGGGTACCTGTCGCCGAACCGAGATTTGTTGGTTGATATATTCAACAATTACCATGTAAGGTCAACGCTCATACATTCAACACTATACAATCAAACAGAATAGCAAGTCGCACTTATTCATGGATCGACTAGATTTATAATTTTGAGTTCAGTGTAATTTCGGGTAGGAACTCTATGGTTTTTATTCATATTCGTTGATTTCCATTTGCATCGGTTTAGCACTTAAGGTTCGTAATAAATCAGGAAGGATTTGGTTTCTTATCTGCTTTGGACATTTCTGTGGGAGTTTAATTTCATTGCTCTTGTTTTCTGAAAGCATTATTTGATCTTGCTGCTTAGATAGAGATTGCATTTATAGTACCCGGTGACAATAGTTGCACTTTTTCCTTGAATTTAGTAGAGACTAAAACCACAACCACTTCCCAAATGCAGTCGAAATGCCATAAACCTCGAGGAGAAGGAGGAGGCGGAGATGCGGAATCCTGTCATCGCGCTGAAGCCGAAGAGCTCGAACGAGCTTTCTATGAGAAATGAAGCTCAACTAAAGAACGAAATATTCAGAATTTAGAATGCACCATATTATAGGGTGACGTGGCAGTTTTGTTGAGGTCCAATAAAAAAATACCACATGTCGATGACGTGGAATAAATAAATAAAATTAAAAATCTCACTCTCTTGTTTTTCCGCTCATCTACGCCGTCCCCAGCCATCCGTAGCCATGGTCCTCTGATTTATAGATCTCCGCGAGCGGCGGCGACTCTACTGGTGGCCAAGAGACCTTCGGATTTCTACCGTGAGTTCGATGACTCCGCCGGCGTCCATGGACCACGGACGAAATAGAATTAACATAACAAAATACCATATTCCAAATCACTATGGGAATAGAAGTGAACAACAAGTTTAATAAAATAATCAACAAATATACTTTATATTTAAAGAGAATTAAAAAAAAAATTGGGTAATATGGTATAGGTTGAAGTATCCCATATTGCGTGCTATGTGGGTTATATGCTCTTTGTGTGTGTGTGTGGGTGGGTTATATATGCGTGTGTATGATTTCTTTCCACCTATCGGTTTAAGATTTTGAGTCGAATAGACTAATACGATATCAAAGTCGAATTTTACTCTAGTCTACATGCGCGTTGATCGTCAAATTCCACGTGTTACACTTTAAATTGGACTTTCTAACAATGTGTGAGATAATTGGCATCTAATAGACTATGAAAATTGAATTTACACTTTTCACTGTATTATTGTGTTAGGAAAACGGCTGTACATATCCAAATTAATATTGACACAATACCGATTCCATTATCTCCAAAGTTAAAATCGAAAATGAGTTATCCATAATGTGAGGAAATGAATGCATAAAATTTTTATTTAAAATTTCAATTAATACAACTTTGGGGAGAGCTATTAGAACAACGAAAAAGACAGACAACTCTGAATTTTGTAAAATGGAATATAAAAGATGATCGCTCTTTACTCAAAATCCAAATTTGAACTCGTTACTCAATCATTAATTGACATATAGATAGCCACAGAAAGTAAATTGCAAGGTCCTTAATTCTTCAAAATTACAAAGGTTATTCTTGTTCAACAAGCTCAAAACCTAATTCCATAAAAGGGAAAAAGAAAAAAGGCAATCTAAATGACAAGCATCAAAAGTAAGAAAGAATTATTAACAGAATACAATAAAAAGAAATAGAGAAAAAAGAATATAAAATAATAAACGGCACATTAATAGGTTGACGTGAAAATATAAAAGAATTTAAAAGTACCCTTAAATTCTTATAAAATAATTTGAAAATAGATTTTTTTCCTTTCATTAGATTTAAAGATAAAATGAAATGGAGGAAAAGGGAAAAACTCAACTTCGTAACAATCTTATGTTTGTTTGGCAAATGAGGGGGAGAACATCCTTGGGAAAATGACAATCTAAATATTGGCGGAGCAAGAGTTGACGGCTTGATTGACACGTGGCATTTTGTGGTGGATGCTCACGAGTTTGATACCCCCGTCACCGCATTAGAAGTTGTATAATCATATGGATGCATTAATAGGGAAACTGAGGAGAAAAGGAAGGGGCAAAAAAGAGTGGGAACTTCTATTTTATTCAAGGGAATATAGAAGATTGCAAAGAGTTTCTAATGAAAAGAACCATTAATCAGATAGAATAGAAGATTCACATTTATATTGATGATCAGTGCAAAGTCCGACGAAGTTCTTAGAACAACTCTCGTAATCGGAATATACACCTGACTACACAATAGATAAAGTAATGAACCACAAGTACACAATAGATAATAAAGTAACAAACCCTAGCCCAAAACTGGACAAATCTATCAACGACAGATACCGCTATATAATAAAAGACCACAATACGCATGGTAGTCTTGGAGGATGGGAATATCAAGGCCACTAAAACCACCACGACCATCACGAGGTAAAGGACTCCGACAGAAAGAACAAGGCTCCCGAGCCAAGTAAGTTTGCTCACTGCTACGGTTACGGCCGCAAAAAAAGCCATTGACATGCCGGTGAGGGCCATCAACAATAATGGCCCTGCTGAGTGGTAAGCTAGTTCTGCAACGTAGTAATCTCTATTGAGACCCCAGAGGAGGACTACGACTGCAAGAATGGAGCTGTACATGGCTACCATGTTGGCAATTACGAAAACCTGAAACATTCCGCTGTGTAGCGTGGTCGCCATTACCGGGTGTGGATCACCGGAAGCATTATATCCACCAGGCAAGGTTAAGCCCGCTGTGAACGTGACGGAGGCCACAAGCGTGGCCACTAGCAATAAGGTATTGACCTGGTCCTTGATCCATTCGGTGGGAGATGATTTGCTTGCTCCAAGTGACACAACGTCTCGATCTACGCTTCGCGGCACACCTGCGACAATCAAAATCGCACGTCCTGCTAACTGCAAATGTCAAATCAGAGAATTAGTCATCAATCACCAGCACATTAGATTCAGTTAAGAGTAAACACAGCCTGCAACCAAAATTACACTATCGCTGGATCTCCCGTCGGCAAGCTTCTGGATTCCATGGCCACATCCAAGGCGGTCAAACCATCATTGTTCCGAAGCCGCACGTCAATTCTTTTGTCCTTCGTCAACAGGCGCATAGCATGGCAATGGTTGTGCATCGCTGCCAAATGGAGGGGCGTGTTCCCATCGACATCTTTCGAATTCACCAGCTTCTCGATGATATCGGACTCGCTGTATCCTTTTAATACGTTGTAGGCCACGGGAAAAGAGTACGATTGCGTGACTGCAACGTTAAGAATATTCTGACCCTTTTTGTTTTTGATCTCTGCCAGGTCAGGCCACGTGTCCTTCAGTAGCCGTTTGGTTGCCAAGAAGTTGCCGGCTTCGCTAGCAATGTGAATCGGGTAGGAGCCGTTATTGTCCGTTTGAAGGGCGAGATAAGGGCATTTCTCCAGCAAGAGGTCAATTGCGTCGTCATCTTCAAACGACGCTGCAGCGTGCATTGGTGTCCCTCCGTCTTCATCGCGCACGTGGAGTAACTTCGGGAGCCGATCTATAATTTCTTCCAATAAATCTGACATTATGGGCGATAGCACTCTTTAGGTTGGGTGCAATTAACTAATTAAATAATTATTGCTGTTAGCTCCTGCAGAGTTATATGCTTTTTGACCAAATGCTATTATCAAGCTTTTCTCCAAATTGGACGAATATGAATTTTGAAAAAGAGCAAAAAGCAGCGCAGTTAACTTACATCTATGCTTTAATGGACTAGAACCACACATCCATTACCTGTATTCTCCTCCTTGGTTGCGGCCAAAATTGGTGACATGCCCTGTATCTTGACTGCGTATGCTTCATCTCCAGCAGATTCTTGCAAGAGAAGCTGAAAAATCTCCCATTCCACCCCCCCGTCATCTTTCGAGTGCTGCCATTCGCACTTTTCCACTGCCAGATACAACGGAGATTTACCATCCTTGTTCTTCCAATATATAATTTCCGAGTTTGTTTCCCGGCAAATTAGCTTTTTTGTTGCATCAAACCTTTTACCTCGAACCGCAACATGGAGCGGAGTATCCTCTGAGGAGTTTTTCTGGGTCATGATGTGAGGAAAATGAATGAGAATGAGCTCTATGACATCATCGCTCCCAAAGCTTGCTGCTACATGAAGCAATGAATTCCCGGAGGGAGTGACTTGGACGACGATTTGCGACAAAGCTAATTTCCTCGACTCAGACACCTTTTCTAGTGCATCGATGAATTTCTCGACGTCCCCTTTTTTTTTGGCTTCATATAGGTCACGATCCATAATTTTGTTCAGTTCTCCATCTCCGAGCTCTTGTTGGTTATCTGGAGTCGGGACACGTCTCTCCTTCAAATCTTCAAGCCTGCTTTTTTGCCTTGCCCATATTGCACTCCTGTCGATGCTTATAGCATGCTCCATTTCGGACTGCGGCAATCTTTGTTGATTTCTTCCCCACTTTTTGTAGTAAGAATGCAAAAGGGGAGAAAGCACTCACTCTTATAACGGGTTAAGTTTTCACATCATCCGAACACCTGAGGGGACTCACCTCGGCCAAGTCAATTAGCGAACAGCCCAAGTTGTTGTTGTCAAGTACTAGCCAGATAGACTATGTTAATTATGATGTCCAAAAATAGTGAGACTCACACTGTTCAAAGAACATAAGTCTCAATTTTATTTCTACTCTACGATTTATTCCATTCGTTCCGTCATTAATAACACAAGTCTCTTCACTACTCTTTCGATCAATTCAGAGAATGCCACAAACTCACCTCGAATAATGCCGAGACAATTGTAAAAAGGAATTTTCACTTTAAATTAGTGATCAATGAATTGAGATAAACTGATATGAACTGATAGAAATAATAAAATCCAAGAAATAAAGGAATTTTTTCAAATCAATACTCCTCAACCTCAATGATCTCGCACACAATGAGATCGATGTTTGTTAAATATGTCGAAATTCACAAATGAATCACATTGAACGAATCGATTGGTCAGTCTCATCTCTCAACCAACTTGATTTTGTCCCCTCTTCCCAAAGTATCCTTTTTTCTTCCACCAGTCTTGTTGGAGTTAGGAGCACAGTATTACTAGTCTAACAACTTCTCCAACTGCAATAAATTCACAATTAAATGTTTTATGAATTTACATTACAGCCCGCATTTTGAAGCAATAATCTTAATGAAATTCAAAACGGGAAATATTCAAAAATAAAATAAAATTGATTTTAATTATGATCAAATTTCGCAAGGAAATTCAGTTTTTTATTAAACAATTAAAAAAATTGTATTTTCTTATAGGAATTGCAACCTTGATTTTCTTTTTCACGTTCATGTTTATTTTTTGTTGCATTGGAGTCGATTCATCAAGAAAAATGTGATTTTTCTTTGGGAAATAGTAAGAGATATGTGCTAGTTAGTGTGAGGACACTGATGACCAGCAAAATCTCTATTTTACCATTATTATATAATTAATTGATAAATTCAAATCTGAACAAAATAAAAATGAAGGTTTGAATGGATTTCCTACTAACTTACACAAGATGTCCTTGTTCTGACCTTGTGAGGACCATTTGTGTTAATCCATCCAATCATCGACCATTGTCGAAGGAGTTAAGGGGGTTATCTAGTTGTAATTTTACTTGTGACTTTTGCTTTAATATTCAAGTTTTGAATAATTTGATTGTATTTATGCGATTTTACACGTCTATTTTGGACTTTTTTAATCGAAAGATATAATAATTTCGCGTTAAATAGAAGTTAAAGCATGAGTATCGTAAAGTTTGCCAAAAGAAATCAACAGTTAGAAGCAAATGTCATCCCGAAACGGTTACAAGTAACATCTCTATAAAACCTATTTTGATAGTTAACGGAGACCAAAGATGATTGGTAGACATGAAAGTTCCATACGATTTCTATCGATTGGCCGCTTCAATATCATGTTTTGTTTTTCCTTTTGGCCAGAGAATGGCCACTTTCCTTCAATTATCAATCTCTCGTTGATCATTAGGCCACCTTCTGTGTTTTTCCTTTGATTTCAGCAATCGGAAAGATTCCTCATTTTTTAGCCTTCGGGTTCATCGACGTTGCTCGAAAAGTCTGGTTTCAACCGCCAACAATAGGATTTCACCCCCACCGTCTTTTCTTTTGCCGTTAAAGCAGAGACTTTTCCATGTATTTTAATGGGATAATGGTACACACAGTCCCTAAATTTTAACTTAATATGTAATTTGAAACTTAAACTTTTAATTTTTTAATATAATTCCTAAATTTTAACTCAATATGATTCCCGAATTTTTCATACATGTTCAATATATGCCCGGACTACATTAAATATTTTAATACAGTTCAAGAACTGTTTTAAATATGTACTAAGAGTTCAGGAATTACATTGAACAAGTTAAAAATTCAAAAATCACATCACACATTAAGCTAAAATACATTAAGCTAAAATTCAGAAATTATATATATATATATATATATATATATTGGTCGAAAAATTCAAAAATTATATTGAACAAATTAAAAATTCAAAAATCAAATTTTCAACAACTGTTTTTATGATTATTCCTAAATGTATCTTCCGATTTGTTGTGGTCCCTGCATCTTCTTTTCGTCCCAACTATACGAGGTCTTTTCATGCATATACAAATATCTCTTGGCTGCATCCTACTTTTTTCTTCTCAAGTGGGCCCCGCATCTCCTTTCTCTTTTGTGCGACCCCCTCATCCTTGTATTCTTTCTTGAATATAATGTCAAGAGTACGGGTGATGGACTTTGATTGAGCGCGAGGCGTCTGCATCGAGTTGAGCTTGTTGCCAGGGTCTTTTCATGAACAAAAATTATCTTCCGAATGAGGTGGGCCTAGATCGGGACTAATCGGGTCCGGTCCCCACAACTTTCTTTCCCAATTATGCTGAGGTCTTTCCATGCATAAATTATACACTTGTGCCATAGGAGCCCTCCTCACCAATTTTACTAGCTAGGCACAAAGGAGGCATTCATGCGATGCAACTTAATCATACTCTGTCCCCCTTTAATTCTAATTCCGTTAGAGTAAGTGAAGCTTGAGAATTTTCATTTATTTATTTTTTTGAAAAAAGAAACCATTTTTTATCTTGCCCAATTTGTAACTTACTTCCTTCTTTGTCATGCATCGTTATTGCTTTACTTATTGAAATGGCATAAGACACGTGAGTTGCCACTTCATTTAGTAAATAGTTTTTTAGCAAACTCTTAGCACGTATAGCATTACTCATTTTACTTTTCTTGAAATTAGCTATAACTCAATTCTCTAACCGCCAAGGACCCATGCTCATTACTAAATATTCGATTTGACCCATAATTATTTAGTCCACTTATAAGTGCACGAGCCTCACGACATAACTTGAATTTGCAACCTCATGAAAGATATTGTTATCCTTTTTATCACTGGGTTATTACACACTTGATGCATTTGCAAGCCTTTCTGGTATGAATGAAGTTTGCTCGAGTTTGGACACAATGACTTCATCCTTGTTTTTTTCTCCTTTGGGATGCTAAAAGGGTAACTACATTATTTCTTGGAGTCTACAGAGGAGTCTCCGAAACACTCAAGTGTGTCATCAACGCGAGGAGTTCTGGGAGTGGAAGGGGACCAATAGGCAACAAATGTGATAATTACTAAATGAATGGGTTGATAGTTTTCCACGTCTCTGTCCCCTGCTTTCACTGACTCTTCGTTGTCCATTTCTCAAGACACTTTTCTCCGATCGTTCTTCTATCCCTCTTACTTTCTCTAGTGTTTTAAATATGTTTTTCCTTTCTTAGATCAGGTGCCCATAAGTTGATGAACCATAACTTAGCATCATGAGGAAGATGCGAATTATTAATTATTAGATTAAAATGGCTCTGGACAAATGGGATTGTGTAGAATTTTGTATTTTATGTGTAGTCGGTATATTGAAAATTGAAATGTTTTCTTATTAAGCATTGTTAACAGATATCTATGAGGTATTCCCTGATAAGGCCTTAATAAACCCAAGAACATATATTTGTCATAGACGTGGACAGATGCCAAAGATTCCCTATAGCTAACGGTGGACTTGTATTTATGTTTGTTTGTCTTTTGCTCTCTAGTAGCAAACTTCTCTTACTTTTCGATAACTTACAATGATGCCACTATCATATGGATAGTGAATGTCTTTTAGCTCTCTAGTAGTAGACTTCTCTGACTTTTTGATAACTTACAATGATGCCGCTATCATATGGACATTGAAAGGGACTAATAAACTCCTGGACTCGAAGAGAGAACAAAACCTGATAAATTATTCAAGATAATAAAAATAAGTACTGAGTAAAAGGAAAATATCATCTAAAACTCTAAACAATATTATTATGACATTACTACTCTAAACTTTTTATTATATCATCAATACCTTCAAACTTATACCAATGTGATAAGAATACATTTTATTTTAGTTCTGTCCAAGACGACTGTTAAAAATCTTACATAGCAGCTTGTAGGCAAATGGAAGTTAAATGATTTGAAAAAAATTCTGATATCAAAAGAAATTTAATTTGTGCCTGCTTTGATATCAATACACATGGAAAATGACTTTGTTATCTTCGACTTCCTCAATGTACCTTTCTTGCTACATAATTTGCCGAGCGTTGCTATTGATGGGGGTATTCCCCCACTACTGTGAATGTTTTTGTTGAGGATTATGCTTTTGTTTGATGAAAGTCTCTTTCTACCAAAAAAGATCTTCTCAACCTGGTTTTCATGCAGAAAATTCAAAATTAACTTACCGATGATTGAAGTACGTAATTTTCCTATTGTTTCAGTAGATTCCCGCACTACAAAGTTGAATATAAGGATATGAACAACTAATAATTTTCTTTCTTCCTTTTTATTCAATTATGCTTTTTTCTTTTGAATTTTCAATTTTTTTTTTGAGGCACCACATCGAGATCATGTGTCTTATGGAAAGTAAAAAAAAAAAGTCACATCAGTATTTTTCATTAGTCAAATTGAATAGAGTTTAACAGAGGGATTTTATTGTATCAATTTGATAGGTTACAACGTTACCAAAAAAAGAAAAAAATTTGACAGATTACAAGACTTGATTACACCATGTGAAAATTATTGGACTCGATTAATACTTTAGGCATATTTGTGCTAGAATGGTATTTTGCTTCAGACTCCTCCTTTGTATCTAAAATACTTTGTCACCTGTGCTAACTCAATTATAATATCTTGTACCAAGTATTTATTGAATATAGTCGCTCCACAAGCAAATGAGACAGAAAGAGGGTGTACACCACTATAAGGATAACTACGACTTATGCCTATGCACTTATTGCAGGTACGCTTCACACAACCAAAGTCCACACACGGCCTCTGTATGGTTAATGATGGACTCATGAGCAGGATTACGGGTTTACGCTCTCTAATTTGGGTTATATTAAAGAGTTTTGATATGGGGGATAAGGAGCCGGCTCATTAGGGAATGTTTAATATGATCTAGAAAGTTGGGTGTGTTTGTTTGAGGGAAAATACTTTCTTGGGATTGGTTTTCTGAATTTTTATCCATTTGATTCACCGAAAATAATCAATTAACCAAAAACACTTTCTGGTCAAGGAAAATATTCATACATAAAATTAGGAAAGTGAATTTTTAAATCTAAGAATGTGAAAACACTTTATAGAATTGCTCCTCTTGAATTTTTTAATATTACTTTTTCTTTTTCTCTTTTGTTTCTTTTTCTTTTTTTTATTTTCCTTCTTCCTCCTCTGCCTAAGGCCGGTGAGGCTCGATCTCGCCCAAGACTAGCCAAGTCAACCCGCAACGGCCCTCGTTGATGCCCGACGACCAGTGGAGTAGGAATAAGGAAAAAGAAAATAAAGAAGATAACCAAATTATTAAAAAAAAAAACATTTTTTTGTTTGAGATGAGGTCACAAGAATGAAATAATTTTCCAAATGAGATTCAAACACCAAAAAACGTTTTCAATCACATATCACAAAACAAAGGAAAATTAACTATTTTCCTAAAAATAATTTTCCAGAAAGTATTTTCCTTAATCATGAAATTTTCTCCCAAACAAACGCACCAAGATAGTTTATCTCATGACTTTATAAGTTCCATGAGAATGTGAAATAACATGTAAAAGAACATATAAATAAAAAGATTAGGATTGATTTAGTAGGTAATTGTAACCAATAAAGCTACAACTGGACCAAAATATTCCCATATCTTAGAGAAATTTATACCAAACACCAAACAGACTCATTTCCCTCTCTCTATTCCCCTTTCTACACCTTTGCCACTAATGCTCCGGTGTCACTAGATTGATGGCCATGTCTTTGTTGTCACACCTTCTCTTGTTGTCACTGCTTAACTCATAGGCCGACCATCGTGCTTTGTCTCGTCCCCCCTGTCAAGGCCACGGTGGTCGCATACTGACGTCGGCGAGTGGGAAATTGTGGCCTTATCTTACACCTTTTGTGGTGGCCTTTGGAGAAAGAGAGATGAAATATTGTTTGTGGTCACCTTTTGGAGAAAAGGCTAAGTAAGGAGAAAAGGAAAACGAGAGAAGATGGAAATTTGTTTGATTCGCCTTTTGGAAAAAGCAAATGTAAAGAGAAGGGAAAAGAGAAAAGATTTTTAGGCATAATTTCCTTAAAAAAAAAAAAAGAAAATCTCAACTTTAGGTCAAATTCTGTCCATATTTTTTTATTTTAAAAAAATCCAACTTTCAATCTAATTTCAAATTTGCCCACACATCTAAAAATCACTATTAATTTCTTCAAAATCATCGACATCAAGGTCAGTAGAGGTTCAGAGCGTCTTCATCAACACCCTGTAAAATCTTTAAACAAGGTCATGTTAATAATTTTGAAAAAATCAAAAGAGATATTTGGACGTGTGGACAGCAATAATAAATCTCTTATCGGCTTTGATGTATATAATTTTAAAGAAATCAGTAATGAATTTTTACCATATTGGTAGTTTTGGGATTAGAGCGAGAGTTAAGAATTTTTTTTAGCAAGCCAAAAATTTAGAGCAAGACGGAGATGTTTTTAGGAAATTAACCCAAACTTTTCCTGATTGCCTTTTGGAAAAAGGCAAAGTAAGTCTGATAGGAAAGAGAGAGAGAAGATGACACATCAACTGAAGGATAATAAAATTGCCCGCCACTTGTAAAGAGAGAAGGCAAAATAGATGAGGGTTTGTCTTGGTAGATTTTTATATTTTGCCTTTGTTTAATTTAATATCGTGCAAATGATCCTCTTGAGACCCCAGAGCGTCTTTAAGGTTGGGCCCATGTGATTGGCAGTTGGATTCGGCCTAGCCAAAAAAATATTGGGCCTCAATCATAACACTAGGACCCATGGGCCTGACCTGGCCCAGACTCAAAATGGGCTCGACCGGTAGTCTAGTGGGCCATGCCTGGCCTAGCCAATATGAGCCATTGCACTGCCATCACTTATTCAAAAGCTTAACTATTGGTTCGTGGAATGAATGGATCTATAAATGTTTCGATCCTCATCAGTCATCTTTCGGGAGATTCTTGGAAGGATGAAAATGCTCACATTTGTATCTTAACATTTTATTTGCATGTGCAATGGGCGTAATGTTTTGGTCTTAGTCTTAGTTTTATTTGGACATCGATTTTCCTGCCATTCAATGTCTAAGAAACTAATAGTCCACAATTAGCCGGAAATTATTTTTTTGGAGACGAGCTAAATTGAAGTATCCCCCTTTTACTTATACCTTTTGCTTATACAAATAGCTTGTAATGCTGCGTCTTTTCCAAAATCAGGAAAAAAAAAAAAAAAAAAAAAAAAAAAAAAAAAAAAAAAAAAAAACTTGTAATGCTGCGTCTTTTCCAAAATCAGGAACCTTTCTCATGATTTCTGTTCCTTGCATACCCTTTGATCTTGAAGTGAAACTTTTGAAGCAAAACATTCAAAATATTCGTAGTAGAAATAGCGTATATATTGAAGTTTGGGTCCGCTTTATTTATTCTCTTTTTTCTTTAAAGAACTCCTATTTCTTTCCGGGCAGGCGCACTTAAACAAACAAAAGGATGCTATTCTTCATATCCTATTAGTATTCCTCTATTGTTCTTTTTTAAATAAAGAAACTATCGTAGCGGAACTTCTTTCACCAATTCCATCATGTATACACCTTATCCCCTTCGAAGATTTTCATCGGTTTAAATTGCCCTTACGAAGCTTCCCATGCAAAAATGGCCACATTTTTGGGGGTCTGAAAACGAACGGCTGATAGCCATGGAAATGAATTCTAAACATCACGTGATAACAGAACGGCTGAAAACGACGTCGTGGGTTGCGTTTTTTTTTTTTTTTTTTTTTTTTTTTTTTAAATTTCCAAATCGCAATGGAAAATCAACACGTTCCCACTGAAACTCCACTGGTGCGTCACCTCTTCAAAGCAGGAAGAGCGAGCGAGCGAGAGAGAGAGAGAGACGGCATTCTTCACAACGGCAGAGACACGAACATCAGAAAAACTCAAAACAAAGTCGGATAAAATCAAGAGAAGTAGATAACCAGAAACACCTCCTCCTCCTCTCTCGAGAGGCGCGACTGTTATGTTGTTTGGAGCTACAGAGAATCTGAGAAAATGGAGTCATTCAACGCCGTGGACACCGAAGCCAAAGAGCACCCCCATGACCCCGACTAGCAATAGGGGTGATCGGGTCCAGGGTGGGTAGGGTCTAGACCTGGACCTTGTACCAGACCCTGTTATAACCGGTTCCCCTGGACCCTATGCCCGACCTTGTTTGTATTGGATCATGTACCCGACCCACCCTGTTTTTCCGATCCGGTTCCAGGGTCAACCCTGTTTCACTAGAACTTGTTTTGCAATCTCTTAATATCCTATACGACTTCGAATTTTATATTAATAAGTGAGAAAATAACGTAATCCTCTTAATTTATATTAAAACATTAAGTATTGGTAATAAATTAATACTTGAACTTTTTGACTAAACGAAAAATTAAGGATCCATAAGGCTAATTATAATAAATAAAATCATAAGGCAAATAATTAGCAACAAACATGGGTCTAATATTAGTCTTATTCCCACAACTACTACATAAAGCTACTATTTATCCAAGCATAACTCATTATATAAAAGAGAAATTAGGCTAGCCAATCCATGTGATACACAAGAATATGGCGTAGACGAACACTGTCCATTCATCAGACGATGCGAGAGGGAGCCGGTGAGGGAGGGAAGCAAGTGAGGAAGAGGAATGACAAAGGAGGAGTGCCGTGCGTGTTTGAGATAGCCAAGAGAAAAAATATCGTGTGATTGCAAGAGTAAAAATAGAAATCGGGAGAAAAAAAAAAGGTTTTGGACCTCTACTTACAAAATCGGTCCGGGAACCGGTTCCAAAACCGGTCCAAGAACCAGTTTCCGGGTGGGTAATCACTCGGACCTTGTTCCCAAACCGGTTTAAATCGGTTCCGAATTTTGGGAACCTATTCCTAGACCGGTTTCAATGGGAACTGGTTTCCGACCCTGTTTTCCGGGTGGGCCGGTCCGGGAACCTGGTATACCCGGTCCGGTTGCACACCCCTAACTAGCAAGGCCCACCACTCGAGTCCCTCCCATGACGACGCCTTCGTGGGCTATGAACCTTAGGGTGTCCAAAACACCCGACCCGACCCGACCCGACCCAAACATGAGCCGTGTTAAGAATCTCATGAAAGCACAGTCTGCACAAGCATACTCTGTTGCTCTTTCAACAAAGGAAAGGAATGCAAGTGCTGCTGCTGTGACAAAGATCAGAAGAAGTGAAGTACGCAAGTCATCGACTATGCCAATTACATATGTACATGGTGTTCAGGTTCAACTAGCTGGGAAAGACACAAAGTCGGTGGCGAAACCTCCAAGCTCCACGTATTCAACTTTGAGTGGAGACCCTTTGCTAAAGAACTGTTATTATGTTTTTACATGTCTAATAGAATGAGCGACAGTTTTCTTTCTTTTCTTGTTAGTCAATTTTTTTCCAATTGTTAGTCGGTTTTACTTCTTCGTCAAGATCATGTAATATAAATATAAAAACAGACCAAGCGAGATAAGAAAGCTCTCAGATGAACATTTTTCTTTGAATACAGAGAAGAAAGTCCAAAACTCCTCGTTCATTTTCATCTTTCTTCCTTCCACTCTTTTCATCTTCACAATCCGAACACAAAACAAGTATGGTGCATGTTTCGGGTCTTAATATTGTTCGGATAACAGATATAAAACAAGCGGAATACATATTTCAGGTCGAGTCGAGGTTAGAACATTGTTCGACCTTGAACACGTTACTTATGTGAAATCCAAACATGTTCCTCGTACCCAACGTCACAGAAACATTCGTGAAACAGAGAGTGACTTAAACTTTTTGTCAATTTTGCTTCTTCAGGTGAGCCCGATAATAAGAATGGGAAACGACGATTTGGGTCTATCATGGCTGAAGCCAATGCTCTGGGCAAGCTACTTCCTGACTTGGCATTATCTTTTAGATTTGTTGTTATTCAAAAGTTAAATGGCCTTTTACTTCAAAAATTCTTTCCAAAGAAAGGGAGGGGAAAAAGGGAAAACCCATAACTTGACCCGAACAGACTCGACTCGACTCGAATTTTCGATTTGGCTTTAATGTGTTTCGGGTCGGGTCATATGGCCCGTTTGGTTCGGCTTTTGGGAAATGCATTTGTAGAAATGCAAATACCTTTGGGTGAATGGGGTTTTCCGAAATGCAAATGTCGTTTGGTAAAATTTGCATTGAAAAACAACTTTGGCAAAAATACCGTTTGATAAAATTTGCATTTATAATTAACTTTTATTAAATTAAAAAAGCAAAAATATGTTTATATTTTTTTTGAAGTTCGACCCTTTGGACCGCCGAATCCGGCGGCCGAACCGCCTCAATAAAAAATATGTTTATATTTTTATATAAACATATTTTTATATAAAAAATATAAAAATATAAACATAAAATATATAAAAAATAGATATGTTTATATTTATATAAAATATATGAAATATATTTTTATATAAAAAATATAAAAATATAAACATAAAATATATAAAAAATAGATATGTTTATATTTATATAAAATATATAAATATATATTTTTTATAAATATATTATATATTTTTATAAATTTATATTTATTAAACATAAAATATAAAAAAATAGATATTTTTATTTATATTTATATATTTATATTTTTATATAAAAATATAAACATATTTATTTTTATATTTATTTTTATTCAGCGGTTCGCGCGACCCCTTGGCCGGCGGTTGTTGGCCTCCGATCGGCTTCTCCACCAAAGATATGAGCAATATCGGAAGTTGCATTTCGAAAACGCAACTTCCCAATGGACCTCTACCCCTCCATTCCCCCAAAGCCCTTTGAAGCCCCTTGGAAATGCAATTGCATATCCCCAAAGTCCCCAAAAACTTGAACCAAACACCACAGCATTTGGCCAAACCCCTTTAGAGCTCCAAAGAGCATTTCAAATGCTGAACCAAAGAGGGCCATAGTACGCGACCCCTACGATTCGGGTCAGGTCAGGTAACATCAAAACCCGACCCGACTTATTTACCATGTTCGGTTCATTGAATGTCACCTTCCCCCCCATCGACTGAGTTCTTCGCCAACGCTCCCCCTCTGTCTGATGCGGACGGCGACATCTTCAGGGAAGGGCCCCTACCCTAGTCCTAACTTCATGCGGGGCACTTGTCAACGAACCGAAGCATGCGTGAAGCTCGTTGGTTGACATATTCACCAATCATCAAGTGGTCATTTCTATCCCAGTGGAAGCACAGACAGCCTTGTGGAACGAAGACACCAAGAGGTGATTCCCAATCCATAGATTCACGGCCTCCAGCAAGTATCCCGTTTTGCTCGCCTCATCACGATTCACTCCGTCCTACACTAAGTAACTTTCCATCCACCAATAGGAGCATATCAATGCTTCATGAGAGTGATAAAGATGTCGAAATTTATGTCCTTCAACAACTTCTCCATGGGAATAAAGATGCGTTCGGTAACATTTCTATTCTCGGAAATAATTTTATTTATATATTTCTATTCTCGGGAACAAAAAGTAATTTTTTTTATTTATTGTTTCTATTCCAAATCCATCTTCTAGCTAATCTTTTATTTCGGGAAATAGAAAAATTAACAGACGTTACCAAACTTATTTCTATTCATTTTCTATTCCGGTGAACAAAAAAACAGAAAAATAGAAAAATAAGTGATTACCAAACAAACTCTAAGTCTTCATGTGCATAGTTCTGTGTAACTTTGAGTAGGAATTATATGATTTCTATTCATATCCGTTGATTTCCATTTGCATTGGTTCAGCAGTTAAAGTTTGTAATAAACCAGGAAGAATTTGGTTTCTCATCTTCTTTGAACATTTCTGTGGGAGTTTGATTTCATTGCTCTTGTTTTCTGAAAGTATTATTTGATCTTTTTTCTTAGATAGAGATTGCATTTGTAGTACCTTGTGACAACAGTTGCACTTTTTCCATGAATTTAGTAGAGACTAACACTGCGAGCACTTCTTGAATGCAGTCGAAATGCCCTAAACCTCAAGGAAAAGGAGGAGGAGATGCGAAATCAAATTCTCATGCTGAAGCTGAAGAGTTTGAACGAGCTTTCTATGAGATAAGGAAGCTCAACTGAGGGGAATGTATTCAGTAGTTAGAATGCACCGCATTTAGGCTGACGTGGCTTTTTTTATTGAGGTCCAATCACAAAATGCCACATGCCGATGATGTGGAATAAATAAAAAAAATTAAAAATCTCACTTTCTTGTTTTTTGTCTCTTCTACGCTGCCCTAAGCCATCTGCAGCCATAGTCCTTCGATTTCTAGATCTCCGCGAGAGTCGGCGACTTCGCTAGTGGTCAGAGACGTCGGATTTCCACCATGAGCTTCGATGACTCTTGTCGATGGCCATGGACCTTGGATTTCTAGGTTTCCTCCGGCGACCATGTGTGACTTCCTGAATTTCAGGTTTGATTTCGATCGATATAGTTGGGCATTTCATCGACGAGCTTATAGTTCTCTTCCCTGAACTGATCACTCATGGGATAACTAGTTTATCAGGTGAAGCCGTTAAGAAATTCTAATGCATCGGACTCGAGAATTTGACCAGGAAACAACCTTTCGACCGAGTTAATTTGCAAGTGTCATTATGGCACAGTTAAAAAAAATTGATTAGAGATCGGAGATAGGTCGACTCGACAGAGGCATGTGATCGAGTGTGGGTGATTCCACCAGATCGCACAATTCTTGTCGATCAGTATTGGACCGGCTTTTCTGTCATTTTGGTACCCTGTGTCCGTGTTTGAAACCTTAAGATTATCCCAACAACCGAGAGTCGCCAATGTGTCAAAGATGTACATTGTGGCTTGAATTGATCAACCACAGGTCAAATGCACGAAAATTTCTAAAAGCTACCTGATAGATTAGGACGCGCTATATTTGCGCCGGATTGAAATTAACCGTGAAATCGAACTCGAATTCAAAAATTGAAAGTTCTGCCATGTCACAATTCATTTTAGGGACGTTGACTCATCCTCATAAGATTTTTCTACAAATCGAGATTTCTGACAGAAAAGCAAAGTAAGGCCATTTTTATTGGGAAAGTCAGAGGGCCGCTTTTAATCGCATCTTTGGCCGTCGAGATGGATAAATTGATGGGAAAAGTCATGAGATGGACGAGAACACCTTGAGGGATTTAATTGGGTTTCAATCGGATTTGTTTGGCTGAGAATTGAATGAAATTGATTAAGATTGAAGTGGGAAATGTAACAAATTTGTATGCCATGGGACAAGAAGCATTTTGGACCTATTGGAAGAGTGTAGAGGAAGTTTGGAAGTGAGTGGATGGTGATGTCATGTGAGATCATGGTGGGCCATGTTTGAACGATAAAAAAATAACAGAAAAGTGGTCCCCCCTTGTTCTCTCTCTCCTCTCTCTTCCTTTCCCCTTCCTCTCTCCCGTCGACCCTCTCTCCTCCATCTCTCCTTGCTGCTTTGAAACCCAGCAACCGAAGAAGCCTTGAAAAGAACCAACATTCGTCGCAGCCGTAGTCGGAGTCGTCGCCACCGTACGCCGCAGCACGCCGTCGCAACCGCACCTCGCCGCATGCACATCCGCCTCTCTCTCCCTCCTGCGTCATCGAAGCCCCTTTTTCCTCCTTTTCAGTTGCTGCTCGACACCCAACAGATCTGGAAAGACGCCGGAGTTGCCTGCAGTTCAATCGGGCCATCGTCACGCACCCCTCGCGCGCCATCCGCCACTCGCGCTCCGCTGCTGCCCGCGTGTCTCCATCTCCTTCAAGCCGGCGTCCCTGTTCTAGCCGCATACCAGCAGCTCGCTCGAGCAGCTCAGGCCATCGCCGGAGCTCCCTCCGCCGCCGTACGCCTCCGTCGGGACCATTGAAGCTCCGCCGAACCACCACCGGTCTTGTCCAACTCAATTAGCCATCGTCTCCCCCTCCGTCGGCCTCAATTAGCAGCTGCAAAAATGGGTTGGCAGCGGACGTTTGGCCCGTTTTGGCCAGCTTCCCGACCCCAAAAGCTAGGTTCGCCTTTGGGAAATTTGGTTCCCGTTGCGTCCTCATCGTTTTGGTTCGCTCGGCTCGCTAATCGAGTGAGTTTAGCTCACTAAACTTTGATTAGACGGTTAATTACGCTTAGGGAGATTTAGTTTATGTTAAGTGTTATTAGGTGGTTAGTTTAAGTTATTTAAGAGTAGATTAAATTAAGGTGATGTTTTAATTTAAAGTGTGTTTAATTAGGGTTAAGAATGTTTATTTTATAATAAGCCTTGATGTGACTTAAATGAATTTATTTTTTATTTCAATAAATGTTTCGAAATTATTGGATTATTTAATTGGATTATTTAATTAAAATATTATTAAATTTTTCGAAATAAATTTAATTATTTAATAAATTCCGAAAATTTTTCGGGACCCTAAATTCTCGATTTCGATCCACAATGTATTCGGATTTTGAAATTGATGGTTGGATATTACAAATTGAGCGTGGATTGTGAAAAATATGGATATTATTATTTAATTAATTTTCTGAATAAATTTAATTATTTATTAAATTTCGAAAATTATTTTGGGACCCTAAATTCTTAGAATTTCATGCTGATCACTCTTTGTGTAGTCAGATTATGAATTTGATGAGTGGATTTTGCAAATTGAGTGTTAATTGTGAAAAATATTGATTTTATTCGAGAAAATCCCAAGTATCGGGTTTTGATACCAAAATTGGATTTTAATGATTATATTAAATAGTGAGGTTGAAAAGTGAGTTATCGGCTTTTTGGTTCGAAATTAACGTGCCCCCACACACGTGAATAATTTCTGGAATATTTTTAATATGAAGAAAAATGGTCGGGATCACTATTTTAAGTGGAAGCATTGAGTGGAATACAAAGTGTCCTGGGGCTGAGTATGATATGGCTGTGTGATAATTAAGAGGAATCGTCTCGGGCTGTTGAGCCGGACTTGCCCCTATATGGGATGCCCTTGGCAACGGATGCGGGTCGCAGAGGCTAGGCTAACTGGACCTATGCTCCTTCGGGAATGCCGTCGACGTAGTGACGAAGCCGCGCTCCAAGGGGGGAGGCGGTGCCTGGCATTAATGTCAGTAGATAGCCGAACTGCAAGTAGGCTATGCCCTTGTGTGGCAGTGAATAATAATTGGATCGCATGTTGAGTGTTATTGACGGGTCAGATTATGGGACAGAATCGTGTGACATGGTATGGGACGTGTCATAACGATTTGGTCTTATAATCCGGGCTCCTGTGGTCGTTTGAAATTAAAGTGTTGGCGTTCCAATTGTTTGAATTCTTATTATTTCCTAAATTTGTGTGATACAAATTATGCTAACCTGCAGGAAGGGATTAAGACGAGATAAGTCTTCTGTGTGATGTGGCTAGGCCACCCGGGGTGTATTTTCTTTCTAATAGGGGTTTAGGAGGTTGAACTTGCTGAGACAATGTCTCACCCCATTGTGGGCCAAAATTTCAGGTGCCTAGATGGCGGTCGTGGAGGACCCGAAGCCATGGAGTCTGGAAAGGTGGAAACTGAAGGATCGATGAACGTGTGCTGCTAGTTGGTCTTAGGATAGTTCCCCTTTTGTCGCGCCGGTCTATTTTGTAGACAGTCCAGTGTTGTATTTAAACATATGTGTTTGTAAATGAGTGTTTGGTATTGTGATTGATTGCCTGCTTTTCTATCTCAAGTTAAATGTTGTCAGGGGATTTGTTTTGCTTCCGCATGCGTAGTAAAATGAATGGGTCGGCGACATATCCTGGGATGTCGCATATTTGATCAACCGCAGTGGGATGTGCGCGCGTTCGGGGTTCGGGGTGTGACACCATGAACCTGGGATTTTCATGTTTTCATGAGCACCCAGAATTCCAGATTTGGAAGAATGACATCAACGATGGCCATGGACGAGCGTCGGCATCGCTTGTTGGTTTCATCTAATCATAAAAAGAGTTGTTGGACGGATTTGGAGCAGCGCTCATATCCAGATATGGGCAGAGACATATTTGATGGCCTTTAAAGATGTGATGAGCCTTCACTCTAGCGTCATATGCTTCAATGACTACACCATTGATAGTCTCAAAGTGAGATTGACTTGAAAGTCTCTACCTTTGCTTGACCGCCTGGGGAAGCAAATGTACGAGCTGCAAGTTATTGTGGGGTTTGTTCTTTCACGAAGGGGTGGCCGCGAGTGACGAGGAAGTGGGTTGCTAGCTTGTCCATGGACGGGCAACGAATGCGAGTCACCATGACGACACATGGGGTGGCTCGACCATGGACGGTCGAATGGATGTGGCTCCGGCAAATGTGCCAGTGATTGCAGACAGAGGAGCTGGCTGTGGACAACTATTGACACCTAAATTTTACAATTTTATTTAGGATTTAATCGTTTACAAAATTAGGAATTAGTCGCTAAAAAAATAAAGAGAAAAAGAAAAAAAAAAAAAAAAGAAGAAACAACAAAACAACAAAAAAATAAAGAAAGGAAATTGGAAAATGAGACCAAGCTAGGGGCAGGTCAGCCTGACCTTTCTCTTTCCCTTTTCTTTCTCCTCGCCTGGCCCGACCCATGCTGGAATTTGTGGGCTCCTCCAGTCGTCGTCTTCGCGGGGGAGAAAAAAGAAGCAAAGAAAAGCAGGGAGAGAGGAACAAAAAGAAAAAGACAAGGAGAAGAGTAAGGAGCTGGAGAGGGGAGAGAGAAAAAAAAAAAAAAACCAAACAAAAAAGGAAGGAGGATGGCGGCCGAGGAGAGAGGAGGCCTTGCCGCCTCAACTCGTCCGAGCCAGTCGCCGCCCGCGCATTGCTGCCTCCGAGCGCCGACGTCTACACCTTCACCTCCGCCACCGCCGCTGCTGGTTCGCCGCTACCCCTCGCCGGACTGCCGCCGCAGCAGTACCTCTGCACAAGCACCCTCCCGCAACGCCATAACCGTCTCGCCGAGCCACCGCGCGCCTCGGCCACATCTCCGCCAGTCACCACTGAGTCTCGACGACGGCAGATCTGAGCTGGTCATCACTCCACCGCCGAGCGAGCCCCGCACTGGACCGCCCTTCCGCGGTATTACTCCTAGCCGCGTCTCCGCCAGTCATCGCCGTGCCCCGTCTCGCCGAGCCACCGCGCACCTCGGCCGTGTCTCCGTTAGTCACCGCTGAGTCCCAATGACGGCAGATTTGAGCTAGTTGTCGCTCCACCGCCAAGCGAGCCCCGCACCGGCCCGCACCTCCACGCGGCTGCTCCTAGTCGTGTCTCCGCCAGTCACCGATGTGCCCCATCTCGCCTATAGCCCTTCGAGCGTCGACGCCGCCACCCACCGCATTGCCGCCGTCGTCAAGCCCGTCGTCGCCGTCGTCAATGCCGCCAAGAAACCCTAGGGAGAGGAGGTACAAGTCGGGTCGCGACCACTGAGCCGGGTAGGGCTTTGAATAATGTGGGCCGGTTTGGGCTTTTGGACTTTTGGGCTTTTGGACTTGTGGGTTTATGGGTTTATGGGTTTATGATCTTCTTTCTTTAAAAAAAATTTAGACCGAACCGGGCTTGCACATCGAGCCCGGCCCGGCTATGTTTCCGCCGACCTTGGGCTGCGCAGCCCATCCCGGTCTGGGTTTGGGCCCTTTTCACAGAACCGGATCCGACCCGATCCGGCTCAAATATTTATTATTTTTTTTATTTTTAAAAAAATTAAAAAAATTGAAAAATTTCGAAAATTAAAGAAATGTAGAATTTGGTTGCAAATTGTTATGTTTTGCCTTTTTAGTATAATTAGGCATTTATTTGCTTGCACATTGATTATATCGTGTGTTTAATTTGCATATCTAATTATGTTTAATTGTACGTGTTTAATTTTACTGTAATTATGATATTGGCAGTTATGATTATTACTTTAATGATTGCACACCCGCATAATCACCTAACATGTTAGTGGATAGGTGTAAAATCAATGCAAATTGCTTGACAAAAATATTTTCTATTAAAATGAACAAGTTTAGGTACCGAAAGGGCACTAATTGATCAATTAGTGTAATTAAGTCCGCGACCCTAGTTTCTTTGGTTGCGTAGGAAGTGGGGTATACACACATACCTCACTTGATTTTTAGCCGACCCCAATAGGGTAGTGGCTATTCATTTTTGCGAAATTCTTTAGAATACCCCAATGTCACGTGAGGTATGGGTTTGAGAGAGCCCGCGCCTAATCATGGGCGCGTCTAATCATGGGCTTAGGTTCATCTTTTAGGCAATACCCCTAAACAGGTTCCCTCCCCGAGGGGTAGGTCACGACAACGACGGAGGGAGAAGAGAAAGAGAAAGTGACAGTTCTAATTTTTTATTTATGTCCACATCATCGACACGTGACATTTTGATTGGATTTCAAAAAAATGCACGCCACGTCAACCTAAGAGATGGTGCATTCTGGCTCCTGAATAATTTCTCGTTGGGAAACAAACGAGGCCAATAACAGAGAAAGAGAGAAGGTCAACTTCCCTCAAGTAGTCACGGTCACCCTTTTCACGTCACTTCATTCTTTACAAAAAGCCATGAGAAAATCTTCAGTAGGTTAGCTCATGAGCATTACTTTATTCTCCGTCAATCGTACTTGGCCACCAAGAGAAGTTTCGCAAGAAAGCCGACAAACATTATAGATGAGATCATCCCATGAGAAGTTCCAAACATAGAGAAGAGAGGGAAGAGGGACGCCGAGAAAAAGCCCTCAGTAGTGGTCGTTCAGGGGCCTAAGCCAGGAAAGCCCACCTATCTTCCGAGAACGAGGCAAGTTTTGTTCAAGCTGAAACAGCATCCTTCGCCTCACATGATGCCTCCCTCATCGCCACTGCCCAGGAAAGATAGGAAGGAGAAGGACTCAAAGGAAGGGAGCAAGGATGAAAAAGTGGAAAAAAAAATCCTGCAATTGCCACATCTGGTGATGTTCCCGATAATGCTACAGAAACCGGCCGCAGAAGAAGCCGGCGGTGTAAGAGTTTTCCTAATATGGACTACATTAATTGATATTGTAATTTACCGTTTAACGGTTACCGTTTTACGGGGTTTGGTCTAAGGTGAGATAAAAGGTTTCTTAATTAGTCTAATATGGGGTTGGCTAGTGTGGGCCAAGTTGAGCCTGGCCCGTAATGAGGGGGCCTGACTGGAAACTCTATAAATAGTGCTCAAGTCTCTCCTCTAATCTTAATTCTCACATGTATCCTCACCTAAGGAGCGTTTACGCTAAACGTGAGGGGGCCGCCTCATTGAGCCAGTGATATGGAGGGCAATAGAGGATAATGATTTGATGCGTGGATTCCCTTCATGAGTGGATAATCCATTTTTCTGCTTCCGCTTCAAGAATGATGAATCTCAAAACAAGTGCGTTAATCTTTCTACTCAATTATGCATGTTCTTGTTCTGGTTATGGAGATCTTGGGATTGCGTAATTTGCATCAAACATGTGGTATCAGAGCAACCATAACCCTAGAACTTGAACGCATAAAGTTTTTTCCCTAATTTGTGACTTTCGAGATTTTTTGTTCAATAAAAATAAAATTAAATCACAAATTCGGACTTGGCTCGACGAGACGAGAAAGACGGTCGGTGGCGCGTCGCCGGGGGAGGCCTCACACACCCCCACGTGCGGCCATGTGCCGCCAGGGTGTCGGAGACGCACCCCACGCGCGGTCACGAGCCCTCACGCGCGGGGCGCGGCTCACGCGTGCGCTCCACACGCCGCGCACTCAGGCTGCGCGTGGGGGTGCGTGCAGCCTCCGTTTGGCGCGTGGTGCGCGGCGTTGGATTCGTATGGCCGTCCTCTATCTTGTGGTGAATTTATTTTACATGTTTGATAATTCTAATGGATGTGAAAATACATACGAAACCCTAAATACGTGTATTTTTAGTGTATTTTTCTTGTATTTTATGTGATTTTAGAAATATAAGTATTGGGTTACGGGTATGTTATCACATAAGCATTATAAATGTGTGATTCATTAATAAAATTAAACTTTATTATGAACTGAAGCTGGCTTAATGAGATATAACTATTATGGGAAAGTATTTGAAGTATGTATTCAGGTTATGAGAGATAGTAAAAGTTATGAAACTTTTGTTACTCAAGCATACTCATTTACGTGCTGGTAATCTGTAATCGAGGTGCACAAGAGATGTTTTCTTCTATGTTATGAGAAGTTTCTTTTGTCACTATGATCCGTGATCTCATTGGAGTCTGTCATTCAGATCATATATATATATATATATATATATATATATATATATATATATATGTTTGATTAATTTTTATTAATGAATAAAGCAGTGTAATTAGCATGATATGTGATTTTGGTGATTTACTGCCCCTATCATTAAAGTTAAAATCACATATATATGGTGTATGTGAGCAGTAAAGTTTATATCCCTTATATGAGAGAGTTTCAATGATTCAATTGAGTAGTGACCGCCAAAGTGGCACGCTTAATTGGATTTGAGAAATTTCGGTCTCGTATATTGATTGGGATGTCTCCTGGTCTAATGCATAGTCATACTCCCAAATGAGGTAATTGTGTGTTAGTTCATGGAGAGATATATGATGGTGTGGTGGAGGAGTGACTGATCCTAGTGATTCATATGCCCAAAGGTGATGAATTCACGAAGATTGGAATATATTCTAATAACCGCTATCATGTGGGGAGTGTACAATTGCATGTCATGTATTCTACCCAAAGGTGATTATATGATTATGTGTGTAACTTTCTGGATGTGTACTTGTACGTCGAGTTACACAGTGCTCACATGATGCTAATTACATACATTTCTTGTTATATGAGCAATAAGGTTTATATTCATGGTATGAGAGAGTTTCAATGATTCAAATAAGTAGTGACCGCCAAAGTGGCATGCTTGATTGGATTTGAGAAATTTCAATCTCGTATATTGATTGGGATGTCTCTTGGTCTAAAGCATAGTCATACTCCCAAAGGAGGTGATTGTGTATTAGTTCATGGAGGGATACATGATGGTGTGGTGGAGGAGTGACTGATCATAGTGGTTCATATGCCCAAAGGTAATGAATTCACGAAAATTGGAATATATTCTCATAACCGCTATCATGTGGGGAGTGTACAATTGCATGTCATGTATTATGCTCAAAGGTGATTATATGATTATGCATGTAACTCTCTGGATGTGTACTTATACGTCAAGTTACACAATGCTCACATGATGCTAATTATATACATTGCTTGTTATTTTAGTCACATTTTCTGTAATTAATAACTCAACTATTATTAAGGTTTTTACTACTTCAAATTTTAAGTTGTGGACATATGTTTTGTTGCTTGAGAAAAGAGCAATAGAATTTGCTTATTGTCCATGAAGCGTTCCATTATGGAACACTTGAAAAGACGTTTGCCTGCGGACTGCACTGCTATAAGATGATGGAAGCCTTAGTTGCTTGAAATTATGTCTTGTCTGATATCGAAATTAGGACACATTTGCAAAGATTGTGTTTAAGTCCTAATGACATATACATCTAGTATATGGTTAAGATGTTGTTTCCAAAAGTTTTATATTTAAGGAAATGGCCGAGATAAAGAATAAACTGATTAAAATTAGTCTTGAAGGTTGTCAGGCCTAATAGTAGCGGTAAGTATTTTGGCAAGTATGACAATACTGAATTGCTTAAAGGGTCATTTGTCAAATACTTGTAAATTTTGGGGTGGTAATTTAATTATTATGCCTGAAAATCCTGACAATAAGATTTGGCTAAAAGGCATGAAGCACCATAATGAACATGGTGATGAATATTATTAGTAAGACTAATTTATCCAGTCTTTTGTGGGTTGATATTTTGAAAGCAACTCTTTTCACATATAAAATGTGTTTTCTTACCAACGTTGTTTCATAAATTTCTTTTGAGTTATGGACTGGACATAAATTACTTGAATTATATTAAATTTAGAGGTGTCATGCAGAAGTTAGGTTATCTAATCCAATATTAAGTATGTTGGAATTTAGATCCACTCGAAATTATTTTGTATCTTACTTAAATTGTTTAAAGGGGTATTGATTTTATGACCTAATAAAGGTACAAGAATTACGGAATCACATATAGTAAAGTTTATAAAGTTCGATGTAATTGTAGAGGATAGCTGGGATAATAGTACAATAGAAGATTACTGTGTCTTTGTCTTTGCCTATACAGACAATTGTGGTACAGACAATTGTGGAAGCTCCTATATCATAGACTAAACTTGTTGAGGTTCAAGGTATTATTCTTGATATAGTTTTTGATGAAATTTCTCAAACCTCTTGAGTGTAGAATGAAGTGGTTGTATCAGGAGATCTGTTAGGGAAAGACGGTCAGTTATACCATTAGATTATATAGTTTATCTGTGAGAGCATAATTATAATATCCATTACATGGTTGATTTAGCGACATATATATAAATGTCGTTTTCTTGTTTTCAGTCAAGTATTTTGATTAGATACCATAAAAAATGATAAATTCTTCACTCTAAAAGAGGGGTGGATATTTAATAGTGAAGAAATAATTATTTATTTCTAGTATTTTTAAAGATTCTTTCAGAGTGAACATGGCATTAATAGTTTATTTTTTATATGGAATTACGCCAAATAGATGCAAAATCTATATAGTGCAATGCAAAATCTATATAGTGCAATCGGAAGATTTTGCAGAACATGTTTTAAGTAAACTTGTGTGTAGACTGAAAAGTTTTAATTCATGGTTTTAAGCAAGTTTTCAGACAATATTATTAAAGGTTCATAGTGTTGTTATTTTGTTCAATTGGGAACAAAGTAATTCAATATATTGCAAGGTTAGTGGGAGAAAATTTATTTTTCCTCATACTCTATGTACATGATATTTTGCTTACAAGTTGTGACCTTGAGACATCTTATATCCTTTGTACCGAGGTCTCGTAAGGATTGTTTTTGCCATATTATATTAGATTTTCTCGGAGAACATTTGCTGATTGTATATTGGAAATATTCAATATACATCATTGCAAGCCAGGAATTGCTCTTGTTGTTAAGGGTGATGGACTGAATCTATCACATTATCCTTATTTAGATATTGAGAAAATCTAATTAAAGGGTGTACCTTGTGTCAGTGCACTTAAAAGTATAATGTATGCTCGAATTTGCACTAGACTAAATATTGTCTTTGTGACGGGACTTCTAGGCAGATGTCGGTCAAATCTAGGACGTGATCACTAGGTTGTTGCCAAGAAGGTTTTGAGGTATTTAAAGAGGACAAAAGATTATATGTTAATTTACAAACATGTTCAATTATTGCAATTAGTAGGGTATTTAGATGTAAACTTTGATGGTTGTTATGATGACAAGCGATCGATAACATAATACATATTTATGTTAGTAGGAAGTGCAGTAAATAAAGTTCTATGTCATCTTCTACTATGTAAGGAGTGCTAGTAACATTCTTTTAGGTTGTTATTTGGGCTATTAGGCTCCGGAAAGGAGTTGACCATTTTTAATTTTATGGATTGGCCCATACGGTTTTATTGAGACAATATATATGTAGTATTATTTATTAACTACAGAGGTCTCAATGGGTCTAAATATATGATGGTCAAAATTTTTGACCATAAAGAAACGGTACAGAAAGGTGACGTTATAGCATAACATATTTCCACAGATGATATGGTTGCAAATCCACTAACTAAAAGTCTACGTCCATGTGTGTTTGAGCGACATGTCATTAGCATGGACCTAGGAGCATCATGAGATGTTGTTGTTTAGTGGGAGCTATTTTGGCTTTACTCTGATAAAGTTTACATATGTGTTCGTTACATTTAGTAACGGTTTGATATGTATCAACTTTTGCATTCAATAAAATATTTTTGAATGTGTTGTTATTATGTTGAATACATATTGATAAAGTCTCAAGGTATTGTATAAACCTTGAGTGAAGGCTAGGGACATCCGGTTATTAGCCTTGTGCATATGCCCTGTTATATATAAAGAAAGATTAACCATAAGAACAACGCATATGTGGGTTCGTTGGAACCATAAAAACATTCTTTAGTGGCACAAGTTTTTTGTGATGCTTAAGGTAAGAGAATGGGCATTCTCTAGTGGCACAAGTTTTTGTGATGCTTAAGGTAAGAGAATGGTGACTGACAATTGGGATCTCTCTATGAGAGATGTTATCCATTTGACACACTATCATATTGAATCCATATCAATAAAGTTGAGAACATTCGTGACCATGGAAGGCTCTGTGTGTATACATGCAGTTACCGCCATGATTCGGTGTTTGAGACTTTATGGGATAGGATTGGCTATTAAGAATTATCTCTAGACCAAAGTGCCAACATATAGTACGATTTCAATTAATATAGTCCAAGTGGGAGAATGTAAGAGTTTTCCTAATGTGGACTACATTAATTGATATTGTAATTTACCGTTTAACGGTTACCGTTTTATGGGATTTGGTCTAAGGTGAGATAGAAGGTTTCTTAATTAGTCTAATATGAGGCTGGCTAGTGTGGGCCGAGTTGAGCCTGACCCGTAATGAGGGGGCCTGGCTGGAAACTCTATAAATAGTGCTCAAGTCTCTCCTGTAACCCCAATTCTCACATGTATCCCCACCTAAGGAGCGTTTACGCTAAACGTGAGGGGGCCGCCTCATTGAGCTAGTGATATGGAGGGCAATAGAGGAGAAGGATTTGATGCGTGGATCCCCTTCATGAGTGGGTAATCCCTTTTTCTGCTTCCGCTTCAAGAACGATGAATCCCAAAACATGTGCATTAATCTTTTTACTCAATTATGCATGTTCTTGTTCTGGTTATGGAGATCTTGGGATCGCGTAATTTGCATTCAACAAGCGGCCCCTCCCAAAGTCGCGCCGGACGGTGGAGACCCTGAGAAAGCAGAGGTTCATGAAGCCCCTGAGGGAGAAAAAGCTGCTGAAATAGGGGCAATCACTGCCGAGTGATGCAACTTTTCCATTCTCTTTCTTATTTGATTGACTTTCTTTCTCTTCTTTTGGTTAATTTGAGTCCTTACTAGCTGCCTCCAGTAAAGAATAAGCGCAACTTCTTGTAGATGCCTCAGAGCAGAGTGAAGGGCAGAGCTTTTAATCCAAACACGTTGTAGGTTTTCTGATGTTTAGGTGGGAAATAACCTTGACTGCTCTCTTCACACGATCTATTCTTATTCGTTAGCTTAGATGATTTATCCATTTACTTTATTGGTATAACTGTGTGAGCATAAGACAATTTGATTCAATATACCAGCTTGTGGCTCTGGCATGTCTTTTGCCCGTCCTTGTCAGGCCCTTTTTGTTAAGTATGGAAACACCAATCTTGCCTTCTTGACGTTGGCCTTCCACCAAGCGAACATTACTAAATGATTCTGGAATGGAAAAAGAAAAATCCTTTCAACTAGCTTGAGTTCATCTTTCGAACTATGGTAGCTATGGCTAGTCGTAATGCTATCAAACTTTATCCTTCCCTGGGCCAAGTTTTCCAGTTAAAATATTTTGAGCCCTTGACCACTAAGCCCACTCCAAACCACTAGGCTAGTAGGCTGAGTACATATCTCGGCCTTCTCGAGTCTTCACATTGAGATCTCCTCCTCTCTACAAAGTCAGTGTCGGCACAATTTCGATTGAAACTTCCTGTCCCGTAAAGAGAGGTCAAGATTAGTTAGTAGGAGATATGGCAAAGGTAAGTTAGATTCAATCTGAGTGGCACATAGAACATAGCTTGAAGAGTGAAGATGATGCTTAAGTAAATGACCCCCATAACCAAAGTAGCATTTGGAAGCCAGCTGAGTTTGCTGATGATCACGTACAAGCCTGCCGTGAATGCGGAACATTCGAGAGCTTCCAACAGTGGCAATACCGTGGTTCCATATGTAAAGAGCGCCGCTTGAGGGATTGATTTGTGCATAGAGGAGCATGACGACCACAACGATCAGGTTGAACATGGAGAGGGTATTGCATGCCGAGAATAAATGGAACATGGTCTTCTTCAATGCAGTGGCAATGCCATGGTCTTGTCCTGCGCCAGAACCATTTTACCCTCTTGAAACTGCTAAGACCAATGGCGAAAGTCACGGTGGCCATGAGTAGGGGTGAGCATCGGTCCAAGGTCAACCCTGGACCGATCCTGGACCGGCCAAATCCTGCCGGTCCTGATCTAGTTCCCAAGGAGACTGGGTTGGTCCTTGATCCCGAGAGTTCTTGATTGGTCCAATCCGGACCAACCCCGAATATATATATCTAATATATTATTTGTAATTTTTTTTATATAGAGAAAACTTTAAAATAAACGGAGTCAACAACATTAAACAGTTCTTTAGTGAGGAGTTCAAGTAATTTTACATTATTATTTAATAACTTAGATTTTTAATGTCTTTTACGGCGTCAATAGTCATAATTTACGAAGGATGAAAATGTTTTTGTAAGGAGTCCTCACGATGTCCAAAAAGGTATAAACAACTTCTTATGGCATCCTCCTCTAGTATTTGTTCTCTTTTGTCTTATTTGTTCTCTTAGTTTTCAATTTGCCAAAATCGAAAGAAACAACTTCCCGCTCGCACTCGACACTCGCCTTGCTCGCTTTGGGTCACTCGTGCCGCTCGCCACTCGATGCTTGCTTGGCTTGTGGCTCCCTACTCGACATTCAATGCTCATTCTGTTTGACGCTCACCCCACTTGACCCTTATTACTTGCCTTTCTTAGCTGACCTCGCTTATTATTAAACTCATTGGGTCGGTACGGTCCTCGGTTGCCCTTTCAAGGAGTACAAAAAATGAAATAAAAAATTATTAGTTAGTTCTAAGTTAACCTTGAAACCAAACCGAACCCATTGGGTTAATTCAATCCTCAATCGTTTTTTAAGGAGTACAAAAAATGAAATAAAAAATTATCGGTTGGTCTCGGGTTGACCCTGGAACCGGACCGAATCCATTGGGTCGATCCGGTCCTCGGTTCCAAGCTCAATAGGGTCGGTCCTCAGTCCCAAAAATTGAGGGACCAAGTCTTGCGGGGTTGATCACAGGGTTAGAGGGTGGGACCGGCCCAACCTGCACTACGCTCACCCCTAGCCATGAGTGTCGCCAAGAGCAAGCGGGTGCTTACCGGTCCTTCATGAAGTCTCCTCTTGGAGTCTGGATTCGTCCCATTACTATGTCAAGCTCTCGTTCCGGATTCGTTCCTCTACTTTCGGGTGTTCCTGCAAACAGCAATACCCTTATTAATGTTAAGACTCTATCATGGAAGCAAAGGAAAAGACATTGCGCTATGTCTATGTATATACAACACATATTATTTACTAGCGGTATTTGTTGCCAAGTGCCACATGTGACTTTGAATCAGATTTCAGTTGCATATATTGCTAGATCATGCTTCGCTTATGAAAATAGTGTGTTTTGCACTGGCTACGGATATTATAGAGACGGTCATACCTTTTGGTAGGGATAGCCCCTTTTCAAGCGGTCCCGGCCAATGTCTAGCGGTGTGAACCTTGTCTTAGTCACCTTCTTGACATCGACTCTTGTATCCCTCGAGAGAGGAACAAAATCCCAGATTGCCAATGCATTGTGGCCCCCAATGGAGTGATGTGTTCCCATCACTGTCCCTTTCAATCACAAGCTTCTCTGCTTCAGAACTTCTGATTTTTATTAGGGATGTGCAACGCGAACGGTCCAAATCAAAAACCGCCCAGAGCGGACTGGACTGGCTAGTTTGGGCGAATTCCTCAAGCATAGGTCTGGTTCCTAATTCCTATTATTAGAACCGGTGGCTAGTCGGTCTAGTTCCTAATTCTAAGGTGGGAACCGGACAGATTGGACTGGACCAACTTTACATATATTTTTATTCTTGTTAATTTCTTAAAAAAGCCCTAATCTTTCCTAGTTTCCTAAGATATTATGTGATGTTCAAAACTAATATTTTGGTTGCTGGGAGATGATATTTGACACTTTGCTCTAACAACTTGAAGCCTGATGTACATTATAATGACAAAACATGCTACAGAGTTGTAAAGCCAAGTCCAAGAGGAACTCCCTCAAATAAAAGCAATGCATGTCCATCCGCAATAAGTGATTGAAAATTGATATGCCCATATCTCTTTTTCGGATAGGAAAAAATAAATAGGTGACTGATTCCATTGGAACTGGATTGGTCGGTCAATCTGGTTCCCGGCCCTGAAACTAGTTGGTCCGGTCCTTGGTCCCAAAAATTGGGAACCCGTCCTCTCGGTCCGGTTCCCGGTTCCTTGGTGGAATCAGATCGGACCGGAAACTGATCACCCCTAGTTCATATTCCGCGGCCGAATATATGCCATACTTTGCCGAAACATGCAGAATGTTTTGTCCCTCTCTGTTTAGATACTCGCTAAGTTACTGCGAAAGTAGATCCTTGACTGGCCCAAGCTGACGCATCTTGCAAGCAAAGTGAATCGGAAGATTGCCATCTCTGTCATACTCGATAGCACTGGCGGTGAATTTTCTCAGCATAAACTGGTCACTGTGATCGAGATATGCTGCTGAATGTAGCTGATGCCGTTTGTGGTTTGCGGCATCTCTCAAATGGAAAAGCTTTTCCTGCCTTTCTGCCATCTCTTTCAGCAGACTTGCATTAAAGGCGCTGAGGATCCCAACGACCATGACTCATGGTTTACTTTCTTAGGTGATAATAAATATGCTGGAACTTACGCTAAAAATTTTCTCAGGCAGACAGCCTGAGTTTTTTCTTATCCTCAAATCAGTGCTTGCAACGACAACATCTCATTTCGGATTGAAACTGAATTTACCCAGATTCCAGTGAGTTACCGCGGCACGACAGGGGACATGCCCTGAATCCTTGATGGACCACATGGAATGGTGAGCAAAAGTGTGAGGATCTCCAAGTGATCAGCTTCGCTTGCCAAATACAATGGGGAACTTTCCTTCCTTGTTTCTCCAGTGCAGAGTACCAAACATCAGAGAGACCATTCGCCACAGCTTTAGGGGTGAGTGGTTCCGGCCCAACTTGCACCTTGTCCTATCGGGACCAGTTCCAATTTTTGAAACCCGAAACCTATCTTACATATCCTGAAATACAACTATCTAAAAAAAAGGTGCTCCTGAAAAGATAATTCATCCTGTAACGAAAATCACAAATGAATTTTCTATTTTCAACTCATTTTTTAATTTTTGCCAAACATAAAGAGGCATTGCTATTTTTCTGAAGAGTGACTTATTAGAGAATGTTTTCCAATAACATCATGTTGCAAGTGTACGTCAATGCTTCAGTCAAATATGTGCTCAACACTGATGACCTACAAGATCTCTCTTTTATAGTTATTATATGATTACTGAATGAATTCAAATAAGAAGAAAGTGAAAGTAAAGGATCCGATGGATTTCCGATTAAGTTCTTCAACTAGACATGTGATGTCCTTCGGGAATGCGTCTAACATACCAATTTAAAGTCTTGATATCAAAGTGAAATTGCCAAGCATGAAATAGAATTAACATAATTACATAACATATTCCAAATCGCTATGGGCATAGAAATGAACTACAAGCTTACTAAAATAATCAACAAATATACTCACCATTTAAAGAGAATAAAAAAATTGTATAATACAATAGCTATTGAAATATCCCACATTGCATGCTACGTAGGTTATATGCTATTTATATACATATGGTTTCTTTCCACCTATTGGCTTAAGATTTTGTCGGATTTTCTAATATGGTATCAAAGCCAAGTTCTGCGCTAGTCTACATGTGCGTCCATTGTCAAATACCACATGTTACATAGTCTTTATACACGTGGTTTTCGCCTTAAATTGGACTTTGCAACAATCTCTAAGATAATCTGCATCTAATATGTTATTAAAATTTATTGACTATTGAAGCTACAATTGATAGTTTTTCACTGTATTATCGTGTTAGGAAAACAATTGTACATATCCAAATTAATATTGAGATATTACCGATTTCAGTAGCTACAAAGTAAAACTTGAAAATTAAAAATATCCATGCTGTGAGGACATGAATACGTAAATTTGTTATTTAAAATTTCAATTAATACAACTTAGCAGAGAGTTATTAGAACAACGAAAAAGACAAATAACTCAGAAATTTGTAAACTGGAATATAAAAGATGATCATCCTTAACTCGAAATCCGAATTTGAACACGTTACTCAATCATTCATTAACATATAGATAACCATAGAAAGTAATTTGCCAGGTCCTCAATTCTTCAAAATTACAAAGGTTATTCTTGTTCAACAAGCTCAAAACCTAATTCCATAAAAATAGGCATCCGAAATGACAGGCACCAAAAGTAAGAAACAATTATTGACAGAATACAATAAAAAGAAAAATAGAATATAAAATAATAAACGGCACATTAATAGTTTGACGTGAAAACTTAAAAGAATTTAAAGTACACTTAATTGCTTCAAAAATAAGTTGAAAATACAATGTTTTCTTTAATTAGATTTAAATTAAAAATGATATAGAGGAAAAAGGAAAACTCAACTTCGTAAAAATCTTACGTGCATTTGGCAAATGAGGGACGACGAAATCTTTGGGAAAATGATTAAAAGAAAAAAGAAAACTAAAAATTGGAGGATCAAGAGCTGGCGGCTTGATTGACACGTGGCATTTTACGGTGGATGCTCGCAGGTTTCTCTCTTGTTACTCCGTGTTAATGCATTAGAAGATATATAAATATATGGACGTATTAATAGGGAAACTGAGGAGAAAAGGAAGGAAAAAAGGAAAGAGAGAGTGGGAACTCCCATTTTATTGAAGTGAATATAGAAGATTGTGAAGAGTTTCTAATGAAAAGAACCATTAATCAGATGGAATAGAAGATTCGCATTGGATTGATAATCAGTACAAAGTTCGACGAAGTTCTTAGGAGGACTCTCGTGATCGGAATACACGTTAGCAAACCCTGACTACTATTTGGAAATATAAAGTGAATAACAATGCAGGTACTCTAAACATAATTATGTAAAAAACCTTAACACAGAATTTGACATATCTTATGACTGTATATACCACTATATAGTAAAAGACCACAATAAACATAGTAGTCTTGGAGGAAGGGAATATCAAGGCTGCTAAAACCACCACGATCATCGCGAGGTAAAGGACTCCGATGGACATAACAAGGGTCCCTAGCCAAGCAAGTCTACCCACTGCTACACTTATGGCCACAAAAAAAGCCACTGACATGCCAGTGAGAGCCATCAACAATAATGGACCTGCTGAGTGGTAAGCTAGTTCTGCAACGTAGAAATCTCTATTGAGACCCCAAAGGAGAACAACGACTGCAAGAATGGAGCTGTACATGGCGAACATGTTGGCAATTATGAAAACTCGAAACATTCTGTGGTGCAACATGGTCGCTGTTCCCGGGTGCAGATCACCGGAAGCATTATATCCACCGGGCAAGGTTAAGCCCGCAGTGAACGTGACGGAGGCCACAAGCGTCGCCACTAGCAATAATGTGTTCACCTGGTCCTTGATCCATTCGGCGGGAGATGATTCGCTCGCTCCAGAACCTTGTTCTCTTGGCAGCAGAGGGTCTCGACCTTTCCTTCGCGGCACACCAGCGACAATCAAAATCGCACGTCCTACTAACTGCAAATGTCAAATAAGAGAATTAGTCATCAGTCTCGAGCACATCAGATTCAGTTAAGAGTAAATACAGCCCGCAACCAAAATTACACTACCGCTGGATGTTCCGTCGACAAGCTTCTGGATTCCATGGCCACATCCAGGGCGGTCAACCCATCATTGTTCCAAAGCTGCAAGTCAATTCTTTTGACCTTCGTCAAAGAGCGCATAACTTCGCAATGGTTGTGCTTCGATGCCAAATGGAGGGGTGTGTTTCCTTCGACATCTTTCGCATTCACCAGCTTCTCGCTGTATTTTTTTAATACGCGGTCGACCGCGCGGTCGTTCCCGCCCTTGGCTGCAACGTGAAGAATATTCTGACCCTTTTTGTTTTTGATCTCTGCCAGGTCGGGCCACGTGTCCTCCAGTAACGGTCCGATTGCCCAGAACTTGTCGGCTTCGCAAGCGATGTGAATCGGGTAGGAGCCGTTTTTGTCCGTTTGAAGGGCGAGATAAGGGCATTTCTTCAGCAGGAGCTTCACTGTATTATAATTTCCAACCGATGCTGCAACGTGCAGTGGTGTCCCCCCGTTTTCATCACGCACGTGGAGTAAATTCGGGAGCCGATCTATAATTTCTTCCAATAAATCTGACATTATAGGCGATAGCACTCTTTATGTTGGGTGCAATTAACTAATTAAACAATTATTGCTGTTAGCTCCTTCAGAGTTATACGCTTTTTGATTAAATGCTATTATCAAGCTTTTCTCCAAATTGGACGAATATGAATTTTGAAAAAGAGCAAAAAGCAGTGCAGTTAACTTAGATCTATGCTTTTGTGGACTAGAACTACACATAAAAGTATCCATTACCTGTATTCCTCTTCTTGATTGCGGCCAAAATTGGTGACATGCCCTGTATCTTGACTGCGTAAGCTCCATCTTGAGCAGATTCTTGCAAGAGACGCCGAAAAATGTCCCAGTCCAACGAGTCTCTCTCTCTCTCTTCCTCGCGCCAGGGCGACTGCTTGTGCTTTTCCACTGCCAGATACAATGGAGATTTACCATCCTTGTTCTTCCAATATATAATTTCCGAGTTTTTTCCCAGGCAAATTAGCTTTTCTATTGCGTTGAACCATTTATTTCGAACCGCAACATGGAGTGGAGTATCCTCCGAGGAGTTTTTCTGGGCCACGGTGTTAGGAAAATGAGGGAGAATGAGCTCTATGAGACCAATATTCCCAGAGCTTGCTGCTACATGAAGCAATGAATTCCCGGAGGGGGTGACTTGGTTGAGGATTAGCGACAAAGCTAGTTTCCTCGACTCGGACACCTTTTCTAATGCAGTCATGAATTTCTCGACGTCCCTTTCTTTCGTGGCTTTATATAGCTCATGATCCATAATTTTGTGCAGATCATCATCTCCAAGCTCTTCTTGGTAATCTGGTGGGACGGCTCTCCTCTTCAGAGCTTCAAACCTATCAAAGCTCCTCTTCAGAGCTTCAAACTTTTCGTTTGGCGTCGCGCTCATGCTTATAGCGTAATCCATTTCGGACAGCGGAAGTCTTTCTTGATCTCTTCCCCGCTTATGTAGTAAGAATACGAGAACAGAGAGAGCACTCGGCTTTTATACAGGGTCAAGTTTTTACATCAACCCAACACCCAATACGACTCACCTCGGCCAATGTCATTGATTTCAGACCCAACAATCAATAAGTGGTCAGCCCAAGATGCAGTTGTGGAGTCCTGGTCAAATAGACTATGTTAATTACGGTACTCGCATGTCGCGCTATCATTAAAGAGAATAAGAAGAAAAGTTGCTTTAATAAAAAGTTGTTTCGCTTCCACGTCTCTAGATTGAAGACATGCCAAAACCCATTTCAGTCCCAGAGAAATAAAAATCTTGGTCGATCGAATCAAATCCTACGGTTTGTATTTATATGTAATTTAAGTATTAGATTCACTGAATAATTTTTAATGGGAGCACACCCAATTTATATACTGAATCCTCCGTATCTCAGATTCTGGCTGATTCCCCATGATATTGTACGTCTGTATATTATGGCGGCGGGCACTATAGCATTCAAAAAAAAGTTGAGACAGGATGCTGTCGCATGGTTCATATCATGTCTCTTAGCTGTATCCCACTTTTTTCTTCTCAAGTGGGCCCCGCATCTCCTTTATCTTTCGTGAGACCCCCTCGTTCTATCCTCTCCCTACCTTGCTGCATCTCCAACTTGCATTGAATGCCGGAGTACAGGCAGGGGATCGGGACCCTGCTTTGAGAAACCCTTTAAAATGCATTCGTCATGGATGGGGACAGAGGTTAAAAGATTCCCTCTACATTTTTTTTTTTTGATGATGATCCAGGAAATCTCGAAAGCGACAGTCGGCAAAGAAGAACTGAGGGCAACATGGGGAAACCACCACCCCATGCCATCGATTAAGTCACCAAGTAATTCCGCCAGTCCCCTTGCGTTGTAAGGATTGAACTTCTCACCTCCTCATGAGAGGATCACTACTTTTATCCAAATAAAAACCACCACGGCCGGTGGTCTCGTCTTTATGTTTGTTTCTCTCTCTTTTAGCCCTCTTTTTACTTTTTTTTTTTTTGTCACGTGTCTTTTAGCTTTAGTAACTGACTTTTCTGGCAATTTCACAAATAAAAATGGTAGCTCCCAGACCCAACGAGAGAAAACGAACGTGATGAATTACTCAAGGTAATAAAAAGAAATATTGAGAAAAGGGAAATTATCCCCTAAAACTCTAAACTATCACTTAATACTCCACATCAATACTTTAAACTTATTATTATCTCACCAAAAACTTTAAATTTATACCAATATGGTAAAGATGCATTCTATAATAATTCTGCGCAAGACAACTATTTAAAATCTTAAGTAGCAACTTATAGGCAAATGAAAGTTACTTGAAGTAGAAAAGTTTTATCAAGAACCTCAACTTATGTCCACTTTGATATCAATACACCAAAGTTTTTTCTCACATTATCGATATCCCAAAGTTTACGGTGCTTGGGAAGAATTTGGAGAATTGACTTTGTTATCTTCAACTTGACGATGTCTCTTTCTTGCTAAATAATTTGCTAAGGGTTGACGCTGATGGGGGCATGCCTCCACTACCATGAATGTTTTTGTTTTCTACTGAAAAATGATCTTCTCAACTTGATTACTACCTTTTCATGTAGAAAATTTGAAATCAACATCACCAATAATTGAAGTACGTGATTTTCCTCCTGTTTTAAATTGATTTCCATACTGTAAATGTGAGCACAAGGATATAAACAACTAATTATTTTAACTGATGTATTAATTTCAAGGGACAATTTCTGATGTCTAAATACCTAAGTTCCAATGATGAGGTAGGTGTTACTGTTGAAAGGCAGAATCATAGCATTAAAGATATGTTAGACAGATTCCTGTGGCATGTGGTTCATATCATATCTCTTGTCGAGTATCAAATTTATCTCTTTCTAATTGGACCCCCACATCTCCTTTTCTTTATTTAGTTGAGACCCCACATCCTGTATTCTCCCTTTCTTCAAATAGAATGTTGCCTAGCTCTTTCCGTGAACAAAAGTGTCTTCCAAATTAGATAGGCCAACCGGGTCTAGTCCCAGCATCTCCTTTTTTTCCCCAGTCATACGAGGTCTTTCCATTCATAAAATATCCTCGTACTATGGGAGCCCTCCGTTGTAATGTTTTGAAAAATTTTCTTAATTATACTAGATGGGTACAAAAGAGACATTCACATGATGCGAGTTAATTATACTCAGTTCCCCTTTAATTCTATTTCTAGTAGAATAATTGAAGCTTGGAATTTTTTTTCCCGCTTCACTAAAGTTGACGGAAACTGAAAATAGAATAAGGGAAAGAAAAACCTTTGAATTTTTATTGTCTTTCCTTTTCTTTTAGTGAGACCCCACCTCCTATTTTCCCTCTTTCTTGCATTGAACGGTAGTGAACTAGCGTAGGGACTCTGATAAAGCAAGGCCTCAGCATCAGGGAAGCTTGTTGCCTTAGGTCCTTTCATGAATAAAATAGTATCTTTTGATATGGTGTGGGCCCCATATTCTTTTTTATTTTTTTATTTTTTTGCTCTCACCCCTTTCTTCTATGTGCACCTGTGTGCGCGATGCTAATGAGAATCAAACTCCGAACCTAATACTCTCTAGCCCTACCCCATTCCCTTGATCGGCAAGGCTATATGCCTATTGGCCTTTTTTGTCCCAATTACATGAGATCTTTCCATGCATAAAAAATATCCTCATGTTTTAGGAGTCCTATGTCGATACGTCGTAGAAATTTATTTCAAAAATAAAAAAATAAAATTGTATTATCAAACGAATTTTTATTTCAAATTTATTCTGGAGAATATAAAAACAAGAGGAAAATAGAAATTTATCATGTGCTCCCTTAAGTTTCCTTTTGTTAGATTTTTCCATTTCCGCCACAAATGTTTTCTAGGACAAGCAAAAATAAGCTAGCAAAACACAATATCATTTGCAAATTTAATGTATATTAAAATTTTTTAAGGTATTTCACGTCGAAAAAAATCCCAATTCCAAAGCAACAAATCGAGAAAAGTGAAGAGACCAGAGTTCCTTCGCCCAAAGAATCGTGCCTCGCGAGGTTATTAAAAAAAGGACTTAAAATCAGTGGTCCTTACATTGTTGCTTCTTTGTCCTTTTTTCGTTTCTCACTTGTAACGCCAGTCAAGCCACGATTTTGGGGGGAAAACTTATAACAAAAGTAAAGTAAGGACTCGCTTGTTTAGAATTACGCTTTCATTAATAAAATATATATATAGTTTTTCGTTTGATTTAAAGTATTGTCTGAATACATGTGAATCTACATCTGAATCTTCATATACTGTGATTAAGGCAAAAAGTTAAAATACGCACGTCCCAATATTTTGATTAAGTAAAAAAATAAAAAATAAAAAAGGAAAGTCTGATGATGGTTCATATTCATTTTAATTAACATATTAGGTTCATGGGACAATTTATAAGGGGTCATACCTAATTATGTAAGCCATTGATGTTGTAAATACAGAGTTGTAGAAGAAAGAGAGAGGGAGGGAAGAAAAGGGGGAGAAGAGAGAGGGGGGGGGGGGGGTCATTATATTATTTAGAAAAGTTAAGACAGCTTCCCCTTAGAAGTATCATAATTCTCTCTTCATTTCCTTATTATTATTATTTTATTTTTAATGAGACCCACACTTTATCTTCTCAATTTCTTGGGTCCCATGATAGTGTAGAGATTATGGACTTTGATTGAGCCTAACACTATACGAAAACGAGACTTGGCTTGCAATCACGTGACAAGCTTTAGAAAAGTGTTTAAGATGATGCCATTCGATTTAGTTCTTAATTTATGTATCACTTTACAAGTTTTCTCTCATTCATTGTGGGACTTCAAATGTTACAAGATACCTTACTTAAAGCACTTATGGCATGTTTGGTACGAACGAATCTAATTTGGGCAAAGTCTTATATCGAGCAATGGAAGAGATATTCTAGGATTTATAATTGATTGGATTCCCTCTCCTAAACAGCAGGCTTTTCAGGATGAATTCTTCCACCCGTTGGAATGCATCAGAATCAAACAAGAATGGAATGCTCATTCATGGTTTAGTTCCAATTCCTATGTTTGGAGAAAGATTAGAAGAAGGAATGCCAAAATAGGAAACTTAGAAAAATTCATAGTTAGTATTAAATAACTAAATTATTACTTAAAATAAGTTAGTTATTAAAAGAAATTATGAATATTAAATTAATCATTATTATAAATATTGCATTAAATGGTAAAATTTTGAATTACTATACTTATATTATTTGTGCATATCACCGGTTATTTCTTTATATTAATCTGTCTTAGAAGTATATCAGATGAATTTGCTATTTATTTGCTATTTAGAAAAGTTGAGACAGGTTCCTCTTAGAAGTATTATAGTTCTCTCTTTTTAGATAGAGCCGGCATCTCCTTATTATTAATTAATTTATTTTTTATTGAGACCCACATTTTATTTTCTCTATTTCTTGGATCCCATGATAGAGTAGAGATTATGGACTTTGATTGAGCCTAACACTATACAAAATTGACTTGACTCGCAATCACGTGGCAAGTTTTAAAAAAGAGTGTTTAAGATGATGCCATTCGATTTAGTTCTCGACTTATATATCACTTTACAAGTTTTCTCTCATTGAACGTGGGACTTTAAATATTACAAGATATCTTACTTAAAGTACTTATGGCATGTTTGGTACGAAGGAATTTAATGTGGGCAAAGTCTCATATGGGGCAACAAAAGAGATATTCTAGGATTTATAATTGATTGGATTCCTCTCCTAAACAGCTGGCTTTTCAGATGAATTCTTCCACCCTTGGAACGCATTAGAATCAAACAAGAATGGAACGCCCATTCAAGGTTTACTTCCAATTCCTATGTTTGGAGAAAGATTAAAAGAATGAATGAAAATATAGGAAACTTAGAAAAAGTTCATATTTAGTATTAAATAACTAAATTATTAATTAAGATAAGTTAGTTATTAATAGAAATTATGAATATTAAATTAATCATTATTATAAATATTGCAGTTAATAGTAAATGTTTTGAATTACTATACTTATATTATTTGTGCATATTACTGGCTATTTCTTTATATTAATTTGTCTTAAAAGTATATCAGATGAATTTAATATTTAGAAAAGTTGAGACACGTTCCTCTTAGAAGTATTATAGTTCTCTCTTTTTAGGTAGACCCGGCATCTCCTTATTATTAATTTATCTTTTTTTATTGAGACTCGCATTTCATTTTCTCTATTTCTTGGATCCCATGATAGAGTAGAGATTATGGACTTTGATTGAGCCTAACACTATACGAAACCGAATTGACTCGCAATCACGTGGCAAGCTTTAAAAAAGAGTGTTTAAGATGATGCCATTCGATTTAGTTCTCGACTTATTTATCACTTTACAAGTCTTCTCTGTTACTTCTCGACTTAGATATCACTTTACAAGTCTTCTCTCATTCAACGTGAGACTTCAAATGTTACAAGATACCTTACTTAAAACACTTATGGCATGTTTCGTACGAAGGAATCTAATGTGGGCAAAGTCTCATATCGGGCAACTGAAGAGATATTCTAGGGTTTATAATTGATTGGATTCCCTCTCCTAAATAGCTGAATTTTTGGGATGAATTCTTCCACCCATTGGAACATCATAATCAAACAAGAATGGAATGCCCATTCAAGGTTTAGCTCCAACTCCTATGTTTGAAGAAAGATTAGAAGGAATGCCAATATAGGAAACTTAGAAAAAGTTCATATTTAGTATTAAATAACTAAATTATTTAATTAAAATAAGTTAGTTATTAATAGATATTATGAATATTAAATTAATCATTATTATAAATATTGCATTAAATAGTAATTTTTTTAAATTACTATACTTATATTATTTGTGCATATTACTAGTTATTTCTTTATATTAATCTATCTTAAAGGTATATCAAATGAATTTAATATTTAGAAAAGTTGAGACAGGTTCCTCTTAGAAGTATTATAGTTATCTCTTTTTAGGTAGACCCGGCATCACCTTATTATTATTTTATTTTACTTTCTCTATTTCTTGGATCCCATGATAGAGTAGTGATTATGGACATTGACACTATATGAAAACAACTTGACTCATAATCACGTGGCAAGCCTTAAAAAAGAGTGTTTAAGATGATGCCATTCGATTTAATTCTTAACTTATACATCACTTTACAAGTTTTCTCTCATTCAACGTAGGACTTCAAATGTTACAAGATACCTTACTTAAAGCACTTATGGCATGTTTGGTATGAAGGAATCTAATGTGGGCAAAGTCTCATATCGGGCAATGGAAGAGATATTCTAGAGTTTATAATTGATTGGATTCCCTCTCCTAAACAGTTGGCTTTTCGAGATGAATTCTTCCACCCATTGGAACTCATCAGAATCAAACAAGAATAGAATACACATTCAAGGTTTAGTTCCAATTCCTAAGTTTGGAGAAAGAAAGATCAGAAGAAGGAATGCCCACACAGGAAACTTAGAAAAATTCATAGTTAGTATTAATTGACTAAATTATTAATTAAAATAAGTTAGTTGTTAATAGAAATTATGAATATTGAATTAATCATTATTATGGATATTGCATTAAATAGTAAATTTTTTGAATTACTATACTTATAATATTTGTGCATATTACTGGCTATTTCTTTATATTAATATGTCTTAAAAGTACATCAGATGAAAGTATCTAATGATTTTGATAAATTATCAAAAAGCAATTTGACATAAATTTTTATTTTTTACAATTTCCATCCCATTCTATTCCAGAATTTTTGTCTTTCTATCAAACAAAAGAATCCTTATTCCGTTCCACTCATGCTTAAGCCCAACACCGGAATAAACATCTTCAGCCTAATCGATTACATTCTAATTCTATTATTTTTTCCACCCCCATCTCCTCCTTCCTTTCCATTCGGTTGTATCAAACGTAATTACGTCCTCTTCAGTCGGCCCAAATCCCAAAATTAGGATTCTAGAGATAGCCATTACTAGGTCCACGAGATGGCTCCCGCTTCCGGCACTTTATACCTTTCAAAAGTGTCTTCACTTGACAGTCAGGTGATTTGGTCCATCTCTTGAAGAGGCAGTTCTGAACTTGCAAAAACACTAACCTGCTTAATTTGATTCAGTTCGATTCATTGATCCTCAGTTTTTCAGATCACTCCTAATTGCGGTTTTTTCTTACAACAGATCAAAAGTAATAAACGAAATGGGTGTTTATCGTTGGCGCACTAGAAATTCGAATTCGCCAAACCGAGGATGTAGTAGGACAATTTGGATGACTAAAAACTGCAGACACCGTCGAATAGCCAAACCAAACAAGCACTAAGCTAATGACCTGGCAAATTGTAAGCGAGATGATCATAAATTCTAAGAGAAGATTGGACGCGATCCCACAGGTTAATCATCTGTTCAGGTGGAGACAGAGATTATCATAGCGCGCCACCTGAAGATGTGGCCGTGCGGCCCGGTATCGCACTCCCAGCAGTCTCACTCCCCGATATCGAAATACCAGCGACAATAATTAAGTCGGTGAAGCGACGAACGAGAGGATTAGCGTACCCAAGCGGGACACGCAGCATGAGATAGACACCCAAGATGATGAGGGCAGCAACAGTTTTCATGACCAAATTGACAATGGCAAGCCAAGCAAGTTCAGCCGCGATCACACAGAAGCCTGCTGTGAATGCCACCGACATTGCCGCAACACGGGAGCTTCGCTTTCAGCAGCGCGTTTCACTCTGTGTAGGGATTGTTTATCTGAGACCACAGGAGGATCACGAGTGGGCGATCGAGCTATAGATGACAATGGTGTTGCAGATCACGAAGATGTTGAGCTGTATGGCAATCCTGGCATCGAGTGTAGAGCCATTGTATTCTCTAGGAACGGCAAAACCAGAAGCAAAAGTCATGGCGCCCACAAGGGCAGTCAAGATCGGCCGGGTATTTGGGGAAAAGTGTAAAAAAAGTCTTAAACCTATTACATTTGTACCAATTTAATCATATTAAAATTAATTCAGTCATAAACCTTTTGAGTTAGTGCCAATTCAATTCTGAATCTTTTGATGGTGTCAAGTAAGTCCTAAACCTTTTGAATTAATGCCAATTTAATCCTAAATATTTTGACTTTGTGTCAATTTAGTCATTTTAACTAATTTTAATCGGATATTGCTGATATGGACGCCAACTCACTTACATGGCACCATGAGCACTAACATGGATAATTTTTTATAATTTTTCCATTTATTATTATTATTTCTGATTTTTTTTTCTTTTTTTCTCTCATGTCTTCTTTTTCTTCATTTTGCCAGTGGCCAACCACTAGCCACAGGTGATGGTCGGCCACTAGCCACGACTGGGCAGGCTAGCCTCACCTGGCCATGGCGAGGCCAAGCCCCAATGAGGGTTAGCCTCACTGGATCTAGCCCGAGTGAGGCCGACCCTCGCCTAGGTGAGGGTAGTCCTAGCGAGGGCTCCCTTGGCAAAATCTGACAAGGCCGATCCTCGCCCAAGCCAGGGTGGCCTCACTAGATCTAGCTTTGGGAGGCCGACCATCGCCTAGGCGAGGACTCCCCTAGCCAAATTCAACAAGGCCGACCCTCGCCCAAGCTAGGGCGGCCTCGCTCGGGTGAAGGCGACACCCAACCATGGCCAATGATCGATCACTAGAAAAATGAAGAAGAAGAAAAAAGGAGAGGAAAAAAGAAAGAAATAAAATCAGAAAAAATAACAAAAAATTGAAATTTAAAAAAAAAAAATTTGTTCACATCAGCACTAGTGGTGCCACATAAGCAGGTTGACATCCATATCACAATATCCGTCCAAAATTAGCTAAAATGACTAAATTGACTCCAAATCAAAATATTTAGAACTAAATTGAAACTAGTTCAAAAAGTTCATAACTCAATTGGCATCATAAAAGGGTTTATAACTGAATTTGTACCATAAAAAGATTTAGGACTAAATTGGCACTAGTACAATATATTTATGACTTTTTTGACACTATTCTCCAAGTATTCATCTCGTCCTTGAGTCTATCCATTTCTGGCAATTCCATTTCTTTCGCCTGTCTCTGGCTAAATGGCTCGCATATGGCTAATCTCTACTCGTAGGGGTTCAAACAGATGCCAAATCTATGTAAGTCAACCTCTGCAAGTAGCGAATGAGTAAACAAGAAAAAATGTCATGGCATTACGCTTTCAGCAAGTAAGGTAGCGTTTGCTTGTGTTCTTTTTTACAGGTCATGAACACAATTTCTATTTTTTTTGTTATGGGGAACAAAAAAAGAACAGAAACGCGTTTGTTTACTTTTTTGTTCCAAATCTATTTTTTTTATTCCCAAGAACAAATTTGGAACAAAAACAAGAAACAAGAAAATTTTGTTTCTTGTTCCCGGAACACTTCCGAGAAACAATTTTTCTCTCTCCTATTTTTTTCCTCTTTCTTTTCTTATTCTTTTTTCTTTGGCCGGTCTCCGACCTCGGCCATGGCCGGCGACCGGCCGTCGAGGGCTAACGACCTTGCCGGAGCGTCGCCGGCCCCTGGCGAGGCTCGGCCTCGCCTTGGCTAGGCAAGCTCGAGCTCGCCTAGATCCGGTGAGGTCGAGCTCGCCCAGCCAACCAAGGCGAGGCTGCCGGCCCTCATCGGCCGATCGCGGCCATGGCCGAGGCCGGAGATCGGCCAAAAGGAAGAAAAAAAAAAAGAAAAAAGGAAAAAGGAAAAATAAAATAAAAATATTAAAAAATTAAAAGAAACAAAAAAATTATACAAGTTTACTAAACGTGTTTCTGTTCTTTTTCTATTCCAAGAACAGAAATTTTGTGCAATTATCAAACGCGTTCTTCTATTAAAAAATTGTTCCCATGAACAGAAATAGTTGAACAAAAACGTTACCAAACGCACCCTAAATTATAGACTGTGGAGAGATGTGAACAAATAGATGAATAGTCTATCATGCTGCGACCTTTTCGATTTATTTTTGTTCTAATTTTGTCGCAGGGAATTTGTAGGACATGAATGGAAAGATAGCCATCTCTCTCGTGCTCGAAGGCGCTGACGGGGAATTCCTTAATCAAGAATTTGGCTCCATTGAGATAATTAGGCACTATTTCGTAACCATCCAAACAGTGTCTAATTCTGATTTTTTGTTTCTAGAATCAGTTTGGGACGAGAATCGCGTTTGGTAAAATTTTTGTTCCCGGGAACAGATTGGGAAGAGAATCAAGAATAAAAAAAAAAAAAAAGTTGATTCTTGTTCCAGGAACAAAATTGAGAATCAAGACTCTTCTTCTTCTCTTTTCTTCTTCTTCATCATCGACCGCCATCCCGCGACCGCCGCCCGCCACCGGTCACCGGCAACTGGTCCGGCGAGCTTGCCAGAGGCTCGCCAGGCCAAGGCGAGATCCGGCGAGCTCGCCGGTGGCTAGGCGGGCCTCGCCGGGGCTGGGCGAGGCCCGCCTAGCCTCGGCGAGGCTCGCCCAACCCCACTAGTTGTGACATCCCAAATTTCACCAACCTTCATTAGTGTAATTAGATCATTAGGAACTTAGATTAATTAGATTGGGCCAGAAAGTGAACCCGATGGATCGTGAGAAATGTGTGGGCTTGAGAAATAAGTGGGCCACACGAATTGGACTCAAGAAATCTAATGAGAGATTATGGGCTTGGACTTGGCTTGAAGCGGGCCGAGGTTCGGAATTATTAGATTTGTAGATTTAGTTTAGTGGGCCGAAATTGTTATAGATTAAGCTGTTGGGCCGAGATGAATATTTAGGCCCGAGCGATTTTATTTTATAGATTATAGTTATGATAATTTGATTAGTGATTATAATGTTAATATCAATTTCTAACATTAGCATTTCTTGTGATGAATTCTTTATAGACTAACATTGACTAGTCGATATGTTATGTCATGTCATGACTTTGTATAATTATAAAAGGATTGAAATCAAGTAAAAACAAAAGGAAATTAATTGAAAAACATTAGAAACTAATGAACCGACTAATGACATGGATTAGAAACAAATATAATTTGAGACAACAAACTTGGAGACCATGGCATTCTCTTCTCTTCATTTCTTCTTGCATGCGACACCCATGGTTTTGATTCCCACGAACCGAGACATGCAAACTCAAGGAACATAATCATTAGAAAATCTCATCATTACTCTAGCCTAGGGATTAGCTTTGTAGACCTATTTCCCCCTTAAGTTTCGTAACCCTCTCTCTCTCTCCATATAAAACTGAACAACCCATCTTCATCTTCTTCTTTCTGTTTTTCTCTCGGTCGAGCGGTGAAACAAGAAGCAAACCAGCAACAAACCAGCGATTTCTTCTTCTTGCATGCGAGATTTTGGTGTTGATCTTGAAGCATCTTTGTGTTGTTTAGTAGCTGAAGCAAGGTAAGGAAAGATATGACTCTAAGTTGAAAGTTATCCATGGTTTTGTCAAGAAAGCTTGCGGATCTAACCAAACAGTGAAGGATTTGATTTGTAGTTGTTGTTTTGTGGTTAATCTAAGCTTAGTAAGCGTTAGATTGAAGGTAGAAGCCATTGCATGTTACTTTTGAGTCTTGCATGTTTCGAAATCCAAGTGTGTGTGTGCTGTTTTGCTGAGTGAAGTGATGAAATGGATGCCGAGTGGATGGATGTGTTGTATATTGTGATGAGTGAACTCACGAATGCATTTATACTTCGAGCCGAGCCATGGATGGGCTATTTGTTAAAGAAAAGCTTGCTGAAAGTACTTTTGGTTGCTGTGATGAAGTATTGAAGTGTTGTAGAAGAGATTTGTGGAAAAATAAGTGGTTTAATTGGGTTAGAAGTGAAAGAATCGTGGATACCTATTCTGTTCTAGAAGAATATGGTTGAGGAGTATTCTGTTTTGTGTTATTTTCTTAATGCATGATAATGAAAATAAGAAAGGAACTATTCTACATGATAGAACATCCATTAGATTGAATGAGAAACCTAGTTATAATCATATGCATATAAAAACATAAAGATGGAAGTGAATTTAGTAAAAATCAGTAAACTGTTTTTGTAAGAAACGGTTTGACCTTTGTTGATTATATTAATTTTCTGTAATTATCTAGTAAGAACCAAACTTCTAATTCTTAATGAAACTTGTAGAACATATCCTTAGGAATAATATATAAAAATTTGAGATTTAATGGATAAGAATTGGCTAGTAAAACAATTTTCTTTGTAGATAAAGAATCTGGACGTCGGTACAGGGTACTAGTAGAGATTATGGCGACTGTTACTCTTAATACAGTGAGAATAAGATTTAAGTTTCTTCACGGAAAATGTCAATCTATGTCTCTAATATAACATACTAAAATTTGGTAGTATTTCGACAAGAATTGATATACTTTATGTGTTCGAAACCGAAACTGTTCATTTAGCTAGTAAACTGTCTGAATCCGAGAACATATTTTAGATGTGGTGTCTTTTATATTAGACTTGTATGACACACATAGAGTCTAGTAACCTCATAATAGATGTTAGTGGTGTAAGAGTAAGTCACATATATCATTTGAGGTGTAGGTGCATATAGTATCATGCGTGTGCAATGAGTGCGGTACATAGTGCTTGATTATGGGATAAATATCTGTTCGACATGGAATGGGACATGTCGTAATGGGTTTTATCTTATAATTTGGACACGAACGTGAGCTAGGATCATGAGAGTTAGATGTATAATTGTATACTTTGGAGTCTTTTTCTTTTGCATACGACAAATGCATTAAATCAAAGGTGTGGTGGTGTGAAACGTGTGCATAAGTGAGTGAATGAACCCATCGGTACCGAGATACCGGTGATGTCCCTCGGAAGTTGGGATGCCCTTGCTGTGTGGTCTTGAATGCCTCGGTAGAGAGATACAGAGATGCCTCGGAGTGAGATCCCCTTGTGTGCGATCAAGAATGCCTCAGTTGTGTGATACTGAGATGCCTCGGAGTGAGATGCCCCTTGCTGAATGGTCTTGGGAGGACCTCGATTGAGTGATGCCGGGATGCCTCGAAGTGAGATGCCCATGATAGAAATATTGTGGAAGTCCGGATAAAGTAACTTCCGGAAGTGACTCGATCGGGCCGGTTGAATTCCGGTTAGTGATTGATCGAGGGTGGATCATATGCTCACTAAATATAATTCTATTTGGCGAGTGTGTTCATGCATTATTGTTGTATTGCATCTTGATATGAAATTGACTTTGAGAAAGGTAAGCATAGAAATGGATGCTCATAAGGTGATTATATACATAATGTGTTAATATCCAATTGTTTATGCTTGTGATATACTTCCTTTAGCATCCTAAATTGTTTGATGATTCTCTTGTAATTTTGATGGCTGTGGATTGTTTAAGTTAGAGTTTTATCATTCTTTACTGGGCAAGGTTGTTTGCTCATACCTTACATTTTCAAATTGATAGCATGGATGTACCGCCAGTAGCTTGATACGGGGCGGTAGTGCGTCTTGATGTTTCTCTTCATGACGTGTATGATTCCGACATTGACATGACTTTCTCCAAATATGAGGCTACTTTATGGATGGATGATGGTAGAGCTGACTTAATACCGATGAAGTTTGTTGCATGGTTTGTCAACCATGAAGGGGAGATGTTCGGCCCTTTACCCTTTGGAGCAGGAGGACCTAGAGCGGGGATGGACGGCACCTAGACGCCTTTGATCTTGTAGAAGCTGACTGACTTTTGTTTTTTGTTAGATGCGGGCTTGTGTGGGAACTCGTGGAGTAGACACCCTCACCCTTTATCCCTGACTTTTGCTACGCCTGACTTTTGTTATGTATATGTTATATATATGAGCGATGAACATGGAAAGAGTCCAGGTTGATAAATTTTGTAAGCCCTGATGATGATAAGAAGAAATGAAGCTTCTTGTGTCCTTGTTTATGTGTATGAATGATTTGGCCAATACTTAGATTGAAGGTAGAGTGATTGCAGGATAACCTCATAATATAAACTTGAGATTTTAAATAATCCATCTTATACATGCTAACCTTCAATGGTAAACACTATGGGTTATCTAAAGGAGATTACCAGTTTAGGAAGATGATAAGTATAATTATAATTCCGCTTGCGCTTAGGACGTGACACTCTGGGACGTCACACCAGTGGCCAGGCGGGCCTCGCCCAGCCCCGACGAGGCCCACGTGGCCACCGGCAAGGCCAAGCCTCGGCGGGGCTGGGCGAGCCTCGCCTAACTATCGGCCTCGCCGAGGGCCGGCAACGCTCCAGTGAGGACCGGCCTGAAGAAGAAGAAGAATAGGAAAAAAAAAAAAAAAAAAAAGGAAACAAGGAAACAAAATATATAAAAATTATTTAAAAATTAAAATAAATTGATTTGGAACATAATCAATTAACACGGTATCAAACGCAATTATATTCCATAATCAGAAATTTTGAATAGTTACCAAACATATTCTTTTACTCAGAATCAGCTCCCGGGAACAGAATCAAAAATACAATATGTTCCCGAGAATAGAATCGTTAGCAAACGCGCCCTTAACGTATGCCACCAAATGCAACGGAGCATTATTAGCTGACGACCTGACATGTTGGGGAAAATATGGATTTAAAGATAATGTCGGACTGATGACTCTCAAATAGGCATTGACTCTCCCAAACTAGAATTGGTATCGATATGAAAAGATTAAGGATTAAATTAATCAAATTACAAAATTTAACATTGAATTAATATTCAATAAAATAAATTTAGGACTTTTTTAATACTTTCCCAATTTGGACAAGGCAATGCTCCTTTTGTTGTGCCACTTTATAATTCCTACTTAATTTATATCGTACCTTTAGATCTCAGATTTAAAAATGAAGATATACGTATACGTTTCAACTGTTTAAACATAATACGAAAACACATCTATGATCCCTTATTCAATACCTGTATATGTTCGTAAACTCCAAACACTCAACCGTAAATAAAAGATTAAAAGATTGAACTCTATGATTCCGTATTCATTACCCATAGAGTGCCACAGCTAGAATGCATCAATTCAACATAATAAAATTCCACTGGAGGAGAAAAAGAAATCAATACTACGATACATATAAAAAAAAATTGAAGAAGAGGTCAGGAACAACACAATTCTCAACCCATCCATCAAAGCCAAAGGTAAAGACATAGGTCAGTAGGAAAGTATTGGTGCAACGTGCATCCACTGGATGCTGGTTCTCTGCTCATGAGTTTCGATCTTTTTCACGACCTATAATACCTCCTGACTTAAAAAGATAGCAAGAACATCGGGGAGAAGCGGAACATAGATGCAATACATTACCCAGAACTGCCATTAATTTCGGTCAAAACTTCGTGGTAACATTTCTTTGTGCTACTCTGAAAAGTATGCCATACACTTTCAAAGCCAAAGACAGCCTCCCCCATCTGGGTTACCAGGCCAGACAGAAACAAGACGGTTGAAGCGAGCCCTCAATGAACTGCAGCTTGTCTTTCATCTGCATTTTCATGTTCAACCTGCCAATCAAAATAACCGGTTTCAGACACTGATATTGGCATGAGATCCATTAATGAATCGTAAACCACATAATAAAAACGCAAGCGCAGACACAGCTTTTATGATTCTCATTATTATTTCCATTATGACTATAATTCGTGAAAATAGCCATCTGGCCATGTCAGACAGAAATCTCGAAGAAGAGTAGGACAAACTAATTGAAGTCTACATGGGCATTTACTGCTTATGAAGGGGTTAATAATCCTGGACTAACACAGCACTATTTCAATACAACCTACGACAGAGCACTATTTCAATACTAACCTATGAAAGGAACGAGCCAATTTCCATAATGAACAGAAAACAATGTCCCATCCAAGTAAATTGACCATATATAGATGCCAAAGAAAAACCATAAATAGAATTTGCCCTCGACCCAATAACATAGATTATATTCATTTTACCATCCTGACTACAGGGCACAGACAACATCCGACTAATCCCATAAATAAATCCATCCTCAGAGCTAATGAAACCCTCTTCCCCCCTCTCTTTCCCCTTCCCCATCAAAACTCCAAATGGAGAACCACATCTGCAAAGGTCCATGGAACAGTAACACATCCTAAGCTGTGAGAACTGTGCCAACAGTAGGTGAGATTGAAGGAGTCCCCTGCAAAAGGTAGAACCACACACCTGTTGATAGCCTAAGTAAAGTAACTAAAGCCTAATCAAAGTTACCATGAACAGAAAATCTGCTGCTGCACCGTAAACTATTAAAGCAACTTTTGGACATAGCAGTGGTAAGCACCATCCCTTGCATCCTTCACTAGACATCAGCCTAGAGAAGAAGTTACTTTATCTAATCACATGCATATGGCATGATCCTATCAAGACAGTCTCTAAGGAATGGATTGAATTACCTTTCCTACTTTTCTCCTCAGGAAAGAAGATACCATCGGAATACTTGGAATCTTAACCTAAAAAGCTTTCATTTCTGCTAAAGAAGATAATAACCCCGGAGAAAAGAATGAACACTCAACCACAATCATGATGTATGGGAACTTCATGAGAATATATTGGAAGGAGACGTAGGTTGGTCATGGAACGATGCCACTCAAAAGCATTGGAGACTAGCTAACACTTCTGCACAAAGTGATTTCCATGTATAAAAGAAAGCTGAACTATAAATTTGTCACTACCAATAGAAAAGTCTCATTCCTTGGCAACTGAACTTAAATTTGTCACTACTAATACAAAACACATGCTTATTGTGAACAAATGTCTATATTGACAGCAGATTCGACAATTCAAAACGATGCTCTCACCTCAACAAGAACCTTAGCTCTTTTCTTGGGCTTAGAAACAGCATCACCTTTCTCAACATTTCTTAAAGCCAAGGAGGATTCTTTTCTTCCTCTCTTCCGATCAGCTTCTGCATCACCATCTTCATCTTTGTCACCATCTTCATCTGTATAAAAAAATATAATTAGCTCCACTAATTGGATCCAGGATAAGTCCTTTAAGAACTTCTTGTCTCACATGATTTTTTAGGTAATGAAGCAAAGCAAAACATAAATGCAGCAAGAAACCATAAAGAATGAAAAAAAAAGAAGAAGAAGATCGCAGCTCTTGAAAAAAATGATCACATGAATATTCAAACGCTAAGTGGACACGATTTATCTAGGTATAGAAAGAACCTTCACCATTGTCACCAGTTGCATGAACTCTATTTATAGCAAGACCACCAAAATCTTCAATATCATCTTCTAGTTCTTCCTCAAGTTCATCGTAACCTTCCACATACTCTATCTCAGGTTCCTGCTCATTCCAGAAATATCAATTGTGTAATCATCAAATCATATACTCTAGCAAGAAGCAAAATTTCTGATACCATACAGAAATACTGTTAACGAAGCCATAAGTACCATCTCAAACAACAAAAGTAACACTTGTTCCTTAGAAAAATAGTATACCTCCTCTTCATCTTCATTGGCAGCCTGCAACGAATCCATCTCGAGGACTTTTTCGTACTCTTTGACAGGGTAATTGTAGATATCACCATACACTCCTTTCCTTAGGCGTTCTAATAGCTCTTTCTCAATACTCTGCAGCAAAGCCAACAATAGGTAAAAATCTTGGGTGATACAATGGGTGAGGCACTTCTATGGTTATAAAGGTGTACCCAACCAACCTTTTCCAAAACTGCTGCTTTCTCTGCTTTTTCCTCCCTTCTCGCCTCTCTCTTCTTTTCTTTCCTCGGTGTCGTCATAATCTTTTCCCTATGAGGAAAGAAAGGCATGCTGAAGTATAAAGCTGAAACAGAGGAGATGCCCCAAAGGACCAGACCAAACAGCAGTAATAGCCATGTCCACTGCAGGTTCTTTGAACAAGGGAGTTTCACGAATGCAAATCCAACGACCTTGTGAATTGTGATTTCACAATCATGATATAAGCATAAGGCAACACATAAGATATTTACTGAACAGAAATTTCAGAGAAAACTGAAATCGACATAAGAGAGCTGTAGAGAAACCTAGAATTATTCAATGCTAAAGATAATATTGTTTGACAAAGAGATTCGCCATATCGCCAAATCTGACACACAAACATTCACTTGAACAATAGTTCTTTTCGCTCACATCAGAGCCAACAGTATGACAAGTTAACAAGCAGTGACAAATTCTAGATGACACACAACTATAATCACCATATTACAAATTTAATTGAGAAGTGCCATCAAATAGCCACACAGAAGATTAAGAGATTTAGTTTATCATAAAAACACATCCTACGATAGAGCAGCCGAATGCAGGAGGGGGTTTTGACCTAGTTTTCAGAGCAAGCTTCCTCATTCGGATGCGCATTTGAGTCATTTTGGTCAACCTTTGCTTGGTCTTATGAACAAGAAACTTCGGCCAATACATCTGCCAACAGAATTGAAGCAATTAGAGAAATGTTAGAACAAAGCAAAACAATCTGTCACACTGCAAAGCTAAATTGTCAAGATACCAAATGCTTATCAATAATCTCAAGGGCCTTCTCGTAATTTTTCGGCAGCTTCAATCTTTCCCATAATTTATTAGGCATGTGAGCCCTTTCAATTGATTTCATATACAAGTAAAAGACACCTGCATAGTAGACCAAAAAAAAAAAAAAAAAAGTGTATCTGGAGATCAGTTTAAAGTCAAAAGCTAAAAGCAATTAACTGCTGAACCTATCACAATAACTTTGGAACTAAAAATCTCATGTTAAACCAGTTTGTTGATATCATATACCATTAAAGATTTTGAAAGACATGGGAGAACTTAAAAAAAGCACTGCCATGAGGATAGTTAAAAATAGTACCATCATGGTCACGGATAGTAGCATAGCGGCTGTTAGCTAGAGGGCAGGAGCTCCTATTACAAATCCCCGTTACATTGTATTCATTTCGACAAAATATTCCAGCGGTAATCCTGCGAGATCAAATTAGAAGCAAACAAAGGTAATTCTTGCTCCAATTGGCAGGAGAATTAACAGGATAAGGTGAGATCATTTTGGGTTACTCGACTCACTTGGCCATATAACTACAATGGTTGTGCCGAATGACTTGCCAGATAACCTCATCGTGCTGCATCTCTGACTAATAATTCGTTTTCCAACCTAATTATCCAGTTGCTTGTTTGGCTTTCAAAATTTAGTGTTTGAGCTTCTCCAGTATTAACCTTAGCACCACACCTTGTTGTTGGAGGCCAAGAAACCTGCAAGAGCAGATATGCCCTTCTATTAGTAGGTCACAACGGAGTCCGTGAAATAAGGTTGAAATCAAGCTGAGTTCTTGACTCAATTCAAATATTCAAATCGAACACACACACATACAAAACGAAGAGGAAAGAAAGCAAAGCAAGGTTGCTTAGAAGATACAAAGATGTGCAACCAAGCCAAGTACACGAGTCGGACCTCGAAGTTGACTCGACTCATAAACTCAATACTCAAATTTTAACTCAAGTTCAAATATCATTTTCTGTGCTCAAACTTGACACGACAATATTTCTAGCAAGCTTGAATTGACCCGACTCAATCTTTTCCAAACTTATAATGGAGCTGGAGCTGGAGCTCAAGCTTGCTCGACTCTCCATTGCTTATTTTTTATTAGGGGGGCACGCTTCCTCCCGCCTTTTACCAGTAAATCACTTTTCCCAACAAAAAGTATGAAAATTGAGTGACCAAAACGGTATAATCAAATAGCAAACGAATCTCCTAAACAACACAAATCGAAACAGTGAGTATATACAAATTCTATGCTGAGCATAAACCAAACCAAACAACCACAACTCGAACCGTTCGAGCACATACTGATTGAAAGTCGAAAGCTCAAAACTTCCAGAACGAAGCACGCCCAAGATTACCCAAAGTTCACAAACACAGGAGACGACCGGATTTTTTCACGCAAAAGAGAGAGAAGAAGACGACCCAAGATCCCGAAACCTCCGCTTCTTCCTTCATATCATGCATACCGAACGACACGCACCTTTATGCGGAGAGATGGACCAATGTGTGAACAAACAGAGCCTAATCACGATATACAGAACCAGAGGGCAAGAAGCAAGAAGACGTACCGAGCTCGACGAATGACTCAGCGTTCTCGAAACGAGCAGAAACCCAAGTCTCGAGTTTTTCTCCGACAAAAGAATGTCGCCGAGAGGCAGGGAAAAACCGCACCGCTACCCTTCCTGTCGGCGGCCGAACGAGGCAGAGAGGAAGCGAAGGCGGAGGGAGACGAAGCAGCGGAGGAGGAGGTGTAGGAGTCAAACGGTGCTCGCGGGCCGGGCTCACCCGGTCCAAGATTATCGGGCCTAGATGGCTTATCGGGCTCGGCGTAATCTGAGCCCGATAGGCTAATCCGGCCCGATCAATGAGATTTGGCCCACGCAGAAGGCAACCTAATCTTATGATGCCTGTAATTACATTGCGATTAGTTCTAATCTCGATCCGGCTAAGCAAACGCATTGATCGATTAGCAATGCTTTCGCCAAATTATTTCTTTACCGTTTGAATTAGGATTTTAATTAACCGGCGTGATCTTGATTGTCGCAAGGTGTGTTTAGATCGTGAAGTGCGAGCACTGTTCCAATTAATTGCTCGTGAAAGTTTGATGGAAACCCTTTCTTTATTGTATTCACATTTATGAGATAAGATCATTTATGAAAAAAATTGGGCTTCTACCAATGGACGTAGAATAGAATCCTCTAAATTGAGTGTGGCGTGAGAACTATTCATTAATATAAAGCTTAGGTTGAGATGAGAGTAGGGATGTGAAAGTGGCTCAATATGCCATTCTCTTTGCTAATCTCTTAATCATTAAACAACTATGAATAAACAATGGTCTCCAATTAGAAAAACAGATTGAATGCGAAAGCGGCTCAATATGCCATTCTCTTTGCTAATCTCTTAATCATTAAACAACTATGAATAAACAATGGTCTCCAATTAGAAAAACAGATTGAATGCGAAAGCGGCTCAATATGCCATTCTCTTTGCTAATCTCTTAATCATTAAACAACTATGAATAAACAGTGGTCTCCAATTAGAAAAACAGATTGAATGCGAAAGCGGCTCAATATGCCATTCTCTTTGTTAATATCATAATCATTAAACAACTATGAATAAATAATGGCCTTCAATTAGAAAATCAGATTACACTTTATATAGACTGGTATGACATCAGACACAAATCTCAAATGACCAAATCCAAAGTATGTTCGGTTCAATATGTATGATCGGTGGCGTCTCCTTAGTGGCGCAGCAAAGACACGGATTTTTCTCTTTTATGTACATATGTGTGTGTAATGCCCATGAGGATCGAATCCCAAACTCAATACTCTCTAACCCCAAAAAAATTCGAGCTTTCACCAATGGTGTGCAGAATAGAATCCTATAAATGGAACGTTGCATCAAAACTATTCATCAATATAAGCCTTAGGTCGAGACGCGAAGGGAAATGTGAAAGCGGCTCATTATGCCATTCTCTTTGATAATCTGAATCATTCAACAACTATGATTAGAGAGATAATGGTCTCCAATTACAAAATCAGATTGAATGCGAAAGCAGCTCAATATGCCATTCTCTTTGTTAATCTCGTAATCGTTAAACAACTTTTAATAAACAATAGTCTCCAAATTAACAAATCAGATTACGCTTTATGTGGACTAATACAACATCGTACACAAATCCCGGATGATCAAATCTGAAGTATGTCTAGTTGAATCGGTATGATCCGTGACTTATCATTAGCGTCACAAAAAAAAAAAAAAACACACAAATGTTTTTTTCTATCTTGCTCCTCTTCTACGTAAATCTGGTGTGTGATACTCTCGAGGATCAACCCCCGAATCTAGTACTCTCCAACCCCACCGTCCTAATCCCTTTACCGGTAGGATCGCATGCCTGTTGGCACAAAGACGCCAATCAATTGATTCTCGATATCATCCATAGGAACAGTAGCGCCTGCTCGTGCTCACGTGTGGTCTTATGAAAATGCTTCGTATGCATACTTTTCCACCAACTTCTTACCTGTAAATTGTGATCTGTGAATGTACCTAAGACCGGGTGAAACTCTCCTTCTTTTTGCCGGCCCTTAATTAATTTTTGAGTGAACAACTTAGATTCCTCTTTTCTTTTGCTCGTATAATTTGCAATAATGTGTGCCGGCTATTTCATCAAGTCACAAACCTCATCTTTCCTTTAGGTGTGAACAGCCTATATGCGTGTCGTCGGCAAATTAATTAAACCGCCATATCTCAGTCGAAGCAAAGCCGGCCAGTTTTTGACCGTGGCTTCTTTCGGGCGGACACTATATAAAGCACCTTCTCCTCGTACAAGTTACTAAGCACCAAAACCCTAAAAACATGGATGTTCGATCTCCACCTTGGAGCTGCTGCAAGATGGTCCTTTGCGCATTGATGGCTCTCGCCATGCTCACTTGCCTTGTCGCCGAGGTGGCTCGGGCACGGCCTCTGGCGATCCGTGATCGGGTTCCGGGAGGTGGGCATCGGGACTCGAAGTGTGAGCTCGCGGAGAGGATACCGCCCCTGTTGATGAAGCTGCCGAAGGGTTCGTTGGTGCCACCTTCTGGACCGAGCCCCGGCATCAACTGATGATGGCGGGGGTGATGGAGGAGGCATTGCATCGTTCTCATGCAAAAAGAAAGTCATTTGGTTCTACTTATAGATACGCACACATATATACAGATTAAAACACAAGTTATTAGCACTTAACCGTTGTGCACGTAGATAAAGGGTGTACATAGACAGTATTATACATGGTATAAGGTCGTGATTGGTAATATTTTCCTCATTCGTTCCACTCTCTGAGTTGATTGCCTATTTTAAAGTGATTGATGATTCATTTTTTCACCTTTATTTGTTCGATTTATTTGTAATATGCAATTATTTTCCGACATTAAGGCAGTGCCGAGGGGCAAAAAAATCTAATGATCTTGGAATCGTGCATATAGTAGCATTTAAATTTATCAGGCCGATAAAGGGGGCCTGTGCCCTTAAGGTCGCCCGCGAAGGTTTCACGGAAGTTTGGCTCAGAAGCTAAATAAAAAAGATAAGTAAATAAAACAGATTTTGCTATTGATGTTTACAATGCACATCGCATTTATCCGAATCATGTTGGGTGTTTGAATGGACCGCTAAATTGAAAACTATTTATAATTTGCCACATATTTTATAGTAAGCTTATTTAGTAAATGAGTCTTACTATCTGTAATAAAAACCCTAATAAAAATCGATAGACGCCTAAAAAGGTATTTACGTTTTCAATTGAGATGGGATGATTCTTTAAATCAAAGAATGATCAATAATATCAAAATATATTGTCTCCTACTTAGACTAATAAATCCAAGAGAAATTGCTATATCCTCTATTCAAAGGGGAGAAATGAGTTTAGATATTTTGATTATTCAAAAGGATTAACTCTTACAGAATTAATGAAAAAGGGTATATCAGGGTGCAAAAAGGATTTGTCTATGGTTATGTATGTATGTATGTTTGTATTTGTTACAACATACAACTAAGAGATTAGGTTGAGATTTGATGCGGCAATAGTTGCCATGTGGCAAAATCCGAACCAGGTACGTAAAGTTGCCACGTGGGGAAAAAAACACAATAATATTTTGACAATCAAGTAATGCACCGAAAAAGGAATGGAAAATTAAGTTCGGAAAATTTAAGTACTGAATTGTAAGTGTTAAAATGTTGAGTATTGAAAATAAAATTTAAAAAGTTGTTTGATGATAATTGAAAAATGAAAAATTTATCCCTCACCAAACATAAAAAAGAAAAAAGAAAAAAAAGATCTTCATAAGTAGTTTTTAATCGATATATCTAGCAGGATTTTTATTTATGATATCTAGCAAGATTTATAAATATCATCAATTATTTTCCTGTTGAACAAATTAGGTAAACCCAATCCGGCTCATCAGGTTAAGTGGATTTTTGGAATTAATTGAATATTTTGAATCAATTTTATTTGAAGTTATCAAACAAACTTTGTCTCGTAAAATGCCAAAATTCTCAGTTTTCAATACTTAATTAGGTTATCAAATGAGTCATAGTTTTCTCGAAAATTGAACAGATAAGTTTGAAACATTCCGAGATTCGAGAGACTAGAATAATAATTTATATAGGCAGTACCGAAGCTCCAAACATTTGCTTTCCAAGACTATATCTTCATCACTATACGGCATGGACCAAGTATAGAGCCCTCTTGCGCATCTACTTGGTTCCCTGGTTAAAACATAAATGGACCGTATCCTTAGTACCCCACAGAGAACCATAGCCATAAATGAAGACAGAAAACGAGAGGCTACCGAGCTCTTTGTGCACCTGCTTATTTCCCCTGAAAGTCGTGTCACGTCGTGTCTTGCTTCTTCCATATTAATAGCTCCCTCGTCATCATGAAGATCTTTTGCTTTCTTCCATAAAAAGAAAATTAAAAAAAAAAATGGTTTTGGTCTGTTGTGGAGAGGTTAGGAGGCCATTTATGAGCAAGGCAGATGACCCTGTTTTGGAAGTTTCCATAACGTCTCGGCAAGCTGAAGGCATCAGTAATGTGATGGGAGATGGAAAAGACGACCGACGGAGATTTGACTTCCGCATTGCCTGTAACCAATTCTCCTTTCTTGATGGAAGTCATTGCCTGGACGAGAATCGGCAGATGACAGAGCGAAATCTGCCGCGATTGGAAGTTATTGCCTTGATGTGAATCCCCATGTGATGTGAGCCACAATACTTCATCACCTGGGACAGCCATCCACCCCATGTTCAGAAAATGAACTTAAATGGTCATTAAGAATGGGACCCTTTCTAGTATTGAATCATCGCCTTGTCACTTCTCATATGCGTTTCTTTGGCTATCTAGAAGGAAACTTAACTCGCACGGGTCCATGAATTGATAGAACCTTTCGCTATACGCATCATCAGTCGGTCCTCGAATGGTGGTGAATGAGGAACTACAGGAGCGAGCGTGCATCTCCATTTATGACCAAAGAGCAACACAAACTCAAGATGCGAAAAATTCTTTCCATATCTCCGAAGTTACAAGCCGCGTAGGCATAATGTTTTTTTAGCTTTTATGAAGCCAAACTAGGAACTGTACATGTATTGTAGCTCAGGAAATGCGACTACCTAAAAACCCGGTGTACCTGACTATGCCTATATTTGTTTCACAATCTCATTGACATCAAAAATGGAATGAAGAAAAGCAAAATCTAACTCAGAATAGAAGCAGACATAGCAGAATACAACATAGGAGGAAGAAACAGATTCTGCTGAGCGACTTCTCTGCCTCCAATACATGCCTCCTCATCCTAGGGTTGCTTCCGGCCATGCTGTACGAGTTTGGATAAGTGTATAAGTTTGTTACCGAGTTCCCAAAAAGCCTTGCATACACCATTTCACCGAATATACCAACTATGGGGTAGATGATATTTGTGGTTGTGCCACTTAGACTAAGCATAGGAGAAACCGAGTGATGCAATAATTGAGCTTGAGAATGGTATGGTTGTGATTGAAGAGAGAAATGTCCACCATAAGGTGGTTGTGTTAGGAGAGGACTAGAGGTAGCATTGATCTGTCTTGGCATGCTGGGCCCGCCAACCAGACCAAGTGGTCTCCGGGGCACAACATTGCCCGGATCTCGACCCTCATTTTTGGACAGTTGGCTAGTTTGGCCACGGCCATAGAGTGGAATTAGAGTTGTGTAGGAAACCTCAGCTTTGCACACAGGACATTGATGCGGTTGCTGCTCTTCTAGCTCTTTAGCAGAAGTATCCTTAACTTTAAGCCATTTGTAGATGCAAGGCCAGCAGTACAGATGACCGCAGAGCGTGACCACAGGATCTTGCACAGAGTCTAGGCAAATATTGCACTCAAAACCACTGGATCGGGCTCCTTCAAAGTCAACTGCACCAGGAAGTATTGATCTCTGGCTACCTGAGGGAGATTTGTTTATATCACTAGAGCCATGCGTGACATCCTCATGAGTATGGGGATCTAACGACATCTTGCCCACTTTAACAGGAATATTTTTCCCTTTCCTGCATCATGCACAAGAAGACAAACTCAGATTAGAAGTGGTTCAATAGCAATAAAAAAAAAAAAAAAAAAAAAAAAAAATGTAAACAGATCTGCTGGTAACATATGATGTCATCGCCTACTTGCCCCACAACATTACTATGTGGTTGTATGGAAGTGTGAAAACACACTGAAGTGTAATTTAATCTTCAGTACAATTGCGTAAATCTCCACCCTAGTTCAGGATAATCGATCAAAATCATCTCACACTAACATGAGTAACTAGGCTCTAGCATCTGCTTCAGAACAGGCCTCAGAATGATCTTGAATCAGGGTACTTTGCCAATGACCGAATCTCTAAATAAACCATAGAAAACCAGCAAATAGAAGGTATTCAGTGATGCTGAGTCCAATATCAAAGTTTATTCAATCAATAGCTTCAGAGCACTTAAGTCTGTGATTTGGGTTATAATCTTATTCTGAGAGGAACATATTAATATAAGATTGTTCTACTATGAGGAATACATCAATGGTACACTTCAAAATTTATTGGCAGAATCTCTCAAAGTCTCTGCCCCCCACAAATACACCTAATAAATTGCTGAATCCCCCCCTCCCCATTCCCCCTCCCAAAAGCCACCTCTCTCTCTCTCTCTCTCTCTCTCTCTCTCTCTCTCTCTCAAAGTCTTTTCTGCCACCCCACACGCCCATCTATATATATCTCTCTCTAGAAGAACTCTTTAAGGACATAAGTATAGTTGTTTGGTGGCGATCAGGCAGACCATAAACAGCAAGCTGTTGTGAGAGGCTTCCAACATTGAAAGGCACTAAATTCCACATCGATCTACCAGTTACAGTTCACCATTCCGTGGGTGAAATTAGAATTAGAACAGCCAACCGAATCAATATTCATCAATAACCATGACCATAAGACTCAAAATCCTTCCGGTATGGGAAGAACCTAAATCTTCGCTTGCTTTCCCACTTGGTCACAAATACCCCATAACATCCATAATCAAACCCACTAAGGAGTGATTCTCAGCAGCCTAGACATGAAACTCCCAAATACATCCTTCATCTAAGGACAGAAAAGGTGTTTTCATGGGGAAACAGAAATAAAACTTTTCCTCAGATTCTTAATAGAAGATCAGATTACATAAGCCATATGTTCATGCTTTGCTGATTCATGGGAAGATACATGATGTAGAATTCGAAATTTAAGCCCCAATGCAAATTCTTAAGGTAATTATTTCCCCCAAAAGTGGTATTTGAAATTCACAAATTACAAGCCAGCCGCTGTTAGCAACCTTTGAAACACAAGGGTGACACAGATTAACATATACCCACAACATAATGCTTCGCCCAAATCAGAACAAAGTTAACATAGAATCCAGCTTCAAAACAGATGAACATTTAAAATAAATGAAAACGGTTGGCCACCCATATAACAAGAAGGAAGACACGGACGAAACCGTCGTCGTCGGAAAAAAAAAATTCACAACCCAACTCGCAATCTCTAAGCCACGAAAACCCGACCAAGCGGACACAAGAACCGTCACTGGAGATCAAGAAAACAGGGGGGCGGAACAACAAACGGCCCCGCATACAAACGGTGCGAGAACCCATCTCAGCGAACGACTCTAAACGGCACTGTTGGAAGCACACAAAGCCGAGAGCCCAAAAACCACGGCTGAGGTGAACTGCTGGAAGCGAAACTGGTCAGAACCCGACCGAAAGAACAGAACCGAGGACTCACCGATTGACGCCAAAGCCGGTCCTGGGCCACTGGGTTCGCCGCGCCCGCCAATCAGCGTCGGAACCGCGCAGCAAAATCGGAGCTTTTTCGCACAGGCGTGAACTGGAACGACCAATTCGGACTGGGTCGAGCTCTGGTTTGTGAGAGAGAGAGAGAGAGAGAGAGAGAGAGTCGCAGAGGCAGGAGGCGAGGGAAGGAGGTGATATGGGTTGATACGCGCGTGACAGGGTGCGATATAAATGTGAGATATCCACGATCGTCACGGGCACACAGGTTAAGGCCGGAGAGGAGGCTGAATTAGAATAATATTTTGACGTGTAAAATTTGGCTTTTTTGTTTTATAAAAGTTTGATTAATATGTCACTATTGTGTGGTGGGGGAATATCTCCCACTTCATTTACAAGGAAGATTTCTTTCCTTGGTCGGTCCATTTTATCTAGAATTTTCTGATTCTTTTATTGGCGGAAGATAAACAAATCCATTGCCAAATTCAAGGACTAGATTTGTTAATAGATCAGTCGAGATCTGTCTTCACTATTAAAATCGCGATTTTTATTCCATCGTTATCATCTTTCGTACCTTAATAAAAGATATTAACATTTCATGTCAAACTTTTCTAAACTATTACCTTAGTCTTTTTATTATAAAAGGACTATGTACTCACGCCTTTAAATAATTTAAAATGCAATATTAGCATCCATATGTATATTCCGTGATTCATCTTGTTTCTCACAATTTTTCTTGCCAAAAAGTTCTATTCAATTGAAACCAACGCCACAACCATCACGCCATTTATTATTATTAAATTAATTTGGGTTTGCTGAATTACGACTTATGGGAGCTACTGCAAATTGATTTTGACAGATGAATGAACCATTTCGAGGGAAGTTGTTGTTTGATCATACTGGTCAACTGTCGACCAATTCAAACTTCTGGGTGCAACCCTCTTTGCTTACTGCGTGGGTTTGGGTGAATAAACCTACTTGACTCCATTATTGTTCACACGCAGAATTTGCTGAAACAGTGTACTTGGAGACCATATTAGGGAAGAGCAATCTGTTGGCATCAGCCTGGCTTTGAATCTGTATTGACTGCTGTTGGTCAAGGCATAAGAAGGAAAAAAAGTTGATTGACTATGGTGCTGATTTGCAGTGAATTATGAGGACCGTAATGCTATTATATTGAGCCGAACCGTGTGCTAAGCTTGCTGATTTTCTTGGCATGGGGAGCAGGCTGCTTGACACTAGAATTTGAGAATGGAAGAAAAGGATTAACTATGTTCATCCAAGCAAACTTTGGTAGAATGTGGATCACAAAGGTCAATTCCATGGAAATACGTATCCCACTTTACATGTATGTATGGACTTTCGTAGGAGAAAGAACATCGCTTTGGTCCACTCGCACGTCACTAACTTCATAAACCGGAATATATATGAGTATACAGAAACGAGCTATTTTAGAAATGAAATAACTGCACTTGATCTGAAAGGAAGCTAACGTGCATCCACACCTCACTTATTGGTCATGTATTTCTCTCGCTCAATTGCAGGCCAAACGAAGAAGGTGGTCTCGTACAGGATAAGTTAAGTTAATCAGAAATGACCATTTCTTTTAATCATGAAGTCTTTAAAAAGCTGGACCCGTCGGCAAATTATCTATTAAAACGTTACCCTTCCCTCCACCGACAAGGAAGCAGGATACGCTAGATAAGTCATCGAAGTGAGCAATGCTTTTGAAGAGTTCCATTTTTCAAGGGAAAGGATTGGTCAGCACCATGCTTTTCGCAGCATTCCCTACAGCTGTGACTTGTACAGTTGACTCCAAGATAAATTTTTTTTTGGGTAGAATTATTATTTAAAGGAGATAAGAACTGATGCTATATATTAAATATAACTTAGAAAATACTTGTTCCAATAATGTATATTCCATTGTTTGGAAACTGGAGGGGATAACACAAATTATGCGGTACAATGATGCACCAAATAAAGATTCTTAAATATTGAGCATTCATTTATTTAACTCAATAATTTGTAGAACCGAGAGGATAGAATTACCAATTTATATGTACACTCATATATGTTCCTTTCGGTAAGAGCATGTGTTGGACTTTTCTTGCATCTTTTCAATGCCGGCCATTGATGTGACAACGATTCGACGCATGAAAGGAAATATTACAACTCTCGCATTCCATCGGTCTCCACATGTTATATATATCATCATGCTATATTTGTGATCAAGCTTAGCACCAAATTCGAATGGACCTAAGAGAGAACTTATATCGATAAATTGTTTTGTTCCATAAATATACTATTTGCTATCACATTCTCCTAAAAGCGAAAGCATCAGAATAATCATGTGATGCTACAACAACAAAATATGCCATGTCTTTATTTATGTCATGTTTTAATCGCACGATTAAAAAGTTGGACAAAATCTTGATTTAAATAATCAAAATTATTACCATATAATCTCATAAATATAAATATCGATTCATCTCTTGCATATAATTAAATTCAAATCCCCCCCCATGTTTTAATCGCACGATTAAAAAGTTGGACAAAATCTTGCCGGCGGGGGCGGCGCCGCAGCGCCCCTACCTTTTTTTACACATTAACTGACATCTTTTTTAACTCTCTCTTTTTTTTTTCTTTTTCTGGCCACGTTTATATTAATATTTGTTTTTGAAAAATTGAAGATACAAAAAAGATTAACAATCTTTTTTCTCGAGGGCCTCCACCCACAGAGAGAAGGAAGACTCCCCGAAGGAACAAGCAAAACCGCTGACGGCTCGAGGATTTCGCGACCACGTTATGACTTCTCTCCAAGTTGACGTGGCGTGCACACCAATGCAGAAAAATATGTGGGCAATACCTTAATTTAATTAATATTTGGTAAATTTGAAAAGTAGATATGTAACTTCTAAAATTCCAAGTCCAACTTAAATATATATATATATATATATTTTTTTTCGATTTTAGGCGAATTCGTCAGCGCTCGTGTTTTTCACACAGCACCTAGTTTTCAAACCACACGTTGGACTCCTCATCTCTAGTCAAATTTTCATTCTCTCCTTTTTTCTATGAAGGCTTTATTTGTATGAACTTTTACTCTGTTTTTCTTTCTGTTTAATTAAAATGTTGCAGCACAGATTCCTTAAGTTTCTTTTTTTATAAATGCGAAACGTGCGAAATTTTCATAAAATGTAAATATTTTCATGATATTCGCATATAACTTTCTGACAAATTTTTTAAGTCCTTACCTTAGGTGGCAAAATCAAGTTACAATGACTTGTTTAGGTGGCTAAACATCTCGACCTATAAATCAAAGGTGACTATGAGAACACAAACCCTAAAACCTCAACCAAAACTCAACTACCCCAAACAAACGCACGTCATCGCGGATCTTACTTTGACATTTCAACTAAAGCTGGATGGAGAAATGTTGATGAGATTGCTAATCAGCGATGTCGGGATCATTGTTCACTCTTTGCTATAATTACATGGGCCGTCAATTGCAGGTCATGTCCTATCTTTCGTGTGGTTTATGATGTCATAATTAGTGGTTTCATATGTAATTTGGACCGACTAAGGTAATGGTGTGTTGAGTTGGACAACCCAGTTTATGCTTTTAATGGCTTTGTCTCCTTAGATATTTCAATCTACATGATGTCCGTTCCAAAGTCTATTCCTTATCAACGCCCATCATTCTTTTCTTTTGCTTTGCACTCCACGTTGCAGTTAGGGTTATGCATGTCACATGATAATGACTTGTCATACAGACTGACAAGGATTGTGTACTTTTAATTTGGGAAAGTTATTTAAAAAATTTTAAATTTATTATAATTATATCAATTCAATTCTAAATTTTTTTTTTATCAATTAATGATAAATATTTTGTATTTATGTCAATTTAGTCATCCGACTAATTTTGGCCAACTAACGCTAACGTGGATAATTTTTAATAATATTTTTTAAATTCTTTATTAATTTTGTCTATTCAATCACAAACATTTTCCCCCATCGACCAACGCGAGCCTCGAGTCACTTTGCTAAGCAGTCGGGATGGCAAGGATCCCAAATTTCCTCTCCCTCTGCTTCTATAGAAACTTCATCTCCTTCAACGCCAACTTGATCTAATGACAAAAAGCGCAAGAAGTAACCACAAAATCAAAGCCCGTCAGCACAACACTACGACGCACTAAAAATATAGAAGAAACCAGGAAACTGTTTGTTCGTTCATTCTTTGTTCGCACAACAATGGCAAAACTAGAAGGAACGCGCAACAGTCGAGACCATGACCACGGGCGAGGTCGGCCTTGCCCATATCTAAGCAAGACCACCTTGCCACTCACTGTGGGTTTAGAAAAAGCAAAGAAGAAAGAAAAGGAAAAGAAAAAAAAAATAAAATAAATAAAATATTATTAAAAATTGTCAATATCGGCGTTGGCTAGACAATTAGCGTTGGTTGGCATCCACATCAACTCCGGTAGGCTAAAATTGTTTAAATTGACTAAATTGATACAAATACGAAAGATTTAGGATTAAATTGACACAATTACTATAAATTTATGAATTTTTTTTATTTTTCTTTTTGATAATTGTTCCCTTTCGGTTTTTATTACCAGCCAAATGCATCATGCTCTTAAGCTGATCTCAAATAGCTGAGCGGAAACATATATTATAAATATCAACCTGACATTAATTTAAAAGTAGAAAAGAGGGAATGGGTTTGCAAACTTTATACCAATCAGATTTTGGTACGGGAAGCCACTTTGAGAATCAATGTTGTTACTGGTTAACTATTTCTAGCAAGTTATTCATTTTAGAGACATCATATATTATCCATCACTTTGCAAAGTAAATGCATTGGAATTAGGACGATTCTCTTGTTCCGTTTAAAAAAATGAAACTTTTTTGGTACCGATAAATTTCTGAAATGATTTGGTAACATGTTAAAAATACTAATGATAAAAAAAGTTTGTACCTTTAAAAATCTCAAACTAATACCCAAATGACACATTTACAATAAACTAAGTTTCATCTCACAAGAAAGCCCAGACTTGTACCCCATGGCACAATTATCTTGAATCAATTTTTGTGTCGTGAAAAATCTAAACTGTTACCCTATAAAACATTTATCAAAAACTATTTTTGTCTCACAAAAATCCCAAATTGATATCTTGACCTAAATCTGTCACGCCCCGAACCTCGAGCGCGCCAACATCCCACCATGGTCATGCAAATGCGACATTCCCAGGTAGTGTCGCCGACCCCATTCATTTATTATTGCGCAAGCGGAACATATTATAAAACCCCTGACAATGGAATACGGGATAGAAAAGCGGGACAACCAGTTGAATCAAATACACTTTTATAAACACTTCAAGCTTATATAGAAGGTCTATGTCATAAAGAACTACGAGCCACCTATGCCCGACCCTTCCGCTTCAAGCCCCTGGCTATTCACACTAGGGACCTGAAAATGGTTATTCAATAACCGGTGAGATATAAATCTCAGCGAGTTCCACCCCTAAGCCCCGGTTAGTACACCAACTCAACTCAGGGTATCTATCCGAACTACCCCACCACAAGCAACAACCAACGGTCGATTCGCATACAACCTTACCTGTTATGCCATACCCTGCACGTTATAATTCAACACGATACACGCAATACACATGGCCATTAGATGATACATTTCATCAATCACATACGAGTCGCATCGCAAGCGATCTCACTTGGCCATTGCCACACCTTGCACATTATCAATTCATGCGTGCGTGCCATAAACAATGTGCTTAACTCCTGCATGACTGAAATCACAAATGCCATGATTCTCATGCATTCTTGCACATTATCACAATTCATAAACACAATGCATATATTCAATGCATACAACAATTGAAACGCCTTACTCATCTCGATCAATCACATAGGTCTCGATTATAAGACCAAATCGTTATGACACGTCCCATTCCGTGCCACACAATTTCGTCCCATAATCCGGCGCATCAATAACACTTAGCATGCGTTCCAATTGTTAATCACGCCACACATGGGCATAGCCTACTCGCAGTTCGGCTATCTGCGGCGTTTAACCGGGCATCGTCTCCCCCGTGGAGCACGGCCGTCACTACGCCGACGGCATTCCCGAAGGAGCATCGTCTCCCCCTTGGAGCACGGCTTCGTCACTACGTCGACGGCATTCCCGAAGGAGCATCGGTCCGGTCGGCCCGGCCCTCTATGCGACCGGCATCCATTGCGCGGGCATCCCATATAGGGGCACGTCTAGCTCAACAGCTCATGACGGTTCCTCATTAGCCAACACACGACAATTCATTATCGGCCCAGGATACTTTGCATTTCACTCAAATGCCTCAATTAAAGTAGTAATCCCGACCTCTTTTCTTCGTATTAAAAACATCCGCGAAAGTAGTCGTGCGTGGGTACACGTCAATTCGAACCAGAAAACTAATACTTTCCTTTTTCAAACCCCACTGTTTGATATAATATTTAAAATCCATTTTCGGTGTCCAAACCCGACACCAGGGATTTTCTGAATAAAATCCAATTTTCCAATCACCACACAATTGCACAAATCATCATTCAAATCATGCAGATGTTTATGCAATAACACATCAAATCACTTCATAAGATTAAACCCACATGAAATTAGAAACTTTTCGTTCTCGGGTGAACAATGTTTTGTGAACAGTAACTCGTGAACAGTAAATCGTGAATAGTGTCGAGTGAACAGTAAATTTCCAGAATTTAATAAATGATAATTTAAACTCAGAAATCATTAAAAATATTAATTAAAACAATCAAACAATTAATTAAGCAAAACAAGCTTAATTAAACACAGGCACAATTAAGCAAATAAAGCAAGATTAAGCTAAATTAATTTAATCCATCCATCTAACCACCTATCTTAGAGCTAATACAACTTAATTTAATCACCTAAACTCGAATTAAATCTAACTAAACCAACCCTAAGCAAGTTTAGGCACTAATCGAAGGATTAGGAGCTAAACTCACCCGATTAGCGAGCCGAGCGGACCAAAACGACGAGGGCGACGAGGGGATCGACTTTCCCGAAGGTGGACCTAAACTCCGAGGCCGGGAAGCCGGCCAAAACGGGCCACGAAGCTGCTGCCATACCCATTTTTCTTGGCTGCAATTTGGGGCCGAGAAGAAGCGGATCCGAGGTCGGCTTGGGTCGGAAATGGGCGGAGAAGACCGGTGGGGCTTGGACGGGCTAATGGGGAGGTCGACGACGGCTCATGGCGGCGGGGGCGAGCTCCGGCGACGGCGCGCGGACGAGGGTGGAGTGAAGCAGAGAGGCGAGCGACGCGCGGGCGGCGCGGGGCGGCGTGCGGCGGCGGCGACGGCGACAGCGACAACGGCGTGCGAGCGGGCGGCCGGCGGGCGTGCGAGCGGGCCGGCGAGCGGGCCGGTGAGCCGCGGGTCGTTCCTCCTTCTCTCTCCTCTTTCGAAAGCCAAGACAAGCCCCTTGAATCAAGGAAGAAGATGATGTTGAAAGCCCACCTTTTCAAGAAAGCAAATCCCAACCATCCACTTGTCAAGATCCTAGCCCCTCTTGCCCCAACTACCATGACATAAGATGATGTCATCTTCCACTATCTCCAATCTCCCACAACCTTATTCCAATAGGTTCAATTTCATTTTCCGCCGGGGCATAAAATTCAAAGTCTCCAATTCTCCTCTAATTGAACCAAATTGAAGTCCATAAAATTAATCCAATGTCACCACACTTCAATTCACATATTTACTTGATCATAGAACCCTCTTAGATCTCAAAAGTACAACCAAAAGCGGGCCTACCAATTTTCCGAACCAAATTAGCCATACCTTGATTATTTTGCTAAAAAACTCGGCTTGCATGAAAAATCTTCCAAAGATGAGTCAATAATCCTAAAATGATTTGTGACACACCAGGACTTCCAATTTCTAAATTCGATCTTAATTTCACGGTTAATTTCACTCGGCACGATATTAGCGCGTCGATCCACGGGTAGCTTTTAGAAATTTTCGTGCATTTGACCTTGTGGTTGATCAATTCAAGCCACAATGTACATCTTTGACACATTGGCGACTCTCGGTTGTCGGGATAATCTCAAGGTTTCAAACACGGACACGGGGTACCCAAACAACGAAAAGCCGGTCTAGTGCCGATCGACAAGAATTGTGCGATTTGGTGGAATCACCCACACTCGATCACATGCCTCGTCGAGTCGACCTATCTCCGGTCTCTAATCGATTTTTAATCGTGCCGTAATGACCTTTGCAGATTAACTCGGTCGAAAGGTCGTTTCCTGGTCAAATTCTCAAGTCCGATGCATTAGAATTTCTTAACGGCTTCACCTAGGAGACTAGTTATTCCATGAGTGATCAGTTCAGGGAAAAGAACTATATGTGCACAGATGAAATGCCCATTTCAATTTTATTGAAAATAGAATTGGAAATTCGGGATGTCACAAAATCTATTGACCATTGAAATGCATACATGTTAACATACGTAACATAGATATTCCATATTAGATCCATCTTTCTCTACATTAGATCCATTTTGTAGTCATCTCCCACACGTGTCAACATGGAATTATTTTAACTGGATATTGAACGCAATGCCAACAGATGGTAAATTTGACTTAAGGTGCTACTTTTGGGTATTTTTATGAGATGAAAATTAGTTTGGGTTAGATGTGTCATGGGGTACCAATTTGAGACTCTTTTGTGAGATATAAATTAGTTTGTAATAAATGTGTTACAAGGATACCATTTTTATTTTTATTTTTGTAATCTCACCTAAAAAATGCATTTTGCCATTGGGTAACTTCTTCTTAACTTACCGAAAATTACTAATTCTTCACATCTTTTACCAATTTCATATGTCTTCTTTATTAACACTTTAAATTGAACAAGTATTATGTAAATTACCAATCTTTATGTGAATGAATTACCAACATTTTTTTTAATTAAATCACTAACTCCTTTTGGATTATTGGCTCTCATTTGGATTACTTGCCAACATTTTCTTTTTCTTTTTCTTTTTTTTTTTAATTTATCAACATTTGCTATTGTTTACCAACTTTTGCTTGTCTTCCTCACAAATGGCTTATCAACTCTTATATAGATTTATCAACCTTATTGTGTCACTTACCAACTTTTTTCTTGTTAAATTACTAATTAATTTTGGTTTGCTATGTTTCATTTGAATTGCCCATCAACTCTTATAAGCTGTTACATATATAAACTTTTTTCTAGAAATTATCAACCTTAATCAAAGTGATTATCAACTTATTTTTATTAAGTTACTAGTTTTATGTTATCAATTCTTATTTGAGTTAGTTAAACATTTATTTATTTTTTTTAAATTTACAATTTTTTTTATCTTTGACCAAAAAAGTTTTCTATTATCTTTTACAAACTTTTATTACTTTTTTTGCAAATGCATTAATTTTATCAACTATTGTAATCAATTACAAACCTTTACCTGAGTGACCTACTAATTATTCTCTAATTAAGTTACTAATCAATTTTGGATTATCAACTTTCATTTGTATTGCTTATGAACATTTATTCGTTTAATATAAATATACCCCCTTTCCATTAAGTTTCCACTTTTATTTGTCTCATTCACCAACTTTTAAAATTACCAACAATTTTTAGAAATTACTAATTTAGAGTGATTATCAAGTTTTTGGTTAAGTTATCAACTACTTTTGTGTCATTGACTTATATTTAAACTAATTACTAATGTTTATTTTTACTATATTGGGTTTTAAACAAGTTTTTTCCAATCCTCCTTCACATGCTTTCTATTGAGGGGTTACCAACTACTCATTTAAGGACTACTCATTTAAGATGTGTTTGGTAACATTTCTGCTTAGAAATAATTTTTATTTTTATTTTTATTCTCTATATAAGTTTTTTAACAAAAGAACGCGTTTGGTAACTACAAAAAAATGTATTCCCAAAATAGAAAAAGAATAAGAATGTGTCTAGTACAAGCCTCAAATTTTTGCGGCGTAGAATTTCTTTTAGTTTTTAATAATTTTCTAAGACTTATCTAATTTTTTGAATTTTTTCTTTTCTTTTGTTCCTCCCTTCTTCTTCCTCCTCTAGCCGCCATGGTTGACCTTGTCAGTCCCTGACTTGACCTTGGCGTGGCTAGGCAAAGCCATCCTCGCCATGGTTGGGCGAGATCGAGCCTCGCCAGTAGCTAACGAGGCTGATGAGGGCAACATCACTAGCCATCGTTGAGGCCCGTCGACCAACTAGGTGAGAAATAAGAAAAAAAAAAAAAAAAAAGAAAATGACCTTATTTAAAAAATTGTTCTCGAGAATAAATAAATAGGTTTTTTTTTACTTCATATTTCTGTTCTTAACCTATCCAATCGAGTATTTACTACGTTATTTGTAATTTGTAATGGTTTAGAAAGTGTTTGTCAAAGAAATTGCGAAAGATTATTCACATTGATTTGAGAAAGGCTTTATGAAATATATTATACTTGAAACTGAACTTTGAAAGGTTATTGGATTTGGGTTGTAAAGTTGACTTATGAGACTAGATTGTGTATTTCAATATGTGGGCTTTTAGAAAATGATATTAGTGGATAACACTTATGCTGCTATGATTAAAACCCATCAAGAGTTAAGTAGGCAGATTATTATCACGATGTCCGTTTTTCTCAACCATCGGCTAATATAAGTGAAGACCTAGTCAAGAGAAGGAAACTTGGTTGCCTTTGTCACTGGTATTAAGGATGACCATAGCTAAATACTGAATATTAGATTTATCAATAGAATAGATTATTGACATTTGATTTTGATAGAGATTAATCAACAAAATAAACCACTGAAGATTGATTTGATATGTAAAAAGTTATGTTGATATAACCCATTTCTTTTGATATTTTACATATATCATATACTATATTTGGGATTGATGATTATGTTATGGTAAATGTTCAATATGCTTAAAAGAGATGTACAACTCGCTAGCAATGAGTAGGACGAGAATATCAACAGGAAATTTAGGTAGTTATTGGGTATGAGCTTAGATAATTGGATATATTCTATGAAATGGTATTTCTTGATATTTAGTTTTTTAGATTGAGAAAGTAAATATTCTTATGATAGATTTTTAGAATTCTGATGATGTACGTAACATGTTAATATTAGTTATGTTTGAGTCTACGTGTAGAATGATGATCGTGTTATTACTCTTATTTATGTAAAATTCGCATTATGATAAAACGTGCCAGTTTATGTCTGAACGAGTTGATAATAACTAATTTGTCTTAAATCATAATTAATTACGTCCCGTATCCTTTGGATAATGTTGAGAATTGTGAAAAGAGCAAAAGTTACCTAGTTTGCCGTGTAAGACGGCCGCATGAACGGGCTACACGCCTTGAATCCTCCACGGATCAAGTGGCTCTCCTAACAAAAGCCCGAGAACCTCCAAGTTGCCGCTCTCGACGGCCAGAGACACAGGACATTTACCTTCCTTGTTCTCCCAATACATGGGTTGCAAGTCCTCACCTATCAAGAGCTGAACCACGTCACGGTGGCCGTTCACGACGGCCTCATGCAGCGGGGTGTTTCCCCTGTCATTTTCCACTCGAACGAGAGCACGCTGCATCTCACCCCCATCGACATCCGATGCCCGGCTGATGAGGACTCGGGCCGCAGGGGCCCTTCCGGCCCTGGCGGCCAAGTGAAGCGCGGTGTCTCCCCTGCAATGTTTTCCGGCCCCGAGCTGGTGGCCGGGAAAGTGGCCGACAATGGCTTTCAGGATCTCGTCTCTCGAGGCCGCAGCGACATGAAGCAACGAATTTCGGGAGGGGCTCAGAATGACCCGCAGACACAGACGCAGACTGCGCTCGGAATAGTAACGTTCTACGACTTGGGTGAATTCATCGAGGTCGCCTCGTTTTGCGGCGGTGAATAGCTCCTGGGTCGTCGTCTCATCGCGTGAGACGGAGTCTTGCGTCAACATCGCTTCCAATCTCTGCAGCCTGTGTCTCCAAAGAGCACTCTCTTGCAGACTTATCTCTACTGCCATGATTTATGGGTCTGAGGAATGCTCTAACTTGGACTCGGTATGTGTTGTACTTTAGCCAGCTAGCTAGTACGTCCATGATGGGGTGCGATTGGACCGCACCTTTTGGACTTGATACGGTACGATGGAAGGACACCATTTGTAAGGGTGTCATGGAGACATATATAAGCCTCCCGAACACAACCGTTGAAAAAGTTGGCCATTCATTCGTACCAAATTTTCTCTCTATTTCCATCAAAGAAGATCAAGGCGTTCCATTTCATCTTTGCAAGAACAATCGGCATTTGAGCCGTGGAAATCGGGTGTTTTCCTCGTGATTGCATCCAGATAAACGTGAGGTAGTGTTGTTCGTGATTTCGTCGGCAATTCGACGTTCGTTCCGGGCTATTTGTTGTTTGCGCATCGGAATCGGGTAAGTCGTCTTCTCGCCGACTTGAATTCCAACATTGGTATCGAGCCCGATCGTGATTTATGCCTTGTTTTTCATCGAGTTTTCTTTATTACCATTTGATATTGAGATCAAGAGATTGTATTCTACACTGTTTTGGATCTCGATAGTCGGAATTGCCCCATGAAAAACTCGAAATTGAACCGGAGCGAAGAACGGGTTCGGGGTCGCGTGATCCGTGAGGTTTCGGCCATTTTTCGAAACAATTTTTTGGTCAAAATTAATTTTTGAATATACAGGGTGAAAGATCTCGTCGAGAAGAGTCCGGAGATGGGTCGAGCGCCGCCGGAGACGCCGGACGCGCCCACACGCGCGGCCGAAGCGCGCGCGTGGGCGTCACGCGCCCGGCGGCGGGCGAAGCCGCGTGCGCCACACGCGCGGGTCGGTCGGCGAACCGGCGCGTGCGCGACGCGCGCCCGGCCCGGCGAGCGGCACACGCCGGTCGGCAAACCGGCGCGTGGTGACGTCACCGTGACGTCATCCAACGGTCGGTAACCGCCGGGATGACGTCATCGATGACGTCGGCCGACGCGGCGGTTGGCCGACCGGTGACCCGACCCGACCCGACCAGCGACCCGACCCGACCCGACCCGTTGACTCGACCCGACCGTTTACCGGTCAACGGTCGGACTGGTCAACGGTCCGGCGGTCAAACCGAGCCGGACCGGCCAGAGCCGTTCGGCTCGGCGGCGCGTGCGTCACACGCGCCGCGCACTCGGGCGCGCGTGGGGGCGCGTGCGAGCTCCAATTGGAGCGTGGTCGGTCTCGTTTGGTTCGTATGAGTGTCCTTTACACAGTGACATAATTATTTTATACTTTTGAATTTAATAAATGTATGAAAATGCTTTGGGAACTCTATGTACGCGTATTTTTTTGGAGTTTAATGCAGCTTATTCAGTTGTAGCTTGTATTTTCTTGTGATTAGAGAAATGCAGTAGCTAACTTGTGTGCAAATGATGTATATATGATGTGTAGAGCTTGGTTCAATGATATGATGTATATATTTTAATATACTTGCAATTTTCTAGTTGCTAGAAAATAAGAACAATGGTAGGAAATCCATTACCTGTTGAATTGCAATTTTAATCATAGTTGAAGCATGATTGTTGTTTATACGTTGGTTATTATCATGCTATGTTTTTGTGTTAAGGAAAAATGTAGAAATTACATAAGGTCATGTAATTATTTTTCCTAGTGGGAGTTCGTAGGTTGGTAGAATTGAAAGAAGTTCTCACCTATAACTCAAAATTTGTGCAAATTAAACTAATTAATGATAATAGAACAATTGTACATATAAGTTGATTGGGAACATAGTGAACTTTTGCCTCTGTGTCTTTTGTTGAATTATCATTAATTTAGTTTGTCTTTGCTGCAAATTAAATATGTGTGTTACTCGTATAGTGTGCTAGTATTGATTCTGCGTTTATTATGTCAATGTGTTATAGCAATTGATTATGGCTTCGGCATCCAAGACCATTGTGGCTGACCTCAATAAGGGTGAGAAGCTGAACGGTGACAATTATGATATTTGGCACCGAAAGGTTGATACATCCTTGAGGAGCAAGAGGTTTTGGAAACCCTCAACCATACCATGGATGAACTCGAGCATAGAACTTCAGCTCAACACAAGAGAGATCTAGAAGCTTATCAAGCTTGGAAAAAAAAATAGCATTGCTCGCATCACGTTGCCGAATTTGTATGCAAGATGATCTCATGTGTGAGTTTGAAAGTTATGATTTAGCTCAAGCTATGTGGGTTGCCTTAAAAGATAAGTTTGGGGGTACATCGCCACTAAGGCGAGGAGACTCACCATCAAGTTTGACACATACCGAAAGCGCCCAAATCTAACGATGAGGCAGCATCTTCGGGAGATGTCAAACATGATTCGTGAGCTGAAGTCGGCAGGTCACTCCCTTACTGATGAACAGCAAGTTCAGGCTGTTATAAGGTCTCTTCCTGATAATTGGGAGCATATGAAGATCAATATGACACATAATGAGAACATCGTCACTTTTGATGATATTGCGCGTCATTTGGAATTAGAGGATGAGCGCCTAGAGGCTGCGAGATCCTCTACCCATGCTTATGTTGATGAATCGAGTTCGCGCAAAGCTTCGGGCTTCAAGCGCAAGAGGAATCTTCAGTTCAACAACAAAGGGAAAATGACTGATCAGGCACCCAAGAGGGCTAAGACCTTCCGACGCAAGAAGCGTGGTGGGAAGAAGGACAAGGCCAAGATGGAGTGCCACAATTGTGGCAAGTTGGGTCACTTTGCTCGTGAATGCACCGAGCCGAAAAAGGTACCCCATTACTCCATTACTTTGAGTAATGCTTTTGTTTCTAGTACTGTAATGCTTGCTGAGTCTTATCCAATGTGGACTGTAGACTCAGGAGCAACAGACCATGTAGCTAGAGACCGAGAAGCATTTGTGGAGTATCGTCGGATACCGCCTAGAAGAAGATGGATATACGTTGGAAATAACTCAAGAGTTGAAGTAAAGGGTATCGGCACATGTAAATTAATCTTACGTGGTGGTCGAAACCCGTTCTGCATGATGTCCTTTATGCTCCGAGATATTCGACGAAACTTGGTCTCCGTAGTTGTTCTTCTTAGCTTAGGTTATGTATTGAATTTCCATGGTGATTGTGTTGATATTTTGTATGGAACAGTTTATTATGGTTCAGGTCATGTATCGAATGGTTTTATGGTGTTAGACATTGACTATGATCAGTACAATGTTAATGTTGATGGTTGTTTTTCTTTAATTGCGTCTTCTAACAATGTTGAGATTGATGCAAGTACTTGGCATGCTAGATTAGGTCACATTGGATAGCAAAGAATGCAAAGATTAGCTAGAGAAGGCCTTTTAGGGTCACTCACTAATGTTAGTCTATCCGTATGTGAACATTGTCGCGGGAAAAACAACTAGAAAACCATTCGGTAAAGGGACTAGAGCTGAATTTCCATTGCATCTCATACATTCCGACATTTGTGGTCCTTTGAATGTGAGGGCGAGGCATGGAGCCTCATATTTCATCACTTTCATAGATGACTTCACACGTTTCGGTTATGTCTTTCGATCTCCCATAAGTCGAAGCATTAGACTGCTTTAGACGATATATAGCGATGGTAGAGAATCGGTTGAACAAAACAATAAAGGCATTGAGAACCGATCGTGGACGTGAGTATCTATCGGAGCAATTCAAGGCTCTTTGTGATGAAAAGGGAATTGTACGACAATTGACGTTGTTCGGTACTCCACAACGAAATGGGGTAGCTGAGAGAAGGAATAGAACCCTATTGGAAATGGTTAGGTCTATGATGGCGCAAGCAAATTTACCTATCTCCTATTGGGGAGATGCGTTATTGATCTGCTGCCTATATACTAAACCGTGTGCCCTCAAAATCGGTCACTTTCACCCCTTATGAATTATGGACTGGTAGGAAACCAGACTTGAGTAGTCTACGTCCATGGGGATGTGCAGTTTATGTTCATGATTCTTCCCATAAACATGGCAAATTAGGTCCTAGAGGGAAGAAATGTATCTTTATAAGATATTCTGAACACTCCAAAGGGTACGTGTTCATAGGTGAACAAGCTGATGGAAGTTTGACCGAAATGGAGTCACGAGATGTCACGTTCTTGGAGAACGATTTTCCTAGTAGAGGTGAGATTGATAAGGACTTCCAATTATATGAGATGGAAGATCCTGATAACACACCCACTGATGTTGTAGAGGGAAATGAAGATTTACCTCAACACACAAGACCTAGTGGGAGTGTTGCATCGCCTGATGAATTGAATTAAAGAGAAATTCAATTGCGTAAAAGTAATCGTAAAAGTATTCCTCGTCGTCGTTTTGAGATTGAAGGGGAAGCATTTATGATTACTCAAAAAAGACGATGCCGAGCCTAAGACTGTTCAAGAGGCTCTCTCATCCTCCGACAAGGAAGAATGAAGAAAAGCTTTGGAAGATGAGATGGAGTCAATGAGGGCAAACCATGTCTGGGACTTGGTTGATCTACCACCAAATCGTAAGGCCATTGGAAACAAATGGGTCTTCAAGATTAAGCGAAGGGCGGATGGATCTATTGAAAAGTATAAGGCTCGCCTTGTGGCAAAAGGTTATACTCAACAATAGGGTATAGACTATGAGGAAACTTTTTCACCAGTTGTAAGGTTTGCCTCAATACGCCTTATTCTAGCCATCGTTGCACATTTGGACCTTGAATTACATCAAATGGATGTAAAGACGGCATTTCTCAATGGAGAATTAGATGAGCAAATCTATATGAAACAACCAATAGGTTTCATAGCTAAAGGTCAAGAGCATAAAGTTTGCAAGCTTAATCGCTCAATATATGGCCTTAAGCAATCATCTAGACAGTGGTATCTTCGTTTTCATCGAGCAATAATAACTTTTGGTTTCACGATGATCGAAGAAGATCTTGTGTATATGTCAAGCGGTCCAAAGATAAATTTGTAATTTTATCACTTTATGTGGACGATATTCTGTTGGCTGGAAATGACAAAGTTTTGGTTATCACCATAAAAGAATGGTTGTCCTCCAATTTTGAGATGAAGGACATGGCAGAAGCTGCTTATATATTAGGAGTTAAGATCGAAAGAGATCGATCAAGAAAACTCATTACTTTATCACAAGAGTCTTATATTATGAAGATTCTTGAGCGTTTCAATATGCAGCATTGTAATCCCATTGATACCCCTGTCATGCAAGGTGAAGGCCTAAGTACTGAGATGTGTCCTAAGACTCCAGAAGAAATCAAAGTGATGGAAACTGTTCCTTACGCTAGTGCATCGGAAGTTTGATGTATGCTATGATGTGTACTCGACCCGACATATGTTATGCCGTGGGATTGGTGAGCCGATATCAATCAAATCCCGGTCAAGCACACCGGAAAGCGGTGAAGAGGATCCCGAGATACTTGAAGGGCACCATGGACTATCGTCTTTGTTACCAAGGGAATGATTTACGCCTATTGGGTTATTCAGATGCCGATTGGGGTGGAGACTTGGATGAGCGTAAATCGACTTCTGGATATGCGTTCTTGCTCAATGGAGGTGCAATTTCTTGGAATAGCAAGAAACAGACATGCACGGCCTTGTCTACGATGGAGGCAGAATTTATTGCATGTTATGTCGCAGTGCAAGAAGCAGTATGGCTAAAACGTTTCTTGAAAAATTTAGCCAATGTCACTGAAGTTCCAAGACCGGTGACAGTTTATTGCGATAGTCAAGCTGCCATTGCCTATGTGAAAGATCCCAAGTATCATGGAAGGACAAAGCACATTGACATAAATAATAACTTCATCAGAGATATTATAGCGCGAGAAAGAAGTGATCCTGCAATACATTTCAACCAATAGAATGGTTGCTGATCCATTTACGAAGGCTATTCCTAGAGACATATTCTTGACCCATAGGATGTCACTAGGATTGCGTAGAATGTGATATTTGTTATTGTAGAGGATCATTGGTTTATGTATTTGTGGACAGATGTATTGTACTTGTTTGTTTATTAGTGATTTGATGTTTTATCAATAAGTACAAATCCACTATGAGACTAGCACAAACACACATATTATTGAAAAGTATGTCGACAGGCAATGATTGGCTCACTCACACGAGCAATCGCCTCAAGTGCCTGTAGTTAGCACGTTGAGATGAGACGTTATGTACAAATAAATGCTAAAGAGCAAGTTTGGTACATAAAATATGTCGCATTGATTGGAGTCAAGATGAGGTCTCGTGATTGGTTTATAACAAGACCGAACATGATAGTCCCACAATCATGTATGCCCGTAAGATGCCGGATACGAGTACTTAATTGGGCGCTATAGAAAGCGAGCGATATAGCACTCGGGCTAAACATGAGTACGTAAGAAGCACGTGACTATGTTTAGGCTAAGATCCGTAGGGTGGATATATTTGATGATTGACATACGCTCTTATAGAAAGAGTAATCCACTATAGCATGTAATTCATACTACATGTGCATTGTACGACCGACAAGAAAAGGTGAGTAAAATTATCTATATTTACTCATTGTGTGAGCTTTTGAGGTAATTTATAATTTACCTCAACTTTGTGCCCTATGTTACTTCTGACTATGTTCTCGAAGTGAAAGATCAATGTTGCTACTTTAGCATGTTACGGGCGGTCATGAATAGATATGGCCTATGGGACATGTCTAGGAAAGGATTGTTCGAAATTGAGAGAGACATGAGTGCGAAGGAAGACTATTGTTGTTTTACATCTATCGCATGTATTTACTGGTCGACCAATTATATCGCCCTATGTAGTTGCAGATGTAATTGTAAATACATGGTGTTTTGAGAATAGTCAAGTATAGCCTTTAAGGGATAGGTATACTTGGACTGATGTAACAAAATATGTCTCGGGTGCACTTGTGAGACATCGATTGTTTATTTCTATTCGGGGTTGTAGCCATTATGTTATCCCTAACGGGTGCATAATTTGAGCTCCCAAGTGCAGTGTACTCACTTTGGTCGCACGGCTTATTTGCCAGTATGAATTGTTTTGTAAAGTTGATGAATGTTGAATGCCTTATATTCTTGATAGAGAGCTATCAAGCCCATCATGTCCGAGTGGGAGATGTTGTACTTTAGCCTTGACTAGCTAAATACGTCCATAATGGGGTGCGATTGGACTGCACCTTTTGGACTTGATACGGTACGATGGAAGGACACCATTTGTAAGGATGTCATGGAGACGTATATAAGCCTCCTGAACACAACCGTTGAAAAGGTTGGCCATTCATTCGTACCAAATTTTCTCTCTATTTCCATCAAAGAAGATCAAGGCGTTCCATTTCATCTTTGCAAGAACAATCGGCATTTACGCCGTGGAAATCGGGTGTTTTCCTCGTGATTGCATCCAGACAAACGTGAGGTAGTGTTGTTCGTGATTTCGTCGGCAATTCAACGTTCGTTCGGGGCTATTTGCTGTTTGCGCATCGGAATCGGGTAAGTCGTCTTCGCCGACTTGAATTCCAACAGTATGTAGTAACAAGAAACTCAGCAGATCGATCGGATCGACCGCTCTAATATACTGCTGCGAGTGGCTCCTAAAAAGCATCTACAGTGGGGCACCAACAAGTTAAGCCCGTCAAAATCATGTGCGCTCCGCATTCCCACCGTCTCCCAAAAGCAGACGGTATTTGTTCGGACATGGCTTTTCTTTGAAGGTTGAAGTTGGAACTTCCTCGATTTGGTAGATTCTTTATAATTTAGCCCGATGAAAATGCAGATTCCCCATTTTTTGTACCTTACCACAAATGAAAAGGAAACGGATCCCTTCTTTCAGTTCAACCTATGGTTCTGGGACACTTTTGAAGGATCTTGTTTGAAATAAAATATTGCTAATGTCTTATTGAATACGAAACCTAATGGATCTCTTGAATTTCTTTCATACTATTTCCTGCTATACTCTTCTTCAATTATATATCAAATAGGATAAATTTACATATCGATGACAGATAAATCAAGAACAAATTTCACGAAGAAAAGTGTCGGAAAAGTACTAAACCTATTATATTAATGTCAATTTAGTCCTAAACGGTTTTCCGCCTCAATCTTTGTTAAGGAAACCTCTTAACTTGTTTTATTCTTACAAAATTAAAATTTGAAAGATTTGACTTGGTGGATTTCCTCAAAACCTGTAAAATTCCTAACGATAAAAGAAACAATAATGTAGAAGATTATGATTTTGGTAGAATCTCTTAAATATACTCACCAAGACAAGAGATGTAACAAATTAAGGGAAATATCCTATATATTTATAGGAAATATCTTAGATATCTATTACACATTATGTATCAACAAGATTCAATTGTTTGAAAAGACATCTCCACAAATTGCGACTAAATTCTTGAAACTTGATCACATAAAGTAGCACCGTTTTGCCGATTAATCTTGAAGAAGCTCAGTATCTCTAGGTAGGCGATATTTAATATAAGTTCGCCTTGAACTGATCGGAAAGGCTAATTGCCAGTTTGCTCAGGCAAAGCAGGCAAAGTGCCTGGGCGATACAAGCTCGATGCCACCATCGTCCTTGTTCCCTTCATGCCTACAGGTCGAGAGTCTTCATCTCCCATGACATCGGGGTAATGAAGTACAATTCTAGATACCGTGACTCCTAGGCGGATGATATAGAAGGCTATAGAGTGGAGATAGCGCTGATTCATTAAGGTAGTAATGTACAGTGCCCTGGACAGAAGGCAGATGCAGACTAGGGCGCCAGCTCCTAGCAACAGGCTGAGAGAGCCTAGCCAAGTAAGCTTGCTCACGAGCACAAAGGTACCGGCCATAAATCCTACTGACATTTTTCCAAGAGATACCAGCAGCGCCAGCGTTGCAACTATATGGGCACTTAGAGCAACGTAAGAATCATCAAATTGTGTCCATGGCCGGACGAGAACAGCACTGATGGCACAGTACATTGCGACCGTGTTGCAAATGACAAAGGCATGGAACATGCTTCTGTTCAGCATTTGAGCCATTCCTACGTCTGCCCCTGGACCGTCGTCGTAACCTCCAGGAATTGAAAAACCAGCTGCAAAGGTCACTGTCACCACAAGAATTGCCACAACAAAACGAATATTCACCAAATTCTTCAATGCAACTCCCTTTTGGAGAGCCTGGATTGCCGTTTCTGCCAAAATTTCTTTGTCCCTTGGCTTGCACATGGCCAAATCTTTACTAGTAGGTGCCCCAGCACATTTCAAAATGATCGATGGTAATCTCTAGACATTGGCCAAACAAGAAAATACAGGGTCGTCATTATCTGAATTTGTCTACCGCATATAGATAGAAAAGATTGCTTAATTTTGTGATTATCAATGCTTTATTTTGGAGTTGCTAGTTAGCGCATACCTTTTGAAGCCGAGAATCCGTTCTTCTGGTTTGCTCCACCGCAAAGTCAAGGGCCGTCAAGCATTTGTTATTGACAAGCTCGAGATCAACTCTTTTGTCCAACAAGAGATGAAGCAGAGCCACCGGATGCCATGGCAATGTGGCCATATGCAGAGGCGTGTTCCCATCATTGTCTTTTTCGTTTATGAGCTTCTCGAGGTCAGCATTCCCAAGTATGTACTTCACTGCCTCGATTCTTCCGTGCATGGTGCAGACGTGGAGGATGTTTTGTCCATGTTGATTGATCAACTCCATCGGATCTGGCCACTGTCGAACCAGCTCCTTGATTGCTTGAACATGACCCTGTTTACAAGCCACATGAATTGGAAAATGCCCGTCTCTATCATATTCGACTGTGCTCGAGGTGAATTTTTCTCGTAAGAATCTGATGCCGTCATGGTAGTCGATATATGCTGCCAAATGGAGCGGAGTGCCACCTCTACCATCTTTTAGTCCAAACAAGTCTGGATTTCTCTAAGAAATTCCCTTTAGCATGTTTACATTAGTGCCAAATAAAACCTTTTGAATATCAAATCACGTATACATCTAATAGCTATAACTTTTAAATAGTTAATTGTGGTCTCATAAAATTTTACATGATATCAAAGTAAGAGATTGTGAGTTCAAATATTTCGAAATCTTTTATTTGCTTCCCTATATTTATTTTTGCACTTTAATCTAAGGCTAAAATCGAATTTACACATGAGGGAAAGTGTTAAGCCATGTAAATTTTATGCTACACCTCCATCTAATAGCTAAAGTTTATTAAACAATTAGCAGTGGTTCCATAAAATTCCATCATTTAATTTTAGGCCAAGGTCCAATCTACACGTGAAGGGAAGTGTTGAGCCATTTAAATTTTAGACTACACTTTCATCTTTGGAAGTGGTCTCATAAAATTGCTTGTGGAACTTGAAGTCACGTTCCACTTCAATTTGCATGTGAGACTTATTGTTCATGAATTCTTCAAGTTGTTCGCAGTCTGGTTTACATGTGAGTGTCGAAAGTATCCCTTATCAATTCTTCATTAAGTTTCAGTGGGTCTTATATTAATATAAGCTTCCTCCTCACATAGCTTAAACTTTTGTGTTGGAAATTCTACGCAATGAGATTTTGATGTCTTGAGTCAAAATCTTTTCAAGCCATTCATTAACCAAATTCTAACTTACATGTCAGGGGGAGAGTTAGACCATTTAACTATCAAATCATAGCATTATCCAACAGTTTAAACTTTCAAAATAATTGATAATGTTCTCGCCAACTTGTGAAAACTAAAAGCGCGTTTGGTAACCTTTTTGTTCCGGGGAACAATTTTTAAACATAAATAGTTTTTTTTTTTATGTTTTGTTCCCGAGAACAATTTCTAAGTATAAGAATGCGCTTGATAACTACACAAAATTTCTACTCCAAGAAAAGAAATGCGTTTGGTAAAATTGATAATTTTGTTATTTCTTTTAGTTTAATATTTTTATTATATTTTCCTTTTTTTTTTTTTTTTTTCTTTTCTCTCATTCTTCCTCTTTGTGGCTGGTCACCGACCGCCGGCGATCGGTTGGGCAAGGTCCGGCGAGCTCGCCGGAGCCTCGCCTGACCACCGACAAGGCTCGGCCTCACCCAGATCTGGCGAGGCCGAGCCTCTTGATGGCCTGGCGAACACTGCGAGGCTCGGCCTCGCCAGATCTGGGTGAGGCCAAGCCTCGCCGGTGGCCTTGGTGGCCAAGCGAGCCTCCCGTCGGCCAGCGAGGCTCAGCCTCGCCTGGGTTGGGCGAGCGCGAGGCCGACCTCTAGCTTGCCCAGATCTGGCGAGGTCGAGTCTCGCCGGTGGCTAGGCGAGCTCGGCCTAGCCAAATCTAGGTGAGGCCGAGCCTCACCGTGGCACGACGTCTCGGGGGCCGGCAACCCTCCGGCAAGGTTGCCGACCATGGCCAAGGCCGGCGACCGGCCAAAAGAAAAAAGAAAAAGAAGAAAAGAAAGAGAAGAAGAAAAGAGAAGAGAGAGAAAATTTGTTTTTCGGAATTGTTCCCGAGAACAAGAAAAAACTTTTTTCTACTTCTTGTTTTTGTTTCGAATCTGTTCACGAAAACAAAAAAATAGATTTTTTATTCCCGAGAACAAAAGTTTTACCAAACACGTTTTTATTTTTTTATTTTTTGGTTATGGGGAACACACATATTTTTTACCAAACAGGGCCTAAAAGGTTTGTACTAAAAGATCTTATCTCTCTGGCCTCCACCCACTACGCTGGTGCCGTTGTTGCTGCTCGATTGCCACTTGTTGCCGTCATTGTTGACGTCCCTCAATCATCTTCATCGTCTCTCTACTTTAACAGAGCTTAGCACACACAATCACACAAAAGGGAGGGAAGGGCGGCGCCCGCCCGGGGGGGGGGGGCGCGGCTTTGTGGTGTTGGCTCGTAGTAGGATCTCAAATATTAGAGTCACATGTCTGAGGTCCACTAATTATATGCAAAGTTTTCAATGTCAAGACCACCTACAGAGGTCAAAAATTTGAACTTGAGGCATTTCATGAGCCTTCATACTGCGTGGGTGATGTGCATATTTATAACCAGTCAATTAGAAAGATCGTTGGAGGAAATTTCATTTCATTTATCGTCTCAGGAATGCGTTGACGACGACCAATTCATGCCAAACCATAATTAATTGCGTCTGTCGTCCAAGCGAATGATGTCGAGAATTGTGAAAAGAGTAAAAGTTACCTAGTTTGCCGTGTAAGACAGCCGCATGAACGGGTGACACGCCTTCAATCCTCGACAGATCAAGTGGCTCTGCCAACAAAAGCCTGAGAACCTCCACGTTGCCCCTCTCGACGGCCAGAGACATGGGACATTCACCTTCCTTGTTCTCCCAATGCGTGGGTTGCAAGTCCTCACCTATCAATATCCGAACCACGTCAAGGTGGCCGCTCACAACGGCCTCATGCAGCGGGGTGTTTTCCCTCTTATTCTTCACTTGAACGAGAGCCCGCCGCATCTTGCACCTTCCGATGCCATGCTCGGCTGATGAAGATCGGGCCGCGGGGTCTCTACCGGCCCTGGCGGCCAAGTGAAGCGCGGTGTCTCCCCTGCAATTTTTCCTGGCCACGAGCTGGTCGGGGAAGTGGCTGACTATGGCTCTCAGGATCTCGTCTCTCTCGAGGCCCGCGGCGACATGGAGCGACGAATTTCGGGAGGGGCTCAGAATGACCCGCAGACAGAGACGTAGGTTGCGCTCGGAACAGTAACGTTCTACAACTCTGATGAATTCGTCCCTGTCGCCTTGTTTTGCTGCAGTGAATAGCTCCTGGGCCGTCGTCTCATCGCAGGAGAAAGAGTCTTGCGTCAACATCGCTTCCAATCTCTGCAGCCTCCGTCTCCAGAGAGCACTCTCTTGCAGACTTATCTCTACTGCCATGTTTCATTGGTCTAAAGGAATGCTCTCCTTGGACTCGCAGGTAATAACAAGAAACTCAGCAGATGGATCGCATCGACCGCTCTACTCTACTGCTGCGAGTAGCTTCAAATTACACACTGGTGAGGTTTTTAGTGATTTTGCTTGATGAAAATGCAAATTACTCTCTTGCCTAACCTTATCTGAATGAACAAGAAAAACGGTTTCCATTTTTCAGTTTCAATCTGCAATTGTGCGCGACACTTTTTAAGGTTCTCGTTCCTATAATTCACAAAACGAACGAGATTATAGTTCTCTCCAGTGCCACGGCCTTTCGCAAGACAATAATAATCGATGACTGACCATTATTTTGTCGGCCGTCAACTAGGACCGGACGCCTTTGCTGTGGGAAAAGCCACGGCTGAAAGATTTATTTTTACTGACCTAAAATATTATGAAAAGGACCCAGATTCTCTCCATCACAATCGTTCACGTATGATGCTATGACCCGAAAGAGGCACTGATGATGCTAAAGTAAAAGCATATTCATTTTTCCTCTTCCTTTGCCTAAGACACTGAAGCCCATTTTCCTGTGTACAAGGAGAGCACGAGGAAGGAATTGGACAATACTGATAAACCCTAACTTCACCACAAAGATAATTAAGTTATTCTCATGCTAATCACAATCCACATTTGTATTGAATTGATTGAAAAAATTTATGGAGTGCTCTAATAGTTATACTATGCGCATGAGATGGAAGGACGACCAGCTACTCCACGACTGATATTAATTGAGTGTTTCAAGAGTATCAATCACCCCATTCCTAAAGAGAAAAAAAAAGTAAATCATTATCTTATATTTATTAAATATACAAATTAAGTACGGACATATCTTTGGCGGTATTCGTACTTTCCTTTATATGTATTAAATATACAAATCAAAGCATTAGCATACCTCTTTTCGTACCAAATGTTAGGGCAACCAAGGTCTCTTTGCAGTGACATGGAAAAAATGAGACTTGCGCTGGACAATAACACCAAAAAAGAAAAACAAGCGCACCGCGGCACTCACACACAAATTCTCACATATTTCTCATATGATTAATTCCGTCTACCGCATCAAACTAGCCAAATTGGTTAAGGCTTACTCTCAAGGGGTTCGGAGCCCCCTTGATCACATGTCCAAATCCCCAAGTTGCTCATCGATCTTAAGAAAATCCGGGTTCATCTATGGTGGGAGTTCGTCTTCTTTACTAGATAACAATTATGACTTAAAACCAACATTCCAATCATGGGCTTGAAACTCCTCCGATAAGCCCCAAGGGAAGTTGATATTTGTCGCCCCTTCCTACCGTTTACTGATCCAAAACTAATCTTTTCAAGGAGCATCGAGCACATGCCTTGGTGCCCCGTCCTTGGGACCTGATTTGTGGTATGCATATACTCAATTAGGGTATGGGTAAAAAGGCCTACATAATTGCAAGAACATGCTCACTTAAATTAGCCCCATGTATCTCAACCCCAAAAAAGAATTTAGCACCCTGTATTCCGACCGAAAAAAAAAAAAAAGAAGCTCCCTGTATTTATTGAACGGTCCAATTGGACTTAATAACTTTCTGTCATCCAGACAATTGAATGTGTAAATAACTTTTTCTTTTTGTGCAGTTAGTACTCTGTTATGAAGAAAATTCTGACTACTTATGCACTTAGCAACAGATAAAAGTTGTCTGGGTGAAGTTACGAGAGAAAAAGGTAAATAACAATGCATCTTTCATTGGCACAGTAAAAAAACACTTAAGGTACATTTGGGCCATGTTTGTTTGTGTTCTTTTATTTTGGTCATGAACATAATTTATATTTTTTTGTTTCGGGGAACAAAAAAAAAAACAGAAACACATTTGTTTGCGTTTTTGTTCAAAATCTATTTTTTTGTTCCCGGGAACAAATTTGGAACAGAAACAAGAAACAAGAAACAAGAAACAAGAAAAACTTGTTTTTTGTTTTTGGAACACTTCCGAGATACAATTTTTCTCTCTCATATTTTTTTTCTTCTTCTTTTTTCTTTGGCAGGTTGCCGATCTCGGCCATGGCCAGTGACCAGCCATCGAGGGCCGGTGACCTCACCAGCCCCCGGCGAGGCCGAGCGTCGCCGGCCCCTAGCGAGGCCGAGCTCGCCCAGCCACCCGCGAGGCCGACCTCGTGCCGGCCGACGTGGCCGAGCTCGCCCAGCCACCAGCGAGGCTTTGCGTCGTCGAGCCACCACCAGGTCGGCGTTGCTTAGTGGTGGCCTGGCGACGCCGAGCCTCACCGATGGCTGGGCAAGGCCGCCAACCCTCGTCGGCCATTCGTCGGCCATGGCCGAGGCCGGTGACCGGCCAAAAGGAAGAAAAAAAAAAAAAAAAAAAAAAAAAAAATAAAAATATTAAAAAATTAAAAGAAACAAAAAAATTATACAAGTTTACCAAACGTGTTTCTATTATTTTTCTATTCAGGAACAAGTTTACCAAACACATTCTTCTATTCAAATATTGTTCCCCGAAACAAAAATAGTTTTTTCTATTTCTGTTCCTTTGAACAATTTTTGAACAGAAACGTTACCAAACGCACAATTGGTAACCATTATGTTTCCAAAAATAATTTCTGCTCGGAAATGATTTTTTCTAATTCCATTCATTGAATGAGTTTTTGAATATTTGAAAGCGTTTGATAACTATACAAAATTTATATATTCGAAATAGAAATGCATTTCGCATGATCCTCAAATTTTTTTGTAGCTTAGAACTTTTTAAATAATTTTATTACATTTTTCTCTCTTTTTTTCCTTTTCTTTTTCTTCTCTCTCTAGCCGTCACCGGCCCCCAGCAAGGCTCAACCTCGCCTTGGTTGAGCGAGGCTTGGGCCAACGAATCTCCGGTGACCAATTAGAGGAAGAAGAAGAAAAGAAAATGCTTGATCCTAAGAAACAACTTTTTTTTTAATTTCTTGATTCTATTTCAAATCTATTCTCGGGAATAAAAACGTTACCAAATAGATTTTTTTTTTTTGGTAACAAAAGAATATAATTAGATACTTTTTAGACAAATAGAGCATTAGCCATTTTTCGCAACTTTTCAAATTTTTTAATGAAGTTGCTGTGCATTTAATCATCCCCATTTTCAGCTTTTTTGCAAGGCTATTCATCTTTAATTATAATGCTTTGCCACCTGTAACAAATCGTGAGTGATCTAATTGGATAGATGTGTGCTACGTCCGCGGTTAACGGGACGCTTTGATATCACTGACCACAGAATGTTTTCCCGACATTCTTGGACACCATCTGCCAATATCCTCTTTGTGCACTCATCTCGTCCTGTCCTCTTTCGGCGACATACTATGAAATGATTGATTTCGTTGACGCTGTCCTTAATTTCTCCCCTGTGATTAGTCTGGTTTTCCAACATAACACAGCATAAAGGTGAACTAGAGTGAAAAAGAAACCTTTCTTCACGACTCAACAAGGTTCCATTCTGATTTACTGGCATGTACCATACAACACCACACCCAAGTAGACCGATAGTTACACATCCGAATAGCGGAAGATGTCTAATAAAAGACTGAAATAACGGCGTCTCCATTATTTACCACCCAGTCGACGCAAGCAAGGACGGTGTGGTTTTTCCACAGTCAAACAAAAGTAAAGAGAAGGCTGTCTCCATCAATTGCAACAGAATTCTTGAAACTTGACCACACGACTACGTGTGAAGCAAAGAAGCACAAAGTGGAGAAGATAAACAACCTTTAGTAAAAGTTCGCCTGGAATCGACCGGCAAGGCTAAGTACCACTGGATGGAGACAAAGTGGCCGGGCTTGTTCCATCCATGCCAGCAGGTCGCCAGTCTTCATCTTGCAGGACATCGGGGAAGCGAACTAGAAGTCTCGATATTGCAACTGCTAGGCGGATGATACGGAAGGCTATGCAGTGGAAATAGCGCGTATTTACCACAAAAGGAATGTACATTGCCATGTACAAAGCGCAGATATGGTATATGGCAATAGCTCCAATCAACAGGAAAAGAGAGGCGAGCCAAGTGAGTTTGCTTATGAGCACGTATCCACCGGCCATAAATGCTATGGACATTGTTCCGAGAGCTACCAACAGCCACTTTATTGCAATTATATGGGCAGTTAGAGCAACATAAGAGTCATTCAGCTGTGCCCAAGACAACATGACAACCACACCTATGGCACTATACATCGCGATGGTGTTGCAAATGACAAAGGCCTGGAACATACCCCTCTTCAGCATTGTAGCCGTTCCATGGTTAGGTTGAGAACTCTCAACAAAACCTCCAGGAACCGCAAAACCAGCTGCAAAGGTCACGGTTGCCACTAGCGTGGCGATGATAGAACGAGCGCCTGCCTGTCCCCTCAGTATACCTCCGGTTTGGAGAGCAAGGACTGTATATTCCGCCATAAATTCTTGATTTCTTGACTTATAGACAGCCAAATCTTTACTTGTAGGTGCCCCGGCGGATCTCAAAATCACTGAGGGTAATCTCTAGGAATGGGCCAAACAAGAATATACGGGGTTAATGTGATTGGAAGCTGTCGTACATACCGCATGAAGATAGAAGAGATTCGCTTGATTTTGTGATTGTTAATGTTTGATTTTGGAGTTCCTAGTGAGTGAGCGCATACCTTTTGAAGCGTAGGATCCATTCTTTTGATTTGCTCTGTCGCAAAGTCAAGAGCCGTCAAGCATTCGTTGTTGAGAATCTTACAATCAACTCTTTTGTCCAGCACGAGATCAAGCAGAACCACGGGGTGCCACGGCAATGTGGCCAAATGCAGAGGAGTGTTCCCATCATTGTCTCTCTCGTTGATGAGCTTCTCCAGGTTGGCATTCCCAAGTATGTACCTCAATGCCCGGATTCTTCCATGCTTGGCACAGACATGAAGGATGTTTTGTCCATGTCGATTGATCAACTCCGTGGGATCTGGCCACTGCTGAAGCAGCTCCTTGATTGCTTCAACATGACCCTCTTTACAAGCAACGTGAATCGGAAAATGGCCGTCTTTATCATATTCGACTGCGCTTGAGGCGAATTTTCTGAGTAGGAATTTGATGCCATCACAGTAATTGATGTACGCTGCCAAATGAAGGGGAGTGCCTCGTCTATTGTCTTTCAGTTCAAACAATTGTTGATTTCTCGAACATATTTCCTCTAGCATGCCTGGATTAAGTGCAAAATAAAACCATGTGATATTAAATCACACGTTCATTTGCAACGGATTATATTTTTAAAATAATTTTCAATGATTTCATATTTAGAATAATTGATAGTGATTCCTTTAAATTTCACACGATTTTAGAGTATAAGATCCTAAATTCAAATCTATCTAGATTTCTCATTTGCCTCCCTATGTAGTTATGCATTTTAATCTTAAGCCAGAGTATAGTCTCGCTTAAAGAAAGGTACTAAATCATTTAAAATATACCAAAAAAAAAATACATCTTCAGCTAATAGCTTAAATATTTTTTTAAAAAAAATTACCAATAGTCCCATAAAATTTTACATTATATCAAAGCTACATGTTGCCTAGTTTGTGTATGAAGCTCCCCATTCATTAATGCCACATGTCGCTGTCAGACTGATTTGCATGTGGGTCTTGTATTCATATAATCTCCATTCACTTACAATTTAAAGTTTTATATTGAAAGTTTTAACATTGTATTAAAGGAGGTATGAGCTCTCCGTGTATATTTTACACTTCAATCTAAGATCAAATTCTAACTTATGTGTGAGGAAGAGTGTTAAACTAATTAAATATTAAATCATGCATTTTCTTAACAGTTTGTAAAGATTGGTAATGATTTTACAAAATTTCACATCAAATTTTCGAAAAACAAAAAGGTTAGTATTAGATGACCTATCTCTCTCCTCTTCTTCCTCTTCTTTCTCGTCCTCTCCCACTCTCGATCTCACTCAGCAAGAGCCCACTACTCCCTTCGCCAGTGCCACCATTGCTACTCGGTTGCCACTGGTTGCTGTCATTGTGTATGTCCCTCCACCATCTTCACCATCACTCCACCTTGGTCATATCTCTCTCTTTAGATAGTTAAATCAGTCAATCCAACTAATTTTAACTAGAAATTACTAATATGGATGTCAATCATTTTACATGACATGACCAATACTAATGTAAATAATTTTTAATAATATTTTCAATTATTTATTTATTTATTCTTTTTTTTTTTTTTTTTTTTTTCTCCTGCTCTTCTCCCTCTAGCCAATCCTTGGACAAAAGTGAGGGCCAGTGAGAGCGAGGGGTGAAGCTCGCCCCCACTGACCATAGGCAAGGGCAAGCTTCGCTCGCTCCTACAAGGCTCGACCTTGCCATCGCCCGCCACTAGCAAGTCTCACCAAGTGATGGCTCTGATGAGCCACGAGATCTAGCAGGTTTTCTCTTCGCTTCCTACAGCCCATAAAGCAGAATTTTTTTTTGTCGAACAACAAGCAGAGATCAACCCATGCTTCCTATTCACTCCAATCCTCGCACACTGACGAGCTGTGAGAAACACGTGAACAATGCAACAACAGAACAAGAACCCCAAAAGTGTCATCCGCATCCATTACGCAGCGAGTGAACATAAAAGGGTGAGTGAAACAAGCCATCGTTTCGGTGGATTCAACTTTGATTTGATGACGATGGCTGATCGCTAGGCAAGCCTCGCCGGATCTGGCGAGTTTAAACCTCGCCCAATGTGAGGTCGAGCCTTGTCAAGAATGGGCAAGCTTCGTCTATATCTGGCAGGTCGGTGACCAGCCAGAGGAAAAAGAAAAGAAATAAAAAAGAGACAAAAGGAAAAAGATAAGTAAAAATAAAAAACCTTCACCAAAAAAAAAATGAAAAATTGAAAAAAATGAAAATATTATTAAAATTATCCGCGTCAACGCCCGCCATGTCACATAAGACATGCGACTTTCATGTTAGTATTTTCGACCAAAATTGACTGAATGGACTAAATTGATGAAAATATAAGGAATATTCATTTTCTCTTGTTAAATAAACTTATATATGGATAACCTCATGTCATGGTTGGCATACTAGTATGAGAAGCTGGCGAATATTCAGCTCATGACTAGAGGTTATCCATTCATATCCTACTAGCTATGAATAAACTATTTGACCTCAGGATCATATACACAGGTCAAAAATTTGAACTTAACCAGTTTGTGAGACTTATCAGATGTTTCGTTGGTCTCTAGGTAACTTGACCTTTACGCTCATGCCCTAAGTTACAATATATATATATATATATAGGGCATATCCATATTTGTAACACGTAAATTGAAAAGATGGTAAGAGGAAATTCCATATGGAGCAAAATATAACATTCAAAGAACAAGATAGGGGAAAAAAGTAGGGCAGGCGATTTGCATTGTGTCATATTAATTATGTCATATCAAAACAACAGTATATCAAGAATATGATTAATCAGAATATGACAAATATAATAAATGTGTTGAACTGCCTCAATATGAACACGACAAACCTAATAAAGCAATTTATATGATACGATTAACATAATTATCAAATTGTGTCATTATGTCATGTATCTACATTATAAATATACGTTAACCTTTGGCGTTACCGTGTACATGATAAACACACTAAACATGTTTATACATGATATCCCGATTTAACATTTAACACGCTTGTAAATAAATAACCGTTATTTCACTTCACATTACATCTAAAGTTTATTAATGAGTTACCATTTGTTATGTTGTATAACTTTTGCATCCCTAATGTGTATTCATTACGCCCTTTATTCTTTTTTAATGGGTGTTACTTTTATAATCTTTTAATAATAAAGATGTTATTAGACATGAGTATAAAGTGTTAAAACTTAGTCTTGTTTAAAAATCCAACGCACTAACACTTTAATGTAAATGTGTGGACTTGTCTAAATGAGTTAAGCAAGCGATACGAATTTTATTGGGTCATGAACGGGAAGACAGAAAACCACTTGGGTTTACCCGAGTGGTCACCCTTCCAACATGGAAGGGGGAAGTGGGAGGTTCAAATCCTCACATGACGACGAATTAGTTTCAGGTATGAGTTTCGACTCTCACGCCCTGCAAGGAGGCAAGGCAAAAGTAGTAGGACAGGAAGACAGAAACCCATTCATGCCAAATCATAACTTGTTTGATTGCGTGAGGTCTCGCAAACGAATGACGTTGAGAATTGTGAAGAGAGTAGAAAATACCTAGCTTGCCGTGTAAGACAGCCGCATGAACGGGCGACACGCCTTGAATCCTTGATGGATCCAGCGGCACTGCCAACAGAAGCTTGAGAACCTCCAAGTCCCCACTCTCGACGGCCAGATACATCGGACATTTACCTTCCTTGTTCTCCAAATACATGGGTTGCAGGTCCTCACCTATCAAGATCCGAGCCACGCCAAGGTGGCCTTTCACAATGGCCTCATGCAGCGGGGTGTTTCCCGTGTCATTCTTCACTTGAACGAGAGCCTGCCGCATCTCGCCCCCGCCGACGTCCAACGCTCGGCCAATGAGGACTCGGGCCGTGGGGGCCCTTCCGGCCCTGGCGGCCAAGTGAAGCGGGGTGTCCCCCCTGCAATTTTTCCCGGCCGCGAGCTGGTGGCCCGGAAAGTGGCTGATGATGGCTCTCAGGATCTCGTCTCTCTCAAGGCCCGCGGCCACATGGAGCAACGAACTTCGGGAGGGGCTTAGAATGACCGACAGACACAGACGTCGATTGCGCTCGGAACAGTAACGTTCTACGACTCCGATGAATTCGTCGGCATCGCCTTGTTTTGCAGCAGTGAATAGCTCCTGGGCCGTCGTCTCATCGCATGAGACGGAGTCCTGGGTCAACATCGCTTCCAATCTCTGGAGCCTGTGTCTCCAGAGAGCACCCTCTTGCATACTTATCTCTACTGCCATGACTTATTAGTCTGAGGAATGCTCTAACTTGGACTCGTATGCAATACCGAGCGCGGAGAGAGAAGCGAGCGAGTGCCAAACAGGGGTGGCCTTAATGTGCTTCGTCAGCGACGGCAAGGGCGGTCGTCCTTGCTAACCTGCGTCAGGACCTGCTCAAGGTTGGTGCGGAGGGCGTTGGCGGTGGCGCTGTTGGCCTGGGCGAGGTCCATCCAAATCTGGTTCTCCACGCACAGCGACGTCACCTGCTCCTCCCACGCCGAGTCAAGCTTCCCGATCTTCTGGATCTCCTCCTCCTTGGCTGGAGCAGGGGCGGCCGTAATGTACTTCAGCGGAGACCCCGGCTGCTTGACGAACGCCGGAGCAACAACGATTGCGAAGAGAGGATTTGGGATTCAAAATTTGAAAGCCTTCATCGAGGAGAAAGAAATCGTTCGAGTTCTCTGGAGAGGAAAGGAAAAGGGTTTGCTTCTCTTTCCTTCCTCTGAGAAGGAAAGAGTAAATGCATTGCAGAGGAGAGAGGCAGGGGATAGCGTGCAGGCTCGGAGAGAGAGGGCAAGCGAGGTATCTTTGCAGTGACCTGGAAACAATGAGACTTAAACTGGACAATAAGGCAAAACACACTCGGATTTTCACGCTTTTTTCGTGGGATTCATTATGTCCACCACATCAATCTATCCAGTTTTTCTCATGACTAATCTTTTATAATGACCTCTGAGGTGGTTGACCAGATTGGTTAAGGTTTATTTCCAAGGAATATGGAGCCCCTTCTAGTCGCTCCTCAATCTCAAGAAATCTTTATTCATCTGTGACTTAAGTTCGACTTGTTTACCAAATGCATGGATCACTCAGATTTTACTCCAACTTTCATCTGACGATATGGCGGTGACATGCTACCTTACAATGAGCAGTAGCTATGGTTCAAAACGAACATTCTGATCACGAGTGTCGAACTCCTACGATAAGCCCTGAGGGATCTGCTGATGTTGGTCGCCCTTTCCAACCCTCTCATCAAAGACTAATCTTTTCAAACAAGCATTGAGTACGTGCCTTGGTGCACAATCATCCTTGGGTCCTGATTTGAGGCATGCAAATTCTCATCTAACTAGGACCTGAGTAAAAAGGCCTTAATAATTGCAAAAATATGCATGCTCACTTAATTAGTCCCCTGTTCTTATTGATCTTTCCAGTTGGGCATTAATAGCTGGAGATCAGTTCAATATGAGACTTCGTTACAGGATAGACTATTATTGGCGAGCGTAAACCAATGACCCTGAACAAAACTGGCGATATCCAAGCATTGAGAGGTTGCCGCCTAAGATTTTGCTCTGAAAATTGAGTGATCGACGGAGCCTATGCCGGCCATTGCAGCCATGGAGGCTGCGTGAGGTGAATAAGCTTCATTAGAGTGAACCGACGGAGGTCAGACCTCCATAGGGGCAGTTTGCAGCTCCACGCAGAGACAGAGAGAGAGAGAGAGAGAAACGGAGACGCAGTGAACAACTCCGGCATGTGAGAGGTTAACGTTGCCGGCAGATGAAGGTGTGACGGGGAGGGTTCATGACGGCGATGCCAGGTGGCCTGGACAGTTGGGGAAGATCAAAGAAGACCGAAAAGGAAAAGCAAAAAGAAAAAGGAAAAGAAGAAAGGGGAGAAAGCATCTCGATCACTGAGCGTTCCATGGCTGAGATGTGAGTTCTCCTGAACGCCTAAAATTTCTGTCATTCATACAATTGAATGTGTAAATAACTTCTTTTTTGTGCGGTTAGTACTCTTTTATAAAGAAAACTGAATTTTTATGCACTTGGCAACGTATAAAAGTTGTGTCTAGGTGTAGTTACAAGAGAAAAGGTAAATAATGATATATCTTTCATTGGTGACTGTGAAAAACACTTGGTAATTTTTCCATGACGAAAAGTAAATAACTATACATCTTTCAGGGGCATCAGCCAGCCTGTTATGCATATCTGCATTAGTGTACTTATTCCTGATTGAATGAGTACGTCCATCAGTTTTATTATCTTTCTTCCCCTAAAAGGCAACTGCAACATCAGGAGGCTTGAAAAGCTTAATGAACAATCAGGTTTGTAATCACTGTGTAAAACAAATCTGCCCATCTAAACACTCACCACTCATCAGGCGATTGCTGCTGGATTTTGAAGATGGCTTTGTCCATTACATTCATAAAGAACAGCAAAGCAGTAAGACATGCAGAGTTGAAGGTAATAGGATGCCTGAAGTTCCTAGCTAAGAAATGTCCAACATAAGTGAGTGCAGAAGATATGCAGTCCTAATTAACTTGCATTAAACAAGAACTTCCTTCTTTATGAAATCTCTATGAGAACTGCCGAATGCATTCAAAGAACAGCTGCCCATCATATTTATTGATATCCCCAGTAAGCCAAGAGTTTTTCAGTAACTAAGCTTAGCTTTTACACAGAAGTAAGCCCTACTGACCACCCCACAAGAGGACATGATGCTGCTATTTTGTCGATTATCCTTTACAGATTACAATGCAACAGACCATTCATACAGAAGAGGGATAATTTCAGATCTTCTCCATCTTCAGTTGTACCCCATGTACAGGCTCGAAAAACAACTTATACGTCACCAAGTGTTTGTATTCTGGGGATAGAGAGAAAATGAACTTAGACAGCACAAAAGACAGAACCATCTTTAATTCTGTCATCGCAAAGTTCTGGCCAACACAAGTATGTATCCCTGGTCCCAAAAGGCACGAATAGATTCGGATTCTTGCACGCCCAAGAAATGCCATTCTCAAACCTTTCTGGATGGAACTCTGGGCATTGTCGCCCCAGTTGGCTTGATCCTGATGCAACAGTGAGGAGGAGAGCCAGACATTAACGCCTTTCAGACTCACAAAGTCCCCAAACTTCATTTCCTCAGACGTTTCTCTCATCACAAATGGTCCAGGAGAATACAGGCGCAATGTTTCATAAATCATCATATTTAACTGCACATCGAGAAAAACAGCTGATAGGTCAGCAGTCCCATCCTTGTATTATTTCCAAGCCAAAGGACTACATGCGGCTACTATATTCGCTTAGAGCTCACATGTCAATACATTAGACTGAAAATCTACCAAGGAAGCTCACTATAAACGATCCTTGGTTTCAGTTCATCAATTCACGTACAATATTTCCTGAGAATGGTCCGCTTGAATGTATGTGCCAGAACAGTCCGCATATACCTACGTTCGTGAATCATATGCATAACAGGCAAAAAAGATTTATATGTACCAATTTCATTTTGTGCAGTTTATCCATATTCGGGGCTTGATTTCCAAGGATCTCTACCACCTCGGCACGAATGTGCTCCTGCCACTCAGGATGGCGTGCTAAAAGTACTAAAGCAAAGGTAGCGGCAGTGGCAGTAGTTTCATTTCCAGCCAAGAGCGTAGCCTTGCAATTATCTACAATGACACTCAATCCACGGCCGAAATTGTAATCATCGTCCATCAGCTTCAGAATAGATCTGTCGACTTCTTTTCCTATCCTTCAAATGTCACGAGTAATCTTCACAGGAATGTGCCTATACACAAGATTTTGAAGACGTCAAAAAGCAGCGACATTAACATGAAATCGCTTCATCCAGGAAGCACTATGTACATGTATCCAAGGTTTCTTGAGAATTTATCAGAAGGTGATATTGCTACATGTGTAACACGGCATATGAAACAGTAGCCAACGAAAGGTAAACACGCGGAATCATGTCAGCCTCAATGATATTCTATAAATTGATGCATGAAATTATCAGTCGCAACTTGTAATAGAAAGCAGGCTTTAACAAAACCATCGCCCGATCGATTCGATAAAAAAGAAGGAATAGTGTGTATTTTTCGTTGGGGATTTCCTGGAAAAAATCGTCGCATCTTTCTACGATTTCGTATGAAAGATATTCAGTCCATCCGAATCGAAGTTAAAGAGGGTATTTATGCTCGTCGTGTCCTTTATATGGAAATCAAAGGACAGGGGGCCGTTCCCTTGACGCGTACTGATGAGAATTTGACTCCGCGTGAAATTGAGCAAAAAGCCGCCGAATTGGCCTATTTCTTGCGCGTACCGATTGAAGTATTTTGAAATGAACTTGAACTGAAGAAGAAATTCTTTCCCAGCGGCAGGGAAAAAATTCAAGAATTCTCTGTTCTTTCTTCAGCATAGCATAGCTTAATAAAAAATTTTCAGAACGTTCATTCGAGCCAAAGTATGCGTATATGGAACATCCATAAAACGAAATTTTTTTTGTATGCATAAAAAAGAATTTATGCGTATGGAAATCCACTCAACTCAATTTAGTAAAAAACAAGTAACAGTAACAAATCGAAATCAAATAATAGATTCATCTCGTATATCCACTCATGGAGTACTTCATTATACGATATATATAAGATCCATCTGTATAGATATCATCATTTACATCCAGAAAGCCGTATGCTTTGGAAGAAGCTTGTACAGTTTGGGAAGGGGTTTTGATTGATCAAAAAGAAGAATCTACTTCAACCGATATGCCCTTAGGCACGGCCATACATAACATAGAGTTTTTAAACTCTGAAGGAGGTGCCCTCACCTTACCCCTGAAAGACCAACAATAGCTTGCTGCTTGCTTTGCAAATCCTGAATCACCAACATCTTGTAAAAAATCTCACTGCCAATAATATAATTGCTCCCAAGACATGCTTTTGAAATCATTTCAGCAGAGAGGCTTTTTAAATCCTCGTCGATCCGTACTGAAGCAACTCCCCCTGCTTCCTCCATTTGAGATTCCCCTTTTTCGAAGACGGGGATGACAGATTCAACCATCATGTCCACCATTCCCTATGCAAAACAGAGCAAGTAACATAGAGATAACTTCTCTGTCAAAATTTAACTGCTTCACGTGCAAGAACAAAGACAGCTCAAGCAAGAACTGTGGCGCTGTGAACTTGATAGAACCTGCCTAGCTAATTCACACCTTTATTTTGTCATTGAAGAATTCAGGCGCATCAGGCGCAATGATTTTCCACTGGAGCGCCCAGGATTTTCTTTTCGAATTGACGATGCCGTCATAACCCATTAAAATTCCCATGTTTTTTCTCAGACACGCGGACCTTCCGAATTCAGCAGACTTGCATTGACAGAACTCTCTCGCTACGTCAAAGTCGCATAAGCATAAGACCACCATGTTCCCCTGCGTGAATGCAAACGCCGGACCTGAAATAACCATAGCACTCTCAGCAGGCAAAGATGATCTTCCTAAGCTACATATGCTTGTCACACAATAGAATTAGCCGGCACATATTACAGACATATCTAGTGAAAACTCCTAAGCACAAAGATGTGAACATTGATTGAAGCAGAAGAAGATATATCTACCGTAGTCGGCCGTCCACTTCTTTATGTGGGGAAATAGGCAAGACATGTAATCATGCGAAACGTGATTGCCGTTGCTTTGTTGATTCTTTTTGGCTTGCATTTCCAGTCGAATCTTCCTTGAATTCTGAATGAAATTATTTAGCTCAGAGTCATTAATATACTAATAATCTTGCCTCGTGTATGGATAGTCTCTAGTGGGCATGTAATGCATCCAACAGTCCCAGCAAACCCTAAATTGTTTAAAGCTTTTGTCTGGATGCCTGTTCAGTAGTTTTCCCTTTCCTAGAAGTTTTCTGATTGTGATACTTCAAATTACGATTTGAACTCTCTTTTTTCTGAAGATTGTCCCGTGGATATAGAGAGCCAAGACTGCACTATCATCAAAAGCCAGTGCGCGCCGCCGTGGTGTCCAGCCAAGATTTGTGGTATAGCTTTGAAGCATTTCGCGTGGCTTTTCGCCACCGAGATTAACGACAACATGACGGTCTGTGCAGATACCGTGCTCAGCTGTATGACTACTGTTGGAAATCACCCTCCTGCCCTCTTCACGGTGAGCGTCATGAAGGGTCAGAGGGTCTTGCTTGACCCGCAATAACCCACGGCATCTCCAACGACCAAAAACTCCATTAAAGATGACAAGGGCCTGTGATTTGTCATGCCATCAATGCTATCCCATAAACTGACGTATTAAGACTTCAACTCCGTTCATCATAAAAAATGAATGATTTGAAAAATATTTTTTAAAATTGATCGCTTGTAGCGCTTGCCATTTTCATCGTCTGCAAAGATTTTTAGACATAAATTGTTGTCGGTAATGAAAATATTTTTTATTAACTAATAAGATAAAACGATACAAGCGATTAATTTCAAGAGATATTTTTCTAAATCATTTATTCTCTACGAAACAAATGGAGTCTTCATTTTCAATTTGCTTCCCATGCCAAAGCCGATGTACATCAAATGGTACTATAGATAAGGAAATATCAATTCGCAAATTTACTTTTATAACCAGGACCTAAGAGTCATATGAATAGCGATCTTGTTTAGTATATGATAACCATCGTATCATGTATGAGCATTGACCAGTATTTCAATGAACCTCATGCCATCAAACCTGGGGGCATAATCATCATGATGCAGGCGCATCATCAGAACTTGGGATTTCCATTGATCAATTCACAATCCTAACTTAAGCCTCATCAATTAATCGAGCTCGTTCATTAATTATTCAAGCAAGTGGGAATTTCAGCCACAAGTTAATCCAACGGGTCTAAAACGTCCAAGAAAAAGGCTTCTGCAATTTGAAGAGCGAATGCAGAATGACGGCCACGATTGGCAGTTGATTTCCGTGGTTGGACGGTCAAAACTTCAAGTTTTCACGTGTTTTGATACATGATTTAGTTCCTAAGTATTTATTGTGTTTACTAGTTTTCACATCTTTATGAGAATTCCTCTCAAGTGAGCGAATTTCCTTCTGGTTCTTTATCAAATTCGTTGGAAGTGAGCGTCGAGTCTTGTATCCTTAACTGGTGGATCATTCCTTTATACCTTGATAATTAAGTTCATCTATCCAATCCTCATTTCATTCGAACGCATCCCATAACGCATTCTTCATTTTAACACTTTCCCGCAAACACTTCTTCCATACACTTATCCATCCTATACGTTTAGCATCCTCTAATCCTTGATACCACTCCATGGTTTTCCAGAGCATTTCTATATTTGTATACCAAGTATAAAAAAAAAAGAGTGTATTCAGGACAATATTGACTAGAAAGACCGTAAAAATGATTCTATAAAAATAAGAAGAGTTAAGGTTTTTGAAAAAATAAAAAATTCGTTGGATCCATTTGTAGTGACTTGGAAAACATTGAGACTTATACTAGATAATAAGGAAAAAAACACAAATTCTCACTATTTTTCGTGTGATTCATTATGTCCACCAAATTAATCTTTGCATTTTTTTCTCATACTGCTAATACTTTCAAGGACCACCAAGGTTGTTGGCTGAGTTGATTAAGGTTTACTTCCAAGGGATTTAGAGCCCCCTTATCACAGGTTTGAATCTCCTAATCGCTCCTCAATCTCAAGAAACCCCGTTTCATCTATGGCATTGGTTCAACTTGTTTTGCCAAACACATGGATCACTCCGACTTTACTCTGATTTGCATTCAGTGGGGCAATGCTCACTCAAAACAAGTAACAACTATGACTCAAAACCAACATTTTGATCACCGGTGTGAAACTCTATAGTAAGCCTTAAGAGGGGTCGTCTATGTAAGTATCCTTTCCAACCATGTTCTTCTTATCCAAAACTAATCTTTTCAAATATCGTTGAGTACATGCTCGAGAAAATTACCAAAAAAATCTTAAATCTATTATATGGATTCCAATTCAATCTTAAACATTTCAATTCGATCGATTTAGTCATAAACGTTTTGGCAATTTATCAATTTAGTCTTTTCAACCAATTTTCGCTGACAATCGCTCATATGGACACTGGACTTGCTATGTATGGTCGGTACTAATATGGACAATTTTTTCAAAAAATTTTCTGAATATTTTTTTTAATTTCTTATTTTTCTTTTCTTTTATTTTTCACAATTGGCTAACAAGGATTGCCGACCAAAGATGAAGACCCGGCGGCCTTTGCCTACCAACAGTAAAACAGAAAAGAAATAAGTCAATTTTTTTTACCAAACACAAGGGTGACTTCAACGTTACTTTAACTTGCATCTAATGGTACGACGCTCGCTCGAACTACCGGTGACTATGACTCAAACAAACATTTTGACCACCGGTGTGAAACTCTATTGAAAGTCCTAAGAGGGGTTGACGATGTTAGTCACCTTTTCCAACTGTGTTATTTTTATCCAAAACAAATCTTTTCAAATAGCATTGAATGCATGCCTTGGGAAAATTGCCAAAAGTGTCCAACACCGATTGTATGATCCCCATTTAATTCTAAACTTTTCAATTTGGTAAGTTTAGTTTTAAATCTTTTAACAATTTGTTAATTTAGTCTTTCTGGCCAATTTTTGCCAGCAATTGCTGACATGGACACCAACCATACCATGTATGGTCGACGCTAACGTAGACTAGGTTGCACGAACACTCTCCGGGATCCTTCGTGTCGTGTTCAACACTCCGACATGGGTCCGACACGCTCCGACACATTCCGACACGCGTTCAACTGCCTTCGACACGCAAGTCGGAAATTCCAACACGTGACCCCGACACGCATGGGGTTATGTTTACAAATTTCCAATACTTCTGCAGTCTAAATATAAATATATGAAAAAAATAAAAATAAAAAATAAAAAGAAGCTAAAACGAATAATGGAACGTAGATTACTTGTTTTTTCCTCCAAGTTTTATGAATTATTACAATGAAATGTAGTTTTTTTTTTTGTTTTTTTTTGTCGGTCAATAAAATGTAGTTGAATTTGTCAAATTAAAACAATGAATGATATGTAGGGTTAATGTTTTTAGTATAAATTAATTCTAGGCTCTTTTTATTATTATTATTTAGTTATTTATGCATTTATATATTAAAATATTTATTTAATATATAATGTGTCGGAACGTGTCGAAATTAAAACAATGAATGATATTAACAAATGTTTGGTTGATTTTTTATTATGTTTTGACTTATATCTTTTGTTTGGATGGACTGGCTTGGATTGCTTTGATCTTTAAATGCTTGCAGTATCTTAAGCTATATTGATGATTTTGGTAAAGATAATTGTTTTTACAGGACTAACTTGTTTTCTGTGGATGCAGAATCACTACTATCTTTATCTTAATCTGCTTATCTTTTATGAGATATCTTTGTTTGCTTAAGTATTGTATTGCAGGTCGAAAGTATCCAAATCTACAGGAAAGTTTTGTCACCATCAAAAAGGGGGAGATTGTTGGAGAAAAATTTCCGATTTGTTTTGAAGTTAACAAAACACTTCCAGTCTAGTCTGAAGACTTGCAGACTCTATCGTCAACGTCTGAAGACCTCCAGACTCAAGATTTAAAGTCTAGCCTCATTGATAGTTTTCAGACCGACGAAGAAAAAGTATTATTCGTTGAATTAGACGAGTATATCCTTAAGGATTTGATTCGTGAAATAAAGGAATATCTCACGGCTGGAGATAGCATCACAAGATCTATTATTCATATTGAGATTAATTCGGGTAATCTAGATTCGATTGATCGGCGAAATATACTTGGAATGTTCTACTTATGGAAACCTAGATCCTGATTGTATGGGCGAGCAGGATTGGTGGGCTATCGTCATATTCCTCAAATAACTCGAGATCTCCCTAATCGATTCTATCCAACAGGTTGATTGGAAGAACTCCTTTGGAAGGTGTCAACGGTTATGAACGCATGAATGAGTATATAAGGAAGACACTCAAGTTGTTCGAGAGTGCTCGATAGAAAAATTCCAAATCTGAAGCTCCTTGTTCTTTACGATCTTATTTGTTGAGCTCTATTTGTACTCAAAAGAGATATTAGATATTTGTGAGACCTTGAGGAAGTGTAGTAGAGTCTCTACACTGTGAAATCAAGGACGTGAGACTGTAATTCTCTTTTGATTCTTAATTAAATCCAGTCGGTGGGCTGTCAGTAGTGGACGTAGGTTTGGTCTAAGCCGAATCACTATAAACCTAGTATCTTGATTCTCTATCCATAAACTCTTTACTTTACATCGCAGCTTTATACGATTGTTTATTGTCTTTGCGCTTTCAGTCTGTTAATCTTAAAATACTAATTTACTTTGTTAAGTTTCGCAAAAACTTCTTTGATAACCTATTCACCCCCTCTAGGTGCTCGTACTAGCCCTATTAGTATGTACCATACAACGCCACACCCAAGTAGACCGATAGTTACACATCCGTATACAGAGTGAAATGACAGCGTCTCCGTTATTTACCACCCAGGCAAGCAAGGACGGTGCGGTTTTTCCACGGTCAACCAAAAGGAAAGAGAAGGCTGTCTCCATCAATTGCAACTGGATTCTTGAAAGTCGACCACACGACGTGTAAAGCAAAGAAGCTCAACATGGATAAGATAGGCGACATAAATAAAAGTTTGCCTCGAATCGATTGGCAAGGCTAAGTATCACTGGACAGAGGCTAAGTGGCCGGGGGATTCCCATTCGACGTCCCAGTTGTCCTTGTTCCATTCTTGCCTGCAGGTTGCAAGTCTTCATCTTGCGGGAAATTGGGGAAGCGAGCTACAAGTCTCGATATCATGACTCCTAGGCGGATGATATAGAGGATTATGTAGCGGACATGGCTGGTATTTACCAGGAAAAAAGCGTACGTTGCTGCCATGTCCAGACCGCAGAGAACGCATAGGGCACCAGCTCCGATCAACAGGACGAGAGAGGCGAGCCAAGTGAGCTTGCTTACAAGCAAGTAGCATCCGGCCATAAACGCTACAGACATTGTTCCAAGAGCTACCAACATCCCCTCCATTGCCATTATATGGGCAGTTAGAGCAATGTAAGAATCATTAAATCGTGCCCAAGACAACAAGATGACCAGGCCCATAGCAGTATACATCGCGATGGTGTTGCAAATGACAAAGGCCTGGAACATACCCTTGTTCAGCATTGTAGCCGTTCCTGGGTTAGCTCCAGAACTCTCGATGAAACTTCCAGGAACCGCTAAACCAGCTGCAAAGGTCACGGTTGCCACGAGCGTGGCGACAATCGTATGACCATCCCTTTGTACCCTCAATTCGGTTTGGAGAGCACGGAATGCATATTCTGCCATAATATCTCGATTTCTTGACTTATGGATTGCCAAATCAATACTTGTAGATGCCCCGACACACTTCAAAATCACTGAGGGTAATCTCTAGGCATGGGCCAAACAAGAACACACGGGGTCATTGTTATTGGGAGTTGTCGTACATACCGCATGGAGATAGAAAAGATTCGCTTGATTTTGTGATTGTTAATGTTTGGATTTGGAGTTTCTAGTAAGTGCGTACCTTTCGAATCGTAGAATCCGTTATTTTCATTTGCTCTCTCGCATAGTCGAGAGCCGTCAGGCATTCGTTGTTGAGAAGCTTACAATCAACTCTTTTGTCCAGCACGAGATCAAGCAGAACCACGGGGTGCCACGGCAATGTGGCCAAATGCAGAGGAGTGTTCCCGTCGTTGTCTCTCTCGTTGATAAGCTTCTCAAGGTCGGCATTCCCGAGTATGTACTTTACTGCCTGGATTCTTCCGTGCTTGGCGCAGACATGAATAATGTTTTGTCCATGCTGATTGATCAACTCCATCGGATTTGGCCACTGCCGAAGCAGCTCCTTGATGGCTTGAACATGACCCTCTTTGCAGGCGACGTGAATAGGAAAATAGCCATCTCTATCATATTCGACTGCACTCGAGGTGAATTTTTTAAGCAAGAATTTGATGCCGTCACAGTAATTGATGTATGCTGCCAAATGGAGCGGAGTGCCCTGTCCATCATCTTTCAATCCAAAAAATTTTGGATTTTTCTCCGAAATTTCCATCAGCATGTCTAAATTAAGTGCCAAATAAAATTATTTAAATATATTGTTTTAATAGCTTAACTTTTAGAACAATTGATAATAATTTCATAAAATTGCACATGATATCAAATAAATAGATCCTAAGTTACAATCTTCCTAGACCCCTCATTTTACCTCCCTGTATATATACATATCCAAACTTTAAGCTTAGACCAAAATCAAGTCTAAGCATGAGAAGTTTTAAACCATTTAAATATCAAACTAAAGGTCAACCATTCAAATCTCATAAATTGTGTGCAAACTACTTGACATCGGGGCCAATTACATAGGTCGAAAGTTTGGACTTAATTGGTTTATGAAGCCCGTAAGTGTGTCATAGGTCTCCAAATAATCGAATTTCTACACCTGTATCCTAGGTCATGAAATGTGTGTGCGCGCGCGCAAATTTGTAACCTGTCAATTAGAAAGATGGTAGGAGGAGATTTCGTTTCATTACGCACAAAGCAAAAGTCCAATTAAAAAAATTTCAAAAAAAGAAAGAAGGAAGAAAGCAGGATTGGCAATTCGAGTCATGTCGTGTAAATAGTTTCATGTCGAAACACAGGTATATCATGAATATAATTTACCTGAACATGACAGGTTTAATAAATGTGTTGATATGTCTCAATATGAGCACGACAAACCATCACTTGTTTGATTTCCATGTCGTTTCATGAGCAGGTTGACGAGAACCGATTTGTGCCAAACCATAACTTGTTTAATTTCCAGGTCTTCTCGCATCGTGCAAACGGATGACGTCGAGAATTGCGAAAAGAGTAGAATTTACCGAGTTTGCCGTGTAAGACAGCCGCATGAACGGGCGAGCCTTGTATGCATGATGGCTCAAGTGGCTTTGCCAACAGAATCCCGAGAACCCCCAAGTTGCCTCTCTCGACGGCCAGAGTCATCGGACATTTACCTTCCTTGTTCTTCCAGTACACGGGTTGCAATCACTTGCACGAGAGCCCGCCGCCTCTCGCCCTCACCGACGTCCGATGCTCGGCGATGAGCACTCGGGCAGCAGGGGCCCTTCCGGCCCTGGCGGCCAAATGAAGCGCAGTGTCTCCCCTGCAATTTTCCTCGGCTAAGAGATTGACGGGAAAGTGGTTGACGATGGGTCTCAGCATCTCGTCTCTCTCGAGGCCCGCGGCGATATGGAGCAATGAATTCCGGGAGGGGCTCCGAATGACCCAGAGACACAGACGTCGGTCGCCCTCGGAACAGTAACGTTCTATGACTCCAAAGAATTCATCAACTTGGCCTCGTTCCGCAGCAGTGAATAGGTCCTTGGTCGTCGTCTCATCGCATGAGACGGGGTCTTGCGTCAACATTGCTTCCAATCTCTGCAGCCTGTGTCCCCAGAGAGCACCCTCCTGCAGACTTATCTCGACTGCCATGACTTATTGGTCCAAGGAATGCTCTCTCCCAGGACTCGTATGCAATAACAACGAACTTAGCAGATCGATCGCCAAACGCGACCTTACATATACATGCATTTACTATGGGCCCCGCATCCGCTGCCATCTCCCAACAACAGCAGATGGTATTTGTTCTGGGCATGCTTTTGTGACTCTGAAGTTCTTCGATCCGTAAATTTTCAGTGATTTCGCTTGATGAAAATGCAGGTTGTTCTCTTTTCTGACCTTATCACAAATGAAAAAGAAAATGGGAATCAATTCTTCAGTTTCAATTCATAATCTTGATCGACTCTTTTTGAGGATCTGATTTCAAAGGAAACATTGATGCTGAAAATAAAAGCCCACGGATTTCTCGAATTCCTTTTCATACTATTTCGGGCTACGCAGTTCTTTAATTATATACCAGATTAGATAAATGTATCAAATGGCAAAAAGAAAAAATTAAGACTCATGTTTGTTTCACAAAAAATGTTACTTTTTAGAAAATATTTTTCATCAAAGTCATTTTTCAAAAAAATGATAAATTTTTTCGGTGTTCGGTTGAAATCTTAAAATGAAATAGAAATTTTTTTTTGCTATTTGGTAAAGAAAATATTTTCCTCAATGCACTCCTTTCAATAATTATTTTATTATTTTATTTTTAAAAATTATTTTTATTTTTATTTTTTATTTTTTTAAATTTTTTAAAATCGATTTTTAAATTTTTTTTTTTTTTTTTTTTTCTTCTTTCTTGGCTGCGACAAGCGAGCTTGAGTCTTGCCATGTGGCGAGGCTCGAACTCGCTTGTGGCTAGTGATTAGCCAAGGAAGAAGAAGAAAAAAGTAAAAAAGAATAAAAAAATTAAAACTTAATTTTAAAAAATAATAAAATAATAATGAAAATAATAAAAGAAAAGAAAAAGGTATTTGAAAAAATAAAGTAAGGTGAAAGAAGATGCAGAAAATGTTTTCCTCTTTCTCAACAGCGGAAAATATTTTCCTTTATTTTGGAAGACTTTTTTCTATTAACAGCAAATGTTTTTTAAAATTTATTTTTCGCATAACGAACGGGGCGCAAAACACGTGAGAAGTTCTGATTTTTAAGAGGAAGATCGACCAGAACATGAAGGAAATTTGCATTTTGTCTGCCTTTACACTCTATAATATCCTCCGCAAGGGTTTGTAGATGGGAGGGTGTGCAAGTTACAGGCTTTCATGATTTGCGCTTTCGAAGAATTCATGTCGTGGGGGCTTCCGCAGGACAGGAGCATCGATGCCTGACCGTGACTGACGGCTGTCAAATGGGGCAGGACGCTTTTGCTGTGTGAGCATCCACGAATTGATTTGGATCACTAGAAAAATTTACTGGCTCATTTATTTCGCAAAATTATGACATTTTGAAAAATATTCTTTAAGAAGTCATTTTTTCTAGAAAATAACAATATTTTTTTTTTATGTTTGGTTGAAATCCAAAAATAAATTTTGGTTAAAACCCGAAAATGAACTTAAGAAGTTTTCATCGTTTGGTAAAAAAAAATTGATCTAACTTTTCTAATTAGAATTACACTCTTTAGGCATTAGTAACTTGCGCATGTGTAACTGAGTATCCGACCATTGACACTAGGGTTTGCAGACATGGTTCCAACGACGAGGTCCTCGCCCCAAGCATTGGGGACCAAGGCACGAGCTCCAAGGTCCTAGGCCCAACCCTCCATAGACCTAGGCACTAGCACGGAGGTTTGGGGCCTAGCCTCAATGGACTCGATCTCGGGCACGACGACATGAGAACGTACACTAGGAACTCAGGCCTAGGCATGGGGACACAAACAAGTTAGGGCGCCATGGACATAAGCTTAGGTGTCAAGGATCCTAGGCCCAACCTCGATGGACACAAGCCCAAGTGTTGGGGACCCAATCTCGAGCACAGGCGCCAGAATCCTTGGCCTTGGCCTCAATGGGCCTAGGCTCAGGCATAGGGGATCCAAGCATGGACAATAGGGTCTTAAGCTCGGGTGCCAAGGACCTAAGCAAGGGGACTAAGGTCCCAGGTTTAGCCTCAAAGGCTTCGAACCTAGGCACAAGCTTTGAGGCTCTTGGCCCCAAGCCCAGCCTTTGTAAACTTAGGCGTGGCTTCCATGGACTAGGGCTTGAGCACTAAGGACCTAGGCCGCACTAAGGACTTAGGCCGAGCCTCAATGTACTCGAGGCACGTGTAGCGGGTCTCAAGCCCAACCTCAATGGACTCGAGTACGAGAGCTAGGGATTTGAGCACGAGCACCAAGGTCTTGGGCCCAACCTCTATAGACTTGGGCACAAATGCCGAGGTCCAAGGCATAGGTGTTGGTGTCCCAAGCCAAACCTATGTAGACTTGGGCCCAGGCACTAATACTCTGGCCCAGCCTCTATGGACTTGGTTTAGCCTTGATGGTCTCTAGTGGACCTAACCTTGACCTCTGAAGCCTAAATCAGTTGTCAATAGCTCAAGAGCAAGCGTTGAGTTCTCGTGTCCAAACGTAGAATCTAAATACCAATATTTAATCATATTTGAAATAATTCCAATTTTTTTAAACAAGAAATCATTTTCTTGAATTTAAGTATGGATTTTTCATTGAATAGAGAAATATTTTCTCAAGTGATTCAAACACCAAAAAATGAAGAAAATATTTTTTGCGAAACAAACGAAGGTTAAGTCATTTTGAAAAGAACCAGTTTCGTCCATGACAAAGTTACCATGACCTGTCGAAGGCATTGCTTATTTTAAAGTAAAGGCATAGTCTTTTCTGCCCCTACCTTGGGCTAAGAAATATAAGCCCATTTTCGTGTACGAGGAGAGAGCACTACGATCTACTACTTTCGTTTGTCCGAAGAAATTGGATACTAAGATAAACCCTAACCTTGCCGCAAAGATAATTACGTATAATAATCAAAATCTGCATTTGTATTGGATACTATTGATCTCAAGAAATCTTTACTCATCCGTGGCTTAAGTTCGACTTGTTTATCAGAGACATTAATTACTCAGATTTTACTCCATTTTTCATCCAACTATACAGACAGGTTAACTTATAACGAGTAGTAGCTATGGTTCAAAATGAACATTCTGACCATGATTGTTGAACTTTTATGAAAAGTCCGAAGGGGCCGCCGATGTTGGTTGCCCTTTCCAACCCTCTTCTACTCATCGAAGACAAATCTTTTCAAAGGAGCATTGAGTACGTGCCTTGATGCACCGTCCTTGGGTCCAGATTTGAGGTATGCACATTCTCACCTAATTAGGACCTGGGTGGAAAGGCCTTAATAATTGCAAGAACATGCATGCTCGCTTAATTATTCCCCTGTTCTTATTGATCTGTCCAAGCATGAGAGGCTGGGGATCAGTTCAAACTCAGTCTTCGTTACGGGCTGGACTATTAGTGGCAAACGCAACCCGATGACCCTGAACGACACTGGGGATATCCAAGCATGAGAGGTTGCTCTGAAAATTGAGTGATCGACGGAGCCAATGCCCTCTGTTGCGGCCATGGAGGCCGCGTGAGGTGAGTTAGCTTCATTAGAGTGAATCAACGGAGGTCACGACCTCCATAGGGGCGGTTGCAAGCTCCATGCAGAGAGATAGAAATTTATGCAGCTAACAACTCCACCGAGTGAGGTTAATGTTGCCGGCAGATGGAGACGAGACGGCGAGGATTCATGACGGCGACGGGTGCGTGAGAGATTCGCCACATGGCCTGGCCGGTTGGGGGTTGGGGGAGAACCAAAAAGATCGAAAAGGAAAAGGAAAAAGGAAGGGGAGAGAACTTCGATCATTGAGCGTTCCATGCCTGAGATGTGACTTCTCCTTAACACCTAAAATTTCTGTCATTCAGACAGTTGAATATGTAAATAACTTTTTCTTTTTTTGTGCAGTTAGTACTCTTTTATAAAGAACACTGAATTTTTATGCACTTGAAAATTGGGTCTAGGTGAAGTAACAAGAGGAGGTAAATAACTATCCATCATTCATTGGTAACATTGAAAAACACTCAGAAATTTTTCCGTAACGAAAAGTAAATATCTATACATCTTTTAGGGGTATCAGCCAGCGTGTTATACATATCTGCATCAGTGTACTTATTCTTGTTCAAATGAACACGTCTATCAGTTTCATTATTTTTCTTCCCCTAAAAGGCAAGTGCAACATCAAGAGACTTGAAAAGCTTAATGAAGAATCAGGTTTGCAATCACTGTATAAAACAAAACTGCACATCTAATCACTTACCACTCAGGTGTTCTCGGCTGGATTTTGCACATGGCTTTGTCCATTACATTCATAATGAACAGCAAGCAGCAAGACGTACAGAGTTCGAGGTAATGGGATGCCTGAAGTTCCTAGTTAAGAAATATCCAAAATGAGTGCAGAAGATCTGCAGTACTAATTAACTTGCATTAAACAAGAACTTCCTTCTGTGGAAAATCTCTATGAGAATTGCCGGATGCGTTCAAAGAACAGCCGCCCGTCAAACATATTGATATACAGTAAGCCAAGAGTTTTTCAGTCACTAAGCTTAGCTTTGACACAGAAGTAAGCCCTCCTGACCACCCACAAGAGAACATGATGCTGCTATTTTGTTGACAATAACTTTTCGTGCTTCGGCTTCCATTGCAACGGACCATTCATACAGGAGAGATAATTGCAGATCTTCTCCATCTTCAGTTGTACCCCATGTTCAGGCTCGAAAAAACAGCTTATACGTCACCAAGTGTTTGTATTCCGAGGATAGAGAGAAAATGAACTTAGACAGCACGAGAGACAGAACTATTTTTCATTCTGTCATCGCGAAGTTCTGGCCAACACAAGTCCGTAATCCCGTCCCAAAAGGCACGAACAGATTCGGATTCTTGCATGCCGAAGAAATGCCATTCGCAAACCTTTCTGGATGGAAGTCATGGGCATTGTACCCCCAGTTGGCTGGATCCTGATGCAACAGCAAGGAGGAGAGCCAGACATTTATGCCTATTGGAATCGCAAAGTCCCCAAACTTCATTTCCTCGGACGTTTCTCTTGTCACGAATGGTCCAGGAGAATATAGGCACAAAGTTTTGTAAATCACCACATTTAACTGCACATCAAGAGAAAACAGATGATAGGCGAGTAGTCCCATACTTGGATTATTTTGAAGCCTAAGGGGTACATGTGGCTACTGTATTCACATAAAGCTTACATGTAGATACAGACTAAAATTCTAGCAAGGAAGCTCGCTTCATGAACGATCTGCCCAGTGCCCATATTCTTGGAGTGTAGAATCATATGCATGGTAGGCAAGAAAGATTTAGATGTACCAATTTCATTTTGTGTAGCTTATTCATATTCAGGGCTTGATTTCCAAGGATCTGTACCACCTCGGCACGCACACGCTCCTGCCACTCAGGATGGTATGCTAAAAGTACTAAAGCGAAGGTAGCAGCAGTGGCAGTAGTTTCATGTCCCGCAAAGAACATGGCCTTGCAATTACCTATGGTGACGCTGGATCCACGGCCAAAATTGTTGACTAAGGCCTGTAAGAAGCTCTGCCTCTTGGCATGGCAGTCATTGTCCATCAGCTTCAGAATGGATTGATCGACTTCTTTTCCTATCCTCCAGATGTCACGAGTAATCTTCGTAGGAATGTGCCTATGCACAAGATTTTGAAGACAGTCAAAAAGCAGCAATACTAACATGAAATCGTTTTGTCCGGGAAGCACTGTATACATGTGTCTTAAGGTTTCTTGAGAATTCATCAGAAGGTGCTTTTGCTACATGTGTAACGCGGCATATGAAATAGTAGCTGACGAAAGGTAAGCATGTGAAATCATGTCAGCCTCAATGATATTCTCTGAATTGACGCGTGAATTTATCAGTCACAACTCGTAATAGAAAGCAAACTTTAACAAAACCATCGCCCCGACTAGAGTTTCTAAACCTGAAGGAGGTGCCCTCACCTTACCCATGGAAGACCAACAATTGCTTGCTGCTTGCTCAGCGAATCCTGAAGCACTAACATCTTGGAAAAAATCTCATTGCCAATAACATAATTGCTCCCAAAACATGCTTTTGAAATCATTTCGGCAGAGGCTTTTTAAATCCTTGTCGATCCGTAATGAAGCAACTCCCCCTGCTTTCTCCATTTGAGATTCCCAATTTTCCAACACAGGGGCGACAGATTCAACCATCATGTCCACCATTCCCTATGCAAAACAGAACAAGTAACATATAGATAGCTTCTGTGTAAAAATTTAACTGCTTCACGTGCAAGAACAAAGACAGCTCAAGCAAGAACTGTGCCGCTGTGAACTTGATAGAGCCTGCCCAGCTAATGCACACCTCTATTTGGTCACTGGAGAATTCAGGCGCAATGACTTTCCTCTGGAGCGCCCAGGATTTTCCTTTCGAAGTGACAAGGCTGTCATAACCCAACACAATTCCCCTGTTTTTTCTCATATACGCAGACCTTCCGGATTCAGCAGACTTGCATTGACAGAACTCTCTTGCTACGTCGAAGTCGCATACGCATACGATCACCATGTTCCCCTGTGTGAATGCAAACACCGGACCTGCAATAACCTAGCGCTCTCAGCAAGCAAAGATGATCTTCCTAAGCTGCATATGCTTGTCACACGATAGAAATAGCTGGCACATATTACAGACATATCTAGTGAAAACTCCTGAGCACAAAGATGTGAACATCGATTGAAGTAGACGAAAATTAATTTACCATAGTCGGCTCTCCACTTCTCTATGTGGGGAAATAGGCGGGACATGTAATCATGCGAAACGCGATTGCTGATGCTTTGTTCATTCTTTGTGGCTTGCATTTCCAGTCGAATTTTCTTAATATCAAGGATGTTGCCGAAGAAAAAGGACGGCACAGGGCCATGGATTCCCTGATGGTGAAGCTTCTTTCTGAGCCGCAGCGGCTTCCACCAGAAAAGATTGTAGAGGTACAAGAACAAGCAGGTTAAGCCCACAAGAAAGAGAGAGAAAAAGACTCCTAAAGGTATAGTCATTGATATCTAAACTGTTGCTCCCGTAGCTTTTGCTTGTTTCTTCTTAAATGAATTAAAATAGGTATTACAGGCTGCTTCTTTTTCCTTTTTAGCAGCTGGAAAAAATGGTAAGCTGCAAATGGAAAAAACAAGTGTGTTGTTCCTCACTCGTAGATCCCTAACTGCTAAAGGACAATGTACAACGTCCACAAACAATAAAGTAATAAAGGGTCGCCTTCTTTGTATAAACAACGCAAGAAACTACAAAAAAATTTAGTCAACTATGTTTTCTGATTGGACTTGGGGGTGAATTAATCTGATTGCATATTTGTTTATTATGCATCTTTTAACTTATCTATATAGTCAGTACCCATTATTGGTACACTTTAATAGGATAATTCGTTGGATAGATCAAGGAACTTGTCCCTAAAGGATATCAAAAGGACGGCTGCAGTGGATCGATCGGATCGAGCTAAAATTAATTCGGAACTGTGAATTACATCCCAGAAGGCTGTTTCTTTTTTAAGTACAACAGCATTCCAAATTCAGATTTAAACAAATAGAGTTCGGATATATGGCTCTAGAACTGAAATATCATGAAGAATTCTCTCTTCAAAACAGCATACAAGAATCTTCAGCGACGAATTCAGAACCAAACTATGCCTGCAAAAATTCACCTAGCCGCCAGACCAAGGACTCACTGACCTAGGGTGATGCTGAGTCTCGCGCGACCAAAGTTAGAATCCCGATGCATCTCCACGGAAAATTAAGGCTCAAAATGGTCAGAATAATAATTACCATCCACGATTCTTAAAGAGAACCAGACAGTATAATGTTTACAAACCAGAGAAAGAGAACTATACGCCACCTCGATTGCATAGTCCGTAGTAGAAGTATACCCAAAGATGGGTACAAATTGCCAGCGGGGCCCGCCCAACTTGAGACAATGAAATACTAACAATACTCTAAAATAAAAAGCACAAGCAATTATGAACGCAAAAATATATGGTCATAGCCTGAGCATGTGTCATATCAAGTTTCTGTGTTTCCCATGTTCATAAATTGAACAATAAAGTGAACCCGCGTCGAAGTTAAATAAAGAGATCAGAAATGCACAACAATATTGGCATCCCGTATCTCAAAACAATCGAGGAAACCTTTCTGGTAATTCTGGCCTTCTTTATTTAAATGCGATGCAAAGCATAAACCATCACAGTGATTTTTGAGCTACTAGTTGGAACTAGAAATTTCTAGGCAGACCATCTCCTCTGTGAATTTCCAGAAGAATGAACATTCAACCAATCAAGGACAGCATTTATTTCCGTAGGCTGCCCACTCTCCTCCAACCTTTGAATGACCCTAGCCCCATGATTGCCCTAAAAGCCTATGTTTAGAGTGCATTTGGTAATCATTCTATTTTCGAAAATAACTTTTATTCATAAATGATTTTTTTTATTCCACTCCCCCTAAACAATTTCTGAACATTCGAAAGTATTTGGTAGTTGTTCAAAATTTTTCTTCCTGAAATAAAAATGTGTATAGTAAGACTCTTAAATTTTTTTTATTTCTTTTAATTTTTTAATAATTTTATTGCATTTTTTTCTCTTTTTTTTCTTTTTTCTTTTTCCTTTTCCCTTCTTCTTCCTCCTTCTTTGTGGCCGACCATCTGCAACCGACTGAGTGAGGTCTAGCGAGCTTGCCAGAAGCTCGCCAAGCCACCATGAGCCTCAACCTCACGGGCGAGGCCAACCTCACGCCGCTTGGGCGAGTTCAAGGCTCTCGATGGCCAAGCGAACTCGCTAGACCTCGCCCAATCGCTCGCCGACAACCACCAGCCGCAGCGGTAGTGGCCAACAATGGCCAATGACCGACTAGGAGGAAGAAGAATAGAGAAGGAGAAAAGAAGAAAAGAAAATGAAAAAAAAAATGAAAAAATGAAAAATAAGTTGAGCTTGATTTTGGAATTGTTCCTGAGAATAAAGAAGCAACGTTTTTTTTACTTCATGATTTTATTCCAAATCTATTCCCAATAACAAAAAATTCAGCAAACAAATTTATGCTCTTTTTTGTTACCGAAAACAAAGTAATATAATCAGTTACTATTTGACAAGTTAACAAACAAACCCTTACTAGCTTTGGGATCAACTCATTGTGGGAATGGGTTCAAACGAACTACGTGTGACTAGGGTTCTTAACCTCATCTCCACCGGAAACAACGGCAGCTGGGCCTCATTCGCAGCTTCCTGATGCTTCGTTTGCCTCTTGCTCTCTTGTTGTTCTCACTATTTGCTGCTCTAAATTACATAATCCCCCCCCCCCCCCCCCCCCTCTCTCTCTCTCTCTCTCTCTCTCGACACACATGGTATGATCTGATATTTTTCTTCTATGTTGCGATCAATAGTTCCAATGGTGGTTTGATACTGTGATAGAAACTAGGTCGATTAGCATTGCCCTAATTATATAATTTATTTCATACATTGCACTTCGATATCATTCCGCTCATTAGATTTCCCTTGTTTTGGTGAAACTAAAGCTTCTCACCTATCACATGCCACTTTGACAGCTTAAAAATTTATCTGCACAGGACATTTGTCACCTCAAACTCTAAAAGCAACAAGAAATTCTGCCAAAGGTGGTTCGGTTTCCTGTTTTCAAAAAACATAAATTTCTTTCCTTCTAGATCTGCCAAAGCTGACGCAGCTAGGATTTCTTCAACTGGTAGGTTTTGATTTACACTCATGTCAATCACTCAAATCTTAGAGTTCCATTCTTGACAAACGATTTGTGCTTATCCTTTATCGCAGCAGACTATTCTCTCAATCACACAACAAAACAACGATAGATGCTTAAGGGTTTCTGAGCTATTCTACAAATGAGACTTATTTGGTCCAGTAAAATCTTCCCATGGCAATGACTCTCGGATGTAGGTAGTGCATTCTAACAAAAGTATAAATTAGCTGGAATGTCAATTTTTCTTTTAGCAGGACCTTTATTTAGAGAATGGATGTGATTTTCATTGATTTGCCAAATTTTATTCCAATTTTGGCCAAGATACTCGAATCTTGGGATGCGGATTGTCCGATTTCTAGAAGGCATGTGATTGGAAAATGATATAGGCTAGAGAAATTTTACTAGCTTGGACTTCTTGATTTGGAAGCAGCTCATTGGGGGTGGCCAAAGATGACATTCACAATGCCTCATCATGTCATGTCAAGTACAGAAAGGTTGCATCACCGAAAGAAGGAAAAGAACAACCCCAAAAGTCAAATGTCTCATTCGAGAAAAGACAGGAAGCACCGGTCCTGGCCAACCCCTTTGCAGGAAAGGCACGCTACTAAGAAAAGCAAAATTCAAGCGGCGCGCCTCTGAAAATCCCACTTCTCATTTTCATTTGAATATTTAAAGTAAATTTAGTTTTATAAAATTGAAGGAATGCTACCATATTGCACGCTGTCCATTCATCAAAAGAATCTCAACCCACTAAACGAAGTTACAGAGGAATTTAACCAAGAAAAAGAGAGAAAAAAGTTGTCTGCATCGAAATATAATTCAATGACGTTTTCTAAATTCAAATGGTCACCAAGACTGGACCTTGAGTGGGTCATCGTCGCGTGCACTTGCTCGTGTACAATGCGAAATGATAGAAGGCTTCACGTGATGAGGAATTGACTAATGACTAAAGAGATGGGTCCATGAGATTTACATGTCAATGTGAAGGGATCATTCTGTCAAGATTGGTGGCATGTCTCTATCCTTTTTCTTCCCTTTGCCAAGGATGAAGTGGATGAAAAGGAGAGATACGGTGAGAAAAGTCCACGGAATCCTCGGCTTAGCCTTTGGGAATACTTTTTCCCAGAGTCATAAGTAACTTGTCGCTGTGGTCGAACATGTTGCGGTACAGCTTCAAGACATAAAGGACAGATTCAAGGGAAGTGAGAAACAAAGAATAGGCAGGGGACAACTGTATTCCATCACTTGTCATCCAGGTCAAACTTTCCAAAAATCATAGATGATGTCGATTAAAGGTTGCAATGGTTCAGATCTTGAACTCCCTCCTGACGGTAAATCCGAGTTCTCTTGAGAAGATCTCATAATCCAGTTAGTACCCTAAACCATCTAAAATATATGCTTTGGGAATATCCTCTAACACCCGGGATGCTAATGCCCTGTTCTCATGCTATGCTTCACCAAAACATCATTGAAACGAAAAAACCGATGGATGCTTGATGAGAGAAACATATTTCGACAAAGCCTGACAGAGGATGAATGACGTATGAGACAAATTACGCGGCAAGGCGTTCTACCAATCCCTAACTACTGAATCGCAGCGCCACACATGCCGATCGAGCCTGCCTATAGGCAAGCCGCGAATTTTTTATTTCGCAAACTTATCTAAGCTGGAAGGGGACAAAAAAACTCATATCCGCATTTGCTAATCAAAAAGGCAGGAACTTCAAGACATTTTAATTTAGGCCGACAAGAACCGAAGAAATCTCTCCTGCGCAATCGAATCCGGGGCAATGAATCAACATCGGAGAGAACATAACAGAGGGCAGAATCATGTCTCATTAGATATATCATCAGTATATTCTCAGATCAGTACAATGAAAGCTAAACAGCAAGCTGTAAAAATATGAATTTTTTTTCCTTAAAAAGGGAAGTGTCCGTAGGCTACAGCCCAGAAAACCTTTTTGCCTTCTGCTGCAAACAACAAATCCCCCCAACCATGCGCTGGTTTCCTCAAATAAAGGAAGCTTCTTGCGAATCCCCTAGACAATCCCGTACGAACCCAGAAGAGAAGGAACCGAAGAGAGAGAAAAAACCAAAGCTTTCCTCGCGATCCCTCCCTCCTTCGGAAGAGCGGGTGAACACTCCGCATCATCTGTGAGCAGTGACCAGCGTCTCGATGAACCTCAACCCGTCGAACCTCGGCGCGAACTTGTCCGCCGAAGCCGGCTTCGGCTTCGCGCCATCCTCTCGATCCCTCGTCTCGCCGTCGCCCTGAGAAGAAACCAAGCAAAGCACAAAGCGCAGGGTCAGAGATCGCCCACACCCACCCCCCGCGAATCGCAATTCGGGGAACTCGCCGAGAGCCTCGGGCTCTCGAATCACCAAACCCGAGCCAACGATCGCGCCGAGAAAAGCTCAAAGACGGCGCGTCGGAGTTCGGCGCGCGGCGCGTACCTGGCGGGAGAACTGGAAGTTGGAGCTGCAGCTGAAGTTGGTGGACGACACCGGCGACGGCGACGGCGACGGCGAAGAGGCCGTGATCGCAGTGGCAGATGCCGCCGCGACCGAGGCCGCCAGGATTCCGGATTTCTTCATCGTCGGATTGGATCGGATTCTCGCGCACCCGGTTTCGAGGCAAGAAAGTTTCGTGCGGGGCCGAGAAAATTCGACCTGTCGAGAGAAAATCGGCGAGAAAATCGGAGAGAAAGTGCGAGGAAAAGGCTTTGAGGGAGAGACGACCGCACGCGGGACGATATTTATAAGGGAAGCTCCGGCGGACCGGCGATCGGAATCCTCTTGGGGTGTGAGATTACCATTTTACCCCTACGCCATCCGTTTATTTCGCGTTTTGGACCAATCTCGATCGGCGATTGCCAGTTTAGTGGTCAAGCCATGATGTCGAGTTGAATTGAAGAATTTTCCCGCCGAAGTCAAAGTCAACGATCCCGAAAGAAGAGTGTCCGAGCAAAAGTGTACACACCAATCAAAATCCAAGTTCCAATCGGAAACAATAGCAACATGAAATTTATGGCGAAGAAAAGGATCGAAATTGAAAAACTTTTTCAACCTTTGCGGCTCGCCTCCTGTGTCGGTCTTCTGCCTTTTAAAAAATTGAAAGAAATTTTATCTTTTCCTAAAAAGATTTCAAAATGTTATCCACTTATGTTTCGAATAATATATAACGACAGTTGCACGTGAATTTGCGTGTTGACATATGTGTATCAAGAAAGATTTCGGATGTTTCAAGTTAACAGAAGAAATCAAAACACGCCATTTGTAAGATTTAAATTAAGTTTTAAAAAAAGAGAGAGAAAGGTTTATCTAGATAAGACCATTTGGCTTTGACCATGATGGTTGTATTAGTTTAATTTGTATTTGAGTTGAGATACGTCTCTAAGTCAGAAAAACCAATCGCCAATATCTCGATTTTGTTAGCACATTCTTAATCACTATAAAGAAATAATTACAACATAAAAACTTTCCGGTAATGAATCAAAACGAGCTCATAATTTTATTCATGAGAGAGGAGATTACTTGATTGATATTATGAACAACGATTGTATCATCATATGGTTAACCATGTTATCGGCTCACATTGCACAGAATGAAAATGCGGCACCATCGAAAAATCTCGCATGTTTCATCAAGCATAATCAGATAGGATATGAGCATGCTTATTAAGTGGTGTATGGGATCTCGATTCAAATTAGCATAATCGAACATTCCCTTCGAGCCATCGTCAAGGATTCCAGTGAAAGGGGCGCCAACACGATCCATGAAGATAAAATTAAGTGCTCAAAGGGTCTCGAACAACACTTTTTGGGTCGACAAATAAACTACATCTAAACCATTGGGATTGTCTCAATGGTCACCATTTTCATATGAGAAGTAAGAGGCAAGGAGTCCAATTCCCCCACTTTCTCAAGAGCAAGGGATGGAGGCATTTAGTTTCAGATGTCGGCAAAGAGAATTAGACAAACTAAAACTAAAAATAAAAATAACATCGAGGAGGAGGGGCAGTTACGTAAAAAGAAGGGGCACTTTCGTGTCAAAAGTGGAAATTGGAAATGCACCGAATTATTTTCGCGGCACGTCGAAGTTGAGTTGATTTTTTTCTTAGACGAGTGGGCTTAGAAGCTCGTCCTGTCCGCGCCAGCGCCAGGGACCACGACCCACGACCACCCAATCAGACGGCGACACCTCGTATGGCCACGATGAGGCCACGCGAGCCGCGTCGGTTTCACACGTTACTAATTGGCCATGGATGTTCGCAGGGCGCTCTCTTGATTGGCGGATAGATATGGAGATGAAAAAGACACAAGCCTTTTCGGAGGTTCGTAGGCATCAACTTCCTAAATTCAGAGCCTATCACGGCCTGCCGATCTGACAATCTCATCGACACGGTTACGAACTAAACGAGCCTACCTCGACTCTGCTAACTAGTCCTGATTTGCTGCTGCTTCTTCTTTTTTTAATGGCGAAGGGAAGCCCGGTCGTCGATGGACAGATCCCAATCCATCTAACCTAATAGATCAAGCGAGGCGCAAACCTACCCACGAGTGAATGGATGAAACATGGAACTCCTCGTGAAGGCTGTCAAATTGGTAAGTCAGGTCGAAAATGATCCAACTCATATTGGCTCATTTATATGCAATACAAAAATAAAATTCATACCCGACCCAGCCTACGCCATATATTTTTTGGGTTTTTTCATTTGAAATTCATTCATATAGTGATTGAATCCATTAAATATGGATTAAGAAATGGGTTTATGACCCATTTTGATAAGTCCACTGCTTGTGCATAATGGGATGAGGAATTAGGTCCAGACTCGTGTGCCCCACTCATAATCTGTCGGATCCCAAATTGCTAAGTCAGTATTTCATGGGATTCACTCTATGAGAATTCTCTAGACAAGAAAGTTGGGGACGAGAAAAAAAGCGACGGACTTTCCACTCAAAAAATCTCAAAGCACTACCTTTTTCTTTTGGCCGCCTACACCATATCATACATTATGCAAGGCATCTCGTGATACGATAGATGCGAAAATAGTATGCAAACATCCATTCTGCACTCTTTTTTCATAGGACCAACTAAATGAAGTGACCATGTGAAAGTGAATGGATTCCCTGAATCAAAAGCAAAAGCGATATGACACGGAATTGGAGCGGATGAAAAGGATCAAATGCACCAATGATGGCGATGGCGATATAAAGTGCCACTTCCAAAAGTCGAAAAATTATGCACAGTAAGATCCCACAAAAGCAGGAGGAGGAATCCATTGGCCCTCCACACGAGCAAAGTGCGGCTCATCTTCGTCTGTGAATTTTAATGGCGAAGTCACGCCCCACAAAAGATGATCTTTCTTCTTCCTCCATCCATCCATTTGACTATTGAGGATCATGGTCTCTTGCTCTGATGCAAGCAGCATTGTCTACGTCTGTCGACCGCTCAATTTGATAAATCAGGATTGCTTATGCTTGTCTTTTGACCATGAAAACGCGACAACGATGAGGAATGTACGATGGAGCCCAAGAAGAAAAAACGTTATAAAATGAAGAACGAGGATGAGGAAGATATTTCTAGGAATAGCGCGATGATCTACCTTTTTCTTTTTTCCGAGGATCAAAACCATTCGTCTACTTTTATTTTCTCTCTTTTAGACCGGCCATGTGCCTTTCAGAAAGTTGCCCCATTGCATTCTTTTCTTTTTTTTGGGTTGGCACCCGGTAAAGATTTGGTGATTGGGAAGCTTACGTGGGTTAAATGAGTAGAATTTAAATCAAAAAAAGGGGCCATAATAAGTTAAAAATGCAAAAGAAGATAGAGCCAACAGGGGGCAGGGGGAGAGAGAGAGAGAGAGAGAGAGAACATTTGAAAAAGGAAAAGGAAAAACTAGGTCAGCAAATTTGTAATGGCGATCGCGTCAGCATATTTTTTACGGCGGTAATGACACGTCCACAAAATCCATCTTTACAACGGTCTAGGAACGATTGGTGGCATTTTACGGAAAGTAGAGGGACATCTTTTGGGGAAAAAAGAAATGAAACGACAGATTTTGATTTTCGAGCAAAAGAACGGGAATTTCCGCTAGTGTGATCCCTAATTCCGGGCGTCGTCAGACGTGTGCTCGAGTCTCAATCAGCCTAATACAAAAGCTGCGCATGTCTAGAGTCTTGTCCGAAAGCTATAAGATGGTGATTGTTTTTAAAACTAATTTTGACGAAATTATTGAGCATAGGATGCTGTCGACGAACTTATTTGGGGTCGTCCTTGTCGGCTCATACAACAGAATTCGTAGCGTTGACAAGCTTGTCCACTTGTAGATGGACGACCAACGAAGGTAACTGAGTAATTCAAAGACAGTTGATAAAGAAAGCGAAGCAGAGCAGCATCCGCTTGGACTCGCTTCAGCAAACTAAATCCAAAACGGCTGGTCGCAACTCGATTCAGCCTCATGTTTCTGGACTTCAGGACCCACTCCTCGCCTTTTAGAAACCGGAGGTTCATTTTTGAATGCATACAGACGATCCCGGATGCATAGTCAGCAAGGATTCATGCTGATTATTTCTCTACATAAGTTAGTCGAGAGGGTCGGTCCTCAATCCTCATCAGTAACGCAGGGGCGAGATCAACCGCTAATGACTGAAAAAAGACAGCTCGTAGCACGTTGCGAGCCACCCGATGCACCAATAATGAATCATGTGCGGTCCTGAAGGGCCCAAGGCCTTCCATGATCAGTTCCATAGAAATGCTTCCATGGTAGTGATTCATGTTCAAGCATAACATTTAGGACTGACTGGTGCATTAGGAAGCCCTCTGTCTCATCCCCACATGATTTGTTTAAGTGGACAAAAAAGTACAGAGACCATTACGCCGGAAATATCATAGGATTTGCCTACCAATATGAGCCACATTTAATTACTTAAAAAAGGTTAAAAGTAGAGAGCATATGTAAGAGAAGCCTGAGCCATGTAAGAGAAATGGAAATCCTCTGGGGATTCCGGTTAAGTGTGGACAAGGACAAGCATGGGATATGACTTGGAATAGGGTGACAAGGCAAGTGGTGTGGTTTTGCAAGAGGCAGAGAAAACCCCATTTCAGAAAGCAAAAACCCTATCTGGAACCTCCCCACCATTCCCTATCGTGGAGCCAAAAAAAAGGTGCAGACAGTGACACAATGATCCACTTCCCACGGGTCAAGGCAAAGGAAAATGATAGAATGACTTTCGGTGGAGAAGAGCCATATGGACAGAAAACAGCACAAGTTGCGGCACAGGTTTCTATTTAAAGTGAGGAAAAGGAACGTTACGGCTGGAGCCTCATCTCAAATCAGACCAGACAATGCCAATACAGTTACGGCACAGACATTATACAATCAATCTTGTCATATGGATAGGTGTCTGAGACAAGATCCTGCTCGTGGCACTTTTCTTTTTCTAGAAGATGACCAGTACAAGAAAATTCAACCAAATTGTAATGGCTTCTCACTGCCATCCTAGACACCTTGAAATGGGCAGGACCGAAAGGAGTTCATCAGTGATCTGTTTTCCGACTTTGACTTTGTGTAAAAACAATGGTCGCCAGGATCGGCACCCCAAAACCAGGGAATTCTGAAGAGAAGTACATGAAGGTAACAAGGAAGCAACCAATATCCACTAATAGATACAAAACAAAAGAACCTTCCTTTTGAATACCGTGGCATTACATGAAGCGTCATCTACCGTAAGAAAAATGAGCAACTTGACACAAGCTGCTAATGAGCATTCGCTCGTGTGTGAACACACTGAAAGTGTTTCCTTGCCCCAACTGAACCAGGCATCATAAAATTATTCATAGCCATGATGGCAGAAGTTCAAATCCACAGCAAGAAAAAGTAGGTTGAACAGAAGCATTAAGTGGGCACTGCAGGGCACCTGTTAATTTATTCTTGGTTATTTCAATGTCATGGAAACAATTTTGACCGTCTTAAAAGGTACATCTCTTTGACCCAAAAAAAAAAGAACAAGGTACATCTCATACAGAAATGTCACATCAGGCCAATTCTTGTTTACCCAAAGGATGAATGCTACCCGGAGACTCAATTCAGCAAAGCTTGCTACAACTTGATTGGAATCTTGTGGAGAAGAGGCATGAGCACTGGAAACGATAAGGATTGAGGCAGCGCGTTCCTGCTTGACAAATCCATGTCAAGCCTTGAAGTCGTTTATTTCAGAGCAGACAAAACTCCAAGCACAGTTCTAGAGCAACACTAACCTCAGAGAAACAGACTTTTCAGTAGCATCCATCCAGTCATCCCTGCCAAGAAAAGAAGAAGAACAATCAAGTTCCATTTAAGCTGCAATCTTTTCTCACGTATGCCTTGAAAAATCATGGAGAAATAAAGAAAAGTGCAAAAAATATGTACACAAAAAAAGGGAATAATAAAAGGCCAACTTAAAAGCACAGAGCGCCAGCATTTAGGCATTTGCAAAGCATTGAATATAGAGATCCTTATCCCAGCATTCAAAGAAGCTGTTCCTTTCTGCTACCTGCTAAAGTTAAGATGAAATTCAATGTCACCAAACAGAAGAAAATAAGGGTGACATTGACTTTCAACCAATTATCAAAAGAAGATAAAGATCATCTATAAAGGCGATTCAAGCCTTAGCTCATATGAAGGCATTAGAACTTGGAAAAGGCAGAAAAGCAAAGTCAAAAGAAACTATCTGTAGAAATCACAAACTTGGCAAGGGACATGCAGAGACGTGCGGAACAGCTTTGTAAACATAAGGAAAGGGCACACCACAATCCATGGTTCCTCAAACAGCTACAAGAAAAAGTATCACTATAAAGGGCCAGTAGCCTTGGTATTTGGGTGAACTGATAGTCATTTGAACTCTCCCAATTGTGAGATGCACGGCGCTGTACCAGGGATGTTGAGGATGAAAATCCAATGAGTGTCAAAACATCTCAATGACCTTGTGGACAAAGTAAGTGACCCCACCAGGCAAGTATAAAATGGCTTGCACTCAAAGATACGGAAAATCAAACACGTGTGGCACTCAACTCACCAACAGCACAAGCCTCTACATTTATTGAACCACTAAGCCAGCATCTCGTGTTTGTGCCACTATCTTCACACATGAACCAATCGTTGGAGGCATCTTCTCAGCAAATGATGAGGTCTACATGTCATGGTCAAATTTCTCCCATACCTAAGTGGGCTGAGTGAAGTTTTGTGGATGATCACGCCAGGCTGAACCCAGCCACTATGCCTAAGTGATTTATATGTCCCACTTGAGAGATTTGATACTCGAGCCAAATTGGGGATGACAATGCCATTTGCCAAACTGTCCTTCAGAACAATCTATCAGGGGAAGATCAGCTTAATGTCTGTGCTCATCAGGCGTCGCATGAGCTTGTCCTTGGCCAGGAGAGTTTTGGCTAGTGACAAAGGTATAAGAGCATGCTTCCCCAACTAGAAGGGCGAATGCCAAGAAGAGAAAACCTCCATAAGTTGCTAAGATCAAGAGAAGCCTTCGTTGAAAAAAGTATTGCCGAGAAAGTGCAGTTGGCTCGAGATGCCACACTTGTCAGGGTGAGCACAGGTGACTAGAGATTCCAAATAACTTAGATCGAGAGAAGCAATCAATGGGGTGGAGTGACTTGTTGTGTTGAATGAACCTTTGCCATTCATGTAAGTCTCAAAAGAGTGGTGGTAATTGTTGAAGAACACAAGCAAGCGACTGAATAGCCCACAACAAGGGCATTGCGAAAGTTGGGTGGGGAAAGGGTCACGTTTCGACTTCTCCCATTCCCATGTCGGCTAAAAAGTAGAACTTTGTGGCATTAAGGTGACGTTAGATGCAGAATGGCTTATACATATGATCCGTGGGAGTGGTGTCGGAATGTCTATGTTAGGAATTTGGAGATGGGGATGATTATCGTCTTTGAGGATCTCTGAAGATGTAGTTGGCCTCCCATATGCATACTGGTGAAGAGTTGATGCCGTTGTCCTGATGATGGCCACCACAGGCTCAAAACAGTTGCTGCACTGAAATGATCCGTATATCTCACTCGAGAAACTGAATACCCGAGCTAAATTGAGCATGGTACAGTCAGTAATGAGAATGCAATTCGCCAAGATCTATCGAGGGAAGGCTAGCATGGTGTTTCAGCTCATCAGGCGCCGCACGGGTTTATCCTCAGCCAAGGGAGTTTCAGCCCGTGGCATTCACATCAGCAGTAACCTCTCCAACCCCACACCCTTCTTTTTTACCTTGTAACTCAAAACATCACATAAAAAACTCAAAGTTTACAATATTCTTGCTATACGATCGACCTTCTCTTCTTGGTCTCAAATCTTTCAGTTGAATAAATGGATACATACACTCCGCTTACTATCAATGACTTCCCTAGTGCCACTAAAACATGATGCACATATTGACCATACACTGATGATTTAGAAAGAGCCAACAATGAAGGGATTATCTATGTGGACAGTTGTTGTGGTGGAAGGAAGTGAAGTGCAAGGAAGCAATGACACAAGCAGAGGGGACAGAGGATGGAAAAGGACGGGTCAGGAATTGAAGGCATTTCATTTCCTCTAACCTATTTTTACCAATACCACCTTCTTGCTTCTCTTAGGATGTCAGCGGGAAAAGGAAACCTTTAGTCAGTTTATCACCTTAATTTTCAGCATATCTATTCCCCTCGACATGCAAATGACGGTAATATAGAACTTATGACACTACATAAAACTAGCAATTATCAGTTTGCGATAGAAGTATACTATTCTTGGTTGAAATTTATATTCCCAAATAAAAACATATACTGTTCCCTAACAGCAAGTTCACTAGTCATAACTCACAATTGAACATAACTATCGAATGAAATAGAAAATAAATTGAACGCAGATACGATAAAAAGCATCATCAAAGTGCAATACAATATCAAATTGCCATTCTTATGTCTCATCTTACATTCGTCTCTAGACAAGTCAGTTACTGCAACACTTGTACACCTCTACCAGGGTCTTGCGACTAGTGACTAAAGTAGGTGATCATCGGTGGAACGACTGAATTCCCACTTCAAGAACTGACAAAGTCTCCGCAAGTATGGAGTCACAAAGCCCCCTTTCCCATCTTACCACTCAAGCCCTCACATGAAAGAACTAACGACTTTTTCGCGCAATATAAAACTGTCGTGCATGGTATCTGCAATGATTTGCGCGAATGAAAGACCCAAACAATCCCGTTAACAGTGAAGCAAACAGCTTAGATTAGATCAATGCACCTTCAACTATAGAATTAGACAAAACAACTTACCACCTACAGAGAGAGATCATCACCTTCGGAATCAACGAGCCTTTATCGAATCGACGAACCCGCTACTGAGGAGCCTCTCCACGTACTTCCCCAATATGTCCACCTCCAAATTCACCTTCTGCCCAACTCCCTTCATAGGAATGACGACCTTCTGCTGCGTGTACGCCACCAGCATGAAGTTGAAGCAGTCCTCCTCATCAAACACGTCCACCACCGTCAAGCTAGTCCCGTCGACGGCGATGAACCCCTTCGGCACCACGTACCTCAGGAGCTCCTTCTCCGTCCTCACCTTCACCCACAGCGAGTCGGCCTCCGGCTCCATCGACACGATCTCCCCGGTCCCGTCCACGTGGCCCTGCACGAAGTGGCCCCCATCCGGGTCGTCGGCAGCACCGCCCGCTCCAGGTTCACGGCCGACCCGGCCTCGACCTCGGCCAGGGACGTCTTCCGCAGCGTCTCGGGGGAGAGCCCGACCGCGAACCCGGCGGCGTCGAACTCGGTGACCGTGAGGCACGTCCCGTTGACGGCGATGCTGTCGCCGAGGCCGACGCCCTCAAGGACGGTCCGCGCGCCGATCCGCATGACGAACCCGTCGTCGACCCGGCCCACCCGCTCGACCCGGCCCATCTCCTCGACGATCCCGGTGAAGAGGCATTGGATTCGGGGGTTCCGGCGGCGGGGGCCGGAGAAGGGCTTGGGGTTCCGGGCGGAGAGGGAGGGGGGGAAGAAGGACGATTTGGAAATGGGGGCCGGGAGAGATGGAAGTTTCGAGGTTTTGGCGAGGGGAGTGAAGGAGTGAGCGAGCGCCATTTTTCTCGGGAAAATTCTCAGATTCTGGCCGTTCTCCGTCGGGAAAGTGGAAAATCGGAGAAGCGAAGATCTAGCACGCGAGTGGCACGTGCTGCAAAGGTTGGTGTTCCTAATTTCCTAGGACGCCGTACGTAGGTAAAAGGGGGGGTACGGGTCTCAGTTTTAGTTGTAATCGGTAATTTGCCTAAAAGGATTGCATCAACATTAAGAGTGATTGGTTCACCATCAGATCCTTTCCATACTAGAAATCGATTCCGAGCTTATCGAATCGGAGGTTCTTGAAACCTGGCTAGTCGATCGATCCGTTTCGATTCCCAAGTGATCCAGTTGAATCGATCAAGTTCAAAGAAGTGACTGCATGTGTAAGCGATGTGAGGCAAAAAGGAAAGACCAAAAGAGAAGATGAGACATATGTCATGGTATCAAGGTTCCCGTGACAAAGGACGGGTGAGATAGTAATTGCGTCAATTTTAGAATTTTCTTGATTTAAATGCCGGTAGTTGGTAAACAGCATATATGATCTTGTCCACTAGATCAAATATCAATCATGACAAAAGAGCTACTAAGATAAAAAAAAAAAAAAAAGGATGGCCTTCCCTCATTGTGATCACCCAACCGTTTTAGTAACAAAGTTCATTTCACATGGTCTCATTCCCAAACGATTAGATTTTCTAAGGAAGTCGCCGCACAATTTCGATCCCAAACGATTGTCACGTGAAATGTGTGTGAGACATGTAAAAAATAAAAATGAAAAATAAAAAACAAATGATGCGGGCAATTCGGTTCTCCCTTGAAATCAAGAACTAGACCGCCCGACACCGGTTCCACTTTTGGGAACCGAAAATCGGACCACACCAACTAGTTCAATCGGTTCGTCTTGCTCACCCCTAATATACACGCAAGAAATTTAATTTTGTGTCATAATTTATTTATGATGATCGTAACTCATTTTCCCTTATGACTAGTAATATATCTTACCTTACATTTTCCCAAAACCCTCAAAGGTCTGACAATGAGGAATTATTTTCATAAATCATAATTTTCTTTAATCATTAACAGTTGCAATCTTAATAATCGGTAATTTTTGTTAACCGTTCGTTCGTAAATTACTATCTTTTTAATATTTAGGCGATGGTTGAGTGTTTTTTTCTTTCCGTTTTGATCCAACGATCCACTTTACGTACTTTTCGATCCATAATCGGGGAATGGTAATTTTGGAATCTAATAAACGGGTTTCGAGAAGTGTGCACTACTACAGGCCCTCCTTGCATGCAATTTCAATTGCCCTTCATGTAATTGAATTTGCTGACGATTTTAATTGATTATGGAATGATATCTTCCATAATTTTTACAGTCATGTCGTTTGCAATTTCTTTTTCCACATAAAGAAAAAAATATGCAAGCATTTTTTTTATGTAGGTTGCTATATTGTTCAACTTTCCTGCATGTTACTCTTCATGTTTTCCATTTTGAAGAAAATGTTAATCAACTATCAAGTTAAATACTCAATCAAAAAAATTGCCCCTACCAATTGCCGGATTGTGATATTTAGAAGCTTAAGAAATGCAAGAGTAACTAAATTATCTATCTGATCTCTATAATTTGAATATTTTGGAAATCCCAATGATTATAATTTGCTAATGTGGCACCTTTGTGTGTTTCTCTCTCTCTCTCTTCTAGCTTTAGCCTTTCTTAGTCTCTTCAACTTTTGGAAGGGAAGAATTTGACCTAGATTTTTCCTTCCCTTCCTCAATTTGCTTTTCCTTTTAATTTCTCTTGTTTATTTCTACACTCTTCCAATTTAAATTTAGGTTTTGGAGCTTTGGTCTTCCAATCTTAAATTTGAGAGCTTTTCTCTTTGATCTAAATCTAGATTTAAGAGCTTTTTGAATAAGTACTCACCTCCAATTTCAATAATGCTCACAGCAGTTTTGGTGTCAAATCTATACTCGTTCAACGTGTTTTTTATCAAAAACTTTGGCGTCTTGTACTTGCTAAAGGGCTCGTTCTTACGAGTGTCAGATCTAAGCTTGTTCAAGATATTTATATTATCTCCATACAATGATGGTGTTGGGGATACCAAATCTAGGTACACAACGCTAAAAGGCAAAGCCATAACTACATATGGAGATTTTGATAGGTGCTCATCACTGATGATGATGTGTGATTCGATGATCAACTACCAATTATTTCACTTAGATGTAGTCATAGATCCGTTCTTAAAGAACGAGCGTATAATTATCTCTATCAACCATGCTCTGATAATATACTTTCACTTTTATTTTTTTTTTTTTTTTTTGAAACTCTAAGGGTTTGCATGGTGACTTTTAAGTTTTCCTATAGATCCTTTCATGCATTATTTTGGTAATAAATCAAAATTTCGTTTGGCAAGAAAAAAACTCAGACAAAGTATAATTTCAGCTAAGAGCTAGCAACTCCAATAAAAGTCGATAAGTACTTAAGAAAATTGGTAATTAGAATCAATTTAATTAACGGTACCAAGTGGCTGAAAAATGAGTTAGTAACCTACATCTATTTAAGAATTTCATTGGAAAAAAGTTGGTAAGTAGCTTGATTAAGTTGATGAATTGATGCAAGAATCGGCAACTTAAACAAAACTCGGAAACTATTTAAATAGTTGGTATTTTCGAATGGATCGAATGAAAGTCAATAAGTGGCTCAATTTAGGGTCGTTAATCTAAAACTAGTTGCTATCTTCTTTTGAGAAAAGTGGATGATGCACTCCACCTGAGTTTGGTAATTCCGTACGGAATTTGATGATTTTAAAAGATTGGTAAGCTACGCATATGGAAGTCGGGAATTTATTGGAATTGTTGGTAAATTACCACCAACAATTTCCGGATTGCCCTTTTTTCCTTACATCAACGCCATTTGAAACTTACTAATGATTTGAAGAATTCACCGGTCCAAGAATCTTTCCATCATTACCCAAACAGAACGCTAGAATTTTCTAGACCATTAAATTTGACCCATTTCTTATCTTAGATGGGTATTAAATCAGTCATAAATGGATTAATCATATTAAATATATAAGTCATAAATGGATTTAAACAATATATTGGTGTTAAATGGGCGATAAACAAATTTACAACTTACTTAGACTCAATCCATCTTTATTACCTTTTATTTACTATTTTGCCCTCACTAAATCTCGTGCTCACTCAGTCCATGCTCTTATCTCAATTTAGGTATGAGTTTTCGTAAAGTAGATTATATATGAAAATGTTTTAACAATATAAGTTGAGGTGGAGTATGGGTCAGGTCGAATATGAGTCAGGTTAAATATGGATCACTAGATTTGTATTATATAAAAATTGATCTATTTGGGTCAAGACTATTTTCGACCCGACCCGACCCGATCCATCTTTTTGACAGGTAGAAATTCTACATCATTTCATCCTCTTTAACAATCTGCCACGAGATATACATAATCAGTCATAGGGCCCAATTGGCTGGCCGGACTCTGCCCTATATGTATGTCTCATTCAAGCCTCAACCGAAGAGGCCTACTCTGCAGCTAAAAGCTTGAATTTTGGTTATCTAAATCAAGAAAATGGTAACGTATGGGACAAAGGTCCAGACAGCCAATATACACGTTGGGAGAAAGAAGGGCATTGCAGGTAATTGTGGCGACAGGTGAGCATATTCAACCAACCCCAACGAAGAAGTCATCCTGCAAGTGAACCATCCTTCATCTTCCTTCCTAACACCCTGCTAACCTCAGACGTTCTCCCCAACTTCGCGGAGATTAAGACTCCAATATCACCCCCAGAAGGAACATGCTGTTGTGAGCTCCGCCAGAGAAGGGTGAAGACGATTTTGCTGCGGGATCTATGGCCAAGGTCGGGAGGCTGTTCGGCCTCGTGCTGAGGCTCCTCGCCTTAGGGGCGACCGTGTCGGCGGCCATCGTGATGGGGACGAGCCACGAGAGGGCCAGCGTCTTTGCCATATCTTTCGAAGCCAAGTACAGCGACATTCCATCCTTCAAGTGAGTCACTTCGTCGAATCGTGCATGGTTCATTCCCTTTCCTATTTCTTTATGCTTTCCTTCTCAAGTTGCCGTCATGAGAAGCTTTTGATGTAGGTACTTTATGATTGCCAATGCCGTCGTTAGCGTCTACAGCTTTCTGGTCATCTTTCTTCCAGCAAAGACCTTGCTTTGGAGACTAGTTGCTGCATTTGATATGGTAAGCTCGAAAACCTTAGCAAAATTAAAACGACGATGGTTTAGTGTTTTCGGCTATGCACACGGCCCATGGCCGGGGCCGAGGCCGTCCATTGAGCAGGTCCAGAAAGGGGTATTGCAATCCCGGTACTCATCGGTTAATTTACGTCTCTTTTCCCCGAAAGCTAGTAGAACTCTTTCATTGCTCAATCAATCTGCAGGATGCTTACTCTGCTACAGTCTCCTCACTTCTTTTTAACTTACCTTTCTTCTCGTACTTTGAACCAGGTTGTCACCCTGCTACTGACTTCAAGCGTATCTGCAGCGTTGGCGGTTGCTCAAGTGGGTAAGGATGGAAATGTTCGCGCAGGATGGCTACCGATTTGCGGCCAAGTCCCCAAGTACTGCAACCACGTGAGCGGAGCTCTAGGTGCCGGTTTTGCTGGGCTCATATTGTATGCGATGATTCTCCTTTGTTCCATACACACTGTCCTGTATCCTCTCCTAGATTGAGGGATTTTACCCCCAGCAGAACTGTATATTTGAAGCTACAAGAATTTTTGCTTGGCCTTCAGTTTCCCAGCATCCTTTCCTGGCAATCTAGATCGCTAGACTTTAAAAAGGATCCCTATCAAGGATCAACCAGTGTGTTACATGTATCTGCTTTAGTGTACTTATTCTTATTTGAACGAATATGTCCGTCACTTCCATTATTTTTCTTCTCCTCACGTGCGAATTCATTGTTATGTTTGCTCTCTCTAAATTCAAGAATCCTTCAAATTATCTCAAGTTTATTGAGAGTGGGCCACCAATCAATCATCGACTCTGATATCATTTGATGGAAACGCAACCTTGTTTAAGCTAATCAACATATCCAATTGAACCCATCTTCATTTAAAAACTTAAGCCGATAACATATAATAACCATCCAACACCATATCAATTCTCCCATGCAAGGCTTTTTAACACAACTCGCATGTACATCTCAACAAACAGTCAAACACTAAGCTACTTATGCTTATCCACAAATAGAAATAGCCAGCACAAATTATGGGCACTGAAAACTCCTGATCGTAATGATGGAAACAATTACTGAAGTAGAAGAAAATATATATATCCTTGTCAGCTCTGACTTCTCTGTGTGAGCAGAAAATAGGACGGGCAAACGCATGATTACCGTTGCTTTGTCGATTCTTTGTGGCTTGCATTTCCAGTAGGATCTTCTTAATATCAGGAATGTCGCCAAAGAAAAAGGACGGCACAGGGCATTGACTCCTTGATGCTGAAGCTTATTTCTGAGCCGCAGCGGCTTCCACCAGAAGAGATTTTAGAGGTACAAGAACAGGCAAGTGAAGCCCACGAGAGAAGAGAGAGAGAGAAGGACTCCTCAAGTTATAGCCATTGATGTCTAAACTGCTGTTCCCCATAGCTCTCTTGTTTCTTCTCTAATAAGTTAAAAAAAGAAAGACGGGTTCTCTTCCTACGGTTATAAAAATTGCAAGATGCAAATGGCAAACGAAACTGGACGGTAACAATTCATCTTCTGATGGACAAAGTACTGATAATGGTTGGTTTCTTTGTATAAGCAACGCAAGAAACCAAAAGAAAAACCAGTAGACCGCAGTTTCCAATTGAACTGGAATTGCACATTTGTTTATTGAGCCTCTTTTAACTTATCTACGTAGTTGGTATCAATTATTGGTACATTTTAATAGGATTATTCGCCGGTGGGATCAAAATTTATATGGAACTTGTCCCGGAAGGATAATCAAAAAGACGGCTGCAGCGGATCGGTTGGACCGAGCTAAAATGAAAGTAGCGCTGCTTGGGAAAATCACACCCAAGGGGCTGTTTCTTTTTGAAGTACAACAGCACTCCCAAGTTCAGAAGCACACAAATAGAGTTCAGATATGACAGCAGCATCAAGAACTCCAATATGATGAAGAATTATTTCATTAAAACAATGGAAATCTTCAATGACGAATTACAGAAAGCGACTAGGCCTGTAAGAATTTAACTAACTGCCAGACCGAGGGCTCAACTACCTAGGGAACTGTTGATTATCGAGTGATCAAAGTTAGAATCGGAAGCATCTCCATAGCAGATTAAAATCTAAAATCATTAAAGTAACTGTAAATGAGTTTCCTTTATTAAATTTCTTTTTAGTATTAAAATCATTAAAGTAACCACCATCCACAATTCTTAAAGAGAACCAGACAGGATAAGGTTTCCTATTCAGAGAAAGAGAACTATACGCCACCTCGATTTCAGGTGATCTCGGCTAGATTTTGTACATGGCTTTTTCCATTGCATTCTTAATGAACAGAAGCAAGGCTTGCAGAGTTCAAGGTAATAGGATGCCTAACGTTCCTACTTAAGAAATGTCCAACATAAGTGAGTCAAGAATATATGCATTAATAAATTAACTTGCTTTAAACACAAACTTCCTTCATTATGAGAACTACCGAATCCATTCAAAGAACAGCTGCCAGTCAAATTTACTGATATGCCTGTAACCCAAGAGCACACTAAGCTTAGCTTTTACACAGAAGTAAGCCCTACTGACCACCCACAAGAGGACATGATGCTACAATTATATTGACTATGCTTTTTCGTGGTACAACTTCCAATGCAACAGACCAAACACTCAAAACACAAGATGGACAATGTCATATCTTCTCCATCTTCAGTTGTACCCCGTATTCAGGCTTAAAAAACAGCTTATAAGTCAGCAAGTGTTTGTAGTCCGGGGATAAAGAGAAAGTGAATTTAGATAGCAAAAGAGACAGCATTATCTTTAGTTCTGTCATCGCAAAGTTCTGGCCAACACAAGTTCGTATCCCTGTCCCAAAAGGCATGAACAGAATCGGAAGCTCGCATGCTGAAGAAATGCCATTTGCAAACCTTTCTGGATGGAACTCGTGGGCATTGTCGCCCCAGTTGGCCGGATCCTGATGCAACAGCGAGATTGGGATCCAGATGTTGACGCCTTTCGGAATCGCAAACTCCCCAAACTTCATTGCCTCAGACGTTTCTCTTGTCAAGAATGGTCCAGGAGAATATAGGCGCAGTGTTTCGTAAATCACCATATTTAACTGCACATCGATAGAAAACAACTGATTGTCAAACAATCCTATAATTAGATTATTTCTAAGCCTAAGCGCAACATTCGATGGGCCTGCTCAAACGAATGTGCAAGAATAAACAAAAGAAAAAATTGGTAATTAAGCTAGAGAATAAGACAGTGAACTACAAAAACTGGGCCTAGGGATCAGGTCCTGCCCTGATAACCCACGTCTCCAATTGCCCAGTGGGCATATACTTAGATTTGTGGATCGTGTGCATTATAAGCAGAAAAAAGTTAGAAGTACCAATTTCATTTTGTGCAGCTTATCCATATTCGGGGCTTGATTTCCAAGGATCTCTACCACCTCAGCACGCACTCGCTCCTGCCACTCAGGATGGTGTGCTAAAAGTACTAAAGCAAACGTAGCGCCACTGGCAGTTGTTTCATGTCCACCGAAGAACATGCCCTTGCAATTGTCTACGATGACACTTGATCCACGGCCAAAATTGTCGACTAAGGCCTGTAAGAAGCTCGGCTTCTCAGCATTGTAATCATCGTCCATCAGCTTCAGAACAGATTGGTCGATTTCTTTCCCTAACCTCCTAATGTCACGAGCAGTCTTTGTAGGAAAATGCCTATACCCAAAATTTTGAAAACGTTAAAAAGCGGCATGATTAATATGAAATAATTTTGTCCGAGAAGCATGATTTGCGAGGTTTTAAGGTTTCTTGAGAATTTATCAGAATACATATGTAACAAGGCATATGAAACAGTAGCTGACAAAAGTTAAACATGTGGAATCATGTCTGCCTCATTATTATCGTCTGAATGATTGCATAAACTTCTCAGTCAGAACTTGCCGTAGAAACTTGAAAGCAAACTTCAACAAACGCGTTGCCCCAATTAGAGTTTTTTAACACTGAAGAAGGAGGCGCCCTCACCTTACCCCGGGAAGACCAACAAAAGCATGCTGCTTGCTTAGCAAATCTTGAAGCACTAACATCTTAGAAAAAATTTCATTGCCAATAAGATAATTGCTCCCAAAACATGCTTTTGAAATCATTTCAGCTGATAGGCTTTTTAAATCCTCGTCGACCCGCACTGAAGCAACTCCCCCGGCTTCCTCCATTTGAGATTCCCACTTTTCCAAGACAGAGATGGCAGATTCAACCATCATGTCCACCATCCCCTATGCCAAAAAAAAAAAAAAAAAAAAAAAAAGAAAGAGAGAGAGATAGTAACATATCGCTTAGCTAATCTGTCAAAAATTAACTGCTTCACGTGCAAATAAAGACAGCTCAAGCAAGGACGGTGCCGCTGTGTAATTTGATAGAACCTGCCTAGCTAATTCACACCTTGATTTTGTCATTGAAGAATTCAGGCGCAATGACTTTTCTCTGGAGCGCCCAGGATTTTCCTTTCGAAGTGATGATGCTGTCATAACCCAAGAGAATCCCCCTGTTGTCTCTCAGGTATGCAGACCTTCCGAATTCAGCGGACTTGCACTGACAAAACTCCCTCACTACGTCAAAGTTGCATATGCATACAATCACCATTTTCCCCAGGTTGAATGCAAACACGGGACCTGCAATAACCGTAGAGTTCTCAGCAGTTAAAGATGATCGTCCTAAACTACACGTGCTTCTCACATGATATAAATAGCTGGCAAATGTTACAGCCATAGCTAGTGAAAACTCCTAGACACAATGATGTGAACAATGATTGAAGTAGAAGAAAATTTGCTTACCATAGTCAGCTCTCCATTTCTCAATGTGGGGAAATAGGCGGGACATGTAATCATGCGAAACACGATTGCCGATGCTTTGTCGATTCTTCGCTGCTTGCATTTCCAGTTGAATCTTCTTCATGTCCAAGATGTTGCCAACGAAAAAGGATGGCGCAGGGCCATTGATTCCCTGATGCTGAAGCTTCTTTCGGAGCCAAAGCGGCTTCCACCAGAAGAGATTGTAGAGGTACAAGAGAAGGCAAGTGAAGCCCACAAGAAAGAGAGAGAGGGAGACTCCTAAAGTTGTAGTCATTGACGTCTAGACTGTCGTTCCCGTAGCTCCTTCTCGGTTCTTCTTAAATAAATCGAAAGGGGTAGTACAGGCTTTTTTTCTTTCTTTTTTCAACAGCTCCAAAATATTGTAAGCTGCAAATGGAAACGAACAAGTGTGTTCCTCACTCGCATATTCCTTACTGATTGCACGGCCCCAATTCAACTGCTAAAGGACAAAACGATAGAGTAGGTTTCTTTGTATAAACAATGCAAGAAACAAGAAGAAAAGCTAGTCAACTGTTGTTTCAGATTAGAATTTGAAAATGAGACTGCTTCGCACATTTGTTCGTTGTGCCTCTTTTAACTTATCTGCATAGTTGGTACCTATTATCTATACATTTCAAAAGGATTATTCACTGGAGGGATCGAAATTTATATAAAATTTGTCCCTAAAGGATAATCAAAAGGACAGCTGCACCGGATTGATCGGATCAAGCTAAAAAGGAACTAGCACTGATTGGGAGAATCACATCCAAGAGGCTGTTTCTTTTTGAAGTTCAACAGAAATCCAATTTCAGACGTACATAAATAGAGTATAAAGATTATAGCAGCATCTAGAGCCCAAGAATTATGAATTATCTCGTTAAATCAGCATACGGAAAACTTCAGTGAACAAATTACAGAACGTCACTAGACCTGCAAGAATTCAATTAACCGCCCCAACCAAGGGCTCACCGACCTAGGGACATGTGAGTGTCGATTAATCAAAGTTAAAATCCAGATGCATCTCCATAGCAAAATAAAGGCTTATAACTATTTGAATAATGACTACCATCCGCAATTCTTAAAGACAACTGAACAGGATAAGGTATCTCATACAGAGAAAGAGAACAACACACCAGACCAACTCGATTGTACAGTCCGAGTAGAAGCATAGCCAAGGATAGGTACACACCGTACCACTGCGCCTACTTAATACAATGCTAAAAATACTCTTTAAAACAACTGCACGACAAGTACAGGCAACGACGAACACAGAAATATATGGTAGTAGCCTCAGCATATATCATATCCAGTTTTTCAATTTCCAATGTTCATGAAAAGAGAACCCACATTGAAGTTCAGAAAAGAGATCGGACATGTACAACAATTTTGGCATCCCTCATCTCAAAACAATCGAGGAAACCTTGCTCGCAATTCTGGACTTCTTTATTTAAACGTGACACAAAGCATAGACCGTCTATCACACTGATTTTAAGCCGGTGACCGAAACTAGAGATTTTTAAGCAGACCATCCCCTCTGTGAATTTCCAGAAGGATGCACATTCAATCTGTCAAGGACTGCATTAAAATCCACAGGCTGCCCGCTCTCCTCCAACCTCTGAATGACACTCGCCACATGATCGCCCCTAAAACCCATGTTCACCAATTTCTCAATCAACTCACTGTAGGGATGGTTCCGAACAAACTGCGAGTGACTAGGGTTCCGACCCACCAAATTACCACCTGGGGCTGGATGGGGATTCTGAACAGGAAGATTGGTTGGAGGATATGCACCCTGAGGAAAGTGCATTTGCTGAGGTTGATGATGTGCCCTTGCCATATCTCCTTCATACATCATATACCCACTAGTCGGAGGTGCCATACTTTGGGGCCCAGCAGCTTGGTAAGTTTCACTAGGATGTGCTCCGAAAGTGCCCTTCGGAGGGGGAAGTGGAGGCTGTTGTTGACCCATCCGACCTGGTCCGCCATATTCATAAGATACTGTATCAACACGGCTAGATACAGCTGGCGGAACTCCAGAATAAGACAACTGCATCGCCATGCTATTTGGGAGCGTCTCTGGAGAAGGGTTGGAGGGTTGACTCGGTGGGTAAGGAGAATAAACAGCTGGTGAGGGGGCTCTGATCTGCGGTTGCAGAGACGACTGTTGTGGTGGTTGTACTTGCTGAGGTAGTTGCTGAGGCCATTGCTGCTGATACTGTGGGAATGAATGCGTCGGTGGTGGTGCAGGTGTCTGATTCACCTGAGGCTGCATGGATTGAGGGGCCACTTGAAGCTGAGACATCCTGACATGAGGATCCGAAGCCAGGTATTGACTCTGAGGTAGCTGGGCAGGTACCGACGTATTTGGAATCTGGCCAGGTTGCAGATAATAGGCTTGCTGTTGGGAAACATTCTGTGCAGGGGCTTGTGATGGAGGGGCAGCCGGTGGTTGTGGCGGAGACACTTGATGTGGAAGAGCCAGAGCTAGCTGCTGGTCAGATACATCAGATGCATTATCAGACTTCTTGCTGTCAGATTTAGGTGTTGAAGTTTTTTCCTCATTTGATTTGTCATGGCCAGAGGAAGACTCTTTCTGCACAAGCTGAAGCTTGGCTAGTTCTTTCTGAGTTTCAGCAAGTTCTTGTTTGTCTCGCAAAATCTGTACTGACCTGTGGACCTGCCAAAAGCCATGGACATTTCAGGCAAGTTAATTATTTCATAATGTTCACCGTCAAAGGACAATGGATGTGACATCAGAAGCTAAAGCATAGTTAGAAAGAAGCAGACATCTCAATAATCTGCCTTATCACATGCCAACAATTCTTGCATGTATCGCATTTTGGTTGTAACAAAATGGCGGAGCATTTAAGAGCCTTTATTCCACCATAATCAATACAAAGAGACTCTCTATCAAAGATTGTTACTGGAACATGCCTAATGATCCAACAAAAAAGAAGCAGTACTTAAAATCTCATGAACTAATGGAAGCCAAAACATTAACAGATCTCTTTATCAATTCTCAATGAATGACTACAAACAACCTTCTCAGGTACTAGCCCATGAGATAAATAATTTTCTGCCAGTGACCATTCAGGTTGTCAATCAAGCTCAACCAGTGTTAGCTCCTCTTCAAGAGGCAATAAAATGACACCAGCGAAGACCTCAGTATTGTACATTTGTCTAAATGTTACACTAATACCTGCCAACATTCATCTCAAAATTTTAATTCAAGAGCTTTATCTTTCTCACCATACCAACAAGTTTCTACTCCCAGCCACAAAAAGAGGAGATCTTATTACATGAATCATGGCCTAGGTAACTTTCACCATCATTGCAACTACTCTTGCAAATTCTAAGGAGATAGGAAGGAATGCAAATTTCAACAAAACATAAATGCTCAAATGGCGATTGCATATAAAAAAGACAAAGAAGAAGAACCACGTAAGTTTTTTTTTTTTTTTTTGGGGGGGGGGGGGGGGGGGGGGGGGGGGTCTATGTAATTATTTAATTATGTGGCAACACCAAAATATGCATCCATGGCTATTGCTTAATTCATGAATGATTGTTTTGCCACGTCACTAAGAACATAAGTAACCACATCCAGTCTCCCAACACCTATCTGCCACATGAACCTGTATTGAGCTAGTGATATGTGAAATTAACCATGTAAAGATACAAGTACTGAGTTACGACAATCATAATCTCTCACAAATGATCACATTATGAACTTAGTAAAATCAAAAGCATACTAGGGGACGAAACTAGATGGATATATACAATGCTTTACAAGTAGTAAACTCACCTCTTGAAGATGTTTGTCAAGAGATTTAAGCTTTGTATCTGCATCCCCATGATCTCGATTCAATTGAGATCGCATCTCTCCAATTGATTTATCCAGATTGTAGCAGTACAATTCCAACTCAGACAGCCGTGAACTTATCCCCTCGAGAAAGCGCATGAGGTTGTCCGTATGTTTTTTCATGCTTTTTTCAACAGAAGCAATTAAATCTTGATTAAAGGAATCCTCTGGCTGGCTATAGGCAGGACCAGAATAAACCATTGGCCGGACAAGTCTACTTTTGTGGAAGTCCTGCACAGAGCACTTCCTTGGGTTAGATTTTACCATTACCCAGCAAGCTCAAGCCAACACCCACAATACAACATCATAGCTGATTTTTTGGAGGTCATAATAACCACAGAGTCATATTGATTATACTGAAGCACAGGTAATCCAGCATTTTCAGCAAGATCCTCTAGAACTGCAAAATTTAGCACAAAAGATAGCCAGATTCATTCTATGATGCCATTGAAAATTTTGCCAACTCTTGCACGTTTAATACAATTCTAATGAGCTCTCTGTAACCTTTGGCCTACCACTCTCTCTTTGCACTAATCCTCAAAACCCATCAAGTACAATAATTGTATATAGAACCAGATGCAAATGTTATGAAGCCAAGGGCTCAATGGCACACTCTCCAAAAGGTAAGAAGGAACAAGATAGGCATTCAACGACCAGTACTAATTCTTAACATCGAACTATTCAACTATAAAAATACCAGACTCAAAGCAAAGACCAGACATAACTACCGAAGCAATACTGAAACTGAATTTAATCAGGGAAAACCACCTCAAGTGGTATTGATTCGACACATCACCACTTTTTTCCCAGCAGAAGTTCGGCAGAAGCTCAAGAATTTTCTCATCAACATTTGGCTACACCTTATTCTATTATTACCAGCATATGAATTGTTGCAAACAAAAGACATTATTTTTAAGACATTGAAATCATGCAAAGTGAGATGATTTCACGCAGCAGGAAACGAGGAAAACAAAGGAAAAACATGTAGAGTTCACATTCAAGAGCACAAAATCTTGTTACGCACGACAAATTTCCGACTGCATCGAGCTCGTAAACAAAACCTTCGCGAGCTACAGATGACTACTACAACTAGATTCAACAACTCCACCCACACGAAAACGAAGAGGAAGCCATCTAGCAAGACGAGAAAAACTCTCGCGATGGCAAGCGGCAAAGCCCTAGCTCGGACCACCCGCAATCAAACAGCCGATCCTCAACGAACGATTCGCCGAACTCGAAACCCTAACCAACTCATCCACAGCTCGAGCTCGAATCAACCCCTCGCAAAAACCCCCCAACGCCGAAATTTGCAGCAAAACCGAAAAAAGAAAAACAGCAGAAAGAGGCGAGGCCGATTGGGGGAAGCAAGAAGCAACCTTGCCGGGATTGACGGCGTTGAGGGCGGAATCGGAGTGGCTCCCGTTGGAGGCGTCCTGGCTGTTGCCGTAGTCCTCGTAGGAGCAGAGGATGTCGTCGGACGCGAAATCGAAGCCCTTGGAGCCCGTGCCGGGCCGGCCGGACGAACCGGACGCCATCTCCGGCGGCGATCGAGCCGACGACCGTGGAATCGCGCGCGCGATCGAGGAAGGGGAGGGAGGAGCTCGACGGGGAAGAAGATTCGTGCTCGCAGAGGAAGAGAGAGAGGAGGAAGAGATAGAGAGAGAAACGGTGGCTTCTCTAGAGAGAAAGAGATGGAGGGGTTACTTAGATGGTTCGCGAAATGAATGTGGAGAAACGTTTTGTTCCGGGGAAACTAGCGCCACGTCATCGTGAAACATGCGTTAAGAAAGAAGAGATAATGATATAAATCATAACAAATTTTGGCCCACTAAGTAACGTGATGCCTAAACTTCTAATTTTTTTCATTGTAATCTCTTAACTAAGTTTGGATTATCCTTAAAAAATCATTAAATAAATCTAAAATGATAGCCTCACTCAATTTTGACATTCTGATGTGGCAAATAAACTCTCAATTAGTAATTTAGAATATATAATCTATTGACTCTTGATGCATGTTCAAGAATTTTGAATATTTTCCTCTAGAGGTCCAGCGAAAGTTAGAGACCGCATTATACATTCACCTAAATTTCAAAGTTAAAATATCACATAATATATTTAGTCAAAGTTTTTTTTTTTTTTTTTCTGATCTTACTCTAACTTCATTCTCAGATTTTTACCCCGTCTGCTCTTTGTAGGGTGTGAAAAATAAAATACACAATCAAACTTAAATCGTCCACCCTCGAAAATGTGGGAACCAACCCCCACCTCCTCCTTCTACTATAGCAAATCCCAGTAGTTAGTCAAATCAGAAATAATATATATATATATATATATATATTCAGTTAAAATTTAGTTAGTAAATTAAAAAGAGGTCTCCTTATATATTTGGTCAAAGTCTTTTCACTATTTCCGTGATTGTTCCTAAAAAGAAATTGCGTGCGTAATGGGCCGGTTTGGTTTTTCTTTTGTTGATGGTATTGTGGCGGGGGTTGGTGATGTGACCCGGGAATGGAACGGGTCAAGGTTATAGAAAAGTTTGGAGATAAGGATTGGAGCCACCGCCTTCGCTTTTACTACATTTTTAGCACGCTAAGATTAGCCTCGTCAATGATGGTTTTTGACTTTTAAATTTCTCTTAATTTACGAGGAGGACGCGTGCGCAGTGCGCACGATTGCAAACCCCGAATGATGCCTTACTGAACTCGCCAATCAACCCCTTAAAGCGAGCAGAACACGGCTCAAGACACGAAATTTGTTCGCAGCTACTGCTGTCGAGAACCGAGAGTGATTGGCTTATTGAATTGACACGAGACACCGTATTTGATTACATTTTTATTCTAGAAATAATTCTTTTTCAAAAATAACTCTTTTTTATTTCTATTTTTAAAATAAATAAATAAATGGAAATGTATTTGATACAACCTACAAATTTTTTTGTGATATAAATTTCTTCTAGTTTTTAAATAATTTTATTTGAGATTTTTCTTCTTCTATTTTTCCTTCTCTTCTTCCTCCTTTAGCAAGTCACCGCAACAGTGGCAGGTGCGACTGGCGGACAGCAATAGCGGCCAACAACCAATGGTTGATGGCGAGGCTCCGACAACTAGTTAAAAAAGAAAGAACAAAAGAACAAAAAGAAAAACAAGAAAATGACTTATTTTTACAAATTATTCTTAAGAATAATAAGTTACTTTTTTTTACTTTCCGCTTTTATTTTAAATCTATTCATTGGCTAATTTTCTATTCCAAAAAATAGAAAAAATTAACTTACATTACCAAAAAAAAATTATTCTTTTTTTATTCCAGAGAATAAAAGAGCAGAAAAACAAAAGTGTTGTCATGCAAACTCTTTGTTTCTTAAACCATTGTTCCAATTGTCGTGCGCACCGTATAGCCCATAGGCTACATGCATGAACCACCTTTGCCTAAAACCCAGTAGGTACGACGGGTAGTCGGGGGCTATTGTTGCGGCTTTGTTCCTTGACCACTAGTTGGCTTGATGACCAACTTAAGATGATTGAGTAGAAGTATTGTGCTAGTTTCAAACGGTTTTATTCATTAAAACTGCAAAATTTTATGCAATTTTATGATCGATGGAAAGATTGTTATTAGGGTTGACACCATTCAAAATTCCAGACCAACATTTTTTTCTGAGCTAACTTTCATCTTGCAAATAATTTTAAGTCAGCATCCTTGACCCAATCTATTTTCTATTAGTATTCCATCCAACATCCTGTTAAAATACACACGTGTCCACACATGCATATTATATCATGTACGGTCGTCTATTTTTCTCTCTTCCTTTTTATTTTGTTTCCCGTTTTAATACAAGCAAGAAGGTACTGTCATATTGAGGGCAACAAGAAACTAAACATCCTCAAATGAGTATGAGAGGATACTAAGCTCCACCATTGTGTCAGCTCCACCCTCAAAACTCGGCCACTGCCCCCATAGGATTTCAAAGTGGAGAAGAAAACAAAAAATTTACTTAACATGGTCATCTATACATGACAATTGGGAAAAATAGTCGCCAAACTCTTAACATTTCGAAAAAACGACATCAACGATATCTGAACTTTAACCCAATATACAATATAGTCCTCACTTTTTAAATTTGTTTAATATGATCTCTAAACTTTAGTTTAATGTGCAATGAAATTTCTAAACTTTAAATTTGTTCAATGCGGTCTTTGAGATTTTATCCATTTTCATACAATTTAAAGATCACATCAAATATTTACCAATAATTCAAAGACTTCGTTGAATATTTATGAATAGTTCAGAGACTATGTTAAACAGGTTAAAAGTTAAAGGACCATATTACACATTGGACAAAAATTCCAAAAATCACATCAAATAAGTTAAAAGTTCGAGAACCACCTTGCACGATAGATCAAATTTTAAGGAACATCGGAGCGAGGCAGGCGCTCCGGCGACGCGGTCCGAGTGGAGCGATAGCACGTTCTTCCCCTTTCAGCCCAGAACTTCGATGAGATGTAGCACCGAGCCTGCGCAGAAATGGAGGAGGTGGGCTGGACTTGTAGACGTTAGCAAGCTCAATCGACATCGGAGGGTCACGCTGAGTTCCAGTAATCGCGAGCCGGGCCGAGTTCCGGATGGGCTCGGGTCAAGCCTGGGTGGCTCGCTCGCTCGTATCGATTGGGCTTGACCTCGGGCTTGGTTACAGTGGAGAGGCACTGAGTTCTTCTTCACACGTCATCAGATCTGGAAAAGGAAAGTGTTTCTGGCAGAAACAGTTGAATGAAAAAATGGCGGAAAAAGCAAAAGCCCCCAAAGCGCCGCTGCTTTGCCCTTTTTTTCAAAGATTTGTTGGCCACTTCCCACCGGTAAGTTATCCGGAGCGATTATCGAGCGCAACCAAATTCACCTGAGCCCAGATAAGCTCCACCGTTAGATCGGAAGGGCCCCGAGCTAACCTCGCCCCATCCGACGGAGCACATCGATCACACTCCATGTTACCGGGTGCACAGAAGGTTTTTCCTTTTGGCCCCATTTGAACTGATCCAGTCGGGGGGCCATGTGCGAGGCCACGTGGTGGCCCGTCCGGGTGCATGGCTGCGGCTAGGTGGGCCCCGCTCGCTTGCGTGGGGAGGGAAAGCGTTTCAGATCTTCTTTTTTCTTCGAAAAACGTCGGAGCTGGCGCTCAGAGATTTCAATCTTTTCGTATTTTGGGACTTTCTCCCCTCTTTCGCGGAGCGCGTTTTGACCTTTGGAAGGCGGGGCCGAGGGGGCGGTTGTCAACCTGAGGTTGGCCACCGAGGTAAGGTACGCCACCGCGTCGACTGCAAGAGAAAGCTTGCGTTTTCGCCCTGAGGAGTCGCGTTCGTTGAAGAGCGTGTTCGTTACGAATTAGTATATTCGTGAGGAAGAACAATACTCTTTTATTCTGGTCGTGTAATAAATGATCAGACAAGACACGCGGAAGTCCAGAAAACTGATTCGCGGAAAGTGCTTCTGTTTGATCAAATAAAACGTCACTCCATGAAAGGAAATCATCCCATCGTGTACGCATGAAGATTTTGGGAGGGATAACCCGATTCGGCACAACATGATGTCATCCAGATGTCAATCTTTGAATTTGAGCGGAGGGTTACGAAGACTTTAAAGGTCTGTTTGTTAGAAATAATCTATGTTACCCAGAATAAAAATTTATGTTCTTTTATTTTACGGAACGAAAAAATAATTGAAATGTGTATGGTAAAATTTTTATTTCCGGAAATAAAAAATCTTTTTTTTTTAGGAAATAGATTTATAGAAAAAAGTAGTTTTTTTTTTATGGAACAATTTTTTCTTTTCTCTTCTCTTTTCTTTCATTCTTCTTCCTTTTGGCCGGTTGTTGGCCTCGGCCATGATCAGCGACCTCGCCAGAACGTCGGCGGCCTACGGGACGCCGAGCCATGGTGAGCTAGAGCTCGCCTAACCACCGGCGAGGCTCGGCCTCTCCTTGGCTAGGCAAGCTCGGCGCAAAGCTCTGCCTCGCTAGGCTAGGGCAAGGCCGATCTTGTGCCGCCTGGGCAAGGTCTAGCCTCATCGGTGGCTTGGCGAGGCTCGCCTGGCCATTGAGGCCACCGACGAGGCTCGGCCTTGCCCAGATTTGGTAAGGCCAAGCCTCACGGTGGCCAGGCAAGCCTTCGGTGAGCTCGCCGGACCTCGCCCAATTGGTCGCCGATCGCCGCCAAAGGAGGAAGAGGAGAAAAAAGAAAGAAGAAAAAAAGGAAAAATATAATACAAATATTAAAAAACTAAAAGAAATAATAAAATTATACAATTTTACCAAACGCATTTTTATCTCGATAATAGAAATTTTTGCAATTACCAAGCACGTTCTTATACTCATAAATTGTTCTCCCAAACAGAATCGTTATCAAACGTGCCCTAAGAGTTACAAAATGAGAGAAATCAGAAAAAAAAAAAAAAAAAAATCAAAGATTATGAGTGGGTTTGATTCTACTTTGGAATTGGGTCTTGGATATAATGCATGTATTAAAAGCTGAAACCCTTTGGGAAAATGCAAGTTACATTTGATAAAAACTCTTTCCACAAAATAACTTTGGACGAAGTAATATTTGGCAAAAAGAATTTTGTAAAGGGCTTTGACTATAATTTTTCCTTTTTTTTATTAAAAAGAAATCAAATCCTTCACTAGTCATCTAGAGTCGCGCAACCTCAACCAACCCTCCCTTGGGCAGGCATGTGACCTCAAGCGGCTATCGCATGGGTGGTTCGACCTCATCGGTCTTTCGCGGATGAGACCTTACCTTGTTGGCCCCAAAGAAGATGAATAGTAGCAACGGGGGCAAAATCGAAAAATTGAAGAATTGGCGATGGTAATTTTAGAAGAAAAAAATTATTTAATCCTAATTTTATCATTCTATAGATCGCTACTTATTTTAACCTTTTCAACATCTCCAAGGCTAGATCTACCTGAAAATTGTCTCGAAAAACTTTGCCAAACACCATTAGCATTTCTCCAATCTTGTGAAGACTGAACCAAACACTCCATATAAAAATCCATGGCCAAAATTATTAGATTGACAATGGAGCAAATTCACATGTAAGTGTATGGACCCGGTACACAGCTGACGCGGAAAACGTTATCCATCTTTCTCGTCCGCTTTTCTTTCCCCCACCCCTGTCGAAACAGGGCCTTTCCGAGGTTGCGCTTGCGGGAGTTGGTTGAGCGGTTGGAACGGTCCGCACGCCGGAGAGAAAGTTACTCCAACCGAAGGGGTGGAAAAAAACGCTCCCTTTCCTTTAATTCAATTAATGTCGCGGCGTCAGGAAAAAAAAAATAAAAATAAAAAATAACTTAGTGGCGAAGCAAAAATTTCCAATTCCGGGGTAATGGATGGGGCAAGGAATTTCGGTCGTTCCGACGTCAATTCCGAAATCTCAAATTTTCGCATTTGACCCTTTCGCTCTGTTCTGGAAACAAGTGCCCATCGGTCGAACGGTCGTTTGACTTATGCGACGAAGTCCAGGAATGTCCCAGTCGAGAATATGAATAAAAAAAGAATGAAGGTAAGGTAAATCTCATCATGCAATAAACAAAAGATTTATGTGCCAAATGGGGCGGTGAACATCGCACGACAGGACGAATAAAGCGCTCCCATTATAGCGTTCACTCCACGTTGCCTTAGCATGATTTGACCATGGCGATGTTACCGGGGCGGTTCCACTATGAAATTCAAAACTGTTCATTTTTTTATTATTATTATTATTACAAGGAATTGACTGTGTATTTTTTTAAGAAGTTGGGATTTTTCGTCTCTCGATTGATCTCTTTTATTTTTTATATTTTTTTCAATTGATTGTTGTTGGCGTGGATGGTTGAAATGCCGAGTAGCGATCGGAAATGCCGATGGGGACTGAATTAGTAAAAGATTGTTTATGAGTCAAGAGATGATAGGCGTACGAATATTAAAAAAGTAAAGGTAAAATAAATTAACTTTGCTGACATCGACATATCTGCTCGCCGTCGTTCCGTGATACAATCTCGAGTTTGATAGTCCATGGCTGTGAGATGGCAAAGCTTGAGTGGCCATGGCTGCGACAAGCTCAACGTCGAGATACGCATAGCCTTTATTTATTTTTAAACAAATGTTCAAGCTATCGATTTATAACGGTGTGAAGTGTATGATAGCATATTCTAATGGCATCAATTCCATGTTGACAAAATTTGTCATATTGGAACGCAAGGCGCGAATGGTGGCTTGCTTTTAAAAGTACAAAGCCATTTTCAACAGAAAAAAGTAGAAGGACGATTTTGAATTTCAAGCGAAAGCAAGGAAACCACCTGTGAATGGTGATACCGTCCTACGTAACATCTTGCAATTTTGGCCAAAATACTATATATGTCTCTAGAGTACTTAAGCGCACTTTATAAAAAATAATTCAGAATTAACGAATTTTGACTTAACACGGATGGAAAAAAAAATTGAGTCCAATGGAAAGTATAAATACTTACTTTGTATACTATCTAATAAATGCAAGCACTCGCTAAAGTGATCAATATTTATATCGCGACACAAACATGACATCGTCGTATCATATCATAGATAGCACAAAAGATAAGAAGTGCATGTGACGTAATCATCCAACAAAGAAATCCAACAAGGCGACGAATTGCACTAACTATAGAAAAGGGCATTAACTTTTAGCATAATATCAACCTTTTTTTTTTCCATTATTGGCATGACAGATATGAAACTTTAAATATTAGGATTTGATTGGACACTGTTAAATCTAAACAGATTCATTCAATCGACACAGCATTTAAAGGGAATTCCATTATTAGTGTCATTAGTAGGAACTTTTATTCTCCATGGTCCAATAATCGATAATGGAATAAAAAGCCTTTCTGAGGTCACTTTTAAACGTGGATTATGATTTGATCGCCAGAATAAAAAAAGTTATTCCGAAATCTTAAAAATTTGAGAAAAATCGAAAATTCAAAATACTCACAGTGATTTTGAACATTTATTTTAGGTTCGTATTGAATAAATGTTAGAATTTTAAGTGTTGAAATCAAAACTTAAATGTAAAGATCTTTGGAAAAACTAACCAAATAGGAGAACTTACCAAACACATCTAATATATTTTAAATGGCTGTCATTCTCGATATAAATACTTTTCATAACGAACTGTATTAAAACGAATTTATGTGGACACCGGGTGAGGCAATATATGAATGGAGTATTTATTCAACACATGTAGATGCAAAGGGCTACATAAATTCGTGGAATACAGTATAATCGAAAGAATTATTGTATGTGTCCCAAAAAGTAATTACAATTTAAAAAATGAGAAGAGGTAGAAAAAAAAAAAGGACACTTTTTCAAATTGATTGGACAACAGCGATAGTTATTTAATCAAATTTCAAATATATTGAGTGAAATTGGCTTATAAGTTCTTGGTTTTATCCTTCAACTTCTTTAATTTATCAGGAGGTCTCATTTGAGCATGATAAACAATTAAAGTTACGACACTAAATGATATTGTCACATCAACAGACACTCATAGATAACTCATTTTAGCCTTGCATATTTAATTTTAGATCACTCTCCTCTTATCTGTGCGGTTACTTAGTACACCCTTGGTCCTCTTGTCACTCTATGAGCATGCCAAAAGCCACTCCTCCCTATTTAGGTCCTTTCGATGCCATAATCACTTTCCACCCCTTGTCGAACTAGGTCGAATTTGCACTTGAGATAGAAGCTCCAAGAAAGTAGTTACTTGCCTATTGCCTTTTTCTATTAGGGGTGAACATGAATTTAGGGTCAAATTGATAATTTAAGAACTAGACTAATAGGAACCGATCCAATTCCAAGGTTTATAGGATGTAAGGTAGGTTATAGATTTAAAAAATCGGGACATTTTTTGACAAATAAGTTGTAAGTGAACTGAGAATCAAGAAATTATAATAAGTTTTAGGCATTATTTGGTAACCATCCAAACAGTGCCTGATTATGGTTTTTTTTTTTTCCAGAATCAGTTTGGGACGAGAATCGCATTTGGTAAAATTTTTGCTCCCGGGAACATATTGGGAAGAGAATCAAGAAAAAAAAGTTGATTCTTGTTCTAGGAACAAAATTGAGAATCGAAACTCTTCTTCTTCTCTTTTCTTCTTCTTCATCGATCGCCATCCCGGGATCGCCGCCCACCGTTGTCCGCCGCCGGCCGTTGGCAATTAAGCAAGCTCGCGGTGGCGGGCGGGCCTCGCTCGGCCTTGGCGAGGCCCACGTGGCCACCGGCGAGCGCGAGGCTCGCCCGGCCACTGCGCCGATGGGCGGGCGGGCCTTGCCCGGCCTCGGTGAGGCTCGCCCGGCCCGCCGGTGGCCAGACAGGCCTTGCCCAGCCCCGGCGAGGCCGGCTTGACCACCGGCGAGGCTCGGCCTCGTCAGATATGGCGAGGCTGAGCCTTGGCAGGGCTGGGTGAGCCTCGCCCAACTGCCGGCGAGGCTCGGTCGACGAGTGCTGGCCTGAAGAAGAAGAAGAATAGGAGAAAAAAGAAAAAAAAAAGGAAAAAAAAGAAAAGAAAAAAAGGAAAAAATATAAAAATTATTTAAAAATTAAAAGAAATTGATTTGGAACATAATAAATTAACACGTTATCAAACGCTTGATTCTATTTGGAATTAGAAATTTTGGACGATTCACAAACGCATTCTTTTTTTCCCGGAATCGGTTAAGAACGGGAATAAAAAATAATCATTTATTGTCAGAATCTGTTCTCGGAAACAGAATTGTTACCAAACGCACCCTTAATGTTTTTATTGTTTTACGTTTTTGCGTGATCGTACAATATTCCACGGCGACTAATGATTAATATATAATATGAAACCACTAATCCGAGTTTTTCATTTCTGCCGATGTTCATAACCGAGACTTTCACTTTATCAATATTTCATAGTAATCTCGTGTCTAAATATGGGTCGTGATAAGCGGATCATGTAATATGTAATAATTAATTGTAATTTTTCATATGAATTGTTTTTATTGTTCTAAATAATTAAGAGTAAGATCGAACCGATCGTGGGACCTATGATGGATAGATTCTAGGCTTTTGGACATGTAAGATAGGTTTCGGCCGTCAAAAATGAAAACACTGTTCCGACGGATAAACGGAACTTAAAAAAAGAAAAATCCAAGGGTCCCCAGCGGCGGAATAAAATACGAACGGCGCGATGAAAAAGAAATCCCCGGGGACGCGCCTTGAAAAGATCAAAAGGAGACTGCTGTCTCCTCCCCCCGACCAAAAAAAAAAAAAAAAAAAAAATAATCCCCGAACACGCTTTTCCCTTTTCCCTCTTTCCCTCCTCTCTCCTCTCCCTCCGCTCCGCCCCTTCCATCTCTTTTGCCCGTTACTTCTCTCTCATCTCTTTCTCTCTCTACCTCTGCCCTAAAGCTCCAGAGAATTTCAAGCTTTTTCACTCCAAAGCTTGAAATCCCGCCACACCTCCAGTCGAAAAAGCTCTCTCCCGATCCGCCGCCGCCGCCGCCGCCGCCGCCGCATTCCCCCTTTCCTCCGGCGTCGCCCCCTGCACCACATGCCATGAGCCTCCGGCAGGCCGGCCGCCCCGACGGCGGCGGCGAGGAGGAGGTCTACAACATAATCCCCGTCCACAACCTCCTCGCCGACCACCCCTCCCTCCGCTTCCCCGAGGTCCGCGCCGCCGCCGCCGCCCTCCGCTCCGTCGGCGAGCTCCGGCGGCCGCCCTTCGCCACGTGGCGGCCCCACTACGACCTCCTCGACTGGCTCGCCCTCTTCTTCGGCTTCCAGGCGGACAGCGTGCGCAACCAGCGGGAGCACCTCGTCCTCCACCTCGCCAACCTCCAGATGCGCCTCTCCCCTCCCCCGGACAACATCGACTCCCTCGACCCCGGCGTCGTCCGCCGCTTCCGGAAGAAGCTGCTGAAGAACTACTCCGAGTGGTGCGCCTACCTCGGGAAGAAGTCCAACGTCTGGATCTCCGATCGCCGCCCCTCCTCCCCGGATCCGCGCCGCGAGCTCCTCTACGTCTCGCTCTATCTTCTCATCTGGGGCGAGGCCGCGAACTTGCGCTTCATCCCCGAATGCATTTGCTATATATTTCACAATATGGCCATGGAGCTGAACAAGATCTTGGAGGATTACATCGATGAGGCTACCGGGCGGCCCGTGTTGCCCTCGTTCTCGGGGGAGAATGCGTTCTTGAACATGGTGGTGACGCCCATTTACGACACCGTGAGGGCTGAGGTGGAGGGGAGTAAGAACGGGACCGCGCCGCATCGCGCGTGGAGGAATTACGATGATATCAATGAGTACTTCTGGAGCAAGAGGTGCTTTGAGAAGTTGAAATGGCCGCTCGATGGCGGGAGTAACTTCTTCGTGACGAGTGCGAGGAGGGATCGCGTGGGGAAGACGGGTTTCGTGGAGCAGAGGTCGTTTTGGAACCTGTTTAGGAGCTTCGACCGATTGTGGGTTATGTTGGCCTTGTTTTTGCAGGCGGCCATTATTGTTGCTTGGGAGGGGAAGGAGTATCCATGGCAGGCACTGGAAAGTAGGGATGTCCAGGTTAGGGTTTTGACTGTGTTTATCACTTGGAGCGGAATGCGGTTCCTGCAGTCTTTGCTGGATATAGGAATGCAGTACAGGTTGGTGTCGAGGGAGACGATGGGGCTTGGAGTGAGAATGGTGCTGAAGAGCGTTGTCGCCGCTGTGTGGATCATCGTCTTTGGGGTGTTCTATGGGCGCATTTGGTCTCAAAAGAACGCTGATGGGAAATGGCCTGGCGCAGCGAATACGAGGGTGGTCAATTTTCTCGAGGTAGCGCTTGTTTTCATCATCCCGGAGCTGTTAGCCTTGGCTCTCTTTATTATCCCTTGGATTCGCAATTTCCTGGAGGGAACGAATTGGAGGATCTTTCACTTGATGACTTGGTGGTTCCAGAGTAGAATTTTTGTGGGCCGTGGTCTTCGGGAAGGTCTGGTGGATAATGTGAAGTATTCTTTGTTCTGGATTCTGGTGCTTGCCACAAAGTTCACCTTCAGTTACTTTATGCAGATCAAGCCCATGATCAAGCCGACAAAAGAGCTACTGGATCTCAAGAATGTGAAGTACGAATGGCATGAATTCTTTAATAATAGCAATAGGTTTGCGGTCGGGCTGCTGTGGCTTCCTGTTGTGGTGATGTACCTTATGGATTTGCAGATTTGGTACTCCATATATTCCTCGTTTGTGGGAGCAGCAGTTGGTTTGTTTGATCATTTGGGTGAGATCCGAAATATTCAGCAGTTGAGGTTGAGGTTCCAATTCTTTGCTAGCGCGATTCAGTTTAATCTGATGCCAGAAGAGCAGCTTCTGAATACAAGGGGCACCCTGAAAAGCAAGTTGAATGATGCCATTCACCGATTGAAGTTGAGATATGGACTTGGCAGGCCGTTTAAAAAGCTCGAGTCCAATCAAGTGGAGGCACGTAAGTTCGCTTTGATATGGAATGAGATCATTAGTATATTTAGGGAGGAGGATATTGTCTCTGATCGCGAGGTTGAGTTATTGGAGCTGCCTCCCAATACCTGGAATGTCAGGGTCGTCCGTTGGCCTTGTTTTCTCCTTTGCAATGAGCTGCTTCTTGCGCTGGGCCAGGCAAAAGAGTTGGTGGTTGCTCCTGATAGGTGGCTGTGGTATAAGGTCTGCAAGAATGAGTTCAGACGCTGTGCTGTCATTGAAACGTATGATAGTGTCAGGCACCTGCTGCTAAAGATAATTAAGGTCCACAGTGAAGAGCATTCGATAATGTCTGTTCTCTTTCAAGAAATTGATCATTCTATTGAGATCGAGAAGTTTACCAAGTCATTCAAAACGACTGCGCTTCCTCAGATTCACACTAATCTTATAAAGCTTGTTGAACTGTTGATCAAGCCTAAGAAAGACCTGAGCAAGGTGGTGAACACGCTGCAGGCACTTTATGAGATCGCCATTAGAGATTTTCTCAAGGAAAAGAGGACTCCTGAACAGCTAAAGGCAGATGGTCTGGCATCCAGTGGTTTGCTTTTTGAAAACGCAGTCGTATTGCCTGAGCCAGATGATGAGAAGTTCTATAGGCAGGTCCGGCGATTGCACACTATCCTTACCTCCCGGGACTCAATGCATGATATTCCTGTGAATCTCGAGGCACGGAGGCGAATCGCCTTTTTCAGTAACTCACTGTTCATGAACATGCCTCATGCTCCCCAAGTAGAGAAGATGATGGCTTTCAGTGTTCTGACTCCCTACTACAATGAAGAAGTCGTATTCAGCAGAGAACAACTTCGTACTGAGAACGAGGATGGAATCTCTATTTTATATTACTTGCAGACAATATATGATGATGAGTGGAAAAACTTCATGGAGAGGATGCGTCGTGAGGGGATGGAAAGGGATGATGAGATCTGGACGACCAAGTTGAGGGATCTCAGGCTTTGGGCGTCATATCGAGGGCAGACTCTTGGCAGAACGGTGAGGGGGATGATGTATTATCATAGGGCCCTCAAGATGCTGGTTTTTCTTGATTCTGCATCAGAAATGGATGTCAGGGAAGGTTCGGTAGAGCTTGGGTCGATGCGTAGAGATGGTACTCTGGATAGCTTTGGCTCAGGAAGGTTGCCTTCTTCCAAGAGCCTTAGCAGAGCAAGCAGTTCCGTAAGCACTTTGTTTAAAGGCCACGAGGATGGCACGGCCATGATGAAATACACGTATGTGGTTGCCTGCCAAATTTACGGGGCCCAGAAGGCCAAAAAGGACCCTCATGCTGATGAAATATTGTACCTGATGAAAAACAATGAAGCCTTGAGGGTAGCGTATGTAGATGAAGTATCCACTGGAAGGGATGAGAAGGAGTATTATTCCGTTCTCGTGAAATATGATCAGAAGCTACAGAAGGAAGTGGAAATATACAGGGTGAAGCTGCCTGGTCCCGTGAAACTTGGAGAGGGGAAGCCAGAGAATCAAAACCATGCTTTAATTTTCACTCGTGGAGATGCAGTCCAGACCATTGACATGAACCAAGACAACTATTTTGAGGAGGCGCTCAAGATGCGGAACTTATTGGAAGAATATAGGGCTTTTTACGGCATCCGCAAGCCCACAATCTTGGGAGTGAGAGAACATGTTTTTACTGGTTCGGTTTCATCTCTTGCTTGGTTTATGTCTGCCCAGGAGACGAGTTTTGTCACGTTAGGGCAGCGTGTCTTGGCCAACCCTTTGAAAATTCGGATGCACTATGGCCATCCGGACGTGTTTGATAGGTTTTGGTTCTTGAGTCGGGGTGGGATCAGCAAAGCTTCACGTGTTATCAACATCAGTGAGGACATTTTTGCCGGTTTTAATTGCACTCTGAGGGGAGGTAATGTCACGCACCATGAGTACATCCAAGTAGGGAAGGGGAGGGATGTTGGGTTGAATCAGGTATCCATGTTTGAGGCCAAAGTTGCCAGTGGGAATGGTGAACAAGTTCTTAGCAGGGATGTGTACAGGTTGGGGCATAGGCTAGACTTCTTCCGCATGCTCTCCTTCTTTTACACGACTGTTGGATTCTTTTTCAACACAATGTTGGTTATATTGACTGTGTATACGTTTTTGTGGGGTCGACTTTACCTGGCTCTGAGCGGCGTTGAGGCGGCTGCCACCAGTAGTGACAATAGAGCACTTGGTACCATTTTGAATCAGCAGCTTATCATTCAACTAGGTCTATTCACAGCACTTCCGATGATAGTGGAGAATTCTCTTGAACTTGGATTTCTTCAAGCACTCTGGGATTTCATAACCATGCAGCTCCAGCTTTCATCTGTTTTCTACACATTTTCGATGGGAACCCGTACCCACTTCTTTGGCCGGACTATTCTTCACGGTGGCGCGAAGTACCGCGCTACTGGCCGGGGTTTTGTTGTGCAGCATAAGAGCTTTGCCGAGAATTATAGGCTATATGCTCGCAGTCATTTTATTAAAGCAATCGAACTTGGTCTCATACTTATTGTTTATGCAACTCACAGTCCTATTGCCAAAGACACTTTTGTGTACATCGCCTTGACCATTACAAGTTGGTTCCTTGTCATGTCATGGATCATGGCTCCATTTGTGTTCAACCCTTCTGGTTTTGATTGGTTGAAAACTGTCTACGACTTTGATGATTTCATGAATTGGATATGGTACCGTGGTGGTGTGTTTGCTAAGGCTGAACAAAGTTGGGAGAGATGGTGGTATGAGGAGCAGGATCACTTCAGAACCACTGGCTTTTGGGGAAAGATTTTTGAAATAATTTTGGATCTTCGCTTCTTCTTCTTTCAATATGGTATCGTCTACCAGCTTGGTATTGCTGCGGGAAGTACCAACATTGCTGTTTATTTGCTATCTTGGATTTTTGTTTTTGTGACTTTTGGAGTATACTGGGTGATATCATATGCTCAGGACAAGTATGCAGCAAAAGACCACATCTACTATCGGCTTGTTCAGTTCCTTGTTATTATTCTTGGCATTCTCTTGACAATTGCATTGTTGGAGTTTACTAAATTCAAATTCGTGGACATTTTCACAAGTCTGTTGGCGTTCATCCCAACTGGGTGGGGCATCCTATTGATCGCCCAGGTGCTCCGACCATTTCTGCAGAGGACTAAGCTCTGGGATAGTGTTGTTTCTGTGGCCCGGATGTACGACATTATGTTTGGAGTTATAGTCATGGCCCCAGTAGCATTTCTATCTTGGATGCCTGGGTTTCAGTCAATGCAGACGCGAATCTTATTTAATGAAGCATTCAGTCGAGGCCTACGAATATTCCAGATTGTTACTGGAAAGAAATCAAAGGTTGACTCGTGATCGGAGGTAATTACTGAAAGTTTGACTGGTTTCTGTAGTTTATTTATTTTATTGTCTGGCTTGATTTCTGATACAATGTCATCTGCTGCTGTGTTTAGTATTTTGGAATACGACTGCCCTGATATGTTGCCTGTATTCTTTGTTTTTGGGAGTCCTTCACCCCTGCCTGGTATGTCTTCTTGGACAATTGTTGATCTCTCTTATCAACGTCAGTCACAATTTTTAACAATGATTTGAAGGGGGTTGAAATGAGAGATGTTGGATTTTTGCTAGGATGATGTTATAAAAAGAAGTGTTTTAGCTGAAAATGGGTTTTATCTAGCATGCCCTTGTCAGCTGCCTGATTGAGTTATCATCAAAAAAAAAAAAAAAAAAAAGTCTCTTGTTTTTCAAACAGTAAAGCAATTTTTGACATCCCCCGTCTCCCTGTATTTCCACCTCCATCTGAATGGTGGCAGGTTAAAATCTTTTTTTAGTTATCTGAACTGAACGTATGTCCGTCGGAGTTTTCCTTTCAGTTGTCGGATATTGTTGACATCGCAGCCTCCCTTCTCCTTTCAGGGCCTAAGCAAAAAAGAATGCAATATTTCCTGTTTATGAATGTCGGAACAGTAAGGACCACTATGGGGATATATTTGTTTTTGCACAAAATATTCAAAATTAGGCTTGGAAATTTGGAATGTGTATTATCCTCATTGGTTTTCTTCCAATCAAGTCGATCCTTTAACTCGAGACAAATAGAAAATTCTATCTATTTTTTTCAGTTATTTGGTTAAACTTATGAATCAAGTTGTTGGTGCATTAAGATCAGTGAGGTGGGTTTAACCTGGCATGTTGGTAATTCTGGATTATCTATCTGATGTGCTTTGAACAAATCATTTTTGAATTGCAGTATGGTTCAAGTTTCTCCTTCTTTGTTGTTAATACGATTGACGTGGGGATTTTCCCCCAGGTTTTCATGCTCAATCAAAATATCTTCATTCCCATCGGTTTCAGGTTTTTGTTGCTGACTCTTTTTTCCTTGCGTTACATCTTTCAACTCATTAACTCAATGTCTTGCCCCGATTTCTGACAAGCTTTGTTGGGCATATTGGTCTGTAGTGAGGGTCCTTTTCTGGTCTGCTCTGAGTACTGGTGGTGGTGCAACATGCTGATAGACATTTTTCCATTTTGGTCAGGCTGGAAGTCAACGTGAGATGTAGAAATACTGTAGAATCTGAGAGACTTGATCCAAAGTTCTTGGGCATGACCATGTCGACTCTCCAGCTCCTTGCGATTGGATTTCATTGCAAGGGTGTTCATAGTTCTGCTTCTTTTTTTGTACTGTTTATACCCCATCGACTGGTGTAATTAGTTACTGAGTACCGCGTGAATTCATTAGTATGCAACTGGGGAGTTCCCCATGCGATTGATGGAGATTTTTGTGATCTTACTATAGCATGATGAGGTAGTTACACATTCGTAATTTTTGTGATTCTTTCATTGCATAATGCATATATTTGTTACCTAATCTGAGTTTGGGAAGGGACATGATGAGAACATTGATCTCCTGTGCAATGCGAGGGCGATTCTTGCTACATAATATTGCTTTCCGTCCTGCTTCATTTGCTGTGGCGTCGCAGCCCGTGCACCGCCTCCATCTGCTCGATCTTGATCTTCAAATTCGATGCAAGCGCAGCGTGACAGCATATCGGCGTAACAAGAATCTTTCAGAAGACGCTTTAAGCGGGGCTCAAGCGTTTCGTTTTATGGCAGTCCTTGAAACGATTCGAGAGCTTCTGCGAGTGGTTGTCACCTCGTCTGGTGTCCGAGATGGTGGTTCGTATTTTGGTGCTGCTAGTTGTGGGGTTCTCGAAAAGTACCTCGATTATGTGACTAAGAACTTATTTGATAACACTTTCGAGAACAATTGATTCTATTACTTTGTTCCTCAAAACAAAAAAAATAACAGAAATCCATTCGGTAATTTTTTTGTTATTGATAATATAATTGGAAGAGAATCAAGAAGTAGAAAAAAAATTGCTTCTTCTTTTTAGGAAAAATTCTTAGTCAAGTCTAATTTTTTTTTTTCTCTCTTCTCTTTCCTAATCTTCTTTTTCCTTTTGATGGACTGCCGGCCTTGGCCATAGCTAAGCGACCTTGTCAGAGTATTGTCGACCCCACCGTCAACTAAAAGAAGAAGAGAAAAGGAAAAAGAACAAAAAAAAAAAGAAAAAAAAGAATAAAAGTATTAAAAAATTAAAAGAAATAAAAAATTTAAAAATCTTACTAAATGTATTTTTATTTTGAAAATAAAAATTTTGAGTAGTTATACTTACCAAGTGTCTTTAAAAAATTAGAAATTATTTTCGAAATAAAATAAGAAAAATCATTTCTAAATAAAAATTATTTTTAAAATCGCCGTAATTTACCTCTTCTTGCACTCTAAGGGTGCGTTTGTTTGTGTTTCATTTTTTTTTTTTGTTGGGGGAGCAGAAATAGAAAAAATTATTTACGTTAGGGGAACAATTTTTGACGTAAGAAAAACACGTTTGGTAAACTTTCCAAGAATAAAAAAAACGTAAACACATGTTTGGTAAATTTGTGTTCTTTTTTATTTCTTTTAATTTTTTAATATTTGTCTTATTTTTCTTTTTTTCTTCTTTTTCGGCCTCGCCCGCCCGGCGAGGCCATGAGCCCCCGGCGAGGCCGAGCCTCGCCGTGGTTCAGGAGGCGGCCAGGGCCAGTCGGCGTCGCCATGCGGTGGCCGGCGGCCCGAGCCCGCCGACGGCGGGCGAGCTCGGCCCGGATCCGGGCGAGGTCGAGCTCGCCCACGGCGAGGCTCGGCCGACGCGGGCGAGGCTCGGCGAGCTCGGGCTCGCCCAGATCCGGCGAGGCCGAGCTCGCCCGGCCCACCGGCGAGGCTCGGCCTCGCGAGGCCACCGCCAGCGGCGCCGCGGCCTGGCCGGCTCCGGCGAGGCCGAGCCTCGCCCAACCACGGCGACGCCTCGGCCTCGCCGGCGCGAGCCTCGCCGTGGCTGGGCGAGGTCGCCGTGGCTGGGCGAGGTCGCCGGCCCTCGACGGCGTCGCCGGCTCGCGACGGCCGGTCGCCGGCCATGGCCGAGGCCGGCGACCGGCCAAAGAAAAAAGAAGAAGAAAAGAAGAAGAAAAAGAAAAAGAAAAGAAAAGAGAGGAGAGAGAAAAGTTGTTCTTAAAAATTGTTAAACAAAAAATAATTGTGTTTTTTGTTAAAAACAAAAAAATAGATTTGGAACGAAAACGCAAACAAACGCGTTTTTTTTTTTTTTGTTAAGAAGAAAAAAAAAGAAAATCCGTTCAAAAACAGAAATAAAGAACGTAAACAAACATGCCCTAACATGCCCACCGACTTCAAAAAAGGTTCAGATGGATGGCCCATCTTTGATCTGTGGTGGGGACTCCAGTTCACATTGACCCTCGACTCGTCATGGTAACGTGAATACACTAAAGAAAGCCCGGAAATGACGGCATATATTCTGCACTGATCCTGATCTGTCTAAAAAGTGTGGTCGTTCAGATCCCTGTCTCTTTCCCTTAACCTAATCTTAACCACCAAGTGTCGATTTCCTTTTAGCTTTTCTTCCCCGGTCCCCTAGAAAGCGCATGATTATCCTTTTTTTTTTGTTTATTTTCTCGAATTTTTTTCAGTGAGCTGTTTGAGTTGTTGGGTGTCATTTTCCATAATGGGTACGGGCCATCTGTTCCCAAGAAAAGTAAACTGGCGCGATTGATACGTAACGTGCGGACAGGGAAGTGCCCAGGCTTTTGATGCGATTCAAGTCTGGCCAGCATCTTACATAGAAATGTTAAAAAAGAAAACCCTAAAAATTACAATTTTTGTAATAATTATTTCTTGCAGGCGGGGCTTCTTTATGTCTTCATTCCTTATTCTGCACGCCAAGCCCTTTAAATATCAAGGGGAAAAGGAGAAATTGTATTAAAAAATGAAAATACAAAAATGAAATAGGACAAACGTCACTAAAAATTCTAAAATATATCTACTAAAACAAATTTATCTCAAATTTTTTTTGTAATTTTAAAATTTCAAAACTTATATAATGTAGCATATTTACTTTATGGTATAAAAATTTTATGGAGAAATTTTTTTATAATTTAAGATTTTTGATATCATATCCACTTTGGAAAACAGCATTTTCTAATTCTCTGGATCTACTTTTTTATATAATTCGCGAAAGTACATTAAATGAGAAGATACCAAAGTGTCGCCACCTTTGTCGCTTGTGTATCAATATCTTCCGAACGCCGAACACGGGCTCGACACGTGTCCCTTGCCCTCTCCTCCTCCTCGTCCCGCGGCAGTAGCAGTCCCGGCTTGCCGGCCGGAGCTCGGGTCGCGCCATCTTCCTTCGCGCCCTCTCTCTCTCTCTCTCATCGAGCTCCTCGCTCATTCTCTCTCTCTCTCTCTTCGCGACATGAACGAACCGCTGCTCGACGGCGCGGCGAGCGGCGACGCGCGGCGGAGGGAGCGCTTCGACCGCCGCTCCGACGCCCTCGCCTACGGCTCTCCTTACCAGAAGGCGGCCGCCCTGGTCGATCTGGTGAGCGCTTCCCGTCCTGCCTCGCGCGAACGAGCTCCGTTTCGCCAGCTCTCTCTCTCTCTCTCTCTTCGTCTTTCGTTTTCTGCTGTTCGATCCCGTGAGCTGGTCTTAGCATTGCCTCTGTTCTTTCTTTTTTTGTTTTTGGAACGGGCGAGCGCGTGTTGCGTTGTCTAGAACGCGTTTGTTCCAAATCTCAATCCTGTTTCGGGCGGACGGAGGATGGCTTGCCGATGCTGCACTTGCGGCGATATCTCTTCACCGTCGAGATCGTCGAAGTCTGATGGCACTAAGTTTGCATATTTTTCACCTGGTAATGGAGTTCAGTAGAGCTGGATTTACGCGGAGGGAAGGCTGATCTCGTCCGCGATAATGTAGCAGTGGAACATTGACATGAGTGATTCGAACAAATAGAAGAGCAACCGGCAAAGTTTTATGTTGAGTACTCCTAGTTGACTTTTTAGCTCTTGTTTGGTTAGTAGGTTTTTGGGGATATCATATCTTGAGTTCTTCCTTTTAGCTTGTCGTGGCTTAAGCTTGTGATCATTCTGGAAAACAAAAATGTGGGTTTGAGCTTGTAAACAGCCATTTCGAGATTTTCTTTTTTTTTTTTTTTGCCTGCAGTTTCCGTTTCCGCATCTTGCTTTCTTTGTTTCGATCGCGGCCCAATGCTTTAGTGGCTCCTGACGTGTTCGCATTTGAGAACTATGAGCTTGTGATCTATGTTAAATGAACCTATAAGTTTGTTCCTTCAGCTGGAACAATCACTGCTGATGTTCTCTTGGATAATCACGCACGGTTTTTGGAAAATGCGTCCTGCAGGCTGAAGATGGTGTTGGTATTCCGGTTCAAATTCTCGACCAGTCGAATTTCGAAAGTGCTGCCAAATTCTACTTCTTCTTCACAAAATTCGACATCATCTGGTCCCTCAGTTATTTTGCCTTGATAGTTCTGAACTTCCTTGAGGTTAGTCTACTTTCTGGTCTCTTCTTCACTGGCAGAGGGCCTTGGTCCCCAGGTGTTGCCAAGGTTACTGCACTAACTCTTCACCCCTGCACAGAAACCTCTGTGGTGCGCCAGGTACTCTGCAGATGCTTGCAGTGAGAGGGAATACTTTTTTCTGGGACAGTTGCCATACTTAACGGGCGTCGAATCTCTTGTGTATGAGGTAAGAGTGAAAATCCTGTAGATACATTTGGTGCCAGTTCACTCACGACTCCTTGTGATATAAATGAGACCTCATGGGGTTCACTTATTTATTTTCGCCAAATTTCACTTGTGGCAGTAGGTTCATCTTCAAATTCTGCTGGGCATTTATTTGAAGCCTCTTTTCATTATGATTGAGACTTCATGAAGAAAGTTCCTTTCAGGATGTCCTAGATACATCTATCCTTCCTTGCTTGTATCTGATTAAACAATCATATAATGCTTGTTGTACTTCGAATGAACATTCAATGATGTGCCTATGCCCACTATTCCTATAAATCCACACTCAGTAGTAAAATATTCAAGTAGCCTTTTCCTTGTAAAATAGTAATGGTTTTTTCCGTAAGGACCATTATATCTTGTATTGTGTCACATTGATCAAACTGGGGAACTCCTTATAATCTTGCAAATTGTATGAATTCTGCCCAGCTTATGGTAGGAAATGCTTGAGATATTGTTGTGTGAGTGGAGCTCATGGAAATTCTTTCTCATGCAGAGCGTAACTCTTGTTATACTCATGATACATACATTCTTTCCCATTTCATATGAAGGGTTTCACATCTATTCAAGGAATCCTCTTAACCAAGTAAAGGTACAGAACTTTGCTTTCGCCCTAGCCATTTCTCTAATGATTATTCTTTTAGCTGCTTCACTTTTTTGGAGTTTCTAGTAGCCTTGAACACGTGGACTTTGTGAGTACTGAGATAGTGAACAGAAGGTGCATCATGGGAGAAAAGAAGTTTCCACTTGTTAATTCTCTTCTCTTTAGTCGTGACGAGGGATGGGCTCTTTATCTTTTGAGTTGTTCTTCAAGCAGATATTTCATAGGCACATGAAAGGCAATGTGCAATGTATTCTGACTGGGAGCATTATCAACAGTTTGATAAATAAAAAAAATGCTTGAAAGTATCTCTGATTACTTTCACATGGGAGAATGGTGGCTTCAGTCGTATTGTAATTTTTACATTGCTTTAAGACTTATAGTATCTCATCATGAAGTCACCAACTAAGGAAAAATATCTTGTGCTTCTGATATTACATGCAGTGATCTTGCACATGTATGATAGTAAGTGGAAGCATGTGTTCTGAGTTGCATTGTTTATGCAGTTAGTAACTTCTCTTAATTGGGATTGCTTTCTGCACTATTGATAGGCTGTTAAAATCTTGACTGTCGAAATTCCTTCTGCTGTTTTTATATTCAGATGATAGTTTAACCTTTGGCTTGATTTATCAGGTTGTTTGCCTAGCGCTTTTGGTTGCTGATTTACTAACATATGTCCTCTACTTGTCCCCTGTGGTGGCGCTTGACTATCTTCCTTTTAGAGCAGCACCTTATGTTAGAGTTGTCTTTTTCATCATGAACATACGGTATGTCTGAGTTATTTCCACAATTTTGCTTTAACCCAGCTGGCTTGACCTGCTTTTAGTATCAAATCTGAAAAACCTTAGGCAGATTATTTTTCATATTTGTTTCAAATGGAAAAAATGCTTCGAAAAAAGATGTCATTTTTTTAAGTCCAATTACATTTTGGAGTTACACTTTTAAACTCTCCGTTATAGTTTAGGTTGTACTTTCCATCTTAAAGGTCTATTTAGTACATCTATTCTTATTTACCACAGTGAGGGAAGAAAGGAATTTTCCAATCCTAAAGTATTTGAGATGAATAGTAAAATATAGGCAGGTCTTTCTTTTCAGCTTTGCATCTCTGCATTTTCACATTATGCTCTCAAATTTTACCTTTCCATGTTATTATAGGGAACTACGAGCAAGCATGTTCATTCTGGCAGGGATGCTTGGGACCTACTTAAATGTCTTGGTTGGTTTAGACCCTCTTTAGCTTGCTATTGCTCCACTTGCACGATTTTGTTTCACTGAAGTTAGTTATAGATTATCACATTTTCACAAGTGTTTTCACTATTCATGCCGATGTATAGCTTGTGTTACATTATGTTTTCCCTTTGTTAGGTTTATTTTCCTGTTTTTCTGGTAAAACTGCAGGCTCTGTTGCTTCTGTTTCTTTTGTTTTCCAGTTGGGTGGCATATGTTATGTTTGAAGATACTGAACAGGGAAAGACTGAATTTACCTCATATGGTGCCACCTTATATAAGATGTTTATTTTATTCACCACATCCAATAATCCAGATGTATGGATATCGGCATATAAGTAAGTAAAATTGAAGTAAGTGCTTTAAATTTCTCCTGTTGATTGTCAAGAGAAGAACTTTTATAGTCAATCGAGAAAAAATAGGTTTTTGCCTCAAAACTACTGGATTATATCTTCCCAAGATGTGACCGCGACTTAGCTTGCCTTTTAGCTTTGTTTTGTCTGCTTGCTAAAAAACTTCTTTTTTTTAAAAATGGGGACATTGCTTCTTTCTCTGTCTTTGTCTGTCCCCCTGTCTTTCTCTATCCTGTATCTTTGTATCAGGTCTTTCAAGTCTAATCTCTGAATTAATTTTACTAATAAATCATATTGGATATTTCTATTTCCTTTTAGCTAATAGTTCAGGATAAGAATTCTTAATTTTATAATGGTTAACCTTTTAAACTTTTTATCTTTATTTCTTCAGACTAGTTGGGTACATAAATATGTCCTTGATCTTTTGTTTGGGAATGGCGATTATTTGAGAATTGTCTTAAAAGTTGGATCAAACATTTTTATTTATTTATTTAGATTATCACATAGCATAAAGGACTAAGGGATTGGCCTTAGTGGTGGTCCATCCTTACATGGACCGAGGTCTTGGGTTTGGCTATTTCCTCGCTTGCCCTATATTTGTATTATCATCATGTTATACAGCTGCTTGACTTCGATATGTTTTTCTTCCAGAGTTTCACGTTGGTACTCCCTTTTCTTTGTCCTCTATATCCTGCTGGGGGTTTACTTTGTCACGAATTTGGTCCTTGCTGTCGTGTATGACAGCTTCAAGAGTCAGGTAAATTTTCTTTGAATATCAGTGCTATTTCGGAGAACTAGGGGTATTAACTCATGCAAATATGTCTATTTAATATCTCACTTACTATCACAGGGCTTGTAATGTTCTTTTTGTATTCGGAGGAAAATATTGACACTAAGTTCATTTGTTTTAGCTCGTGAAACAAGTCTCTGAGATGGACCGAATGAGGGAAATCATGTTAGGAAAAGCCTTTAAGCTCATAGATAAGAATGTAAGTATGTTGGCCTCTCTTAAATACTCTTTATAGCATGCCTTTCAGAAGGAACTTCTTCTGCTTATCATTGTGTTTTCTAATATCTAAGGAGAACATGCATCTCCTTGTGCTGGTCATTCATGACAGCTAGTTTTTGGAATGGTACTCGAAGTTTTCATGGCACAGGTCTCAAAACTCATGCTATAGAAAGAGTTGAACATAATCAAATGCATTTGTATGTGTGTTAAGACCTGCTAAATATTTGGTTGCTTTGGAGACTCCTTACATGTCCTTTGCTGTTCCCAACTTCTATGCTAAAGTTATCTGATGTAGATGTTTGATGAGAAGAGCAGCTGTTAGATGTTCTATTGAAATAATTTTATACTAAAGAGGTTTGTATGTACATGATTGGTTGAATTTGGCCCTTGGACACATGTACGAACCACAAAATATAATATACTTTGGATGTCTTGAGGTGAATAATGGAGGACAAACATATATTCTCTTTCTCATTCCCTTCTCCTCTCTTCTTGTTCCTCTTTTGTCTCTGTGAGGAGCATAAATAGCCTGAAGTGATGTAATATTAGGGTTTTTCATCTTACTTTGCTGTTGCTTCTGCTAGGGGATTCTTGTTACTTATGTTTTCCTAGAGTGATTTGGGTTATTATCTTACTTGCTCGTCGTGTTACTTTTTTGGCATGCATAGAATGTTGGGCATATCAATAAAGAGCAGTGTATACACCTGCTGGAAGAACTGAATAACTACAGGTATATAAACATCCTACTCAAAAGATGACTTGAACCATTGTTTCTTGTTTTCTTTTTGTAATTTCCAGCCTGTCAAGTTAAGCATTCATCTGCAGATATGTAAAAGCTTCCAGAAAATATGCAAGAACATGCGTGGTGAATTGTTTGTGTTATGAGATGTCATGGCATGCTAATCAGTGCCCTTGAATTTTAAAGCAGTAGAGAGAGTTCTAGCAGAAATTCCTAACAAAGAAGAATGCGATATTGCAGATTTAAGATTATCTTAAAAACTAATTTGCTTTCAGATCACTTGACTTTTACTCTGACTAATGTCTGGGTAACAAGCTTGCCTATGATTAAGTGTGGCTTCTATGCATCGCGGCATGAAGATAATAGTCATCTTATTTCTCATAGAAAGTGGTTCTTCTAAATGTTTTCCTAACCTTCGATGCTGGTCTTGTCAATGTTCTTCCAGGACACTGCCAAAGGTATCGCGAGAAGAATTTGAGTTCATATTTGATGAGCTGGATGATAGTCATGACTTCAAGGTATCAAAAAATTGGTTAAACCTTTGGTTAATAGTATTGCTATTTCTTCCACTGATTTTGCTTTTGTTTAATAGACTTTCTTCTTTGCCTCTTCACATGTTAGTTGTATGGTTTCAAATATGTGGAACATCGACATTCTTTTCACTAGGCTCTTTATGATTTTGATACTTCTTGCTTCTATTTTTTTCTTCCTAATGAATATGTGATCTCATATATGCTGTTTTAGTGTATCTCACTGGTGTAGAATATGCATATGCATTGCCAACTTGCTTCCTTTATGCGCCTCAAAAGGGAAAAAAAAACAGCTTAGTGTGAAAAGCATATGCACCGATTGAATTGACCACATTATACACTGGAAAGGATTTACTATCTCTTTTCTGTGTTTTTGGATTTTCAAATACTGATTTTCATGACAATAGATCATCTACCCGTGGCTGGTTACCTGGTCAATGCTTTAATTAGAATTTTCCATCCTCTTTTTTTTTTGTAGATCAACATGGATGAATTTGCTGATCTTTGCAATGCAATTGCCCTCAGATTCCAGAAGGAGGATGTTGTGAGTTGATTCTTTGGTTGATCTGAACATAGGCATGAAGCTTCAGAGTTTTCACTCCCATTTGTTATGCCATTGTGCAGCCTTCTCTGTTCGAGAAATTTCCATCAGTCTACTATTCTCCATTTTCTGAGAAGTTGAAGGGTTTTGTGAAAAGTCCAAAGTTTGGATATATGATATCGTTTTTTCTCATTCTGAATCTGGTTGCGGTGATTGTTGAGACAACGGTATGGCTTGAACCCTCATCAACTTCATGCTTTACAAATTCCTGTGTGGCACTATAGTGAAGCACAAGATCAGTTATGATATTTTATGTTAATTGGTTAGTTGATCATGTGATGCAAATGGAGCTACAATTGGACAATTTTCTATTTTGCATTGTCTTCAATGCTGAAGTGTGTTCTAGACGCAATGGATGGCCATGTTCATGCGTGAGAATGCTGAACTTATCGCTCGTCTCTAGTCTCCCAAATATGACTACTTTAGCGACTCATAAGGTGATAATTGTCTAGTTCACGTCTCTTGATAATCAAATATTGAAAGTATGTCTTTCTTTCTTGTTTAGTTTTAGATATCGATTATCAGATAATGTGGGTCATAAAAGCTTATCCAGGCTCGATCTATGAAACTAGTTGTTACCGATAGGCACAACCTGTGTAAAAGGTCACGGATTCACCCAGGCTTGTAGAACTCGGAATGGTTGATCTCTTCCTTACATATTGGGATGAGTCAATGTCAGTCGATAGCGTAAAAGCATGCTCTGAGGTGACTAAGATGAACTAAATCAGATGCTGACTTAATGATTATCACTCCTAGTGGATTCAAATAAGGAGAACAAGCTGGCTTTTCTGCAATTCTATACCAAACTGCTATATGACTTGTTTTCTTGTGCAAAGGACTTATCTTTGACCTATCACTGTTAAAGCTCAAAAGTTGCTCTACTTAACATGTATGACTTAGCATCATTACTCCTATTTTCACTTTCATCATTTTATGCAAATCAATTCACTTATCTCAGTCCCTTTAGCACATTATTGTGGTATTATTGGAATACTGATTTAATGGCTTGCTGTGTTACAGCTGGATATTGAAAACAACTCTGGCCAAAAAGTGTGGCAAGAGGTAGAGTTTGTCTTTGGTAAGTGTGCTCTGGATGTTCGTGTTGTACACTCGTATATGAGTTGTAATTCCTATTCAGAATTGGAAACCATCGCAATAAATATGGCATAGCAAATTTTATTTATCAAATTCCAGTTTGAGCCAGCTGGAATGGGCCGTGGCTCTTCTATGTAATGTGGCTTTTTATTAATTGTGCTTTCACCGAGTTCAAAATGTCTATAGATGTTGAGCGAGTGAGGATGGATCTGATATTTTCTTGTATTGTGTTCAAGTGTTATGGCTGTTTTGTCACAAACCCATTGAACAAATTTAGTTCTTGTTAATTTGTGCTCATTTTTAGTGCCTTGCTATCTGATTATGCTCTTTCTAGCAGAACTAGATGTCTTTATAATGCCAAAGTGAGATTCAATTTGTCCGGATCTTAAAAAGTAGCTGTGTGGTCATTGTTTCCAATAGTACATCTACTTGTCTAATTGACTTTTAATTCTGGAACTTCCCTTGTTTTTGAGCTACTCAATATCCTTTTTTGCTGGGATTCGGTTGGTGATTTTTGGACCCCATCAATTATTGTAGGTCTTAGACATGAGATAATTAATTTGCACTAGTTAAATCTTGGATTTTGTATCAGTTGATTGTCATATCCTATGAATTTAGGTTGATTCTTAAAGGGCTTGTAATATGCTGTTATGATTGATATTTCTATTTTGTCCCACAGGTTGGATCTATGTATTTGAGATGGGATTGAAAGTTTATTCGTTCGGGTTCGAGAACTATTGGAGGGATGGTCAAAACCGCTTTGATTTTCTCATCACCTGGGTGATAGGTGAATATTTCATGCAATGATAGATCATAATTTTTTCAGCGTGTATAACCTGACATATAAATTTTCTTGCTTACAATTGATGCCTATGATGCCGCTACAGTCCATACAAATATATAATGGAACACATTTTGCCAATTGTGGGTAGTTTTTTAAACCATTGAATTCTCTGAAATTAGTAGTCAGTTTTGTCGATCCTGAAATTTGTTGTGATTGAGATATATAAAACAGGTCTTCATATGCATGCGTTGCATGTGATTATTGAACATACTGCCTTTCTTTGTAAGAATTGCATTTCTTTTTAGTTATTTTCAGCAGGGCATTGCTTTCTCCATAAGTTCATAAGGTTTGTAAGTAAAAAAGAGGAAGTCCGTGATCGGCTGAATGTAAAATAAGATGAAGCATCACTAAATAAAAGTAATCAGTTACGCCTATTATTGGACCCCTAGTTTCACATAAATTACGGACTTTAGGTAAATTTGATGTCATTGAATAAGTTAGTGTTGAGAACCTTTTTATCATTAAAACAAAGTAAATTTTCACCATAGGCCAATTTATTTTTATGATAAAAGAAACAGGGACTGTAATTACGCATCTGTTGAGTATTTAATCAGTTTAGAGTTTGACTTAAATGATTCATTGAATACGTAAGCGATAAGAACTTATCACAAATAGTATAATTAATGGTTGTCAACTTGGAGATTGCAATGAGTTGCAGCTGCTCTACTTTATGTTTGATGGGACTTTATGATTGCAATGGTGCCCCAAGGGAACTTGGTGAGAGTAATGCTACATGTTTTGAAAACAAAAACAATGAGCAAAGTATAGTTATTTCACATGTCACAAGACATTTTTTTTTTGGTCGAAGTCACAGGACGTTAGAACATGTAAAACATATCCCTTTGCATTTTCAAAGCTCATAAAATATAGTTAAAGAGTCTCTCAAGAGAGATGTAAAATAACATGATGGCATGACAGTGAACATAGTTGAGGTCCAAGGATATCTGCTATTAACAAGTCAGCTGTCGAATAATCATGTCTGGATAATTCCATATCCTAGAAATGTTAAAGCTTGTGAAGTTCCACTGCATTTCTGAGCTGGTACTTGCTCCTTTGCAGTCATTGGAGAAACTATCACCTTTGTGGCTCCTAATGGACTTGACTTTCTTTCAAATGGAGAATGGTATGCATGATATAAGTTTTTGATATATCCCACTACTCTTTTCGCTTTGTATCATTTTGGAATGCTGTAGGTCCATGAGGGGGATGTTGCAAGTGCCCTGCTTTTAGGAACTTTACTATTTAGACTACTAATAGATCTAGACATGAAAGTCCTGGAGAGGAACATCATTTCAGTTGCAGATGAGCAATTGTTAATTGAGGTTCTTGCTGGTTCATGTGGCCATGGCAAACATGGTCCAAGATTTAGAATAGTTTACATGAGAGATTACCTGTAGGCCCTTGAATATGACTAGAAGGTTAAGTAAAGTGCTTGAAAGATGCTCAGATAGGACGGCTGGGAGACTTGCGTTGGAATATTTGGAATTGCAAGTCAGGAGCAAATCCTCACGCCACTTTGATTGTATTCATAAATGAACTTTGATTGGACTGGAAAATTTTGGATTTTCTTGAATTATGTAATCTACATTTATGGAAAAAATTGGACATAAAGGAGGTAAAATGAAGACTCCTTTCCAGTTTCCTACTAAAAATCAACCAATTATCCATTATAGTTACCCTTAGCCTGACTGCAACTATCATGCTAGGTTGCATATTGAAATAGCGCAGTTTGTTTTTCTCGTTCCATTCTTAGTGACAACATGGTGGAGTTGATCATAATGATATATAGTGTCCAGTTTACAGATACCTTTCTTTGATTAAAAACTGGTCAACTAATATAATTTAGGCTACATTGAATAAACAAAGTAGGACAGAATGTACATCCAGATTCGGATGTTGATGGGGATGAAATATTAACTATAATTTGTCTGGGTGGGTCCTTCAATGCTGTTTTGGCATGACGGAGTGTTTACTGCTTCTTTGAGTTTGCCAAAGAAAATTTCGTTATTCTTTGTAATGTAGCTTCTGTGCCTACTGTATACACTTGAAGAGAAATTCTAATTTTTTTTTTCACATTTCTTTGTTACAGGATTCGGTACCTTCTTCTTGCTAGATTGCTGAGATTGATAAGGCTGCTGATGCATGTTAAACGATACCGAGCTTTTGTCGCTACATTCTTGACCCTCTTACCAAGTTTGATGCCATACCTTGGAATTATCTTTTGTGTACTGTGCATTTTCTGCTCTCTTGGAGAACAGGTATCAGATACTCCTCTTTGTCCTCAAACAAAGAATTGTCCTGCGGATCATCTGCTGGATGTTTTTACTTTTGCTCCTTATTGGAATTATGAATAGTGGTTCATCTCATATATATCTTTCCGTGGTGAAGAATACTGGGTGGTCTCCTGCATGCTTGCTTTTTCATCAGCAACCTTATTTTTTAGGTCCACTATCTTTTCTTCTACAGCAAAATATTGTAATATCAACTCCTTCCATGTTAAGTTTAAATGGTTTGGAGCAAGCATTTCCAATTGACTAATTTTATGCATATATTGTCATCAAACTTGCATTCCCATTTTTAAAAGGGAAAAAGGAAGACTCTGCTACTCCGTTAGCTGATGCGAATTGACCATATATCTACCACTCTTAAATATCAAATAAGGATGATGATAAATGGTTGGAACCTTACGGCTCTTTCCAGCATTATCAGCTGAATTTTCTGAGAACGATATCCTTAGCTGTTCCTAGTGTCATAAGTTGAATTTACTAAAAATGACATATAATGCTTCCTTATACATATATTCATCTTCTCAAGTTAATTCAGCTTTAAACTGTTTTTGAAATTCTTTTCTGTAGATCTTCGGTGGGATGGTCAATGCTGGGAACTCCAAATTGGAAGAAACTGATCTTGCGGCTGATAAGTATCCTTTGTATTGTCTTGTTCTTCCTCAATCTTTCTAAAAATGCGGCCCTTCCCTCCCCACTCCCTGCTCCATCCAAAAGAATAACTTTGTTTCTTCCACCTCTTTGATGCAATGACTGTAAAGGGCTGAAATAATGTCTGAAAGGTGAAAATGCACTATATGTTTCAATTAGAAAACCATAGCTGATTTTCAATTGACAATGAACATCCTATATAAAAAAGAGACAATTCAGATTTCAAGAAAAAAGGGCAAGAAGTAATGAATAGTTAATCTGTAGAATCATATAGCTTTGTGTACTAAAAATTCAAAAGAATCTACTCGGAGCTAAATTCTTTATCTATAATTATTGGAATATGCAAATTCGTCAAGATGATTGACTTTTATACTTTGATATCATCTTTAAATCTTCTGTGGCGAGCATTTTTATTACATTAAAAACCATAGCTTTATGTATAAGGATTCAAAGGAAAGTACTTGGAGCTAAACTTTTTATCCTTGATTATGTAAAAAATGCAAATTCATTAAAATGAAAGCCTCGTAGACTTTAATATCATCTTTAAACCTTTCGGGGTGAATTTCTTCTGCATAAAGGTGGGGAAAACGTGGTACATGTCATAGTTTAAGAGTATTTCTAATAACCCTAATTTGTATTCATCTTGTAGATAGCTTCATCAAATATTTTTCATGTCCTATTTTTGTGCTAGTTGGTGATAGATTTTGTTATTTGGATCACTTTTTCTTGACACTAGTAAGCTATTTGCTTTTCAATTTTAATGACTATCCAAATGGAATGGTGACACTTTTCAATTTGTTAGTCATGGGCAACTGGCAAGCCTGGATGCAGGTGCTACTACTCATTACATACTATCTGATATATTATGTTTTGTTCCTAATGACAGAATGTCTTATGTATTACTTTATTGTCTTGCTATGTTCCAGAGCTACAAGGAACTAATGGGGACCTCTTGGACCCTCATATATTTCATCAGCTTCTACTTAATAACTGTTCTACTGCTCTTGAATTTGGTGAGTCTTTTTTAATAATCACTGGGGCATATCATTGAGTTTAATGATCCAGAGTGCATTTCCCTCTTGAAGAAAGTTTGTTAACAATTTAAATAAACAAGCAAGAAGAATAAGAGAAGGCATGGAAAAGTTTTTGAGAAGACACTGTTTTCTACAAGCAAGCCAGCTAAAATGCTTCTTCTCAAATCAAATTCCATGTGCCAGACATGCATGCAAAACTACTTATTTCTGCAGCAGATCTATTGGGTCAACTTGCTTAGACTATCAATCATGCATTCATCCTAGCATGAGGCCGATTGTACAACCTTGTGTTGGTTTAGCTCAGCTAAGCTTCTGCAACTATCGAGAGGATAATTTTTCTCTAATGGTTGGAGAATGAGACCTTTACCTCAAGCACTGTATGCTGTGTGGGAAATGGTTGGCACATGTACTGTAGTTGCTGAAGATGTTGACTGCCTTTTATTGGTCTTCATACTTGCACTAGAGATAGAGTCTTAACAATTTAGAGAAGGCTGTGACTAGGTAGTGTGACTAGGTAGTGCACTAACTTCCTAGGCCATTGGTTCTACAATCTATTATGCTTCTTTTCCTCTACTAGTGTATTTCCAATCATCAAAAAGTACACTTCAAGCATGTTAGTGCTGGAGGGACCTTTACCTCAACTGCTGTAGATTATCGGAAATGGCCAGCATGTGTACCTTTTGTTGCTGAAGAAGTGAATTGCCTTTTATCAGTTTCCATACTTGCATGCCATTAGAGATAGATCCAAATTGAGCTGGAAATATAAGGTGCCCTGACTAGAAAAATGTGAACTTTCTACTTCCTACTCTCTTGATCTATGTAACTTTGATGCATATTTTTCCCCTATACTATGGTATACCAATCATTCAGCAGTATGCTCCAGATAGGTGAAATGGATATTTTAGAATAATATCTGAACTAGTTAGGCTTCTTTACTGTTGCAGTAAATTAATGTCATGGGCAATTTCGTGAGTCAATTTCGAGAACATTTCGCCAAATATGGCAATCAGTCCATGAATTCTATTTACTTTTCTAGATTCTATTAATAATAAGCATGTTCAAGCATTCTCATCTTCTTACTTATTGTGATCTCTCCTCTTTGGAACTTGAAACTTCATGAGGTGGCTTGTTTTTGAGTGATTGACTGAAACGGTATTACAAGTGAAAAACCATCAGATCAATGAAATTATGATGTTCTTATTCTTCAGTCATATAAAAAAATACATCGAAACTTAAAAGACAAACCCAGCTGATGGTTGAAACTGCATTGTTGAGTTCCGTGGCAATTGTTAAATTAAGAGCATACATTTTTATTTCCATGTGATTACAGGTTGTTGCCTTTGTCTTGGAGGCATTCTTTACTGAAATGGATCTTGAATCATCAGAGAACTGCGAGGGAGAGGATGAGGTGTGTATTATCTAGTACTTAGAAGAATGTCATGGTGACTCTTTAGGTACATGTGTCAGTGTCAGCATAGAATTGTCCAGTTGCCAGGTATTATCAGAATCAAGCTTCTATTAATCTCTGCGTTCCCCTTTATATAGGAAATAAGGGGCAGGCGGCCTCGTTCAGTCGGGTATGTACTGTTTGGACACTATTTAGGGATACTTATCTTCTGATTTATAAGTGATTTAGATTATTGTGTGATGCGTTATCTGTGTCCTTTCCTGGCTTAATACAGCTCAAAGACAAGAAGTCAGAGAGTTGATGTCCTGCTTCATCATATGTTGAGCGCAGAGCTTGACAAAGCAAAATGCACTTGTCCTCAACCTTAATTATGTAGCATACAGGTAAAACTTCATTTTCGAGTGCTGCAGACTCATTTTGTTTTCAAAGCATTGTTCACCATGTTTGCTATTAATGCAAGAGTAGAAAACTGGAAGTTAAATTCATTAGATTTTCCAAAGATACCTGTTTTTATCAATTTTAAATATCTTTGGTACCTTAAAAGGCATAGATAGAATAAGTACTCAATGGATGTTTTTGTCAAGCTGTCACTAGTGTCCTTACCCTTAATCAAATTTCAGTATTAAAGGCTGTCATTCTGGTAGGGTTTACTCGTTGGATTGCTAGAATTGCATTTGTTTATTGCATCACATGTTCATCTCATAAGTTCTAGATGGCTCCCTGTTTTGGTTGGTGATGAGGATAGAGTGAGGTACTAGATATAGATGATTGATGCATATGCATGTTAACATATATTTCGTCTCCCTTCCACCTGAACGGTAGCAAAATCTCAAGTGCTATAATTTCAGTTATGCTATAGTTGCTTCATGGTTGCATGTGCGAGTTGTCAATGGTTGCTATGTACGTATTACATCTTTTAGGTAGCGTTTGGTCAAATATATGCAACCGCTAGTGGTAGTCAGTCTCTAAATTTGATTGTGTCAGCTCTGTAACTGGTTGTCAGTTCAGTCGCATGTTATGTTCCCTTCTTATTTATTCGCCTTCAATTCGCCCACCCTGGTTCTCTAGCTTTCAGCTAACCTTTTCTTAGGGTGTAGTGATGAAAAAATGGGACCAAGCCTGATTTCTTTTATGTCGTCATTTTGGCTGGTTGCGGGCGTGATTTTGAAGACCCCGATACGAGATAACAGGTTACAGCGGACCGCATTACATGGACCATTTCAGATAAACTGGTTCGAACCATACGTATGTAGTTCTTTTTGCCACGGTTGCTATTACCTGTGTGTGTTGGTGGGTAAATTTTGTACAGCTGCGAATTTCAACCCTATAATTTGCAACACGAGTTTCCGACTTCCGATCAAATGAGTAAATTTTGTGCACATTACTCAACGGGCCGCCTCGGTTAGAGAGCATTGATGTCCTGTACGATGCGAGAGTGATTCTTGTTACATAATATTGTTTTCTATTCTGCTTCATTTGCTATGACGTTACAGCCTTTGCATCGCCTGCAGAAATTTTTTATATGTGGGCTACATTAATTGATATTGTAATTTACTGTTGTACAAAATTTATAAAGATTCTTAATTGGTTTAATATGGGGTTGTCTAGTGTGGGTTTAGTAAAGCTTGGCGGGCTTATAGCTTAAAACTCTATAAACAATACTTAAGTCTCTTCATTAATCCTATTAACACAAATATCCTTACAAATGATGTTGAGTGCGGGGCAATCTCATTGAGCCAATGAAAATAAAATAAAAAATTCAATTATTTTTACGTAATATGATAATTTATATCCATGGAGCAAATAAGTACACCAAAATATGTAGTTAATACGTTATTATATTTTGATATAAATAATTGGATGATCCATACTAGAACGGGCTTAATAAAAGAAAGAGCTAGTTTTTTTTTTTTTTTAGTTAGTTCGTTTATTCATGAACTAATTCATGGTAGAATCGATTATCTTCCATTCAAACAAAAGACATTTCTATTGTTGTAGAAAACGCTAGAATATCCCAGGCTTTTCTTTCAGAGAAGAAATAGACTTAAAAGAAACGGGGAAATCACTAAGATGACTTTTAGAAAATCATGTATCCTGTGATTAAATACTAGTTTAATTCAAATTTTAAATAAAGAAAATGTATACTAGTTCTATTAATTTTCTTTTGAGCTTGACCTACTAATAAACACTAAAGTAACTTGGAATTTGTTAGGTAAGAATTCGGATACAGAGGGCAATAGTGGAGAAGCGCTTGAGCTTTGTATTATCATTGCTTCGCATCAAGAACGATGAATTTCAAATCAGATATAAAAGTCTCTTTTACTCAATTATGTGTTTTGGATTCTAGTATGGAATTTTTGAGGTGTCATTTTGCAGTTTATATGTGGTGTCAGAGTAGCCATAGTTTGGAATTGAAACGTACAAATTTTGCCCTTTTGTGGGAATCTTCTGTCCAATAAAAATTGATTTTTATTACATAAATGGATTGTACTCGTCGAGGCAAATATTGACATGTATCAAGCCACCAAGGGAGGCTACACGTGCCCCCAAGCGTGGCCGAGCGGTGGCGTGCGTTGAGCATGTGCCCCCACGTGCGGCGATGCTAGCACATGCAACTCATTGGGATTGATATTGATCGGCTAACTTGACTTGAAAATCCGACTTGTTGAACCGTTGAATTTGGTTTATTGTTGACCCAGACCAGTCAAGCGGTCGGACCAACACCTATCAAACCGCCAACTGGTTGAACCGTCAACGGTTGGACTGGTCATTCAAGTCGGTTGAGCTGGCTGAGAGTGCACTCTAGCAGCGTGTGGGAGCTACGATTGGAGCGATCTTGGAGCCTACGTGCTCGTATTGAGATTCTCTATGCCGTGGCAAATTTATTTTACATGTTTAATGCCTTTATGGATGTGAAATACATATGGAATTCTAAGTACATGTATTTTTAGGGTATTTTTGTATATTTCCTCTCTGTGTTTTTTTTTTCTTAATGATTTTAGAAATACATATGTTAACTCACATGTATATCATCACATAAGAATGTGTAGAGTGCGGATAAAATGCATGAGGTTTAATATGTGTCAGTGAATAGAGTAATGTAATTGAAATGACGTGATTTTAGTGACAAATTTCCCCTATTTTTTTAAGTCTAAAATTACATGTATTTGATGAATGTGAGGCATAAAGTTTATATCTCTCATATGATAGAGATTCAATGATTCAATTAAGTTGTGACCGCCAAAGTTGCACATTTAATTAGACTTGAAAAAAATTGATCTTATATTATTATGGGATGTCTTATGTTCTAATATGTGGTTATACTCCCAAAGTAGGTGGTTGTATATTATTTTATGGAGGGATATGTATAAATTGATGAGTGATTCATACGAGTGATTCATACACCAAAGGTAATGAATTTATGAAAGTTGAAATATGTTGCCGTAGCCACTTTCATGTGGTGAGTATATAACTGCATATAATTTATTTTGTCCAAATATGATTATATGATGATGTATGTAACTTTAGGTTGTGTACTTATACGGACAAGTTATATGCTTTATGTTGTTTGTTTTAAGTTACTTTTTCTAACAACGGTAACTCCATTGTGATTAGGGTTTTTACTAGTTCAAAAATTTGGGATAGAGTTGATAAATGTTCATATTATCTTTACTGCGGATAAGTCAACATATGTCACCATCGACGGTACAAAAGCCCAGAATGCACACTTTATTGCTTAGGAAAAGAGCAATCGGATTTGTTTGTTATCTATAAAGCGATTCATTCGGGAATACTTGAGAAACCAGTTAACTGCACTGCTAGCCAGATGATGGAAGCTTGGTTGTTTGATATCATGTCTTGTCTAATGCTGAGAGTAGGAGATACTTGCAAACACTCTTCAACATGAAGTATGATGGTTTAAGTAGAGTTATGGATTACGTTTTAAGGATGGTAGATTTATTCACAAATCTTTAGGCTCTCAATGTTGCTATTGCTGTTGCTTTCATTGTGCATTAAGCTTTAAATACTCTTCCTTCGGATTTTGGGATTATCCAGACTAAATACAATTTCCAAAGTGAGACCTAGTCAATTAATGACCTGCTAATAAGGATGGTTACTAAGAAAGAGAAACTTAAGGGCACATTATCTCGTATGCCTTTAATTATGGTAGTGAGAAGAGTAATGGGTTTAAAAACTGTACTTCTAAAGGAATTCATGAAACTGCTGGTCTTTTTACAACTTTGGAAAGAAAACATGCTTTAAAAATGATGGTGACCATTGCTACTTTTGTAGGAAAAAAGATCACAAAAGAAAGATTGCAACAAATATAAAATTTGGTTGTCCAAGTGTGAGCATATGAGTAATAATTCTTTGGCATTTATTTATAAATTCAACCTATTAAAAGCCTTGTAGCGGTACAACTAATCATATTACTTTTATTGTACAAGGATTCATAAATTGGAAGAAGCTAAATTAGGTTGAATCAAAGCTCATTGTGAGAAACAAATTCAAATAAAGAAGAGAATTGCGGTCCGAATTTGTAACATGTTTGAGGTCATTCACATTGATTAGAACCTTGTATAGAAATTTTTATTTCATTATATTTATTGATGATTATTCTCGATATGGATATCTGTGCTTGATTCAGGAAAAATCCGAGTTTCTTAACAAATTCAAGATTTTTCACAAAGAAGTTGAGAAACAATTTAGAAAAGTCATAACGTTTGTGAGAGTATTTTGGCAGGCATGACAATGTTGGATAGCTTAAAGAGTCATTTGTCAAATATTTGAAGGATTTTGAGATAGTAGCTTAGTTTACTATGCTTGGGACTGAACCAAATGGTGTGGCGAAAAAGAGCAATCGTACTCAAATGGATATGACGATGAGTATTGTTACTAGGACCAATTTCTATGATTTTATGTGAGATGAAGCTTTAAAAACAATGATTTATATTTTAAATCGTACTCATGCCAAAGTTGTTTCATTGTTTCATTTTGAGTTATGGATTGGATGTAAACTTAACTTAAATCATCTTAAGATTTGGGGTGTCCTGCATATCCAAAATGAAGGATGAACTAGTGATATGGAGGACAATAGATGAAAAGCGTTGAAGTTTTGGATCGTCTCCGATTCACTTTAAATGCAATAAATTCCGAATTAGGTGTCAATTTCGCAGCTTACGCCGCCTCCATTTGCTCGATGTTGTTTGGTGTTCGATATGGTGGTTCTATTCTGGTGCTCGTTCACTGGTGGGGTTCTCAGAGAATACTCAAATTCTGCAACTATTGACCGCTTTTGAACTCTAACACGCCCGCCGAGTTCAAAAAAAGGTTCCGTGGTGCGACGACGGCATTGTAAGAAAAGTTCAGATGGATGGCTTATCTTTTGACCTGTGGTTGGGACTCCGTTCCACATGATTCCTCCTTGATTCATGGTCATGTGCACGTATTAAATAAAACCCAGAAAAAACAATATATATTTTGGGATTTTGATGTTGATCTGTCTGCAAAGCGAACATGTTTAGATCCACGTCTTTTTCCCTTAACCAAATCATTATCTCATTATAATTACCGAGTCTCGATTTCTTTTAGCTTTTCTTCCCTCTCCCCTTGGACCCCTTGAAACCGTATAACTACTAATTTTTTTAAAATTTTCTTAAATTATTTTAGTGAGATGTTTGACTTTGTCCGGTGTCATTTACCATAAGCAGGGTCTGCCCCATCCGTACGCAAGAAAAATCTGGGATGACTGATGGGTATGTGGACAAGTGGAGGGCCTCCAGGGTCCATATGCGATCCAAATCTGGCCAACAAAGTACAGAGATATTTTAAAATAAAAAAATAAACTTAAGATAAATCTTTTCTTTTAATAATTATTTCTTACAGTGCAGTTGGGCGCTTCTTTTTGTTGTCCTTATCCCGTACACTGACTCACTCACCCTATTAAATATCAAGAAAAAGAGTAAAGAGACTAGGACGCGAATAATTCTTAACTTTAATTTAGCGCGTAATATGATCTTTAATATAATCTTTTAATCTTAATTTAATATATAATATGATTTATAAATTTTTATTTATTCAATATGATTTTTGAGTTATAGTATATGTTCAATTTAATTCCTAAAAATATTGAACTTTTTCATACAAAATATGAATTGATTTGAACATGTATCAAAATGATAAGGAATATAGTGAACTAATTTACAGTTCATGAATTATATCATATATTTGATGAAAGTTTAAGAATCGTTTATATTGTTCATTTTTTTTTCGTCAAAGTTTATATTATTCATCTAAAAGGAGAAAATATCCCAGCCTACCCCATTTAAATCAAAAACATGAAAATGTGGAAATCAAAAAAGGAGAGAGAAATTGGCTTCCGAGAATTAACATTGATCCGATTCTTAGGATCTACTTTAATTCTCGGTATTCTTAATCCGCATAAGTGCATTCTTAAAGGTTTGAAGTTACCGAACTGCGCTGACAGCCTGTCGCTTCTGCACCCAATCTTCTCGGCGCTGCTGAACGCGGGCCCAACATGTATTCACTTCCTGTGGTCATCCTCCTCCGCGTCCCCCCCCCCGGCGAAGGCAACGGCCACTGTCGTAGCCACCTTCTCTCGCGCGCTCTCTTTCTCTCTCCTCAGCTCTCTCTCTCTCTACTATTTTTCTTTTGTAATTTTCCTGAATTATTTTAAGTGAGCGGTTTGACTTTGTACGGTGTCATTTTCCATGAGCCGGGTATGCCCCATCCGTACCCAAGAAAATTAAATCCGGCATAATTGATGGGTGTGTGGGCAAGGGGCGGTCCTTCTCTCCCGGGTCCATGTGCGATCCAAATCTGGCCTACAAGGAAGAAAGAGAAAATTCTACAGAGATATTTTAAAGCAAGAAATTAAAACTAAACATGATAACTTTTCTTTTAATAATTATTTCTTGCAGTTGGGGCCTTCTTTCTGTTGTCCTTGTCCCCCTACACTGATTCACTTAGCCTTTTATAGATAAGTGATGAGCACACAAAAAGTCCTCAACTTTGGTGAACTTTAATTTAATATGTAATATTACCTTTAAATTTTAAATTTATTTAATATGATTTTTGAAATTTAATTTAATATATGATGTGATCAATAAATTTTTAATTTGTTCAACATGATTCATTAAATTTTAGTAATATTTAACATTATCCTTCAATTGATTCAAATTCAATGATATCATTAAATTTTTTTATATGTAATATGAATTAATTAAAGTTGAGGGAACATATTGAATTGACTTAAAGTCTCGGAATCAATTCCTTCGATGACCCTTATATCTTTTACCAGAAGAGAAATAGAAAATATCCCGGCCGACCCCATTTAAATTAGAAAAAAAGATATGCTGGGAAGTGCAAAAGGAGAGGGAAATCGCTTCCGAGAACCAGCATTGATCCGATACTTAGGATCTACGTTAAAGGGCAAAAGTTTACTGAAGTGCCGACATCCCGTCGATACCGTACCGAATCTTTTCGGCCGCTCCTGAACGCGGGCTGTACACGTCTTCGCTTCCTCCTGTCGTCATCCTCCTGCGCGTCCCTTCCGTCTTCCCTCGCAGCAAAGGCAACGGCCACTGCTGTCGTAGCCATCTTCTCTCGCGCGCGCTCTCTCTTTCTCTCTCTCTCCTCAGCTCTCTCTCTCTCTCTCTCTCTTTCTGTGCGCGGAGGCCTTTCGGCTTCGGCTTCGGCTTCGGCTTCGCGACATGAACGATCCTCTGCTCGACGGGGAGAGCAGCGACGCGCGGCGGAGGAAGGAACGCTTCAAGCGCCGCTCCGACGCCCTCGCCTACGGCTCCCCGTACCAGAAGGCCGCCACTCTCGTCGATCTGGTGAGTCGGTTTTGGTTGACGAGCGCGTGCTGCATTTGCGCCGGGACGTCGCGTCGTCTTCTCCGGCGCGCGACGAATGGGAGGGCTTCCCGTAGCATGAAATCAGCAGTCCTATTTTTTCTTTTTTTTTTTCTGTTTTTTTTTTCCGGTTTCCAATCTCGATCGCGGATTGCCGTCGGAGGTGGCGTTGTGACGCTGCGTTCGCGGCGATCGCTTTTTGCCGCGTTGCGATTTGAAGAAAAATGAATACAGAAGGAAGTAGTCGAAGCTGAATCAGAAGAGAGAGCTTGCTGTCAAGCTCTTCTCCTTCTTTCTTTAATGGTCTTTTCATCTGAGAGCTCAACATTTCGTCCTTCTATTTTTACATGCTTTTATATAACAACAGAGGAAAAACTTCTAGATCTAAACCAACCACTCCTTAAATGACAGCTCAGCACACACACATAACAGAAAAATAGAGCTCATGCATACGTGTACAAGAAATAACTCTGCTGAAGCAAACGATGTAGTTTTACACCCTTCTAATTTGATTGACTGCTCCTTCTTCACACCAGTCCTCTGTTTCCTCTGTTCCAGTTAACTTTTGTTGCTGAGTTTCTTCCTGCTGCTTCCTTCTAAGCATTTGCAGCACTGCATCCTCAACATCCTCGCAAACTAGGTGTGGGTTTGAACCCTAGACCCAGTTTGGTGCGTATGATGCAATGGTCCCGTCTGGGTAGTGCTTTAGTACAAATATCAGCAATTTGGTAGTTGTTCGGAACATATCGTGCACTCAGAGAACGAAGAGATACTTTCTCGTGAACAAAATGGAAATCAATTTCGATATGTTTTGTCCTGGCATGTAGTACAGGATTAGTCGTAAGAGAGATTGCTGATTGGTTATCACAAAAGATTTACCGTTGGTGAAGCTAACGAGACGCCAATGTCCCGAAGAACAAAACTTATCCATGTGAGCTCAGCAGCAGTAGAAGCCAGCGCTCTATACTCTGTCAATGTCGCTAACTGATGGCACTGCGCTGTTGTTAGTTGTTGAGGTGAGATGGTCTGAGTTTGCGATCCTTCCCGAGTCGTTGAGCTCGTTAAAACCGGGTTACGTGACGGGAATGCGAAAAGTCTCGAGTGCTTTTTTCTAGCTAATCTTGGCTTGAGCTTGTAAACAACTATTTCGAGTTTCTTCCCCGCCCAGCTTCCGTTTCTATATCTTGCTTTTTTTGTTTCAATCGTGGCCCACTGCTTTAGTGCCTTTTGACTTGTTTGCGTATGAGAACCATGAGCTTGTAAACTATATTATTGAGGATAGGTGTTCTGTATATGCACTTATTCCCTATCTTGGGGAATGAACCTATAATTTTTTTCCTCCTGCTGGAATGATCGTTGCTGATGTTCTTTTTGAGTAATCACGTGCGAATTATTGAGAATGCATCCTGCAGGCTGAAGATGGTGTTGGTCTTCCTGTTCAAATTCTCGACCAGTCAAATTTCAAGAGTGCTGCCAAACTCTACTTCGTCTTCACAAAATTTGACATCATCTGGTCCCTTAATTATTTTGCCTTAATAGTACTGAACTTCTTTGAGGTTAGTCTGCTTTCTGGTCTCTTCTTCACTGGCAGAGGGCCTTCGTCCCCAGAAGTTGCCAAGGTTACTGCACTAACTCTCCGCCCCTGCACAGAAACCTCTGTGGTGTGCCAAATACTCTGCAGATGCTTGCAGCGAGAGGGAATACTTTTTCCTGGGACAGTTACCATACTTAACGGGTGTAGAATCTCTCATATATGAGGTAATTGTAAAAACCCTGTAGATACATTTGGTGCCACTTCACTCATGACTCTTGTGACATAAATGAGACCTTATGTGCTTCATTTATTGATTTTCACCAAATTTCACATTGGGGGAGCAGGTTCATCTTGAAATTCTGCCTGGCGTTCATTTGAAAGTCTTTTCATAATAATTGAGACTTCATAAAGAAATTACCTTACTGGATGTCCTAGATACATCTGTCCTTCCTTGCACGTACCTGATTATACAATCATATAATGCTTGTCATACTTCGAATGAACATTCGTTGATGTGCCTATAAATGGACACTCTGTAGTAAAATATTCAAGTTGCCTTTTCTTTTGAAAAAATGAATGGTCTCTTCCGTGAGGACCGTTATCTTTTCTATGGTGTTACATAGATCAAACTGCAGAACTTGTCGTACTTTTGCAAATTGTATGAGTTCTACCCTGCTTATGGTAGCAAATACTTGAGATATTGTTGTGTGAGGAGCTCATGATATTCTTTCTCATGCAGAGCGTAACTCTTGTTATACTCACGATACATACATTCTTTCCCATTTCATATGAGGGGTTTCGCATCTATTCAAGGAATCCTCTTAACCAAGTAAAGGTACAGAGCCTTGCTTTTGCCTAGCCACATCTTTAATGATCATTCTTTTCTTGGAGCTGCTTCGCTTTTTTGGAGTTTCTTGTAACCTTGGACATGTGGACTGTGCAAGTACTGAGATGAGTGAACAGGAGGTGCACCATGAGAGAAAAGAAGTTTCCATGTGTAATTTGTCCACTCAAGTCATAATAAGGGACGGGCTTTTTATCCTTTGAGTTGTCTTTCAAGCAGATATTTCCTAGGCACATGAAAGGCAGTGTTCAATGTATTGTGTCTGGGAGCATTATTCAACGGTCTGATAAAAAAACTGCTTGAAAGTGCTGTCTCTGATTACTTTCATGTGGGAGAATGGTGGCTTCAGTCTTATTTGTAAATTTTCCATTGCTTTAAGACTTATAGCATCTCATCATGAAGCCGCCAACTAAGGGAAACTATCTTGTGCTTATGATAATACATGTAGTGATCTTGCACTTCTATGATATTAAGTGGAAGCACATGTTCTTAGTTGCATTGTTTATGCAGCTAATACCTTCTCTTAATTGGGGTTGATTTCTGCAATATCGATAGGCTGTTAAAATCTCGCGTGTCGAAATTCCTTTTGCTGTTTATATATTTGAATGATACTTTGACCTTGGCTTGATTTTCAGGTTGTTTGCCTACTGCTTTTGGTCGCCGATTTAATAGCATATGCCCTCTACTTATCCCCTGCAGTGGCCCTTGATTATCTTCCTTTTAGAGCAGCACCTTATGTTAGAGTTATCTTTTTCATCATGAACATACGGTATGAGTTATTTCCACAATGTTTCTTTAAATCAGCTGGTTTGACATGCTTTTAGTATTAAATTTGAAAAACCTTACGCAGATTATTTTGCATATTTGTTTCAAAATGGAAAAAAAAGTTTGAAACAGGATGTCATTTTTAAGTCCAATTACATTTTTGAATTATACTTTCACACTCCCCATTATAGTTGAGGTCATACTTTCCATTTTAATGGTCTAGAATTACACCTCTTCTTATATACCATAGTGAAGGAAGAAAGGAATTTTTCCATTCTAAATTTTTTGAGATGAATAGTAAAATATAGGCAGTACTGCTTTCTTTCCAGCTTTGAATCTCTACATTTTCACATTATGCTCTCAAATTTTACCTTTCCTTGTTATTATAGGGAACTACGAGCGACCACCTCCATTCTGGCTGGCATGCTTGGGACCTACTTAAATGTCTTGGTTGGTTTAGTCCCTCTTTTGCTCATTTGAATTGCTATTGCTCCACTTGCCCGATTTTGTTTCACTAAAGTTAGTGATAGATTATCACATTTTAGCAAGTATTTTCTCTATTAATGCCAATATATGGCGTGCCTTACATGATGTTTTCCCTTTGTTATGCTTATTTTCCTGTTATTCTGGTAAAACTGCAGGCTCTGTTGCTTCTGTTTCTTTTGTTTTCCAGTTGGGTAGCATATGTCATGTTTGAAGATACAGCAAAGGGAAAGACTGAATTTACCTCATATGGTGCCACCTTCTATAAGATGTTGGTGTTATTCACCACATCCAATAATCCAGATGTATGGATACCGGCATATAAGTAAGTAAAATTGATGTAAATGCTTTAAATTTCCCATGTTGATTGTCAAGAGAAGATCTCCTTTTATAGCCATTCGAGAAAAAAAATAGGTTTTACCCTCAAAACTATTGGATTACATATTCCCAAGATGTGACTGCTACTTAGCTTGCCTTTTAGCTTTGTTTTGTCTGCTTACTAAATTTCTTATTTTCAAATTGGGGACATTGCTTCTGTCTGTCTCTGTCTCTGTCCCCCTCTGTCTTTGTCTATCTCTTAATTTTACCTTTGGATATTCTTTATTAAAGTATTAGTTAGAATTCTTTCATAATGGACACCTAGACTTTCTTTCTTTATTTCTTCAGACTAGGCGGGCACATAAATATGCCCTTGATCTTTTGTTTGGGACTGACGATTATCTGAGAATGTCTTAAAATTTGGACCAAATTTTTTTGTTTTTTAGATGATTACATATCATAAAGGAATAAGGGATTACGTATCATAAGGGAATGACCGGGGTCTTGGGTCTGGCTTAACTTCCTCACTTCTTCTATATTTGTTTCACTGAAGTTAGTGATAGATTATCACATTTTCACAAGTATTTTCACTATTCATGTCGATATGTAGCTTGTGTTACATTATGTTTTCCCTTTGTTAGGCTTATTTTCCTGTTTTCTGGTAAAACTGCAGGCTCTGTTGCTTCTGTTTCTTTTGTTTTCCAGTTGGGTGGCATATGTTATGTTTGAAGATACCGAACAGGGAAAGACTGAATTTACCTCATATGGTGCCACCTTATATAAGATGTTTATTTTATTCACCACATCCAATAATCCAGATGTATGGATATCAGCATATAAGTAAAATTGAAGTAAGTGCTTTAAATTTCTCCTGTTGATTGTCAAGAGAAGAACTTTTATAGTCATTCGAGAAAAAATAGGTTTTTCCCTCAAAACTATTGGATTATATGTTCCCAAGATGTGACCGCGACTTAGCTTGCCTTTTAGCTGTACAACCAAACGGCTTCAAAAACTTACACTCAAGATGGACATGCCCATTATGAGTGGAAGGAAGCCGAGGAAAAAACCCAAGAGGCAACCGAGAACGGCCAAAAGCGAAAAGCAGACCGACACCAGAAACGACCTAGCAAGATGCCTAGCCAGTCGGTCCACAATCAGTGGAAGAGAAGATAAAGGGATCCAACTCCCACGAGCGCTGAATCCTTCTGTTTCTGTAGGAGTCCTCGACGTCTTTGAAGGTAGCAGCTTTATCTTTAACGACCTTGAGGGGATGCCTCTTAATGGCCGGAACAGAAAGCGGCTACCTAGCTTGCCTTTTAGCTTTGTTTTGTCTGCTTGCTAAAAAACTTGTTTTTTAAAATGGGACATTGCTTCTTTCTCTGTCTTTGTCCGTCCCCCTCTGTCTTTCTCTCTCTTAATTTTACCTTTGGATATTCTCTTTTTAGCTAATAGTTAAAATTCTTTATAATGGCAACCTAAACTTTTTATCTTTATTTCTTCAGATAGTCTGGTATATAAATATGTCCCTGATCTTTTGTTTGGGAATGGCGATTATCTGAGAATTGTCTTAAAAGTTGGATCAAACATTTATTTATTTAGATGATTACATATCATAAAGGACTAAGGGATTGGCCTTAGTGGTGGTCCATCCTTACATGGGCCGAGGTCTTGGGTTTGGTTACTTCCTCGCTTGCCCTATGTTTGTATTATCATCATGTTATACAGCTGCTTGACTTCGATATGTTTTTCTTCCAGAGTTTCACGTTGGTACTCCATTTTCTTTGTCCTCTATATCCTGCTGGGGGTTTACTTTGTCACGAATTTGGTCCTTGCTGTCGTGTATGACGGCTTCAAGATTCAGGTAAATTTTCTTTCAATATCAGTGCTATTTCAGAGAAGTAGGGGTATTAACTCATGCAAATATGTCTATTTAATATCTCACTTACTATCATAGGGCTTGTAATGTTCTTTTTGTATTCAGAGGAAAATATTGACACTAAGTTCATTTGTTTTAGCTCGTGAAACAAGTCTCTGAGATGGACCGAATGAGGGAAATCATGTTAGGAAAAGCCTTTAAGCTCATAGATAAGAATGTAAGTATGTTGGCCTCTCTTAAATACTCTTTATAGCATGCCTTTCAGAAGGAACTTCTTCTGCTTATCATTGTGTTATCTAATATCTACGGAGAACATGCATCTCCTTGTGCCGGTCATTCATGACAGCTAGTTTTTGGTATGGTACTCGAAGTTTTCATGGCACAGGTCTCAAAACTCATGCTATAGAAAGAGTTGAACGTAATCAAATGCATTTGTCTGCGTGTTAAGACCTGCTAATTATTTGGTTGCTTTGGAGACTCCTTACGTGTCCTTTGCTGTTCCCAACTTCTATGCTAAAGTTATCTGATGTAGATGTTTGATGAGAAGAGCAGCTGTTAGATGTTCTATTGATATAATTTTATACTAAAGAGGTTTGTAGGTACATGATTGGTTGAATTTGGCCCTTGGACACATGTACGAACCACAAAATATAATGTACTTTGGATGTCTCGAGGTGAAAAATGGAGGACAAACATATATTCTCTTTCTCATTCCCTTCTCCCTCTCTTCTTGTTCCTCTTTTGTCTCTGTGAGGAGCATAAATAGCCTGAAGTAATGTATTATTAGAGTTCTTCATCTTACTTTGCTGTTGCTTCTGCTGGGGGATTCTTCTTACTTATGTTTTCCTAGAGTGATTTGGGTTATTCTCTTTTGTCTCTGTGAGGAGCATAAATAGCCTGAAGTTATGTATTATTAGAGTTCTTCATCTTACTTTGCTGTTGCTTCTGCTGGGGGATTCTTCTTACTTATATTTTCCTTAGAGTGATTTGGGTTATTCTCTTACTTGCTTGTCGTGTTACTTTCTTGGCATGCATAGAATGTTGGGCATATCAATAAAGAGCAATGTATACACCTGCTGGAAGAACTGAATAACTACAGGTATATAAACATCCCACTCACAAGATGACTTGAACTATTGTTTATTGTTTTCTTTTTGTAATTTCCAGCCTGTCAAGTTAAGCATTCATCTGCGAGATATGTAAAAGCTTCAAGAAAATATGCAAGAACATGCGTGGTGAATTGTTTGCGTTATGAGATGTCATGGCATGCTAATCAGTGCCCTTGAATTTTAAAGCAGTAGAGAGAGTTTTAGCAGAAATTCCTAACAAAGAAGAATGCGATATTGCAGATTTAAGATTATCTTAAAAACTAATTTGCTTTCAGATCACTTGACTTTTACTCTGACTAATGTCTGGGTAACAAGCTTGCCTATGATTAAGTGTGGCTTCTATGCATCGCGGCGTGAAGATAATAGTCATCTTATTTCTCATAGACAGTGGTTCTTCTAAATGTTTTCCTAACCTTTGATGCTGGTCTTGTCAATGTTCTTCCAGGACACTGCCAAAGGTATCGCGAGAAGAATTTGAGTTCATATTTGATGAGCTGGATGATAGTCATGACTTCAAGGTATCAAAAAATTGGTTAAACCTTTGGTTAATAGTATTGCTATTTCTTCCACTGATTTCGCTTTTGTTTAATGGACTTTCTTCTTTGCCTCTTCACATGTTAGTTGTATGGTTTCAAATATGTGGAACGTCAAGATTCTTTTCACTAGGCTCTTTATGATTTTGATACTTCTTGCTTCTATTTTTCTTCTTCCTAATGAATACATATGATCTGATATATGCTGTTTTAGTGTATGTCACTGGTGTAGAATATGCATATGTGTTGCCAACTTGCTTCCTCTATGCTCCTCAAAAAGATTAAAAAAACAGCTTAGTGTGAAAAGCATATGCACCAATTAAATTGCCACATTATACACTAGAAAGGATTTACTATCTCTTTTCTGTGTTTTTGGATTTTCAATCACTGATTTTCATGACAATAGATCATCTACCCGTGGCCGGTTACCTGGTCAATGCTCTAATTAGAATTTTCCATCCTCTTTTTCTTTTGTAGATCAACATGGATGAATTTGCTGATCTTTGCAATGCAATTGCTGTCAGATTCCAGAAGGAGGATGTTGTGAGTTGATTCTTTGGTTTATCTGAACATAGGCATGAAGCTTCAGAGTTTCACTCCCATTTGTTATGCCATTGTGCAGCCTTCTCTGTTCGAGAAATTTCCATCAATCTACTATTCTCCATTTTCTGAGAAGTTGAAGGGTTTTGTGAAAAGTCCAAAGTTTGGATATATGATATCGTTTTTTCTCATTCTGAATCTGGTTGCGGTGATTGTTGAGACAACGGTATGGCTTGAACCCTCATCAACTTCATGCTTTGCAAATTCCTGTGTGGCACTATAGTGAAGCACAAGATCAGTTATGATATTTTATGTTAATTGGTTAGTTGATCATGTGATGCAAATGGAGCTACAATTGGACAATTTTCTATTTTGCATTGTCTTCAATGCTGAAGTGTGCTCTAGACGCAATGGATGGCCATGTTCATGCATGAGAATGCTGAACTTATCGCTCTTGTCTCTAGTCTCGCAAATATGACTACTTTAGCGACTCATAAGGTGATAATTGTCTAGTTCACGTCTCTTGATAATCAAATATCGAAAGTATATCTTTATTTCTTGTTTAGTTTTAGATATCGATTATCAGATAATGTGGGTCATAAAAGCTTATCCAGGCTCGATATATGAAACTAGTTGTTACCGATAGGCACAACCTGTGTAAAAGGTCAGGGATTCACCCAGGCTTGTAGCACTCGGAATGGTCGCTCTCTTCCTTACATATTGGGATGAGTGAATGTCAGTCAATAGCATAAAAGCATGCTCTGAGGTGACTACGATGAACTAAATCAGATGCTGACTTAATGATTATCACTCCTAGTGGATTCAAATAAGGAGAACAAGCTGGCTTTTCTGCAATTCTATACCAAAATGCTATATGACTTGTTTTCTTGTGCAAAGGACTTATCTTTGGCCTATCACTATTAAAGCTCAAAAGTTGCTCTACTTAACATGTATCACTTAGCATCATTACTCCTATTTTCACTTTCATCATTTTATGCAAATCAATTCACTTATCTCAGTCCCTTTAGCACATTATTGTGGTAATTATTGGAATATTGAGGAAGCTAATGGCTTGTTGTGTTACAGCTGGATATTGAAAACAACTCTGGCCAAAAAGTGTGGCAAGAGGTAGAGTTTTTCTTTGGTAAGTGTGCTCTGGATGTTCGTGTCGTACACTGGTATATGAGTTGTAATAATTATTCAGAATCGGAAAAATTGCAATAAATATGGCATATCAAATTTTATTTATCAAATTCCAGTTTGAACCAGCTGGAATTGGGCGTGGCTCTTCTATGTAATGTGGCATTTTATTGATTGTGCTTTCACTGAGTTCAAATTGTCTTTAGATGTTGAGTGAGTGAGGATGGATCTGATATTTTTGTATTGCCTTCAAGTGTTATGGCTGTTTTGTCACAGAACCATTGAAAAAATTTAGTTCTTGTTAATTTGTGCTCATTTTTAGTGTCTTGCTATCTGATTATGCTCTTTCTAGCAGAACCAGATGTCTTCATAATGCCGAAGTGAGATTCAATTTGTCGGGATCTTAAAAAGTAGCTGTGTGGTCATTATTTCCAATCATACATCTACTTGTCTAATTGACTTTTAATTCTGGAACTTCCCTTGTTTTTGAGCTACTCAATATCCTTTTTTTCTGGGATTCGGTTGGCGATTTTTGGACCCCAACAATTATTGTAGGTCTTAGACGTGAGATAATTAATTTGCACTAGTTATATCTTGGATTTTGTATCAGTTGATTGTCATATCCTCTGAATTTAGGTTGATTCTTTTAAAGAGATTGTAATATGCTGTTGTGATTGATAATTCTAGTTTGTCCCACAGGTTGGATCTATGTACTTGAGATGGCATTGAAAGTTTATTCGTTCGGGTTCGAGAACTATTGGAGGGATGGTCAAAACTGCTTTGATTTTCTCATCACCTGGGTGATAGGTGAATATTTCTTGCAATGATGGATCATAATTTTTTCAGCGTGTACAAACTGTCTAACATATAAATTTTCTTACTTACAATTGATGCCTATGATGCCGCTACAGTCCATACAAATATATAATGGACCACATTTTCCTAATTGCGGGTAGTTTTTTAAACCATTGAATTCTGTGAAATTAGTAGTCAGTTTTGTAGATCCTGAAATTTGTTGTGATTGAGATATATAAATCAGGTCTTCATACGTATGCGTTGCATGTGATTATTGACCATACTGCCTTTCTTTGTAAGAATTGCATTTCTATTTAGTTATTTTCAGTAGGGCATTCCTTTCTCCATAAGTTCATAAGGTTTGTAAGTAAAAAAGAGGAAGTCCATGATCAGCTGAATGTAAAATAAGATGAAGCACCACTAAATAAAAGAAATCAGTGAAGCCTATTATTGAACCCCTGGTTTCACATAAATTATGGCCTTTAATTTGATGTCATTGAATAAGTTAGTGTTGAGAACCTTTTTAGCATTAAAACACAGTAAATTTTCACCATAGGCCAATTTATATTTTATGATAAAAGAAATCAGGGACTGTAATTACGCATCTGTTGAGTATTTAATCAGTTTAGAGTTTGACTTAAATGATTCATTGAATAAGTAAGCAATAAGAACGTATCACAAATAATATAATTAATTGTCAACTTGGTGATTGCAATGAGTTGCAGCTGCTCTACTTTATGTTTGATGGGACTTTATGATTGCAATGGTGCCCCATGGGAAATTGATGAGAGTAATGCTACATGTTTTCAAAACAAAAACAATGAGCAAAGTATAGTTATTTCACATGTCACAAGACATTTTTTTTTTTTTTTTTGGTCGAAGTCACAGGACGTTAGAACATGTAAAACATATCCCTTTGCATTTTCAAAGCTCATAAAATATAGTTAAAGAGTCTCTCAAGAGAGATGTAAAATAACTTGATGGCATGACAGTGAACATAGTTGAGGTCCAAGGATATCTGCTATTAACAAGTCAGCTGTCGAATAATCATGTCTGGATATTTCCATATCCTAGAAATGTTAAAGTTCGTGAAGTTTCACTGCATTTCTGAACTGGTACTTGCTCCTTTGCAGTCATTGGAGAAACTATCGCCTTTGTGGCTCCTAATGGACTTGACTTTCTTTCAAATGGAGAATGGTATGCACGATATAAGTTTTTGATATATCCCACTACTCTTTTCGCTTTGTATCAGTTTGAAATGCTTTAGGTCCATGAAGGGGATGTTGCAAGTGCCCTGCTTTTAGGAACATTACTATTTAGGCCGCTAATAGATCTAGACATGAAAGTCCTGGAGAGGAGCATCATTTCAGTTGCAGATGAGCAATTGTTAATTGAGGTTCTTGCTGGTTCACATGGCCATGGCAAACATGGTCCAAGATTTAGAATAGTTTACATGAGAGATTACCTGTAGGCCCTTAATACGACTAGAAGGTAAGTAAAGTTCTTGAAAGATGCTCAGATAGGACAGCTGGGAGACTTGCATTGGAATATTTGGAATTGCAAGTCAGGAGCAAATCCTCACGCGACCTTTTGATTGTATTCATAAATGAATTGTAATTGGACTGGAAAATTTTGGATTTTCTTGAATTATGTAATCTACATTTACGGAAAAAATTGGACATACAGGAGGTAAAATGAAGACTCCTTTCTAGTTTCCTACTAAACATCAACCAATTATCCATTATAGTTACCCTTAGCCTGACTGCAACTATCGTGCTAAGTTGCATATTGGAATAGCCCAGTTTGTTTTTCTCGTTCCATTCTCAGCGACAACATGGTGGAGTTGATCATAATGATGTATAGTGTCCAGTTTACAGATACCTTTCTCTGATCAAAAACTGGTCAACTAATATAATTTAGACTACATTGAATAAACAAAGTAGGACAGAATGTACGTCCACATTCGTATGTTGATGGGGATGATATATTAACTATAATTGGTCTGGGTGGGTCCTTCAACGCTATTTTGGCATGACGGAGTGTTTACTGCTTCTTTGAGTTTGCCAAAGAAAATTCCATTATTCTTTGTAATGTAGCCTGTGCCTTCTGTATACACTTGAAGACAGATTCTAATTTTTGTTCACATTTCTTCGTTACAGGATTCGGTACCTTCTTCTTGCTAGATTGCTGAGATTGATAAGGCTGCTGATGCATGTTAAACGATACCGAGCTTTTGTCGCTACATTCTTGACCCTCTTACCAAGTTTGATGCCATACCTTGGAATCATCTTCTGTGTACTGTGCATTTTCTGCTCTCTTGGAGAACAGGTATCAGATACTCCTCTTTTTGTCCTCAAACAAAGAATTGTCCTGCGGATCATCTGCTGGATGTTTTTACTTTTGCTCCTTATTGGAATTACAAATAGCGGTTTATCTGATGCATATCTTTCTGTGGTGAAGAATACTGGGTGGTCTCCGGCATGCTTGCTTTTTCATCAGCAACCTTATTTTTTATGTCCACTATCTTTTCTTCTACAGGAGAATATTGTAATGTCAACTCCTTCCATGTTAAGTTTAAATAGTTTGGAGCAAGCATTTCCAATTGACTAATTTTATGCATATATTGTCATCAGACTTGCATTCCTATTTTTAAAAGGAACAAGGAAGACTCTGCTACCCCGTTAGCTGATGCGAAATGACCATACATCTACCACACTTAAATATCAAATAAGGATGATTATAAATGGTTGGAACCTTACAGCTCTTTCCAGCATGATCAGCTGAATATTCTGAGAACAATATCCTTAGCTGTTCCTAGTGTCATAAGTTGAATTTACTAAAAATGACATATAATGCTTCCTTATACATATATTCATCTTCTCAAGTTAATTCAGCTTTAAACTGTTTTTGAAATTCTTTTCTGTAGATCTTTGGTGGGATGGTCAATGCTGGGAACTCCAAATTGGAAGAAACTGATCTTGTGGCTGATAAGTATCCTTTGTATTGTCTTGTTCTTCCTCCTCAATCTTTCTAAAAATGCACCCCTTCCCTCCCCACTCCCTACTCCACCCAAAAGAAATAAATTTGTTTCTTCTCTTTGAAGCAATGACTGTAAAGGGCTAAAATAATGTCAAAAAGGTGAAAATGCACTATATGTTTCAATTAGAAACCCATAGCTGATTTTCAATTGACAATGAACATCCTATCTAAAAAAGAGACAATTCAGATTTCAAGAAAAAAGGGCAAGAAGTAATGAATAGTTAATCTGTAGAATCATAGCTTTATGTAGTAAGGATTTGAAAGAATCTACTTGGAGCTAAATTCTTTATCTATAATTATTGGAATATGCAAATTCGTCAAGATGATTGCCTTTTAGACTTTGATATCATCTTTAAAACTTTTGTGGCGAGCATTTTTATTACATAAAAAATCATAGCTTTATGTATAAGGATTCTGTTATAATATTTAAATAATAAATCACGTCTTCATCTAACAGCTTAAGCTTTTAGAATAGTTGGCAGTGGTCCCATAAAATCTAACATGCTATCAGAGCTAGGAGGTCCTAAGTTCGAATCTTCCAGGCCCCTATTTGCCTCCCCAATTAAATTTCCACGCTTAGTATTAAGCAAAAGACCAGACTAAGCGTGAGGTGGAGTGTTAGAATATTTAAATAATAAATCACGTCTTCATCTAACAGCTTAAGCTTTTAGAACAGTTGGCAATGGTCCCACAAAATCTAACAGATTCGCCTTCTAGACTTTAATATTATCTTTAAACCTTTTGGGGTGAATTTCTTCTGCATAAAGAGGGGGGGGGGGAGGGGGAACCGGTACATTTCATAGTTTGAGAGTATTTATAATAACCCTAATTTGTATTCATCTTGTAGATAGCTTCATCAAATATTTTTCATGTCCTACTTTTGTGCTAGTTGGTGATAGATTTTGTAATTTGGATCACTTTTTCTTGACACTAGTAAGCTATTTGCTTTTCAATTTTAATGACTATCCGAATGGAATGGTCACACTTTTCAATTTGTTAGTCATGGGCAACTGGCAAGCCTGGATGCAGGTGCTACTACTCATTACATACTATCTGATATATTATGTTTTGTTCCTAATGACAGAATGTCTTATGCAAAACTTTATTGTCTTGCTATGTTCCAGAGCTACAAGGAACTAACAGGGACCTCTTGGACCATCATATATTTCATCAGCTTCTACGTAATAACTGTTCTACTGCTCTTGAATTTGGTGAGTCTTTTTTAATAATCACAGGGACATATCATTGAGTTTAGCATTCCACAGTGCATTTCCCTCTTGAAGAAAGTTTGTTAACAATTTAATTAAACAAGCAAGAAGAATAAGAGAAGGCATGGAAAAGTTTTTGAAAAGACACTGTTTTCTACACGCAAGCCAGCTAAAATGCTTCTTCTCAAATCAAATTCCATATGCAAGACATGCATGCAAAACTACTTATTTCTGCAGCAGATCTATTGGGTCAACTTGCTTAGACTATCAATCATGCATTCATCCTAGCATGAGGCTGATTGTACAAACTTGTGTTGGTTTAGCTCAGCTAAGCTTCTGCAACTAGCGAGAAGATAATTTTTCTCTAATACTGTTGGAGAATGATACCTTCACCTCAAGCACTGACTGCCTTTTATTGGTCTTCATACTTGCACTAGAGATAGAGTCTTAACAATTTAGACAAGGCTGTGACTAGGTAGTGCATTAACTTCCTAGGCCATTGGTTCTACAATCCATCATGCTTCTTTTCCTCTACTAGCGTATTTCCAATCATCAAAAAGTACACTTCAAGCATGTTAGTGCTGGAGAAGGGACCTTTACCTCAACTGCTGTAGATTATCGGAAATGACCAGCATGTGTACCTTTTATTGCTGAAGAAGTGAATTGCCTTTTATCAGTTTCCATACTTGCATTAGAGATAGATCCAAATTGAGTTGGAAATATAAGGTGCCCTGACTAGAAAATTGTGAACTTTCTACTTCCTAGTCTCTTGATCTATGTCACTTTGATGCATATTTTTCCCCTATACTATGGTATACCAATCATTCAGCAGTATGCTCCAGATAGGTGAAATGGATATTTTAGAATAATATCTAAACAAGTTAGGCTTCTTTGCTGTTGCAGTAAATTAATGGCATGGGCAATTCAAGTGTCAATTTCGAGAACATTTCGCCAAATATGGCAATCAGTCTATGAATTCTATTTACTTTTCTAGATTCTATTAATAATAAGCATGTTCAAGCATTCTCATCTTCTTACTTACTGTGATCTCTCCTCTTTGGAACTTGAAACTTCATGAGGTGGCTTGTTTTTGAGTGATTGACTGAAACGGTATTACAAGTGAAAAACCATCAGATCAGTGAAATTATGATGTTCTTATTATTCAGTCATATAAAAGAATACAATACATCGAAACTTAAAGACAAACCCAGCTGATGGTTGAAACTGTATTGTTGAGTTCTGTGGCAATTGTTAAATTGAGAGCATGCATTTTTATTTCCATGTGATTACAGGTTGTCGCCTTTGTCTTGGAGGCATTCTTTACTGAAATGGATCTTGAATCATCAGAAAACTGCAAGGGACAGGATGAGGTGTGTATTATCTAGTACTTAGAAAAATGCCGTGGTGACTCTTTAGGTACATGTGTCAGTGTCAGCATAGAATTGTCCAGTTGCCAGGTATTATCAGAATCAAGCTTCTATTAATCTCTGCGAACCCCTTTATATAGGAAATAAGGGGCAGGCGGCCTCGTTCAGTCGGGTATGTACTGTTTGGACACTATTTAGGGATACTTATCTTCTGATTTATAAGTGATTTAGATTATTGCGTGATGCGTTATGTGTCTTTTCCTGGCTTAATACAGCACGAAGACAAGAAGTCAGAGAGTTGATGTCCTGCTTCATCATATGTTGAGCGCAGAGCTCGACAAAGCAAAATGCACTCGTCCTCAACCTTAATTATGTAGCATACAGGTAAAACTTCATTTTCAAGTGCTGCAGACTCATTTTGTTTTCCAAGCATTGTTCACCATGTTTGCTATTAATGCAAGAGTAGAAAACTGGAAGTTAAATTCGTTAGAATTTCCAAAAGATACCTGTTTTTATCAATTTTAAAAAGCTTTGGTACCTTAAAGGGCATAGATAGAATAAGTACTCAATGGATGTTTTTGTCAAGTTGTCACTAGTGTCCTTACCCTTAATCAAATTTCGTTATTAAATGCTGTCATTCTGGTAGGGTTTACTGGTTGGATTGCTAGAATTGCATTTGTTTATTGCATCACATGTTAATCTCATAAGTTCTAGATGGCTCCCTGTTTTGGTTGGTGATGAGCATAGAGGGAGGTACTAGATATAGATGATTGATGCATATGCATGTTAACATTGTTAGACTATAAAGATATATTTCGTCTCCCTTCCACCTGAACTGCAGCAAAATCTCGAGTGCTATAATTTCAGTTGTGCTATAGTTGCTTCATGGTTACATGTACGAGCTGTCAATGGTTGCTATGTACGTATCATATCTTTTAGGTAGTGTTTGGTCAAATATATGCAACCGCTAGTGGTAGTCAGTCTATAAATTTGATTGTGTCAGCTCTGTAACTGGTAGTCAGTTCAGTTGCATGTTACTGTTCCCTTCTTATTTATTCGCCTTCAATTCGCCCACCCTGGTTCTCTAGCTTTCAGCTAGCCTTTTCTTAGGGTGTAGTGATGAAAAAATGGGACCAAGCCTGATTTCTTTTGTGTCGTCATTTTGGCTGGTTGCGGGCGTGATTTTGAAGACCCCGATACGAGATAACAGGTTACAGCGGACTGCATTACATGGACCATTTCAGATAAACTGGTTCGAACCATACGTATGTAGTTCTTTTTGCCACGGTTGCTATTGCCCGTTTGTGTTGGTGGGTAAATTTTGTACAGCTGCGAATTTCAACCCTATAATTTGCAACACGAGTTTCTGACTTCCGATATGAGTAAATTTTGTGCACGTTACTCAACATGCCGTGTCGGTTAGAGAACACTGGATGTCCTGTACAATGCGAGAGTGATTTTTGTTGCATAATATTGCTTTCTGTCCCGCTTCATTTGCTGTGACGTTACAGCTTTTGCATCGCCTATAGTTTGATGTGGTCTACATTAATTGATATTGTAATTTACCGTTTTACGAGATTTATAAAGATTCTTAATTGGTTTAATATGGGGTTGGTTAGTGTGGGCTGAATAAAGCTTGGCCTATGATAAGAGGGTGATGGCTTAAAACTCTATAAATAATGCTGAAGTCTTTCAATTAATCTCATTAACACAAATATCCTTACAAATGATGCTGAGCGTGGGGCAATCTTATTGAGTCGATGAAAATGAAAAAAAAAAAAATCAATTATTAGTACATAATATGTTAATTTATATCCATGGAGCAAATGATTACACCAAAATATGTAGTTAATACATTACTAAATTTTGATATAAATAAGAGGATGATCCATACCAGAATGGGCTTAATAAAAAAAAAAAAAAGAACTAGTTCTTTTTTATTTATTTATAAATTATAAGTTCGTTTATTCATAAACTAATTCATGGTAGAACCTTCCATTTGAACGAAAGACATTTTTATCATTCTAGAAAACGCTGGAATATCCCATGCTTTTCTTTCAATGCCAGTGAGAAGAAATAGGCTTAAAAGAAATGGCGAACTTACTAGGATGACTTATAAAAAATCATGTATCCATTGAATACTAGTTTAATTCAAAATTTAAATTAAAAAAAATGTATACTGGTTCTATCCTTTTTCTTTTGAGCTTGACCTACTAATAAAACACTAAAATAACTTGGAATTTGTTAGGTAAGAATTGGGATACATAGGGTAATAGTGGAGAAGCGCTTAAACTTCGTATTGTCATTGCTTTGCATCAAGAACGTGGATTCTAAATCAGATACGAAAATCTCTTTTATTCAATTATATGTGTTTTGGATTCTAGCTATGGAGTTTTTGAGGTGTCATTTTTGTAGTTTACATATGGTATCAGAGTGGTCATAGTTTGGAATTGGAATGTACAAATTTTGCCTTTTGTGGGAATCTTTTGTCTAATGAAAATCAATTTTTATAACATAAATGGATTGTACTCGTCGAGGGAAATATTTTGACATGTAGCGCGCCACCAAGGGAGGCTGCACATGCCCTTAGGCATCGCTAAGCGACATGCCCCTAGGCATCGGTAAGCGGTAGTGTGCGTTGAGCATGCGCCCCCATGTGCGGTGATGCTAGCACATGCAACGCTTTGGGATTGATATTGATCAGGTTACTTCACCCTAAAATCCGACCTGTTGAACCGCCCGACTTGGTCTATTGTCGACCCAGATCGGTCAATCGGTCGAACCAACACCAGTCAAATCGCCTGGACTGGTCATTCAAGTCGGTTGAGCTGGCCGAGAGTGCGCTCAAGCAGCATGTAGGAGCTTTGATTAGAGTGATCTTGGGGCCTGCATGCTTGTATTGAGATTTTCTATGCTATTGTATATTTATTTTACATGTTTGATGCCTTTATGGATGTAAAAACACATGAAATCCTAAATACATCTATTTTTAGAGTATTTTTGCATATTTTCTGTGTTTTTTTTTTTTTTCTAATGATTTCAGAAATACAGATGCTAACTCATGTGTATATCAACACACAAGAATGTGTAGAGCGTGGATAAAATGCATGAGGTTTAATGTGTATCAATAAATAGAGTATTGTAATTGACATGGCATATGATTTTAGTGACAAATTGTCCGTCTTCAAGTCTAAAATTACATGTATTCGTTGAATGTGAGACATAAAGTTTATATTTCTCATATATAGAGATTCAATGATTCAATCAAGTTGTGACCGCCAAAGTGGCACACTTAATTGGGTTTGAAAAATATTGATCTCATATTATGGTGGAATGTCTCATATTCTAATGTGGTCATACTCTTAAAGCATGTGATTACTTGAAGGCAAACCCGTTTTTCAAGAGGATGAATCAGCTTCAGGGAATGGAAAGTGAGTACTTTCTCCAAGTTAAGTTGGAATATATTTCTATGGCCGCTATCATGTGGAGAGTATATTACTGCATGTCATGTACTTTGTCCAAAGATGATTATACGATGATGTATGTAACTTTAGGTTGTATACGGTTTCATGTTATATAATATATGTTACTAAAAACTTTTTCAGTTAACAGTAACTCCATTGTGATAATTGGAGTTTTTATTAGTTCAAACTTTAAGAAATGGATAAATGATTTTCTGTTTGGGATGTAATTGGTAGATGTTCATATTATTCTGATAAGCCAACAGATGTACCATTGATAGTACAGAAGCCTAGAATGCACACTTTATTGCTTGGGATAAGAGTAATCGGATTTGTTTGTTATCTATGAAGCGATACATTCAGGAGTACTTGAGAAATCAGTTGACTACACTGCTAGTTAGATGATGGAAGCCTCGGTTATTTGATATCGTGTTTCATCTAATGCTGAGAGTAGGACACATGTACAAGCACTCTTCAACATGAAGTATGATGGTTCAACTGGAGTTAGGGATTACGTTCTAAGAATGATAGATTTGTTAGGCTCTCAACGTTGCTATTCCTATTACTTGCATTGTGGATTAAGCCTGAAACACTATTCCTCCGAATTTTGGGATTATCCAGATTAATTACAATTCCCGTGATGAGACCTAGTCAATTAATGACCTGATAATAAGGATGGTCAATGAGAAAGAGAAACTTAAGGGTACATTGTCCTTTATGCCTTTAATTCCGGCAGTAAGAAGAGTAATGGGTTCAAAAATTGTACTTCTAAAGAAATTCATGAAACTATTAGTCTTTCTAACAGTTTAGGTCCTAAGAAAGCATCCTTTAAGAATGATGGTGACCATTGCTATTTTTATCGGAAGAAAAATCACAACAGAAAGATTGCAACGAATATAAAATATGAACATGCAAGTAATAATTCCTTGGCATTTGTTTATAAATTCAACCTATCAGAAGCCTTCGTTTATTGTACAAGGATTCATAAACTGGAAGAAGCTAAAGTAGGTTGAATCAAAGCTTGGACATTTTATTTTAATTATAGATTTTGGTTTTAATTTGATATTAAGGAATTTGCATACCTTCTTTTAAACACAACTTAGTTTTTGCATCTTGTTTGGACATGTGTGTCTACAATTTTAAAATAAAGAGCAATAATATATATATTTTTAATTCAAATAAGGTAAGTTGGGTATTGCAATATGGTTGTGTTTAACTCCCAATGATATATACGTCATTTATACCGTTCAAAATGTTGTTTTCAAAAGACCTGTAATTAATGAATAGTTTTATGCATTATGGTATAAACGTCTTGATCACAACTTTAAAAAAAGATTTGAAAGGCTGATAAAGCCTAACATTTTGCCTACCCTTAAAATTTACCTATAGTCTTTGTGTAAATTGTTATAGATATAAAATGACTTAAGATAAAAAAGAAAATTGCAATTCGAATTTGTAACCAATTTGAGGTCATTCACACTGATTAGAACCTTACGTAGAAATTTTTATTTTGTCACATTTATTGATGATTATTCTCAATATGAATATTTGTGCTTTATTAAGAAAAAATCCGAGTTTCTTGACAAATTCAAGATTTTTTACACTGAAGTTGAGAAACAATTGAGAAGTGTCATAACGATTGTGAGATATAACAGTGATGGTGAGTATTTTGGCAGGCATGACGATGTTGGATAAGCTTAAAGAGCCATTTGTCAAATATTTGAAAGATTTTGAGATAGTAGCTTAGTTTACTATGCTTGGGATTGAACCAAATGGTGTGGTGAAAAAGAGCGACCGTACTCAAATGGATATGACAATGAGTATTGTTACTAGGACCAATTTCTTTGATTTTCTATTTTAGATCGTATTCATGCCAAAGCTGTTTCATTGACTCATTTTGAATTATGGACTGAACGCAAACTTAATTTAAATTATCTTAAGGTTTGGGGTGTCCTGCATATCCAAAATGAAGGATAAACTAGTGATATAGCAATATGGAGGACAATAGATGAAAAGCGTTGGAAGTTTTGGATCATCACCGATTCACTTTAAATAAAATAAATTTCGAATTAGGTGTCATTTTCGCAGCTTACACCGCCTCCATTTGCTCGATGTTGTTTGGTGTTCGATATGGCGGTTCTATTCTGGTGCTCCTTCACCGGTGGGGTTCTCAGAAAATACTCAAATTCTGCAACTATTGACCTCTTTTGAACTCTACATGCCTGCCGAGTTCAAAAAAAGGTTCCATGGTGCAACGACGGTATTGTAAGAAAAGTTCAGATGGATGGCTTATCTTTTGACCTGTGGTTGGGACTCCGTTCCACATGATTCCTCCTTGATTCATGGTCATGTGCACGTATTAAATAAAACCCAGAAAAAACAATATATATTTTGGGATTTTGACGTTGATCTGTCTACAAAGCGAACATGTTTAGATCCACGTCTTTTTCCCTTAACCAAATCATTATCTCATTATAACTACCGAGTGTCGATTTCTTTTAGCTTTTCTTCCCTCTCCCCTTGGACCCCTTGAAATCGTATAACTACTAATTTTTTAAAAAAAATTCTTAAATTATTTTAGTGAGATTTTTGACTTTGTCCGGTGTCATTTCCCATAAGCAGGGTCTGCCCCATCCGTACCCAAGAAAAATCTGGCATGACTGATGGGTATGTGGACAAGGGGAGGGCCTCCAGGGTCCATATGCGATCCAAATCTGGCCAACAAAGTACAGAGATATTTTAAAATAAAAAAAATAAACTTAAGATGAATCTTTTCTTTTAATAATTATTTCTTGCAGTGCAGTTGGGGGCTTCTTTTTGTTGTCCTTATCCCGTACACTGACTCACTTTACCCTATTAAATATCAAGAAAAAGAGTAAAGAGACAAGGACACGAATAATTCTTAACTTTACTTTAGCGATCTTTATATTTTAATTTTATTTAATGTAATATTTTAATTTTAATTTAATATGTAATATGATTTATATATTTTTATTTATTCAATATGATTTTTAATTCCTAAAAACATTGAACTTTTTTATACAAAATATGAATTAATTTGAACGTGTATAAAAATGATAAGGAATATATTGAATTAATTTAAACTTCATGAATTACGTTATATATTTGATGAAAGTTTAAGAACTGTTTATATTGTTCATCTTTTTTTTTTTGGTCGAAGTTATCCCAGTCTACCCCATTTAAATTAAAAACATGAAAATGCGGAAATCAAAGAAGGAGAGAGATATTGGCTTCCGAGAATCAGCATTGATCCCATTCTTAGGATCTACGTTAATTCTTGGTATTCTTAATCCACATAAGTGCATTAAAAGGTTAAAGTTACCGAACTGCCGACACCCCTATTGCTTTTGCACCCACTTTTCTCGGCGCTCTTGAACGCGGGCCGACACGTACTCGCTTCCCCTCTCGCTATCTCTTTCTCTCTCCTCAGCTCTCTCTCTCTCTACTATTTTTCTTTTGTAATTTTCCTGAATTATTTTAAGTGAGCGGTTTGACTTTGTTCCGTGTCAGTTTCCATAAGCCGGGGGTATGCCCCATCCGTACCCAAGAAAAGTAAATCCGGCATAATTGATGGGTGCATGAGCAGGGGGAGGTCCTTCTCTCCCGGGTCCATGTGCGATCCAAATCTGGCCAACAAGGAATAAAGAGAACATTCTACAGAGATATTTTGAAGTAAGAAATTAAGACTAAAAATAATAACTTCTCTTTTAATAATTATTTCTTGCAATTAGGGCCTTCTTTCTGTTGTCCTTGTCCCCTACACTGATTCACTTAGCCTTTTATATATATCAAGGAAAAGAGATAAGTGATAAGGACACAAAAAGTCCTCAACTTTTGGTGGACTTTAATTTAATATGTAACATTACCTTTGAATTTCAAATTTATTTAATATGATTTCTGAAATTTAATTTAATATGTAATATGATCAATACATTTTTAATTTTGTCAACATGATCCATAAAGTTTTGATAATATTTAATATTATCCTTCAATTAATTCAAATTCAAGGATATCATTGAATTTTTTTTATATGTAATACGAATTAATTTGAATATGTACAAAAAGTCGAGGGAACATATTGAATTAATTTAAAGTCTCGGGATCAAATTATACACTCGATCAGCCTTCGATGACCCTTATATCTTTTACCCAGAAGAGAAATAGAAAATATCCCGGCCGACCCCATTTAAATTAGAAAAAAGATGATGCCGGGGAATGAAAAAGGAGGAGAGAGAAGTCGCTTCCGTGAACCAGCAGTGATCCGATCCTTAGGATCTACGTTAATTCTCTCGGTATTCTTAAAAGGGCAAAAGTTTACTGAAGTGCCGACATCCCGTCGATCCTGTACCGAATCTTCTCGGCCGCTCCTGAACGCGGGCTCGACACGTCATCCTCCTGCGCGTCCTCCTTCCCTCGCAGCAAAGGCAACGGCCACTGCTGTCGTAGCCATCTCTCTCTCTCTCTCTTTCTGTGCGCGGAGGCCTTTCGGCTTCGGCTTCGGCTTCGGCTTCGCGACATGAGCGATCCTCTGCTCGACGGGGAGAGCAGCGACGCGCGGGGAGGAAGGAACGCTTCAAGCGCCGCTCCGACGCCCTCGCCTACGGCTCCCCGTACCAGAAGGCCGCCACTCTCGTCGATCTGGTGAGTCGGTTTTGGTTGACGAGCGCGTGCTGCATTGCTGCATTTGCGCCGGGACGTCGCGTCGTCTTCTCCGGCGCGCGACGAATGGGAGAGCTTCCCGTAGCATGAAATCAGCATTCTTTTTTTTTTTTTTTCGGTTTCCAATCTCGATCGCGGATTGCCGTCGGAGGTGGCGTTGTGACGCTGCGTTCGCGGCGATCGCTTTTTGCCGCGTTGAGATCGTCGCTAACTGATGGCACTGCGCTGTTGTTAGCTGTTGAGGTGAGATGGTCTGAGTTTGCGATCTTTCCCGAGTCGTTGAGTTCGTTAGAACCGGGTTACGTGACGGGAACGCGAAAAGTCTCGATCTTGTCTACGGCAAGCGAGACATTGGAATGTGATCGTCGAAGAGTGAGGACCTTTCGGGCAAGATTATATTGAATATTCCTAGTTGAACTTTTTGCTCTTGTTTGATTATCAGGTTTTTGGGATATTAAATCTTGAGTGGTTCTTTCTAGCTAATCTTGGCTTGAGCTTGTAAACAGCTATTTCGAGTTTCTTCCCTCGCCCAGCTTCCGTTTCTATATCTTGCTTTCTTTGTTTCAATCGTGGCCCACTGCTTTAGTGCCTTTTGACTTGTTTGCGTATGAGAACCATGAGCTTGTAAACTGTATTATTGAGGATAGGTGTTCTGTATATGCGCTTATTCCCTATCTTGGGGAATGAACCTATGATTTTTTTCCTCCAGCTGGAATGATCATTGCTGATGTTCTTTTTGAATATTCACGTGCGAATTATTGAAAATGCATCCTGCAGGCTGAAGATGGTGTTGGTCTTCCTGTTCAAATTCTCGACCAGTCAAATTTCGAGAGTGCTGCCAAATTCTACTTCGTCTTCACAAAATTTGACATCATCTGGTCCCTTAATTATTTTGCCTTAATAGTACTGAACTTCTTTGAGGTTAGTCTGCTTTCTGGTCTCTTCTTCACGGGCAGAGGGCCTTCGTCCCTAGAAGTTGCCAAGGTTACTGCACTAACTCTTCGCCCCTGCACAGAAACCTCTGTGGTGTGCCAAATACTCTGCAGATGCTTGCAGCCAGAGGGAATACTTTTTCCTGGGACAGTTACCATACTTAACGGGTGTAGAATCTCTCATATATGAGGTAATTGTAAAAACCCTGTAGATACATTTGGTGCCACTTCACTCATGACTCTTGTGATATAAATGAGACTTTATGCACTTCATTTATTGATTTTCACCAAATTTCACATTGGGGGAGCAGGTTCATCTTGAAATTCTGCCTGGCGTTTATTTAAAAGTCTTTTCATAATAATTGAGACTTCATAAAGAAATTACCTTACTGGAGGTCCTAGATACATCTGTCCTTCCTTGCACGTACCTGATTATACAATCATATAATGCTTTTCATACTTCAAATGAACCTTCATTGATGTGCCTATCCCCACTATGCCTATAAATGGACACTCTGTAGTAAAATATTCAAGTTGCCTTTTCTTTTGAAAAAATTAATGGTCTCTTCCGTGAGGACCATTATCTTTTCTATGGTGTTACATTGATCAAACTGCAGAACTTGTCGTATTTTTGCAAATTGTATGAGTTCTACCCAGCTTATGGTAGCAAATACTTGAGATATTGTTGTGTGAGGAGCTCATGATATTCTTTCTCATGCAGAGCGTAACTCTTGTCATACTCATGATACATACATTCTTTCCCATTTCATATGAGGGGTTTCGCATCTATTCAAGGAATCCTCTTAACCAAATAAAGGTACAGAGCCTTGCTTTTGCCTAGCCACATCTTTAATGATCATTCTTTTCTTGGAGCTGCTTCGCTTTTTTGGAGTTTCTAGTAACCTTGGACATGTGGACTGTGCAAGTACTGAGATGAGTGAACAGAAGGTACACCATGAGAGAAAAGAAGTTTCCATGTGTAATTTCTCCACTCAAGTCATAATAAGGGACGGGCTCTTTATCCTTTGAGTTGTCTTTCAAGCAGATATTTCCTAGGCACATGAGAGGCAATGTTCAATGTATTGTGTCTGGGAGCATTACTCAACGGTCTGATAAAAAAAACTGCTTGAAAGTGCTGTCTCTGATTACTTTCATGTGGGAGAATGGTGGCTTCAGTCTTATTGTAAATTTTCCATTGCTTTAAGACTTATAGCATCTCATCATGAAGCCGCCAACTAAGGGAAACTATCTTGTGCTTATGATAATACATGTAGTGATCTTGCACTTTTATGATATTAAGTGGAAGCACATGTTCTTAGTTGCATTGTTTATGCAGCTAATACCTTCTCTTAATTGGGGTTGATTTCTGCAATATCGATAGGCTGTTAAAATCTCGCGTGTCGAAATTCCTTTTGCTGTTTATATATTTGAATGATACTTTGACCTTGGCTTGATTTTCAGGTTGTTTGCCTACTGCTTTTGGTCGCCGATTTAATAGCATATGCCCTCTACTTATCCCCTGCAGTGGCCCTTGATTATCTTCCTTTTAGAGCAGCACCTTATGTTAGAGTTGTCTTTTTCATCATGAGCATACGGTATGAGTTATTTCCACAATGTTTCTTTAAATCAGCTGGTTTGACATGCTTTTAGTATTAAATCTGAAAAACCTTATGCAGATTATTTTGCATATTTGTTTCAAAATGGAAAAAGAAGTTAGAAACAGGATGTCATTTTTTAAGTCCAATTACATTTTGGAATTATACTTTCACACTCCCCATTATAGTTGAGGTCATACTTTCCATTTTAATGGTCTAGAATTACACCTCTTCTTATATACCATAGTGAAGGAAGAAAGGAATTTTTCCATTCTAAATATTTTGAGATGAATAATAAAATATAGGCAGGACTGCTTTCTTTCCAGCTTTGCATCTCTACATTTTCTCATTATGCTCTCAAATTTTACCTTTCCTTGTTATTATAGGGAACTACGAGCGACCACCTCCATTCTGGCTGGCATGCTTGGGACCTACTTAAACGTCTTGGTTGGTTTAGTCCCTCTTTTGCTCATTTGAATTGCTATTGCTCCACTTGCACGATTTTGTTTCACTAAAGTTAGTGATAGATTATCACATTTTAGCAAGTATTTTCTCTATTAATGCCAATATATGGCTTGCGTTACATGATGTTTTCCCTTTGTTATGCTTATTTTCCTGTTATTCTGGTAAAACTGCAGGCTCTGTTGCTTCTGTTTCTTTTGTTTTCCAGTTGGGTAGCATATGTCATGTTTGAAGATACTGCACAGGGAAAGACTGAATTTACCTCATATGGTGCCACCTTCTATAAGATGTTGGTGTTATTCACCACATCCAATAATCCAGATGTATGGATACCGGCATATAAGTAAGTAAAATTGATGTAAATGCTTTAAATTTCCCATGTTGATTGTCAAGAGAAGATCTTCTTTTATAGCCATTTGAGAAAAGAATAGGTTTTACCCTCAAAACTATTGGATTACATATTCCCAAGATGTGACTGCGACTTAGCTTGCCATTTAGCTTTGTTTTGTCTGCTTGCTAAATTTCTTATTTTCAAATTGGGGACATTGCTTCTGTCTGTCTCTTTCTCTGTCTCTGTCACCCTCTGTCTTTGTCTATCTCAAAATTTACCTGTGGATATTCTCTATTAAATTATTAGTTAGAATTCTTTCATAATGGACACCTAGACTTTCTTTCTTCATTTCTTCAGACTAGGCGGGCACATAAATATGCCCTTGATCTTTTGTTTGGGACTGATGATTATCTGAGAATGTCTTAAAATTTGGACCAAACATTTTTGTTTTTTAGATGATTACATATCATAAAGGAATAAGGGATTACGTATCATAAGGGAATGACCGGGGTCTTGGGTCTGGCTTAACTTCCTCACTTCCTCTATATTTGTATTATCATCATGTTATACAGCTACTTGACTTCAATATGTTTTTGTTCCAGAGTTTCACGTTGGTACTCCCTTTTCTTTGTCCTCTATATCCTGCTGGGGGTTTACTTTGTCACGAATTTGGTCCTTGCTGTCGTGTATGACAGCTTCAAGAGTCAGGTAAATTTTCTTGGTGTCCCTGCTGTTTCAGTGATTAAGGGGTATTAACTCATGTAAATATGTCTATTCAATATCTCACTTAATTTCTTTGGGGAACTTTCTTTGTAATGTTTAATTTGTATTTGAAGGAAAATATTGACATTATGTTAATTTGTTTTAGCTCGTGAAACAAGTTTCTGAGATGGACCGAATGAGGGAGTTCATGTTAGGCAAAGCCTTTAAGCTCATAGATAAGGATGTAAGTATGTTGACCTCTCTTAAATACTCTTTGTTATATGTCTTTCATAAGGAACTTCTTTTGCTTATCATTTTGTTTTCACTATCTATAGAGAACATGCATCTCCTTGTGCTGGTCATTCATGAGAGCTAGTACTCTCGTTTTTGGTGTGGTACTCGAAGTTTTCATGATGTAGGTCTCAAAACTCATGGAATAGAAACAGCTAAACATAATCAAATGGGTTTGTATGTGCGTTAAGACCTGTTAATTATTTGGTTTCTTTGTAAACTTCTCACATGTTGTTTGCTGTTCCCATCTTCTATGCTGAAGAATAATGGAGGCTGAATATATATTCTCTTTATCATCCCCTTCTCCCTCTCTTCTTGTTTGTCTTTCCTCTCCGTGAGAAGCATAAATAGCCTGTAGTGATGGATTATTGGAGCTCTTCATCTTACTTTGCTGTTGCTTCTTCCAGGGGATCATTCTTACTTATGTTTTCCTAGAGTGATTCGGGATATCCTCTTACTTGCTCGTCTTATACTCAAATCTATACCTGCATGTACTTGTCTCTGATGCGCTTCTCTTTTTTTGCATGCAGAATGTTGGGTATATCAATGAAGAGCAGTGCGTACACCTGTTTGAAGAACTGAATCACTACAGGTATATAAGCATGCTACTGCAAGATGACTAGAACTATTGTTTCTTGTTTTCTTTTTATAATTTCCAGCTTGTCAAGTTAAGCATTCATACATATGTAAAAGCTGCCAGAGAACATGCAAGAACATGTGTGGTGAATTGTTTGCATTATGAAATGTCGTGGGATGCTAGTCAGTGCCCTTAAATTTTAAAGAAGAAGAGATAGTTCCAGCAGAGAAATCCCAAACAAAGAAGAATACAATATTGCTGCTGTAAGATTATCTTGATTATCTTGAAAATATCATGTTTGTCTTTGAATTAGAGCTGATTGATTATGGTAAAGAACGACCCTATCTTCTTAGGGCCTGGAAGCAACAATAGCATGAAGAAAAGCCTATTGGACATTTTAACTGCTGAACTTTGCACGAATAATCAGGATCTCAGAAAAACTAATTTGCTTTCACGTCACTTTGACTTTTACTCTAACTAATGTCTGGGTAATAAGCTTGCCTATGATTAAGTGTGGCTTCTGTGCCTTAGGGTGCAAAGATAATAGCCATCTTATTTCTCTTAGAAAGTGGTTATTCTATATATTTTCCTAACCTTGGATGCTGGTCTTTTGAATGTTCTTCCAGGACACTGCCAAAGATATCGAGAGAAGATTTTAAGTTAATATTTGATGAGCTGGATGATAGTCATGACTTCAAGGTATCAAAAAATTGGTTAAGCTTTTGGTTAATAGTATTGTCATTTCTTCCATCAGTTTCATTTTTGTTTAATGGACTTTCTTCTTTGCCTCTTCACATGTTAGTTGTATGGTTTCAAATATGTGCAACGTCAACACTCTTTCCACTAGGCTCTTTATGATTTTCTTACTTCTTGCTTCTATTTTTCTTCTTCCTAATGAGTGAAGTGATCGGATATATGCTGTTTTAATGTATCTCACTGGTGTAGAATTTGCATATGCATTGCCAACTAACTTCCTTTTTACTTCTCAAAAGGAAGAAAAAACAACATATTTTGGAAAGCATATGCACGCATTAAATTGACCATATTATACAATGGAAATGATTTGCCATTTCTTTTTGTGTTTTTGGACTTTCAATTACTGATTTTCATGACGATAGATCATCTACCCATGGTCGGTTTTCTGGTCAATGCTCTGTAAGAATTTTCCATCTCCTTTTTCTTTTGTAGATCAACATGGATGAATTTGCTGATCTTTGCAATGCAATTGCCCTCAGATTCCAGAAGGAAGATGTTGTGAGTTGATTCTTTTGCTGATCTGAACATAGGCATAAAGCTTCAGAGTTTCACTCCTATTTGTTATGCCATTGTGCAGCCTTCTCTGTTCGAGAAATTTCCATCAATCTACTATTCTCCATTTTCTGAGAAGTTGAAGGGTTTTGTGAAAAGTCCAAAGTTTGGATATATGATATCGTTTTTCCTCATTTTGAATCTGGTTGCGGTGATTGTTGAGACAACGGTATGGCTTGAACTTTCATCAACCTAATGCTTTACAAATCCCGGCATGGCACTACAGTGAAGCACATGATCACTTATGATAATTGCAGTTAATTGGTTAGTTGATCATGTGACAAAAACGGAGCTACAATTGGACAAGTTTCTATTTTACCTTGTCTTCAATGCTGAAGTGACCTCTACACGCAATTGATGGTCAAATTCATGCATGAGAATGCTGAACTTATTGCTCGTCTCTAATCTCTCAAATATGATTACTTTAGTGACTCATAAGGTGATAATTGTCTAGTCCACGTCTCTTGATGATCAAATGTTGAAAGAATATCTTTCTCTTTTTGTTTGATTTTAGATGCCAATTAATAGCTTATGTGTGTCATAAAAGCTTATCTGAGCTTAAGAAATATGAAACTAGTTGTTACTGATAGGCACAACCTGTGTAAAAGTCCTGGATTCACCCAGGCTTGTAGAACTTGGAATTGTTGATCTCTTCCTTGCATATTGGGATGAGTCGATTTCGGTCAATGGCATGATAAATAACGTGCTCTGAGGTGACTGAGTATGATCTAAATCAGATGCTAATTTAATGATTGTCACGCCTAGTTCAAATAAGGAGAACAGACTGGCTTTTCTGCAATTCTATAATGAAGTGCTATGACTTGTTTTCTTGTGCAATGGACTTATCTTGGACCTATCACTATTAAAGCTCAAAAGTCACTCTACTTAACATGCACCCCTTACCATCATTATTCCTATTCTTTCTTTCGTCATTTGTTGTAAAACAATTCACTTATCTCAGTCCCTTTAGTACATTATTGTGGTAGTTATTGGAATATCAATGGAGCTAATGGTTTGGTTGTGTTTCAGCTGGATATTGAAAACAACTCTGCCCAAAAAGTGTGGCAAGAGGTAGAGTTTATCTTTGGTAAGTATATGCCGGGTATTCCTGTGGCATTTAATGGTATATGAGTCATAGTTCCTATTTGGAATCGGAAATGGCTGCAATAAGTATGACTTACCTTCTTACAAGAGTGAAATTTTATTTATCAAATACCAGTTTGAACCAGCTTTAATGAGTTCTATCTAATGGGTCATATTATTGGTTGTGCTTTCATTGAGTTCAAAATGTCTACGGATGTTGAGTTAGTGAGGATGGATCTGATATTTTCTTGTATTGTCTTTAAGTGTTATGGCTATTTTGTCTCGAAACCATTGAAAAGATTTACTTGTTCATTCGTGCTCATTTTTAGTGAATTGCTATCTGATTATGCTCTCTCTAGCAGAACCAGATGTCTTTATAATGCCAGAGTGAGATCCACTTTGTCAGCGATCTTAAAAGCAGTCATGTGGTCATTGTTTCCAATCATGCATCTAATTGTCTAATTGCCTACTCATTTGGAATCTTCCTTTGCTTTTGAGCTACTCAATATCCTTTGTCACTGGGATTTGGTTGGCAATTTTTGGGCCCATCAATTATTGTAGATCTTAGACATGAGATAATAAATCGACACTATTGTGTCAGTTGATTGTCATATCCTATGATATTTGGTTAATTCTTTTAAAGGGCTTGTAATATGCTGTTATGATTGATATTTTTATTCTGTCCTACAGGTTGGGTCTATGTGCTTGAGATGGCTTTGAAAGTCTATTCATTGGGATTTGAAAATTATTGGAGGGATGGTCAAAACCGCTTTGATTTTCTGATAACCTGGGTGATAGGTGAATTTTTCATGCAATGATAGATCATAAATTTTTTCAGTGCATATAATTGTCTGACATATAAATGTTCTTACTTACTATGATGGCAATGATGCCCCTAAATTCTATACAAAGACCTAACGGCACACATTTTTTCAATTGTAGGTAGTCCTTTTTCCCATTGAATTCTCTGAAAATAGTAGCCTGTTTCGTTGAACCTGGAATTTGTTGTGGTTGAGATATATATCTGTGTGTGTGTGTGTATGTGTGTGTGTGTGTGTGTGTGTGTCTATGTCTATGTCTATGTCTATGTCTATGTCTATGTATATGTATATGTGTGTGTGTGTGTGTGTGTGTATAAAACTGGTCTTTATACCCATGCGATGCATATGATTATTGAACATACTGCCTTTCTTCATAAGAATTGCGTTTCTATTTAGTTATTGTCAGTAGTGCATTATTTTCTCCATAAGTTCATCAGGTTTGTAACTAGAAAAATGTAAGTCCATTATCAGCTGTATGTAAAATACAATGAAGCATCACTAAATAGAAGAAATAAATGAAGATTATTATTGGACCCCTAGTATCAAATAAATTACGGACTCTAGGTAAAGCTGATGTCATTGAATAATTTAGTGTTGAGATCCTTTTTATCATTAAAATACAGTAAATTTTCACCATAGGCCAATTTATATGAGATGATATAAAAAAATAAATGTGCAGTTATTAGCAACTCTTTGGGTATTTAATCAATTACAGAGTTTGACGTAAATGATTTATTGAATACATTATAAGAACTTCTTATCACAAATAGTAGAATAAATGGTTGTCAATTTGCTGATTGCAATGAGTTGCAGCTGCTCACCTGCTTTTTACTTTATGTTTGATGAGACTTTCTAATGGGTGCCCAAAGGGAATTTGGTGAGAGTAATGCATATAGAACATGTTTTCAAGATAAACAATGAGCGAAGTATAGTAATTTCAAATGTCTCAAGACATTGGAACATGCAAAACATCTCTTTACATTTTCAAAGTTCATAAGATAAAACTTAAAGAGTGTCTCAAGAGAGTTTGGTAAAATTTTCCATGTAAAATAACTTGATGATATGACAAACATTGAAGATAGTTGAGGTCCAAGGTTGTTTGTATGTTACATTTGACTATCAGCTGCAATATGCATATCTGCTAATAACAAGTCAGTTGTCAAATAATCATCTCTGGATATTTCCTTATCCTAGATATGTTAAAGCTCCTCATTTCTGAACTGATGCTTGCTGCTTTGCAGTCATTGGAGAAACTATCACCTTTGTGGCTCCTAATGGACTTGACTTTCTTTTAAATGGAGAATGGTACGCATGATATAAGTTTCTGATATATCCCATTACTTTCTTCGCTTTGCATCGGTTTGGAATACGCTAGGTCCATGAGGGAAATTTTGCAAGCGCGCTGCTTTTAGGAACTGTACCTGCTAATCTAGACATAAAATTCCTGGAGAGGAACATCATTTAAGTTGCAGATGAGCAATTTGTTAATGAGGTTCTTGCTGGTTCACATGGCCATGTTTGTGGGTTACAATATTTTAGACGGAAATCACCTGTAGGCCCTTGGATATGACCAGAAGGTACGTAGGCTAGGTGAAGTGCTCAAAAGATTCTCAGATAGGATAGCTGGGAGACTTGCATTGGGGTGTTAGGAGCAAATCCTATGTTTCCTTTTGGTTGTATGCATTACATGAATTTTAACCGGGCTGGAAAATTTTGGATTTTCTTGAATTATGTAATCCACATTTAGGGGAAAAAATTGTATGATGGGAAAAAAGAAAACTCCTTTCCTGGTTCCTGCTAAACATCAACCAATTATCCATAAAAGCTACCCTGAGCCTGACTTCAACCATCAGGCTAGGTTGCATATTGGAATAGCCCAGTTTGCTTCTTTCTTTCAATTCTCAGTGACAACATGGTGGGGTTGATCATAATGATGTATAGTGTCCAGTTTACAGTGAACTTTCTTTGATTAAAAACTGGTCAACTAATATAATTTACAATATATTGAATCGACAAACTGGGACAGAAGGTACATCCAGACTCATAAGTTGATGGGGATGAAATATTAACTATAATTTGTCAGGGTGCCTTCAATGCTATTTCAGCATGACACTGCTTCTTTGAGTTTGCCAAAGTCGAAAGATGTAATGTAGATTCTGTGCCTTCCGTGTACACTTTAAGACAACTTCTAATTTTTTTCTGATGTTTCTTTGTTGCAGGATTCGGTACCTTCTTCTTGCTAGATTACTGAGATTGATGAGGCTGCTAATGCATGTTAAACGCTACCGAGCTTTTGTTGCTACATTCTTGACTCTCATACCAAGTTTGATGCCATACCTTGGAATCATCTTTTGTGTACTGTGCATTTATTGCTCCCTTGCAGAACAGGTATCAGATGCTCTCATCTTTTTGTCCTCAAACAAAGGATTGTCCTTTGGATCATCTGTTGAATGTTTTTGCCTTTCCTCCTTATTGGAATTGCGAACAGTAGTTTATCTCCTACATATCTTTCTGTGGTGAAGAATATTGGGTGGTCTCCCGAGTGCTTGTTTTTCATCATCAACCTTATTTTTTAGGTGCAGTATCTTTTCTTCTACAGTAAATATGAAATATTGAAGTATTGACTCCTTTCATTTTTAGTTTAAATAGTTTGGAGTGAGCATTTCTAATCAATTAATTTTTTGCATATATTGTCATCAAACCTGCATTCCTATTTTTAAAAAGGGAAAAGTAAGACTCTGCTACTCTGTTAGCCGGAGCGAAATGACCGCACATCTACCACTCTTAAATATCAAATAAGTATGATCATTCTTGGTAGGAACCTTACAGCTTTTTTCAGCATTATCAGCTGAATTTTCTGAGAACGACATCCTTAGTTGGTCCTTGTGTCATAAGTTGAATTTATTAAGAATGAAATATCATGTCTTTATTTCATCTTCTCAAGTTAATTCAGCTTAAAACTGTTGTTGAAATTCTTTTCTGTAGATCTTTGGTGGGATGGTCAATGCTGGGAACTCCAAATTGGAAGAAACTGATCTTGCGGCTGATGAGTATCCTTTGTATTGTCTTGTTCTCCCTCCTTTTTTATTTATCTTGAAAATCTTTGTAAAATCTACTCCCTCCCTCCCCAGTCCCTTCACACTCAGAAGAAATAGCTATGTTTCTTCCACTTCTTTTAATCCTGACTGTAAGGGGCTGAAATAATGCCAAAAAGGTGAAAATGCAGTATATGTTTCAATTGGAAAATTGTAGATGATTTTCAATTGACAATGAAAATCCTATATAAAAAAGAGACAATTAAGATTTAAAAAAAAAGGGCAAAAATAATGAATACTTAATCTGCAGAATCGTAGCTTTGTGCAGTAAAGATTTAAAAGAAACTACTTGAAGCTAAATTCATTATCCATGATTATTAGAAAATGCAAATTCCTCAAAATGAATGCCTTTTAGATTTTTATTTCATCTTTAAACCTTTTGGGGCGGACTTTTTTACTACATAAGCAGTTATAGCTTTGTCACAAAGCTGATTAGAGAACCCATAGCAAGTAGAAAGAGAGAAAGAAGGAAGAGAGAAGGAATAGAGAGGAGGAGGAGGAGGAGAACGAAAAAGAAACAAAGAGGGCTGTAGTTTTCTGTAGTAACAGAAACCCTACACCCATTGTATTTATATTGAATATAAACTGTATATGACAATAATACCAAAAAGGAAATAAAACTCTGATAATAAAGGAAACTCTGATAATAAAGGAAACTCAATTAAAGTAACTTAACAAGCTACTCAGCTAAATTTTTTGACCTTGACTATGTAAAAAATGCAAATTCGTCAAACTGAATGCCTCCTAGACTTTAATATCATTTTTGACCCTTCTGGGCAAATTTCTTTTACATAAAGGGACAAAAAACTTGTACATGCCATGGTTTGAGAGTATTTCTAATAACCCTGATTCTGTATTCATCTTGTAGAAAGCTTCATCAAATATTTTTCATGTCCTACTTTTGTGCTAGTTGGTGGTAGATTTTGTTATTTGGATCACTTTTTCTTGACACAAGTCAGCTATTTGCTTTTCAATTTTAATGACTATCCAAATGGAATGGTGACACTTTTCAATTTGTTAGTCATGAACAACTGGCAAGACTGGATGCAGGTGCTGCAGTCACTACATACTATCTGATATATTGTGTTTTGTTCCTAATGGCAGAACGTCTTATGAATTAATTTATTGTCTTGCTACTTTCCAGAGCTACAAGGAACTAACAGGGACCTCTTGGACCCTCATATATTTCATCAGCTTCTACCTAATAACCGTTCTACTGCTCTTGAATTTGGTGAGTTTTATTTGATATTCACAGGGACATATCAGTGAGTTTTTTTAACATTCTAGAGTGCATTTTCCTCTTGAAGAGAGTTTGCTGACCATTAATTAAATAAGCAAGAAGTTTGAAGAGAAGGCATGGAAAAATTTATGAGAAGACACTGTTTTCTACAAGAAGCCAGCTAAATTGCTTCTAATTGAATCAAGTTCTGGCCGGACATGCATGCAAAATGACTTATTTCTGCTGTAGATGTATTGGATCAACTTGCTTAGACTAAGCAGTATCTATTAAGCAGTCATCCTAGCATGAGGCAGACTGTAGAACCTTGTGTTGGTTGAGCTCAGCTAAGCCTCTGCAGAGTCTTTCGTGAGCAATACCATCTAAGCCTCACCCACCTAATGTAGTATGCTTATGTCAAGGAACTTCTTCTTCCCTTATCAAGTTCAAAGGTGGTCGTGTAGTGTGACACTTTCACAAGTTGGAGATCATATTCGTTTTCTCTATCGAGAAGAGAATTTCTCTCTATTACTGGTGGAGAATGAGACCTTTACCTCAAGCACTGTAGGCTGTGTGGGAAATGATTGGCACATGAATCGTAGCTGCTGAAGATGTTAATTTCCTTTTCTCGGTCTCCATACTTGCATTAGAGATAGAGTGCAATTGACAACTTAGACAGGGCTGTGACTAGTGATTTGTTAACTTCCTAGGCTTTTGATTCTGTATCCTTTAATGCGTCATCTCCTCTATAGTAGTGTTTTCCAATCATCAAAAAGTGCACTTCGTGCATGTTAGTGCTGGAGAAGGTACCTTTACCTCAACTGCTGTAGATTATTGGAAATGGCTGGCACATGTACTTTAGTAGCTAAAGATGTTATTGCTTTTTAGGGGGGTCTCCATACTTGCATTAGAGAGATCCAAATTGAGCCAGACAATTTATACAAGAAGCCCTGACTTGAAAAATGTTAACTTCCTAGTCTCTTGATCTACATTATTTTGATGCATCTTTCACCCCTATACCATGGTATATCCAATCATTAAGCGGTATGCTTTAGATAGGTGAAATGAATGTTGAGAATAATATCTGAACAAGCTATGCTTCTTTAGCATTGCAGTAAATTAATGGCATGGACAATTTCAAGAGGATTTCGTCAAATATGGCAGTCAGACTAGCAATTATATTTGTTCTTCTAGATTCTGTTAATAGTCAGCATGGTCAAGCATTCTCATCTTCTTATTGGAACTTGAAACTTTATGAGTTGGCTTGTTTTAATGATTGACTGAAACAGTATTACTAGTGAAAATTGATTAGATAAAGAAATCTTGATTTTTTTATTCTTCAGTTGTATAGCAAAATACGTCCGCTGATGGTTGAAACTGTATCCTTGAGTTCTGTGGCAATTGTTAAATTAAGAGCTTGCATTTTTATTTCCATGTGATTACAGGTTGTTGCCTTTGTCTTGGAGGCATTCTTTACTGAGATGGATCTTGAATCATCAGAAAACTGCGAGGAACAGGACAAGGTTTGTATTATCTAGTACTCTGAAAAAGGTTGTGACAACTTTTAGGTACATGAGCTATTGTCGGCATAGAATTGTCCAATTGCCAATTATTATTAGAATCAAGCTTTTATTATTAATCTATGCGATCCCCTTTATATAGGAAACAAGGGGCAGGCGGCCTCATTCAGTCGGGTATGTACCGTGTGGACACTATTTAGTGATACCTATCTTCTGATTTACAAGTGATTTAGATTATTGTGTGATGCATTATCTTTGTTTCTTTTCCTGGTTTAATACAGCACGAAGACAAGAAGTCAGAGAGTTGATGTCCTGCTTCATCATATGTTGAGCGCGGAGCTTGATGAAGCAAAATGCACTAGTCCTTAACCTTAATCATCTAGTATTGAGGTAAGAATTTATTTTCAAGTCCTGCAGACCTCTTTGTTTTCCAAGCATTCTTCATATGATGTTTGCTTCTAATGCAGAATAGAAAACTGGAAGTTAAATTCGTTTAGATTTCCAAAAGATACTTGTTTTTATCAATTTTAACTAACTTTGGTATCTTAAAGGGAATAGATAGTTTAAGTACTCAATGGATGTTGTCGTCAAACCCTCAACCAAAGTTCAGTATTAAATGCTGTCATTCTAGTAGGGTTTACTGGTTGGATTGCTAGAATTGCAGTTGATTTTTGGATCATTTGTTAATCTCATAAGTTTTAGATGTCTCCTTGGTTTGCGTGGTGATAAATATAGAGGGAGGTATTCGATATTGATGCATATGTGTATTCACATTGTTAGACTAGAAAGATGTATTTCGTCTCCCTGAAGTGCCTTCACCTGGACTGCAGCAAAATCTTGAGTGTTATAATTTCACTTGTGCTTTAGTTGTTTCATGTTTGCATGGATGAGTTGTCAACGGTTGCTTTGTATGTATCAAATGTTTTGGATTAAGTTTGGTCAAATGGATGCCACTTCCAGTGGTAGTCATTTTCTAATTTGATTGTGTCAGCTTTGTAACTGGGAGTCAGTTGCATGATACTGTTCTGTTGTTATCCATTCGTCTTCAATTCGCCCACCTTGGTTCTCTAGCTTTCTACCAGCCTTTTCTTAGGGTGTAATGATGAAAAAATGGGACCAAGCCTGATTTCATTTATGTCGTCATTTTGACTAGTTGTGGGCGTGATTTTGAAGACCCTGATTCAAAAGACTAACTGGGCACAGCAGGACGGCATTACGGGGACCATTTTCAGATAAACTGGTTTGAACCATGTGTATGTCGTTCTTTTTGCCACGGTTGCTTTTGCCTGTTTGTGTTGTTGAGTAAATTTTGTACAGATGTGAATTTCAACCCTATGGTTTGCAACACGATTTTCCGACTTCCGATGGAATGATTAAATTTTGTGCACACTACTCAACACGCCACCTTGGTTAGGAGAAATTCTTTTAAGTAGTATGAAGTGCTGTAGTGCAGATGTCTTGGAGGAGGAGGAGCAGTGTCATTTACTGCTGTTTGGTTTTTGTTTCATCTTCTGGTCATGTCTTGAGTGTATACCATCAGTGCACCCAAAATACTCAACCGCGTTAATAAGGACCTAAAATAGTGCTTACGGTTCTGTATATAGTGGACAAACTCATAAGATATGTGTTAATGTCTTTTATGAGAACTCCTAGGATTCATGGGAAATAAGGACGCGTTTGATAACCATTCTATTCTCGGAAATAATTTTTACTTAAGAAATTATTTTTGTTTTATTCTGTTTTCGGGAATAATTTCTGAGTTTTTGAAAGTGTTTGATAACTGTTCAAAATTTATATTCTCGAGATAGAAATGCGTTTGGTAGGATTCTTAATTTTTTTTTTTCTCTTTTAATTTTTTAGTATTTTTATTATATTTTTCTGAGAGCTCGCTGGCCGTCGTGAGGCTTAGCCTCATCAAATTTGGGCAAGGTCGAACCTTGTGTCGGTTGACGAGGTCGACCTCGCCTAGCCACGACGAGGGTCGGGCCCACGAGCCTCGCCATGGCTCGGTGTCGCTAGAGGCTGACGACACTCTAGCGAGGTTGACGACCCTCTTCTAGCCGACTACTGGCCTCGGTCGAGGCCAGCTAGGCCATAAGGAAGAAGAAAAAGAAAGAGAAAGAGAAGATGAAAGAGAAGAAAAGAGAAAAAAGAAAAAAAAAAAATAGACTTGATTCTAGGAATTGTTCTTGGTAATACAAGCAATTTTTTTCCGCATCTTGATTCTGTTCCAAATCTATTTTGAAAATAAAAAAAAATGGATTTTTATTCCGAGGAACAAAAAATTTATCAAATGGATTTCTATTCCTTTTTTGTTTTTAAGAACAAAATAATAGAATCAATTGTTTTTTGGAGTGTTACCAAACGAGCTAAGTGGACAACTGGACAACAGGTGTTTCTCTTTTAATACATTTTACAAGTAATAAATCATTTAATTGCTGATTCTACTTGATAATTTTTAGAACAATCGATTAGTCACGGTTCGATATTCCGCGTTCTGCTTTACATATGATTCGGTCCAATGAAGAGCCAGGCGCTGAATTAGTACGTGGACTAGGACATCTGGCCATGTTATTTATAGTGTTTTACCCACGGGTCAAAAAAATTCCTCATCTTTGAAGTTAATTCACCCTCGTGGGATTGCGACCTTTGTCCCAGCCATTGTAGCAAGTGTGTAGCTCAGGGCATGATTAGTTGACGTCATCCTCACCATCGATCTGTTCGGGACTTTAAACTGAATGGTGGCAACTCAACATGAGGATTGCACTTGTTGCAGGACTTAGTCCAATGCCATACGGCATGAGAGCTTATGTTAGTGCTTAGATCTAATATCTCTACGCGCTCCCGAGGATTTGATTCCACATTCTACCATTCCTAGAAAGGCCAAAATGCGGTGACCGCTATCCTTTCCAAACCGTAGAATGGCAAAAGAAAGAATGTTTTTCAACTCCGGAAGAGTCCAAGTAGCTGACAAGAATGCAAAGAAGCACATTATCAATTTGATATCTTAACCAGTTCTCTTACGAAATTTAGTTAAATGCACTTCATGTGAAACGATCTGATTTTCATCACAGCATTGATTTTATGGAGCATGAGAACAATCAACTACAACAGAAACTTTTCGTATTTTCATTTAGATTCAGGGAAATTCGTGATTGACATTTCTCGTCTTTCATAGTGTGATCACTTCCATTGGAGGTGGAGGTTCTCCTTCATTAGCAGGAAAAGTGTTTCTCAGGTTGCCCTATCTATTTAGAGGAAAGGCTGCTGTTTAGAATGTTGCAGTTTAATGCGATGATTATGGTCCTCCTCCCGCTTGCCCCAACCGACCGAGTTTCTCCGGAAATCTTTTCTTTCCCATCCAAACTGTTGGAGTTGGACAAAATATATCAGAGAGAAGAAGCCACGGTTGCATTGAGTAGATCACAGCATTCATAAATCATAACGTTTTCACTTTTGATTGCCGGTTCACAATCGAAAAGCCCTTTCTTCTCGAAACCGGCCTTCGAATCCCCAAAGAAAATTGCTGAAGTAGGGAGCGCAATGTCTTCACATAGGAACATGGAAAATGGAGGGTGGGAACGCAATCACTTCTTAATGAATTCAAACTGCAATTGCATGCAGTCCACTATCCTTGCAGCATACGTCGGATGTATTCTTTTTCCCGGATAAAACGGAAGAACAAAATCCTTAAAAAAGAAAAAAACAGTATGGAAGGTGTAAGCAGAGTGGCCGTTAGCACATAAAGGGTGGAGATCTGATCAACAAAATTTACTTTCATAATCTGCCTCACTATTCTCAGTGCCAACGCAGAGAAAAGGAAAAATAGGCAAAATCAGGGTGTTTGTGGAGACTACTCATGCGGGCTTTGTCACAATCATCTCATTAAAGAAACCAACACCACCTGGACTATGCAAATGCTCGATCCCTCTCCTTATTTATACAGGGTCTCACTCTCTTACTGGTCACAAACCAACTCAAAAGTCACTATAGAGAGAGAGAGAGAAGGAACACGAAAGGGGATGTGGTGCTCAACATCCCAGCAGAGCAAGCATGGAAGATGTACAGAGACAATGGAATCATCGGACAAATCAACCGTGAAGTGCGTGCTTCTGCTGACTACATCAAAAGAGACGGCTGTCCTGGAAGTCTCAGGCTTTCCAAGCTTGGCTGGTTCCCACCCGGGCCATGACTCCCCTCCCCTATTGAACGATTTTTCTTTGTGCAGCTCTATGCAGCTATGTGAAGGAATCAATTGAGAAGATAGAGGAGGTCGAATCAGGACAGTCTGTTACATATGGTGTCATTTATGCAGTCACCTTCACCTCCACTCCCATGGAAGGCGAGGAGAAGGTCGAGTGTATTGCCTAGTGGAGAAGGCGAGGGACGCTGCCCTTGTAATCCTCAAATCATTCGAGGAGTTCCACTTGAGCTACTAGTTCTCAATATGCATTACCATGCAAATTATAATATAAACGACGCTGGTGTATAAACAAGATCCTTAAAGACTGGCATGTTTGAACTAATAAAAGTGCAGTCAATGCCTAAATGGGTTAAGTTTGTCTCGATAGCCTATTAGACATGAGATTGGTCCTGCTCTTTCAACCCGCAGTTCATCAGTCGTTCCTGACCAGGCAAACATCCTTTCTGGAGAAACTATTGCCCTGAACTCTATTCCTCTCAAAACTCACAAAACACATTATCTTAGCTTCTTTAATTCATAGCACTTAAAATGAAATCCATTCGGTCTAAAACATGTGTACATGTAAAGGATATGGTACAAGAAAGATCACAGTCCCACTTGCTTTCACACCATCAGTGGCACCAAATCATACTTAGCCTCAGACGAGAAAAAAGCACTCCTATAAAAGAATCAACGCTATCATTATCTTTGTGAACACAACTCCTTCAAATTACCCTTAAGCTCAGCTGATCCCCGAATTCTGGCCATTCTGCATGAATGTTGTGTAATCAGCTTGTAGGTCTCTGGCCTCTCCCAGGGAACGATACCGAAATCATCATTATATTTCTCCATTCCTCCCACCCAAAACTGCCACACAAAAGAACCCGCTCCAGCTCCTTGTTTCTTCGCTGATTTATATATCACATCAAAAATGGTTTTGAAGAACCTGTCTCGTTTTGAAGGATCGAAGTCCTTGTTTAGAGTCGAATAACCAAACTCAGTGAACATGATTGGCTTCCTCAGTATCCTATCACCATCATCAATGTGAGAGCGCGTCCACAATGCGACATATTTCAACTCCTCCTCAAAATCTTGATTTTTAAACCTGCCATCAAAATGTTTATCAGAATGAGTTCAAAATACAGAACAAAAGGATATGCCTTGACGTGGAGAATGACGTCACATCTGATAGTCCATAACAGACTTTACTGGTATCATTTGAAAAGCCAAAAATGCCCATCCTTTTTACTGGATTTAGCATCAACGAACCATGGAGAATCTAAAATAGTAACATTCAAGCTAAATTTGTTGTTTTAGAGACTTGTTATAATCAGCAGAAGCGATCTTTTTCCAATTTCTTCTTAGTGAAACTACTGTACCATATTTGATAAGTAAAGTGCACTGACAATGAATGCTTACCAATGGTCCGGATAGATATGCGCAGAGGCAAAATCAATGGTCGGTATCTCAGAATTCCTAATGAAATCAGATCCAAGTAGTGAAAAGTACTCTCCAGGGTTCACAGTTGGCTTTTTCGGACTATTGGGACCATAAAATCCCTCAAGGCCCACAGTCAGCAGATGGTTCTTGTCAATTGATTTTACATATGCTGACATTTCCACAATCCAATCCTGTAGTTCAATGATAATCAATGCAACAAGCAACATTTTAGACAAATACATAAAAAAAGCTGAAAAGGAGAGATATTTTATAAGTACAGCATAAGAATAAACAAGAGTTATTGGTTATACATATCACTCGAACTGATATTGAATAGAGAATCATGTCGCTTGCTTTCATTCAGTTTCTTGCCAAAGCTCATCCAATATGATTTGGAAAAGTCAATTTTGCTATGTCCTGAAAGATAGATATCTTGTAATGTTTGCTTTTTTAATTTCAAAATGTCTCAATAAAGCCTTCTTATTATTTGATTTACCTTAACAAGTAACTTAATGATAACTGCTAACAGCATCACGAGTAAATAGCAAGGAAAGTTTATTGACAGGATCACTAGAAAAGCGTTCTTCAATAGTAAACATGAAGCATACAAAATCATCATCCAAGAGCTAAGCATGTTCTCTCTGAAAGGGACTTTAACATAGCCACAATACCCTATATATTTTATTTGGTCAAAAACAGCAAAAACATCACAACTATATTAAGCTTGATCATAGCTTTTGTTTTGGCCAAAAGCTTGGGCAACCTAAGTTGAGAATGTTTACATGATTAGAAACTACCATAAGACTCAGTAGACAAGGGAGGAATTATGTTATCGGATATGTTATCCACTAAATTGTTTCGTAGGCGCAAAGAGACAGTACTAAGACCTCATGGTTCATATTCTTACCTGAAGAGTATCACCCGAATTATCTGTCATGCAACGTGGCTCATTTATTAACTCCCATCCAAAAATGGTGGGATCATTCCTATATTCAACTCCAGTAATGGTGTTCTTCCTTGTTAGGATAACCTGGAAAAAAGAAAATGTATGTCTAATGCTCTGTTCAAAAAAAATGAGAAGAAAATTAGAGGGTGAAAATCTGAAAGTGGCAAATATTAAAATTTTCCCTTCATCTCCTTCTCACAAACATTTCAAAACTCCCCTTATTGTCCACACCCCCTTTCATGCCCCAATTTTCCTTCTTTTCCCAAACAGAGCCTAAAACCTGCAAACAGCACCTACTAGAGCAGTACAGTAGACAGCAGAACCATGCAATTAGATTTGAATGAACCCTCTTACAATGGAAAAAAAAACAAAGATGAGGAGCTTTTTTTATATTTAGCTTATTGCTGACTCATCTAGAAAATCGCCTACTCCAACCTACCCATAGCCATCCCAAAAAACGTGAAAGTTCCCTCTCAAAAGGAGAGGAAAAAAGATCTTCGGTTTTTATCATAGAAGGAAATTCGGTGATATCGTCTTTCTGTCTCCAATCCTCTCTGACATCCACTGCATTAGAGTGAGAGTTTTCTTACTGTACTTAATTTATTGGGTGCAAAGTTCACATACTCTTCCATGACAAGCACATTACAACATCTGGTTGCCCTATATGCATGGAGATACAGATATGAGCTATTCATACATTGTCTTTTCTTTGTATAGCTGGGTCTTCATGCATACAGAATAACCAGGTTAAGCAGGCCAATCTCCAACTTTTACTCTAATCCAAAATATGGTCCGAGGGAAACATCATAAAATTTTTAGCTTGAGCCTTAAGCACAGGAAGTCTTCGATAGTTTGCTACGCTAGCATAGACAAGTTCATTCTAAGAATTTCTTAATTTCAGGACAAGCCTAGAGCTTCTCAAGGCAAAAAGAAGTTGCATAAAAGAGTAAGTACCTTGACATAATCTTTGAAGTACTGCCGAATGGAAGGATCGTAGAAGAATGAATCATTTGACGAGCTTAAACCAATGCCTTCTTCCCACGCCCACTTGACATACTGAGTCTTGCCACCGTATGCGTCCAAGTTATTAACTAAGCTAAAAAGCAACCTGATTCCATGCCGTCTGGCTTCTGCAATGACATAATCCAATGCCTGCCACAGTGTACAATTATTGTAATGAGATCTAATGAACTATTATATGGAAAGTAAAATAATTTTTTTTTCCTTTTTCATGTATTCAATTAAATAAGACCTCAACATGGGAATTGCAACTTCTTTCCAATTAAAAGAGATGCCAAAAGAATTAGAACTTCTGAATATCTGAGGTCAATGTTAGTCATAACTCGTTCATATGGGCATCAAGCGACTGAAGGGAGGATGCCAAAACAACAGAGAACCCGAGTTCCACAAAAATGAGGCCACATTCTGAAAACATATAAAAATCTGAGAAGCGATTATATTATGGCATCATGATGATGATAGTGCATGACATGCTTTCACTGTAAAATGCTTTCATTTTACATCTCATAATAGTCTAGATTTTCTCAATGAACGTGGCATATCACCATCAATCCCAATTTAAACATGGGCATTTCTTTCTGGGAGGATGGGAAGACAAAATGAATAGAGTTGATACTTCACATTAATTCATGCTACTCTTCAAAGAAGTTTTCATGAAAAGTTAGATATGACCAAATGTTATCATAAGAACTAGTTGAACTCCACAGCTAAACTAGTCACACCATGTGTTGGAGATTTATTACTTGCATTCAACGAATTTACTGTTTATCCTCAAGCGCAATAAATTGCACAACAATGACCGAAACCTTATCGAGTTTTCTGTTTCAAGTGTGCCATAGAACAAAGCCCCTTTTTACTTGAAGTGACCCGTGAACAAACACTATTAGCAATCACAATTTCGTTAATCCATGGGCAATCTGCCTCTGCATCAAGCTCAACTTTCTCTTCTGTCACTTCATCGGTGATTAATTCTGGTTCGGTTAACTGTAGCTCAGAAGATAAAAATTCGAAACCCAACACAACATGAAATGAAAACCCTGACTTTAGATTAGATTACCCACGAGAAATAAGACAGAATCTCAAAGCACTACACTACAATTAGAGAGACAGAGAGAGCTTTGAACCCGCCCCTTCGAACAAGCTAATTTAAGTCAACAATCAGACATGAACAAATGCAGCGCTCACTCAAACATTCACAGAATGCAACAGGCAAGACCCACTGCAAGAAAAACTAGAAACTCAGAAATCATACCCTAAAGACTCGCTCATCAAACCGTCCAGGTGAAATCTGGAGCGCATTGTAGTCTCCATCGTTGAAGGCCCAAGCTCGGCAAACGGTCATGCCCATCTTCGAACCGGTCTGAAACATGGCTCGGATCCTGGGTCTGCTGTACTCATCCACCGCTTGATCCATCAACCAGTACGAGTTCCAACCATTCACATAAAACACCTTACCGTCATCTACCACGAGATGAGTCCCATTCCGTCTCACGAAGTCCATCTTCTGCTCTGTATGGTAGTCGCCGAAGCTCAGATCACTGAACGAAACGTAGATGAAAGCTATGCAGGACGCGATGCCGAGAATCGGGTACATCAACCGCTGCCCCGTCGACATTCTCGATGACTTGTGGTACATTGCTTCACTGGTCCGAAAAATGGGTCTGCCTAAAGATTCCAACTTGGAGCCGCCGAGCAACCCAGATGACGTTTCAGCTCCACATCAAGAAATCGACCAGGTAATCAAAGCTACCACGAAAGATCGCGGCAACCCACAAGTGGAAAAGCTCGGAGCTTCGTGGGGATCTTCGGTTCTTGGGAAATGGCCAAAAGACAGAGGAAGCAAAGGAAATGTGGGATCTTTTAGGTGGAGTGTGTGCAGAGAGAGCAGAAGTGCAGAAGAAAGCACATGGCCACAAGACAAGTGGTCTCCTTTTGAGCACAAAGTGTCACAACCTAGGAGAGAAGAATCATGAAAGGATCATTAGCATGGAGAAGATGTAGTGAGTGCGGTGAAATGTCTGAATCAATCTTTATGCATCCTCAGATCCCAGCCAATTGATTTTTCTAGCCTCTCCTCTCTTTTCTGAATCGTTTGGGGATGATAAATGGTTCATTTCATTACTTTCTTCCTTTTTTGTTTTCGCTATGTATAGTATAAAGTTGGAGTTTTTATATTGGAATTTAGGAGACCTGTCTGCTCACCAGTCAATGCTCGGCAATCTTATGTACATGCACCAAGATCTCTATTTTTTTCCCCCCTCAATCTATGCAAAAACAACAGATGAAAAGTCAAAGAAGAAAACTTGGCATAAGTGTGTGAACAAGCCTCGTCCGCCAATCGCCGGCGAAAACAGTGGCCGGTGCTGAGGCAATGAAAATGGGAGAATTTTCTCACACTTTCTTTATTCTATCAAGTAAATGGAAAAGTAAAATTAGCTTTGAATTTTCATTTTTTCCATGCCAGTAATGGTACCAACATATGTTGGCCCAAAAAAGTATAGTACCTACATGATTCAACGCAGATTCTCTAATTATTTTCTTTTTTACTAATTACACTGGGCGAGTGGAGAGAATCCACTAAAACCAGCAACCATCACAAATGGCAGCATGATTAAAGGGAATAATATTATAATTTGTTTTGTGAAAATAAATGATTTGAAAAGTATTTTTTTAAATAATTACTTGAAATTATTAGTACAAGATAATGTTTCTATCACCGACAACAATTTATATCTAAATATTTTCATGAATAATCAAAATGTTTTTGTTTATACATTTTTGCTAGCGATACAAATGATTAGTTTTAGATTTTTCACATTATTCATTTTTTGTGAAACAAACAAAGCCTAATGGATTTTCGATTTTTTTTTTTTTGCAATTAATCTTCTTTCTTTTATAGGAAAACGGCAAGCCAAAGTTGTGCAACCCTGCCAAGGCCAAATCTAGCCCTTAGTCAAGCAACCCCAAAAATCATCGATAGCTAGGGTGGCACAACACTAGTCATCGCCTGTGGCCCTAAGCTAGATAGTGGCCCAAATCAGGATCCTTGGCTAGATTTGGCTCTAATTGGGTAGTACAACAAGTGGCGAGGGCTGGACAACCATTATTGGCGCATAAAAAAAAAATCTACTTTATGCAATAAGCTTATTATATATACAGCACAAACATCTCCATAGTAAACCATGTCCTTACTTTTTTTTCTTTTTTTTGATAAACCATGTCTTTACCCAATAACTCTACTATTTCCCACAACTGAGTGTTTTGAATTCCATTTTTCCATAATCCGATTTTCCTCTCTCAATTTTGCAGTGAGTTCAAGGGGAAAGCAATTGAGAAATGATTAGCTAACCGTACAATCATGCTAGAGGGACCTCAAGCAATTTTATCCCTAAATTTGAGGGGGGCATGCAGCAGTCAACTCCAATTATCATAAAAAAAAAAAAATAGAATTCAAACCTCCTAAAAATTAATGGTTGTCTTGGGTAGGTAGAACTAGTCTATGTAACATCTGTCCTGTTCCTCCTCTCTCTCGCCTTGAGATTAAAGATTCAGTGTGCAGCTGCAGAGCGAGTAAGGACTCGGTTAGATTTTATTATTCCGTAAATATAATATTTTAATTGTGATTTGAATTTTTTCTTTGGCAATGATGCATAAGATTTATTTGGTGACCAAATCTATGAGGATTGCACATGCCAACATCGATTAAATTAATGGGGAAGTTGACGTGACCATGGTCCTTTTCTTGTAGTCTTGCCCTAACTATTCTTGTCATTTGATTACCTGCACAGCATGATGAACAATTATTCAACTTGAATTCTCTTACATAAACGCTTAACTTGCTGGATAATATGAACCAGTTTGTACTTTTTTTTTCTTGGTGCAATATATGTTTTAAGACAAAAATGTACGATTTTTTCATTTCTTTTGGAAACAAAAAAAATTGGAGGACGAAGATCGCCTAGCAAAAAAGAAAAGCATTTGTGTCCTCCTTTTTTTGAAAAAAAAAAAAATGAATGCCAAGAGTAAGGTGTATCTACTACAAAGTACGGTGTAGAGAAGAATGAGTGAACAAGCATTGTGTACGGCTGCATGACGAACGGGGTTCGCTGGTGGCTGCAATGGCGAGGGAAGAGGTGGGAGACCGACGATGGCGAACGATGGTGTAGATGATGGAAGATAGTCCGCAGAAAAGTTGGGTTGTTTTGGAGAGTTTAAACTGAGATGATTTATTGGTCTTATTAGAGTTGAGTCTTGCTTAAGTAATGAACCGATAATTTTAAATAGATATAATATCACTAACAATTTTAAACTGGCGCACTTCTAACAAAAATTCCAAATTACTTCACTTGCCACCCGTAATAAATTTACTGTCCGCTTACTTATGTTTTTAGTACAATAATGTATTTTTTTTACAAACGGAAATGCCTTTAAAATCTAAATGCCTAAGTACCGAGAAAGAGCCCACTATGGGGCCTTAAATTATTTGAAGGGCAGTGTCGGCACTCCAGATAACGTTGCAGCACGGAACATGGGGCCTTAAATTATTTGAAGGCGTAGGTGTCGGCTGTGATTTTTTTTGTCGGCTGTGATTAAGGACGGGAAGTTCCCATGAATTTCAACTCACACGAAATTTCTATTTGCTTCATGAGAGGGCCTTCTAGTACCATACAGGAAATGCGAATCTAGCCAAAACAGAAAGGAACAGAGGCAAAACTTGACTAGTATTCCCGATTTGAACGTGGATTTTCACGGTTGAATTGGGCAAAGATAGTTTCGCTGAAAATAAAATATTTTCGAAAAATAATTTCCTAGTGTTTGGTTGAAACCTGAAATTGAAGTTGACAATATTTTCTGTCATTTGGCATCTCATTTGATTTTTGTCCATGCACAAGGCCTTTTGGTAATCATCTTCTTCTTCTTTTTCTTGAAATAGAAAAAAAAATTTAAAATTTATTTGATAATGTTAATTAATTTTTTTACAATTCTCCAAAATAAAAGAGTGATTATGAAATAGATTTAAAATAGAAATAAAAATCTATTTTTTAGTTTTCGAGAAGAGTAATGGAAAAAAATTATTTTTGAATAGTATGAATAAAAATATTACTAAATGTATCCTTACGGTCTCTCTTTCTCTCACCAAGTCGCATTCGTGCGGGTATGAGCATCCCCTCTTTTTCCCTCTTCTTTTCATTTTTCTGGCAATTTTTCCTCTGAATTTTTATGTCATGTCATTTGTACTACTTACTTTTTGAAACGATAGGGCAAGTGATTTCTGTTTTTGTCGGTTTATTAGATCGTAATCTTTTGCTTAAAACTCGTTCGCAAATGCTATTGACTGTTCTATTCCGCTTCTCGATTGGTGGGGGTGGGGGCACATTAGCAGAAAAAATGCTCAAAAAGTGGGGACTCCCAAGGACGAAAGTGGTTCTGACTGCAAAGACCCATTAGAAATTTTTTTTTTTTGAAATGTACAATCTCACCAACCAGTTCCCTAGAATCCGCAATAATGATGGCCAAACTATTTGCAATATGATCAAAGTTGCTTTATCTTCACTTGTACATATGAAGGTCCTTAATAACATCATCATTAGATTTTTTTTTCGACTTTGAAAAGATACAGAAATCATTTAGAAACATTAGAAGAACCCATGGCTACTTTCAATGGTGCATGGATACAAGAGGGGAACAAAGAACCGGTAATGAAGACCCATTTTGTCACAAGTAGAGAAGGACACGCAAGTTATAATTTTGAGTTAATATCATCAAAACCTCAAATTGATAATAGCTATGATAAATTTACCCTAAACTAATTTTTGACTCATTAAAAACTCACGCTTGTGACATATTGAAATTATTGAATTGAATGACACATAACAATAACTTAATTGATATATCAATTTGGGGTAAAATTGTCACAGGTATACCAATTGATTAGTTTGTGATATATTTATCACATATACTATAGATGTATTAGTTTGAGATTTTATGAGGTATCAATCTCTTTATTTCTTATGACTTCGACTTTTTTTTTTTTGATAACCTAAGGAAGCGTTTCATGTAAATTGTAGAAGCCGGCGAGTAAACCCAGGGCCAAAGATCGAGGAAATCACCACCCCGACCAGCGAGTAAGGCGCCAAACACCTCCACTGGGTTTCGAACCCCTCACCTTTGGGGAAAGGATCAATGGGGCTTTATCCAGCGGAGCCACCACGACGGGTGGTTCTTATGACTTTGACTTTAAACATTTCGTTTTTGAGAAATTACCGTAGAAAAAACCCTAAATTATGCCCTTGCCACACCAATATCCAAAAATTTACTGTGTCATTGGAACCCCAAACTTGTATCGGTGTGATAATATACCCTTTTGCCCACCACAAAAAAACTTTGCCCATTACGACTCCAATTTCTCAAATTTTTTTTTTTTTTGTGTCACCATTACCCTAAACTCGTACTAATGCAACAAGAATAAAAGTTGGTGGTTTGGTGATAGAAAAGAAAGTTTGAGATATTGGCATTACAATGGGATAATTTATAGTGTTCGGTGAATTTACCCTTTATTTTTTTTAAAAATTCACGACTTTTAAAATTTGACTTTATTTAACTCAAAAGACTTTGCAACCTTTTAAATTTCGAAATTATTTTTAAAATTGCGAGATGTAGAGTCGCATATAAATTTTTTATAATTTTCTTTTTTTTTTTGTTTTGTTTTATGGGAAGAGCATAAGTACAATGATAAGTCATTTTTCTTTTGATGTTAATGGTTTTTTATTTGGAGGTCATTTTGCTTTGTTTCGACCCATGTTGTTACAATCAATATCAAAGCGATGAGGGTTTGATCCATGTGGTCTAGACCAGATTGCTATACTCCTTGACAACCGAGACATAGATTCAACAAAATTGACTGTTCAATGTATCATTGTTGAACTTTCGCAGTGCGTCTCGCGGCAATGGAACCCCAAGGCCTTTATGAATTGGAAAAGTGAAGATGCTTAATTTGGTAGTGTGTCAATAATGACCCCTCTCGTGCTCTTTGTTATGTGCTTATGACTTCTTCAATCACCAAATGACCCCATACATCTTCTGTTCTGCCAAGGAAGGCAATCCTTTCTTACTATGTCATGAAATGCGTCTCGCGGTAGTGGAACCCCAAGGCCTTTATGAATTGGAAAAGTGATGATGCTTAATTTGGTAGTGTGTCAATAATGACCCCTCTCGTGCTCTTTGTTATGAGCTTATGACTTCTTCAATCACCAAATGACCTCATTCATCTTCTGTTCTGCCAAGGAAGGCAATCCTTTCTTACTATGGCAAGAAATGCGTCTCGGTAGTGGAACCCCAAGGCCTTTATGAATTGGAAAAGTGATGATGCTTAATTTGGTAGTGTGTCAATAATGACCCCTCTCGTGCTCTTTGTTATGGGCTTATGACTTCTTCAATCACTAAATGACCTCATTCATCTTCTGTTCTGCCAAGGAAGGCAATCCTGTCTAACTATGGCAAGAAATGGGTTCGGCCCATGAATTGGAAAGCCCTCCTCATTCTTGGGTTTACCTGTTCTAATACCAGGAGCTAACACTTCCCCATGCGAAACATTATTGTACTAAAAACTCATTTTATGAAATCAAGTCAATCACGTAATAATGAGATCTTATATTGATCTCACAGAAAACAAAAAAAATTACATAACCTCGACGCTACGGTTGCGTACACTTAGAGGTTACCATATCGACATCATTTATACAGAGAAGAAATTTAATCTAGATAACATATTAAAAGAACTGAGCATCTGAAAGTGAATTTTCTCCTCTATCAAACCCTAGCACTTTAACCTTTCTTGAAAAGTGCTAAAAAAACCTAAAACGGCACAAACCACGGCCACGACTCTACCTTCCTTGAACGAGTTTTTGCAGGTACACCAGACGATCTCTCTGCTCGCCTTCCTGCCTTCGACGAGCAAAGTCCTTTGGGACTTCCCGGAGAAGGCCAAGCCTATAACGACGGTTATCCAAGCCACTGCAATCGCCGGCACGGCCACGGTGAGAGCGGCCGCGGTCGATAGCGCCCAGAAAGCCGCCCCGAGAAGGACCGACGCTTCCAGAGCGGTCCACCAAGACGATGATTGCTGGCATCTATACCAAGAGAAGATGAGATTCTCCAAGTTCAATACACAGCAGCAGAGAACGACGTTTACTATCAAGAAGAAAAGCACCCATGTCCTCCTCTGGCTCATAACCCACGGAAGGACCGTGTCCGGCGACGGCAACAGCGACGACGACCGCTTTGGAGACGGAGATTCTTGTGATCCTTCAACCATGTGTTTTGCCTCGAAACAGTCCTCACAAAGCTAGCTATTTCAATGATCTATACTGCCGCAGCTCTTCGGGTCTCGCAGGAACATGACGAAGGATTGATGCGCCACTTTTTCCTTCCCCCCGGGCGAAAAGGGGGAAAAAGAGAAGTGCAGGGAGATAAGGTTGCTGCGAGAGATGATGGGACTGACAATTGTGCGGAACGAAAAGAAGGGAGCGATTCTTTTTAGTGGTCAATACGGAGGGCGAGAGCGATGTTGGTGCGGGTCAAAGGTTCTTTTCTTACTAAGAATAGTAGTGCAGGGATGACCATGCTCGGAAGCTGCTTGATGGCGTTTTGGTCTTTGGCTTTCTTTCTAGGGCCACGGCCATCGCGTTTGAATTTCACTGCCGAATAATTCTTCATCGAGAATCACCTGCGGTCTCGCGGGATTAACACATGTTTAATCTGCTGCAGAGGTCCGCGAGCTTGACCGAATGCATAACCAGTTCTCAAAGTCTTCTTACCCCCCTTCTAGATTGACGCACCACGGACGGCACGGACTTCTTCTTCGGAAAGTGAGGGATCCATTGGTGCGATGCTCACGGTCGCGGGTATTCCCCGAGACCACTCCGCGCAAGGACCGCCTCACGATTCCCGCAATTCTGTGACTGCTCAGTATAAGTCGAGATGGGAAAACTGCGGTGCTCAATGAGGACTAATTGGTTATCGATTCGCGTTGAACAACCTAATGATGTGAAAGATGAAACAAACTTTTTCAAATATGCAAGGACCACGTGCGTAGAAATTTTTTTCTGTACGATAATAACGGTATGTGGGGTTCAATTTCAATATGTTTCTGTCCTTTTTTTTCTTTTTTTTTGGTGGTTATGTGGCGGTCGAATTCGGTTTCATGCACTTCAATGGATTAACATCTTCATGCGATCTTAAGGGCGTACCCCTTCCACCGACTTGGCTTATTCAAGATTTGACTTTTAAAGTGCTTCCGACGAGAAACAAAATATTATCATCATCTAGGCAAACGCCAATATCTAGCACGTTTCGTCATGAGCTACACTCAATTAGGAAAGGAAGCTCTAATGCCGAAAGCACCCACAAATGTTAAAATATTCAGCTTTGAGCTCAGAGCAACAATCTCTGTCATAGGAAAATTGAAATTCTTCTGACCTCAATTTTTTCTATTTTTTCAGGGAATCGATCTTCAAATATGTAATTATAGATTATTAACAAAAAAGAAAAAAAGAAAAAAAAAACTTGTGTGCGGTTAAAAAGCAGTTGCCTCCATATGAATAATGAAACTAAACCGTAAATGATTAAAATGATTTTTCGTGATATATATTTATATATGTTATACTTATTCCCAACTTGTTTGTTATAGTAATTGGCTACGTTGCTAGGACCTATTTAATTGAGGCTATCTTTAATCTAGGAGTGCCACTAGTCAGGATTGTATCAAGGGACGATTCTTTCGATCACGGACCATGTGGCACTTAGACCTTTGAAACACCCGATCATGTCTAAGTGAGGCTGGCTCTCACTCACACTCTCACACTCAAGGAAGGGATTTTTAGAGAGAGAAAGTAGAAAGAAGCTCTAGAGAACCCTTGTATTATTCAAATGAAGTGGATGATACAAATGAGGGGAGGGCTATGCTATTTATACAAAAGTCCCTCTAATTACAACCATTAATTTTCTACGTGATGTAACGTAGAGGATATTTACATGATCTAATGATAGAGGATATCAATTATCGTTTAATTGATTCAATAATAAAGATGCACTTGATCTAACGGTGGAGGATATTGATCCTCGTCAAATTAGTCCAACGGTGGAGATTAATCTCATCTAATGATTGAGATCGTCAATTATCGTCAAGCAAATTTGAAGGCAAAGATTAAGTCCCCTTACGATCTAATGGTGGTGATGAGCCCCTTTGAATTGATGATGTGGCACTCTTTGGTTCGTGACAATTGCACTATTAATTGTGGCCCACAGAGGCCCGTTCAAGGGTTGTGCAGGCCCGCCTAAATGACTATTGTAGTAACTGGATGGTAACTACCATTTTGTATAGTAGCGTGACGACCATCTATGCAGCTGAAATGAGACCTAGGTTTTTAGACATATGTAGCTCGAAACACGACCTATGTTGCCCCTCACGATTACATTCATGGTCTGGCAACGACTTGGGATTGCATCGACATAGGTTCTTTGGAAACCACGGGGCATAAAATATAGGATTTTGAAATTGGGGTATGCAAAGTGTGGACATGAGTGCATTTGGTTTAATATTTTGAAAGCTCATTGGGTAAATGCAAAGACCGTTTGATAAATTACACTTTGAGAAACAATTTTTGAGAGAAATGTCGTATAGTCGAAAACACATTTAAAAAGTCCTTTGGTGATTAATATTAATTTTTTTAAATTTTTATTTATTTAAAATTGAAAAAAGGCAAATATATATAATTTTGAAAGAAAAGAACAAACTCTTCGTCGGCCTAGTGAGGGTCGTGTGACCCTTGGCAAGTGTCGCACAACCTAGGCGACCACCGCCTCGGTCTAGCAGCCTCAAGAGGCCCTCACTTGAGTCTCGCAATCGACGGGTGCAGATGCTAGATCTGGCTCGCTATTGGCTATAGCCCTTTGCTAGACCAGCGAAGGCTTTGGTTCTTTTTTTTTTTTTAATAAAAAAATAATGAGGGACAAAATCGAAAATTTGAAGAATTAGTGAGGATAGTTTTGGAAAAAAAATGAGTTCAATATTTGGTCAAATACTGAAAGCCCAAAACTAATTCTCACTAGAATCGAGCTTTTAGCATTCTTAATGCTGGCTTTCAAGTGAAAGCTTTTTCAAAATAGTTGCACATTTCCTCAAGGGGCTTTGGACGCCGAAAGCTCTTTAGGAATGTGAATCAAACGCACCCTAAAGACTTCCCAAAGGAAAAAACAAACGGAGGATTGAGGAAAATCGCAGGCTTTATATGGATTTCTGAAGAAGATGGGCTTGCATAATGGGCTGAAAATACGTGGCTTTTATATGTGGTCTGTTCTTTTCGTGAGCAGCTTGTATATTAGGAGCACCACAAGTGCGGTGAGAAAGGCCGTTGTATTGGTCCTTCAGCGCATTAAGACAGAGTTTCTTTTATATGTCCAGTAAAATGTTGCATAAAGGAGTCGAAAGATTGGGAATACGACAATGGAGTTGGGCAATGGCACAAATGGTTTTTTTTTTTTCCTGATATATCAATTACTTAGGGTGATCAAACATTTTTATTGCTAAAAATGTCCTTAAAATGTCCTCAAACTTTTTAACCGGTTTTCTTATACTCTCTCTCTCTCTCTCTATTAAACATTTAAATAAACGGTTACTCACAAACCAAAGCTAGGGAAAATTACTAAAAAAATCCTAAATATTTTGCATGATGACCAGTTTATTTTTATTTTTTGTCAATTTAGCCTTAAAGTTTTTGACGATTTTTCAATATAGTCATTCCAGAAGTCATAGACATGGATCTTTGTCTTCTTATATGGCAGGATTGGTGCTGATGTAGATGATTTTTGCAATGTTAAAAAATGATTTTTTTCCTTTTTCTTTTTTCTTTCTTTTTCCTTTTCTCCATGTGGTCAGCAAGGGTTGTTGGCCATCAATAGGGCTGTACGGGCTTTTCCCGCTAGAATTTTGAAAGAAAAAAAGAAAAAAAATTGAAAGAAAATTTAAAAAAAATTAAATTTATCGAAAAGCGTCCACTCAACGCTGACTATATTGTCATGTCAGTAATTTTTTTTATCAAAATTAACTGAAGAAATACATTGGCAAATTCGTCACAGGGTTTAGGATTAAACTAAGTAAATTAAAAAATTTAGAATCGAATTAACATATGTAAAATAGATTTAGGATTTCTATGGTAATTATCCCGCCGAAGCTGAGTAGTACTCTGAATGGAGGTGTTCTTTCTCAATTCTGTTTTTGGCGGAAGGCAACTTGGTCTTATATATATAATAATTGTGGAGATCGAGAATGCCGATGATGTTTATAAAGAGTCAAGGAAGGAGGCCATAATTGATTACCAAAAAAAAAACGTATAGAAATTTCCAAATGAGAACGCCCCCAATCACCATTTCGTCATACCGCAATATTTAGGGTTTAGTTGGTGGTTGTATATTTGGTGGGCAATAAAATATTATACCAAGTCAAAGTTGAGGAATCTATAAGGTTAAGTTCTTAAAAGAGGGACTATAATGTAGTTTTTTTTTTTTTTTTGACAAATGAAGGCTCAAGCAAGAGACGGTGACTCTCCTCCTGTTTCCTAGTGTGTGTTAGATTGTGGGTGGGCGAGTGCGCAATGTTGTCTGATGATGCATTGGGTGGATCGATGGGGGATATTAAAAAAAGATGAAAATGTCACGAAAGTGCACTAATCGTACTTACACGTCCTATTACATTTTTTCTAGAAGACGTAAGCAGGGGAATGCATTTAATCAATGCGATGAAAAATTCAGCTTATTAGAAAGACTCTAACGCATCTGAGCCGTGTAACCTTATCTTGAATCTTGATCTCGACTCGTTTGATTTATATAGGTTTCGGCCTTATTTTTTCCATCTTTTTGTCTTTTCATTTGAGATTTATGTGTAGAAGATGTCTCCATCGATGCACATGTCCTTTGCCGCCTTTACTAATCATCAACTCCATTGGGTCTAGACCTGTCCAGAGTCGAAATCATGTCTCGAGCCTCCTTAATCTCATAGTATCGATAAAATACATACTGATCGAATCGAATCTATTTGCAAGTAGGATATTTTAAACTCGGAATAAATGAAAGACAAAATTGGTTCTCCTAAATAGTAAATATACTGTGAAATTGTAGATTGCTGAGTTGTACCTCCTTAATTAGCATAGTATCTGCGACCGAAAAGGAACATTAGGATAGTGTCCAATCAACCCACTATCTATTATTTCTTTGAGTGCTCATCTAAAAGTCATGGCCTTTCATGACGCACTTTATCTAACACTCAAAGCTTTAAAAGTGAGAATCCATGATGTTTATGTTTCTCCAGTAGTTTAGTTGGTAAGTGGAGCAACATCTTACAAATTCTAGAAATTCTGCACGAAACACATAGTTGGCCAAAACTTAAAAACATCAATGTAAAATTACCCCCTAAGTATAGTGCCCCACACACACATATGTATAATTATATTTATAGAAGAAATTTCCATGCAAAAACAAATGAAGGTCGTCCTTATTGACTTGAAATACTAAAAAAAGTCTTTACCTGCCATAACTTGGAAGTTGATACCTCTCTCCTGGATCTGCGATTATGATTCAACCCTGGAAACAACTCTCGTTGAAATTGCTGGGTTCCCGAAATTTATTAAGACCTTGATAAATCCCATCAGTCACTTGCCCATGTTATTTTATGCATGATTTGGTGAGTGTCACATCTAGCCAAGAGCGATATAGAGAGATAAATATTTGAATGAAGAAGATTACATGGATCAACCAAAACCATGTGATTTGAATAGTAGTACAAGGAATTTCATCTAGAAGGTCACTATCGTGAAAGTACCCAAAAAGTCCTAAAGTTATTATATGTACATCAATTTAGCCTTAAACATTTCAATTGTGTCATTTTTTTTTATTAGTCCCAAACATTTTGACGATTTACTAATATAATCCATTTGATCAATTTTGGCCAGAAATTGCTAATACGATGTCAGTCGTCCTATGTGGTGCGGCTGATATTCACACAAATAATTTTTTGATTTTTCTTTTCTTTTCTTTTCTTTTCCCAATTGTGAGCCAATAAGGCCATCGAGCCATCATCGAGATTCAGGATAGGGTAGCGACCCTCACCTCTTGGCTAATGAGGGTCGTGACATTTTCGCTTGGTCTGGGCCTTAATGCCTCATGGGCGAGGGCTACAAGCCTCTCGCCAATGGTTAACGAGGGCGTCGTAGCCCTCCCTCTTGGTCGATGAGGGCGTGAGCAGGTGAGGGACGTTGGCCCTCACCAACCCATAGTTGTAAAAGAAACAAAAAAAGAGAAAAGAAATGAATAAAAAATTCAAAAAATATTAAAAAATCATAAATTTTGTTCTCATCAACCGCCGATCATACTACATAAGATGACTAGTGTTAATGTTAGTGATTTCTAGTAGGAATTGATTAGATGGACTACATGACAAATTGTCAGAGGGTTTATAATTCAATTAATACAAATGAAAGATTCAGAATCGAATTGATACAGATGCAATGGGTTTAGAATTTTTCTTTTGGGCAATAATGGGTTTAGAACTTATTTGGTACTTTTCTTGATCATTCTCTGAGGTGAAAGATGATTATGAAGATCAGTTCCTTGTGTTCATGTGGTTACATTTTGTATTAAGACAATTTAAAATAGATCTAGTAGGTATTGAATATCAATGTCCTCATCATTCAATCAAATTAATCGCATATATTGACTATGATTGAATTTGATTGTAAGGACTCAACTAAGTCAAAAAAATCATATAACTCGTTAAATAATGGAGGAATTACTTGATTTTTTCAATTGAAAAGAAGGCTTCTAGATAGGAATTAAAATCTTGTTGACTACATGGCTAAAATTCTAAAAACTACCAATAAATATTCACCGCATTCCATGTTAGATCTAAGATTATTCATACTCCATATAGCTATTATTTGACAGCATCTATATTTCCAATTCCAGCATCTAAGATTGTCACCACTTAAGATTCTTACTTAAATTTTCAACATTTGCCTTTTTCATTCTATCGAACGGTCCCCTAAAACTTAATCTAGTGTCCTATTAGATTTCCAAGTGCATAAAAGGAAGAAAATCCGCAGGTGTAATTGCTAGACATAGACAACTCTAAATCAATTATATTTCCTTGGTTAGAACAAAAGTTCAAATTGCAATATTTAGCACCAACCAACTAATGGTCCAATTGGACCATATGTAAGCACGAGACAAGTCCTAAAAAGTGGGAAAATGGGATTATGGGTGAGCGGTTTCGGATTTCATACAAATTCTATTTGAAACTTGGAACTTATCCGTTAGAATAGGTTCCTTATTTTTTGGAATCTAGAACCTATTTTGCATATCCTAGAACATGGAACTTACCTTGTCAAAGATTCTGGGGTCTACACAAGTTCGACTTATATTATTAATTGAACAATTGCAGTGAATTAAAACTTTTAAAAACCACCACTTGTTATTACAATTTACTTACCATAAGACACATGGAAAATATGAATATCAAAAAGGTAAAAGTCTTAGTTATAAAATGGAAACTCAAAATGGTGCTTCAAGATTATACATCTATCATCGAAGGATATGCAATATCGCAAGAACACGCGGAGACATGAACAAAGAAAAATATTAAAACTTGTTTCAAGTTCTAGATTACATGTTTCAGGTTCCAGGTTTCAGATTTCTTCAACTAAGAACTTGAAATATAATCGTAGAAATTGGTTTTTCATTTTTTAGAACTTGGAACCTATCCCGGTCACCAAAAAAAAAATATATATATATATATAGTCATTTTGTAGAAATAGGTTTTTATTTTGAAACTTGGAACCTATAAATTACCATTTGTTCGATTATCAGGTTCTAAATTCTATCCTTGAACCATGCTGACCCCTAAGTGGTATTGATCAATCAACAAGCAAATTAATTTTTTTCTTTTTGGAAATAAATTATGGAAATTTGGGGTATGGATAGATTACACACGCGCAAATGATAATTGCGAAGAACATGGAATCTTGTCGAGCCGTGTCTACTTTTGGCCAATTTGATGTTTATGCGTAATGTCTCCTTTTGCTAACATAAGATTTGACAACAGAGCGGTTCTATTTTTTCTTGCTACGATATGGACACAAAGACGTCCTTCGTGTTGGGCATCAAGAGGCGTGTCTGATGCGGCAATAGAAATTCGAGGACCGTTTGAATATAGATGAAAGCTAATTAACAGAATGACGCGACGGACTTTATTTAGTCAATATTTGAGTAAATGGCGATGTGTTCGAGCATCGTACATTGATTTTCCATCTGTAGAATTATATGGTGACGAAATGCGCTGTGAGCCTTATTTTGAAGATTGGGTTCCTTTCTAATTGGATGGTAGATGGATGAACATATGAAAATACTTCACAAAAGACTCCGAATTGTATCCCATTCTCTCTCTCTCCTCCCTTTGCCTTCTTCGTTATGTTCATCGGCCTCGGTCGCCGCTTATGTTGAACCATGGTGAGTACAGCACGGACCGTGTCGCGCGCGAGCTCCTCTCTCTCTTTCTCACACCCTCAGAATTGATTAAAAAGTTAGAATGCGTTGGGACATTAGAATATGCAAAAAACGAAGGCACACGAAATTGCCACCGAGCGCAAGCGATGCATGACTAAGAAAGGAGAAACGGGATGGGCGGGCTAACCGATCGTGGACCCCTGAATTCGGCGCTCGCGCGTATGACCGGGTCGCATTCACATCAGCAGGAACGAAAACGAGGACCAAGACGGTGGTGAAAACCGAGACTTGATCAGCACAAAATGGGAAATGACGAGAAAGGAAAGACAAAACCAAGACAAAAACCCAGTTCAGCGACCAAAAAGAAAAAAAATAAACACACGAGATCAGCGTTGACCGGGTTAGTTCCGTGGTTGGCACGAGCAAAGGCGGAGCGCGCGGGACTTTGCTAACCAGAACTGGAGCTTCGATCTCTGATCGAACCCCGAAACCGAATCCTGCTGAACTGTTCAGGGCTTTTCTCTTTTTTCACATGGAAAACTACGCAAGCAAAGCAGGACGACGATGGAGACCGTCTTGGCGTCTTTGGTATCTTGAGAGAGAGAGAGAGAGAGAGAGAGAGAGGGTGTTTGTTTGACTGAGTAGCCCGACGGCAAAGCCGTCTGACGCTTTTAAAGAATTGCACAGATAAAGCCGGATTGGTATTTCTATTTTATTTTATTTTATAGGTACCCACGGACACAACGCACCATCGCAACACTGTTATGAATGCGCGTTGAACGATCAAACCGAACCTAATCAATCCCCCACCCATTCATTTCCCTCTCGGTGGACTTAGTGCATACCTTCCCCATCTTTACTTCTTGGCTCCTTCCCCTGCCTCCGTCTCTGGGCTGAGCAAAATATTGGATTGCTATCACCCCTCCCCACAGTCAATAATTCTTTTCACGTCTGTACATAGAGGGTCCTTTTTTGCCTGCTGCAAGTTGCCGGTCTTTCCGTGTGGCGGTATAGTTGGTGGGATGGTATTGGGCGTGGCTTCAGCGTCGTCTTTTTGATCAATTCTTGCTCATGTTCAAACAAGGAGAAGAAGCTTCCTCTTTTGTTGGTGATGGGTAATTTCCTGCTGGGCGAATACGACTGCCCTGTTCGTTCTTTATCCGTTTCGCGAGTCCTCTCTTTATGGGCATAGAAAGAAGATTGGAGTTCTTGAGAATTGTGAGATGGGTATTGGGCGTTGAGTGAATTCTGTAAAGATCAATTCTTTTTAGAGTGATTCGTTGATTGTTGCAACATGGGTTGCATGTATTCTAAGGGTTCAGCGGTTGACGACAGCCGAGAGAGTCCCAAAGATAGAGTATCATCTGGTAGGCGATTATCAGAGGTGAAAACTTCAAGATTGGATTCATCGAGGAGAGAGAATGGGTTCAGGGCAAGAGATAAGGTGGGTGATGTGAGTGTTATGTTGATCGATAAGAAAGTGAACGGGTCTGCCAGGTTTTACGATGATCAGATTGATCGTCTTCAGAAGCAGAGGAGAGAGAGAGCGGAAGCAGCTGCAGCGGCTTATCACCCGGGCGCCGGTCGGGTCCCAAAGGCAGTAGAGGGCGAGCAGGTGGCAGCCGGGTGGCCGGTGTGGCTGTCCGCGGTGGCGGGAGAGGCCATCAAGGGATGGCTTCCGCGACGGGCGGACACTTTTGAAAAGCTGGACAAAGTATGTTTAATTCTTGATCATGTAGTTGTTGATTATCTAATGGTTGTTTGTTCTACTATTTTCATCCTTTGATTTGCTCCTAATATTATGAGTTTAATCGTCTTGATTTGGTCAAATTTGGAGGATAAACACTGAGTTTGGTAGATGTGCATAAAGTTTGATGAGCATCCATCCAGGCACCTATTTCTTCTTGAAAGAGGTCTTCATAAAACGATGACAACATATCAGTAATAATACTGTATAACACCACCCTGCAGCACCTGATCTATTGTGGCCTAATTTGTTTATGACATGATCTGCCTGTTACAGATTGGCCAAGGAACTTACAGTAGCGTGTACAAGGCACGTGATGTCACTAATAACAAAATTGTGGCTCTGAAAAGAGTGCGGTTTGACAACCTCGATGCTGAGAGTGTCAAGTTCATGGCGAGGGAAATCCATATCTTGCGTATGCTTGATCATCCTAATGTTATAAAGCTGGAAGGCTTGATAACTTCAAGGATGTCCTGTAGCCTGTACCTTGTTTTCGAGTACATGGAGCACGATCTTACTGGACTTGCGTCGCGGCCTGGTGTAAAATTTTCCGAGCCACAGGTACTTATATGATGAGTTTGATACTAGCTTTAAAACTTGAATAAGGCTCACTCATGAAGCTGATGAAATAAATTTTTTTGGTGTAACGGGCAACCTCATATTGTAACTCTTGTCCATAATCATTGCAGATCAAATGTTACATGAAGCAGCTTCTAAGCGGTCTTGATCATTGTCATAAACATGGGATCCTACACCGGGACATAAAGGGCTCAAACCTTCTCATTGACAACAATGGCATCTTGAAGATTGCGGATTTTGGTTTAGCCAGCGTCTTTGATCCTCATCAGACCGCTCCGCTGACAAGCCGAGTGGTAACTTTATGGTACCGACCACCTGAACTTTTGCTTGGAGCTTCTCGCTATGGAGTCGAGGTGGATTTGTGGAGTACCGGCTGTATACTAGGTGAACTCTATACTGGCAAGCCTATATTGCCTGGGAAAACAGAGGTATCCTATTCTAGAATCTCTCCATGCGCACAAATATTTGGAGTTTAAAGATGTAGCCTTTATTTACACATACCTATGTGGATTGCTCTAGAAAATTAGTCTTGAATTTTGGTAATCGATGTAACTCTAACCGGCATTTTCTTGTGCTTGTCTGTTATTTTGGAGAACAGCGTACTCTCTGCCTTTCTAGTTGAGTTTTTGGGTTGCAGATGTATTTTATGCCCACTACTTAATACATAGTGTTATTTTCTAGGTGGAGCAATTGCATAAAATTTTTAAGCTTTGCGGTTCACCGTCTGATGATTACTGGAGAAGATTGCATCTTCCCCATGCAGCTGTTTTCAAGCCTCCACAACCTTATCGACGATGTGTCGCGGAGATATTCAAAGAACTTCCTCCAGTTGCTTTGGGCCTCTTAGAGACCTTAATCTCTGTAGATCCTTCACAAAGAGGGACGGCAGCTTTTGCTCTCAGGAGTGAGGTATTCAGATTTTTCTAATTCTAGTTGGACAACTGATTAACCATTTGACATGGTTAATCAGTTGAAATGTTAAGCCATATTTGACGCTTCTTCTTCTTGTTAATTTTTACAGTTCTTTACAGCAAGTCCCCTTCCTTGTGATCCTTCAAGTCTGCCCAAATATCCACCAAGCAAAGAAATTGACATGAAATTGCGGGAGGAGGAAGCAAGACGGTATGTCTAACCTGATTTCGGAAAAAAAATTGCTTAAATGACCTAATAACATATATGCATCTACTTATTTTTGCGATATAGCCTGAATAAGCTTTCCTAGTGTGGAGTTATGGCCTGTCTCATCCTTGTTTCCTGTATAAATCATTACATTTTGCTTGTAATCGCAGTTAAATATGTAATTTTCACAGTTTGCAGTGCTTGTAACTTGACCATTTGACAAATCTGTGCAGGCATGGAGCGGCTGGAGGAAAGAACGAGCATGAAAAGAGAGGACCAAAAGATTCACGAACAAATTCTGCATATTATCCTGCAGGACAATTGCAGGTAAGCACACATGATTCATATCTATGAGTTTCAGCATTCCTGGACCTTTCCTTTTGCAATAGCCATTGGTTCCTAGTTATTCCAAGGTAAACGTGAAATCAGGGAGGATTATTCCTATCAGACTTCTATGTTTGCTGTAATATCTGAGATGTGCCATATACTGCACTTGCTGCTATTCTGCCTGTTTGGCATCATACTGTTGTTGTTGTTAATGATCGCCTCTGGATTACCCATGCTTGCTGAAAACCTCTGTATCTGGCCAGCGTGATTGCAAAAAGATACCTTGATTTCATGCCGAGACATCAGTAGCATTATATGGCCACCAATGTGAGTATACAGCATAGTGAGTGGTATAGTGTTATACAAGAAACACATGTGTTTCTTTTGAGAGATAAAAGTACCTGCAGATTATTTAGTAGGGATGTTGTGTTCTGACATTCTGGCAAATTTCTTGATGAAAAGTTCAGATGAACAACTCAATGCACATTGTCCCGTGGGCAATTGCTGTGAGCTTTCTGTGCCATGGATCAGTAGTTCGCATACTGTCACAGTAGATGATGTTAACAATATAAACTTTTCCTCTGGAATTTATACACTTTTGTGATCTCTGTCTAGAGAATATGCCTTTGTAAGTAAATTTGAAGGAGGTTTGGTCAGTTCACCTGTTAGGACTTCTGTTCATCCGTGTTTTCTTTTCACTATTCTGATAATTTAAAAGGAGTTCTTGATACCGATCACTATAAATCTGATGCAAGAACTAATCTGCTTACCCCAAGAGCGAAAATGTGGAAAGAGAGTTCTTGTATTTTTGGCAAAGCTTGTTCTGTCATTTTGTAACATAGAATGAAATTATTGCAGGTCAAAGAAGGCCATTCCAACGCAAATGGCCGAAGTGAGATTTTCGGCCCTTATCAAGAGAAAACTGTGTCTGGGTTCTTGGTTGCACCCCCTAAACAGGCGCGAGTTTCCAAGGAAACAAGAAAAGATTACGCGGAGCAGCCAAATAGAGCTTCATTCTCGGGACCACTAGTTCCAGGTCCCGGATTCTCCAAGGCTGGAAAAGAACTCAGCCATTCAATCACTGTCTCAAGAAACACCAATCTATCAACACTATCGAGTTTAGTCACTAGTAGAACTGGAGATAACAAACAAAAATCCGGTCCTTTAGTGTCAGAATCAGCAAACCAAGCAAGCAGATCTTCAGGACCCATAAGGGAGATGGAGCCTGTGAGGAAACACGACCGTAGGAGTCATGTGCGGACGAATATTGATTCTCGTTCGAGAGAAGATGGAAATGCCAGTACCAAAGAACCTGCTCTGGTAAGTTCTCACAGCAATCTCTCAGCTTGGCATCTCCCTTTGTGGTACTTTGTCATGGTTTCTCTTTTGGTGATATGGACAGCAATTCTGTGCTCACTTTAATTTACTATGGGGTCCTTATAACTCCAGGGCTGCTGATGAAAATTGCATTTTAGGCAGTGTTTTCTTTATTATTATGTTTGTTGCCACTCTGCATTAATCTAGTTTCCGAATGTCGGAGCTCAATCATCTGATAACAATTTTTGTTTCTCTTTTTCCTTCAGTACGGACGCGGGTCTGCAGGAAACAAGATCTACGTCTCAGGCCCGTTGCTTGTCTCATCAAACAATGTGGATCAGATGCTCAAAGAGCATGACCGTCGAATCCAAGAACATGCCAGGAGAGCACGGCTTGATAAGGCTAGAGTAGGCAATAATCATCCCCAAGCAGCTATTGACTCTAAGCTCGTGTCCGTGCACGATGCCGGGTAGATTCCCTGCAAAGAGCTACTGAATGTCAGATGCATCTTCAAAGCTGGGCAAGCTTACCTGCCTATGCGAAGGGAAGCGCAAATCGAGGGCTTAGCAGGGTAGCTCATCCATTTGGTTTGGAATTTATCTCATATGTATAGTCGGCATCTTTCTCTGCTTATTCTTATTTTATTTTCATGGTAGCGAGGTGGGATCTCTGGTAAGGAAGAGTCGGCCACCATTTAGTACACTATGTAATACATAGTTTACGACAGGATATAGCAGAATTAGAATAAGGTCAATCTAGAAACTGATTTGTTCAGAATGGCGCGCCGCGCACGCGGCAAGCGCTTGTAACCAGTGTTAAGAGAAAAAATGCATCGCATCCTCACTTGAACGGCCTCTTCGGCTTTAAGCGGTTTGCTTGGCGAGCGCAAAAGGTCGACTTAGGGTGCACCTGACAAAACTTTTGGAGTAAAAATCAATTTTTGGTCATAAATTGATTTCTCAATTTTTATTCCTTGGATGAGTTTTCTGAGTAAAGAAACACGTTTTATGATGACTCAAAATTGATATTTCAGCAATAGAAATTTATTTGATGAAAAAATAAAATTTCTATTTTTAGGGGGTGGCGGTCAGCGTTTGCTGGTCGGCGAGCGTTCGGCGGTCGGTGTTTGACGGGAGGTGGCCAACGTTCGGCGACCGGCATTCGGCGGCAGGTGGTTGGCGATTGGCGTTTGATGACCGGTGTTCCACGACCGGTGGTGGGCATTCGGCATTTAGTAGCAGGCGTTGAGGATCCCATGGGCGGCGAGTGGGGGGTGGGCGGTGATAAAAGTGAACGATGAGAGGAGTTTTCATTTCTCACTTTTGTTTCAGAAATAAAAAAGTTAAAAATTTTAACTCGATTTTTGTTTTAAATTTAATTTTGGAACAGAAATTTGATCTAAAAATATAAAAGTTAAAACTGAGTTATTAAATGGATTTATATTCCAAACTTGTTATGGGCAACAGAAAAAAATGAAAAAAATAAAGAAATTAAAACTTTGTTATGCACGCCCTTAATGGCTTGATATCGGGCATGTGACTTTCTTCGTGGAATAGTTGCGCATGATTGATTCGTATTCCACCAAGTAAGAGTAATTTTATATTTTGTTTCCCTGTCCTGAGGGAAAAAAGAGAAAGAAAATATTTTCTTGCCAATAATCTTGTGATTATGTTAGGGTTTCGAACACATTACTCAAGAATTTCCATAATTCATCACGAATCATAATAAATTTGTCTTTTAATGAGGTCTTTTTAAAAAAAATAAAAAATTCTTTAATCTTGATTGACCATTTTTGATCTCCCAAATGGAGCTCACATTGCACTGAAAGGAAAGAACAAGTTGGTTCAACATCATCCTCAATTTCAGAGCTGCCTACCCCCAAATCATGAAAAGGGCCTCTGTTTTCCCCCCTTAATTTCCCAGATGTTATTATTGCCTTTTTCCTCATGTGGGGAGTGGAGACAGCTAGTGACAGGGGACATCGCAGATAGAAAATTTTATTCGATTTAATGAAAGGCGTCCGCGCGATTATTCCCACTTTTGACTATTTTGTGCTTTTCCGTGAAAGAATGGGTGTCTGCCATGTTGTCGTCCCCATGGTTATTTGAGAAGACTTTATGGGAGATTCTGTGCGATATTCAAAGCAACAATAAATAATAATAATAATAGTGACAAACTATGATTAAATTATTATTATCATATGGTTTGGTGTTGGAGATAAAGGTAAGTAAACCAATCATGGACGCCACCTTGGACTAATGTGCTTCTCACGTCATGGGGTAGGGACATTCTCATCTACTCCTCCTTCCATCATGGTTTTTGAATTTTTCTTTTGACCTTATGATATTTATTTAGCACTTGCGTAGTTTACGTTCTTGCCCATTTCTAGAAGTGTGATGTTCTGTTTAAATTTCAAAAGAAAAAAAGACTAAATTAAAGAAAATTTGAAGAGGTCAGTTGCAATTGTCAAGCGAGGAACAGGGTGCTTCAAAAGTCAGCATACTAGAGGGCTAGGCCTTCCCTAGTTGATTTTGGATAAGCAATTGCCTTTTAAACTAATTGAGCATCAGAAGACAGCCAAATGGAAAAAAATAAAATAAAAATATAGTCATAGATAGAGAGAGTGAATTAGGCGCACAGTGTTGACTCTGACCAAGTATATTGGGGATGCGGTTCTCACCCGCCACCAATGAGGGCCAAGCCACCCTTGACGTAGTTGCAAGGATTGGGGATCTCTCTCTCTCTACCTTTGTTTGTTTTTTTTTTTTTTTTTTTTTTGTTTTTTTCTAATTTAATTATTCGGTGCCATAGTTGCACCGCATGTCTGCTTTCTAGCAATATCGACAATTTGACGGATCGATGAGAATCTAGATGAAACGACCTAATTGCACTGTTAAGAAAGATAGAGACCGAATTGCCAAGTTAAATGTGACGGATCAAATTGTAAAACCAACAAAACAAAACCTTATTCAATCTTATCATTAAAAACCAATCAATTCATTCAACAAATCCACTTCATATTTGATATGTTCTACATTGAAAGCGTGCTGTGTAGGTCGCCCTTTATTAATTAATTTATTTTTGGCTTAGTTAGCTTCATTTTGATACGTATTTTACAAATTATTCGGAGAGATATTAACACTAATGACCCCTAAACTTTGGCTAAAGGTATAATGAGGTTTATGAACTTTTGATTTGTTCAATATAATCTTTGAACTTAAGTTTATCGTGCATTGTCGTCCCTGAACTTTTAATTTATTCGATATCATCTTTGAACTCTCGGTACATATTCAATTTAGTTTTTAAATTATATGAAATATGGATTGCATTGAATAAAGTTTTAGTTTAGGAATGACATTGCAAATTGGGGTAAAGTTTATGGACCACATTAAATAAATTAAAAACATATCAAATATTGAGTCAAAGTTTATGGATCATTTGTGTTATTACTCTCTATTAGAATTTAAGAACGTATGAGAAGTATGAAAACCGTGCGATTGTTGGGCCTAAACACTTAGTCTGGCCCAAAACGAAGAGCTATTCAGGTTCATACCCACATAAAATTGAACGAGATCTAGCTACTTCAATTTTGGGCTTTCGATCGTACGCTTCTGTCTGTCACTTGAACAAGCCTGATCCAATCGCTGAAGTCTGAACTTCATTCTTTTGGAGTTAATTCCATCTAAAACCACAAAACGGCAAACCGGAGAGGAGAAGAGAAAAAGCCCAACACACCCAACTTCGAAGGTCTAGTCGACCCACTCTGTTCTCCTTCTTCATCTGTTCTTTTAGCCATGAATGAATTCATGCACGAGCCGTTCATGGCGATAGCAGGGACGAGAGCCGATGCAGAGCCTGAGAGAGAGTCTAAACGGCATTACCTTTCGCAAAATCCAGTACTCCGCCTCACTCGGGCACCGGTTTGATTCGGGGCTTGCCTGTGGCGGGACTACTTTCATTCTTCATTAGTTAGATCGAGATGACTAATCTCATAGAAGAAGAGGGACGAAAGTGAAATCTTAAGACTAAGATGATATGCTGCTTTGCCATTTGAGAGGGAGAAGGAACGGCTCCTAACTTCTAAAGTTAACTTTAGGGAGGTGAAACCATGTAACCGGCATATATTCTAATTAATCTAGTTTGTCGATAAGTTCAGACGCTAATTTCATTATCGACCAATAATCCATGCCATTAAGTATCAACTGAATGATTTGGCAATAAGTCTCTCTTGGTTAAGATGAAATTATATTTCACCTTGAACTCTAACGACTAAAAACTTTTAAGGTAAACGGTTGCCCATATAACTTTTAAGTTGGTATTAGAGTTAAAAATTTCAAATTTGATTTCTCACTTATTTATGGGATTCCTTTTTGCTATGCGCAAATGGATTTCAAAATGTCTTTCGACCACATGCATCTACTTTGCACGCCATATAATATAGTGCGCCACCGCACTTGAAATATTTAAGTTTTTGGAGTAAATGGTTGCGCATATCATTTTGTAAGTTCTCTCACGTGTAAATCTAGAAGCCCCTCTGGCCTCATCTCATTCTACCAAAGTAAGCCCCTGACACTGCATGAAACATTAAACGCGTACTAAATTCTAAATTCTCGGAAAAAAATCGTTTAACCTAATTGACAATTCAAGAGTTGTAACCAACAAGTTGTTGTCTTCGATGACAAGAGCATTTGCTCTTGTCTTGAGTCGAAGCTTTGTTAGGATCACTCTAGAAGTAAAATCTCAAATGTATCACTTGTAATAAAAGCCCCCTTTGAACACATATATATTTTTTTTTTTAGATAAATGCACTAGAAGTCTTAAAATTTGTTGTGAAAATACGAATTGGTTCTAAAACTTTTAAAAAATTGCGATTAAGTCCTAAAACTCGTCAAATTAGTATAATTAAGTTTTTCCATTAATTCCATCAAATTTGTTACCAGAAAATGCTGATGTATAATTTTTTTTTTATTATTTTCTTCCTCAAATCTTTTTAAATTAGATTAGAAAAAAAAAGATAAATTATTTTACAACCGCGCGAGGGTTGTTGGCCATTAGCAAAGTCCCATCGACCTCCACTGGCCCTTCTGATGATCCACAGGCGAAGGCTTGTGGCTCTCTTTCGTTTAGTCTTGGTTTTTTTTTTTTTTTGGGTTAAATTAAATATAAATTTATTTTAAATAAGATTTGGCAAAGAAAATAATAAAAAAATGCCACGCAAGAGAGAGAAAGTACTAAAAAAATGCAACTGGTTAGCCAGATTGACTTAGTTAACTAAAAATGTTGATTGCACTAATTTAAACAATTTTAGAACTATATTACACTTTTTAAAATTTTTGGGACACAATTGCACTTTTACGATAAATTTTATGATTTCTAATACACTTATATAATTATGACCTATAACCACATGTAGTTACACTATCATGTGCAAATTTGAAGGGATGATGTCTTCTTCCGGTTCTCTATTTCAGTAATTATGTAGGATTTTTCTTTTTTAATTCAGCTTTGTCATTCTTCCCCATTAGTGAGCACACCATTAAACCACTCCTTTGCGACCTTCTTAGTTTTTGTCACTTTCCTTTCACCTCTCAGTCCAGCCAAGCAGGACTTAGAACGCATCTCATAATTGGAGTTATTTGAAACGTTCAACCAAAAAGTTTAAATTAAATTAAAAATGATGACACGTGGAATTTGACAGATGGAGAGCCACGCATACAAAATAAACCGGATTGCACTTTTTTGGTCCTGATATCATGACATATTGTCCGATCTAAAAGTTTGAATTAATAAATGAAGGGAGGTTATATTTATTTAAAGACCATAAAAATTTCTTAGGCAAGTGGTACGAGATGCTTTAATGGAGAGAAATGGTCAAAAAGTACGTACGTGGGTTTCTAATGTGTACCGCAGAACTTCGAAAGAGACGATCACTCCTATTGTTTAAGATACCCTTCCAAGGTCATCTTCAGGAACATGTGGCTTACTGTTTTTTTAACTTTAATCATTGGTGGAGTTTACAGAGCCAAAAAGCGCACGTCTTGGGTTTCTAATCCAAAACTTTGAAAAAGTCCACCACTTTACTTTAGTATGGTCTCCCACGGTTATCTTTAGTGACAGTAGTTCTATAATTTCATGTTGGTACCTTTTTATCAACTTAATCATTTTTTTTAATTCTGTCGTGAAAGAGACAGGCATACATGCTTGTCAAACCATACGTGGCCACAATAATGTAGAGAAGTACATTTCTTTTTTTTGAGCTCCCCTACCAAAAAGAGCAAATTTCATTGGGGGTCATCAAGTTTGGAGAAACTTCCGATCGGACCATTGAACTTTGAATTCAATAATCAAATTTCGAAAGCTTAAACTTTCTTGTTTTTCTTTTATAATTTTTGCATTTCGACCAGAATCTGGTCAATTTTCACGAACTGCTGAAGCAAGTTTCTAATAAAGTGCATCAATTGCAACTAGCCTATTTTCGTTTTTCATTAGTGAAATCTCAAGTACCAAAACTGGGATGATATGCTGCTTTGCCCTTTGAGAGAGAAAAGAGACTGCTCCGACCTTTTTCAAATTAACTTTAGGGAGGTCAAACCATACCCCACTATATATATATCGATATATCTAATTTATTGATATGGTAGGCGTTAATTTCCTTCCTTGACCAATAATTTATGCTATTAAGTGAATGACTTGGGACTAAGTCTGTCTTGGTTGAAATTATATTTCACCCTATGCTTGACAGTGTAAACGTTCGAGTAAACAGTTGCACATATAATTTCAAATTGGTAACAAAGTAAAAGATTTTGAGTTTGATTTTTCACATTTATTTATAGGTTTTTAACGTTCATTTGCGAAATTTGACTTCAAAAATTGTTTCATCCAGACATCGAGTTGATAAGCCAAATAATATAGGCCACACCACATTTCAGAAACTTCTAGAAGACCTTTTATCTCATCACATTCCCCCATAATAAACCCATGACATTGCACAAAACAATAGAACATGCACTAAATTCCAGGAAAAAAATTTGATTAAAATGATAATTCATGAAATATAATCAATAAGTTGATGACTTAGATGACGAGAGAGTTTACTCCTATCATTATAGTCTTGAGTTGAAGTCTTGCCGAGAGCACTTTACAAGTAAATTTGCGAATGCATCAAGTTGATGTGGAGAAGTGTGCTTTTAAGATTGTCCATAAAAGTGAACCAATCTGAAGTGCGCAAAAGTTAGCCCATACAGCACCTCACCACTAAAATAATAATAAAAAAAACACTATGAATTTTATTTTTATGACCTTTAAACACATGTATTTTAGCTTCTAATTCTTCGCCATTAGCAAGCACACTAATTAATCACTCCTTTGCAACCTTGAGTTGTTGTCACTTTCGCTTTCACTTTCACTCATAAAGTCCAGCCAAGCAGGACTTGATCGGACCTCAGGGCAGGTGTAGTTAAAAAGCACAAAAAGTGCAGATGTGGGTTTCTAATGTGTACCACAAAACTTAGAAAAAGCCCATGGTGTTTTCCAAGGTTATCTTCAGTTATACTATACTATAATCCCATGTTGGTACTTTATTTTTAACTTTAATCTTCTTTATAGGATCAACACCAGCCATGTTGATGTTACTTGAATTCCTATAATATGGAGGTGGGAGTAAATCCATTGTCGTATATAATCGATTTTTAATTGGGTCACGAAGGAGACATATATGACTAATCATCATGCTATATGCTACCACAATAATACATGGGATTCTTTTTTTGTTTTCGGATTTCGTCTATAGAGAAGAGCAAATTTCATGCGGGGTCACTAAATTTGGAGAAAATTACAATTGGATCATCGAACTTCGGATTCAATAACTATAATTTCAAATGCATTGAACTTTCGTTTCTTTAATAATTTATGCACTTGATTGGAATCCGGCCAATTCTCATGAACGACTGAAGTGGCAATGACGAGGCGAGTAGACATTGCATCTTGAAAATCGGTTGTGCCAGTCACTTCTTTTTTTTTTTTCTGTTAGATGTTGTGCTTGCTACTTCAATGGTTTGATTTAATCGAGTTTCTGATAAAGTGTATCAATTGCAAAAAGATGAAAATCTATTGCATTTAATGATTGAAATATGTAAAAATTCAGCGATCCGATTGCAAATTCCATTTAAATTCATTGATCATGGATGGAATTTACCCTAATGAAATTCTCCATAAATTATTTGAGACCTGAGTTCCACCAAACTCTCATTATCTCCTTGAATATAATTGCTTATCAATACTTCGACAGTCGTCAGCAACGTTGGTGTCTCTCTTTCACATCCTCACAGGAGTGCCTTACCCACGATCCCCAACCTGGCTATTGATTACGTCTGTGTCGAGAAGGTTGTGCTTCAAAGGGTCACCATCCACCTCTTAAAGATTATCTTTTAGACATTATGAATATATTCCTAATACACCGTCTATTCTGTATATAATTCGGATGTCTTGGCATATTATATGTCTCTTGTACGTGGTCAGTTTCATGTCTAGATTGGTTATAAGGTATACTGAACTGGATTTTCTCTAAATTGATCCGAGACACTTAAATAGACCGTATTATAATATCATAATTAAGTAATTCGCTTGTTTGATCATTCTTCTCAATTTCTGAGTGCTTGCATCACCGGCGTGGTGCTACCGATCCACCCATCCCAATCATCATAATTACACACAAAATCTGAATCTAGATACGAACGCTTGGCTCGGGAAGCTTTTACAAACTTTCTATAATAAAATCCTTTTTAAAGCAATAAATTGCTTTGTTTGTCACATCATGCCTACTAGATTGCTCACTAAAAGTCGCCCTAAAATATAATTTTTACTATACTTTCTCGACCTACTGATAAAGTGGCACGATCACCAGTAGGTAAATGTTCACCATCTTGCCAATATTGTTTTTGTCGTCCTTTGGAGACATGGAAATCAAGTTATTAAATCATACCTTTTCATCAAGTGGTGCCAAAAGCACCACACGCAATAAAACGTACAAAAAAAAAATAATAATAATAATAAAAGAAGGAGAAAGTGTACACAAAGATCAGGAGAGGCTCGAAAGCTCTCCAAAAGGTTCAAAAGCTTTCGCCCATGCAATTGTTCACAAATGAATAATATATCTGCCAACTTAGCAGACTGAGAGGGGGATCGGTGGGCAATTATCCCAAGGAGGGGGAGGGGGGGGTGGTTGGTTGCATATGCAATTTATGTATAGTTGGGGGTGCGTACACAATATATGTTGTGGATATTATTAGATTTTTGACCCTTTTAGGGCTTTCCAATACAGCATAGTATACCCATCTCGTTATGGATCGGTAAGTTATCAGTTCGGATGGCATACTCCTTAATTGGATTACGATATTTCTCATTCAAAATAATCTCGAGCTCTACCACGAAATTTCATTAGTAGAATTCGACCAAGCACATGGGTAGGCAATACTGTAAATTCACGGAGTAGTTGAACCGAATGCTTAGTTCATAGAGTATTATTTTCAAAATACATTTATGACATACGTGTTTTAGGAAACCCACGTTGATCTATTACCATGTTTATAGAACTAAACCCCCCCCCCCTCCCCCCAAAACAACCACAGAGACAGATATTGTATTATGTTTTTTGACCCCGCCAGGATTTTATGCTAGATCCGTCCCTGCATGGAATGCATACGTCAAATTGGGATTGGTCAAGAGGAATCGGGACATCACCTGAGTTTGCGAGTAAGCTTTGAGAAGCTTTTACGAAAGCCAATGTCGGGAGATGATTGAAACCCTTCGAAAGCAAGCACCGTCGATTACTCCATTGCTTCGCAATCTCTGTCCCATCAACTTTAAGAATCATCAGGCCGTCGAAATTTCTAGTTAAAACCAGGCAAGATAAAGATAAGAGATAAAATCTCTAAATTTTACTCTGTTGGTGAATCGTGATAATTAAATCAGATAATTTTTTTATTCTATCTTTGGTGCAATTATCAGATACGCCGTTATGTCCCGCCTGTGAAAAAAGCACCAGTCTTATCATCATTTAACTCCTGAATCCAATAAAAAGAAAGGAAAAGAACTCCCGTATCCGACTATTTTAGAAATTTTGCATATAAATTTTTATGAAAAACGTCATTGCTCAAGATGTAAAAAAGGCTTTCAATCGAAGAAAAATGAATAGGTAAATAAATGTTCCTATTTCCTTTAAACTTTGTTCATGACATCTACATATTGAGCAAGTCGAACCAAATTATGAAATCAGAGCATACATTTATAGAATTGAACCACTTTCGAATGACTCCCACATGACAAATCTAATCGACAATGAACATTCTTTCTCCTCCAAATTCAACACCATAGGAAAGAAAGACCGAGACCATCTTTCCCAGAACGCCACATGAACAGATGCACACACCGTCCCGTCCGAAGTCCGAAGTCAGAAGTTCCCTTCGATGCACGATAGACCAAAAGTAGGTTGTGAACTAGCCAATTTACAGTAGCCAGTCCTAATCGACCGGAGAGCAAGAGAGAGGATGATATCCTTAGCAGGTCGTTATCGGCTTTCAAATCAACGATGCCAAAAGGTGAATAGCAGCCATATTGCGGAGTGAGGACTGCCTGAAAATATCTAGGTTAATAATGTAGGACTACCCAAAAATATCTTGGGACGGTACCTACAAGATAATGATTGCCACCGGCCCCCACTGCTTAAATATCTTCGGAGAAATTGTCCAATTTATTATAGCTCTATTGTTATGTTATATATATGCTAATTAAGTTCTAAATTTTTTTAATTTTGTTCATTTAGTTTTAACTCTTTACCCGGAATTCCAATGCAATCTTTTTAGTCAATTATCGCTGAAAATTGTCGATGTGATGGTGTGTCATATAAGACGGTTGGCAATGCTGACACAACACGTTAAAGATTATCAGTGAAAGTTAACCAGAATGATTGCATTGCAATTTTATATAAAGGTTTATAACTAAATTGACAAAAATAGAAATTTTATGATTGAATTAATATCCACATAATAGATTATGATTAATTGGGTAATTCTTCTAGTTGAGACTGTTAATGCATAAGACATATTTAATGAATTTATGTATAATTCAGTATCTTTATAATGAGAATTACACCAATCTATTTATAGACTTTATGAGATGAGTGACATATCAATCAAGAATATGCACTATTAGATGAGATATATACATAATACTGAAAGATATTCATAATCAAGTAAATCTCCTAATATCGCTAATATCCCCTAAAATGTAAGGTGAATTCAAACAAATCAACTTGATTTTTTTTTTTTTTAAATCCAAACAATATCACAAAATCTTCGATTAAAATGAGCTCAACGGATTCAAGGTGAGGCAACACGTTATGGTGCATGTGATGACTCCATTTTTCATTAACAAGAAAAATTTCAATATGTTGATTGTTTGACGGCGGCAAATCTAGTGGTGGAATCGGCTTCCTTGAAACCAGAAGTGAAAAGTCGAGAATTAGAGGTATTGGAGTCAAGCAGCATGCGTCCTTTGCTGTCGATTTTGTTGTCGGGATAGTAACTTAAACGTGGCCGATACGTCTGACATGGTTATAGCAAGTGGAATAAGCTAGGCTTTGCTAAGGGAAAAGTTTGAAGACTTTGCGGTGTCGAAGAATACATCCAAAAAACAGAAGAAGAAAAAACTCGCGACACGTAAGAGATGTCGTAACTCAACCACCTTAGATAGAAATGATGCACTTGGGTGAACATTGTCAAGTGGCAATAATGGATTTATTTGCTTGGGATGTATGGATGCACCATTGAGAATGATAAAGCAGAAAAAAAAATAGAATTGAGAAATTTTTGATACTAAGTTGAGCATAATAATGCTGAAGATAGATTTAAGCAATTTATATATAATGTAATATCTTCATAATAAGGATTATATCAGTCTATTTATAAATTTTATGATATGACTATAAAAGGTATCAATTAATGATATTTACAATCAAATGATATATACACTTCCTAATTATCTCATACATACAAATTATATATATATATATATATATGTATAATTAAGTAGATCTCCTATCGTCGTTAACACTTCCTAATTATCTCACGCTGGGGGAGACGTCATACAAATTATTGAAATCCATTGTTCAACGTCGATGTTTTCCTCATGTCCGCGGCTTCACGTATCACGATTTATCAAAAAAATAACATGTCTGTTCGCATCGAATAATATTATAATAATGACTAAAACAAAACAAACAAAAATGGGAATCGGACTTATGTTAGACAACAACAAAACCGCTCCACCCATTCTTCTCTGTCTATTAAACTATTTTGGGTTTTTCTGAAGGTGAAAGCCACCTGCAAACCAATTGATTTACTCTCACCTAATAAACAAAATAAATTAACAAATTAAATTGATTGGTACAGGTAGCATGAATTATTGACAGATTAGTGTAATTTACACACAGTCCCTCAATCATGTAAACCTAGAAAAGGACATGCTTTCATCACGAAATTTTTTAATGATGTTGGGAAAAAGCAACATGTTCCTACTTGATTACGCAGGCTCTTTTCGTCCCCACAATGACGCTTCAGATGCCCTTTTTTCGCACTTAGACACTAGTGATGCGAATAATCCGAAGATGCCATAGAAAAATCAAAAGAAAGACTACAGGATGTTGACTTGGATTGACGTCCACAAGGGCAGAAATTTTCGAAGAAACATGGGATTTTTCATGATCTTGCCTGCCATTAACAAGGCACTTGAATTGCTTCACTTGAACCCAATTTCTAATCAGCTTTTGTAATTTTCCCTTCCCATCGAAGGGCCATGGAAAGAGCGGGTTCCATGTCGAATTTTGTCGTGAGAAACGTGGTGGAATATTGTAAACGCGTACTGAGCGCCACGTGTATGAATATAATTGGAGTGCCTTTGAGTTTTTTTGCGAGTTATTCCTTGTCATTTTCTTTCCAAGCCCACTGAACATGGTGGAGCGACGAAGGACTCGTGAAGGAATGTTTCGAGGTATCGTCAGGCGCACTAATCCCTCATGAGTCAAATGTGACATAAACCAGAAAAAAAGTCCGAAAATCCTAAATTTTTTACATTGATATCAATTTAATCATAGGTCTTTTGACTTAGTGCTAATTTAATTTTTCTAGCTAATTTTGGCCGAACATTGTTGACGTGGACGCCAATCGGCTTATGTGATATGATTGGCGTTGACGTGAATAATTTTCAACATTATTATAATATTCTTTCTAATTATTTATTTATTTCTTTTCTTTTTTACTTTTTTTCCCCTACCTTTTCCTCCGGCTAGTCCCTAAAGTTTGACAATTGGCGAGGGACCTCGCTGGCCACTAGTGAGGCTTGAGCCCTCACCAAAGGTTGCAGGGCCAGCCTCACATTGGGCTAGCGAGGCTCACCCTTGCTGAATTTGGTGAGGGTTAAGCCTCACTGGTCATGGGCGAGGCTCGACCTTGCCAAATTTGGTGAGATCGTGGCCTCTGGTGAGTTCCCTTGCAAGCACTCGCCTTTGATCAATTCCTGAGGTAAAGAAAATAAAAATTTTCAAAAATATTATTAAAAATTATCCAAATCATGCCAGTCTTGCAATGTGAGCAGACCAGTGTCGAGATCAGTAATATTCAGTCAAAATTAGCTGGAAAGACTGAATTGATACTAGATCAAAATGTTTAGAACTAGATTAGTACAAATACAATATGTTTGAGACTTTTTTGTCACTTTTCTTGACATAATTATTAGATTATGCAAATTTAGTTTGCAATTCATCGAAAGTTAGAGTTAAGTGCTAATTAGGCACATAGGAATTTGATGCATGTGATTATATCGTCATTCCATGGACAGATTTTGGGTCCGTTTAGGTTTAACCGCTATTTTTCGGAAGAGGGGGAAAGAGATAGAATGAAAGTCCGGGTGCAAATTGGAAAAAAATAAAAGAAGAAGAAGAAAAGTTAAATTTTGCGTGAAGAAAGAGCGGTAAAATTCGAGGCATTTTCCGTCCAATTGTCTTCTCTAAGCTGGAAACCTAATCGGGAGAAAATAGGGGGTAAACTCGAAAAGTGGGTATACTTATCCAAAAACTTCAAGTAGTCAGCTCTCAAATTATATTCTGTCTACCTATCATTTTATGATTGTCCTCGTGATGTTGAATGTGCTTATTATAGCGCGCCCCAATATCGACATCCGGATATGAGATGCATCTTAACATTCGAACTTGAGACGCGTCATCCTTACCCAATCTACGAGTCAACATTTCCGTCCGCGGGCAGAAAACCAGGGGGTGAGTTTGATTGTACCGTTTGTACACAAGTCACTTCCACCCGGATTCTTGAGCGACTCGGCGACCGGCCACCGCCGAACCACCTCCCCCAATCTCTTTCACCAACCACCAAAGCACACACGAAACCACCGCTTCGCCCACCGCATCTCCACTTGATTGTTTCCGGGATCCCAAACACCTGTAAAGCAAAGGGGGCAATCATAGGCCATCAACTTTGTCTTCTTGATCCACGAGTATGGTTTGCATTCATATTTAATCGGCCGAGCTCAATTTGGCAGGAAGGATTTTCTGTCGTATTGTGAGCACAAGGTTCAGCACTGATGGGGAATATGCCATTGATCCTTATCTTAAGTCTCATTTAATTATGGATTAGTGTAGTGTAATCCCGTGTTAATTTTGTCTAGTGGGAACAATGGGGGCCCGCTCAATTTTTTGGATAAGCTACCCATCACCATCTTAATTTTGAATTACCTACTTCTAGAGGCACCTTATGGTCGTTGAATGGAAATATTACCCTATCAATACTAAATTCATCAATATTTCAATTTTGCCAACTTAGTTCTAAACCCTTACATGAGATTCCAATTTAGCTATTTGGATCGATTTTAGGTAGGAAATAACTGATACAGTAGTCTAGTTATTATTGGCCGTTCTACATGACACTGTATCACATTAGCAATTTTCAATAAAAATTGGCGGAATGACTATATTGAAATTTTGTGCAACAATTTATGATTGAATTGATAAAATTACAAAGTTTAGGACCAAACTGTATCCGCACAATAGGTTTAAGACTGATTGGGTAGTTTCCCTCTATTGAATTGTTGTGTAAACAAAATACATGGATATATCATAAGATATGGAGACTATACATATGATTAGCTGGTTCAACATAAGTTGTGGTACCCCATAATAAAATGAGAAGGTGATGGAGACTCGTCTTTGGAGATTAGACATGCTAAATCAGAAGAAAATTGTATTGATTACTCAAAATGATACATAAGAAGCATATAGTCTTCATGACAAAGCAAATTGAAGTAGGGCAAGAATATTGAAATGTAAAGCCAAATCCAAAAAATAAGAAGAATTAATGAAATACGAGCAAAGTTAAGTACACACTCATATCATAAGAACGGATTTGTCAAGCAAAATAATTGGCAACCATTCATTGGATCTAGTGTCCTTATTAGTAATGAGCACTCACCAGAAATTCCTTCTCTCATAACTACAACGTTGCTAGTTGATGGTGCGTGCCTAAGTTTGACTTCCTCCACACTATCGTTGTATAGAGACAACCAAAATAGATTGAATAAACATAAATTTAATATGTAGAGGAGCAAATCTTTGTGATTCAAGACACCAAAGCTCTTATGATGATCATTGAAGCTGAAGGTAGAAAACCTATACATTACCATAGTAGGGAGGTATTGAATCCGCCAAAACATATTTAGATTGAGGGAGGATAACACTCAAATTTAAACTAGATCAAAAGAGTTCAAATCTCAAATTGAAAATTCAACTAGGAGAATAGAGCTCCCAAATCAAATTTGGGAAAGAAGAAAAGCAAAATAATAATAATAATAATAATAATAATAATAATAATAATAATAATAATAATAATAATAATAATAATAATACAAACAAAATCAATAAAATAGGGAGGAGAGGATTAGACCAGCTCAAATCCTAATCCATGGTTGAAGGTTGAAGAAGACGATGGAGAGAGAAAAGGACTTGTTGACTGCCTTTCATTGGATGAATGATTGATTTGATATCATTTCTAGGATCATAAAAGCAAAAGGGTATGCGCATTCAAAAATCTAAACAATTTTGAGTAAGTTTTGACTCGTGTCTTAATATTTAGAATAAGTATTGTCGTAATTAGATATTTTAAGTTTTGCTATTTCTTTTTTGGTTGGAGATGTAACAATCTCATATGTAACTTATTCTTTGGTTATTCAAATGACACTAGATTTTACTCTATATCATATAGATGATTAATTTGGTTCTTCCTTTCACATAAATATCCCACTTCATTGCATTTTTTTCTTTATGCAATTCTTTTTGATTTAATAGGATTTTCGAATCTTTTAACTCAACTAATCTTCACAGTTATCGTTGTTCACGGGCATCAAATAAGGTTCTCTTACTAGCTTAACATGATCATATTTAATATTAGTAGAAAGAAGACTATGATTTTTTTTTTCGACAATAAAATGCACTTTTGAAGACACAACCCTATTAATTTATAATATTGATTCGCAAATTATACGACATGTCTGTCGTGATCTCGGCATATCCTCATTCATAATAAATTAATCTTTTATCCCCCCCCAAAAAAATAATTTTGCTCGTTTTTATTTTTCTTGCGGAGAGGATGACTGGCAAGTGCTTACCTGTTAGCATCATCAACATGCAATATTTATAGCTATGTTTTTACTTCATGATTGACGCGTGGGCCCCACAAATATCCAAGGATCAGGATAGACCTCGCCAGTTCTTTTTCTTATTTTTATTTTTAACCCGATTAAATATTGCTTTTGCCCCGAATAAATTATAAATATGTGGCAACTCGCAAGAGACTTTACAGTTCGAAAAGCGCCCTAAAATTAATTAAAATCAGAATATTTGAGCATATCCACAGATTCAAGAACTCCACCCCCCCCCCCCGGCCGCCGAGCTCGATCCGATTGGTCAATCCTACGTGGAACCCAGCTGTCCGATTTACACCATCCAATACCAAATGCCATCCCCGCGCCCAAGGCCCAACCCCGTCCCGCCACGTCAGCGTCGAACGGACAGTCACGTTCGCGGCGCCCTGCTCGTCCACCTGGGGGCCCCGCCGCGGGCCCCACCGACGATCCGGACTCGTCGCTATAAATACGCGGGCACACGTGGTCGAGGAATTCGCAACCGCGAGAAAGAGAGAAAGGGTCCTCCTTCCGATCAGATAAAAAACACGTCCCGTCCATGGCTGAGACTTCGGCGGCCTACCGGAATCTCCACGCGAAGGCGGAGTTCCCCGGCGAGCCCGAGACTTCCCTGGAAGTCTTCTTCGGGTTCCTGGACGAAGGCGCGGCGTCGCCGGAGAGTTCCTGCAGCTCCGGCGACGGGTTCGAGGATCTGGAGCATGAGGAGGAAGACGGCGGGTCGTCCAACGCCGAAGAGAGCAGAGCATTCTGGGAGTCTCAGGAACATCTTGTTCAGGTAGCTGGAGTGATCAACTGATCAGTTGTCGGAAGTTTGTGACCAGTTTTTCCGGCTTCCGAATACGTATTGATGGCGAACGATTCTCACTTTTGCAGGCGACGCTGTGCCGGACCAGTTCGATCGAGTCCAGGATCAGGCAAGCCACTAAAGAATGCTTGATGGAATTGAATTGGAACGATTCGCAGTGCGACTGTCTCAAATCCGCCTCGGGGGGTTGCCGGAGTTGTCTGCGGCGGGACGTTTGTGACCGGCTCCGGCGCAATGGCTTCAACTGCACCATATGCAAATCCAAATGGAGGAGCTCACCGGATATCCCGTCAGGTAATTATAGAATGATTATCTTTGAATTATACATATCTTTCAAATCTGGCTTGGTAATGTGATTACTGATTAGTACACCCTTTTCCAGCTGGTGGGTGGGTTTGCAATTTTAGCAATTTTTATTTATTTATTTATGGAATGACCAACTTGCTGAAATTTTTGCTCAATTTGGTCCTCAGGTGAGCACACATACTTGGAAGTGGTGGACGAATCAAGTCCCAAGAAAGGGGCGGTGAGAGTGATAATCGAGCTCAATTTCCGGGCGGAGTTCGAGATGGCGAGAGCCTGTGATGGCTACAACCGGCTGGTCGGGCGGCTGCCGGAGGTCTTCATCGGGAAGGCCGAGAGGCTGAGGCCGCTGATCAAGGCGTTGTGTGCGGCCGCCAAGAGGTGCACGAAGGAGAAGGGGATCCACATGGGGCCGTGGAGGAAGCACAAGTACATGCAAGCCAAGTGGCTCGGCACGTGCGAGCACTCCACACCGGGCCCTCTCACGGCCGGGCTCTCGGTACCCCGGCCCGCGAAGCCGAGGGCCTCGATGCTCACTTTCGACATGCTTGAGATGTTGCCCAAGTTGCAATGCACTGCGGTTGCAGTTGTGTGAGGTTTTCTTTTTGAGTGTGTGGAAGAAGAAATCCATGGTTTTTTCAGAAGTTTTGTCCGTTGTTCCGGATAGTCGTTTATAGAGTTATGTAAATTTTGGAGGAAATGATTGAGTGATCCCAATAAATTTTGAGTTTTGCCCATACTTGCACCCCCTTTTTTTTAATCTAGTTTATTTTGATTTCTCGAATGTTGTAGGTTCGATAAGTACAATGTAATCGCTCCTTTTAGATAGTATTACTAAACAGGGCTCTCTAGCTTATTCAGTAAAAGAAAGGAATTAAAAGAGACGTTATGAAATAATATATTTTTGGAAATTTCATCTAATAATGGTCATCAACTTCTGGGAATTTATTGTCTGAAGTTTAAATATTTGAATTTCCCTTTTCGATTCACCTTGGACCCGAGTAAGTCCTTAAATTGCTTCGTTTAAGATTTTGTGCGGACCTAAGTATCTCTCAGACGTTAAACATTAAGAGGGTTAGGTACGAGGCTTGAAAAATATAGTGAAGTTTAAAAAGTTGAATTTCCCTTTCCATTCGCCCTTTTTTGATTGTAGAAATATAATTTTGCAAGAAAAAGCAAGAAATCTTGTACTCTGCCTAACTTGCATCTATAAAAGCAGATACCAAAAGCGTAGGAAAAAGCCAACATATGCAAAGTTAAGCGGGAAAAGTACCAAAAAAGTCATAAACCTATTGCATTGGTAACAATTTAGTCCTAAACCTTTTAATATTGGTACCAAGTAAGTCAATTCGGCCAATTTTGGCCGACATCGGCCGCATTGACGTTGGCGAGGCCATGGCGGCCATCGCGGGGGCGATGGGCCGGTGGTGAGGTTGCCTTCGCCCGCGGACATTGACGTGACAATTTTTATGATTTTTTTTTGAATTTTTTTTGAATTTTTTTCTTTTTCCTTTTCTTTTCCGGTTGGTGGTGGCCGGTGAGGGTCGCGGCCCTCGCTCGGCCTCTCCTAGGCCGTCGATGAGGTGGCTTCGCTCGGATCTAGGCGAGGGCGACCTCGCGCGGCCGGCGAGGCCATGGCGGCCATCGCGGGCGGCGGAGGCGAGGGCCGAGGGCCGCGACCCTCGCCGGTGGCTGGCAAGGGCTTCGTGGCCCTTGCCTCCGCCCTGGCGATGGCCGCCATGGCCTCGCCAGTTGAGCGAGGCCGCCTTCGCCCGAGGCAAAGCCTGGGTGAGGCTGGCCTCGCCTAGATTCAGGCGAAGCCCCCTTGCCGGCGGCCTGGGAGAGGTCGGAAAAGAAAAAGAAAAAAAGAAAAAAATTAATAAAAAATTCGAAAAAATAATAAAAAAATCTTAAAAATTGCCACGTCAGCGTCGGTCGGCCAAAATTGACCGGATGAACTGAATTGGTACCAATATTAAAGGGTTTAGGACTAAATTGGTCCAATTGAAAAGTTTAGGACTGAATTGGTACAAATGTAATAGGTTTATAACTTTTTTGGTACTTTTCCCAAAGTTAAGCTTACTGCTATAAAATTCTAAACTTTAGCTTTAATCTTAATTTTATCCTAAACATTTTTTCATCTCATAAAAAGACCCAAACTTTTGGTTCGGCTTCAATTCTATCTTAATTTTTTTTTTGTTCCATACAAAACCACAAACTTTAGATCAAGTCCAAATTCTATCACATTTTTTTTTTGTCTCATAAACAACCACTAATTTTTACTTGAGTCCCATATCTACCCGTTAACTTTTCGTCCAAAATCGTCCTCAGTGATGTGACATTTCCATGTCATTGTTCTTTTTTTTTTTTTCCTTTTTTAAATTTCATATCTAAGAAAATGTCTTTTGGAGTTGAATTTCCATGTCAGCCAAACAACCAAAATGACATCCTATTGGATTTGAAATTTGGGCAAAAACTAGAAGAATCTAGGTAAAATTATAGCAAATAGGGTTGACTTTCTTTAATTGCTGTTGCTCTTAAGAGATACTTCCTTCACTCTTGCTAAAAAATCTTCAATTTTGCAGTCCCGCTTCCATCTCCCGTGCTTGGGAGTCTTCCTTCTCTTAAGGTCGGAGAGCTCGTGCTCAAGACACTTGGCTTGGAATGCTCAAATAGTTTACTCAGCAATCTTCCATCTCTCGATTGTTTGGATGCATGGTTAACGGAGACAAATTTGGGACAAGTAAAAGATGGTGGTTTTTTAAGAGACAAAAAATGTTTAGAGTAGAATTGGGATTAGATTTAAAGTTTAAGTTTTTTTACAAAACAAAAAAAAAAATTTAGGGTAGAATTGGGATTGAATCTAAAATTGGAGTTTTCTTTTTTAATAACAAAATTAATATGGTACTTCTGTTTGAGGACTGCAGAGGAAATTGATGGAGTCAAAAGAGGGTCAATGCAATCCTTCCTCTTCATTAATAGAGAAATTAACGCTGACCTTCACGCACATCCCTCACATTTTGGGCCGCTTCGCTAGGGACCACAAGGTGAAGTTCTTGGCACTGAGCTAGTCAGTCCAGATCGATCGTAATTTCCGGTTTCTTGATCGTCTTTGCTTGCCCTGACCTCTTTGTGTTTTTAGGATATTAGTATAGCATTGTCAAGTAATTGTAAACCTAATAGGCAAATGTGTTTTTTTTTTTCTTTCTTTTCAATTTATAATGTAGGAGCACAAGCGCAGAGGCACAACTAACAATGAAACATCTTGCAGAACCATAAACCAACCGTGTCAACTCTTGGAGATTGGTACTAGACTAAATTTAAATTCTTTTATGATCGGCTAAAATCACACATTATAATGTACAATCTAGCTAAATGAAAAACATTGTAAATAACTCAATGTACTAAAATGGAAAAAAGGATATGCAAAAAATGGGGATTATAGTCTTCAACACTTCTCATTCTTTCATTTTGGTTCCCTTTTTCTTTGGTTGTCACAGTTTAGGGATAAATTAGTATAATTGAGAAATTTAAAACTAAAAGGTTTGTTAGGAAGCCTTTCTGCTTGAACTGACAGTCGCATGGCTCACTTCCTGAGGTGAAGAATGCATGCGGATGCGTGAGATTTAGGGGATTCCCCGACATATTCAGCGTGAAGTTCTTTGTTCAGGAAAATAAGGGAAAAAAAGATAAAAAAGAAAACAAATTTATATGAATTTTCCACATCTATTGATCATATCTCACGCCATGCTCGTTTCAGTCAAATTTGCCATCCGATGTGCATGAATTAACGTCCCCCCAAAACTCTTTCTGCATGAAGGATTTGTATGCCTTTAAATGAGTCAACTCTCCTAGTGAACTTGTGCGAAAATTTTCCTATACTTATAAGTTGAGTTATTCGATACGTGTCATAGTAGGACATGCCGTGGTTGATTTTTTTTTTTTTTTTTGGGAGAACGAAGGTATACAAGACTTTGAGCAATTCTACACAGAATAAAACCATTGGCAACTCAACAATCGAGTTGGATTGTAAGCACTGGAGTCCTACATGACGATCAAATATATCATGCAAATCACCAACTTCAACAATCGAGTCAATAGAGTAGGTTTCACATCTGTTTACATCCAGAGAAATAGATGGTGAGCTCAAGTCAGTGCTCGATAAAGATAACCCAATCGTTTGCACTCTCTTTCTCTCTTAATCTCCTTTATCTTGTAATATTACTCCCAAACTCAAGAAGCAAGGAGACAAAGGAGACTGTGCAAACCAAAATCTGGAGACAACTCGTCATGAAAAGAATCGGATTGTATTACAAAAACAAAGAAATCAATAAGGAATATGACTCGATTGTTGATAATGGTGTGAAATTTGAATCGCCCTATTCGAGGAAGAAAATGGTGGTTGGTGAGGCAAGCTTGTGACACAGAGGGGAAATGCAATGTACCTGCCAAAAAAGAAGCGGGGGTCAGCTTACTGTTCAAATGATGTTGTAGGGAGGAAAAACTATACAGATGCTAAGAGCGATAAAGAGACCAAAAGGATGACGCTAAGTAGACCAAACTCTCTTCCTCAATGCATATGTGAGGGTAATGTTGTAGCGATATGATTGATAAATGCAATATGAATCATGATTTTCAACAATGCTAATTTGGCTATCTACCTTGCTAAAAGAAATATGTGTGGAGTTTATTATTTGTGGTGCCTTTGCGTCTTATACTTGCACATCTTATTAGTGGAGGATTATCAAAAAGTCTTAAACATATTGCAATTATGCCAATTTAATCCTAACTTTTTTTTTATTGGTCAATTTAGTCTTAAAATTTTTCATTTATGTCAATTTAATCTATCAGACCAATTTTGTAGGCCGATGTTAACATAGATGCCGGCTAACGCTGGTCGTCTAGCCAACGTTAATGTGGATAGTTCTTTAATAATGTTTTTTTTTAGAATTTTTTCTATCTCTTTTTTTTTTCCCTCCTTCCATCTTCCTCTCGTGTAGAGGCGAGGAGCGTAGAGGCGAGGGAAGGCCTCACCATCACTAGGCTAGGCTAGCTCTTTCTAGTGGCCGGCGGGGCGAGACTTGCCTTGCTGGCAAGAGGAAGAAGGAAGAGGAAGATGAAAAAAAGAGAAAGAAAAAACAGAAAAAAAAGAAAATAAAAAAAAAATTGAAAAAAATAAAATATTAAAAAATTATCCACATTAGTATCGACTGACAACCGGTATCTATGTTAGTGGCGGCCAACCAAAATTAGGTGTATAGGCTGAATTGATATAAAAGTAAAAGGTTTATGATTGAAATGATAAGAAAATAAAATTTAAGACTAAATAAGCACAATTGCTTGAGGTTAATGACTTTTTTGGTAATTTTCTTTCTTATTTGTGAAGTGGTTATACTATTAAACATGCGGCTGAGGTTGTCAAATTCACCACTTAGGGAGCTTTTTTGCATGAGGTTATGAAGAATCATACAGTGTTGGTGGGCAAACCATGTTTGACTCACTCGGGCCCACTGTAATCAAGGTTGAAATGTGCTTATTGCTGTATTAGGGGTTGTTTGTTTAAATATGTTTCTGTTCCCAAGAACACAAATTTTTGTTTTTTTTTGTTCCGGGGAATAAAAAAAGAACAAAAACGCGTTTGTTTACACTTTTGTTCCCGGGAATAGATTTGGAACAGAAATAAAAAGTAGAAAAAAATTGTTTCTTGTTCTCGGGAACAATTCCGAGAAATACTTTTTTTTTTTCTCCTTTTTTTCTTCTTCTATTTTCTTTGATAGGTTGCCGGCCTTGGCCATGGCCGGCGATTGGCCGTTGAGGGCTGGCGACCTCGCCGGAGCGTCGCCGACCCCCGGCGAGGCTCGGCCTTGCCTTGGCGGGCGAGCTTGAGCTCGCCCGATTCGGTGAGGCCGAGCTTGCCCGGCCATCGGTGAGGCTCGGCCTCACCGGGGCCGATGAGCCTCGCCGTGGCTGGGTGAGGCCGCTAGCCCTCGTCGGCCATGGCTGAGGCCGGCGACCGGCCAAAAGGAAGAAAGAAAAAAAAAAGAAAGAAGAAAAAAAAAGTAAAAAAATTAAAAAATTAAAAGAAACAAAAAAATTATACAAGTTTATCAAATATGTTTCTGTTCTTTTTTTTATTCCAAGAATATAAATTTTGTGCAATTACCAAATGCATTCTTCTATTCAAAAATTGTTCTCCGGAACATAAATTTTTATTTTTATTTTTGTTTCGGAGAATAATTTTTGAACAGAAACGTTACCAAATGCCTTAGTGTGAGGGTTTAACTGATTGTTTCGCTTATTGTAGTTGTCTTTGACTCAGCCTGTGGCTTAGGATATCATGCTCATTCTTTTCCCACATCACGACTGGTTTTGCATGCTTTGTTAGTAGGTTTTTTTCGTTCATTAGGTCGGGTCAGATTTGGAATTTTTCTAAGACCAGCATGAGAGCACTCAAGTTGGTTATTTTCCCTTAAATTGTGTGAACATAACTTTATAATTTTCCCTTTTGGCAGGCCTTGAAAGGACATACTTGGAAAGCTTAGTTAGGCCAAACAAGGCAATTCAAAGTCAAGAGTGTCGCACGGTTCGGGATTTAGCTTGTGACATATCTCTTTCTCAATTTATCCAATACGGTGTTACCTGGTTGGACTAGGTGGCAGTGTTTCCTAAGAAACCCTTGTCTATTGAAGACTATGAAATTTTTCTTGGATTTGCATGAGTTTTTATTTGAACATAAAGTATCAAATGCAGGAAATACTGTGCATTCTCGAGTCTTCTTATTTTCACGATATATCTTTCTCAACGATCTCAAATGACTGACAAAACACCCATAAAGAAAATACCTTGCAATTTGTTCAGCTTCCGAAGGGAGTTCTCCCCTACAGTGAAGTGTCTTTGGAATTACCTCCAACGCTCTTTTCTATTAAGAAATTCTATTTTGATTTGCTTTTGGCAAAAACATCATATGACACATCTAGTGATATTCTTAGTACCAACTTTACGCTTTTCATTTTAATTGGAATTTCCACATTCTTAAACTCCAAATGCATGCACAGGCCATCTAAAATAATGACGGAGCACTTCAACGTCCATACAATATGCTCGCCCTTCTCTTCATGTCCTTGTCTGGTCCAACCACATTGACAATCTTTTCTTATGGCACATACATGCTAAAATCTTGAAGTACAGTGACCCAAAGTCTATTATAAACATGCATCAAAATGGGCTGACGCCACCTATTCCATAAGCACAAATGATGGAAACATTGTCTTGCATTAAATAGGAATGACTATCATTCACCTTTTGGTGAATTCCTCACCTACTATATCCGATGTCTAGATCTGCTGGTGCATGTTAAAGGCCGTCAACTCTTGCCAAGATCAACTATTGGGGTTTACTCTAATGACTACCCTTTCCATACGGGAAAGGGGAGGTAGGGAGTTTGATTTCCCATATTTTTAAAAGGTAGGGGACGTTTAGTGCTCTGCAAAGAGGCGGGGCATAAGTGTAAGAGTAAATTGAGAGTTCTAGTAGAACAAAAAAAGAAGAAAAAGCCAAGATCTTCCTGAAAGTAAAAGAATCTCTTTGCGAAACTCTTCCACCTCTGCTACTTTCTTTAATGGAAAAAATCTTCCTTTTTTGATTGCCCGCACCACTGTAATATTTTTTTCTATTTTAACTCATTCATGTCTGATTCGCCACTGCTAACGATAGCTTTATGTCATATTCTCCTTGGGTCCTCCCGACACTGCGAATGGTTATGATGCCATTCTTTACTATTATGTTGAGAAGCATCCAGCCTTTTTGCTTTAGAAGGGTGTATAAGGAATGGTTGGAGAAAAGAATGAAATATGGATAAATCTAGTGGTGGATCTATCTATATTTTTAATGAAACTTACTTCTCATCCAATGGTGCTGAATTTGTTCTTTCCGACTAATCATCCTCAATTTGTCCTACATCATGGATCATCTAGTGGTCCTCAATTTGCCCCTTCAGTCAGGAGAAACATTACTCAATTAACTAAGGTCTAGCTAGCTCACGTTTCATGATCAGAAAACTCTTCTTTTTAGTTTTGTTTCCAGCGATAAAATAAAAGGTAACGGTGTAGGACAGTTTAATATTTTTTGTTTATGCTTATGATGCTGCATATTGTAATTTCCAGACAAGGTCAAGCTGGATGAGGCAATAGAACTGAACCTAATGCTTTTTAAATATCTGAGAAATTTGCAGACTCAGTGATTGAAAAATCCGATACCTACCACGGCGGAGCTGCTATGCTGGCTCCAGCTTCTAACGAAGGCCGAGGTCGGATTACCGTTGCAACCCCATTGTCTTCAGACCGGAGCAAAGAAAGACGAGAAGGGCGGGGGAGCGAAAGAGCTGCGCATTTATCATCGCGCGACTGGATTGAAGGACAAGAAGGGCCATGTCATAGCAGGAGTGCTAACGCAGAGGGGTTGCGACGTGGCGGACGCCGTCCAGGTCTCTCAATTGGGATCGAACTGTGCAGCCTCCAACATCTGACCGAGATACTAGTCTAAGCGGGGGAATGTTGACCCGAACTCGATGGACTTTGATGGGTTAGAGAAGCATTTTTCTTTCGGACAAGCTAACTACAATATTAGTACTCTTATCATATCTAATACGTTAAACTCCTTAGATTATACATTTTAACATGATATCGGAACCGTCTCTATTCGTCTCAGAGTTTGCACAAACTAACTTCTACCATGGGGACTTAGTTTACATTCTTGCTCGCATAATTACCAGTGTCGCCGCCAAAGCACCCTTCACCCACCATCGCCCTCGTCTACCGTTGTTCCTCCACCAGGTCATTACTCGTCTCAGTGCTGTAGCTGCGTGCGCCACGTTGAGGCACGGATCACCAAGTCATGCGCTTTACGTGTTTCATGCGTTGAGCTTGATCCTCAGCAGTTCCTCTGCCACGTCACGCCGCATACATCCTATCGGAAGGCCACGTCATCGACACACTTCACCAAGGCGCACCACATCAGCAGCCATCAAACTGTGTTGAGCAAACCGGTTCATTCCTTTGACTAACCGGTTGGACATCTTTGGACAGGTTCTTAGGCCTTTCTAAACCGGTTCCTAAAGTTACTCGTTATGCTCTTTCCAAATTTGAGGTTAGTTTTTGCCGATTCGGAATGAAAGACTGAGTATGGGGCACGTTTTCTCCCTTTTGGTGCCTATTAAACTGCAAAAATGGACAAATCCGAGGTCTCCCAGCCCATACAAACTGTTCTACATGGGTCTAATTCTAATTTGGGGGTTCAAGCTATGCGTAACTTCTTGAAGGGAAGACAATTATAGCGATATGTGGCAAGAGACGTCAAAGAACTTAGTACTACTGCGGTCACTCCAACTTGGATCAACATAGCCGTAACGACCTTACACACCAATTCAACTGTATCCTTCTATCCATAAACTTTCTGATGGTTTTATTTATGTAGATGGGCCTAAGTTGGCCCGTCCGCCCATGTTGGGCCTACAAGCCCGGCCCGTAAGATAAGGGCCCATGGTTGAAGGGTTGAGATATGAAGAGGTGTTACGTTGAGGGGATGTCTTTTGGAGAAGACGTAAGAGAGAAAAGAAAAGGAACGTACCCTTTCAAAGTACGTACGTTTCTTTTCTTTTTCTCCTCTCCCAAAAAGAACGTAACTTTTCTCCCCTTGAAGCAACAAGTCGCTCCTCGGTAGAACGGGATCGAATCCTTCCTCGAACCTCAACATCGGTGTTTAACGTGGACAATAAGGTACGCTCGATTCCGTGGTGTATCTTTGATCAGTGATACATGTAATTCCTGGGCTCGTCTTCCGAATTCGTTTTAGGGGTTTGATTTAGTGTCAAATCCGTTTTAGGGAATCAGTAATTCGCTACATTGGTATCAGAGCCCTAGTTCATGTTTCCCGATCCCTTTTTATGTTATTGAATTATTTTTGTGGTCGAAATTCGAGAAAAGCCGCTGCCCGGTCGATCGGGGACGGAAAAACCCGACACCCGTGTATTGTTCGCCCTCTTTTGTGATTTTTTGCAAGTCAAAATTCGTTTTTGATAGCGCGGGTGGTCGAAGCTCTCGTCAATATGAGAAAACGAGTGGCGGATCGTCGCCGGAAGTCGCCGGACGCGCCGCCACGCGGTTGGAACGAACGGGGGTCATCGGCGCGTGCAACGCACGCGCCGATTCGGTTCCCGCAGGCGCGTGCGTCGCACGCGCGTTCGCTTTCCCGGGCGCGTGCGACGACGCGCGGGTGTGGGCGCGTGCCACGCACTCGCCGGCCGACGTCACCGTGACGTCGCCTAGGCACGCGCGTGGCACGTGCCGGTCGGTTTGTCCGACCGGCCCGACCGGCAGTCCGGTCCGACCGCGACCCGATCCGTTCGGTCCGACCGGTCCGACCCGATCCGTTGACTTTGACAGTTGACTTGACCATGACCGTTGACCGTTGACTTTGACCGTTGACCCAAAAAAAAAAAAGAGGGAAAATTTTGTATTTTCCAATTTGTTTATTGAGGATTATAAGTAATCCCTTTTTTGTTCTTCATTTGTTGCAAGAACCATGGAAAATTATGTATTTTCCCTTTTGTTCATTATGGATTATATGTTAATCCTTTTTTGTTCTGCATTTGTTGCAGGAACAATGCCTCCCCTTAAGTTGCGTACACCTATTCGCGCAATTACCGACGAACAAAAGGAAAGGCTTTCAAGGTTGATAGCTGATTTGAATAATTATCGATGGGAGAGCGGGGACATAATAGATCATGTTCTTGAAGTCAACGGGAAAATTCAAAAGGTCATATGGAATGGTCGTCCCATGCCACAGTCTGAGATGGTGCGATTTTTCATGAACACTCTTCCACCAGAATGACAAGGAGTGTTGAATCGCATATGGGATGTCAACAAAGCTGCTTCATATAGGAGTATTATGATGGCTTTTATAGATGATTATTACCTGATTGTTACAAAAGAAAAGAACAAGAAATTGAACCGAGTAGAAGTTTTCCCTATTCGTAGTATAATGACTTGGTTTTAGATGTTTCGAGATATTTTTAGTATGTTTTATGGACATCCTATGTAAACGTTTTACTACCTGGTGGTTGTTGATGTAGCAACTGATATAAGTTGTACTATGTGAAAGCATTGTTATTCTATTGGATGTCAAATATTGTTTGCTTTCTGTTATTGTTGATTCTTGTGGGTAGTGGATAGAAGTTTTTGTAGCTTCATAGAATTTATTTTGCATAAGACAATTATATTAATGATAGTTTTAAGTTAGGATTTTTGGAGGATGATTGGAAACATAGTGACCTTTTGATTCTGAAATCTTACTTGAAATTGTTCATTAATATGATGGGTCTGTGCAAAATGGATGCATAAATGATAGGCATTAATAATTCGTGCATATGTGTCTGATATGTTCAAATCAATGGGTTCAACAACTAAGAACAAAATTGCTGATTTGAATAAAGAAGATAAATTGAACGGCGAGAATTGTGAAGTATTGAATAAGAAAATTCAATATGTGCTTGAAAAGCAAGAAGCACTAAAAGCTCTTGACCATGTTATGGAAGAACTTGAGGATGCTATGTGCCACCTTGAGCTAGCAGATGACTGCCTCAAGGTATTTGAGCGGGATACAGATATTTACTGTGTTGCTTTCAGCTCAAAAGGGGATTCGAGCTCTAAGCGCAAGCGCATTGATTCGTTCAATATGTGGAAATGCAAGGGATCAAGTCCTTCTTGCAAGAAACCAAAAGTTAACCAACATAAGAGAGGAAAACGTTCTCAAGTGAAGAAGCCGACAAGGGTGAAGTGTTACAACTGTGACCAAAAGGGTCACTATGCTCGCAATTGTCGCGAGCCAAAGAAGGTACACACCCCTTGTACTATTGAGAACTTTGCTTATGTATCAAGTTCTGTTTTCTTAGCTGAATCTAATCCTTTGTGGACTGTAGATTCAGGAGCGACAGACCATGTAGCGAAGGATAGAGGATCCTTCGTGGAATTCCGACGAGTACCAACAGGAACTAAGTGGATCTATGTGGGAAACAACTCCAGCTGAAGTAAAAGGAATTGGCACTCGCAACCGAACATGCGTGGTGGACGCACTTTGTTCTTACATGATGTATTGTATGCTCCGGAGATTCGTCGGAATTTAGTGTCTCGTTTTAGTGTTGGTCAAGCTAGGTTTTAATATGAACTTCCATAATAGAGGTGTGGATTTGTTTTTGGATACAAATTTCTATGGTTGTGGTTATTTTCTGGATGGTTTCATTGTATTAGATATTGACTATGTTAATGCAAATGTTTGTTATTCCCTTCTCACGTCTCCTAATTCATATGATAATGATGTGAATGTGTGGCATGCTAGACTTGGTCATATTGGCCAACAACGTATGAATAGACTAGCCAAAGAGGGCTTGTTGGGCAACATTGAAAAAGTCGATTTGTCCATATGTGAGCATTGCCTAGTAGGGAAAACAACAAGGAAACCATTTGGAAAAGGTAAAAGAGCTGAATTTCCTTTACAGTTAATCCATTCTGACGTCTGTGGTCCAATGAATGTGAGAGGAAGGCATGGGGCTGTTTATTTCATCACTTTTATAGATGATTATATTCGTTTTGGATATGTCTATTTGATTTCTCATAAATCTGAAGCATTGAGTTGTTTCAAAAGGTTTATGAACTTGGTAGAAAATCAATTAGACAAGAAAATAAAAGTATTGAGATCCGATCGAGGTCGAGAATATTTATCGATGAGTTCAGAAAATTATGTGATGAAAAGGGAATAGAAAGACAGTTGTCTATTCCATATACTCCTCAACAAAATGGTGTTGCGGAGAGAAGGAACAGAACCCTACCGGAAATGGTTAGGTCCATGATGGCGCATGCTAACTTACCTATCACCTTTTGGAGTGATGCGTTATTAACTGCTGCCTATATACTTAACCGGGTGCCTTCCAAATCAGTTACTTCCACTCCATATGAGTTATGGACAGGTAGAAACCGGACTTAAGTTTTCTTAAGCCATGGGGTTATGCTGCCTATACTCATGAGCCCTCTCACAAGTTTGGGAAATTGAGTCCCAGAGGAAAGAAGAGTATTTTCATAAGATACTCTGAACACTCGAAAGGGTATGTGTTCATAGGTGAGCAGGAAAGTGGAAGTATAACTGAATTCGAATCACGGGATGTCACATTCTTAGAGAATGAATTTCTTAAGAAGGGCGAAATAGGTGAAGATTACTCCTTATTTGAAACCTTGGATCAAGATAATGATATCAGTGGAGTTCGTCCAAGTGGGAGTAATATGAGAAGTGATGAATTGAATTCAACTCATTCTCAATTACAACCACATGATGAGACGACATCATCATTATCTAACCCTAGTGGGAGCATAATGGGGAATGATGTGCAAAGTGTACAATCTCCCATACGGCGAACAAGTCGCAAAAGTATTCCCCGTCGACGTTTTGACATTGAAGGGGAAACTTTTATGGTTGCTCCACAAGATGAGGATGAGCCAAGAAATGTTAATGAGGCTCTAAATTGCCCTAGTAAGGAAAAATGGATGCATGCAATGGAAGATGAAATAGAGTCAATTTCTCCTGTAGTGAGATTTACCTCAATTCGCATTATTCTAGCAATAGTGACAAATATGGATCTTGAATTACATCAAATGGATGTAAAGACTGCTTTTCTCAATGGAGAATTAGATGAAGAAATATATATGGAACAACCTGCTGGTTTCATAATGAAAGGCCAAGAAGAAAAGGTATGTCGACTTTTGAGATCGATATATGGCCTTAAGCAGTCGTCAAGACAATGGTATATACTTTTTCATAATGCCATAATGGCATATGATTTTACAATGATTGATGAGGATCATTGTGTATATATCAAAAGATCTAAAGATCAATTTGTGATCATATCATTATATGTTGATGATATACTAATTGCCGGAAGCAATATGGAGTTAGTTGACACTGTCAAGAGTTGGTTATCTTCCAACTTTGAAATGAAAGATATGGGTGAGGCTGCATACATCCTTGGAGTTAAGATTTCAAGAGATCGTTCGAAGAGATCATTATCTCTTTCGCAAGAAACTTACATAAATAAGGTTCTTGAACGATTTCGTATGCAAGATTGTAAACCCATTGATATTCCTATTGCAAAAGGTGAAGGATTGAGCCATAGACTGTGTCCAAGGACTCTACAAGAGAAAGAACAAATGAAACATGTTCCTTATGCTAGTGCTATTGGAAGCTTGATGTACGCTATGATGTGTACAAGACCGACATATGTTTTGCAGTTGGAATGGTGAGTAGATACCAATCCAATCCAGGTCAAGCACATTGGAAGGCCGTTAAAAGAATACCGAGGTATCGAAGGGAACCGCTGATTACAAGCTGAATTACTAAGGAAAGGATCTGCGACTTGAAGGCTATTCGAGATGCTGATTGGGGAGGAGATTTAGATGAAAGAAAATCTACCTCTGGTTTTGCTTTCTTACTGAATAATGGTGCCATATCATGGAGCGGTAAGAAGCAAACGTGTATAGCCTTGTCCACGATGGAAGCTGAGTTCGTGGCATTATCAGCAGAAGATACAAGAGGGAGTTTGGCTTAAGAGATTTTTGGATCATTTAGGTGTCATTGAGAAAGCTGCAAATCCATTATTGGTTAACTGTGATAGCCAAGCAGCTATAGCGTACACCAAAGATCCAAAATATCATGGCAAGACCAAACATATAGATACCAAGTATAACTTTATCAAAGATAAGGTTGCACGAAAGGATGTGAACTTACAGTACATATCTACGCATAGAATGGTAGCAGATCCTATGACAAAGCCAATACCTAGAGATGTGTTTTGTGGTCATGTAAAATCTCTAGGATTGCGTAGAGTCTGATGTACTGGATATTGTAATTTCCCTGAGTTGTTTACATTTATGAACTTGTGTTTTTCATTATTAATGCCTATGAATCTTTGTTTGATCTTTATGCATCTTAATGCTCAGTGCATTATATTAAGTTGAGAAAGTATGTCGGACAGATAAGAGATTAGCCCACTCACACGGGTAATCGCCTCCATTTACTGTGTGATAAATAGAGATGAGACGTTTTTTTTTAAGCTTATTATCTAGGTGATAATCGAGAGCTCAAGCTTAAAAATATATATGTCGCCTTAACTAAGTGTTAAGATGAGGACATGATATGTACTATGTCTGAAAGTAAAATACCCCACATATTTTACTTTATCTGTCTAAGATGCCAGATGTGAGTTACGATGAATTCTGTGAATGAGTAAATGTGTGAACTCAAGTTAGACATTATGTATGTCTGAACTATCATCTGTACGGTATTGATGGTGTAGACATACGCTCCATGGGAAATGAGTTAATACCGTAATACGTATTTCATACTACGTATGCATGAGACGACCAATAAGAGTGGCAAAAGTTTGATCTCAACTTTTATGTATGAGACTCTTGAGGAAAAGAGTTCCTCAATTTTAGTGCCCTCAGGACTCTTACTTATTCTCAAAATTTCTATTTAGTGTTTGCTATCTTAGGATGTTGCCAATGGTCATGAGTTGATACGATCTAATGGGACATTTCTAGAAAAGCAAACTAAACTGAAGTTGAGAGTTTGAAGGAAAGAGGAAGATCGAATTTGGAGAATCACATTGTAGTTTTTGTATTAAGCGGTCGACCAATTATGACTGTCTTTGGGATAATCATAATTGTGAATACAATATATATATCATTGTTTAAAAGAGATCAAGAGAGATATAAGTGTGATCGATCGATCTAGGGTACTGCATACTAAATCTACTCAAAGTGTGATGCTCATTATGAGCTGCTATATATTCCCCAGATGTATGGCAACGAGCTCTCAAAGTATCTTTGGTCGCACGGATTATTCACCGGTATGAATGTTGAAGAGAGGTAAAGAGGATCCTGTTCGGCCCACCACGTGCGAGTGGGAGATGATGGTTTTATTTATGTAGATGGGCCTAAGTTGGCCCGTCCGCCCATGTTGGGCCTAAAAGCCCGGCCTCGTAAGATAATGGCCCATGGTTGAAGGGTTGAGATATGAAGAGGTGTTACGTTGAGGGGATGTGTCTTTTGGAGAAGACGTAAGAGAGAAAAGAAAAGGGAACGTACCCTTTCAAAGTACGTACGTTTCTTTTCTTTTCTCCCTCTCCCAAAAAGAACGTAACTTTTCTCCCCTTGAAGCAACAGACGCTCCTCGGTAGAACGGGATCGAATCCTTCCTCGAACCTCAACATCGGTGTTTAATCTGTGGACAATAAGGTACGCTCGATTCCGTGGTGTATCTTTGATCGGTGATACATGTAATTCCTAGGCTCGTCTTCCGCATTCGTTTTAGGGGTTTGATTTAGTGTCAAATCCGTTTTAGGGAATCAGTAATTCCCAACACTTTCCGACAAAAATTATGCTATTATCGTATAAGATTGCGTTGTGATGCTCCAAGTCTCATAAACCTCATCACCCAAAAGAAGACAATCGATTGATTGCTGCAGGAACACAGACACAGGACAGTCGGAAAGGCTTACATGGTTGACCATTGCATGTTCTGCGCCCAAATCGCAAATATGGAATGGCAGATATGGTGGGTTTGTTTCCGGAAGATGCATATATTCAAGGAGACTTAAAAGCTGAAGCGCAGCTTTGATTCCGAGCTCCCAACCAGATCAGCAACTTGTTTTGATTTCTGGTATGCACCACATTTAGACATTTATAAACACAGCATGTATAAGAAATAAGAAATGGTAAATTTGCCAACTAGTGAGTGCTGGAACATCAACCAGGTCCTTCAGACTAGTCTGTGTATCTGGAACTACCAAAGACGCAAGCAAGAATTATCGTTTCCACAGACTATAAGATGAATGCAGCTTGATTTCATAAATGAAACAGAAACAGTCATGGCAGTCTCCTCTAAGTCATGTAAAATATAAGTTCTACGAACACGGCTAAGCAAGGTAGAGACTATCTTCTTTCTGAATGGATTAGCTTGCAAGCCTTTATGACGCTCGAGGTGGCGACTATCTTCTTTCGACGGCATTTATTGTATAAAACATGCCCGGCTTTTTACCTTTCCATTGGTATCCGATCAATCCGACCATAAGAGGATGTGTTGTCAGCGAAATACTAGCACGTACCATATTAATCCTAAACATGAAACAGAACATACGCCAACATACATACAGCTAGCCAAAATCTACAAGGATCAGAACGAGAGATATACAAGAGATAAGCAGTCCTGCAGCATATCTTCATTCTGCGTACGTCGTCATCGGGCAAGACTTTGTGATTCACCAGCTCTTCCCATATCATCACTACCGCCTTGAATCTTTCGCATTTACCGTGTAACACTATGCTGACGGGACCTAATAATGTAGTTCTAATCAGTGAGAAAATTACTATCGATTTACTTACGAGTGCTTTGCGCGGGTTCATTCTGAAAACTAAAACTCACGATCATTTTTATGTGATAATTACAACATGATAGCATTTAAATTCATCTGAAAAATCGTAGCACGTACAAAAAGATTCATCTTCAAGTTACAATGTTTTAATAAAAAGATGAAGAGGCAGACAAAGACAAATGATCAAGAGGAAGATACATCTAATCATGCTAGTTGTCAAAGAGTACATCGGAGACTTAACTCATTTTATAATTAATCAGCCACTTAATGATATGTGTTAATTTATAAAACATTTTTTACTGTACAAAAACTCTCTACATAACAATCCCACCTCGATTTTTTTTTTTTTGTTTGTAAAAGGCCCCCTTATAAGTATGAGATCAGATAAAATGATAAATGAAGTAATTATCAATTTTTTTAATTGAAAATAATTATCAATTAAATAAAAGCTAATTTTGTGGTAAAGGGCTATTGAATAGGGTTATACATGGAAATCATTAGATGTCTTCAGGAATATGGCTTGTCACAAAAAGATTGCGACACAAAGAAATAACAAAAGTACACCTCAAGTACCAAAACTTGGCACGATGAGATACTTAAGTATTAAAAGTTAAGAAAGTGACACTTAAGTGCTACTTTTTTTGAAAAATGAGACACTTGAGTGTCACCTCCGGTGAACCCTGTCGGAAATCTTATGTGGCAATTTTTTTTTATATATTAATTTTGCTTGCTTACGTGGCTTGTCGAAGAGTTGACTAAGCAAAAAAAGACACAAACAACGTTATTTTGGCATGGATTTGAATTTTAATATAAAATTAATTTAATTTTTAAAAAAAGAGGAAGGAAGAAGATGAATAATTGCAAGCGGTTGAGGGCTTAGCTCTCGTCACCGACCCTGGCCAACCCTCCCCCCACTGTCGTCGGCCCAACCTAATGATGGTGGGGAGGTTGGGCGGTGAGGGCTGAGCCCTCAGCTGCTTGCCACTATTCATCATCTTTCTTCTTCTTCCTTTTCTTCTTCTTTTTATATTTTGGTATTAGATTTAATTTAATTAATTTTTACATTAATTATTTACTCATGTCAGCAGTAAAACGATGTTGTGTTTGCACTTATCTAGCCACGTTAGTGTGTAAAATGACGTTATTTTGCACTTGCCTTGTCAGAAAATCACTACTTCAACATTTTGGCTAGTTTTACTCGCCATTAACACTTCACTGATCCATTTTGCTCCGATTTTGGCACTTGAGTATCACTTTTTTAACTTTTGACATTTAAGTGTCTTTCCGTGCTAAGTTTTGACACTTCAAGTGTTCGGCACTCGAAAGAAACTGTCGGTGATCTAAATGCATCGACTCAAGCATCACAAAAAATGTGTAGTATTAATATCGAAAACACAAAAGTCCAAATTGACCGTGATTTGTATCACCCATACGGCATTGCAAAACTCAATTAATACATGCTAATGAGCAACATTAATTGCAAAAACTCACTATCATAGATTCAATTTGTTCTTAACAAAATCAGCATTAATGGTTTTGTTATAAATATCTAGGATAATTCTAATGGTTTTAGTATTTCTGAAATTATGTGTCATTTGATATGCATATCTTGATTGACATGTTGTCTTATTTAATCATCTCATGAAGTTTATAAATAGGTTGATGTAATCTTTATTATGATATATTGAAATATACACAATTACTCTTTTTTGCAAATCTTTCTTATTTCTCAATTGGTTTAATGACAAAAAGAACTCTCTTTTGTAATAGTGGAATCCATTTTAATTTTATTCGAGGAACATCAATATTTGATAATTGGAAGAATTAAACTTTTTGTCCAACTTTTATCTAAAAGGGATATGATTAATTACTAATAACATCTATGGATACGGCATAAATCCACTTTAAGGAACAGTGTCAATGTTATTTAAGTGGTGTAATTGAGTTCCATTGCACGAATCCATTTTAGAGTTTCTTAGGGCGCGCATTATAAAATTTTTATTTCTCTATTCCCAAAATAGGTTTAGAATATTAATCCATTTGATAATGCAATTTCATTTTTCTATTTCTAGAATAGATTTCTATTCTAGAAATAGATTTTGAGCATAAAATTAGAAGCTATAATTTTTAGCTTTTCAATTTCTAGAACAAAAATGAAAAATGAAAAATCTTTTCATTGTTGACTCTCGTCATCGCTCGTCACCCACTCGCCGCCCATGGGATGCTGGACACCCATCGCCTGTCGCTCGCCGTTGGCCACCCATCGCTAGTCAACAATTGGCGTCTCGGTCGTCGAGCATTCGCTACCAGACGTCGACCGCCGACCGTCGGACACTCGTTGCCGGATCTTTGGATGCCCAACATCGCCGATCAGCCGCCCACCACTGAACACTAGACTTCAACTACCCATCATCGATTGTTGGCCACTTGGATGTCGGACGCCGGCCACCTGCGGTCGGTCATTGGCCACTCGCCACCGGACGCCAACCACCGACTGTTGGACACTTGTCGCTGAAAGTTGGACACTCGCCGCCAAACATCGGTCGCTCGCCGCTAAACGTTAGACGCCGGACGCCTGTTGCTAGACGTCGATTGTTGCCGCCCCTAGAAATAGAAATTTATTATGTTATCAAATGAATTTTATTCTAAAAACAAAAATTTTGAATCTTTATCAAACATGTTTTTTTGCTCAACTCGTCCGAAGAATAGAAATTGAGAAATCAATTTTGGCCAGAAATTGATTTCTATTCCAGAAATTTTATCATGTGCGCCCTTAGTAACATTTATATCCAATAATTAAGGTTCTTATATTATTACTTTATAACAGTCGCTAAGTAGGCACATTTAACATGTTTAATTAACCTCTTTATACATTTTTTTAAAGAACATCAATGTTAGATAAACAAAACAATAAGATTTTTTTTTTGTCTAATTAATTTTAAAGTTAATGGTTTCCCATTAGGCACCTTCAATTTTTTATTATTAATTTTAATATTGGTTTACTTCTTTCAATTAGTTTATATTTTTAAGTAAAGTGAAGGAAAATTGGAGAAAATGGAGTTTTGTGACGACGTGTCAACCGCAAAACCCCGTTCTAGGCAAATTCTTTTTACTCTCTTTCTATATATATTTCAACTTTTTAAACATAAGATGAGTGTATTTTTTCCGATTAGTTTAATAAATTGAAAGCCTATTTGTAAAATTTATTGGGACTTCTAACTTCGAGGAAAAATTACTATATAGGTTCTACACATATTATAAAGATATCAATTCAATCATAATTTTTTCAATTTGATTAATATAATATTAAAAATTTTAATAATTTGCCAATAAAATCCTAATGGTCAATTTTGGTTGCCAATCGATGATGCATATGCTTACTATCCTACATAAATGGGCGTCATTTTCTAGTTTGAAAAATGAACCAACTTGGTTTAGACTGTAGACACTCTCTCATTCTATAAAGATAGATTTGTTACAGGATCAAAGCACAACCGGTTGATTATCGAATCTCGCATCATCATCAATGATAAGTATACGCCGAGATTTCCCTCTTTGGTAGTTATGGCTTTGCCAAAAGGCAATATGCGTCAAGATTCAGTGTCCCCAACACCATTACCTTACAGACATAACAACAACACTAATATGTTGAAAGAGAGCAGAAAACATCTTGTAAATCCCAAATCTATAAATCGGAATAAAAGAGCACCCAAATCTAAATCTAGGTCTAGATCAAGATAGAAGAACTACAAAAGTATATATATATAAAAGAGATAGTAATTGATCACAAAATCACTTTTAAATAAGTTGGCAGTAGAGGAGCCTTGGAGACTTGCGGAGTGCTTGATTATCAATAGCAAGCACTAGAGCCAGAGCGAGCGACCAAATCCGGAAGAACAAATCCTTTTGAGGATCTCATGCTTCAAACTTCTAAGCTCACATGACAAAACTCTCCACTTTTGTGGAGGAAGTCGACCACATTGTCCATGAAATCAACGAATTGGTCTTGAAGATGAGGAGATAGAGAGATAGGGAGACATCAAGGATGTTGCTATAGAAAGAGGGCTGGGCGGTGGCTTCAAAAGAAGTGAGGAAACCCTAAGAGAGTAGTGCTTCACATGGCCGGCATTGGTGTAAATAATTTTTGCATTATTTATTTATTTATTTATTCTTTATATTCCTCTTTTCCAACTAAGTCCAAGGAGGGCTTCATGTCCCTTCCTTATTGTTTTTCTACTAAGTTCGGCAAGGGCTCAATAGGATGACGGGCGTCCACATTAATGATTGCTGGCTAAAATTGACTAGAATGACTATATTGACAAATCATCGAAAGGCTTATTGCACTTCATTTCAATCACTCTTTCACAGCATAAGTAAACGTAAGCTTTTCGATCAAAGATTCTAATAAATGGTTACAAAATTCACAAGCTGAAGCATTGGAAAAATTTCCTCCGAGATGCCTTCATAGTTTAATTTGCATTCGTGGTTTTAGAAATTCCATATGTTAGAACTTAGTCCATAGTCCCACAAATTTGGATGAAATTCTTCATGACCTCCATCGGTAGCGGCTCCGTACACAAATGTTTTCAGCCGTTGGGATATCATCGCAGCGCCTGAAGTGGACTCGCCGATCTGCGAAAAAATCAGGGCACTCCCGATAAAAAGTAAGCTACACTAAGAATTAGGTTTTATCAGTAAAAGTAAATTTAAGCTAAATCCTACCGCGAACACGATAAATATCCGGTTCAAGCCAAGAAAGAATTTTTCCGCTCCTCTTGAAAATAATTGATGTGTACCGTGAGAAAGCAGGTTCCAATTTTTATTTTTATTTTTTTGCGGGGGGGGGGGGGGGGGGGGTGGGGAAGAGCGTTCCGATTTCGATAAATAGGGATTAAGTACGTACCATTGCATGCACCAAGTGGTAAACCGAGTTCCTAATCACGGAGAGGTTGGCGTTCAGTACCTCGACCTTTTCCTCGTGAAGTATCCGGAGAATCTCCGGGAAGATGAACTGATCATGTAGCTCGCTAGTTAATGTCACCTCCAGAGAAGAATCTCTCACTCTGATCTCAATTTTAGGTGATGTAATGGCCGCCAACGTGTTGCTGCTTGTGCTTGGGCTCGGTCTCTTCTTGCCCATTAGGTTTTCTTTCTTGTCCTTGGCTTCCTTCACTGCTGTCTCCAGGCCTTTTATGTATCTTATGGCTTCATCTATCTGGTCAGGCAATGATTTCGCTTCCTGCATTATTCATCATGTCAAAGATCCTCTCATAATGAAACTCAAACTCGTGCATGTACATGCAAATGGACGTAGGGGACCAAGTATTTAAGGTATCGACATTGTATATATACCTTCGTGTCATCATAACATAATCACCTCGATCAATCATGTAACTAAGTTTCAAAACTTTAGAAGTTCGATGATCGAGGAAGTTATCAAGAGATGTAATAATGCCATAAAAATGGATCGACATGGTTAGAGGATACAAAAAGTGGGGGAGTGACAATTTTCAACATGTTTTGACACATCTCTAAATGCAAAAGAATGACACTAATTAACATGAACCGATGATACATCCGTCTTTTGCAGTGACATGAATTCACAACCCTAGTTTTAACAAGTGAATACGAACAATCGAGATCACGCGAGAGAGAGAGAGAGACCTGAGCAGACGGCTGAGAGGGGAGGAGGGAATTGAGCACGGAGTAGAGATGCTTCATCCGATTCCTCCGGTTCTTCTCAATGATCTTTCTCTCCGTTCTCCTTGGACTCGAAGGCTGACGACCACTCTCCATTTCCTTCCCTATCGCGTTCAGGAAAGACAAAGCCATGAAAACAAATACTATATTATTATCAATGAGAACGATGGTCGTCTTTCCCACTGTGGCAAAGAGGTTAAATAGCCATATACAATGCACGGTACGTGGTCAGCAATTCAAAGAAAGTGACATCGTCGTAGCTATCGTCCCCTGTTGTTTGACTTGAGGGACAGATTAGTCCTTGTACGGGGTTGATTATCAATCCAAATTCACATAATAATCCCTGTTATGATGCACGAGTATGGATGGAAGACTTGACGGACTATTGGAAGCGATTTATTAAACGGGTCATCTTTGAATACTGAATGTGTCAAGTTATATTTCAGCACTATCAACGCACAATTAAACCAACCAAGTTTTCGCTGAAATTCACCGTCATTCTTTTTGGAGGATACTTAAATTACATTTGATTCAGCTTTCTCAAAGAGTTTTCAGCCTCATAATTCTCTTGGAAAAATACTAGGGTGTTTGACAAGCTTTCTCATGGGGTTTTGGACAAATGCTGATCCTGAGAAGGCTGAAAGCTCAATGATGGTCTAGTAGAGATCAGTAATTTGATTTTTTTAATAAATAAAAATTGCATCCAAAAGCCCTTTGCAAAAAAAAAAAAATTGCCAAACACTAATATAACCCCTTGGTAGTCCAGAAAGGATTTTTTACCAAACATAATTTGTATTTCCCCAAAAGGCTTTAACCTAAATGCCTTTTCATTTCACCAAAAACCGTTTCTGAAATCAAACCAAACCCACCCTTAATATGTTGCCACGCATTGCTAATTTTGGTATTACAAGATATCGTGTTAAAATATTGCTGTGAATGACAAACTTTCGTCAATCATATATGGAACAAAGAATTGTCTTTTCTCTTGTGTTATTGCACGTGCTATCTCCATTACTTTTGATGAGATAAATTAGTATATATCTCTCCATTCTGTTCTTCGTCAATGACAAGTTTTGCCCACAATTTTTCACATTCTCTTTCCCCTACTCTTATCTATGGAAGCACGAACACGTGCTTTCTTCATTCAAAAAGATGCATAATTGCATGTTGTCACTGGGAATGTATATATTTTTTAATTCAATCATAGGACGGAAATTGAAATAAAGTATTGTAAATTAAGTTCAGTGGCAAAGCTTCTCCTAAGCAAGAAAAAAATTGATGCACGAGGTGAGCGAGGCAACGTCGAAAAAGGGCAGTCATCAACCAAAGCGGAGTCAAAGTCGCTCGTCAGCCGTCAACTTGGAAAAATTTTCCTCGCCAGAACATTAATTACACGTGGCGCTGCTGATTCATGTCTCTTTTTTTCGTTTCTTTTCTTTTTTTTTTTGTTTCAATTCAGGAAAATCAATCTTCATTGTTTGCCTGAGCATCGTATAGACCAGGGCAACAATTTTATGATTTTTTCAACCTGCAAGCCACAGGTAGAGGTGACAAAATGGGTATCGATATGGAGCGGCTAGCATGACTGTCCACTACCAAATGATAGTGTAACGGTACGAGGGCAGCCACAAATTCATTTTGAGGAAACAGGTACACTTCTTAAATCGGTTTTAATTTTTTCCAAGTTTTTTTTTTTTGACTTCTATATTTCCTTATTGAAAGCTTATCTTCAGAGACAAAAATGAGAAGAGGGGCACATAATCAATATTATTGAATATTATGACAAAAATTAGAAGAGGGCCACAAAATCAATGTTATTGAATATTATTACTTTGATTTGTTTCTTTAAATAAGACAAGAAAATCGTTCTTGTTTAATGTATAACCGATATCATTGGTCCTAATTTAAGGTCCCTAGAGAGTTCTTGTAGAGCAATTTGATTCAAGCGAAAGGAATGACTCCTACACAATGATTTCATTATTAGTTACAAAACTAACGTTTGAAGAGCTTTTTCAATTAGATCTTTATAAAATTTGACCCCAAAAAAATTATATCCAATAATTTATTTTTAGTAAGTGATAATTTTTTTTACTTGTATCTATTTATTTATTGATATCTATTTTATTTTCTCTTTCTTCATATTCAAGAACATTGAGCTTGCAATAAGGAATTATAGAAGTCAAAAAACAAGAAAGAAACGAACAGACTCAAAAATTAAAACTGGTTTGAGAAATCTACCGGTCTCTTCAAAATGAATTTATGGCAGCCCCTCTGACCGTTACCCTGCCATTTGGCAGCGGACAGTCAAGCAAGAATTTCCCCTAAAGATATTGCGGCCTTTACGCATTTCAGACAGGTGCAGAAATGACGGCAAATTAAAATGTGTCGGATTCGACTGTCCTCCCCTCCCTATCAAAGACCCTTGACCCGACCGATTCCGCCGAAAGCCACTTGGCGATCGAAGCTGGAGCTGTTGTTGTCACATGGACTTTCGTGGGTTTATCAAGCTGCAAATATGGGAAAAATCCGAGGTCTCCCACCCCATGCAACCTGTTTTGCATGGATAGCTTCTCGACGGGAAGACAATCATGGCGACACACGTGACAAGAGACGTCAAAGAACCTAAAATGGGCAACAAACAAATCAATACGACTCTTAGGTGGGATGCAGTCATTAGAAATATCAAACATAGCCGTACTAGCCTTTTCACACACTGATTTAATAGTATCCTTCTATCCGTAAAGATTCTAATAGAGATCACGCTATTATCGTGTAAGATTGATTGCGATACTCCGACAAGTCTCAGAAACCTCATCACCCAAAAGAAGACAACCGATAGATTGCTGCAGAAACACCGACAATGGGTGGTCCGAAAGGCCTACGTGGTCAATCGTTACATATTCCTGCGCCTAAATTGCAACTTATGGAACGGCGGATATGGCGGGTTTGTCTACAGAAAATGCATGTGTTCGAGAAGACTCAAAAGCCCAAGCGGTGGCTTTGATTCCAAGCTCTCAACCAGATCAGCAACTTTTTGTGACTTCTGGCATGCACGACGTCCAGATATATATAAACATAACATGCCCGCGGAATAAGAAACGGTAAATTTGCCAACTAGTGCTGGAACATCAACCAGGGACTGGTTTGTGTATTCAGCACAACCCAAGACGCACGCAAGAATTAATGTTTCGACAGACTATTCGATGGAATGCAGCTTGATTTCATAAATGACATAGAAACATTTATGGCAGTTAAGGGTGAGCATGGTTTTAGAGTAGAACCTAACACTTGAGAATCGGACTGATGGAAACCTATAAGTTCCAGGTTCCAAAATATGTAGGGTAGGTTCGGGTTCTAAAAAATGAGGAACCAATTTCGACGGGTAGGTTCTAAGTTCTTAGTTGGAGGAACATGGAATGTGGAACTTATAACTTAGAATTTGGAACAAGTTTTAATATTTTTATTGGTCCTTGTCTCCGTATGATCCTCCAATATTTCATACCGTTTGATGATGAGTATATAATTTGGAAGCATTAGTCCGAGTTTCTATTTTAAGACTAAGATTTTTACTTTATTAATGTTCATATTTTTCGTGTGTTTGAATATAAGTTATGGTTAGTGATTTATAATCATTCAAATAATAATATAGGTGGAACCTAGGTAGGACCCTGAAATTTGTGATAAGGTAGATTTCAGGTTCTAAGATACACAAGGTAGATATCGGGTTTCGAAAAATGAGAAATCTTGTTCCAATGGGTAAGTTCCAGGTCCGGGTGGAACCTATACAAAACTTGGAACCATTCACCCCTGATGGCAGCTCCTTTTAGATCATGTGAAATGTAAGTTTTACGAACACGACAAAGTAAGGTGGCAACTATCCTCTTTCTAATGTATCAACTTGCAAATAGTTATGGCATTTAAGGCAACGACTATCTTCCTTCCACTACATTGATAATATTAACCATGCCCACCTTTTCACCTTTCCATTGGTATCCGAGTAATCTGACCATAATAGGATGTGTTGTCTTAAGCATGTATCATATTAATCTTGGAAAATTAAACTGAACATACGTCAACATAGATACAGCTAGCCAAATCTAGAACTACAAGGATTACAACAATGGAAATAAAAGAGAAGCAGTCTTACAGCTAGACTTGCCAAGTCGGTTTGAGTCGGGTTGGGTAAGTTCATAAATAGTCCGATCTAAATTGATCCATTTAACTCGTTTATGACCCATTTATCATAATACAAATTTCTCAATCTATACCCAACCCCACTTATACTCGTCCCGACCCATTTAACAAAATCTAGAAAAGCTTGTTTCTTATGATTTTTTAATATAAAAAATGGTATTGATAATACACTTTAATGCAATAAAAATCTTCTGGACAATTTTCATAATTTTTTTTAAATGAAGCTTTATTTGAAAAAAAAATGTTTTCCAAAAAATCATTTTCTAGAAAAATAACAATATTTTTTGCTAGTTGCCTAAAATTTGAAAATAAATTACAATAAATTTTCTGTCATTCAGTATTGAAAATTTGATTTGATTTTCCCTCGTGCACTCCTTTTAACATATATTTTTATATTTTTATATTTTTTAAAAATAAAAAGTTTAATTATTATTTTCTTTTTTTCTTGTTCCTTCTTTTTTAGCCAATCGCTAGCCATGGTGACGGTCGGTAACTAGCCATATGCGAGTTCAAGCTTCACAAGACTCTAGTGAGCTCGTCCCTTGCCTAGTCGGTTGTCGCCGTGGTTGGCCATTGGTCGAGGAAGATGGAGGAAGGAAGAAGAAAGAAAAAATAAAAAAGGAAAGAAAAAAAGAAAAGAAAAAGAAAAAAAAAAAAAATTTCACCTATCATATCGGTGTCGTGCATGTACATGCAAATAGACATAAAGGACAAAGTATTTCACCTATCGGTGTCGTATGTATGCTTTTATGCCATAACAACACAATCACCCTGATCAATCTTGTACCTAAATTTCAAAACTTTACAAGTTCGATGATCAAGGAGGTTATCAAGAGATGTAATAATGCCATAAAAATGGATCAACACAATTAGGTGATACGAAAGCTAGGGGTAACAATTTCCGACATGATTAGACACATCTTGAAAAGGAAAAGAATGACACTAATCGACATGAACTAATGATAAATCAGTCTTTAGTAGGGACATGAATTCACAACCCTAGTTTAAAGGTGAACACAAACTATCGAGAGAGAGAGAGAGAGAGAGAGAGAGAGAGAGAGAGAGAGAGAGAGAGAGAGAGAGAGAGTTGACAGCTGAGAGGGGAGGAGGGAGTGTTGGAGAAAATTCCTTAGGATTAGGTAGAAATGAAATCAGACTTTGAGGTGTAATACCACTCTTTTAAGGAAGTATTTGCCCTACAATATTACTAAGTATTCAATATTACTAATTAATACTTGCAAAAATTCTCCAAGATACAACAAAGTCTCGATTGAGAATACCATATAACAATTCTCCAATATCTCAAGGATCTTTTAAAGGGAAACAATTAGAAAGATACCTGTGTTTTTGAGAGAAAAATTCAACAAGACTTGATAATGTTTGATTCCAAAAGACCAACGTACTTATCTCAGTATTTTTGAACAGAAGCAACTCTTTGGAAAATGTTGCAAAATGATTAGTGCTAATTATTATTCATAAGCACCTAATATTGTGGACCCGCACGGAGTATTGTGAGGTCTAACCCACAACTCATTGTTTTCATTTGAACAAGCTAAAAGACATCCACACTTATATAGTGGCTCATATCCTTCCAACTTTTTTATGTGAGACTAGTAAAACTATTATTTTATTTGTTTTACAAACAAACAACCAATAAAGAGTTGAGCACGAAGTAGAGACGCTTCATCCGATTCCTCCGGTTCTTCTCAATGATCTTCCTCTCTGTTCTCCTTGGACTCGAAGGGTGAAGACCCCTCTCCATTTCCCTCCCTATCACGTTCACGAGAGATAAAGCCATGAAAACAAATTCTATATTATCATCAATGACAACGATGGTCGTCTCTCCCACTGGCAAAGAGGTTAAAGAGCCAGATACAGTGCACAGTATGTGGTCAGCAATTCAAAGAAAGTGACATCGTCAAAGCTATCGTCCCTAACATTTGATTTATCCGATTTGAACTTGATCTTGTACACCCATTTGCATCCGATCGGCTTTCTATGTGGTGGTAAAGGGAACAACATCCCAAGTGTTATTATCCATGAGTGCAGCAAGTTGATTCCATTGCATGTCGCCATTTGGGATCTTGTGCCGCCTCAGCAAAAGAGGATGGCTCACATTCTTATGAAATTCTACTTATACAACACATATGTTCTCCCGATAACCGATTGAAAGAAACATAGGATGAAATCGGATATTGTGTACCTGAAGAGTTTGCAGTAGAACATATATAGTCCTTAGTCCATGTGGGCGGACGTGTTTGTCTTCCAGAATGACGAGGTAGCTCATCTAATTGTCCAGAAGCCTCAGATGATTCAGCAACCATCTCTGTTGTTTCCACTGTTGAAGAAGATAATGGGGCTTCTTCACGTGAGATAGGTGATTCAATTTCTTGATTTGGGGATTCCACCGGTGCTTGTGTGATGGATGATTGAGGTGCCACAAGAAAACCAGGTGTAAAGGATATATCTTCATCAGACATAAGAAACTGATTGTTTTTTGATGAAGTATCTTGAGATGGATGGAGCTTCTCTTTGAAAGGAAATATGTCTTCATGAAAAATAACATCTCTGCTGGTAAAGAAATGTCCAGTGGAAAATTCCATAACACGATATCCCTTTTGAAGAGGGGGGTACCCCATAAAAACACATTGTGTTGCACGGGGACTCATTTTATCCCGAGGACCCACACTGGTAGCATAACATAAACAACCAAACACTCTAAGGTGATCATTATCTGGCTGTTTGTTGTAAAGCTTTTCATATGGAGTTTTACCATGAAGGATTCGACTGGGCATGCGATTAATTAGATAGGCGGCTGTGACCACACAGTCTCCCCAAAATTCTTCAGGGATTGAAGCTTGATATTTGAGTGCACGGGCTACTTCTAAGAGATGTCTATGTTTCCTTTCTACAACTCCATTTTGCTGTGGAGTGTAAGTACATGAACTTTCATGGAGTATTCCATGAGTAGACAGTAATCTTATGCAATCAGAAGTAAAGAATTCTCGCCCATTATCGTACGAATTATGCAGTTATCGAATTGATTTCTAATTAAAGAAAGGAAATTTGATAAATGAGTGAATGTTTGACTTTTCGATCGCATAAGATATAACCATGTGGCACGACTATAGTCATCAACTATGGTAAGAAAGTAGCGAGATCCATCACGATGAGAAGTGTGATAGGGACCCCAGATGTCCATGTGAAGCAATGAAAAAGGATTTTGAGTTCGAGATGTACTAATTGGAAATGATGCTCGAGTTTGTTTAGCTAAAGGACATATGGAGCATTTTGGATGAGGAAATTTAGCACTATGACCCAATCGTTGATGCAAAAGGAGATTTTATTATAGCTGATTGCATTACAATAAATGCTTTTATTCAATAATGCTAAATCTCCTGGAGAATTGACCCAAAAATAAAGTCCTTGTGCCTCATTACCCAAGCCCATCACTCTGCCAGTCGAAAGGTCCTGAAAGACACAATTTTCGGAATTGAACATGGCTTTACAGGAATTGTCCATACATACTTTGGAAACTGAAAGAATGTTGAACTCAAAATCAGGAATGTATAGGACATTTTTAAGAATAAAATTCTGACCAAGATGTACGGTACCGATTTTGGTGACATATGTAATGTTCCCATTTGGAAGACGTACCGTAACAGGAGATTGTGTGTTTTGATAGACATGGGAAAATAAGTACTCATTACAAACTATGTGGTCACTAGCGCCTGAATTGATAATCCATGCATCAATAGATAATGAATTCCTTTCATGTAAAAAAGTACCTGAGAATCCTGCATAAGTGTCCCCAGTCTTAAGTTGGCCCAATGCTTGGATGATATTTTCATACTGTTGTTGAGTGATAGTTTGCTGAGATGTTCCACCACCCTTCTGTGCAATGACCTGATAGACCGAAGACTCCCTTTCCTTTTTATTATTGGGTTTCCCATGCAGTTTCCAACATGTATCAACAGTATGGTGCGGTCGTTTGCAATATTCAAAATATTTATTTTTAATTTTTGAATTTTGCCCACGACCTTACTTTGTTGATGCGGCAAAATGAGTGCCATTGGATGCTTTGTAGACCGGCGCTGACGTGGCGAAATACTAGCCGTCCGATCCAGCCGGATAGCTCATCAATTTGTAGCCGTCAGATTGCGTGCGTCGATCCCAGCCGTCAAATTGCGAGCGTCGATCCCAGCCGTCAAATTGCGAGCGTCGATCCCAGCCGTTCGCTGCAAAGAACTGATCTGGACCGTCCGATCCAGCTCTTCTATCCAAGCCGTCCATCCGTGAAGACCTAGGGCGAGTCATCGTTTCTCCTCGACGCCGCAACCGCGAAAGCCTTTTCTCTCTGTTGTGTTGCGACTCCGAGGCTCCCTCCTGTTCCGGCGACGGTCTTCGTCGCGACGAAGCCCGAGGGGAACATTGCGAAGCCCGTTCCTTCACCGATCCGAGCATGTTCGTTCGCGGTGGCCCTCTGGTTTTCCTCTGCCGCGGCCAATTTGGAAGATTCGGCCGAGCGGTGGTTGAGGATCCATCGCAAGAATTTGCGATCGAAAGCCGCGTAAGTGTCGTTCAAGGTGAGTAGGAATCGAGTAGCTTTCTCCTTTTTTTTGATCGCATGGTATTGACGGAGAGTGGCCTCTGGCCCTTCCAATTTGTCCTCGGCCGCTTCAATCTCGTTCCACAGGGCTGATAATCGGTTGAAACAGGCGGTAACCGAAAGGTTCCCCTGTTTTAGCTCGGTTAGGGCTTGTGTCAACTAGAAAACCCTAGCCCTATCGATTTCCGTACATTTCCTGTAGATTATCCCAATATTTCTTGAATCTTCGGTCGGAGGAAGACCGGCGCGACATCGGGTGCCAAGCAATTCGATCCGGGAGCGCACAAGTTGATTGCGGCGATTCCGGTGCCTCTGCGGTCGTTCGTCCGTCGGGTAAGGTATTCATGGGACGGAATAAGTCCTTGTACGGTTGATTATCAATCCAGATTCGCATAATAATCCCTGTTATGATACACAAGTATGGATAGGAGACTTAACTGACTAACAGAAGCAATTTATAAAACGGGTCATCTTTGAATACTGATAGATTCAAGTTATGTTTTAAAACCACCCGTGCACAATTAAACAAACCAAGTTTTCACTCAAATTCATTGTTGATTTCTTTTCAAAGGACAGTTAATGTTTTGCCACTCGTCCTGTAGTTTCAGTATTTGTAGTTTCAGTATTACAAAGTATTGTGTTGAAATATCACCCATGAATAATAAGCTTTTCGTTAATCATAAACGGAAGGAGTATATTGTCTTTTCTCTCTCTTATTTTTTGCATGTTTTATGTCCATCACTTTTGACATGATAAATTATTTTATAGATTTCTCCATTTCGTACTTTGTTAATTACAACTTTCGCCCACACTTTTTCACATGCTCTTTCCACGACTCTTACATATGAAATCACGGATACAAGTTTTATTCATGTAAAAGGAACATAATTGAATGTTTTCACTGGGAATGTATATGTTTTTTAATAAATCATAGGACGGAAATCGAAATATAGTAAATTAAGTTTAGTGGCAAAGCTTGTCTTAAACGATAAATAATCGATTTTACCAAAAAAAAAAAAAAGGATAAATAATCGATGGATAACGCGAGCCAGGCAACGTCGGAAATGGGAAGTCATCGACCGATGAGGACTCAACGTCAGCCGTCAAACTTGGAAAATTTTTCACCTCTAGAACACTAATTTGCACGTGGCACTGTCGATTCATGTCATTTTTTTTTTTTTTGTGTCGTTCCAATTCAGGACAATCAATCTCCATTGTCTGCCTGAGCATCGTATAGACCGGGCCAACATTTTAAAACTTGTTTAGACCCTGTTGGCCACGGACAACGACTTAGGCTAGCTAAGCCCTTCGTTCATGAATTTTCAATGCATACACTCGCTTATATACTCATCGTGCAGATATAGTTTGGTGATTACTTGTATTTGTTGTCGAGTTCCTCGGTCCATCGCTTTTCGGTTTGTTATGCTCGAAGGAAATGCAGGTTGGCCCGATAAATCTCTACTGACCTCCGGTCAAAATCTAACTAGATGGCTCGAACTTTCATCCTTAAAAGTACAGGAAATCGAATTCATATCGGGTGTTTAATCTATATGCGCAGGTCAGCATTTTAATCTTGTAGATGCAGTATCTAGGCTAATCATCTTTCCTATAGATGAATTTCTGTAGCCCAAATCCTCAAGCGCTGAACTCATTGCTTGCTTCCTTGTACATGGTTTTCTTTGTCCGCTCCTTGCAACTCCTATGTGCAATATGCTTCATAACGGAGATTTTATCACTCCTATGTGGGGAAAAGTACAAAAATTTATTAAAATTATTCATGTTAGCACTGATCATGCTATGTAGGATGGCTGGCTTTAATAAACAATTTTTGATGGATGAACTGAGTCAGTGCCAATATAAAAATGTTTGGAGTTAAATTTGTTCAATTAAAGTATTTAAGACTAAACTAATACAAATATAATAGGTTTATGACTTTTTTTTGAGTACTTTTCCTCTCCTATATGCTCATCAAACACCCAAATTAATCCATGATGCAATGTAACAGAGAATCTACATAAATTGGATGTAATTTTGGTTGCCCTTAAGACACTATACCTAAACTATAGGTATTGATCCATGACTGATCGATCACATACTTACCCCTGTCGATACAATCGATAGGCCTTGCACCTCAGGTTCTTCCTACAGATAAGTCGAGAGAGACCACATGAATTTGGTGGGCTTAAGACCATCCAATACGATCTGTCGGCTTTTTGATATGCTTGGAAATTTCTTGGCCAACACCCCAGGCCAACGCGACTTTTGGTATTATGATGTCTTCTTTCGTTGTTGTTTGAGGTTTTAGTGCGAACGGATGACCCTATTGATAGGGAGCGGCTAGCATGACCGTCCACTGTCAAATGATAGGGTAATGGTCAAAGGGTAGCCATAAATTCATTTTGGGGAAATCGATAAACTTCTTCAATCGGTTTTAATTTTTCACTTTGTTTCTTCTTCTTTTATTAACCTCTATATTTCCATATTACAAGCTTAAATAGAGACAAGAATCAGAAGAGGGCCCACATAATCAATGTTCTTGAATATTATTATTTTGATTTGTTTCTTTAAATAAGACAAGAAAATCGTTTTTGTTTTATGCATAACCGATATCATTAGTTTTAATTTTAGGTCGCCGGAGAGTTCTTTTAGAGCAACTTGATACAAGTGAAAGGAATGTGGAGTCATTTCATTGCACAATGACTCCATTATTAGCTATAAAGCTAATGATTCAAGTGCTATTTCATCTTCTGAAATTTAATAAATCTTTATATTGACATCAATTATTCCCTTTTAGCAAGTGGTAATATATTTCTACATATATCTATTTATATTTTAATATCTAATTGATTTTCTATTTATTCATATTAAAAATATTAATTCAATGGGCGCTCTTCTGATTTTTGTCTTTAAATTTAAGAGCGGTTTGAGAAGTCTAGGGGTTTCCTCAAAATGAATCTGCGGCGGCCCCATGACCATTACACGGACAGTCATGCAAGCATTTCCACCATAGAAATTGCGGCCTTCACGCATTACAGACGGGCGCAGGTACGATAGCAAATTAAAAATGTGGGTCAGATTCGACTGTCCCCCCCCTTATCAAAGACCCTTGCGCCAACCGATTCCACCAATAGCGGCTGGCGATCGAAGCTCGACATGTTGTGGTCCCGTGGACTTCCGTGGTTCATCTAGCTGCAGAGATGGGACCAATTCGAGGTGTCCCAGCCCATGCAAGCCGTTCTGCATGGGTCCAACTCTAATCAGTGTGTGGACAGGCTGTTGTGCCTATGTCGATCCAAGTCGGCGTGATCGCCGTAGTCCTGATTCAGCTTGATATTTGCAATGACTGCATTCCCACCTAAGAGTCGTCTTGATTCATCTGGTGCCCGTTTAAGGTTCTCTCACGTCTCTAGCCACATTTATTGCCATGATTGTAAGAGATTCCAACAGAAATCATGCTATTATCCTAGGAGATTATGTTGCGATGCTCCTACAAGTCTCAGAAACCTCACCATAAAAAAGAAGACAATCGATAGATAGCTGAAGAAACACCGACGATGGGCGGTCAGAAAGGCTTACATGGTTAATCGTTACATGTTCCTCAACTTAAATTGCAATTTGTGGAACGGTGAATATGGCGGGTTTGTATCTGGAAGATGCATATGTTCGAGGAGATTCGAAAGCCCAAGCGCGACTTTGATTCCAAGGTCCCAACCAGATCAGCAATTTGTTGTGACTTCTGGTATGCGCACCATTCAGACATATATGACCACAACATTTATGAGAAATAAGAAAAAGGAAATTTGCCAACTAGTTGAGAGCTGGAACATCAACCGGGCCCTTCAGACTAATTTGTGTATTCGGAACTGCCAAAGACGTATGCAAGAATTGGCATTTCGACAGACTGTACGATGGAACAAAATTCACAAGCTGAAACATTGGAAAACTTGCCTTCGAGATCGCTTCGTGGTTTAATTTGCATTTGTGGGTTTGTAAGAAATCATGGAGAAGCAAAGAATAGAACGAAGAATGGAAGAAGGGTCGTAGAGTTTTGGGGAATTTTCTGTTTTTCTCTATTGTATTCAGTGTACATCACTTTGTAATTATAATACAAGAGATACATGAATAAAAGGAAAAGAGATATTTTACAAATCAATTCAATATCTCAATCTAATCCCTAATTGATTTAATGCATGATCATAACCAAAAATAGATTCCAGCATACCTTCCAACACTCCCCCTCAAGCTGGTGGCTTGTAGATATCCAAGACTCCTAGCTTGCTTAGAAGATATGCGTGTTGTCTTTGACATAGAGGTTTGGTGAAGATGTTTGCAGGTTGTTCTGTGGTTCCAATTCCTCTTGTCTCGATGGTTCCTTCTTGAATCTTTTCTCGTGTGAAGTGGCAGTCCACTTCTATATGCTTCGTTCTTTCATGCATTACGGGATTTGCTGCGAGCTTGAGAGCCACATCATTGTCATAAAATAGCTTCGTTGGCCCTCTTAGCCTTATTCCAAGATCCCCAAGCAACCCTCGTATCCATACAATCTCACATGTAGTTTTCGCCATAGCCCGATATTCTGCTTCAGCTGAGGATAAAGAGACCGTTGCCTATTTCTTGGTCTTCCATGAAAGAAGAGATTCCCCAAATTTAATACAAAAGCCAGTAATCGATCTTTGACTCATCTTACAGGTCTTATAATCTGCATCACAGTATGCCGTCAATTCCATGTTACATCTTCTAGATAGAAGTATTCCGAGTCCTGGGCACTTCTTCAAATATTTCACAACTTTCAAGGCAGCATTCATGTGAGATTCCTTTGGGCTGTGCATAAATTGGCTGAGAGTTTGCACGGCATATGAAATATCAGGCCTGGTCATAGTCAGATATATGAGTTTTCCAATGAGCTTCTAGTAACTTGTCTGATCTTTGAGTATAGGATCATCATTCTGAGATATCCCTCCAAGAAAATCCGCTGTGGTCAATTTGGTATTCTGCTTGATTGGAAAAACTTTTGGCTTGCATCCTGATAATTCAGCTTCTGGAATGATCTCCAATACAAACTTCCGCTGACTGAGAGAAATCCTTTGGTCGGATCGAGCAATCTCAATACCAATGAAGTATTTTGGTGCTCCCAGGTTCTTTATATGGAATGTGGTATGCAAATATTTCTTAAGACTCCCTATTGCAGTTTCATCATTTCCCATGATGAGGATGTCATCAACATATATCATTAAGTAGATAGATGACATACCTTTAGTCCATGTGAACAGGGCGTAATCATACTTGGATTGCTTGAAGCCTGCAGTTGTGAGAGCATTTGCAAACTTTGCATACCATTGCCTTGAAGCTTGTTTCAATCCATAAAGGGATTTGCGGAGACGACATACTCTATTCTCCCCTGTCTTCGTAAGCCTTGAGGAATGTCCATGTAGATTTCTTCATCCAAATCGCCATAAAGAAAGGCATTGTGAACATCCATCTGGTGTAAAGACCAATTATGAACAGCTACAACTGATAAGAATGAACGATCTGTGACGTCCTTAGCGACTGGGGAAAAAGTCTTTTGATAATCGAAACCTTTCCATTGGGTATATCCTTTAGCCACCAACCGAGCCTTGTAACGCTCAATGGATCCATCAGATCTATATTTGATCTTATACACTCATTTACATCCTATGGACTTTCTGTTTTGAGGAAGAGTGACTAATTCCCATGTGTGGTTATCAGTCAATGCCTGTAATTCTACTGCCATAGCTTGTTGCCATCGTGGATCTCTGGATGCCTCATCATAACTAGACGGTTCTTTCTCATAGGAAATGCGGCTAATGCAACATCTATGTTCTGATGAAAGCTTATCAAAGCATATGTAAGAAGATATTGGATAGTGAATACCTGGTGAGTTAAGTGAGGCACAGACATAATCTTTAGTCCACGTTGGCGGTCTTGTAGCTTGCCCTGAGCGACGCGGATGAGTGGTTGGCGGTGGAGATGAAGACCGTCCTTCTTCATGTGTCTCTGATACAACATAAGTATCCTCCATGTTGATTGTGTCTGCAGGAGCATTATCCATAACCTCTTCTAGAGAAGAGTTAGTTAAGGCTGGATGAAAACCTGCTTCTGGAGGCGCTGTGAGAATATAGCCAGGGGATGCATCTTCGTCATCTAGTACTTGATGAGAATTGGTTGGAGCATCCAAGTCTTCTTGGGAGGATGAGGTTTCACAAAATGGGAAAACATTTTCGTGAAAAACAACATCCCGACTAATGAAAAAATCACCTGTTGTTGTATCGAGAACACGATATCCCTTTTGTAGATTTGGATATCCCATGAATATACATCGCCTAGCACGAGGACTCATTTTGTCCCGAGGCCCCATTACTGTAGCATAGCATAAGCAGCCGAAAATTCTCAAATGATCCAATGTCGGTCTTTTTCCATAAAGCAATTTGAAAGGCGATTTGCCATCCAGTATCCGTGTTGGCATTCGGTTGATCAAATAAGCCGCAGTAATAACACAATCTCCTCAATAATTTTCTAGAATAGATCCCTGAAATTTCAGTGCCCTTGCGACTTCCAAGAGATTGCGATGTTTTCGCTCCACTACCCCATTCTGTTGTGGAGTATAAATGCAGGAGCTTTCATGAAGAATGCCATGGGACAAAAGAAGCGAACGGCAATCATTATTAAAAAAAATCGTCCCATTATCAGTGTGAATTCGTTGAATTGACTTGCCAAACTGATTCTTGGTCAGAATTAAAAACATCCTTAGATGAGAGGCAACTTGTGCTTTCGACTGCATCAGAAATACCCATGTGGCACGAGAGTAATCGTCCATAATTGTGAGAAAATAACGCGAACCATCGCGATGTGGGGTGTGATAAGGCCCCCAAACATCCATATGAATTAGTGAAAAAATGTCATTGGAATGTGTTGTACTGGAAGGAAAGGGTGTTCGGGATTGTTTTGCAAGTGGGCATATGTCACATTTAGAGTAAGGAAAGAATGCACTATGACCCATACGTGAATGCATAAGAAAACTGTTATCATTGGCAGATACATTACACAACGATTTTTTGTTAAGGGGAATTGAAGATAAATCAAAATGACTACGAAAACTGGTCCAAAAATATAGCCCTTCAGACAGACTACCCAAGCCCATTAGTTTGCCAGTTGAACGGGCTTGGAAAAAAACAGGTGTCAGAATCGAAGAATATTCGACAGGAATTTTCTTTGCAGACTTTGGATATAGATATGAGATTGAATTGAAATTGTGGAATGTAAAGGACATTTTGAAGGGTAATTTGATGACTCAGTTGGACTGTGCCTGTCAAAGTGACATGAGTGATGTTCCCATTTGGCAATTGCACAGAAATAGGTGTATCTAATTTCTTATGCATATTGGGAAAAAAATCCCTTATCACAAATAATATGATCACTTGCCCCGAGTCAACTATCAAAGCTTTTCTTGAAATAGAATTTATCAGGCAATGAGAAATACTGAAAAACTTGCTCCTTTGTTCCCAACATCAATTTTTTGCAATGCCTGCATCAGCTGTTGGTACTGCCCATATGTAATAGGTTGATCATTATTTAGACCGATTGGTCCAGTGACCTGATAGGTTGCAAAATATTCTTTCTTCTTCCCCTTTTCTCCTGGCTTACCATGTAATTTCCAACAATTATCTATGATATGATGTGGACGTTTGCAATATTCGCAATATAATTTACCTCTCCCCTTTGAATTTTGAGCAAAATTCTTTGAAGATGCGGAAAAAATCTGACCGTCCGATCCTTTTAATGTGGAAAATATTTGACCGTCGGATCCCTTTAACGAGGGGTTATATCCACCGTCCGATTCAGCGGAGTGATAGATCCCCTGTGCACCGTCAGATCTCGGCGGAGCATATGAGCCGTTGATCCCCTCCTTTTTAAAGAACCGTTCGCCAGTAGCTCCCTGTAACCCTAGCCCCCCTTCGTGATTCTCTCTCTCTCTCTCTCTCGGGCTAAGGTTTTCACCCCCGAGTCTCGCCGGACGCCACGCAGCGCGAGGGCGACGCTGTCGCTTGCTCGCATTTGCTCCAGAACCGCAAGCCTCTAGCTTTCCTCTTGGACGGCCAGCTGGAAGATTCGTCCAAGGGGAGGCACCGAATCCATCGCCAAGATCTGTGAACGGAAGGTTAGGTAAGTTTCATTCAAAATCAAAAGGAATCGCGTAGCCTTTTCCCTCTCCTTCATAGATCTATACTGCTGGAGTGTCTCTACTGGTCCCTCGAGTTTTTCTTCCGTCGCTTCGAGTTGGTTCCAAAGAGACGACAGCTTGTTGTAGCAGGTTGTGACGGTCATATTTCCTTGCTTTAACTCGCTTAATTCCTGCATGAGAGAAAAGATCTTGGCCCGATCTAACTTCCCGTACATCTCTTTGATGTTATCTCACATCTTCTTTGAGTCCTCCGTCGGAGGAAGCCCGGCGGCCACCTCTGGAGAAATGCAATTTCCAATCCACGTTCGGATGAGGTGGTTGCATTTTCTCCAGTGCTTGGCCAGTTGCTCGTCCGAAGGTATGGGTACTATTCCGTCGAGGAATTCGTCTTTGTCCTTCGTCACGAGGGCTCGCCGGAAATCCTGTGACCATTTGGAATAGTTTTCCGACCCGGTGAGTTGCAAACTGATCAATTTCAATTCTGGATCGTCGGCGGTTGACATGTACAAAGGGTTGCCAGGCTCTGGTCGGCCAGTGACAGCCACGATTGGAAACGGGAGAAAGCCGGGTGCGAGATTCGAGTAGGGATTTGTCCTTGTACCCGATCCGCTAGATCCGAATCCATAACCCGCATTGGAAAAGGCTGGGTAGGGATTTGTCCCAAAACCCGGTTCACCCGACCCGCTAATTTGTTCTGAACCGATGATCGAGTTTGCCCCATTCGTGGCTGGTGGACTCCTGTTGGGCTGGGGGTTGCTTTGGCTACTCCCAGTCCCCGGCAATGATGCATTTGGGCCCGGCCCAACGTACCATGGATATGGTACCCATTGGTAAGGATGCCCGAGATGGGCAGCCCCATATTTGACTGAGCCGGGTGATACTGCCATTGTAGACCTTGAATTTGAGCTTGCTGTTGGATCGCCGGGATCGTGCTTTGCATTTCTTGTGCAGGTGTAACTTCTCCTGTGGGTTGTGTATCTATGCCAGAAGATGGATTTTCTGGGTGACTCATGGTGAGTAATGATTTCTGCTTCTTTCTTCTCTAGTGAATTTTGATTCCTTCGCTGCTTTGATCTAATTTTGCAGATCAGGAAGCTTCGATAGGCAATCAATGCGGAAGCGGAATCAAGAACCAAGCTCTGATACCATGTAAGAAAGCATGGAGAAGCAAAGAACATAACGAAGAATGGAAGAAGGGTCGTAGAGTTTTGGGGAATTTTCTATTTTTCTCTATTGTATTCAGTGTACATCACTTTGTAATTATAATACAAGAGATACATGAATAAAAGGAAAAGAGATATTTTACAAATCAATTCAATATCTCAATCTTATCCCTAATTGATTTAATACATGATCATAACCAAAAATAGATTCCAGCATATCTTCCAACAGGGTTTTAGAAATTCCATACGTTAGGACTTAGTCCATAGTCCCATAACTTTGGATAAAATTCTTCATGACCTCCATCGACTGTGGATCCATTTACGAATGTTTTCAGCCGTTCGGATATCATCACTATGCCTAAACCGGACTCACTGATCTGCAAAAATATCAAGAAATATCCGACAAATATGAAGCTTCTCTAAGAATTAGGTTTTACCAAGAAAAAGATATTTTGTCGGCTAGCGAACGCGAAAATATCTAGTTCAGGTCGAGAATGAATTTCGCCACTCCTCTTGAAAATGATTTACGTGGACCTTCAGAAGGCAAGCTCTGATTTCAATAAATGGAGATTAATTGCGTCCCATTGCATGGACCAAGTGGTAGACCGAGTTCACCGCGGCGGAGAAGTTGGCGTTCGGTACCTTGACCTTTTTCTCGTTGGGCAACCGGAGAATCTCCAAGAAGATGAACTGATCATGTAGCCCGCTAGTTAATATCACCTCCAGAGAAGAATCTCTCACTCTGATCTCAATTTGAGGAGATTTAATGGCCGCCGACGCGTTGCTGCTTGTGCTTGGGCTCGGTCTCTTGCCCATTAGGTTTCCTTTCTAATCCTTGGCTTCCTTCTCTGGTGTCTCCAGGCCTTTTATGTATCTTATGGCTCCGTCTATTTGTTCAGGCAGTGATTTCGCTTCCTGCATTTATTCATCATGTCAAAGATCCTCTCGTAATGGAAACCACTCATACACGTGCATGTACATGCAAATGGTGTTAAAAATTAAACCAAATTTATTGGTGTAGATAACTGTTCGATATCCACATTGAAAAAAGTCATAATTGTTGCGTAATCTTTAATGAGTCTGTTCGTCATTATCTATAATGAGTATATTCCTATTTCTAGGTGTAGCGATTGTTTTTAGAGATAGTGATTGTTTTTAGAGTTAAGGTGAAATAAATCTACAGGCTTATTTATCTTCTCTTCCTTGTGTGAGTTGTGAGCGTTTCTCCTTCAAATTACTTTCATCAAAGTGGTATCAAAGCTTACGGTTTGTGATCATGGTGTCAACAAACAATTAGCTTCCTCTTCAATATCCTCGTCTTACCAAAGACAATTATGGTAATTAGGCCGTTAAAATGAAAGCTTTACTAGGCGCCTATGGTGTGTGTGAACTTGTCGACATTGGCTATGATGAGCCAAAGGATGAAGCTACCTTGAACTAGAACTAGAACTAGAGGAATGCCTAGGAGAAGGTTTGTTCGAAAGATCAATATGCCCTACCAATCATCTACCAAGCTTTAGATGATTCCTTGTTTGAAAAAGTTTCAAATGCTGCTACTGCTAAGGAGGCATGGGAGATTCTTCACAACACACATCAAGGAGTGTAGAAAGTTTAGAAGATTCGCCTTCAAACCTTTAGAGGTGAATTTGAGGTAATTCATATGAAAGAATCTGAATCTATTGCCAATTATTTCACATGAGTTTTGGCGATCGTTAACCAAATGAAAAGAAACGGAGAAGACGTTTGTCGCGACCAATATTTTTCGGGTGTAAACCACCTAGGGTTTGGCTAATGGATTGTTAAGCCTAGACTTAACTCGGGCTCTCCCAAGCCCATACCAATTCGCGACTTAGGTTCGAGTTCTTAACATGCGAATGATTTTCAATCGAGTCGCCACTAATCAGTTTTCGGTAGGTCGATTAGACACCTAAGTAAAATAATGGGAGAATTATTTTTTGGAACCAGAGATTTATGAGTTCGGGGACTTGATTACGCTAGATTTCTCTAACGCCCTTTCGGTACCTTTCTCTTTTATTTTTGAAAAAGTGTTTGGCAAGCAGCTTGAATCAATTTTAATTTACTTTCCTAACATGTGAGGTGATCACACAGGTGCGCAAACCACCAATTTAACACCCAAGAAAGTAAATAAATAAAATGCAGGACTTACCTTATAGCAAAAGCACTTGTTAGACCAGAATTCACATCGGCAATCCTAGATATGATTTCTAATTAACAAACAATCACTCAATTTTTGCTTTCACTTTTTTTTTAAACGAGAGCATAGTCCATATGCAATGCAATGCAATGCTTATAATCTAATATGAAATAATATGGCATGGCAACATGTCCTAAACTATATGAAAAAACTAATGATTTCTTAATGAACATGCAATAATTAAATATGCAATCTAAATTAATCAAGATGACCTAATTCTAATGACGAGCAATTTCTAATTAAATGACGTACAAAATTATTTCAACTAAAATAACATGCAACATGCAATTTAATATGCGAGCTATATGTCACGTGACGTTTATTAAATGACCTAGTCTAATGACGGGCAATATCTAATTAAATGAACCTAGCAACAATCGCTAAATGACGTGCATCTCATGAACCTAATCCTATATGACGTGGGCATGACTTTTTTGTATATTTTTTATGAAATTCGAAATTAAGAAAAATGCAAAAATGATCTAGCTAGATTAAGATTCTATCTAATTGAAACTAGGGATTAAGTCATATTAAATCCTAATTTAAACTAAGACATTATCTTAATCTAAAATGCAATTTATCTAAAAAGATGATCTAAATTTAAAATGAAACATGCAATTCTAATCTAATATGCACAATGATTTTTTTTGTGTTTTTTTTCTTTATGAAATTCGAAATTAAAACTAACACATAATTAAACATGCAATTCAAATAAAATAAACTAACAACCTAAATGAATGCACTTTTTTTGTTTTTTTTTTTTTCATGATTCAAAATAAAATCCCTACTCTAAATATGCAAGATAATAAAAAAAACAAACCTAATCTCAATTCAGATTTTTTTTGGATTATTTCCTTTTACTAAAATAAAACCGACTCAAACCACACAACGGCAAATTAGAGCAAGATAAGATTAATATCCAAAATTGGCGAACCATATCTCGCGCATGAGATCGGGTTGGCTAATTTTTAAATAAAATCACGAATCATATCTCGAGCGTGAGATTGGATTGGTGAATTTTCCGTACGATTGCGGGTCGTATTTCGAGCTTGAAATCGGACCGTCAATCATATGCACGTTGCAAAATTAGGAAGATTTCCTAATTTATGATGGATCAAGAAATCTCTTGGATATGACAATATCGATCAAATATTTAAACAACATCACAATTCTACGGATTCGACAACAATAACGAATTAATCAAAATTCTTACCCGATTCACAATATCGTGTGGATACCTTCCAAGTCCGAACGCGTTGGATGGTGGCTGGATAGGACCACAAACCACGGGACAATGGCAACTTCGACAGGAATCGGTAACCTTTAAGGAGATGATGCTGGATACGTAGCTGATGCTTGGGTCGGAAGACACGATCAATGGGTGGTAGATCGGTAGTGGGTTACGATGAATAATGATGATGGGTCCTTCCAGGAACTTTGTACTTCTCAACAAAATTAAAGAAAGCAAATAAACAAATTGGACCCCATACGTTGCTATTGATCAATTGAAGAATCCAAAGCAACTTGGATGCCAGTCTGAGTGGTTCGGCAAGATTGATGAGGCCTTCCTCTCTATCTCTATCATCCTCTCGTGTGTGTAGTATGCGTGGGAAGACTTTTCGATCGAAGAATCCCCCCACAATTTACTTATGACCCCTTTTATAAGCCAAAAAAATCTTGGGGATATATTTCATTTCTAATTTTGCTTGAGCACGATACCCCTAAATATATCGCTGAAATATTTTCCGCATATTCCATCAAGAAAATTCCCCTTTTGTGCAAAAGTGCATGACCCAATGTATATTACCTAAATACGTGAAAAAAATCTTAACGAAATATAACAAAATAAAATTTTCCTAAACTATATGCCATGTGATTATGATTTTTTATTATTTTTTATTTAGAGAAAAAATAACCCCAAAAATTTAGGTGTCAACAACGTTTTAGATGTTCGTATTGTCGAGAACATACTTTGGTCCTTAGACAAGAAGTACAACCATATTGCTATTGCAATTGAAGAATCCAAAGACTTGGATGCCATGACGGTTGATGAGCTTATGGGTTCATTACAAGCCTATGAAGAAAGGTTCATAAGAAAAAAGATTGAACCGGTGGAGGAAGTTCTCCAAACGCGGCTGACCATCCGAGACGAGAAGGAGCAAAGAAGAGATCTCATGCAAACTCGCAGGACAAACCAAAATCGTGATCGTGGTCGAGGCCAAGGTTGCTTTCAAGGAAGAGGTCACGGACGAAGCAGAGGTGATGCTGCTCGAAGTGATGGTAGATACCAGTAGCAAAGAGGTGTTCGTGAAAGAGGAAAGAACTCGACATGCCAATAGTATGATAAATCTAAAATTTGATGTTATCATTGTAATAAACTTGGCCATTATGCTTATGACTGCTAGAATGAGGAGAGTAGTAGAGCAAATGAAAAGGCAAATTTGGTGAATGATGCCTGTCGTGACCCGATCTCGTCGCCCTTGATCCCTCACCATCACGAGGAGAGAAAATGCGGAAATGTCGGATTTAAGAGTACTTAATCACGAGAGTTCCCTCATGGTTCGCGTTCCAAAAGACGTCATCACTTCACCTCCTTTTAGATCAAGCCTTTCATGAGTTCCCTTCACGAGATTGCGAGCTCTCCCAAACTTGCATCCCGCGTGACAACGGAATGTCGTGATTCATATCTACTTGGGCGGAGAAGAGATTGGGTGTGGATATTGGATTTAAGGATACATTTACTATGCTAGCCCTCTCGATAGTATGCTTTGCCCATAAGGATGGCATCACTTCATCCTTTGGGGTACTCACATATCGAGTATGCTAAACCATGGTGAGTTTCATCGAAACTTGTATTTCGCACGACGGGTTTATTTATACAATTTAGTTGTTTATGACAACCTAAAAATAATATGGGAATCGCCACTAGACTTGTTTTAATGGTCGGCTAGAAAACCCAATCGAGGGTCGGGAGTGTTCCCTCAATTCCTACACAACCAAATATCTAGGTTCGGGGACTTGAGTTACACTAATATTTCTATTAGCGTCATTTTGGTATCTAAATAATATGTTGTGTTTTCCTAACGTGTCTATGCGTTTCTTCTTACATTTTCGGGATCGTTAGTCCCAAATTAAATGATCATGCGTGATTGGTCATTTTCATACTATCATATTTCTAGAAAACAAGAAAAGAAAGCAATCAATGGAATTGAAATTACAAGACAATAAGTAAACAATCAAAGTAGTAAATCTACTATGCAATCCTAGAAAATATAAAAGAGAAATATAATTGAAAAAAAAAAAGATAAGAGGAAGAGAGAAAACCGGCAACTCATCGGGCTTTATACAACAAAAGAACCCGAGACATAAGTCGGGGAAATGAATAATACATCATAACGGTTGGAATGGACATCGACCTCCACCATCTTCGTGCTTTCTCCATCTTCGGGATCCTATTCTAAACCTAATCTAGGAAATCTATAACTAGATACATATAATGGAAAGAAACAAGCATGCACATCAAAACAATAAAAAACATGACATCATGTCAAGATTAATAATTTAAAGAAAGTTCAATACGAAAGTCAAATTTTGGAGTCTTGGGGTTGACTTTTGTCTTTCATGCGAGAGTTCTACTAAAACACCTACTCAATCCATTTTTGTGACTTATATCAATTATTGATCAATTGTGTTTTCACATGGCCAATAACGCTTATAAGTTTCTTAACTAAGTGATCTATGTGATCCTAGAGTTTTCTCTCGATATCATGCATTGATCGTACCATTCACCTAAAAGTCACATGCATTGCAGAAATTAAAATATGCATGTAGGTCTTTTGAACTTTATTTCTCAATCAATCAAACAAATGAGTGAGCCGTTGGTAGATCACTTATTACCAAAGTCATGTGCCAATCATAAACACATACGTTTCTAATAGATAGTGTGACTATATGTAAAAGGGGTACATGTGATATTAATACATTTCGAAATCATCCATGAAAAGTTTTGAGACAAAATGATGTCTCAGCTATAAAATGCATTCAATTGTCAAGGCTAGCTTGAGGCTTACATAAATGCACTCACAAGCTTGCAGGCATTTTGAATACAATGAAAACCGTAACTTTTACGTCAAAAAGATTTGAAAATATTTAGGATTAATGAATATCTAGGCTATGGAATACATTTAATTGCCAAGACTAGCCCGGGACTCACATAAATGTACTCACAAGCGTTGCAGGCATTTTGAATATGGTCCAAACCACGATTTTTTCTTAAACCAAATCGAATTTTGGAAAAGAACTTCTTAGAAATTGTTTTTGAGAAACATCACATGTATCAAAGTATTTTTTGAAAGATGCAATTTGAAAATGTCAATTGTTTAACAACAAAGATCAAACATTTAGAAAAACTTCTATGAAGATAGCATGGCCTAATTTCATGCACAAACTAACTTAAAAGGTATAACTGAACATTCACAATCATGTTTATATTAGGAGATTTCAGAACAATGATGTAAAGATAACAAAATTGAGTAATTTTCATTAACAATCTAGTTATTGAAAAATTTCATAATATGTATGATATGATAATGAACAACTTTCGTGAAAAAAATTTCCTAAACTATCTACACATGATTTACAAAAATCAAACAACGAGTAACGGCATGTTAGAAATTTGTCAAATCAACAAAACACTCAGCCAATATCACAAGGATTTGTTCTATCAAAACAAGTCTAAAAATCACCAAATTTTCACACAATGCAGTCAATATATTGATAAACAAGTTTTATTAAGAAGTTAAATGTAAAATCCTAATAGAAAAAATGGAACAAAAATATCAAATGTTTGTCTAAACATGGGTTAGAACATGGCCCGAATTTGATCCCATGTTTAGATTCTGATCTAGTTTTGAAAAAATAGAAAGTATTTCAAACGATGAGTATTAGAATGAAATCAGCAGCATTGGAAACTTTTAAGTGTGTTTTTCGACTTCCTATAGGGGCTTGAGTCCAAACTAGGTCAACTAGGTGCTCTAAGATCAAGATTTCAAAAGGCGCACATGTCCGTAACTAAAAATCAAAGCACAAACATGCATTAATAAATCTCAAAATCATTCAAGTGATGTATTAATAAACATGCTTGAGAGTTTTTTAGTGAATACATGCTCTTGTGGCACAAATTTAACATTCAAAATGACACTCAAATGCAATGACACGAATATATACTCAAACCTTGTAACGTGAGGTTTAAGTGCCAATAAGACATTATCTCAAAATTTAATTTCTAAGTGTCTCAAACAAACATGGTAAGATGCATAAATGGGAAGATTTCATTTCAGCATTGATTCCACATAATGTGCATAATTTGAACCAGCTCAAGACGTACAAAAATCCTACATATAGAATATGCAATGATGAACGTTTCTTGTTAAGAATTAAAAATGGCAATGATCATACGAATCACAGCAAAAATGACAAAACAAAGATGTACATTTAGACTATGTACTAATGCAGCACGTTTTAACTTTAACTCATACAATCGACTCACTTGCCAATGTCAAGACTTTGCAAAGAATGCATCAATTGAACATATGTATAATGAATTGTAACTCTCATGAAAAATTTGAGACCAAATAGGTGCATTTGTGGACTCAATTTCATCAAAATAGAATCCGGACTAATGTAAGACAAACTGTCTTATGTTCAGATCTAAGTGATTTTGACCTAGTTAAACATGTCTAAAAATTTCGAAAAAAATAAAAATACAAGATATGAACAATACTAATACAAACAACTTTCATGAAGGAAATTTATTTCAAAACTCAACACAAAAATTAGTACAATAATGGCAAAATTAGAGATCAATATGGAACAAATTGACCTAGGTTTGGATTTGAGTAGATCTGACCTAATTAAGCACATCCAAAAATCATGAAAAAAATTATAGAATGTGTATAAAATAATTTGGAACAAAAACTCATGAGAAAATATTGTCCAAAAATCATCACAAAAGGCTATACAAAAATAGTAAAGTCTCATTTCGGAACAAAACAAAACCGAAAATCCAATTTAACTATAGCAGAATCACTCATCTTCGAAGATGTTTTCCAAGAGTCAAATAATACTCTATTGAGGCGTACGACCTACCGTTTCAAAGCTTGGGATGTCTATTATCTAATCCTAAGAGAACTTGTGATCGCCTTGGACCTCGTTTTGGTCAAAATAGTAAGTCAGTCCTAAGGCTACAAAATTGCAGATTTAAGACTAATCAAGTTCAATCATCCACACTCATTCAATCAATCACATTCAAACTTCAGTAAAATCATCTATGAGTATATATCACTAATATTGAACCATAGCCCTGGTTGGCTAATCCGGCCTCGCTTGACAAGGTTTGAGACCAAGAAATTATCTTTTAATGCGATTTTTTTGTTGATTATGACCACTATCAAATGAATATTGAACCTTTGGATTGATCTTCAATCTTTAAAGATGTAGATCAAATTGTCATGGATTGCCACAAAGCTAGCCTAAGTAGCACGGACACGCGACACGACACGTCGACACATCATTTCTCAAAAATAGAGAATTCTGACACGTTAGGACACGTTATTATTCAATAATTTTTTTTATTTTTAATTAATTTAATTCAAAATCACAAATAAATAAATAAATAAAAAGAGTTTACAATGAATTTACACTAATAATATTAATAAATCTATTCATAGAAAATTTGAAAGACATGTTCATAGTTAATGTGTACCTATATTTGGGAATATGTTTTTAACTTTAACAAAAATTATGGATGAGACTAATGACTAACACAAAAATAGAATCAACTTTATTTAAATAAATATATGATATTCTATAATCATCAAAATTTATTATTATTTAACATTCAATATTTTTATTTTTCGAAATCACTTTTTAACTCAATAATTTATTTTTATAACAAAAATAACTTTGCCGCTCAAAATTATTCCCCCTGAAAAAGCTCCCAAAAATTATTTCCCCTCTTTTCTTTCTAAACTCTCATCCCCAAAAAATCATTTCCTTCCCCGTTTCTCTCTCCCCCTATCCCCCACGCCACCCCACGCCATCCCAAAATCTTCCCCTCGATTTCTTCCCCTCTCTCCTCTCTCTCTCTCTCTCTCCCTCCCCCTCCCCCCACGACAAAGCACTTGCTCCCCGCCCCCATCAATCACCCCCATCCTCTCCCCCTTCAGTTTCTTCCCCCTTCCCCCACCCCACGCCACCCCCTCTTCGGCCCCGATTTCTTTTCATCGTCACACCACCCCTTCTTCGACCCCGATTTCTTTCCATCGTCCCCCACCACCCTCCCCCTCTTCTTGCTAAAACCCTAACCATGGCCTCTTCTTCTCCTCGTCGCACAGCTCTCTCTCGGTCGCCTCATCGCAGTCGCTTGCTGAAGGGCCTTTGGCCCTTCCTCTTTCGCAGCTACAATCTTGCCGCCGGCCCTCCATCATAGCATCGCAATCACGGCCCTCTGAATCGCCTGCTCTTCTTCTGGCCCTCCCTCGCCGTCTTGGCCTCACCTCTGCTCCCCATCGTCTTCTTCAACGATCCTCTCTCTCCGACACGCGCATCGGAATGTGTCGAGTGTGTCGGACACGTCGACACGTGTCGGACACGACGCAGAAGCTTCGGCAATGTGTTCGTGCTTCATAGGTTGGACTGCTGGTCAGCGGTTGAAACTAAAATCGATCCGAATTTGGACCGATCTTCGCACTTTTAGAAGGAAGATTATCACCGGAGCTATTCCGATAATCCTTCAAGCTGTCCTCAACCACCGTGAGGTTAAAGATCCTCCGGAGCATCAATCATGAGCAGTTGGCCAGAGGGAACACTGACAACGGAAATGAAAAAAACCCTTGAAAATGGAGGAAAATTTCATTTATATACTCCCCAAATTAAGCGATTTCGGTCGTCGGTTCAATCCAACGGTCAAAATTTCAATTCGACGATTAAAAATCGATTTTGAAGGCTCCATCATGATCTCAAGGTGTCAAGTAATTAATCTAGTGGGTTTGATTTGAAAAAAATCAAGCCTAAATTGGGAATTGTGTCTAAATGTCCAATTATGGATTAATTTGCAATTTGATGAAATTCAAGGATCAATCTGTAAAATTTCGAGAAATTGAAGGTATAGAAGTAAAATTGACATTGAGAGGATCTCGGAACCGATCGCCGGAGGTCAAGAATCGGTTGGCGAGGGGTTGAACTGGCTAGCCCCACCGACGGCCGGTCAAATTGGTCAGATCGGTTCGGTCCAATTCGGTTGGATTTTGACCAGTTTGGTTCGATTTTGGCTGTCTTGTTAACTTAGGACCCCGTGGGTCTAAAATTTATGTAATTTGATCCCTAAAGGACCAAATTGAAAAGGAATTTTATTTTTTTAAGAAGAAATTGGCCAATTAAGTTACAATTAAGCTAATCAAACCTTATGAACATGATCTAGGGGTCTTTTATTGACCTAATTGAATGATTATCTTGAAAAATAAAGAGTCGAAATCATGGGTGTTTTGAATTGGGCCTAAAAGGATAAAATGGTAAAATTTGCAATTCAATGAGCAAAATTGCAAATTAACTAAAATTGAACTCAATTAGTGTCACAATTGCCCTATTTAATGAGCTACATATATGTAATATCACTTATCGTATTCAAATTGACCTTAAATTGAAGCGCTCAAGCTTATGTCACAAATGGATCTAAGCCTAATATTAAAATTGGACCTAGATTCATGATATTAAACCATAACCATGAATGACTCAATTCGAATTTTGTCGATTAAAGGTTAATTGCTTGATTTTCTAATGCTTTGAAGGATAAAATTCTTCAAATTAATGAGTTTTGTTGTGAATTTACCAAAATCGATTTTGTATTTAGAATTATCTTAAGAAAAAGAGTGAGAAACAATTGTCCATTCGCAAGTTATTAAGAAACGATTTTGGTCCCTTGATTAGGGTTTAAAACGGCAATTCACATATTGACATTGTAAATCGTGAAATTAAATGCACAGGCGAATTTAGAACAATTCCTAAACCAAATGTCAAAGAAAGAACTACACATAATTATGACTAGAATAAAAGTAATTTTATTTTTGGTCGATTTAGAATCTTAAAACTAAAAAATTCAGAAATCAAGGTTCTTAATCGAATTTTGTGAAATTTTCGACACAAAAGTCAAATTAACATTAAAAGAAACGTTTTTATGGATTTTTATTTTTTTTTTGTCAAAGGTTTGACCAAAAGTCAACAATCTCGTTGACTTTTCCTAAAATGTCAATTTTTGGTTCAAATCTTTGAATTTTTTAGAAATTGATTTGACAAAAGTGAAATTAAGGCTAAATGGTATTTTTTTTTTTTTAGCAAAATGTCATTTTTTGACCCGGGATTGACTTTTGATAAAAAAGTTGGCCAAAAAGTCAACTTAAAAATCAACCATTGATTTTTTGGGTTTTTCTTGAAAATGAACTAAATGTTGTTTAAGAACGACAATGCAAAATAAATAAATAAAAACAACACTTTTTGGCTGAGAAATGGGACTCCATCGCGATCAGAAACTCAAATCTTGATTTTTTACTTTTTAATAACGTGTTGACTAAAAATCAAGTATCAACAATAACAATCAAGTTTTATTATTGTTGTTCAAAGAAGATGAAGGAGGTCAACCTTATACGTGGTAACTGGATACCGGTGCGAGCAATCACATGTGCGGGAGAAATGAGATGTTTATTAAGTTAGATGAGACAATTCAAGGGGAAAGTCTCTTTTGGTGATAAATCCAAAATTCTTGTCGTATGGAAAGGTACGATTCTAATTCGCTTGAAAAATGGTGCACATCAGTTTATTTGTAATATTTATTATGTCTCGAAAATGTCTAGCAATATTTTGAGTTTGGGATAGCTTTTGGAGAAGGATTATGTTGTTCATATGAAAAATCTTAGTCTTATGTTAAGAGATAGGAACAATAAACTGATTGCGAATGTAAAGATGTCAAAGAACAAGATGTTTACTCTCAATATAAAAAATGATATGTCTTAATGTTTGAATGCATGCGTGGATGATCCTTCATGGTTGTCGCATTTGAGGTTCGACCATCTCAATTTTGGTGGACTCAATTTGCTTTCTCGCAAGAAGATTCTTTATGGCTTACCGCATATTGATCATTTCGATTAATTATGTGAAAGATATGTTATCGGTAAGCATTCCAGAACTAGCTTTTTGAAGGAAGTGACTTATCGAGCAAACAAGCCACTCGAGTTGATTCATTTTGATGTGTGTGGCCCAATCACTCCTCACTCATATGATAATCATCGATATTTTGTTACCTTTATTGATGATTTTGCTCGAAAAACTTGGGTGTATTTTTTGAAAGAAAAGACAGAAGTGTTTGATATGTTCAAACAATTCAAGAACCTGACTGAAAAGGAGAGTGGCTAGTTTATCAAAGCTATGAGGACTGATCGTCGAGGAGAATTCACCTCAACTATATTCAACAAATTCTATGAAGATCATGGTATTTGGCTTTTCTTGACAGCTCCGTATTCTCCTTAACAAAATGGTGTAGCTGAATAAAAAAATAAAACTATCCTTGACATGGTTCGAAGCATGTTAAAGAGCAAAAATTTGCCTAAGGAGCTTTAGGCTGAAGCTGTTTTGCATGCAGTCTATCTTCAAAATCGATGTGCCACATATGGACTTGAAGGTGTAACTCCACAAGAGGCATAGACCGGGAGAACACCAAGTGTTTCACACTTGAGAATTTTCAGGAGCATTACTTATGCTCATGTCCCGGACCAGAAAAGATCAAAGCTTGAAGACAAGAGCAAAAAACTCATCTTTATTAGGTATGACTCCTCATCCAAAGCTTACTATTTATTTGATCATAACACTTTGAAAGTGTATATAAGCAGATATGTCAAGTTCGATGAAGATCGCTCATAAGAAGACAATCAAAAAGAAGAAGTGAATGTCGTGGTGATACCGATCAAACGGAATTGAAAGATCATTCTACACCTTCTTCTCCAGTATCTTCTTCAACTTCATCATCACCTATCTCTTCAAATGTTGTCGATGAACCGTTACTGTCAAGATCAAGGAGATTCTCTGACATATATGAAGCTATCGATAAGGTTTACTTTGTATGTCTTCTTGCATATTATGAACCATTTGTCTATGATGACGCGGCCAAAGAAGAAAAATTGAAAAAAGCCATGAATGAAGAAATTGATGCCATTGAGAAGAATCAAACATGGGAGTTTGCGAATCTACCGAAGAATAAGAAATCGACTGGAGTTAAATGGGTGTACAAGGGCAAGAAAAATGAGAAAAGAGAAAGCGAAGGGGTACAAGCAAAAAGCCGAAATCGACTATGATGAAGTTTTTGCCCCTGTCATCCGCATGGAAACAATTAGATTGATTATTTCTATCGCTGCTTAAAGTGATTGGCAAATTTATCAAATGGATATCAAATCAGTATTTTTGAATGGCATTCTTGAAGAAAAGATTTATGTTGAACAACTTGAGGCGTTTGTTGTCAAAGGTCATGAACACAAAGTATTGAAGTTGAAAAAAGCTCTATATGTACTTAAACAAGCACCGAGAGCATGGAATTCCAAAATCAATACATATTTCAAGGTGAATGGATTTTTTCAATGTCCATATGAGCATGCACTTTATTTGAAGAAAGAAAAATGTGATGTTCTACTCACCTGTTTATATATTTTTTTTTTTTTGGTAATGTAAGAATTTTATAAACTTTTACCACAACTATACAAAAGGTTAATGGCACCAAAAACCTACACTCATAATGACAACAAGTCATAACGAGTGGAAGGGTGCCGGAGAAAAAAGGAGCATGTTTATATGTTGATGACCTTGTTTTTACAGGAAATAATCTAGCGATGATTGATGCTTTTAAGGCATCGATGGTGAAAGAATTTGAGATAACCGATAATGCTCTCATGAATTATTTCTTTAGGATTGAAGTGAAGCAAAGTGCCAAGGGGATTTTTATTTCCCAAAAAGGAAATGTAGAAAATATCCTTGGAAAATTCAATATGAAGAATTGTACTCCGGTCAATACACTAATGGAGTGTGGAACCAAGCTTTCAAAGTTTGATGACGGTGTCAATGTTGATTCGACATATTATAGAAGCTTGATTGGGAGTTTGAGATACTTGACTAGTACGAGACTGGATATTATGTATAGTGTTGGAATTGTGAGTCGATATATGGAGAAACTTGAATCATCTCATTTTAAAGCTGTAAAGAGGATAGTTCGGTACATCAAAGGTACTACTTCTCATAGTCTACACTACTATCTCTGAATCCTTCCAACTTAGAGCTTATTCGGATAGTGATTATGAAGGAGATATCGATGATCGAAAGAGCACTACAAGCTTTACATTTTTCTTGTGTGACACTGCTTTCACGTGGTTATCAACAAAGCAACCCAGTGTCACCCTATTGACATGTGAAGCTGAATATGTAGTTGCATCCTCATGTGTTTGTCATGCAATTTGGTTGAGAAGACTACTAAAAAATATTCTTATGGAGCAGAAGAAAACAATTGAGATTTTTGTTAATAATGTTTTCTGCTATTGCATTGGCGAAAATTCCAGTTTTTCATGAATGAAGCAAACATATCAATGTTCAATATCACTTCATTCAAGAATAGGTTAAAGAGAATGAGGTTGAAATGTTGCATGTGAAGATGGGAGATCAAGTAGTAGACATTTTTACCAAACCTCAAGATTGATGCTTTCCAAAAGTTCAAGAGCTCGCTTGGAATAATCAATGAAAGAGAATTTGGTTTGAGGGGGAATGTTAGAAATTAAACCAAATTCATCGGTGCAAATAACTGTTTAATACCCAATTGAAAAAAGTCATAATTACTGAGTTATCTTTAATGAATCTGTTTGTCATTATCTATAATAAGTTTATTTTTATTTCTAGGTAGAGTGATTTTTTTTAGAGATAGTGATTGTTTTTAGAGTTAAGGTGAAATAAATCTACAGGCCTATTTATCTTCTCCTCTTTGGGCGAGTTGTGAGCGTTTCACCTTCAAATTACTTTCATCAAATGGATGTAGAGGACAAAATATTTAAGGTATCCACGTCATATGTACGTTTTCATGCTATAATAACACAATCACCCTGATCAATCCTATACCTAAGTCTCAAAACTCCATAAGTTTGACTATCGAGGAGCTTATCAAGAGATGTAATAATGCCATAAAAATGGATTGACACAATCAGGGATACAAAAATCAGGGGTGACCATTTCTGACGTAATTTGACACATCTCGAAAAGCAAAAAGATGACACTAATCAACATGAACTGATGATAAATCAGTCTTTAGTAGGGACACAAATTCACAACCCCGGTTTAATAGGTGGACACGAGAGAGAGAGCTAAGCAGATGGCTGAGAGGGGAGGAGGGAATGTTAGAGAAAATTGCTTTGGATTAGGTAGAAATAGAGTCAGATTTTGATGTGTGATAACATTTTCTTTAATAAATTATTTATCCCACAACATTGCTAATTAATACCGGCAAAAATCTTTCAAGATATATTAAAATCTCAAATGAGAATATCAAATAAAACTGCAATATCTCTAGGAACTCTAAAAATGAAACAATTAAAAAAATGACTGTTTTTTAAAGAACAATTCAACAAGACTTGATAATGATTGATTCCAAAAAAACCAATGTACCTATCTCAGTCTTTTTGAATAGAAGCATCTTTTTGGAAAAGGTTGCAAAATGATTAGTGCTAATTATTATCTATAAGCACCTAATATCGTGCACCTAGACGAGATATTGTGAGGCCTAACTCACGACTCATTGTTTTTATTTGATCAAGTTAAAAGATACAAGCACTTATGTTGTGACTCACATCCTTCCAACTTTTTTATGTGAGAAAGGTTAAAGCACTATTTTACTTGTTTTAAAAACAAACAACCAATAGAGAGTAGAGCACGAAGTAGAGATGCTTCATCCGATTCCTCCGGTTCTTCTCAATAATATTCCTTTCCGTTCTCCTTGGACTCGAAGGACGAAGACCCCTCTCCATTTCCTTCCCTATTACGTTCACGAGAGTATAAGCCATAAAACCAAATTCTATATTATCATCAATGACAATGATGGTCGTCTTTTCCACTGTAGCAAAGAGGTTAAAGAGCCAGATACAGTGCACAATATGTGGTCAGCAATTCAAAGAAAGTGATATCGTCATAGTTGTCGTCCCCTGGTGTTTGATTTGATGGGACGGATTAAGTCCTTGTACGGGTTGATAACCAATCCAGATTCACATAATAATCCCTATTATGGTACACGAGTATGGATAGGAAACTTAATCGACTAACGGAAGCGATTTATATAAAACGAGTGATCTTCGAATATTGATCAAGTTAAGTTATATTTCAATACTACCCATGCACAATTAAAAAAAAAAAAAACAAGTTTTCCCTCAAATCACTGTTGATTTCTTTTCAAAGGATAGTTAATTTTTTGCCCCTCATTCGATAGTTTCGGTATTAAAAGATATCATGTTAAAATATCGCCCATGAATAATAAGCTTTTCGTTAATCATAAACGGAACAATGTATATTGTCTTTTCTCTCATTTTGTTGCGTGTTGTATGTCCATCACTTTTGACATGATAAGTTATATTATAGATTTCTCCATTCCATTCTTCATTAATTACGAGTTTCGCCCACACTTTTTCACATTCTCTTTCCCCCACTCTTATCTATGAAATCACGCATACAAGCTTTATTCATGTAAAAGGAACATAATTGCATGTTGTCACTGGGAATGTATTTTTCAATTCAATCATAGGATGAAAATTGAAATAAAGTATAGTAAATTAAGTTCAGTGGCAAGGCTTCACTTAAGCGAGAAATAATCGATGGATGACGCGAGCAAGGCAACGTCGGAAAAGGGTGGTCATCGACTGAAGAAGAGTCAACGTCAGCCGTCAACTTGGAAAATTGTTCACCGTTGGAACACTAATTTGCACGTGGCACTACCGATTCATGTGTTCTTTTCTTTTGTCGTTCCAATTCAGGAAAATCAATCTTCAATGTCTGTCTGAGTATCGTATAGACCAGGGCAACATTTTTTTAACGTTTCCAGGCCCTGTTGGCCACGGACAACAGCTTAAGCTAGCTAAGCCCTTCGTTCATGAATTTTAAATGCATCCACTCGCTTATATACTCATCATGCAGATGTAGTTTGGCGATTACTTGTATTCGTTGTCGAATTCCTTGGTCAATCGCTTTTCGGTTTGTTATGCTCGAAGGAAACGTGAGTCGGCCTGATAAATTTGGGCTCAAGGAATCTCTACTGACCTCCAATCAAAATCCAATTGGGTGGCTCGAACTTTCATCCTTAACAATATACGAAATCGAATTCATATGGGGTGTCTAATCTATGGGCACAATGTTGGATTTTTAATCTTAAAAATACAGTTTCTTGACTAGTCATCTTTCCTATAGAAGAATTCGTGTAGACTGAATCCTCAAGCTCTGCTCAAGTGGAGAAAATTAAATCATTGCTTGCTTCCTTGTACATGGTTTTCTTTGATTAGCAAAGCCTTCATCAGTCATTCTACACACATTTGTCCGCCCCTTACAATTACTCTGTGCAATATGCTTCATAATGGAGATTTTATCACTAGTATATGGGGAAAAGAACCAAAAATTATAAATAAAAAAAAGTATTCACGTTAGCGCCAACCATATCATGTAGGATGGCCAGCGTTCGCTTATCAATTTTCAGCCTAAATGTGCTGAATGGACTAACCTAATATCAATGTGAATATGTATATAATTAAATTGGTTCGATGAAAATATTTAGAACTAAATTGATATCAATATAATAGGCTTTTGACTTCTTCTTCTTTTTTTTCTTTTTTTGGGGTACTTTTCCCCTTGTATGTGCTCATCAACTATAGTCATTATCCACCCAAATTAATCCGTCATGTGATATTACAAAGAATCTACATATTGGATGCAATTTTGGTCACCCTCAAGACACTATAGCTAAACTATCGGTATCAATCCATGACCAATCAATCACATACTTACCCCCATCAATACAATTGGCAGGCCTCGCACCTTGGGCTCTTCCCATAGATAAGTTGAGAGAGACTACGTGAATTCGGTTGGCTCGAGACCATCCAATATGATCCATCGGCTTTTGAAATGCTTGGAAATTTCTCGGCTAGAACATGAGGCCAAGACTAAGGAGGCCAACACGACTTGCGGTATTATGATGTCTTCTTTCGTTGTCGTATGAGGTTTCGGTGCGAATAGATGACCCTATAGATAGGGAGCGGCTAGCATGACCGTCCTCTGTGAAATGATAGTGTAAGAGTGAGAGGGTAGGCATAAATTCATTTTGAAAAAACCAGTAGACTTCTTAAATCAGTTTTAACTTCTTAAACCAATTTTTATTTTTGATTCATCTCCTTCTTCTTCTTATTCATAACCGATATCATTATTATTAATTTTAGGTCACCAGAGAGTTCTTCTAGGGCAACTTGATATGAGTGAAAGGAATGATGAGTCATTTCATTGCACAAAGATTCTATTATTAGTTACAAAGTTGACGTTTCCAGAGTTTTTTCGTCTTTTGGAATTCATGGATATTTATAATGACACCAATGATTCCTTTTTAGCAAGTTGTAAAATTTTTCTACTGTATCTATTTATATTTTGGTATCTAATTTATTTTCTATTTATTCATACTCGAGAACATTGATTCTATGGGTCCTCTTCTGATTTTTGTCTCTAAATTTAAGCTTGCAACAGAATAAAAAATTAAAAGCAGTTTGAGAAGTCTAGGGATTTCCTCAAAATGAATCTAAGGCGGCCTCGTGACCGTTATGTTGGAAAAATATTTTTCACATATTGGAAGAAAAAATAATACTCACATATTGAAAAAAAAAAAGAGTAACTCAGTTTGGTGGAACCAAAAAAATAAATCTGAGAAATTGATAATAATAATAATATAATAATGATCAAGCCAATATTTGTATGATCTTTACATATAAAGATGTTGGATCACAACCCAAATACAAAGCTATTTGATTGTAATAAAATTTATAGGAAATTATATAGGTGGTGAAAATACGACTAACCGAATCTCCTTAAGGCGATTAATTCTGCCAACGGTATTAAGAAACTTCAAGAACTATGCTTCCTAAGATACAACACATCGACCCCGTTTGTATTAACACTATACAAACAAGATTCTGTCAAACACTTCTAGATACCAGCACATTTGGAGGAGTATTTTTCCAAAGAGAAATTTTAATTTTTGAATGACTCTATCTGCCATGAATTAAAGAAGACTCAAAAGATAATCATCTTCATAAGCTGAAAAGTATTGTTGCAGAGAAACTCTAGAAGTTCTGTCATTAACACATCCCTTAATACGAATAAAATCTGCTGCACAAAGATGAAGGAATTCGTCCCTTCACGTGTCTATCCATAAATGCGTCACAAAACTGCCGCAAAACTGCTGCATCGGGTTGAAGAAATACATCCATTAATGTATCAATTAATTTGTACATAAAATTATTCCAAGACTGATGCACGAGGGCTGAAGGAATGCATCCATTAAATCATCCGTTAACGTCAAAGGTTGAAAAAGAAATGCGTGAACTTATGTTGATTCATTAATTTCAACACGTTAGAGAGACGGTCATGCAAGCATTTGCCCTAAAGATATTGCGGCCTTCACGCAATTCAGACAGGCGCAGATACGACAGCAAATTAAACACGTGGGTCAGATTCGACTGTCCCCCAAGCCCCCTCCCTTTCCCTCTCCTTGTCAAACACCCCTGACCCAACCGATTCCATCAATGGCGACCTGGCAATCGAAGCTCGACATGTTGTCGTCCCATGGATTTCTGTGGATGGGACCAATCCGAGGTCTCCCAGCCCATGCAAGCCGTTCTGCATGGGTCCAACTCTAATTTGTGGTTTCAATTCAAGCTATGCGTTGCTTCTCGAAGGGAAGACAATCATGGCGACACATGTGACAAGTGACATCAAAGAACCTTAAACGGGCAACAGATAATTCAGGACGACTCTTAGGTGGGAATGTGGTCATTGCAAATATCAAGCTGAATCAGGACTACTGCGGTCACGCCGACTTGGATTGACATAGCCGTAACAGCCTTTCCACATGCTGATTTAACTGTAGCCTGCTATCCGTAAACTTTCCTGGCAGAAATATTATCATATGAGATTGTGTTGCGATGCTCCTAAAAGTCTCCGAAACCTCATCACCCAAAAGAAGACAATCAATCGATTGCCGCTGAGACACCAATAATGGACATTGGGAAAGGCTTACATGGTTAACCGTTACATCTTCCTGCACCCAGGTTACAATTTGTGGAATGCCGAATATGGCATGTTTGTCTCCGGAAGATACATATGTTCGAGGAGACTCGAAAGCCCAAGCGCGGCTTTGATTCTGAGGTCCCGACCAGATCAGCAACTTGTTTTGACTTCTGGTATGCACAACATTCAGACATAAATAACCACAACATTTATGAGAAATAAGAAATGGTAAATTTGCCAAGTAGTTGAGAACTGGAACATCAACCAGGCCCTTCGGACTGGTTAATGTATTCGGAACTACCAAAGATGCATGCAAGAATTAGCATTTCGATAGACTGTACGATGGAATGCAACTTGATTTCATAAATGACACAGAAACAGTTATGGCAGCCTCCTTTCAGTCATGTGAAATGTAAGTTCTACGAACATGGCAAAGAATCATGTAAATCATGCCCACCTTTTCACCTTTCCATCGAAACCCAATCAATCTTACCATAATGGGATGCGTCGTCAGCGAAATACTTAAGCATCTATAATATTAATCCAGAAAAATAAAACAGAACATGCATCAACATAGATACGGCCAGCCAAAATCTAGAACAACAAGGATTAGAACGAGGGAAATAAAAGAGGAGCAGTCCTACAGCATACCTTCATTCTGCGTATGTTGTCACCCGGCACGACTCTGTAATTCATCAGCTCTTCCCGTATCGTCACCACCGCCTCAAATCCTTCGCATTTACTGCGTAAAACTCTGCCGATTTGGAACATACCAATGCAGTTCTAATTAAAAGCTAAATTCATGATTATTTTTATGTGATAATTACAATGTGATAGCATTTAAGTTCATTTGAAAAATCCCAGCATGTAAAAAAAAGATTCATAAGGAGGCAGACAATATTAAAGTAGAAAAGAAATACTAAAATTATACTTCCATAGCATAAATTATGCGAATACTATGAACATTGCTCCATTGGAAGACTAATGGTCAGAAGGAAGATACATAGAACCATGCTAGTTGTCAAAGGGTACATGATAGACTTAATTCATTTTATAACCAATAAGCCATTTACTGATTTGCATTAATTTATAAAACTCATTTTCGTTGTACAAAAACTCTCTACAAAGCCATCCCACCTCAAATAAGAGCCCAAAGTTCTCTTAATTTCTCAAAAAAACTTTGTCTGAAGTGCCCTTATTTTTTGTTTTTTTTTAAATGAGGAATTGAAATGGACCTCTTTTCTTTGTCTAAGGACCTTATTTCAAATAAGGATTTGAATTTGAAGTGGTCACGTTAGTCTTAAAGAATAATCTAACATCAAGTTGGTCAAGAGCATTTCCATCCTTTACATTTTTTTTTTTATTCTCTTCCCTTTTCTTTCTTTTTTTTCCTTTTTCTTTTTTCTCCCATAAGAAAGGCAAACTAAAAAAAAAAAAGACTAAAACTTAAATAAATAAAACATGCAACACAAATTTTAAAAAATAAAACACCTAGCTAGCCCTTGGCCACCACCTCATGGTGGGGCGTTGGCCATGGCTGGCGAGGTCACTAACAACCTTGTCAACCAAAGGGGAGGGCCTACTAGCCCTCTCCTGATTCTGGCAAGAGTCTGCTAGCCCTTGCCAAGGCATCAACGATTGTGCTGGCCATGGCCGACACCCTACTGGCAATGGGCAGGTGGCCACAGGCAATTGAGGTTGCCAGCCCTCTCACTTTTTTTTTTTCTTTTAAGGTTTTAGCCTTTTTTTTCTTTTTTATTTTGTTAAAGGAAAAAAGGGGAGAAATTTTGAAAAAGAAGAAGAAAAGGACGGAAATGCTCTTAACTAGTCAGTGAGGTCAGGTTCCTTTTTTAGACTGACATGACCATTTATGACCCTTATTTGAGAAAATGATAGCAATTCAAGCCTCTATTTAAGACAATGTTCACTCCATGCTCTTATTTAAGAAATTGAGGACATTTCGCTTCCTTATTTGGAATTTTATCAATTTTTGTGTACAAAGCCCTCTTGTATATAAGATAAGATAACATGATAAATGAAGTAATTGTCAATTAAATTAATGCTAACTTTGTGGTAAGGGTTACTGGATCGGGTTATACATGGAAATTATTAGATGCCTATATAATCATCAGAAAGGAATATGAGATTGTCACAAAAAGATGGCGACGGAAAAACCGTCGGTGATTTAAATACATTGACTCAAGCACTACCCAAAATATGTAGTATTAATATCTACAACTCGAAGTCCAAACTGACCGTTGTTTGTATCACTTATACGGTATTGCAAAACTCAATTAATACATGCTAATGAACAACATTAATTGCAAAAACTCACCTATCATAGATTCAATTGGTTCTTAATAAAAGCAGCATTAATGGCTTAATGACAAAAGAACTCTCTTTTATAATAGTTAAATCCATTTTAATTTTTTCCAGGAAAATCAATGTTTGATAAGTCGTATTGTTAAACTTGTTTATCCAACTTTTATGTAATAACCTTTATAGATATGGCATGAATCCACTTTAAGGAACAATGTCAATGTTCCTTTTGTCAAATAAGCATTTCATTCATTTCCATGGATATACAATACAGAGCCGCAATCCAACAGCAAATCAAATATATCCTAGACAAATACAAAACAAAACAAGCTCTAGATAAGAAAATGAATCATCATAACAAGGCTAGAGATCACATATTTAAAGAGCATATTTGTGACTTTTTCAAACCAAAATTGGTGGCAGATTACCGAATCTATTTTCAATAATGAGCATACACTGAGATCTCTATTTGTTGCTAGGTTGAACATGCATAAATCTAATTACCTGTGAGAGTGAAACATTCATGAAGCTCATTTGATCTCATTCTAAATTAGACTTGTGCACCAACAAGACTCGAGGGAAATCTCAAAATCATACACGCAAAAAATCTCAAATCTAGACTAAATTGGATGGAAAATTTCTCAAAATGGGAGAGAGAAACTTTTAAATATATATTAGATCAGAAGAGAAAAGCTCCTCAAAATTTGAAGAGAGCAAAAATTGGGAAAATAAGGCATCAATTCAACCAAAGAAAAAGGAAACACAGAGGAGAGGGAGAGATTTAACTTCAAACCTCCCCTCCATGAAGGTTGAAGAAGAAAGTTGTGTGAAGGTCAGAAGGAGATGAGAGAACCCTCGAGATGAAAGAGAAAAGGCGTAATTGCATGAATCCATTTTAATGTATTTTAGGAACATCAATGTCAGATAATTAAGATTCTTATATTATTACTTTATAATGGTTACTATATAGGCACATTTGACATGTTTGGTTATTTTAAAATTATTTTAATTTTTTTTCAATCAATTTGGGGTTTTTTATTGGTCAACATGTAAAATTAAGTAATCACACTTCAGTTAACATCTATAACTCATATTATTCTTTTTAGGATATCAATGTTAGATAAGTAGAATAGTAAGATTTTTTGTTTAATTAATGTGAAATTTAATGGTTGGTTTTCAAGTAGGCAGCTTCAATTTATTAATTATAATGTTATTTTACTTCTTTCAATTAGTTTGTAATTTTAGTAAAGGGGAGGGAAATTGGAGAGAAGGGAATTTTTTGACGATGTGGCTCAACCGCAAAACTCCGTTCTACACAAGACCAGTGTACTTTTTCCAATATATCAACTTTTTAAACATAAGACCAGTGTACTTTTTCCAATTAGCTTGACAATTTGCCAACCTATACGTAAAATTTATTGGGACTACTAACTTTTGGGAAAAATTACTAATTAAGTCTTAAATATAATGTACAAATGTCAATTACATCGTAAACTTTTCAATTTGATCAGTTTAATCTTACATTTTAATGATTTGCCTATATAATCGTAAATAATTTTGGTCGCCAATTGCTGACGTGGGTGCTTATTGTTTGACGTTACATGGCTAGCAATTTTTTTGGTTGATTGGAAGGAAAATTTCAGTTCACGTGATAAAAAGGTACACAAATTCAAGATAAATATGTAAATCCCACAAAACAAATAAATCTAAAAAAAAAATGAATTAACTTGGTATAGTTTGCAAAGATTCGCTTATTATACAAAGACAGATCCATCATAGCATTAAAACACAATCAATGGCCAATTATCAAATCTCGCATTATCATCAATGGGGAGCACACATCGAGATTTCCTTCTCTAGTAGCTACGTTTTTGCCAAAAGGTAGTATATGGCAAGGTTAGGCGTCCCTAGCACTATTGCTGTATAGAGAAAACATCAACACAAACAGGTTGAAAGAACACAGGAAACACCTTGTAAATCCCAATTCTATATCTAGATGGGTATAGAAGAGCACTAAAATATAAATCTAGGTCTAGATAAGGAGAAAAGAGCTACAGAAGAGATACAGATTGATCACAAAATCACTTTCAGATAAGTTGATTGCTGAAACAATAGAGGAGCCTCAAAACTTGCAGACCTCTCAACTATTTGGAGCAAGCACCGGAGCCGAAGCAAGCAAGCAGATTTCTCCAAGATGCTTACGCTTCAAACTACTGAGCTCACAAGACAAAACTCTACTACCATGAAGGAAGTGGACCGCATCGTCCAAGAAATCAATAAAGAGGTCTTGAAGATGAGGAGATAGAGAGATAAGGAGACATCAAGGATGTCGCTTCAAAAAGAGGGCCAGGCAATGGCTTCAGAAGAAGAGAGGGAACCCAGCCAGTATTAACACGAACATTTTTTTTTTCATTTTTTTTATTTTTTCAATCTTGTTTTTGTATTAAGTCCCGGGAGGGCTTTGCGGCCCTTCCGGTTTTTTTTTTTTTCCTACTAAGTTCAATGAGGGCTTGGTTGGAGGATAGGCGTCCACATCAGTGATTTTGGTCAAAATTGACCAAAAGAACTATGTTGGCAAATCATCGAAAAGTTTAGGACTAAATTAGCTAAACTGAAAAGTTTAGAACTAAATCGGTATCTGTACAATAAATTTAGGATTTTTTTCGGTAATTATCCACTAACTTTTGCCTAAGAATAAGCACAATCATGTATAATAAAGGAGGCAAATAAGGGATGGAGAAATATTTGAATCCAAGAGCCATGGAGAAATATTTGAATCCAAGAGCCAATGGCTAAAAGATCTTAAGTTGTTAGATAATGACGTGGTTCAAATTTTAAATATTATAAATCTCCGTTCATGCAATGTTGGACTTAAAAATTTTTAGAATTACTTTTAACTACTTTAGAAACTTAATCCTTTGGATCAACATGGTTTAATACTTAGATATTTTAATCTATTGCTTTGAATCTGTTGGGATATAATACGCGGAAACGCAGGATCTTGCAATTTACGTCAACGTGAAATCGCCAGAGAAATAAACGAGAAAAATAAGGACACTAGAAATTTATGTGGTTCGGTCCGAGTATCGATACCTACGTCCACGGGGAGAGCCAGCAACAAATAATCCACTATAATCGGAGAATCGGAATTTACAATCATTCACACGTTCAAGTATTTCTCACACCTAGATTTAACCACAAATCCAAAGTGTTTGTAAATAAACAACTCACTTGGACATAAACTCACTGCATAAAATTACTGCATGTTCAAGCTCAAATCCAAACGCCGAAAACAAGAACTCCTTTTCTTGATCGCATGGGTGGCTTCACTTGACGTTGTGCGGCAGCAGCTCCACGTAGGGTTTCAGCAGCAACTCTTCTACGTAGTGCTTCTTTTCCCTTTTATATGCGTGTGCCCAAAGAGGAAACCTTCTTTTATCTTTTATTTCCTCTTTTGTGCATTTTTAAGAGTCTAGCGAATCACGTTTTGTAAACACTCAAAATCGAGACATAATTTAACAATTCTCCACCTTGGCTCGATGTTTGAAATCAAGTTATAGTTCTCATCATCCATGCTACTCTCCCAACGCCCCAACGGGCGCTCACTCTCCACAGACGCCAATAGAGCTCAAGCAAAACTTGAGATCCGCCAAAGGAACAGACTTAGTCAACATGTCTGCCGGGTTATCTGCTATAGCAATCTTTTTGACAATAACAATACCCTTAGCTAAGGCATCTCGGATGAAGTGGTACCCGATGTTGATATGTTTCGTTCGCTCGTGATAAACTGGATTATACGCTAAATATATCGCACCTTGGTTATCACAGTGTATATCCACACTTTTCTGTTCTAACCCAAAGTCCGAGAGCAAATTTTGTAACCATATCGCCTCTTTCGCTACAAAGGTTAGTGCCATGTACTCTGCTTCAGTCGAAGACAAGACAATGTGATCCTGTAAGGATACTTTCCAACTAATTGCACCATCCGCTAGAATAAATACCTACCCTGCTAAAGACCTGCAATCATCCAAGTTACCAGCGTGATCCGAATCCACAAAACCAATGGTCTCACTGCCATTACTGTCCCTCCGGTACACTATACCCACGTCTGTTGTCCCTTTCAAATATCTGAAGATCCACTTCACAGCTTCCCAATGAGTTTTACCAGACGCTTCATATAGCGACTAATCACGCTCACAACTTGTGAGATATCAGGCCTAGTGCACACCATAGCATACATAATACTACCCACAACGCTAGAATAAGGAACACGGGACATATGCTCCTCATCCTCCTCAGTCTGCGGTGATAATTTATTTGATAGTTTAAAGTGCTTCGCTAAAGGTGTACTTACAGATTTTGTCGACTGCATATTAAAACGCGTCACAATCTTCTCAATGTATTTCTTTTGAGATAGACATAAAACTCATGCAGTCTTGTCACACAAAATCTCCATACACAATATTTTCTTTGCAGCACCTAAATCTTTCATCTCAAATTCAGCATTTAATTGCCTCTTCAACACATCAATATCAAACATATTCTTAGCTGCTATCAGCATATCATCAACATATAAGAGTAGATAAATCAAAGAACCATTCTCCAATCTCTTATAGTAAATGCAGCTATCCATCTGACTTTTCAAGTAGTCTTGACTAGCCATGAAATTATCAAAACGTTTATACCACTGCCTAGGAGACTGTTTTAGCCCATACAAAGATTTCTTCAACAAGCAAATATGATCTTCCTTACCCGGAATAGCAAATCCCTCTGGTTGCCTCATGTAAATTTGCTCCTCCAACTCACCGTGAAGAAACGCAGTTTTCACATCTAATTGCTCTAATTCGAGATCCTGCGAAGCAACTAAGGTAAGTAAAACACGAATAGAAGTATGTCTTACCACAAGAGAGAACACCTCATTGTAGTCAATGCCCTGTGTATACCACTTCGCCACAAGTCCTCGCCTTATACCTCGCTGCCTCGACACCAGGAATGCCCTCTTTCCGTTTAAAGACCCCATTTACTTCCGACAATCTTTTGGTTCTTGGGTACTTTGACCAGCTCCCATGTCTGATTTCGATGGAGTGATTCAATCTCTTCACTCATAACCCCTAGCCACTGCGATGACTCCGAACTTGCCATCGCCTCAGAGTAAGACGAAGGCTCATCTGTCTCCACCTCATCACCTACAATCAATGCATAAGCAATATCTATATAACCATAACGTACCGGCGATTTAATTTGCCTTCTCTATCTATATGCGGTTCTAGTGTGCTGCGGCTTTGCTAGTTGTTCACTATCACCGACTTCAGGAACTGCGGCCTCATTTGCAGTCTCAACTTTTGTTACCTTCGAGGTCTCTGGAGTCTCCACTTGAAGCTCCACCTCACTAATGACACCATGATCTGTCTTCTCTGCTAGTTGTGTCTCAGAACTCCTCCGTTGAAGCATTGCAGTCTCATCGAAGATCACATCTTAGCTGATTAGAAAACCGGGTGATTTGGGATCGGTGCACCATAGCCGGTAGCCTTTCACCCCACATGCATAACCTAGAAATATGCACTTCTTTGCCCTCAGCTCAAGCTTACCATCACTCGCATGAGCATACGTAGGACATCCGAATATACGTAATCTGGAATAATCAACAGGTTTCCCTAACCATACTTCATTAGGAGTCTTCCACTCAATAGCAAATGATGGAGATCTATTAACTAGGTAACATGCCATGTTTACCGCTTCGACCCAAAATTCCTTGCCAAGTCCTACATGCGAAAGCATGCATCAAGCTCACTCAAGCAAAGTTCTATTCTTCCGTTCTGCCACGCCATTCTGCTGTGGTGTCCAGGTACTATGCGATGTCTCACAATACTTTCTTTCTCGCAAAACTTGGTAAAATCTTTACCACAAAACTCCATGCCATTATCGGTTCTCAGGCACTTGATTTGCTTATCTGACTGCTTCTCAATCAATGCCTTAAATTTCTTGAATCGATCAAACACATCATATTTGTGCTTCAGAAAGTAAACCCATACCTTCATCGAATAGTCG